>OZ025293.1:53957342-55393349 GCA_964019185.1 Maratus speculifer
GAGATTTTTCCTCGCCAAAAGGGTGTCTTTTTTCACAGATTAAGTATTTACACACAGATACGACAGAGAAGCTAAAAACCGTACTGGCGCGATTCTAGCGCCACTACTGGGAACTTCAACATAAACTGCAAGTTAAACTGTCACTGTCTCTATCGTATCGTCTAACACGTTAACCGCCGCGTTATCTGTTAGAAATTTTGATATTGTAGTTTGAGATTTAGTATAAATTTTAATATTTAGTACTCATTTTCATAAGTTATTTGCTTTATTCATAGTATCTGCTTGATAAAATAAAGCACATTTTATGTTTGTTTGTTTGTTTGGAGGGGGGGAATTTTGAGACTTATAGCGGCTGAGCTGTTGTCTCGAATGAACATTTTATGTTTTAAAAAAAAAACAAGTGTAGGTTTTTTTGACCGCTTGGGAGTAGGTTGCTGCCTGGTTCCGTGCTGTCAGATTTGGTGTTCCCTTTTTCGTTGCTTTCAGGTCGTAGTTTAAGTTTGTTTTTGTCTTTTCTGTTGTATTGTTTGCAGTATTTTGTGGTCGGTGAGTTGTTTTGTTTTGAATTTTTGTTTTGTGTAGTGTGTCTAGTTGTTTATGTTCTGCTGTAATGACGTCGGAATTTCATATTACTGATGCGAGTGCATCGGACTCTGAAACTTTTGTTCAGGAAGTTCACTCTACCTCACAGCAAATTTCATTTGCGTTTGCCAACGGATTATCTCAAGTGTGTATATTTTTAGAGCCGCAGGCGGGTCATATCCCTCGTGCTAATCCTAAAGCTCTTAAAGCTGAATTTGATAGTAAAGTGGGTCCTAATGCCCCTATAAAACTTCGGTTTACACGCAACGGAAAACTTCTTGTTGAAACTGATGATTTAAAATGTGCACTGGCTGTAGCGGATGTTGACAGTTTATTAAATACTCCCATAAAAACATACGTGCAACAGGAATCGGTCACGTCTCGCTTTGTTTTGCACAATATCGATACGAGTTTTCGATTAGACGAACTTGCTCAAGAAATTCAAGATGAAAATTCCATTAAGGTTAAAGAAGTACGTCGATTCACAAAAAGAGACAACTCTGTTGTTCATTTATCTAACACTGTCTTAGACACTATTTATGGCACTGTCCTTCCTCGTCAAATTAAGTTGTTCTATATGATGGAAAAGATTCGTCCTTTTTATGATAGACCTAGGCAGTGTTTACACTGCTGGCGATTTGATCATGCTACCTCCAAATGCAAAAATGATGTCGTGTGCAGGAAATGCAGCGGTTCTCATGCTGCAGCTTCTTGTACCAATCCTGACTTGAAATGCTCCAACTGCAAAGCTGCCCACTTAGCCTCGGACTTACAATGTCCGGCCCGCTCCCGCGAAATGGACTTTTTAAAATTTAAGACTGATAACCACCTGCCGATCACGGAAGCGAGAAGGCGCTACTCGAAGGTTTCTAAATCCAAGAGTTATGCTGACGCTGCTAAACGTGCTAGTGATCCCCCGTATGTCACTAAATCGGCTCTTGATCAAACGCTTGAATTGTTTTTCCAACGTACTCAGGAAGCCATCTTCCATATAATGCAACAACAAACCTAAATTTTCTTGCAGGTTATGCAGGGCTTAGTCAGTTCAATTACAATGGCGGGTCCTAGTACTAGTCTGAAGACTGCCCCGGCTTCTGAAGCTGGCATTCCCCCCTCAAATGGGACAAGCAAGACCAAAAAACCAAAACTTTCAAATTCTCTGACCGTGCCAATTATATCTTCTAATCAAATCCCACTCATGTCGAGTGGAAATAAGCTTGCTCAAGCTCCCGGATCTGCAAATGATCTGAACAGGGACGGGATGGAGGAAACCTAGCGTCCCTCCCCCCGGCCCTGGGTTTTTTCTCCCCCTGGTTGTTCTCTGACCCCTTTCTCTTTGATTGATGCTTAGTTTTGTTTGTCTTTAAACTTTTTCCCTGTTTTCGTTTTTGGATTAGGGTATTATGGCTTTGTGTACTAAATCATTTTCCATGTTACAATGGAACGCCAGAAGCACCAAGAACAAGTCTCATTGGTTAAAATGTTTCCCTTTTTCGAAAGCGGATGTTTTTGTTTTCCAAGAATCCTTCCTCAAGGAGGGTGACTCTTTTTATTGCTCAAATATGGTAATTTATAGGCAGGACAGGGCCAGCAGAGGTGGTGCTCTTGTTACTGCGGTAAATAGCAAGTTTTCTTCTGCCATAATTGATTTAACTCCCTTCGGTTCCCAGGGTGTTGAAGCTCTTGGAGTTAAAATTTGGCTCAACAGGCGCTGGCTCTCTATCATTAACGTTTATGCTCCTGAGAGAAAGGTCCGTGAATCATCATCATGGCTCCAACGCTTTACCAACTCGCTGTGTCGTCCTTTCCTTATTCTTGGGGATTTCAATCAAAAGGAACTGCTTGGGGCAGCTTGAATAACACTCCTGGTTCTGAGGAAATTTTCAACTGGCTTATTAATAATGATGTGTGCATTCTGAACACTTCTCAGCCCACTCACGTTGCTCATTCCGGTTCCTTTTCCTTGATAGAGCTTTCTTTCTCCAGTGCAGATATTTTTAGTAATATTGACACATATGTTCACCCCGATTTCTATGATTCCGACCACTGCCCTATTATCCATAATTTCAGCTACCCCGTGTCTTCCTCTTGGCGTATCTCCACTGATTGGGATTCAGTTGTGGTTGATTTTAATAGGCATCTGGACGGTCACACCTCTATTGACCCTTTTCATAGGAACTTTCATGACGTGGTCCAGCTTAATTCTGTAAAGCGTTTGGTGCAGCGCAGTAATAACCCTCCTTGGTGGGATGCTTGGCTCCTTGGGCAGAAACGAAGATTCCTGCGCGTGGCTAAAACTAATCTTTCACGTGAGCATTGGAAAACTTATAAATCTTATGCCGCCAAACTTAAACGGTACATGAAATACAAGGCTCGTAGTTATTGGGGAGACCTCTGTGAAAAGGCTGGTAAAGAGACTATCTACCGAATTATCAAGAGTCTGGCAAAAAGGACCAGTTCCGATTCAAATTCTCTCTTGATGGAGGGTAATAGAGAAATCCTGGATTTCATCGAGCAAGCCAATGCTTTTGCGGATCAGTTCAGTGGCACCTGCGGGGGTGCCTACATCCCTTATGATCTTAGCAGTTCTGATGAGCGTTGGAACAAACCAATCAGTTTTGAAGAGTTGAATCGTGCTATACAGGATACTAAGAATACCACCCCAGTGAAGACGGCATTCCGGCTCGTGTCTACATAGCCCTGTCGATTGAGAACAAACATAAATTGCTTCGGCTGTTTAATGATAGTTTCTTGTCTGGGTATGTTCCCGAAAGCTGGAGAACTGCCTTAATTTTGCCGATTTGGAAGATAGGTAAGCCCAAGGAGTGCCTCAGCAGTTACCGCCCTATCGCTCTGATGCCCGTCGGGTGTAAGATTATGGAGCGGGTCCTCCTTCAAAGAATTTTGGATTGGGTTATGCCTCGTCAACTGTTCAACGCTAGACATTTTGGCTTCCTCCCGAAAAGCGATTACATAAAGGCTTTGAAACTTTTTTACTCGGATGATAAAGCCAGAGCTGAAAAGAAGTATGTCGTTGCGTTCAAGCTCGACATACATGCTGCTTATGACTCTGTATGGAGGGACGGCCTCATCCACAAGATGGCTAGTGTTGGAATTGCTGGTAACACTGCACTATGGATCCACAACTGGATTAGTGTCCGCAAGATTAAAGTGGCGTGGTGCTTTCTCGCGCTCTGTGCCGTCTTTTCGTAGCGTGCCGCAGGGCAGTGTCCTTTCGCCTATCCTGTTCATGATCTTTTTGTGGGACCTGTTTGAGGTGGTGGACTCTGGGGTCCAGATCATCGTGTATGCTGATGATATCATCCTTTACTTTTCGGATTTCTTGCTCAATATGGTCTTGTTGAAACTTCAGGATATCTTAAACAGGATCAATGCTTGGTGTACCCATTGGTAGCTTGACCTCCGTCCGGTCAAATGTATTGCCATAAACTTTTCTCGTCAAAAGTATCTTCCCTCTCAGAACCTCCGCCTTCATGGATTGGATATTCCCTGGATGAATAGCACGAAAATTTTGGGTGTGATTTTTTCTTCTCATCTGTCTTTTAATACTCATATTGCTTACATCCGGAAGAAATGTACGAAGCGTCTGAATCTGCTTAAAGCTGTGGCCAACCCCAATTGGGGAGCTAAAACCATCAACCTTATTCCCTTTGTTAATTCACTCATCCGTAGTGTTATTGATTATGCTTGTCCTGTATATGATGTCGTTGCTAGATCTTCCCTTAAAAGTCTGGACATTGTTTATAATGCTGCTTTCCGGTTTGCGGCTGGCCTTCCCAAGTACACTCCTATCTTCAAGCTGTATCGTGAAACGAACCAAGAGCCTCTCTGTTTTAGAAGACGGTACCTTACTTCTGCTTTCTATATCCGATGTTCTCCTGCTACGAATTTTGCCCGTCCGTGTGCTAACATTCTTCCTGCTGATTTTAGCTGGTCTACCGATTTTGCTGAGATCTTCCCTCATATGTTGATCCAGTCCTTCTGACCCTCCGGGAATATTATGGAATTTTGCGAGATCTTTGTCGATGAGCTGTCTTTTCAGTCCAAGAATCTTCCGCCTACCACCATCAGCCAATGTTTTAACTTGTATATGTCTGAGTGTCATCATCGTAATAACAGTTTATCATTGCTACGGATCCGTCGAAAACGGATTGCAAAAACTCCATTGCTGCGGTTAATATCACTCTAGTGCTTATCTTGTTCATCATCTGAACTCTATTTTCACGGTCGAAGTTCTGGCCCTCAATCTAGCTCTCCAGTGCTTTTTGACCAGCAGTAATCATTATATCATTTTATCGGATAGTAAATCTGCCCTTGTCGCGCTCAAGCATATACATTATAAATCTCCAACTGTCATTTTGCACCTTTTTCAGACGTTGCACCGGGCTCGTGGTCGGGTGGACAGGATCACTTTGATCTGGGTACCTGGTCACGTTGGCATTTCTCCTAATGAACGGACGGACAGTCCGGCAAGAAATGGCCCGTACGCGGTCAGTGCTTATAGTGGTGTGGCGCCTAAAGATTTGAAGAAGAATTTAAAGGATCAGCTTCACACTATTTTCCAACGTTGGTGGGATCATTGTAAATATGCTATTGAGTCTCCGTATCTTGGTCCGAATATTTACAAGTGGACTCATACTCGCAAGGAAGATATCTTTATCGCTCGCTTCCGAACTCTTACTGCTATGACTGATCAGCGACTGCATACTTTCAAGTTAAGAAATTCCCCCACCTGTTCTTTTTGTTCTGTGGAGGATGGAACTGAATTTCATTATGTGTTCAAGTGTCGAGCTTTTGATGATGAGAGGATGCTTTTACGGGATGCTATGAGGTCTGTTAATGATTGTAATGATTCTCTTGATGATTGGAGTGAGCTTTGGAACTGTGTTGGCTCTAATCATCGAGTGTTTCGCCTGTTTCTCGGTCTTTTCCTTGGGAGCGGACGCTTTTAGTCACTTTTCCCTTGCTGTCTGGTTCTTTTGGTTTTGTCGTTGGTGAATGTTGCTTGTTTTGTTTGTTGTTGGTTGTGTTGTGCTGTATAGTTCCTGCAGTCTTGGATACTTTCTTTTTACCCCTTTGGTTTTCGTGGTCTGAGATCTCACTTTGCGGGTTTGGTGCTTTTGGCTGGTGATATTCCTTTCGTTTTCGGCTGTTGTTGCTCTCTACTGGTTTGCAGTAAGTGATCATTTGAGGTCATGCCGGCTCTTTGCTGCAGCACCTACTCCTCAAAGCTGTAATAATAATAATAATAATAATAATAATAATAATAATAATAATAATAATAATAATAATAGCAAAAACAAACGTAAACAAATACACCCGTTAGCGACACATAAAAAAGATAGATACTATACAAAGAGGACAAGTAACAACTGCCTGTTGCGATGTTCCCGAAACGTTTGCACCTGTTGTCACTAGGGGCTCTGAAGTTAGGATTCGGTTACCATTGAGCTTATGGAACTGTCTTATCTGTGTCTAAATATTTAATCTGTGTCTTTTTTGACGATGATCCCTTCTTGGCAATTTTATGCTTTCATTCTCATAATAAAAGAACGTAACGCAGTCGAAAACGGTCTTGGTGGCTGATGGGATCGGCGGAAGGAACCGGTTTGGCGCGCATTCGCTCCCACTATCACTTGCTGGCGGGGAGGTTATGATGGCGTCAAGAAAGGTTGCTATTTCTTAGTCCAGTTATATTAGAAGTCAATGGGTTAGACCGATGAACTTGCAATCAGACGTTATGGGTTCAAATTCTTCGGGGGCCGAAAGGAATTTTTGCCGATCCCACCGAAGCTAGCATAGGGAATAAAATACGGGCTTCTAATTAGTTGAATAATTTAAAAGAGCAATTGTTGTGTGCCAATAAATTGTTCCGTGTTAAAATAATAATAGTAATAAATGGCAATTTTTTCAATGTAACATAGAACAATTAGGTTTGTAAAGATTGCGTAATTGACGCCGCAAAAAGGAAATGCTAATTGCTTGGAATCTAAATGTATGTATTAGAGGCATATACAGGGTGAGTCATAAATATCGAAACAATAGGCTATCTCCTTAAATATTGCCTCTAGACCCATACTTCCAATTGCAAAAACTCATTAAAAAAAGGTGAAATTTCTGTTAATATAAGTTGCAACTCCATGGGGGGTATATTTGAAAAAATAGGAAAATTAAATTTTTATACGGCCCCCGTAGAGCAAAATTCCCAATTAGGAAATTATTCCTTATGCATTCCTAAATTGAACAAAAAAAAATTTCATCTCCCTATCTGAAAACCTGACAGAGATATTAAAATCCAAAATTCTCAAAAATTTGTGACTTACACCACTTTACCATGCCTGTAAACGAAGTGTTTTTCATCCATTTTCAAAGCTAATAAGGGATCGTCCACAAATTGCCCGTTATTATATGTCGGTTTAAGACCGTGGCTCTTATTTGGACATAATAAAGCAGCGTATTGATTTAAATCAAAACTTGTTTTCAAAACATGTTGATCGTTAGCACTGGAGGTCTGAATAAATTGAAATATCTAGGTCCGGTCCTAAACCGACCCATAGGGATAAAAGTTCAGCCCGGCATGAAATAATTTTAAAATCATAATCCGGACCAGCTTGGAAAAAAGCTTAAATCATAGCCGGCTCAGCCGTGAATTTCTACATAGTTTTTTACTTCAGTATAGTTAAAAATTGTTTCGCGTGGAGGAGTTCTGACCAAAAATACTTAATATAGAAATTCGTTTTTTATATTAATACTTTTTATTATTAAAGAGGCGCCAAAGGCTGTGATATATTTATTTTATCAATGAATCTCTGTTTATATGAAAATGTTTCACTTATATTTTATTATCGCTAATCCATATCCCGTGCAATAGAGACTTTGAAAAATGTTATACAGTAAAACCTTTTAAGACGGAATTACGTAGGAAAGAAAAACTATGTAATAGACAAATGCCCTTCCTAGGAGGGTTAAATGGTGTTTATTTTTTTCTCAGGTATTATTGTATTTATTTTGCATGGATCAACACCATTTCTGCAGACAGAATTCTGTCATATGCAGATTTTTTTTCTCTGGTTTTATTTTGTTTAATTTTTTAGCATTTAAATATACTATTCTTAAAAAAAAAATAAAAAATAATAAAGTTTTTTTTTTCTTTTTTTGTCAAATAAAAGCGATTTTAAAATTTATTTGGTTTTCGTAAAAATATTGATTAAACCAAATTTTACTTATTTTATGCACGTGTTAGGTCTGTGATTTTAATACGGATTGTTCGAGACCGGGATGGAAAATTTCGTTCAGTGCAGGCCTGGGAAAAAGGAAACAGTCCCCTCCGGTATGAAAAATACATTATACCCGGATAGGCGAGTCTTCAGAAAAAAGTAACGTCTCGGTCCTGATCTGACCTGAGCCCAGAATGCAGATATTTTAACAGCTCCTCCAGGACGATAAAAAGCTTGAAGTTGTGAGAGCTAAATTTTTAAAAAGGACTTAATCTGCATCTTAGAAAAGCATTCTTTTAAATAACTGATGGGCAGTAAAACAGAACATTTCGTTTTTCTGTATAATGACTTTTTTTCCCGATTATTTCTTGTCTTTAAATTATTAAAAGTTAAGAATTGTTAAAGAAAAAAAGTACAAATTTGAAACATGTCATTTTTAATTATTTTACATTAACTTTGTTTAAAAAAAAAAAAGAAAAATTATTTACTTTTGAAAATATGATTTTTTAAAAGTTATTATTTTTTAAATAAATATTTTTAATAGTTCTAAAATAAATATTGAAAAACAAAAACCCCGAAACAAAACTAAAATCAGGTTTTCATTTTTAATTAAATAGAAAGAAATTGAAATCCGATAAATAATGTTTGGAGTTATAACGATTTTTAACCATCCCATTTAAACCAGTACTAAAGATATGAAATTTTTATAAATTTTATGATAAATTTTAGGATGTGATTTTCTTACTAAATTGTATGGCTAACCATCACAAAAGAGAAAAAAATCGAAATTCTAAGTCAAAAGGTAGATTTTTTACGCGTTTCCTACAACTGTTAAAGTAACATTATCTTTTGAATTGCGCGCATTTCAATTTGTGTTTAATCCCTTAAAACCTAATGGATTATTTAAACGGTTATAACTTTTAACGGTTCAAATTTTGAAGATATGAAGATGCAACTTTTTGTGTATTATTCAGGACTGGATAAGGAAAGTTTTGCTAATTAGAATTTTTATCCTACGGGGGCTGTATAAAAAGTTAATTTTCGTACTTTTTCAAATAGACCCCCCATAGAGTTGCAACTTATCTTATCAAAAATTTCACCCTTTTTTATGAATTTTTGCAATTGGAAGTATGGGTCTAGGGGCAATATTTAAGGAGATAGCCTATTGTTTCGATATATATGACTCACCCTGTATGTGCATATCATGTTAAAATAATAATAAGAAATGGAAATTTTATCTTTATTATTTCCTAAAATACAGAACAATTGAGTAACATCATGATTAACTTCTTTAATTATAATTCCTGAAAATATTTCTTTATCTATTAATAAATATGTAAAATCAGAAGGATATATATATTTATCAACATTCATCTTTCAGAAGGTTTTCAAATAGAAATTTATGATTAAGTAAACGTAAACTCAAAAATGAGCTAAGGCAAAATGCTCTTTAAGCTGATCAACCAATTAGAAGCTCGTATTTTCTTCCCTATGCTTCGGTGGAATCGGCAAAAATGCGGCCGAAAGTCGGTATATGATTTCTTTTTATTATTCCTGGTTTTTTTAATTAATAAATAAGAAATTTTTATTAAAGATAAATTTTATATTAATAATACAGAAGCACTGGTATTTCTATTATAATATTAAAATACTTATTTAAATACGAGAAAATGAGATATTTTGGGGAGAAAGTTTTATATTTGAACCCTTTTAATAGTTTGAGTATGGTTCCAAAGTGATTTATATATATATTAAGCAAATGAAAAAAATATATATATTCTGCGAAAATATCCGTATGCGTATAAAATAATTTTTTTTTTTTTTTTTTGAAAATTTTAGAAGGGAGTTTTTATTGAGATTAGGATGCAAATATAATGCATGCGTGGATCAAAATGGAAAATATAAAAGCAAAAAGGAAAAGATATACATTTTTTAAACTAAAAATATCTGCACACATATTTTTAAAGAGGTGAAATATTTGGTGTTTACCTTCTAGTTTTGTAATGAATAAAGTATGATTAGAATGTTCTTAAATTTTTTATTGAAATTATAAATAAGAGTTTTGCTTATACTAACATGATTTCGGATGTCGTTTGTCTCTCATATTCTGTGATATATTTTGGCCTGTTATCCACACTTTATTAAAAATTAAAATATACAATCATTAAATATGAAATATATACATCCTAAAACTTTCTCTGAAAAATTGTCTAACTAATAGTGCGAATTCCATCAAAATCTTGTAACATGTGGACATCTTAACCTTGGTTTATTAACAGCATTCTATTTAACACGAAAAATATAAAGCAACTGATAAATGATTTTAAAATAAATAAAATGAAAATTATGGAAGAATTTAAATCACCAATTGAATTATTAAATTGTATCAGTCAACCTACCAAACAAAGCGCAACCAATAACAGATAAGCACAAAACGCATAATCACGTGATGAAATCGCCCAACAGTTTTTCTCTTTTTTTTGGCGTCGCGCGCGCGAGCTTTGACCAGGGTTGGTGGTCATATTTTAAATACTGATCGGGCTTAATTAGATGAAACAGGTCACGTGATACTTTTCCGGAATATTTTAGATTTTATTTGAGGGACCACAGATATCTATTTCTGTTGCGAGAATCATGTTTTGGAAGGATAAAGGGATATAGTATTTGTACTCACCAATTTTGAACCATAAAAATAATGCAATAATTGAAATGCAATAATTGAATAACTTTTAAATTCCCTTCTTCGATATTACCTATTCCATGCAGAATATTCCGAGCGCGCGCAAAAAAAAGTGTCCCTCAAACACGCCCATTGTCTCAACTACTCGACAAGGGAAAAGACCAAAATCTCAAAGTACCCACGAGCAACCGCAAGGGAGAATTTAACGAGAGCAGTGAGACCAGAACGGGACTTGAGAGCGGCGGTAATAATCTCGGGATAAGTAGAATGGACGGTATTCTCGTGACGTCACAGTGGGAATCACGTGGTGCAAAAAAACGTCTGTTAGCGCGTTTGTTTCGTTATTGTGTCATTTGATACAGCTTAAGTACAGATAAATACATGCGTAAAATACTGCAGATTGATTCTGTACGAATTATTTTTGATGAATATTTATATATATATACTAATTAAAACCATATATACTTATTAATTAAAATTTTTTAATTTTTATTTTATAAATAAAATGAAAAATGTGCATGCAATTGCTTTAAAATAGAGATAAGAATTAATGTCTAACTCATACCTGTTCTTGAAAAAATCTAAAACTTCATTTAAAAATAAAATATAAGCATAAATTTTCTCACCACAATGCTTTTCAATGACGCGCTTATGAACGTTATTCCCAAGCAGACAAATTTTCGTAGCCTCGAACCAAAACGAAGAAAATGGTCCATGGGAGTGAAGACGAAGCGCAGATAATAAGGTGATCCTGTTCGTACTGTATTTTACGCACTGGAGGAGGACGTGGTCAGGAGTCTCGCATAGAGAAGAAAGACAGCATAGAGAACACAGTGGAGAAGACGCATGGCCCGACTTAGACAGTGGGGGGCCCTGGGGCAAACATTATTAGGGGAGCCTCCTTCTATCTTAAAATGTTTTGGAAAATATACTGAAGTGACTAAAACTGAAATTCATAACTATTGCATGTGTACATAAATTTCGTACCAAGTACTATTCACATCTATATACATAATAGCAGAAGAAAGACAACTTTATGAAATTATAGAATACAGGTTTTTTTTCAATTACAGGAATATGAGGATAAATGTGAAGCCTTAAGGAGACATTGGGTATGGAAACAGAGCGGGTAGGAGAAGAGAAATCCTTAAAATTGAAAAAATAAAAAACTTTGGTCACGTTTAACCATTTTTTATCATTTGACACTCCTTTAACGAAAAACTTATATCTGTCCATGGGGGCCCCGCATGCCCCTGCCTTAGTCAGGCCCTGAGAAGGTGTCAGATTCATTCTGAAAAGACGGGAGTTAGTCAGCCAGGTACGGGTACGCCACCGAGATATCCCGATGTCCTCACGGCGATGGCAGGTCCACTGTCGAAAGGCATCGTCCTCACTAAGATGAGGGAAGTGTCATAGCAATAATCGTTGTTTAGCCAAGCGTATGTCTTTTCAACTATCCACTCACGTCGGATTTGGGCCCCAAGATCTTCAGGAGCGACCCAGTTCAGGATGTTAGTAAGGTACGGGCCATTGCGAGTCAGGGAGTCAGCCATCTCGTTAGGGGGAATGCCCTTGTGGTCAGGCACTGCCTCCTCTACAATGCCTTCTCGCTTGTGACGTAGTGGAGGCGGTTTCCCTGACAACGATCGCGTTCTGAGCTTCGTGGCGATTGTGGAACCAGTAGGGTTAGTGATATCGCCTCCACTTCATGACGTTTCACGCTTGTCGTCTGCTCAGTGAATAGGCATTGTAGAGGGGGCAGTGGGTCAGGACACCACACAAGATTAAGAGAAACACGATGAAGCGAAAGGATATGAGAGATTGTGCTATGCAAAATTGTGATTATTCTAGGAGAGTGGAAATAATTTTTTTCCAGAGCAGTGAGAACAGAGACTGTCAGTGAGCAGAAAGTAACGACCATTCTCTCTCACCCAGGAAGTCAGAGCTAGGAAAATGGCTAAGGCCTCGGCAGTGAAGATAGTTGAGATGATGTACAAGCATGGCGATACTGAATCCTGATAGAGTATTGTGAACAGAAACGGCTGTTTTAGCGGAGTCTTTAGAGTCGTCAGAGGAGAGCAATACCGTGTATGACGTCAAAGCGCGCTCCACGACTTCCAAGCTTGGTAGATGGCTCCCAAACGGAGAGAAATATGTTGGAAAGGAAGACCATCCAAAATAGTATGGTAATCTGAGTGAAGGAAAGGGTAGGATGGCCACGAGAACTTGAGTATATTGTTAGGACCTAAATTGTAAATGTTCAGAAACTCAACAGCAGCAGCTGAAAGATGCTCAGAAGCAATGGAGGGGTTAGTCAAGAAAGAGGGGTGGGGAGAGAAAGCTGGTGGGCCAGGAACCTATTGACGATGCAGCGAAAACGGCTGACATTGCTGGAGGCATTCGCCTCACGGCGAAGGAGAGAAAGTGGAATGTATCTCGGAAGGCCGGTGGCGATCCGTAGAGCAGCATTGTAGGTGACCTCAAGAGAGTTCAAAGTTGAGGAGCAGACTATGAGAAAAAGGGGACAGACATATTCGAGGAGACTCCAAACAAGAGAATCACTAATTCGCAACTTATAGACCGTATGGACACCGTGATTGTGCGAAGCGACAGCTTTCAAGTAGTTCAGCCTTTTAACCCTTTAACGTTCATTAGATTTCTACGGAAACCACACTTTCAGCATTTTTTCTCAAACTTATTTTACGTATTTTTTCTACCAAATTGCGATTAAATGAAACTGTAAAACATTCTCTTTTAGCTCGATTCGAGCACCAAAATAAATCCTAAGACTTTCAACTTCAAACGAAACAAAATATATTTATCATCTTATGTTTCATAAATTCCATCCATTCTTAAAATATATGTATATATATATTATCTAAATTTAAATTTTGGCTTGTGGATGTACTCTACTTCTTCCTGGTTATAAATTAAGACACTCAATTATTTAGATTTTAAAAAAAAATAGATGGATCAAAATGTTAGGGGAAATGATTGGTTTCTCCAGGAAACCAAACTTCAGTAAGTGTCGGATTTCGACGCGCGAGAGAGTGGCAGGTGAAAATATGTTTCGTTTTGTTTATGTAACTGAGAATAGAAGCATGGTTAATAATGTTTTAGTTGTATGACTATAGCAACCATGAATCACGCGTTACTTCTGTTTATTCCTTTTAGGGGGGGGGGGTAAAGGAAGAAACAGAAATGGATAAAACATTTTGTTTTTGATTCTCGTTTCTTTACAGTTGGTGATTTCTCCTTTTATATTAAAACTTCATAACAATTTTTGGTCTTGTGTTTTTCAATTATTTTTGGATACATTTTACTTTTCAAACGTAAAATGTCGAAAAAAAGATTAAATATTGTAGATGCTTTGGAACTATTCAAAAGGTTGCCTTCCGATGATGAATCTAATGAATCATCCGAGAGTGATGCAGAAGATTAAATCAGTCAACACTCAGATTCAATTCAAAAATCTGATGATGATGCAAATATTGATGGAAGAAATTAGCTGTAAAACTAAGATATAGAAAAAAACTAAGATATAGAAAAAAAAGGTTTCAGAAAAAGACAGGCTGAAAAGTGTTAGCCACATTCCCCAAAAATGCAAATCTAGAAGATATGCGTATTGCAGCACAACTAGTAAACCTCATAGAACAAGTTGGATGTGCCCTAACTGTGACGTTAGCTTATGCATGATTGCTAAAGGCAGTGATAAAGACAGATGAGTAGAAGAAAAATGACAGTCCGACCCCAGGAGGAGGTGCTGAGGTGCAGGTGCAGGTGCAAAGTGCAGCACCTCCTCCCGTGCACCTCCTCCCAAGCACTTTCTCAAATGCACAACCTCCCGTGCACCTCCTCCCAAGCACTTTCCCAAATGCACCACCTCCCGTGCACCTCCTCACGTGATTCTACTCTAACAGGAGGGGTCAAAGGATTTTTTTGAATTTTAAGCGGGAATTTCAGGGAGTTAGAATTTTTTGACCATACTATAGTACGAGGGGTTTTTTAATTTTAATGTCTAGTGCTCCTGCTCCTCCTCTCGCGATTATACTCTAAGAGGAGAGTTCAAAAAAAAATTTTTTAATTTTAAGCGGAAATTTTAAGGACTTAGAATTTTTTGACCATACTATAGTATGAGGGTGTTTTTTAATTTTAATGCGGGACTTTTAAATTTTCGGCGTGTTACAGTACGTGGGGGAATGTTTTTCGATTGAATTTTGCTGTTGTTCATTTAAAAAGGTAATTAAAAATTAAAAATAAAGAATGAAGCGACTTTCAATTTTTTCGAGCGTTATTTTTGATGCTGCCATCTGCTGTTGGTTTTTTGATGTAGATTATTTTTAAAGGTTTTCGAAAGAAGTGTGGTGCTGCCATCTATTGGTGATTTTCAAAAACGTGTCATTTATTTCGAAAAAAATTTAACGGGGTTTGATCTTATAAAATGAAGTTGTGGTTGAATAATAGGTTTTTCACTTATCGATTCAGCCACGACTTCATACCTTTGAAAGATTATTTTCAGAAGTGTCTCGTGGATTTTTTTGCGACCAATCGTGTGCGTTTATTTTTCAACCAATCACGAATGATTTCGTTATCACGTACGCAGTAATTTTTTGATATATATATTTGTTTGAACTAATTTTTTTCGTTAGTTGAAGTTTTGCTGTTGCATTGAAAGGATATCTGTTTAATAAATTAATATGAGTCAGGTTTCTGCTGTGCTGATAAAACAAGAAATGGAACCTGTTTCGGATGTGAAACCCTCTTCATCAGAACTTTTAATAAAAGAAGAGAAACCTGATTTCGTTTGTGGAACCTGCAACAAAACCTTTCTTCGGAAGTTTATGTATGTTAGACATATGATGTTTCGCCTGAACGAGAAAACTTTCAGATGTGAGACTTGTGATAAAAGTTTCATTCAAAAAAGTGATTTACGTCGACATGTGAAGATTCATTCGAAAACGTGTGAGGTGTGTCACGAAATTTTTTCAAGAAAAGCAGAATTTTTAAAACATCAAAAAATTAATAAACTTACTCAACGCAGAAAAACTGTCAGACAGAAACAACAAATAGATGTTCAACGAAGTGTGTTAATTAACCGCTTGTGTAATTTACTGCAGCGGGTGTGTGCTTCCTATGACTAACCCATGACGTCATTGTTTTTCAAGAAGGTGATTGGACATGTTTATCACCACCCTCCTTTTTGGGTGAATAGTCTTCGCAATTTATTCAGTTTAGTGTTCACGTTTGATGCTTGAAGGTTTTGAAGAAATGCTGTCCCCTTCCGAGTGTCAACTACCAATGGATGAGTCAAGATTCAATATGGAAAATGTATCCTGCTACTGACGATGTGGAACCTATTAATTGCCTTGATGAAGAAACGTCGTTTCCTGATTCCTGCTGTCAATCTACTCAAGATTTGATGAACGAATTTTTCGTTGACTTTAACTTTCAGAAATCTACTCCTGATCAAAAGTTTCCGGAGGAACCTTCCAATGTCGTGTCTGAACAACAAAATGTATTTCAAACCCCACTTGTAAATGTTGAAAATTATATTTTTCGAAAAGAACTTGGAAACCATATATTTTTAGGACTTCAATTTCAGAATGCTCAATACTCTGTTCAAATTAGAGAATTTTCCAGTGAAGGAATTCCATCTCAGAATGGAATTGAACTAGACATTCGCAATTGGTATGAATTCCAGTATAAAATTTTTGCGTTTAATTTGAAATATACCAGTTCATCGTTTATCGCTAATAATAAACTTTTAGTTTTAAATGAGGATCAGTCTGTTATGTGTTTGAAAATGTTAAAAAATGAAGGTCTCATTTAATTAAGCAATGCTCAACTTGAACAGTTGAAAGAAAAAGCCTATTCATTGAATCAGAAATTGATTCGTCATATGTATGAAAAACATTTACCTGCTTTATTAAAGCAAAATTGTGAACGAGATTTTCAAGAAAATGGATATGTTTTGTGGTCTAAACTGATTTATTGTATCGAGAATTCTATTGTGAATATATTTAATCAAATTTTTGAATGTACTGGTTGTGTTTTTAGACATCCTAGTGTGAGTTTGCATTCCTGTTTTATGTTAAACAATCGAGAAAAAATTCAACAGTTAGGGGACATGATTTTAATGCTTGTAAATTTTGACGATGTCCTATCCATGTTTTTAAAGAATGTAGATTCTGTTAGTGATCAGTTTTTAGGTCACTTGAATGTAGAAACTTTTAAAAGTGTATTGTTTAAATCGTTTTAATAAATAGATTTTGTTTTATTTTTGTGTCTTTATTTCTTCAAATATGTGTATGTGTTTTTCTTTAAAAGGGAGGTTAATTTAGATTTATAAAAAATGATAGGAATGAAATATACAATTCAATTAAGAAATCGAATGAAAAAATGAATTAAGACATACCTGAAATACTTGCTTCCTTCACAGTGACTTGACTAGAAATGGAAAAAAATCATATAAGTTCTTATCACTTGGGTTTCCCCCTTTCGTCATGAGTGTTATCAAACCACGTGATTGAGGTTGCCTTATGTCATTATTCTAATGGGATATCTTGATTCAACGTCATCAGTGATATCATACCATGTGACCTAATCTTATCAGCTGATAAGATTAAGCGATAATCGCAGGTATTAAACCCTGGGCAGATCATTAGTGTTCATTCTTTTCGTTGGAGTTAAGCTCTTCTAATTGGATTCGTTGTGTTACTGCTGCTATATTCAAAATGTCTTCCATTCACTTTACGGACAATGGATTAAATGTGGAGTATATCAGTGATTTCATTGAGAAACTTCATGCAGATCGTTATTTGTCTGAGTTGCGGACATTACCCTTCTTCAGACGTACTTTCCGTCTGTTTGGAAAAGATGTTAAGCCTAAACGTCTGATCTTAGCCTATGGAGATGCCAATACCAGCTATGCCTTCAGTGGAACCAATGTGCCCGGTATTGAATGGACTCCCCTGATGATAGAATTGCGTGACAAAGTGGAAAAAGAAACTGCCTGCACGTTCAACTATGTGTTACTTAATTTCTGCCAAGATGGATCGACTGGCATTAGTCACCACAAAGATGATGAATTCTGCTTGAATGCTGTCTTCCCTGTTTCAGTACTGAGTTTTGGTGCACAGAGAACTATCGAATTCAAAAGACCGAATGTGCCTTCTACATTTATAAAATTAGAACATGGTTCTCTTTATAATATGAATCCACCCAGCAATGAACTGTTCACACATGGGATTGGAGCAGAATCTCACATAAAAGGTGTTCGAATTAGTCTTACCTTTCGACATTTAGTGTCACACCCCCTGGATTTGAAAAAACCAAGACTAGATTTTGCTACTTTTTCGAAGGATCCTGCATTAAATTTAGACTTGTTTTCTATCTCTGATGATGATGATGATGAACCTATTCACTGCTCGCCGATGAACAGACCTGAACTTGATAATTCGCATAAAGACGAGTGGTTTACCCGAACTTTCAAAGAAAGTTATTATTCAACATCCTGGAATTTAGAATGGTGTACTTTAGCACAAATTGAAATGGATAAAAACTGCAACTTGAAATTGCATATTCGAAATTTTAAAGAAGGTGCTTTTGGTAAACTCTACCCGACAAAAAATGGGGTTGTGATGACCTCAACGACGTTCGATCATTTCCAACAACATGTGACAAAGTTTCACTTTTATTCTGTGAAAGAGTCTTCGGTTTGCAATAATCAACTCATTCTAGCCTTTATAGATGAAGATTTCTGTCTTCTTGAACAGATATTCAAAACGGATGATAAGAATTTTCATTTCAAACCCAATGGAATTCGTTTATCACGAGATCAATTTTTAAAACTCACTGAGTTTTGTTCTGAAATTACAGACTGTTTCATTGATATGCTTCTTACACGAGTGATACCTGTTGCACTCCTGCGAAAATCGGGAAAACGTGTTCATTCCCATAAAGACTGATTGTGCAAAGAGAAACTTTTTATCCTGCTTAAACTTAGAAATTGAACGATCATTGGATTGTGTTTTTTACTGTTATGGATGTCGAATCGGTCAAAATTCACAATTGGATCACTCATGCTTAACAATTGGTTTAAGAGAAAAATATCTCATGTATAAAGACAGTGCCCTTTTGAACTTTAATGTCTATCAATTTGTAAAAAATGTAACATCAGAATGTACATGTCATTTTACGCATGCATTTTTCGCTGCTTTAAAATCAGACTTTTATAAAAATTTCTTAGAAACAATCTTTGTAAATAAACAAGAAACATAATGTGTAAACAAATAGATTAAATAAAATGTTTGTTATTTTTCCTTAACCCTTTCTCTGTTTTATTTTAATTTTTCCTTTCAGCTTATACTACAATTATTTTTGCAACTTAAGCGAGAGAAATAATAATTTTATGAGAAAGTGTATTGAATAATGTTTTGTGAAATGTATGAATTAACAATAAATGAAAAATATTAATTAACATTAATGAAATATTAATTTAACATTGCGTTGATTAAAATATGCATTAAAAACTTAATGAAGAATATTAATTTCTCATGTAATTAAAATAACACTTTATAAAACATGAATTAACAATAAATGAAAAATATTAATTAACATTAATGAAATATTAATTTAACATTGCGTTGATTAAAATATGCATTAAAAACTTAATGAAGAATATTAATTTCTCATGTAATTAAAATAACACTTTATAAAACATGAATTAATAATAACTGAAAAATGTTCATTCGAAAAATACTAATTTGTAATGAAATTAGAAAACAGCGATGAATAAAATATCCATTAAAAATTAAATGAAAAATATTCATTTGAAACACATTGAAAAATACCGGAAGAATTATTAGGGATTACTTGAAAAATTAATCACAAGTGTGAAAAAAAAATCT
This sequence comes from Maratus speculifer, assembly GCA_964019185.1. Taxonomy (NCBI): domain Eukaryota; kingdom Metazoa; phylum Arthropoda; class Arachnida; order Araneae; family Salticidae; genus Maratus; species Maratus speculifer. The sequence continues at coordinate 53,976,752 of OZ025293.1, forward strand.
TAGTTTATATAATTTTAGTGTGAAGGAATGAAGTTTCAATTAAAATTTTCTAATAATCAGTTTTATATTAATTAAGTGAATCACTCATTATCATTAATTAGTCATTAAAACTTTGTTTTCTCATTAAAATCAAAATGAGTCATGCTTTTATTCACTCATTAAGACTTTATTTTTATAATCAAATAATTTATTTTCGTTAATTATCCATGATTTTATTTACTCATTAAGACTTTGTTTTTATAGTCAAATATAGTATTAATGCATAATTTTAATTTCTAATGAAGATTTTACACGCTATTACTTATTTGAAACAATAAATAAAGAAACAGGTTTTTAACAACATTTTACGTGGAATACTTAATTGGGGGGAAAAGGGATAATTTTATTTTTCAGTTTTATAATTACAATTAAAAATAGTATTTATTAAGATTAATTTATAATTAAGACTAAATATAGATTTCCTGTACTGAGTTTGAATGGAGTCAGATCTTACCTCTGATTCACCCTTTGGGGAAATCCGTTATCAGATAACGTGAATCATTTGTATCTGATAAAAGCAGAGAGCAAGTGGAAGACCTTGTTAGTTCAAACCTTTTCGTGTTGTTATTCTATACCTTAGTGTCTTATAACTTGGATTTTTTCTGTGCTCTTTTGGATTTTTGAAGCATGAATCCATCCAATTCAATCTCCTCGTGTGAAGCTGATAAAAATGTAAGTAAAAATTTTTTATTTGTTTCATGTTAAATAGTTATATTTAAATGATTTTATATTTTTTAATATATATATATTTTTTAAATTAACCTAATGCTTGTATATGATTTTTTAAATAAGAACTTTTATTAAATATTCTTAAAACTATATTTTGTAGAAATATTTTCCAAAATTTTTAAACATTATTTAAGTAAAATATTTAATACAGTTTCATATTGCAACATATCTATTTGAAGATCTTTATTAGAATTTTGTAAGGTTATTTTAAATTAATAATTGTGAAATTTTAAATAAAACCCTTTTTTTAAAAAGAATATTTTTTCAAATGTTTAAACGTATTAAATAAATTAAACTTTTTTTTGAAAAGAATATCTCTTCGAATGTTTAAACGTATTAAATATATTAAACGGAAACAATCTTCTAAATTAAATATGTGATTAATTTAATATTAAAAATATTTGTATGAAGTTTTTATTTTTCCGAATGACTCAATGAATTATTTGAATATTTTTAAATGAATTATTTATATATTTTTAAATGAATTATTTGCATACTTCTAAATGAATCATTTGCATACTTCTAAATGAATTATTTGAATATTTATTAATGAATTATTTGAATTTATTTTTTTGGAAAACTTTTAATGATTCTTAATGAATAAGCTTTAAACGAAATGATTAATACCTCTCTTTATTTTTATTTGAATTTGGAGCATGTGATGAAAGTTTGATATTCATTGAAATGAAAAAAAAAACATATTTGTAACGATATTTAACTCATGAATTGTTCTTTAACTCATTTGATAAACACGTTCTATTATTCCAATTAAAAAAATTAATAATTAATTTTATGAACACATTTGGTAAACACGTTTTATTAACCCTGTTAAAAATTAATAATTTATAAATTCATTTGGTAAACACGTTTTATTAATCCAATTAAAAATTAATAATTTATAAACTTATTTGATAAACAAGTTTTATTAATCCAATTGAAAATTAATAATTTACGAACTCATTTGGTGAATAAACTTCATTAACTCAATTAATTCGTTATTAATCAGTAATGTTATCTTGTAAGACTCACCGTGGGGAAAACCCAACTGACTCACGCAACAGATAAGCTTATCGTTTTAATCTGATAACAACTAACAGTGAAGTCATTCTTATACTAATTTTTGGAGAGGATAGACGTGATTTAATTCAGCTCCCATCTCTATAATGAATTCATCAAATATTTTGGAAAATCAAGTGAGTTTATTATTATTATTTTGAAAACTGTTGAGTATTATTCTCTATTTCAATATTAGATTTTTTTTTCTTTTTAAAAATAATTTTCATTTATTGTTTTCCATAAGCATTATTGTAGAACTAATTTTTGAAAATGTGTATATTTTATGCGTTATTCATTTTCTAAAGAAATTGCTAATTAAAAAAAAATTCTTTTTTAATTCCAATGATTTTGTTTTAAAATCACATAGGTTAATAATTTTTAAAACTGTTGAGTATCATTCTCTATTTTAATATAAGATTTTTTCCTTTCTGAATAATATTTTTCCTAAGTGTATCTTAATGTTGGTAAACGATATATATATATTTTAAATATTCTCTCAATGAAACTTTTGAATTACTTACTTATTAATCTTCTACTAAGTTTCTTGAAAAACTGCGAATTAAATAATTTCAAAAGAGATTATTTATGTGAAATGTTCTTTTCTGAATGTGTTTATTTCATATGAGAAAATGTTTTACTCAAATATATATTTGTTAGAAATTCCCTTTTCATATAAATCCTAAAAATTTTGATTATGTTGTAAATTTTTTAATTCGAGTGAATGAATGAAATTTTAGTTTAACAAATAATTGAACTTGAAATATAAACAAAATTATTCTATGTGATAATTTTAGAGCCTGTTATTGATGAATCGTCCAAAATATTATTAAATCATTTTTAAAAAAGGAATTTTTAAGGAGAAATTTTTTTCGATCGCCTAACATTAAATTTTTGGTGAAAATATAAGTATATTTATTTTCATTCTACTTGCAATGTGTAGTTATTTTCATTTCATCTAACTTGCAATGTGTAATAATTTCCCTTTCAAAACTAAAAACTTCTAAAATTTGTTTATTAGTAAAAGTTTTAAAAGCTTTTTTCCATTCATGTTTAACCGGATTGTATTAATAGAATAGTATTATTTCTTAATTTAAGTGCATAAGCAGTGCCTATCCGCTTTTCCCCCTGATAAACATGTTTAAACGGATTCGATGACTCATCTTTTAATCAGCTGATTAAATTGCATACCTGAGTACCCAACAAACACATGACTTATGGCCTGCAGACGATTTCATTGCGGCCCGAAGGAGTTAAGGCCATTTGTAACAAAACACTGCGGTACCGCAAATGACCCGCCTATAGTTGCGGCAGCTACCGCCGAGCCAGTAACGGAACGGCGATGAGAGAACAGTTACATTTGCTTTGCCGGCCAACTCCTAAGGGTCAGTTTCCGGCAATAATGTAATGGCGTATCATACTCTAGAAAGCAAAGGGCCGTTATAATCTAACCAGCTTTTTTATTTAAAGAAAGAGAGAGTATTTTTGTGTCTTCATTTCTTTCAAAAATTACTTCAAATCTGGGTTTTAATAAACATATAAATATGTTGTAAGTTTTATATTTAAAACAGTAATATAGATGTCATATTTTTATTTAGTTTAAAAATATTTTTTTTATAAATAATAAAAATTGCTCCCAAAATGTATAGAGTATTCCAAATAATTTCTTCAGGCGCTCTTTTGCATTCATTATTTATAAAAAATAACTAAAAGAAAATGAATAAATGTTTAAAATACATTAAAGATATTTAAAATAAATATTAAAATAGAAAAAGTCTTTAGATAGTTCCTAAATCAGTCTCTGTCTGCTCTCCCCACCTACTCTGTAATGTAAAACTCTCGTATACATACATGTATATTTTTTAGTTGTAAATGCATAAATATTTCTAAAATTGCCTATTACAGTATTTCTAAAATTGGCATAAAAGCCAAATTATTTTTTTTTTTTTTTTTAAGGAAAGATTTTTTTTTCTTAAAAATAAAAAAAGGTTGTTTTTGGGGAAAAAAAAAAGAAAAAAGAAAGAAAAAAAAGAAAGAAAGAAAGAAAAGAAATACATTTCGATTTCCTTGCCTCTGCAAGCGTGGGTGGAAGGCAAAGGTTGTGGGCTAATAATTCTCCCTTAAAATGAATAATTTTTCTGTAGAACAGTACATTTTTTTAAAAATTCTTTTGTTCATTTTGTTTAAAAAGTGTTTTACTTTTTTCCTGTGTAAAAACATGCTTTTGACACATTTTGTTACATCAATTACTTTCTGATACATTTAATTATTTTTGTACATAAATGAATAAAAATTGTTTTTGTAATCGAACAACTTTTTTCATTTTTCATGAATGTGTATACCTGAAATGGAATCCACACTTCCATACATTTTTCTTAACCGGCGCCCTTTTACACTCATCATTTATATATTTAAAAAAAACTGAAAGAAAATGAAAAAAAATAGATTAAAATAATTTAATATAAATATTTAAACAAAAAAGTCCTTATATAAAAGTAAATTTCAGTAAAGGTAGCAGATCTTTCAGAATATGCTGTGAAGTTTGATGTTTTGTACCAGAAAGCTGGACGCGAGAGCACGGGAAATGGTAAAAAAAACGGAAATAATAAAAATTCAATCGCTTACAAGTTGTAATTCATGCCTAGATTTAAAAAAAATGAAATGAAAACTGCTCAATGACAAATCGCTATAATAATCATTTGGTCATCATTTGGTTTTTGCGCTTAAAAATACATCACAAAATGTGTAGAAAAGATTCGGGACATTGAAAGGGGCGAAAAAAAACACATTTTTAAAAAAATATGCTTTAAAAAAAACATAAGCCCACTAGAATCTCAAGTTAACGAAAAATTTTCAATGATTTCTTTAAAATTACTAAAGATCGTACAATCATTTCTTAAAGTTCTTTCTTAGAGAAGTAAATGCCTAAAACTTTGATAAAAGTATTCTATCGCTATGTATATTTTTTAACTTAAATTTCTGTAATATGACTTTTCATTTTGTTTCAAAAACATCATACAATCTTTTTATTTATGAAAAAATGATTAAAATGCAGTAAAACACTGTGTAAGACGGAAATCTATATATTTCGCAAAGATTTTCAAGTCTCTGCGAATTTATTGAGATAGAATAAAATTTATTTATGGCGGAATATTGTCTACGATAGGAAACTTTCTCGATTCAAATCTATTTCGCCTTACACAGTTTACTGTATTTAAAATCCTGAAGAGTTGTCGTTAAATTTGCGAAACGTCTTCTTAAAAAAAATTCCATTAAATATTAAAATACATAAAAATATATCCGGGCTGTAAGAATGTATCGTTAAATAGACATAATTTTTAAATCCAGATACATAAAATAGACGTTTATTTTACTATATCTGTAAAAAGATTCCTTATCTTTCTCCCTTTTTTTCTGAGGAATTTCAAGGACACATCAGTGACCTAGCAGTTTTTCGCTAAGTCACTCACCCCTCTCCCCCGTTCCCGTCTTTGTCAATTATCTCTGTCATTCCTTATTCCAATTTCACACCTGATGCTAGCTGGCACGCTGGTGCTGCAGTCTTTATCTCTGAGGATATTTACACATAAAATATTGTAAGTCTTTTCAATTTTTGTCTATTCATTAAAGATTTTTAACTCTAAAATATTTCTGCATCATTTTATTGTATTTGTTTTTATATTAGAACCGTATTAGTACGTATTTTGATTTTCGCAAACGCACAATAACATTTATTTAATATTTATTAAATTTAGTTTTCTTCAAAATTTCATTTAGTTTGTATCATTAAATGTATTTTTTTTTACACGAAATGTTTTATTGTTGGAATTATATAAATCGATTTTAAATATTGTGAATTTTCGATGTTACTTTCTTAACATTTTAGTTTACTTAAAATTAATTGTTTCCATAAGTTTTTTTTTTTTTTTTTTTTTTTTTTTTTTTAATATATATATATATATACAACTTTCAAAGAAAAGGATTTTTTTCCCCCTTTCTAAGTGCGGATAATAATTTCTCCTTGGTGAAAATGCCATTAAAACCAATAACTAAATACTTTTAATGCACTAAAGAAATAGAGTAAAGATAAAACGCAATATTAATTACTCGAAATACTTTTCTGAGAAAAGATTATAATTATTTTGCTCAATTTCGAAAGGAAAATCTAATATTATCTGATATAAACAAACTAAAAATGTGCACAAGAACGAGAGACAGTTATATATATATATATATATATATATATATATATATATATATATATATATATATATATATACAGGGTGATTCAGCTCGTCGGTGACAAACTTTAAGGATCGATAGAGCACACCTAGACGAACATTTTTGAATACGGAATGTAGGGTCCCTGACGCGATGGTAAGGCGCTAGGCGCTTTCGAAAATTTGGGTGCCGAAATTCGAAACGTCATAAAAACTAGGGAAATGGTTAGATTTTCTTGCTTGTTGCGTCGAAATGATTCTGTTTGTTTAGACTTTCTTCAGTACCAATTTGATAAGCGTATCTCTTAAAACATGGATAGGGGGCGCTGCAGACTTTGGAGAGCTAGACAACAACTTTAAGCCCGTTATTTTGATAATTTAACACATGCTCGCCAAAGTTTATACTCTAACTTAAAGTTTGAACCCAAAAGTAGAGCCCTGCAAAAAGCGTAAGAGCCGGAATAAAATGTCAAAGTATAGGGTGGTCGAAACTCGAAGGCTCCTAAGAGATAAACAAACAGATTTCTTGACTTATGGCATGCATTTTCATGATTCTGTTTGCTGGGGCTCTCTGAAACTCAGTTGAACGGTACAAAAAGAAACATCGATAGGGGGCGCTTTGGGCAAAAAACATAATTCGTTGACATTTCGGACGCTAACTGGAAACGGGGCGCTACGATCAGTTAGTAATAATGAAAACACATTTTCTACCTCTGCTCAACACTTCTGAATAAATTTAGACCAAAAACATCAATGATACTGGAAATTTATTTACAAAAAATAACACTACAGAAGATGCTCGAAATTTCGACCTTGGGCCATGATGCAGGCTTCGCACCTCCGTCGCATTGAGGAGTGTGTGTTTCCAACAATGCCAGGAGTATCTCTGATCTGCCCTGCAGCTGCCACAATGCGCGCCACAAGTTCTTCAGCACTGCTGACAGGTGTATGGTATACCTCGGCCTTCAGGTAACCCCAAAGGAAGAAATCCAAGCAGGTGAGGTCTGGTGATCGGGCAGGCCAGTGAACTGGACCCCCACGCCCGATCCACCGCTGGCCATACCTTGCGTTTAGATGGAGACGCACGTCGTTCGTGTAATGGGCCGGAGCTCCATCGTGCTGGAACCACATCTGGCGACGCGAACCTTCGGATACGTGCGCCTCCTCCAGAAGCTGCGGCAGCACTTGATCCAGGAAAATCAGGTAATTTCCACCTGTCAGCCGTTCAGGTAACAAATAAGGGCCAATGAGGCAATCCCCCAGAATGCCGGCCCACACATTTACTGAGAAACGCTCCTGAGCTGCTCGGCTTCTGGTTTCATGTGGATTTTCATCACACCACACATGACTGTTGTGGGCGTTCCACATTCCCTCCCGGCTGAAGGTGGACTCGTCCGTAAACAAAATGCTGTTTACAAAACGGGGATCCCTGGATCTCATCGCCAAGTACCATCTTGAGAATTCCACTCGAGGGCCAAAATCCTGCTCTCTGAGCAACTGCACCCGCTGGATGTGGTAGGGGTGCAGATTCCGGGAACGTAAGATGCGCCACGCAGTTGCTTGCGAAATGCCAACATGTCTGGCGATATCTCTCGTGCTAAGACCTGGGTTGTCCTCAACCAGGTTAAGCACAGCCTCTTCGTTGTCGGGGGTGCTCACTGATCGCTCCCGTTCAGGCCTGCCTCCGTCGAAAGATCCCGTTGTGGACAACCTCTGGTGTACTCGAGCGAAGAAGGCATGGCAGGGGATTTGCCTGTTGGGGTAACGCTCGGCGTACAACCGAGCGGCTCGTCCATTACAACCAGCAGCGCCATACGCCAAATGCATGTCATCCAATTCAGAGTTTGTGTACCGTTCCATCCTACTACCGATCTGCAGACAAGTAACCCGAAGCTTAAGTAGGTACCGCACGTTAAAAAGACGTGTCTGCGCATACAACTACGTCATCTCGCGTTGTCGTCTACGCATTACGTATCTTTTGCATATCGATATGGTACGATATCTTTTGCATAAATCAGCAAAAAGCACCTTATGTAAATTTTATTGCGCGCATTGTGCATGATTGAAACCAGCTATGTTTGTTAAAAAAAACAAACAAACTGCAGTTTTAATAGCTTCTTATGATAAGTAAATTACTCTCTTGTTTTGTTTCTAACTGATCGTAGCGCCCCGTTTCCAGTTAGCGTCCGAAATGTCAACGAATTATGTTTTTTGCCCAAAGCGCCCCCTATCGATGTTTCTTTTTGTACCGTTCAACTGAGTTTCAGAGAGCCCCAGCAAACAGAATCATGAAAATGCATGCCATAAGTCAAGAAATCTGTTTGTTTATCTCTTAGGAGCCTTCGAGTTTCGACCACCCTGTACTTTGACATTTTATTCCGGCTCTTACGCTTTTTGCAGGGCTCTACTTTTGGGTTCAAACTTTAAGTTAGAGTATAAACTTTGGCGAGCATGTGTTAAATTATCAAAATAACGGGCTTAAAGTTGTTGTCTAGCTCTCCAAAGTCTGCAGCGCCCCCTATCCATGTTTTAAGAGATACGCTTATCAAATTGGTACTGAAGAAAGTCTAAACAAACAGAATCATTTCGACGCAACAAGCAAGAAAATCTAACCATTTCCCTAGTTTCTATGACGTTTCGAATTTCGGCACCCAAATTTTCGAAAGCGCCTAGCGCCTTACCATCGCGTCAGGGACCCTACATTCCCTGTTCAAAAATGTTCGTCTAGGTGTGCTCTATCGATCCTTAAAGTTTGTCACCGACGAGCTGAATCACCCTGTATATGTATATACAAAAAAAAAAAGGTTCGTGACTTATATAAACATCAAACTCTATTTTTATTTATTTTAAATAGCTGTGTGTTTTTTTTTTCATAAATTGAAAATGATGCAAAAATAATTGTGATTTAATGTACTTTAATGAATAGACATCAAATATTAACAGACTTAACAATAAGAGAAACTAAACACCACATACATATATAAAATAGATTTATTTTAATATAAAATACATAATAAATCATATTAAGAATATATGTTATTTAGGCGTAAGTTCAAAATGTGTTGAATAAAAAATAATTGTTGAATAATAGCTTGAATGACAAATGTTTCTTCATGAAAAATAAATATAGAAATAATAATTTAGGTTCATTTTTCAAAAATGTATAAATTTATTTATCTTGAGCTTTTTATAAATATTATGCTTGGCATACTGATTTTATTTTTCAAATTGTATATGAAAAGCAACTGTTTATAAATGACATTATTTATACCTATATTTTTTTTAATGCATAATAGAATAAATAAACAAATTATTAAGTTCAATATGCCAAGTATTGTATTTTGGAAAAATTCAAGAAAAGTAAATTTATATATACATATATTTATTGTACCTAAATTATTCTTAATATATTTATTTTTTATGCAGAAGCATTTAATCATTCAAGCAATTCTTCAATAAATATTTTTTATTCAACAAATTTTGAATTTATGCTTAAATAATTTTTATAGCAAGGCAGTGGCAGGCTTTTGGAGAGTAGAAATCATTAAAGGCTCTTTTGTGGGCAGCTTTTGGCTAAATTTAATTCTTACAAAACACAAATGACATGGCTAGGGCAAACTTCTGGCTAGCTTTGATTGTTAATGGCCTTTAAAAGAATAACTGTGGCCAGTTTGAGGCTGTCTGATATTTTGTTAAAAAGTTAATGGCACACTTGTGGGCATCTTCTTGTGGCCGCGTTCTGGCCGGCGTGACAGTTTTTTGACGGAGCCGTTACGGCAAAGAACGGCGGGCCGTCACCAAACACTTTGGGCCAACGTTAACGACACCTTTAGTGGCCCACAAGTTATGTGTTAGTTGGGTAGTCTTTGTGAAATTTAAAATTTTGTTTCAGTATTTTATTCAAAATCTCATGATTAACTGTTATAAAAATAATTACTGAAAGTTTCAAACTAGTAATTTTAAAAATTAATTAAAGCATGTTTAAACAGATTCGATGACTCATCTTTTTATCCATGTATTAAAATTGCATATCTGAATAGTGATTGCGAAATTTGAAATTTTGTTTAAGTATTATATACAAAATCTCATCATTAAATTGTCATTTCATATAAAAAGTTTAACCATGTTATTTTCATTCGAAAGCATTACTGAATCTTTTATTCATTTTATTTAAAAAAGTTATCCTAGAAAATATATTTTCCATGACGAAACAGTTTTTTTAAATACTCCCTTAATATCTCAACACATCGAATGTTTTCTTCAAAGTTTGATCAAAATTAGTTTTTAAAAATTAATACTTGGTAAAATTTTGACTAACTGAAATAAATGTGACATGCAAGTGATATTTTCCATTAAGTGAATGCACAAACTAAACTCTAATCAACATAAAATTGAAACTTTTAAATTTTATAGAAAATAATAATTAGGGATATGTTTTGATTTTAGTGAGATGTTAACTTCCCAGTGTCACCTTCTAAAGTTGATCAAACGGATATCGACTGTTTAAAGAAAATCGACCAGGAAAATCGGAATAACCAAATGGAAGAATCTCTTGAGGTACTGTTGTGATTATGTATAAGTAGATTTATTTGAATTGTTAATCATTTATTTAAAATTTTAATGCTATTAATTTTTTTAATTAATTAAAAGTTAATTGTTAATTTAATCAAATTTTACAATTTAAAGAATAATTTTTAAACTTAATTTTCTATAAAATTCATTTTTACTATTCTTAAAAAAATCGATGAAAAAAATTTTGAGAGATTATTTTTATTTTCAGTGGGGAATGGACATTTCACCAACGAAACTCATCCAAGCAGTTGACGAAGTGGAGAAAGTCCACTATGCATCAACTGCACATCAAGAAGAAACTTCCATTCAAGATTAACTAATTTCTAAAAATTAAAACATTAATTAAATTCTAAAAATTAAAAGATTATCTAATTTCTAAAAATTAATTAGAGGACATGCACAATAAGAACATTGTTGAGACTTCCATGTCTTGTTCCTTCAATCGGGGTGAAGAATTCATCAACTCACCGAACTGGTTCCATTAATGACATTTGTAAACTAATTATAAAATAATAATACTAACTAAAACGATTACGACATCAATCTCTTACACGTTGATAGCAGCATACAGAATAACGATTACGTCTCGTTTCACATGCAGTATATTCAGTTAGAGGGCGCGCAAGTACAAAACTGTCATTGGTCGAGGTTATCACGGTACAAAAGATAAGACCTATGTGTTATCAGTCAGTTCAAGCACGGCCAAACTCCATGAGCGCTTCCGTTCCTTATACGGCCTTGACAATCACCCCTTAGTTTCGTAATCATTCATTCACCGCTAGGTGGCTTGATACTGACTGTAAATAATGCTTACTGAACGTTACTTTTACACATAAAAATACGAAAAACCTCGCTGTATATGGGTTATAAAAGATATATATTGTATGTATATTTTGTATGGCCGTTCTTTTTCTATAGACAGAAAAAACTGAAAGATTTAGGGATAAATAAATACTATGCTTTATGCAATTAAAAATATTTTTAATAACACTCTACCATAACATCGAAAACAAAAATTATAATTTAATTTTTACTTTTATTTACATTTAAATTCTTGATTACTTGAAACACTGAGAATTCTGATGATAAAATATACAATAAAACATTTTTTTTAATAATATTTACCGTTTCAAAATATCAAGAAAATTAACCAAAACTTTATCAAAAGAAAAAAAAAACTCTTTGAAATAAGGATAACTTTTTAGAACATTTAATGCCGTACTTCGGATGAAAAATATAGATATATAAAGTTGATTGCAGATAATTCACACTATAATTTTAAATATATGAGGTACAGAAGATGAAGTGCACTGGGAAATATTAATATATATGTATATTTATATATAATTATAGATTTATATTGTTTTTAAAAAATATTTTATTTTAAGGGAAATTATAAAATCAAATATTTGAATTCTGGACAGTCATATTATAAAAAATATAATACATTTAAGAAAAAAAAATCTATGTGTTGATCTGAAATATACAAGCATATAGAAAAATTCACAAACTTGCATATAAAATTAAACATTTTAACTTTGTACAGTCATGGTATTAAAGTATATGATAAAAATAAAAATGTAATCACATGGTTTCATAATATAAGCAAATCTTTTTGGCAAGAAATCTATCCGGGAAGAAAAAAAATAACGATTTTTTTCAATACATGGAAATTTACACTATTCTTAATTATTTTTTAAAATATGGATATATACATATATATACATTGCAAACAATTTTCAATAAATTTGAGCCATTATATGTGCTGCTCTGAAGTTACAACCGTATAGAAAAACAACATACTTACATATTAAATGAAATATTTTAACTCCGGACAGACATGGCAATAAAGTATACGATGAAAATAAAAATATATTTACATGTTTCAAAACATAAACAAATGAAGCAAACTTTTTCGACAATATCGGGCAATGATATTATATCGATTTTTTTTTTTTTTTTTTTTTTTTTTTAAACATGGGTATTTATGTGTATCTTAATTATTTAGAAAATATTAATTATCTGTACATTGCAAACAATTTTTCAAATAATTTAACCATTATAAGTGCTAATCTTTAAAAATAAATAAATAAATAAATAAACATATAAAATTAACTATTTTAATTCTGGAAAGTCATCGTATAAAAATGTATGATGGAAATAAAGGTGTATTTTATAATCATTATATAAAATACAAGTTTTTTCGCCCTTGTCCGGCAATCAAAATCATATATATATTTTTAAAACTTGGATATTTACATGATTTTTAATTATTTGAAATATATATATTTACATTGCGAATGATTTTCAGATATTTTTAATGGTACTTTAAACACTGAGATAATTTTTACAGTAAAATATACAATAAGAATTATAAAATTAAATTTAAGTAAACTTTAAAAATTTTCTTGATAAAGAATTTTTATACGATGAGTTGGCCTCATTTGTGAAGTTCTTTGCCATATTTTTTAAAATAATAGGCAAAAACTTTGCACATATTAAAGAACATATGTTTTTTTTTTTTTTTTTTTTTGTGGTCATTTAAATCGCATGCCCACAAAGGGCTTTTTATTAGTCTTGGAAAAATTAAATCATAACTTGTTTTAACAAGTCCGTTTCCGTTTAAAATCGGTATAATCTGTTCCATAAAATCCATTATTATGGAAATCAAATTGACAAACTGTGGTTTTGGGTAACAAAGTCCACCTCTATCCTGATTGGTAATCAACTGCAGTATTGGTGCATCACATTTGTCGGTTTCAATGCTTGATAAACAGGATACGCATTCAAATTTTTCTTTAATTAATCTCACAGGATATCCGCTAACGATGGCAATGCTTGCGAACTTCAGATTAGCTTTTGGTGGTACTAAATAAAAAGAAATCAATTAAGTGGCTTATAATTTCCGTTATTAAATTTCAGGTTAAATTCACGAATAAATTTAGAGCCGCAGCAATTTTATAAAGTACCACAGAGTTTCCCCCAGGTTTAAAAAGGGGCAGGGCGCTACTGTTCTGAAAAGGGCACTTTTTACATTTTTAAGGGCACTTTTTATACAGTTGAATCTAAAATTTAGCGGTTCAAAAAATCGTGAAAAAACAGAAATTTCGTCAAAAAATCGAAAAAGGACAAAAATTTTGTTAAAAGATCGCGAAAAGACGGCCGATTTTGTTAAAAGATTGTTAAGGGGCAAGCCTAATTTATTGAAAAAGACTTTTTTTTTTTGAGAAAAAATAATACTTTTGTTCAATAAAGGGTTCTTTTTGTTTCATAAACGGGTGCTTTCAGGATTCACATTTAGAAAGTTTTGTACAGTCAAAAGAGGATTGTGAACAAAGGGGGGGGGGGGAGGAGAAGGTCGCCTCGGGCTCGGAAATTTAGGGGGTGCCAAATTAATGCTACAAACGTCTTTTTTGGGCTGTCACATGAAAAAGTTGGGAGGGGGGGGGAGGTCTTAAATTCTAATTATGCCCCAGGAGTAATTTTTCCCTTCACACGCCTAGATTGTGAAGTAGGAAAATCCGCTTTTTGAGAATTAAAAACACAATTTTGAAGCAGGAAAATTAGTTTGTAGAACAGAAAAATTCAATTCTGGCATTAACTTTTTTGTGTGTGTGTGTGTCTCTATAAGGAAATTTGCATTTTTTTTTTTTTTTTTTTTCAATCTTTTGACAAAATCTGCCGTCTTTTCGGGATATTTTGACATATTTTGCGCTTTTTCGAGAATTTTTGGCAAAATTAGCGGTTTTTCGGAAATTTTTTGACAGAATTTTCCGTTTTATTGCAATTTTTTGATGCCATCTGCCATTTTATCGCAATTTTTTGACGCAAATTGCCGTTTTTCGTGAATTGTTGGACAAATTTTTCCGTTTTATCGCGCTTTTTGCATGAAAATTGGCTTTTTTTACGATCTTTTAAGGAAATCTGCCGTTTTTATGGGATTTTGTGACGAAAGTAGCCATTTTGTCGGGAATTTTACCGGAAATGAGTCTTTATTTCGTGTTTTTTTTTTTTTTTTTTTTTTTTTTTTTTTTTTTTTTTTAGCGAAATTTGACTTTTTTTTCGCAATTTTTTAACGAAATTACACGTCTTGTGGGACGCGTAAGAGCTATTTTTTGCGTTCCGTCGCCGATTTTTTATGTAATTTATGCGTTATAGCGCGTCTGCATCATCGCTGAAGGGCTGTGTTTTTTCAAATGTGGGGCAAGAAGGGCGCTATTTTTTTTTTTCAATGAGCGACAAGAGGGGCGCTAGTTTTTGGATGAAGGGCAAGAGGGGCGGAGCGCCCCCCTGAAACCCTCTGGGGGAAACTCTGGTACCATTTTCAGAAACTATCGTCTATATGTCTAATGATTGCTAGTGTATCGGTATAATGATAACTGATTTCACAAAAAAGCACTTTTTCAGCATGGCGCCTGGTGCCAGGGCACTGCCCGCACCAACGTTGCTGCGACTCTAATTAAATTCAAAATTAGTGTTAAATGACTTACCTTGTTCTATCATTAGACGATCCAGAATTTCTAAAGCATTTTCTGGAAGATCATGTGCAAATTTTGGTTTTTGAAGCACACGGCCTTTTATGATTTGAACATTTTTTGTAGAAATACTACAATGATTCTGTCCAGTATTAGAGTATTTGGATTTTAAAAGTTGGCCAGTTTTTAAAATTTTTTCCATGTTTAATAAAGTTGTCTTTACATCCATAACATCATTCCCACCATTCATCTGTCTTAGTGCAAAAAAGAATGATTCAATGGGGTCACTATTCAATGCTCTGATTAAAATGTACTGATAGCCAGACTGTAACAGGTATATTATACAGTTTGTTGTAGATAATGTTGTAAATATTAATGCTTCATGTGTCTCTTTCGTTAAAAACTGCATTTTTCTTTCAGCCGATGATTCCTTTATACAGGTAATATAATCCAGAAAATCATTCTCTAGCCAGTTAAGCCTTTCATCATCCAAGGCAAAGAAAGGCATTTTGTTTTTATTTCTTGAATTTATATACTGATCGCAATTCGATACATCGTGTATTGTAAACCATTTGTATATATTTTTCATGAATTCAATTGTACAGGAAGCATCTTTAAATTCATATGCTTTTGGGTGGCTGGCTGAATTTTCACATAGAAAAGATAGAGAAGCAGTTACTGGTGGAGGAAAAATCATTACGGCCCGACCAACATTCATCTTGTCAATATTAGTTGGCTCGACATGTCGCCTTGTTAAATTTCTAATTGCTTTGATATTTTCTTTTTGTTGCGATTGTTGCAATTGTTTTATGTATTTTCCAGAAATAATTTCGTCCTTATAGGCCATTTCCTTTTCTAGCAACTGGGATCTTATATTTTTGATCAAATGGTTCTGATCAAAACTTAAAAAGAGAGGCCTTGTGTTGTCATTTGGATGAGGTACTTGATAATGTAGCTTTCCATTCCCTAAAATGCGAAACATGGCGACATTTGTTTTGTGATTATCAGTAACCAATCTTATTATTTTAAAGCCGCATTTTTCAACTTCTGATAAGACTTCGAGGGTTAATTTATGCAGTTCCTTGCCAGTAAGTTGCTTAGTAAAAAAGTATCCACATGGAATTCTGAAATTTGAAGACAAACCATTAATAAAAAAACACAACAATCTATTGGCTAATTGCCTTGGATTTTTTTTTTTTTTTCACTATTGGTTTGAAAACCAAAATAATTGTCAACCTCATCATCATACTGAAGATTTTGTTTTATTGCCATTTCATCAATAAATAGAAAACAGAATCTTTCATAACAATTTAATTTATCTGCTTCCTCAATCAGTCTTTCTTTTATTAAAGTCGTGATTCCTAGCTCTCCAGTAAATGGCCCCAGATAGCGCGTTAAAGTAATTTTAGATGGCAAAGTCAACAATTTTCTTTCTCGTACACATCGGTATCCTTTGGGAGAACAGGCATTCCACAATACGCATTCACGAATAACTTCTTCATTCCATGTAAGTCTTTTAGCAAAAAAGTTATCAATCTGATTAAGTATAAAAATAGCTTTCGTGTTACCCACTTCTTCACCCATAATAATCAATTTCTCTAATTCAGAATGATATTTATTTTTTTCATAATAACTCATTTTTTCTTCGACTCTATTTAATTGCTCTTTTAAATTTTCAATTTCGGCATTTTTTCCCATAATTTACTTTTTAAGAGCTTCATTTCATTTCTCTTTTTATTTAGAATGCTGCTAATATCATTTACGCAAGTTTCATTAAGTTCTGTTGGAAGTAAAGGATGAGAGTTTTCATCTAATTTCGGATAATCTGTATCTATACAGCTTCGTTTCCGTTTGACAGATTTTTCTCGCTTCTTTTCTTCTTTTCTTTGAAAAACAGATTTTCTTTTTTTCCCAGGTTTAGGTTGCATGTAAGATGGGTAATTTTCAAATATACTTGGTTCTGCATTTGCTGCAAACCGTCTTCGCTTTGGAGTCTTTGTATAATCTTCTTCCCGAAAATGCTTACTGCAGACAACTGACGAATTCGATTTGTCATTCACATGAAAATTTTCCCTGGCTATAGCTTTCAACCAGGGTCGGACTGGACCAGGGTAAAGGGCGCAGACCTTGGATTTTCAGAGGGTGCAAAAAGAACCCGCGTCAATTTTAATTGCTTGTGTTGTGCCTATAGCTTAATAAGATTTAACACACTGGCGTAGCCACTTCAATCAAATAAAAAAACCCATTCGCTAGTGCTAATCATACGGAAGAAATTTATAAAGATATCTCGATTGCATTTCAATTTTTTTTCTTTTTCTGGATAGTTGATACTGATTTAATTTTACTTTTTTGAGTTTGTTAACAGATATTTTAATGTGTACACTATTATCTTGAGAACCGATTTGGAAAGTAAAAGCATCCTCATAGAAAATATCTGTAATCAAAATTGAAAAGGTAAAAAAAAAAAAAAAAAAAAAAAAAGGCCTGCATACAGATCGATCTCTGCGATCTAATGCAAAAGAAAATCATTTAAAAATATTGAAATGCAACCGAAATGTCTTTATAAATTTCTTCCATAGGATTAGTATTAGCGAACCGATCTTTTCTTTTAACTGAAGTAGCCTCTTAAATATGAAGTTGGCTTAATTTCTGAATCTAAATAGTAGACTTCTTCTATTTCTCCATGCCTGTTTAAAGTTCCATAAAAGCTACAGAACTTTACGCAATGTTCTGAAACTAAACGTTTAACATCTAACAGTTTCAGCAAATTGAATACAGATTTGCTTGTAGGTTAGGGGTTTTTGGTTTTATTATTTTCCCAAAAGGTCATAAGACGAAAAAAGTGATCCCCCCCCCCCCCCCCGCTCTGAATAATTCTCTTGGAAATGACTGTATGAAAAAGACATAGGTAAAAACTGATTGAAAATATCGACTATTAAATGTTATTTATACATTTTACTTTTGAACTCCTTGTCTTCACCAGTGGTCAAGAGGTTCCGCGCTCGAAACTGGTTGACGGGAGGTGCTAGGTTCGAGCCCAGTCGCGCCCATCGGTTTAATTGTTCGGAGTTTCCTGTGGTTTATTCGAACGTTGGATTTCCTTGCGTAAATAAGGATTAGGTTCCCTTCGAAAGACCACCGCGGAGGGCATCCCCACTCTTAGGGCCTATACAAAACCAACTTTGGAGATTGTCTACACATTAAAAAGTGCCATGAACATTGACATTTAAAATTGTATCACATGTGTTTGACGCCGTATTAGACTCTCTTACCGTCCTAAAAACATACATAGTAGTATAAGTAATTTTCTTAAATCTTAATAAAATTATAAAACAAAAAGTGATCCATAAACTTCGGAAAAGAAAATGAAGATCTTACAAGAAAAAGCATCGAAAACACTCAATTAGTCACCAGTAAAATTATACAGAAAATTTAAATTTATAATAATATTAATAATAATAAAAGATGATCCCTCTTAAATTAATGAAGGCAAAAATTTACTCTATCTCGAAAACTAATCATTCGAATGAACTGTAAACTTTCATATCGATGTTTTTGACAATTATGGTTCGTTCACTCTAAATAAAAAGGAGTGAATAGTCACTCCAGAATAGTGAATACTCACTCTATCGCAGACTCAAAATATGCCGAACCTCTTTAGAGTGACTATTCACTTTGGGCAAAAATGGAATCATTGACTCTTTGAAAGAGTGAATACTCACTCCTAGGAAATGAATATTCACTCTACACAGGGGTCAATAATCACTATTTCTGAGGAGTGACTATTCACTTTTGCTAAAGGAGTGCGTTTTTTCACTCCTAGTAGGAGTGAGTAGTCACTTTTTCATAGGAGTGAATGCTCTTTTTTTTTTTTTTTTTTTTTTTTTTTTTTTTTTGCAATGAATTCCCTTTTTTATTGCTATTATGGGCATTTTAAAAGAATCGTGTCTTTTAGAACATACAATGAAAATAAATACAAACGTGGTAAAGATTGGAATAAAATACTTTATTGACAATATTTATTTAATTCAAAGTATGTAACATTAATTGAACTTTTTAAGGGAAAACGTAATTAAAGTTACACACGAATTAGATTATTGATAGAAATAAACTATTTTATTCCAATCTTTCTCCTTGTGTTTGCTTTCATTGGTAGTTCCATAAATATATGATAGTTTTAAAATGCCCATAAGCACAAGTTATTAAACAGTTTTAAAATATTAAACATACATTTTTTTTCAGATATACCCATTAAGTTTTACATATTATTTAAATAAATCCATAATGCACGTTATCTATGTTTTTTTTTATGTGTAATTAAAATCTTATTTCTGAAAAATATATATTAATACAAGTCGTATTTATAAAATGACATGGTAAGTCATATTTAATTTCAATTTTTTATTCCCGTATATAGAGTAGATGTGCATGTAGTACCTGCCGGCGAAGACACTCACGAGCTAATGCTAATCCTATGGGGAGAGCTTTTTCTAATATCTCGTTTGCATTTTGACATTTTATTTATTTATTTATTTTACATTGAATAGCTGAAGTTCGTCTCTATATCGCATCTTTTTTTACTTTTTCGATTTCGGTCGCAGATATTTTTATAAAGTTTCTTTTTCTTTCAAAACCGGTACCAAAAATGAAAGTGTTATTTAAAATAATATCTGCAGACAAAATTGAAAAAGTAAAAATAAACAAATATTTAAAAGAAAATGTGTTTTTGACGACTTCTGTAACTTAAGTGTTTTTTTTTTAATGGTGAACGATTAAGCCTTATAAGCCCTTCTTTGACTGTGTCCTTAAACATTTTTTTCGGCTTCATGAGCGGTTTGATTGCCAGATTATAAAATAGGCAAAACATCGTTAGATTCATTTTTAAAAAATAATAATAAAATGAAGAAGATATTGAAATTTCATAAATCACATTAATATAACTTAAAAACAACTATTTATAAAAATTTTGGTAAGTGCAATTTAAAAATTAAAATTGATTACTTAAGTTTTTAATTAAATCAAAATATTTTATGCACTATAAACATTACCGTAATTGCTTTTTTAACAGTGCCTATATGAGGTGTACGTTACTGGAAAATCACTACTTAAGTATTCCAGTAATGGACACTCCTCTCAAAACCTTAAAAATTAATGAAATTTTATAAACGACATTAAATACATAAAATTCAAAGCTTTCTTCAACTACAAAAACAAAAAATTGCAAATTTTGCAATAAAATAAGGAATACATAAATTTATTAAATGAAGCCAGCTCTTAGTATGATTTTCAATGAAAACACGATTTTCAATGAAACTAGTCGTTGGAGGCCACCGTAATACTTACCCATCATTTATATGCATATGAAAATAAAATATGTGAAAACTATTTACACAATGTATTTCAGTTCCAAAACTAAATTTAAATGTTGTTAATACACATAGTAATACTCTATTAATGAATTGCTGATGCACCAATTTCAACAAATTATATAAAACGCCAAACTACTCAAGAAGTACCAAACTACGTAAAAGAAACATCCTTATAACTCCAAAAATAATAATCATATTAACTAACAGTTTGCTGCGTCGGATTAAGCGTCTCATTTTCAATTAAAATATACCTCTGAATTGAAATTTGAATGAAATACAATCGAAGAATGTGGAAAACAGGATTACAATTATCTCGACAACTAATAATCCGATCGACTTCGTTCTTTATGCAAAATTTGTGTTTTTTATTGCCTTTTACATGCATTCCTTAAAATAAAAAAATTCGAAAACTTTTATATACCTTTCATCAGAACGAATTTTTCGAGAATCCGGAAAAAATAGTTCCGGATAATCGAGGTTGCTGATATTCAATAGGCTTCGTCCCATTCTTACATACTAAGTACATACAAAATTTCAAGTCTCTATCTCAATTTGTTCGTGAGATAGAGCGTTTACAGACAGACAGACGGACGGCAAAATTTTTTTCTAAAAATATGTTTTTCGAAATCTCCAGTGTCTAAAACGTGTAAATCCGTCAAAAAATTTTCGATTTTCAAAACGATTGCAAGATTTAACCTATACTACGTATGATGGGAAAGTAATAGTTTTAATATACATAGTAATGATTTATTAATGAATTGCTGATGAGCCAATTTCGACAATTACACTGGTGTCCAAAATTTAAGCATAATTGGTAATTAAGTAATTATTTTTAAGTAATGAAAGAAATATGAATCGGAATGTGCTGAGACTCCAGGTGTGTAAACAAAATAGTACGCGTCACATATTTTCGCGAAGAGTTTTCCCCGAAATCGAACAGGGAACCGTCAATAAATTGAAAAAGAACGAAGATCTTTTGGATAACCCTGTCAAAACTAATGTAGTAAAAGCGTTCAAACTGCACATTATGATTAATTGGTTTATTGTAATGTACTATGTTAATTTTTACAAGGATAGCATGTATACTCGTAGAGAAATTAAGGTTTTTATAAAAACAGTCCTAAATTTTCCCAAGTTTTTTGCTTATAATTTGCAGAGTTCCTATTATAAAATAATGTTCTTTTCTGAAAATATGACAAACATCATTATACACAATACCCTGTCATCAGAATTTAAGAATAATAAAAATTGTATGAAAAATGAGTATGTTTAGTAAATAATTTTTCATTGCGCATGCGTCAACGATATCAAAATGTCATTTGCATATTGTGTTAGCTAAATATATAGAGCAACTTCTGTAAAAGTTTCAAAAACATAGCTTGAAAATTCTGAAAATGGGAGCCTATAGAATCAACTCAAAATCCGTTATTCCTAAAGGAAGCAAAAAAATCAGGGGTTTTACCTAAATATAGTTGTACGTGCA
Source organism: Maratus speculifer (assembly GCA_964019185.1). Lineage (NCBI taxonomy): Eukaryota > Metazoa > Arthropoda > Arachnida > Araneae > Salticidae > Maratus > Maratus speculifer. Next base: position 53,998,692 of record OZ025293.1, read on the forward strand.
ATATTGTGTAGGCACTAAACAATGGAATAAGGATACAGCCCCTCATCTTTTTGCTTCATTTAGGGAATAAAGGATTTTGATCTCATTCTATCAACGATAATTTTCAGAATTTTTAAGCTATGTTTTTGAGACTTTCACAAAAGTTGCTCTATACATTTAACTAACATAATATGCAAATGAAATTTTAATAGCGTTCACGCATGCGCAGTAAAAAATTATTTAGTAAACCTGCTCATTTGTCATACAATTTTTATTATTTTTTAATTCTGATGACAGGGTATTGTGTACAATGATGTTTGTCATTTTTTCAAAACAGAACACTATTTTACATTAAGAACTCTGCAAATTATAAGCAAAAAACTTAGGACTGTTTTTATAAAAACCTTAATTTCTCTACGAGTATACATGCTATCCTTGTAAAAATTAACACAGTACATTACAATAAGCCAATTAATCATAATGTGCAGTTTGAACGCTTTTGCTACATTAGTTTTGACAGGGTTATCCAAAAGATCTTCGTCCTTTTTCAATTTGTTGACGGTCCTCTGTTCGATTTCGGGGAAAATTCTTCGCGAAAATATGTGACGCGTACTATTTTGTTTACACACCTGGAGTTTCAGCACATTCCGATTCATATTTCTTTTATTACATAAAAATAATTACTTAATTACCAATTATGCTTAAATTTTGGACACCAGTGTATATAAAACGCCAAAATACTCAAGTAATACCGGATTGCGTAAAAGAAACATCCTTATAACTCCAAAAATAATAATCATATTAACTAGCAATTTACTGCGTCGGATGAAGCGTCTCATTTCCAATTAAAATATATCTTTGAATTCAAATTTGAATGAAATACAGGGTCATGAAAAATCAAAGAATGTGAAAAACAGGATTACACGTATCTCAGCAACTAATAATCCGATCAAATAATTTTAATTAGACATAGTATTCATTAAGGTTAATTTAGATAACACATCAACCGCAAAGAATTGTTATCAGCTATGATTCAGAGATTCAACCCTTTCCGGAAAACGCTATCAGATAAGCAGATAAGAATGATTCATCTATGTTTACACACACACACACATATACTGGAACGAACTTAGTATCCTGTCGTTGGAAAAATAATTATTAAACTCTACATCGATTTGGATTTCTTTGATGTTAAGGTATGTAAAATATTATTTTCAATACAGTTTAAAAAATATTTAAAAGCATTTTTCACAAATTATTTTGATCTGAAGATAAAATACAATGCTAAAAAAGTGTTTTTTTTTCCGTGAAGGAAACTGTTACGTGCTTCATTTTTAAAAACAGTAATTCAATTAGGTAATAACACTTTTGTTGTAAAATCTCATTAACAGAGTATGAAAAAGTTCCGCGCTACTGGTTATAAATATTATATGTTTTTTAATTAATGAAGATGAATTCATTTCGATAATAAATAAAGTTTAATTTTTTTTAACCGACAAGTATTAAAACATTAAAAATAAGTTCCTTTTTTTCTTCGGAAAGTAAAAAATTCTATCAATATTAAATTAATATTAAATATTCTATTATTTGAAAATTGTTCTGCCAGTCAGTCACATGTCAAAAGATATTTAAGTTAAAAATAGCTTACACTTTCAGAAAAGAAAGGACACACAAAAAATACTTATATTAAACACATTGTTATGTTTAAAAATATGCACGAATTTTGAAAAAGGGGTGTCTGGTGAGGAACACTTTATTATTTTTATTATTAAATTTCATTAATTGGAATAGAAATAGTTTTCATGAACATTTATACAATCTCACACAAAAGAAATGCGAATGCAGATTGCAAACTTCAGCAATTAAAAATTAGTCCCCAAAAAATCACAAGATTCTTTTAAGTTTCCCAATAAAAATTATTACCGCTCAAAAGTTCTACAAATTGTTTTCGAAGTCACCTCATTAAAATGAATATTTAAAATAATTAAGTTCAAATTCCCGTTACAGACATGTGTTATTTATAACGGTTGAAGGGGATAAAGGTTATTCAGGTCTTTCTAAGGAAATCTAACAGTTATTCACACATGATTCGAGAAAAATCACAGATTCCGAACGGTTAAATCAACGAGCGCAAATAAATGTTAGTACGTAAAATCCCATTTTGAAACATATTTTTTCATTCAAATTTTAAAGTTATTTTTTAACTATTCTAAAATATCAAAGTGTATAACATAGTTGACTAAAATTAGTACTCGAAATAATTTTAAAGTTCCTTCATTAAATTAATATTTAAAGTTATTATTCTCAAATTCCCATTACCAGCATGTGTTATTTATGACGGTGGATAGAGATAAAGGTGATGGAAGTCTTTCTAAGATAATCTAAGCCAATATTCACACATGATTCGAAGAAAATTACAAACTCCGTACGGTTAAGTCGACGAGCGCGCGTTAATCTCATTGCAAAAAAGTTAAAGTCATTAAATATTTATATCCGCTTAAAACTCCAAAAAATGAAAAAAATAATTCAATCTTAACAAAATTACTCCCTTAAAACCTAACTCATTAATTCACCATGAATGCACCCTTCTTTATTAGTTCTTCATTAAAATATCAACCCCCGAAAAAAAAATAAATATCCTTCGTGTATGATTAGTCTAAAATAATAATTTCCCCCAAAATACCCTCTTAACTCATCATGTAAGAGCACAGTGGAAAAAAAAAATCAATCTCCCCAAAATTTCCGCTTAAAATAAAAAAATAAATCCTTAAACTAAAGTTCACCGAAAAATTTTAAAGTCCCCACATTAAAATTAAAAACCACTCGTACAATAGTACAGAAAAAACATTTTTGTCTGCAAATACCCGCTTAATCCCTCATCTAAAACACTGTGAAAAAAAAATCAATCTACCCAAAATTTCCGCTTAAAATCAAAAAATAAATCCTTAAACTAAAGTTCACCGAAAAATTTTAAAGTCCCCACATTAAAATTAAAAACCCTAATACTATAAATCAGCAAAAAAATTCTATTTCCTCAAATACCAGCTTAACCCCTCATCAAAGAACACGGTGAAAAAAAAATCATTCTCTCCAAAATTCCCGCTTAAAATCACAAAGAAATCCTTAAACTAAAGTTCACCGAAAAATTTTAAAGTCCCCACATTAAAATTAAAAAACACCCTCATACTATAGTATGGTTAAAAAATTCTAACTCCCTTAAATTCCCGCTTAAAATTAAAAAAAAAATCCTTGGACCCCTCCTCTTAGAGTAGAATCGTGTGAGGAGGAGCAGGAGCACCATAGGAGGAGCAGGTGCTTGGGAGGAGGAGCTGCTCACTGCTCCTTGCTCCGGCTCCTCTGCTCCTCCTCCTGAGGTCGGACTGTCATTTTTCCTCTACTCACATGCTTTCAAAAATTCCACAGGGCTTGGAAATAATAGTTACAACCTTAATAACCGGTGAGCCAATCCTCAAAACAATCATTTGTATCCTCGAATTTACTTATATTTTGTGCATTATTATACATAAATGCACATTATTATAACTTTTGCTTTATTATTATTATTATTATTATTTTTGTGAATGTAAATAAAATATGGCGCGAATTTTTTCTATGTATGTATGCATATCTATATTAAAATATGTTTTTAATCTCTTATTAATTAAGATATTTACATATTGCTTTTCTTATAATCATCATTTTTATTAGTATGGCAACTTTTTATTTTTTTGAGATTGGTTTATATTTTTTGTATGTTCATTTCTTGGCAAAAGTATAAGTAATAACTTACATAATATGTATGTTTCTTTTTTATAAATATAAATAATTTCATATGCATAAATAATTCTATGTTAAAAATCCAAACTTTTTTAAATAAGGAGTGTAAAAATTACGCAATTTTTTTTTTATAAATTTCTGTAAAAAAAAAATAAATAAAAAATAATAATAATAAATCAATTTTCTGGTTATATTAGTATTTCAGTGTATTTATTTTATATTGCTAAATTTTCTGTTTTTATTTTAAATAATTTTCTGAATTGGTTTATTTAGGAAAGATAAATAGACCTTTACCGTTCATTGGTCTCCGTAGGAAACCACACATTTCTTGAAATTTAAAAATTCAAAAAAAAGTTTGAATGCATATTTATTATCAGTTACGTGTCTAAAAACCATTTTTGAAATTCTTTCAGTAATTTTTAAAAATAAAGTAGTAGTGAACTTTAAAGGGTTAAAAGCCTTGGCACGAAGGTAAGAGAAGTGGTAGTTAAACAGGAGGGACCTGCCGAACCAGACTCCAAGAACTCTAACAGCAGGGCTCCACTCGAGTTCAAGGCCCCTGATAGTAATTTTTGATTCAAGATGCCGACAGCGGGAGAAATCGATGGCGGTGCTCTTCTCTGGTGAAATGGAGAGGTGGTGAGCAGAACACCACTGAACTAGCCGGTCAATGCAGTTCTGGAGTTTCACCAAAGTGCGGAGAGGGTCTTCCCCCAAGGCATGTCATCTGCATAGATCAGAAGATGTACTCCACACTCCAGGATCTCAAAGATGTCGAAGAGGAAAATCATAAAAAGAAACAGGGAGAGAACACTATCCTGAGGTACGCCTCTCCTACATGGACCACGGTTGGAAAACTCAGACTTCCATCGAATATGGATGGAGCGATCCGTCAGGAAATTTGCAATCCAACAGCCAACTTTGCCCCGGATACCAAGATGAGCAAGCATGTAAATCAGGCCATCGATCCAGACTGAATCGTAAGCCGAACAGATATCAAGACATACCGCAAGCGCAGTCACACGAGAGTTGCGCGCACTTGATATATCATCAAAGAATTACACAAAGAGGCCGTGGATTCCTTGAAAGGCATAAAACCTTAGTGGGAAGTCTGAAAGATTTCGTTATTCCCAGCCCAAAAGATAAGACGGTGGAGAAGGAGACGTTCAAAAACTTTCGAGCAAACTGCTGTCAGCGCAATGGCTCGATAAGAAGAGTCCAGGCGAGATGACTTGCCAGGCTTGCAGATCGGGACAATGGTAGCTTCCTTCCACCCAGAGGGCACGGTGCCCGAATCCAATAGGCCGTTATAAAGGATGAGAAGTCTTTCAAGGTTTGAGTCGGAGAGGCCTTGGAGTAGTTTAACGGATATCCCATCACGCCCCGGAGTTGCAGGACGAGTCTTCTGGATGGTAGATCGAAGTTCATTGAATGTAAAGCGGGCATCAAGGCCGGCGTCCTCATCGCTGAGATCTTAAGGAATAAGAACCAAATGATCATCTTGGCTAAAAGCCTCCACGAAAAGGCCTGCTTGGGCGCGCCAGGAAGCGATAGGGCCCCCCATATCGCCATGCGGAGAATCTTTATGAGCCAGGTTTTTAATTAGTTTGAAGATTTGGCCATTCGAACCCTGAGAGCTACAGGTCTTGTCCCAGTAGCTGCGGGAAGTCTGTCTGATATAATGCCGGAACTTGCAGGCAGTATGTTTATAGAGAAACCACAGCTCCTTGGAGCAGCAAGATCTTGCGAGGTGGAGGTAGCGGCTTTGAGACCAAGCAGCATTGTGACGAGGTACTCGGCGAGGAAAACGGAGCAGCTGGAGATTGCCACGCTACAGGTGTCCGAAAAGGAGTCATAGGTAGTATCTAAATTGGAGTTATCTAGAGTCGAATTGAAAAACAGCTGACCGAGGTCCAATTGACAAAGTGGAGACGGCAGTCAGCATGAGTATTATGCCCACCAATCTGAATAGTTACGGGCTGGTGATCAGAGTCGAAAGGATCCGGATGAACCGAAAAGGCCAGGAGATGAGAGGGTGAGATCAAGAAGAGAAGGAGCAGAACCAGGGACACTATGAGTCGCGGTGGACGTATTGCAGACACAGACGTGATGGCTGAGGATCCAGGAATGGAAATGCTAAAGAGGAAGAGAGTAAGGAGACTGGCGACAGAGAAGGTTGATGTTAAAGTCTCCAACCAGAAGGAAAGATGGCTCAATAGTAAGGAGTAAGCTGCGAACCACTGATCTGCGAAAGAACCCCTGGGAAGATAGATGTTGACAATGGTGAGCCAGGTATCCTGAATGTTGATCCTTACACCAAGAGCCTCCGTATTGCCGGAGAAGTCAATAGGAAGAGAAATGCGCTATGAATGGTAAGAAGCGCGAACCGCCGTGAGGAGTCCACCACCGCGGCCGCCGTTCCTACCAGCCAAAAAAGTGTACATAAGAGGAATAGAAAAGGTTGAACCCGAAACCAAAAAGGTCTCCTGCAAGCAGATGATCTGGCAGTCCCTAAACAATGAGGCACGTAACCAATGGCCGTTAGCTCTAAGACTCCGACAATTCACTGAATAGCCTGGAAACTCGTGAATAAAAGAAACACCAGCAAACGAGAGGAGAGAGAAACCCCCAAAGAACAGCCACGTGAAAGAACAAACCTCCCCCCTCAAAAAAAGGAGCGAGAAGGAGGGACAAAGAGAAGACCTAACTCATGTGCGTCAAGTGGCCTAAGGAGTGTATCCAAGCCAGGGATGTAGTGGAGGGTATCCGAGGGTATACGCCGTGTACCTTCTGGATTTTTTAAAAGACCACCGTATACCCTCTGTTTCTCAAGAAAGCTATAGTATACGCACTCCAGGGTATACTCTCTGCCTTGAGCGTATACGCTCTGTTTAGAGAGTATATTCTCTGTTATTTTTACGACTGACTACATTCCTGATCCAAGCTCGGGCTCATGTTTGGAGATGTCGTCTAGAACCCCAGATTCCGGGGAAGAAATGTCCATGAGGAAGTCTGACAGGGACCCCTTTGTCGATATGGCCTTTCGCATTTTTTTTAGTTTCTCTGACTTATGTTGTGATCGAGGTGAATGCAAATGTTCGCTTTTTAGGTGCGTTCGTAATTATGTAAATACGTAGCACCTATTGTTGCCGCTCAGTCCGTCCGTCCGTCCGTCTGTCTGTCTGTTTGTCTGTCCGCATATAACAACGCAAAAACTACCCAACCGAATTGTTTGAAATTTAAAATACATAATTATAACATAATTTTGTGGAGTCATTTCAAATGTTATGAAAATCGGATGCATAGATCAATTACAGGGACAATCAAAAGGATTCCATTACATTACGGTCAATGGGGAAAAAGTTTCAAATGCATTTTAATGATGTTACACTCATTCGAACATAATAGAATTGGCATGAATCTATGAAATATATACTAAAATATGCATTCTGTACAATCTGTGATGCAAAGAATTTTTATTATTAAATTACAGGGCCACACAAAAGTATTCCACTATATAATGCTATACGTGGAAACATTGTTTGGAGCGTGTTTTAATTACATTCAACTATTTCACATTTTATGAATAAGATATACGTTGCTGAGGTGTAATAAAAATTACTTCCTGCATATTTACAGAAACGTAAAGATTTCGACTACTATACTGTATCTGGAGTACGCTCTACTATATCAGCAAGATCTGAATATTTTTAAAACTTCGTTATCGTACGAACGCATCTCATTTGCTACGTTCACGTGCAATTTCCAACTTGTTTTATCAGAGTGTGAAAGGAAAGAGGGGGAATCGTCCGAAGTTAATATCTCATTTATAGCACCAACGACCGCTGAAGTAACCATGGTAAGCATGCTTTGACAGTTAGAGGCTTGAGCAGTTAGCACTTGTTACAACATGTTAGCAATATTTTCAGTAAACCCTTGAAGTGTTTCCTGCAGTTATGTTTTGGTAATATAGTTGGTAGGAGGGGGATCAAGCTGGTGATGAGGCAGCAGCCGCATACGATTCAGACTTGAGGGTAGTGCTGGCACGGAATTGGCGCCGGGCCTCACTAAAACCTAGATGGTGCTCAGCTTTGAATTTGAGAAGTTTTGCTTCACGTATGTAGTGGGGGCAGGACTTGTCAGTGGCGGCATGAGGGCCTTTGCAATTAGCGCAAAGGAGGGAGGCAGTGAAGCAAATACCCTAATGAGACTCAGCACACTGGCCGCAAATACGACCGCTATTGCAGAGACTTGAGTTATGTGTAAATTTTTGGCAATTCGAACATTCACGGGGTTTGTAAACAAAGAGAGATACGATGGTACTGATACCATAGTTTGACATCGGCAGGGAGGGAGTGTCCAAGCTTGGTTACCAGGACTGACGTGGTTGGCGTCGAGCCCTGTCGCAGGAAACGTCTCACTTCCAATGTTTTTATTCCGATGAGGTCCAGTTCTTCCGCAATTTCGGTACAACCCATAAGCAGGTCGATGTTGTGAAGAAGGATGCACTCGATATTTCTTTTGCAAAGTAGGACGCTGTAATAGGACGTACAGCAATGTTTAGTAGGGATTTAATTTTCAGGAGGGCAATGGCAGTTTCAGCCGATTGTGTGTGGACGAGTAATTTGCCCTGGCGGGTAATTTTTCTAAAATCTATGCAACTGTGGGATGGAACTCGTAAGGCAATGCCATCCCTTAGTGTCTTAAGATGAGTCGTAGGTATAGATCCTTTTCAGCAGTTAGAGTAACAGAGATCGCACCAATGCCGACTTTGCTAGCTTCTAATAAGATGTTTTCGGGGGAACTATTTAAACGGTATAAAAATGGGTTATGGGTAGCACCATTATTCGTTTTCATGTTCGAAACACTATCCTAGACATTTATTTGGGAGTTCATTTTGCTATCCGTGACCGTCGCTGGTTGACAGTCAGACACAAGAACAACAAAACAAAATTAGAACTAAAACTAGGAAAAACACTATTCAACATTTACCAGCGCTAGTGAGAACAACGGAAAACACCCTTACAGAACAAAAATACAAGATATAACTTGCACAACTACACAAAATTATAAAGAAAACTCACCCCAAAAGGGTGGAAAAGAAATACACTCGACACGTTGGCGATAACGTCTACATAAATTAATGCACAAGCCGAAGCCGTTGCCAGATGCAACCTACACATCTGACGAACTCAACGCTCCTAGAGAATTTGTTTTATGAACAACATACATCTGATTTGTGTGCTCGACACGAAGCCTGCTTAGCACAAGGAAATTTTACAACACAAGAGATATACAACCGGGAGCTCCACACAGAGTGCATGCAATGGAGCCATTGGGATTCGAACCCCTAACCTCCTACGTTCGAAGACGATTAGCGGCGTGGTGCTTTAACTATTCGGCCCCTGTTTATAGAACAAATACATCTGACTTGTACGCTCGACATAAATGCCTGCTAACTGGCAACTCAAGCACTCGAATACGCAACCTAGTGGAAGAAAGATGCAACTTCTCGCTTCAGGATAAGGCCATTACATACACTGTAAATAATCTGACAATTTTGCTGCATCGTACCTCCACCGCTTTTATAAAAAACGATTACTTTCCCCTATTATGGAGCATTCTCATGAGTCAAGAGAAATATTCTATAAAAGCTGGGGAGTGAAGATGCAGCAAAAGGGTAAAAATTTTTACAGTGCATGCAAGAGCAAGACTAACGGAAAAGACATGCTGCCGTTCTCACGCAATTACATTGTTATGACTAACATTGTCTAACAATTTTGATAACGAGACTGAAAATAAACTGTCTGAATATAGTAGTATTATATAATAAAAACAAAATCAGGTAATCCATATAAAAGTATTTAAGTAATTTAATAAACTTTAAGAAAAAGGAAAAAACATTTTTATAACGATATTGTGGTTGCTATAAAAGACAGCACAACAATAGAAATATTGAACGCCAATAATTACTCAAATTGGCAGCTCAAAATTGAGATGCTTTTAATTCGGGAAGACCTAATTGAAGTTGTCACAGATGAGGCTCCAAACCCCATAACCACAGAGTGGACCGAAAAAGATCGAAAAGCGAGGGCTTTAATTAACCTCAGTATTGAAGATAGCCAAATAGTTCATGTAAAAAAATTTGAATTTGACTAGGCAAACATGGGACACACTAAAAATAATTCATGAGAGATCCAATCTCTCCAGCAAGCTGCACTTGTTGCGAAAACTGTACAGTACCAAATTAAATGAAGGTGGCAACATGATAGCCCACATTACAAAAATTCTAGAAATTGTGGATAAACTATCTGCCATTGGAGAAACTATCACAGATTCCCATATTTCTGCGTTACTACTGTTTTCACTCCCTCCTTTGTATGATACATTGGTCGCGGCACTTGAGGCGCGACCCGAAACAGAACTCATAATTCTATTTATAAAAAATAACGGATGAATATATCCACCAAACGCAAAACTCTGAAATTTCAGAAAATAGCACTAAAGCATATAAAGCTCAAGGTAAACCTGGTAACTCGGATTTTAAAAGAATCAACAAATATTGTTCACACTGTAAAATGAAAATTCACACAAATAAAAAATGTTAGTTCCTAAAAGGGAAAAATAATAACATTTACACTCAAAATAAGCATAATAAAACTAAAAACAATTCCAATTTGCTTGTTTTGAAGAAAACACCCTAACTAAAACAGCGAAATCTGAAGATAGAAAAAATACTGTATTTGAAAACAATGATGTAGCTTTGCTACCAGAACAACCTGATAACAATAAAACCTTCATCGTAGATAGTGGAAATTCCAGCCACATAGTAAGCTCAAAAGAAATGTTTACGAAAATAACAAGTAATGTAGAGATAAACGTTATTGTAGCAAATGAGAACTAATTTCATATGGATCAGGAGAGGTTGTTATTCAAACCGAAAAGATAATAAACACGTAACATTAAGGCAGGGGCGTAGTTAAGGGGGGGAGGGGGGGCGCCCGCCATGGCTAAGGGGCGCCAAATTGAGAGGGGTTTAAATCATATTATCTTACATATTTAAACAATAAACAAAAAACGTTGAGTTTTAATTTTTTCATGTGTGTTAAGGTATTCTTTAGTAAAATATTTCGTTACATTCAATTAATGAAGAAAGGAAAAATTTATGTAAATATTTCTAGGGACGGCTCAATACAATCGGTATTGAAGATAATTATGTTTCTGAATTGAGACGCAAAATGATTAAATAGGGCACCAAATTCAGAGAAGCTTTAAACCGAAATTATTTCATATATTTTGAAAATGAATAATAATTGTTGACTTATTTTGAAAGTGTGTGTATGAACGTTTTGAAGAGATTCGGTGAAGGGGGAAGGAATGGCAAAATTCATAATTGTTAATCGCTGATGGAGGCTTTTAACTGTCTAGCCTGAAGTAAATAAATCAAAAAGTAGATTGGAGTCTTGAAATCACATTTCTGGTATCAAGAATATTTTTCATTTGTAGCCAGCTGACCCGTCCGTCGATTTTTCCAAATAAACCGCGAATAATTAAAACCTCGATTTAAACTTTAAAAAAAAATTGAAAATGAACCTCTGGGATGGGTCTCCAGTGTCTTCGGCAGCATAGAACGGGTGTGCTATGCAGCGAAGAACCAACCATTAAAAACATGCATTCAAATTTATTTCTGTCGAAATGAATCTCCGGAATGGATGTGTGCTGCCTATGTCAACCTATAGAAGGTGTATTGCGCACGTGCAAGAACATCTCGTGAGAATCGTAAAATGAATTGAAAGAAAGAAAATTCCCTTGAAATAGGTCCTATGAAATCTCAGATAAAAATGCCCCTGGTGGTGGAACATAAAACTAAAACCTGTAAGACAATCGAAAACCACATTGAATGTGAAAATCCCAGTGGAAATTGGGTCCATAAAAAGATTAGAAAGCGAGATAAGAATACGTCATCTTGACATGAAGATGGAGCAAAAAATTTCAAGAAAATCTTAAGCTAATTTTCAAGATTTTTTCTGTTGAAATTTATTTTATAGAATTCGAAAAAAAGGGGCTGAAAAGTTCGATAGTCATCATACTTTAAAAAGTAAATAACGGAAGAAACTGTTGTGGACGGACTTTTAACTCCTATCACTTCACTCTGTCTACAGAACACACTAGTAATTTTTTATTAAATTGATAAAATGCTTTTTAATTATGATTTTAGCATTCGATAGCGTTTAATAATTAAATTGGTTGTCTGCATGTTATATAATCTTTGATCAATCGATTTCCGAAAACTAGTGGAGTGCTCGGACGGAAAAAATATTTTTAGTTCTGTTTTTAATGGATGTTCGTTTCTGCATGTTTCTCTCGTATGCAGGGCTGCTACAGACGATTATTTTTTTTAATCTAATTGGCATCACTTTCCAAAAACAGAAATTCTTACACACGCTTTAATAACATTTACAACAGAAATAAACGTACTTGTGCGAACAGAAAACAAAAATAGTCGACTGTGGCAGCTTTTGCATATGGGGTCTCTCTCTTTTGTATAATGTCGCCGTCAATTAAAAAGAAAAAAAGTTACCGAATGATTTTCAAAAAAAAATGATGTATATTTTTTGTATATTTGCTTTGAAATTTTCAAATTGAAAGTTAATTAGTTTTTCTTTCTTTTTTCGCTGAAAAGTGAAAATTTTTAATTTCTTTCGACTGGGAAATCAAATTCAGGTGTGCGATTTTTGCCATTTTGCGGGGAAAAAATCGCATTTTTGATGAATTTTTAATTGATATTCTCGACTATAAGAAAAAAGAAAATAAAAGGAAATAAAAATTTTGAGTCTCACATGCATTAAGATAGGATTTGCCTTGTACTACCCTCACCCAAAATTTCAGAGGTGTATGTGTAATAGATATTTTTAGTCCTCTCCGTCATACACACAGACACACAGATTGGTTTTCGCGATGATTTTTGCTGTTCTTAGCATTCCATATAAATATTTAAATTGAAAGCTTCCTTAAATCAATGCAAACAGTATTTAGCCAAAAGAACAAAAATAAAAGGTATTATTTCTTCCTTAATGGGAACTCCATTTTTCTGTCAAATTGTTATTGAGAAAACCAAATAATGAAATGTGAGAGACCTACCCCAAATTTTTCCTACTTAAATCGTATAAAAAACGACGTACGACTTTTCAATCTTCCTAGTACGACCACTACAAACACCTGTTTTCGTCGGTTTAAAAGTTTAATTTATTTTACATATATTTAAATTCAGCGCATATGCATTAGAGAAAACTGCATATATCTATGTAAATTATGGGAATGACAGAGAGATCAATGGAATAAAATAATTTGACTCGGAAACCTCTTTGAACAGACTCTTCCGTCATTTCATCTTACAATCATCTCGGTGAATTTGATCGGAGGTCTTACGACTTATTTACGCCAATTTCGGGACCTACATGGTCGTAGGTTATGCAGACTTATCAGAATTGCCAAACCTAAACTTTTTCGTTCCAATTCATGCAAATATGTTGAGGCTTGTAATAATTTCCAATAAGGGGGTGAAGATGTCAATTTGCGAGAAACATTTAGTTTAATTGGTTAATTAGCTCTTGATTAACATATGGTCAAGATCCGCAGAATTCCTGGAATCTGAAACATACAAAGATTTAGCCACAAACGAAAGAAGAATTGCCTAAACGTCAGTATTTTCCATCTTAAGTTATTCTCTGGATTTTACTGGTGAACAGAATAAATGTCATGCTGAAAAACAAAATTCAAGGAGTAAGATGGATTTTGAGAAAAAGAGTTTATGGATTTTAACTTAATTTTTTTAATTTCAAAAGGATTTTAGTTTTTATCATTTCCATCTATAACATATCTCTCTCTATATTGATATCTGATCATTGTCATGCGACTGAGAATATGTTAAGGGTTTATTAAGATCTCAAACAAATTCGTTGGATATCTTGATTTACCATAAGAATACAAGACCTTTTATTGTTTTCCTATACATCTTTAAAAATGGATGCGAATAGCAGTTTTAAATTCTAGGGTGACTCCAGTTTTCAATCAGGCGATTTTATTACTATAATCGGACGTATCACAAATTAGTAGTTTTAGTAAATGTGTTTTTTTGCAAATTTATTCTCTTTGTCGCTATTCCCATTACAGAGCCAGATTACCGCACATGCCTGTAAGGCAATTGGCCTTGGACTCACTGTTGCTTGAGGCTCAAATTCAGTAAAATGATTGTAGTGACGATATTGTCACGACATCGCTAAAATAAATATGTGCATATAATGAATGATTCAGCACAACTAAAACGAAAATATCTATAAATATACGTATAAAAAAATTAATTAAAGTAAAGTTTTAAATTTATTTTATTCATTAATGTTCATTTTACGTTTGTTTCATTCATTCAGGTAGTAATAATAATTTTAGGTTTTAGGAAAAGATAAAAGCTATTTTTTAACGTTAATTAAAGCTGTAAACTTTATGACTTTATAACGTTCGGTAAGATAACGAATGGATTTTAAAAGGAACACACACGTAGCGTTTCAATTTCTCACCATAAAAACTTCAGACAGTGACAATGGCAATGGCGGTAAAAATACGAGACTGACTCCAAGTCTGACATAACGAGCAGCGTCCAAGAATGACAGAATTTACAACCAAAACGCCCCAAAGGTGATGACTCTTGAGGAGTGGCTCCGACCAACAACCCGTGGGAAGAGACGGACATTCAAAAAAGGTCTTCCTAATGGTCAAAAGGGGTGATCCTCCCACCGGACAAGGTAACCAATGAGGAGCGAAAATGCGATAGCCCCCAATCAACTCGATTACAAGAAACCAATAAGAAAAGAGAAAAAGGTATTGGGAGGAGAAAGAAAAGAGCTTTCTCAGAGAAAAATCTACGATTTTGATAAGGTATTTTGATTCTGACCATGTAGGTCTTCCCTAGAAAAGTATCTTCGAAGAAAAAAATCACCTCTCGGACGCGGATGCTCAAGACTTCACCCATCTAAGCAAGAGAAAGCCGTACTCGAAGGCGAAGAAGATAAGTTTTTTTATATACAAAAAAATCTGTGAGCGAAAGCGAACGTCTAGAATCAAATACTGACAGCTCTGCTGACATCATAATGGACTTCATGTTTCTTGAAATGGCGGTGTATGCTAATGTTGTAGATTAAATTTACATGGACACTTCTGTGCATCATAATGAACTTCATGTTTCTTCAAATGGCGGTGTATGCTAATGCTGCAGAATATTTTCACATGGACACTTCTGTGTATCAAAATGAACTTCATGTTTCTTCAAATGGCGGTGTATACTAATGCTGCAGAATATTTTCACATGGACACTTCTGTGCATCATAATGAACTTCATGTTTCTTCAAATGGTGTTGTGTGAAAAAAGCTGCAGATTGCTTCTCGTGATGGACCTCTGATGAACGGCTGTCAATTCTTCAAAAAAAAATGGTGAGCGATTTAATCTTTCTATGTGGCGTTCTTATTTTTAAATAATCTTTTGGCTCATTTTAAAAAAAAGTAAAATTTTCAATAAAAATTATAAAAAATATTAAAATTATTCAAAAATATTAAAATTTAATTTTAATTTAAAATTTGTAGTAAGGAATTTAAAAAAAAAATATGAAAACTTAGGCTATGCCTTTTAGTTGTGCTGTGAGTTTCTTTTGCGTAAGTTTATAATAATGTGTAATTAAAAAAAAGAAATAAAACATTATCAGAAAATTGATATGTTAGAAAAGTATTATCTTATAGTGCTTGTAATTACAAATTGATATTTTAGAATAGTACGATCTCATGTGTTTCAATTACGAAGTTGATATTCTCAAATGGTAATTTTCTTATTGTGTCATGAATCATAAAATTGTTGTTTTGAAATAAATATTTGTGTATATATATATATATATATGTATCCTTGTTTTCTTTCATATTTTCTTTTCCCTATTTCTCTTTAGGTAAAATACCGGTTTCAAACTCTCGATTATTGAATTTTTTTTTTTTTTTTTTTTTTTGAAGATAGTTATTTTAGTACTCTTCGTATCTCCTTAAGATCCTACTTTGCAAATTTTAAACGTTAAACAAGCCGATCCTGTGTTATTGAAAATTTACTTTATTTAAATTATTGATAGGTTTTAAAAATTTTTGTTTGGTAATATCCAGATCAATCTCTCACAACGCAGATTGGGGCATTATCTTTATGTTATTTATATTTACTAACCACTAACCTTCACGTACCTTGTATGTGGTGTAATTTTCCTCACCACATTACTAAAGTTTAATGGTGCTAATACCAGGTGTTTAATTTGAAGTTAGGATTCAAAATTTAATTGTTTTTTCTGCATTTGATTATATATATAAATATATATTCAGTATTATAATTTTTCTCCTTAATTACCTATTTTCTTTTTCTCTTCTTTTACTAACAAACATCACTTACCTATATTGTGTAAAAGAAAATTGATATTTTGTGCATATCTAGAAAAATTAATAATAATAAAAAAATTTTAATAATTATACGTATGAAATGAAGATATACAAAGGAGAACTAGTTTAGCTCACAGCACATTATTTAAAAAATCTTCGTTACTATAGATTTGTTTATATATATATATATATATCTGTATTTTGAAAAGTTATTTTGTGATTATTTTTTTTTGTGTGTCTATAGAAAATAGTTAGGGGGATTTTGAAATTTCTATGAGATTTTTTTTTCTCTTTTCCCTTCATGTGAGTGTAATTTCGATACCTAGATAAAAAAAAATTATATTTTGAGAGAATAGTACATAATAATTCACAGTGCTGAAAAGTAAAAAATAAATAAATAAATAAATAAATAAAATTAGAGAAAAACAATTAAACATCAATCTGTTAAAGATTTTCAAAATAGATAAATAAATATGACAGGAAGAAAGGGAAGACAGGCTTCTCCCGAAAGGGAAACATTCACAATTGGAGTGGATACTCTGATAAATTTATTACAAAATTTTGAGGATAAACCGGATCAAAACATAACACATTTTTTTAAAGAATTTGAGGAGTTAGCTGTGGCGGCACAATTTCCTGATGACATAAAATTGGTGTTGGCGAAATCAAAATTCAAAGGGCAAGCAAGAGAAGTTATGAGAAACACAAATGAATTACATAAAGCACAAGAGATTATAAAACCTTTAAACAAAATGCGATAAAACAATTTCAAAAAGAAAGATCTTTTGCAGATGCTCAGTTGCAATTTATAAATGCCAAACAAACAGCCAATCAAACTATCGAGGAATTTGCAAAAAAGTTCAATATAGAAGCACAGAAATATCTCGCTTTATCAGGACATGAACAAAAGAATGGAGCTAAAGAACTATTAGAGACAATGAAATTAACAAATTATCTTGAGGCGCTAAGACCGGACATTTCTTTCGAATTGAAAAAATATCCACCTACAAATTTCGAAGACGCAGTAAAGAAAGCTAAAAACATCGAAAGTGCATTACACAGTAAATGTGCAGGTGAAATAAATAATTTAACGGAAACAAGCGAAAATAAATTATTTGAGGCACTTATTAGCATGTCACAAGACCAAAAATCAGAGATACAACAGCTGAAAGAACAAATAAAAGGTTTACAAATTGACAAAAACGAAAGTGCACAAAAAAAGCGGAAATAAATCATATAACACAAAATTTTTGTCATATATGCAATAAGTCCAATCACCAGACACAAAATTGTTATTTTAATCAAAAAAGTGCGAATTTTTTTTCAACCGAGGGGAGCACAAAACAATGTTAGGCCAAGATTTCACAAGAATTACTATCAAAATAACAATTATAGAAGCTTTCACCGATTTCCACAAAATTATGTACAACATTTTCAAGTATCACAAACATTTGATTTTGCAAGACCTCATAACAATCAAATTAGATTTAATGATATGCAAAATCAGATCCCAAATCGGCAAAATTTGCACCAATCACAGATAGGACCTAATCAAATGTATCACGGAAATTATAATATGCAAAATATGGTTCCAATGCAAAACTTTGATCCAACACAGGGAGACAATACACAAATTGCATATACAGGGCAGCACCAGAGTTTCGCAAATATGCAAAATAGCCAAAACCTTTTGCCGTAAAATAATGAGAGAAACAGGGAACATCAGCCCACAATTACCTTTCCAAACGAAAATAGAGACAGGAGAAGTTGACAAAATCATAACAGAAACAGAGGGCAAAGTCATTTAAACCGGTAAAGGGACTTACAAAATTGAGTGAAATACAAGCCCGTAGGTCCCGTAACATTGAAAAAAAAACAGGGTTATACCATAAAAAATAAATCAAACAAGGAATTAAAAATAATTAAACAAAAACAAACAAGAAAGACAGAGATAAGAAGAAATGAGGACAAAAAAAAGATGATTAAAGAAAAATTGATTGCAAGTTGTAATTCGGGTAAAAACAATAAATTACCAATATGGAACTTAAAAATAAAGAAAGATATAATTATACCCAGCCTTATTGATAGTGGGGCGAGTATAAGTTTAATATCCCCAGAGGTGTTCGAAAAAATAAAACAGACAGAAATAAAAAATAAATATTTAGCCAGTGCTATAAAAATTACAACTTTATCAAACAAATCTATTCCTTTTAAAGTCTGTGTAAAATTTAAGTTTAGATTTAACAACACTTTCTTAAATGGCACATTTTATGTAACTAAAGAAGAATTCGACCGTAATTACAAGATCATTTTAGGATACGATTTTTTAAAAAGTAATAAAATAATTATGGATTTTGAAAATGATACTTTTAAACTCAATAACTCAATTATACAATTAAACCCTAACGAAAATCAAATTACTGAGGTGAATGAAATTAAGCCGATACAACAAAATGACGAGTTTCAAACAATACCAAAACAAATCCACTCTTATCAGTATAATAAAATTCCGAAAATTAATACACGAGTATTTGTAAAAAAAAGCATTACTTTGAGACCTAGAGAATTGAAGTTAGTAAACTTAATTTTTAATGGGAAATTAAAAAACGGACAACAATTTTTTTTTCAACCTAAATATAACAACAGTAAATTAGCAATCCAAAATTCAGTTCATGAAAATAAGGAAACCGAAAATAATTTATTCACAATATTAGTACAAAATAAATCTAAGAAATATTTGATACTTCATAAAGATCAGGAAATGGGGAAAATTACCACTGATTTTTTTTATAAAAAAACAAAATAAATCAAATACGGATAATATTTATGAAGTTAATAACATAAACATCACACAAATTAGAGAATTAAGAAAAAAAGAACTTTCAGAGAAGGATTTTAAAGTTTATCACTTAACACCGAAGGTACAAAAGGAAGTACTGCCAATTTTAATAAGACGCTACTGCTTTCAGCAAATCATATAAAACGCTAGGAGAAACAGATGTAATAAAACCGAACTTTAAATTAATGCATGACTTTCCAATACAAACGAAACCCTTTAAATTTGCACACGACGTAAAAAAATTCGCGGAGAAAGAAATTCAGGATTTATTGGATGCCGATATCATAGAGCCCACGAATTCAAGTTATGCTTTCCCAGTAATTTTCGTAAAGAAAAATTCTACGTCAAAAACAAACGATAAGACTAATTAAATTTAGGATGACTATAGATTTTAGAGCTCTTGATGATATATTAGAAAGTGGCCCATATCCAGTACCTAATACAAAAGATATTTTACAAAGCATGGCAGGAAAAAAATCATACACTGTCTTAGGGACAAGCATAAATTAGCATTTATCACGGAAGATAACTATTTTCAAATAACAAGAATGCCTTTTGGAACAAAAATTTCAACGAATCAATTCGCTCGTTTAATTGATATAATTTTGGGGGACTTAAAAAAAATACAATATTCAATACTTTATTGATGACATAATAATTGGTTCAAATGATATACACTGGTGTCCAAAAGTTAAGCATAATTTGTAATTAAGTAAGTAATGAAAGAAATATAAATCGAAATGTGGTGAAACTCCAGGTGTGTAAACAAACTAGTACGAGTCATATATTTTCGCGAAGAGTTTTCCCCGAAATCGAACAGGGGACCGTCAAAATCTTGAAAAGAACGAAGATCTTTTGGATAGCCCTATCAAAACTAATGTAGCAAAATCGTCCAAACTGCACATTATGATTAAGTGGCTTATTATAATGTACTGTGTTTATTTTTATAAGGATAACATTCATACTCGTAGAGAAATTAGGGTTTTTATAAAAACAGTCCTAAGTTTTTTGCTTATAATTTGCAGAGTTCTTAATATAAAATAATGTTCTTTTCTGAAAATATGACAAACATAATTGTACACAATACCCTGTCATAAGAATTTAAAAATAATAAAAATTCTATGAAAAATAAGTAAGTTTAGTAAATAATTTTTCATTGCGCATGCGTCAACGATATCAAAATTTCATTTGCATATTGTGTTAGCTAAATGTATAGAGCAACTTCTGTAAAAGATTAAAAAACATAGCTTGAAAATTCTGAAAATTGTCGTCTATAGAATCAACTCAAAATCCGTTATTCCTAAAAGGAAGCAAAATATCAGGGGTTTTATCCAAATACAGTTGTACGTGCAATATTGTCTAGGCACGAAACAATGGAATATGGATACAGCCCCTCATCTTTTTGCTTCATTAGGGAATAGCGGATTTTGATCTCATTCTATCAACGATAATTTTCAGAATTTTTAATCTATGTTTTTGAGACTTTCACAAAAGTTGCTCAACACATGTAACTAACATAATATGCAAATGAAATTTTAATAGCGTTCACGCATGCGCAGTAAAAAATTATTTAGTAAACCTGCTCATTTGTCATACAATTTTTATTATTTGTAAATTCTGATGACAGGGTATTGTGTACCATGATGTTTGTCATATTTTCAGAAAAGAACATTATTTTATATTAAGAACTCTGCAAATTATAAGCAAAAAACTTAGGACTGTTTTTATAAAAACCTTAATTTCTCTACGAGTATGAATGCTATCCTTATAAAAATAAACACAGTACATTACAATAAGCCACTTAATCATAATGTGCAGTTTGAACGCTTTTGCTACATTAGTTTTGACAGGGTTATCCAAAAGATCTTCGTTCTTTTTCAATTTGCTGACGGTCCCATGTTCGATTTCGGGGAAAACTCTTCTCGAAAATATATGACGCGTACTATTTTATTTACACACCTGGAGATTCACCACATTTCGATTTATATTTCTTTCATTACTTACTTAATTACCAATTATGCTTAACTTTTGGACACCAGTGTACAACAAATGCACACAATACTAGAAGCAGTATTAGAACAATTAGAAAAATTCAATCTTACAATTGAACCGACTAAACTAAAATTATACATGCCGGAAATAGATTTTTTGGGATACAAAATTAGAGAAAAAGGATATGCGCCCTCACAAAAAAATATCCAAAAAATAACAAGCTTCGCAGTACCCACATCTCAAAAAACAGTTAGAGCATTTATTGGATTATGCATATATTTTAAAGCAACTATACATAATTACGCGGAGATAATAGCGCCACTGACGGATCACACTAAAGCTAATACAAAATGTCATCCAAAGGAATGACAAAATTCAGCTAATACAAAATTCAGGAATGACAAAGCACAGGAATCATTTGAAAAAATACAAAAAATTATAATGGAAAAACCTACTATACACCCCCCAGGTTTTAGTAAAGAATTCTATATAATTACAGGTGGATCAAAAATAGCAACATCAGGTATACTAGCGCAAAAACAAGGCGATAAAATGATCCCAATCGAATTTACGGAAAGAAAATTAAGAGACTCAGAAAAGAAATATCCAAGCATGCAGATTGAGCTTTTGGCAATCTACGAAACCATAACATATTTTAGAAACATTCTATTAGGACGAAATTTTTTTCTGCTAACAGATTCAAAGGCATTAACGTACCATTTACAGTTAGAAAAGCAGCCTGAGATTGTAGCAAGATGGTTACTTAAATTACAGGTTTATGATTTTGAAGTATCGCACATTGCAGGTATTCATAATCCCGCTGATTTCTGTAGTAGATCGGTACATGCCCTATCAATAGCAGATGACTTAGATAAAAACCTTTTCACGGTAAATAAAAAGCTAAATGCAGATAATATAAAAAAGAACAATTAAATGACTCAAAATTAAAAGAAATTATTGAGGCCTTACAACAACAAAGAAAAGAAAAAAATACGAAAAGTACAGTTTAAATAAAGATGGGATATTAATTCTGAAAAATTCACATAATTCAAATAATGCGGAATTATATATTGCACCGCAGAGCTTAAAAGAAGATATTCTAAACAGTGCACATGTCCCACATTTTGCTTTCTTAAAAACTTATGGTATTATAAAAGAAAGATTTTTCTGGTACAGAATGTATCAAGAGATAAAACAATTCTGCACAAAATGTATAACATGCAACACATTTAAACAACATAGATCGATAAAAATTCCTTTTAAAACAATGGATAAAAATTATCTCCCAGGGCAAAGATTGGTATGCGACATAATTGGACCTTTAATTCCATGTTTAAATAGGAATAAATTTGTACTGACGGTCATAGACACTGCCACATGTTTTTTACAAGCATTTCCACTTAAATCGATGGACACTAGGGTCATAATCAATGCTCTAAATAGTTACTTTAGCGCATTTGGATTAGCAAGATATTTTCCTACTGATAATGGATCTTATTTCAAATCGAAGTATTTTAAAGATTACATGAAAAATTTAAATATCGAACTAATCCCCTCATCAATTTATCACCCTGAAAGCCGATCGATTTCGGAAACTATTAATAGGGATTTAAAAGTTTCAATAGCAGCTATGTGTAATAAAACTTATGAATGGGATACGAAGCTTCAATATTTTATTTTGATGCTTAACTCAACTGTACATAGAATAACAAAATTCTCTCCAAGCATGTTATTTTTTGGAAGAGAAATAAAAACGCCTTTCACAAACTTCGAAGTACATGACATGTCCTCTTACAGCAAATATGTTCAAAATAAATTAAAACATATGCACGAAATAAGAAAAGAGGTTATCAAAAATCAGGAAATGGCAGATAGGGAATTAAATAGAAATTCAAAGGCAACACACAAGGAGCTACAATTAGGTGATAAAGTATACTTAAAACTGCTGATAAAACCTAAGGCGTTACATCAAAAATTTTCAGAATTTTCAGGAATGACAACTATCTTATTAAAAACAGAAATAGACCAGATCTAAAGCCTATTAGAATTCATATTTCTAAATTATTTGCGCCCAATATGGCAAGCAAAACTAAAACAAATAATCATTCATTAGAAAACACAAATACGTAAATAAATAAATTAATTAATTAAAAAAAATAAAAAAATAAATAAAAATGTATAATTCAAATAATTCATTAAAACTGATTCATTTGTTTACTGAAACTGTCAAAGTTATCTATAAAATAAATAATTCATTGAACACATCAGCTTAAATTATAAACTTTTACCATTAAATACTAATTACTTCTAAAAATGTTCGACTTTTCATTTAATAGACAAATAAAAAAAATAAAAGTAAATTAGTAAATAAATAAATAAATAATTAAATAAAAATTGGGTAAGACAATTAAGATATTTTTAATAATAATAATAAAAAAAATTCTCTAATACACAACTAAACTTTAAAAGTTTTTTTTTCTCATGGTCTCACATTATTAATAAACATATATAAAATAAAAAGAATATTGCCCAGTTAAACTGATGGCATTGAGCTCACAGGCTACGCACACTAATTGTACAAGACAGCCTTATATTTTCAAAGGTTAATTCCGTTCGGAAAATTTTTTTAAGAAGGGGGGGACAGCTCCCCCCTTTCCCCTTTTTATACTTAATCATTGAACCCTCTAAACTGATCAGGGACATGCTTTATCATATAAAAAATCCATATCCAAAATTTAGAGCAAATCGGAAAATTCTTAATAAAAACCCATTTATATAATTTAAGAAGAGTTATCCTTATCTTTTATATACTTAACCACTAAATTTTCAAAACTATTCAGAGATTTGGACGACATCAGACAATTCTGCATGAAAAGCCCATTTATATAAATTAAGGGGAGGGGCATTAGAACCCTCATTTCCCCTGTTTATATCCAATGAACACCTAATACCAATCATTAAAGCGCTTCATCAAAATAATCCTATGTGTAAATTTTGAAAAAAAAATAATAATATTTCTACATGAAAAACCCATTCATATCAATTAAGGGGAGGGTATGAGCCCCATCGTTCCCCCTCTTCTACATATCGAATGAACTCCAAAAACTAATCAGGGAAGCGCCTTATCAGGATATACCTATAAACAAAATTTCAAGTGGATGGGATATTTTTATCATGAGTTATAGCGTTACGCACGAACGAACGTACATACAGAACGGATGGGCACATAAGCTCTCAGGCTATGATAGCCTGTGAGCTAAAAAGGGTAAAATATAACTGGATAATTCATGGTCGATTAATTTTTCATTGATATTCAGCGTAAAAACGGATTTTAAAACACTACGAACAATAATAATAAATAAATAAATAAATAAATAAAACACAATAAAATAAAATATTTATTACAATATATAAATATATAAAAAAGGCTATATTATAATCTCATGAGAAATATATATTTCGTACTTCCCGGGGTGCAAATTTTTATTGCTGGTCGATAGCTTGCATTGTACAAAAGAAAAAAAAATTGGAGATTATATGTAAATGAGATTGTACACAGAAAATATATTAGTCATAAAGATTTATATAAATAAACATATCTCATTAATTAATATAGCAATAAAACTAAATTAGAACAAAATTTGAATTACATAAAGAAACTATTAATTACAAACTCTAAAATACGCATATGTTCTAAAAAGAAATAAATAAAATAAATAGATAAATAAATAAATAAATAAAATAACTAAATAAAATAAAATTTGATTAATTTTTCACAACTCTTATTCGACGAAGAAATTAACAATAAGTATAAAGGCGGTTCCATAACAACCAGACACAATAATCTAATAAAAATAATAATAAAGACAACGAGGAATAAATAAATAGACAGTCAATTAAAAAGAATTCAAGTGAGAGAATGTTTCAGTGGCAAAAATTTAATATATGCCATAAATAAATGTATGTATATAGAGAGAGAAAGTCAAATTTAAAAAAAAGAAAAAGAAAGAAAGAAAAGAAAGAAGAAATGAATTAGGATGAAGATTTTTTTTCTCAAATATTGTTGATGAAAATAACAAAAACACTTTTTATGATTCATGAAAAAATAAATAAGAAGCTTCGGAGGAAATTTTGCTCTCATTTCAAAGATTAGAAAACTTTCAAAATTTTGCTAGTCGGGGAAGTTTGTTCTTGTTCATAGGCATAAGTGCGCGCAGAATATAGAACATGCCAAGTAAAATACACACCCATTTATGGAATGTTATAATACAGATGTATATATATATATATATACATATAATGATAATAATAAAAAAAGATGGAAAATATAGGTATTGTTATGACAAATACGTTTATATATATATTTGGATTTTATTTTTCAATGGCATCACATTGGAATGATTATTTTTCTCATCCGTAATGCATTATGTATATTATTTTAGAATTTTGTATTACTTTGATAAATTTGTGTACATATTTTAGTTTATCTTCTATAGGATGTTTTTTTCTTAAACAAAGGGGAGATAGCATGTAGTGACGATATTGTCACGACATCTCTAAAATATGTATATATAAAGAATGATTCAGCACAACTAAAACGAAAATATATATAAATATACGTATAAAAATTAATTAAAGTAAAGCTTTAAATTTATTTTATTCATTAATGTTCATTTTACGTTTGTTTCATTCATTCAGGTAGTATTAATAATTTTAGGTTTTAGGAAAAGATAAAAGCTATGACTTTATAACGTTCGGTAAGATAACGAAAGGATTTTAAAAGGAACACACACGTAGCGTTTCAATTTCTCACCATAAAAACTTCAGACAGTGACAATGGCAATGGCCGTAAAAATATGAGACTGACTCCAAGTCTGACATAACGAGCAGTATCCAACAATGACAGAATTTACAACCAAAACGCCCCAAAGGTGATGACTCTTGAGGGGTGGCCCCAACCTACAACCCGTGGGAAGAGACGGACATTCAAAAAAGGTCTTCCTAGTGGTCATAAGGGGTAACCCTCCCACCGGACAAGGTAACCAATGAGGAGAGAAAATGCGATAGCCCCCAATCAACTCGATTACAAGAAACCAATAAGAAAAGAAAAAAAGGTATTGGGAGGAGAAAAAAAAAGAGAAAGAAAAGAGCTTTCTCAGAGAAAAAATCTACGATTTTGATAAGGTATTTTGGTTCTGACCATGTAGGTCGTCTCTAGAAAAGTATCTTCGAAGAAAAAATCACCTCTCGGACGCGGATGCTCAAGACTTCACCCATCTAAGCAAGAGAAAGCCGTACTCGAAGGCGAAGAAGATAAGTTTTTTTATATACAAAAAAATCTGTGAGCGAAAACGAACGTCTAGAATCAAATACTGACAGCTCTGCTGACATCATAATGAATTTCATGTTTCTTCAAACGGCGATGTATGCTAATGTCGTAGATTAAATTTACATGGACACTTCTGTGCATCATAATGAACTTCATGTTTCTTCAAATGGCGGTGTATGCTAATGCTGCAGAATATTTTCACATGGACACTTCTGTGGATCATAATGAACTTCATGTTTCTTCAAATGGCGGTGTATGCTAATGCTGCAGAATATTTTCACATGGACACTTCTGTGCATCATAATGAACTTCATGTTTCTTCAAATGGTGTTGTGTGAAAAAGGCTGCAGATTGCTTTTCGTGATGGACTTCTCTGATGAACGGCTGTCAATTCTTCAAAAAAAAAAATGGTGAGCGATTTAATCTTTCTATGTGGTGTTCTTATTTTTAAATAATCTTTTGGTTCATTTTTTTTTAAAAAAAAAGAAAAATTTTCAATATTAAAATTTAATTTTAATTTAAAATTTGTAGTAAGGAATTAAAAAAAATTAATGAAAACTTAGGCTATGCCTTTTAGTTGTGCTGTGAGTTTTTTTGCGTAAGTTTATAATAATGAGTAATAAAAAAAAAGGAAATAAAACATTATCAGAAAATTGATATGTTAGAATAGTATTATCTTATAGTGCTTGTAATTACAAATTGATATTTTAGAATAGTACGATCTCATGTGTTTCAATTACGAAGTTGATATTCTCAAATGGTAATTTTCTTATTGTGTCATGAATCATAAAATTGTTGTTTTGAAATAAATATTTGTGTATATATATATATATATATATATATATATATATATATATATATTACGTGTATCCTTGTTTTCTTTCATATTTTCTTTACCCTATTTCTCTTTAGGTAAATTACCAGATGCAAACACTCGATTATTGAATTTAATTTTTTTTTTGAAGATAGTTATTTTAATACTCTTCGTATCTCCTTAAGATCCTACTTTGCAAATTTTAAACGTTAAACAAGCCGATCCTTTGTTATTGAAAATTTACTTTATTTAAATTATTGATAGGTTTTAAAAATTTTTGTTTGGTCCAGATCAATCTCTCACAACGCAGATTGGGGTATTATCTTTATGTTATTTATATTTACTAACCACTAACCTTCACGTACCTTGTATGTGGTGTAATTTTCCTCACCACAATAATTCCTTAAAAAAGTCTTAAAATTGTAGTTTCTGCATTATTTTCTCAAAAACAAAAATATATTTTAATTAATTTCGAAACCGTATCGTAATATCTAATAATAATCCATTCCTTATTCTCTACAATCCCCCCCCCAAAAAAAAATGTATAGGAATTGCAAGGTGCCCTCAAACAGGTTCTGCTGGGCCATGGGCCCCACACAGCCTTAATTGGGCTCTGCATCCCACATGTTTAAACAACATAAACATATCCGTGAACGTACCGCTAAGTTTTTGAAATTCCCATTCAAATTCAATATAGATGAAAATTGGAAGTCTTCAGTAATCCGGTTCTATGCATTTTAGTTTAATGTGTTTGAATAAAATTAGCCGAATCCTAAAAAAAAAAAAGAAAAAGTGAAGATGCGTTTTCCCCCCTGTACAAGTCTTTTGTTTCTTCTTCCGAAAAAATAATTTGTTTTTTTTTGGGGGGGGGGGCAAAAATTAAACCTGCCCCGGACGCCAAAAAAACGTAGCTACGCCACTGCATTAAGGGATGTTCTGTTCATGATGGAAATTGAAACTAATCTGTTATCAGTTAGAAAAAATGGATGGCAGATACATTTTGAAAAGGATATGTGCAACATTACACATAAAGGTGAAATAATACTCCAAAGTTAATTTAAAAACAATTTGTATAAAATACACGTAAACAAAGATGAAAAGAGTAGCTACTATACAAATGTAACATGTAATTGCACAAATGCAAACTGCATAGATTTATAGCACAGAAGAGTAGGCCATAAAAATTATGAACAATAAAAAGTATTAGTAAGCAGTGTAATAATAAATAAATGTAAACATAATAATGTATGTGAGATAAGCATTCAATCCAAAATAAATGAAGCACAATTTCTTAAATCAGGAGCATATAGAGCCACAGAAATGTTAGAACTAATTCACAGCAACATATGCCGCCCTATAAATACACCCACTATAGGGGGGAAAAGATATTTCATCACTTTTATTGATGACTTTTCAAGATTTTGTATAATTTACCTTATGCCAAATAAGAGTGATGCATTTGAAAAATTGAAAGAATACATTTCTGCAGGTAAAAATAAATTCGGAAAAATGTCAACTGCAATCCGATCCAACAATGGAGGCGAATATATAAACGATGAAATTGAAAAATACCTAAAATATAATGGCATAGAATATCAACTCACCATCCAATATTCTCCAAGTCAAAACGGGTTTGCGGAGAAGAAAAACAGAACGCTTCAGTATATGACTAGCAGCATGCTAAACGAAGCAAATCCTCCACATAAATTAAAGGGAGAGGCCATATGTACTGCAAACCATTTGCAAAATTGACTACTTTCAAAATCCACCAACACCACACCATATAAACTTTGGATAGGCAGAAAACCAAACATAAAATACTTAACCCGGGAGAACGCGCGCTTACCCAGGGTATGAATGGTTTTGACTTTGTCACCAATAAAATTTAATTATAACAGTCACTTTATTTTGACGGAGACAATTCTTACAAATTTTCCGATAAAATAGGTTGAAGATTTCTTTAAAAAATTTAGTGGTTTCAATTGTAAAAACCATACGCACTCCGGGTCTTTTAGGCCCTGCGCGCGTCCTCCCGGGTTAAAGGTTTTCGGCTGCACTGCATATGCCTATGGACATAAATTTTAACATGGGAAACTTGATAATAGAGCAGAAAAAGGTATTTTTGTTGGGTATGACAATCGCTCTAAGGGGTACAGAATATACACTAATGATAGAAGAGTCATATTAGCTAGATCAGTAAAATTTATCCAAAACAAAAAAGATAACACAAACACAAATGATTTAAAGTATGAAATAAAAAAAAACAGGCACAGCAGAATGAAACAAATGCAATAGACTTCAATCTAACACCAGAAAAGAACGTCTTTGATACACCATCCACATCTCAACAGACACAAGTTAGAAGATCTGAAAGGGAAAATAAAAGAGTACCACCCTCCAAATTTGCTAATGTAGTCTGGCACAATCCAATATATGAACCCAAAAGTTGGCAAGAAATGATAAATCATAAAAAAAACACAAGAAAAAATAAACTGGATCGATGCGACATAAGATAAAATAAATTCCCTTAAAAAAAATGGACATTAGTACATCCGCCACAAGGAGCAAAAATAATCCGATCAAAGTAAATGGACATTCAAAGCTAAATACGATGAATTTGGAAAAGTAGAAAGATACAGACTCGTAGCTCAAGGCTATAGACAAAAATACAGGATAGATTATGATGAAACATATGCACCAGTGATTTCACATATGCATAGATGCCAACATTGCAAATACTGTATCAGGAGTGAATTAGTTATATTTCAGGAGTTTTACACTCTTCAGGAGTAAAATAGTCACCTTTCAGGAGTCATTTCAGGAGTTGCACATATTTTTTTTCGAGCTACTTTTTTTATACATTTTTTACAAATATTTTCTTAATCCTCACTCCTAACAGCTTTTGTATTCATCCATACGAACATAATTAAAATAAAGGTCATTACTTAATAAATAAATTTTTGTAATAAATTTATAGAAATGGAATATCATTTTTTTTATTCCTTACAGGCAAAAAATCCACGATTTCTATACTACACTTGAGAAATAACATGACGATCTTTTCTCCTTACAACAGACATGCTAATAAAAATGATTTTTTTCTGCAACTGTCAGATGAAAATTACGATCATCTCCAGAGACTGGCTGACGAAAATCGCGATCATTGCCAGAGACTGACTGACAAAAATCATGATTTTTTTTCTCAAAACTCAATGACGAAGCCCGCGATCTTTTCCCAAGATTAACTGACGAAAATCGCGATCTCTCTCGAGACTGGCTGACGAAAATCGCGATCTCACCCGAGGCTGACTGACGAAAACCTCGATCTTTTTCCGAGACTGCCCGACGAAAATCGCGACCTTTTTCCGAGACTGATTGAAAAATCGCGACCTTTTTCCGAGACTGACTGATGAAAATCGCGATCTTTTCCCGAGACTGACTAACGAAAATCGAGATCTTTTCCCTAGACTGACTAACGAAAATCGCGTCTTTTCCCGAGCTTGATTAACAGAAATCGCGATTTTTTGCCGAGACTAACTGACGACAATCGTGATCTTTTGTCGCGAATGATTGACGAAATTTGCGATATTTAGTCGCGAATGACTATAGAGAATCGCGGTGTATTGCCATTACTGACTGACGAAAATGCTAGAGATCCTTTGTCACAAATTACCTGATGAAAATCGTGATCTTTTGTTGCGAATGATTGACGAAAATCGCAATTTTTTCCCGATAGTGACTGACGAAAATCGCGATCCTACCCCGAGACTGATTGGCGAAAATCGCGATCTTTTACCGAGACTAACTGACGACAATCGTGATCTTTTGTTGCGAATGACTGACGAAATTTGTGATATTTTTCCGCAAATGATAGACAAAAATTGCGATTTTTGCTGCGACTAACGAAAATTGCGATTTTTTTTCGCGAATGACTATAGAGAATCGCGGTGTATTGCCATCACTGACTGACGAAAATAGAGATCCTTTGCATTGAATGACTAATGAAAATCGTGATATTTTGTTGCGAACGATTGACGGAAATCGCGATCTTTTCCCGATAGTGACTGACGAAAATCGCAATCCTAACCCGAGACTGACTGACGAAAATCGCGATCTTTTCTCGAGACATATTGACGAAAATCGCAATTCTTCCCTGAGAGTGACTGACGAAAATCGCGATCTTTTCCCGAGACAGACTGACGAAAATCGTGATCTTTACCCGAGATTGAAAATCGTAATCTGTTGTTTCGTATGACTGGTGAAAATTGCGTAACTTTTCCGTAAATGACGGAAATCGCGGTCTTTTGTCGCGAATGACTGTCGAGAATCGCAGAATTTTGCCGCGAAAGACAGAGAAAATTCGAGATTTTTTGTCACGAATTACTGAAGAAAATCGCGATCTTTTGGCGGAACTGACTGACAAAAAAAAGCAATCTTTTGCCACGTGTCACTGACGAAAATAGAGACTTTTTGCCGTGACATACGATTTTGCGTTTTTTGCAAAGTCGGTATCGCAATTTTATCAATGGCTGATTGCGGAATTCCGAGATATTTTTTCTCAACTGATTAACGAAATTCGCGATCTTTTGAAAAGATAGACAGCCGAAATTTGCGTTTTTGAAAAGAGTGCGATTTTATTTACGATTGGTTGATTAATTTGACGATTATTTGCAGCGACTAGTGACAAAAATTTGCAAGTTTTTTCAATGACTGGTTGTCGAAATTTGTAATTTTCTGTCGCAAGAATTGTCAAAAATCGCAGTTTTATCGATTAATGGACAATTTTTGTTATGTATTTCAACGACCTATTGAAGAATTTCGCGAATTTTTTAGAACGATTGATCGGAAGAAATCGCTATTTTTTGTCGCGAATGATCAAAAATTTCGCGATTTTTTTGCCGCAAACTTCCGTATTTTCTACTTTTACAGTGTCGTTTTATTGAGACTCTCATGTGACTGTCATTTGGAGGCTCAATTTCAAAGTCATTGTGAATGTTGCATTATTATAAATAACCAAATAATGACACATTAAAGTCACATGGTGACTTTCTGTCACAAAACTTTGTCAAATGGTAACAGAGACCCTACTGTGAAGTAACCACTGTGAAAAGTGGTGAAAACTCACCATGTGACTTTAATGGGACATTGTTAGGTGATTTATCATAATGCAACATTCACAATGACTTTGAAATTGAGCTTCCAAATGACAGTCACATGAGAGTCTCAATAAAACGACACTGTAAAGTCACCTGGTGACTCGTCACAAAGCAGCAGTCGCAATGACTTGACAGTGGAGTCACATATAGTAGTCATTTGAGACTCATAAAAGAGACGTATGAAATTTCCCATTTTTTTGTTTCACTGTAGTGACTGTGACTCTTGTGACCATGTGTGACCTGAATGAGAGGTTATATGGGCTAGCTGTTATGCAAGGATAGTAGTTATTCAAATTATATTACTTCCTTTTGAATATTCACGTGAAAATTATCGCTTGAAAATCCCTTGAAAATTGGCATTTTGGGACTTCCTTAAATTTTGCACATCAGTGTATAGATACAAAAGATTCTAATTACGTGTGCAAATTGGGAAAGACAATTTATGGGCTAAAACATGCGTCACGAGCTTAGTGTATAAAAATTACTCAATCACTTAAAAAATTAAACTTTACACAAAGCACAGCGGACACTTGTTTATTTACACAAAAACAAGGGGAAAATACTATTTACATGATAGTATATGCTGACTAAAAATCTAAATGCTTATAGCAGGAAACGATAACCAGATAAAAGATATAATAAATAAATTGAAAACACAATATACTCTAGAAGATCTAGGAGGGATCAATAATTACCTTGGAATAAAAGTAAAAAAAGCACACAACGGATTCAGACTAAATCAAACAGCAAAAATAGAAGTAACAAAAAAATTCTATTTAGAGGAATCTAAACAATACAGCACTCCAATAGAAGTAGGTTTTCAGCGATTAAATAATGAAGATACACAAATGCCAAACAATACGAAATACCGTCAAGCAATAGGTGCATTGTTGTACATCGCTACGATATCAAGACCAGATATACTTGTAGCTGTAAACATTCTTAGCAGAAAAAATGAAACCCCTATGAAACAGACTGGAAAGGTGTCAAAAGATTAATAAGATATTTAAATTGAACAAAAAATCTAAATTTAGTAATCAGCACTGAAGAACCACCTATTTTGGAAATATACAGTGATGCGGATAGGGGCACAATTTGAAGACATTGTTTATGACAGGGAATTTATTTTTCCTAGGAAAGAATTCTATAATGTAGATCACGAAGAGACAAAAGTGCATTGCACAATCATCTGCAGAAGCAGAATTTATGGCAGTGGCCAGTGTTACACAAGAATTAACGTGGTTATTAAAATTATTAGACCTTGATATACCACAAAAATTTCCAGCAACAATTTACAAAAATCATGTATAAAAATGACAGATTCTGAAATATTTCCCAACAGAATGAATCACTTAAGTATCATGTAATTAAACAGCTGAAAGAAAACAGAATAATCGAATTTGTATTATTGTCCAAACAAATCCATGATAGCCTATATTCTAACCAAATCAGAACCCAAGCCTGAATTTATAGAAAACAGAAAAAACTCAAACTACTGGATAATCTTCATTAGGAGTTTAAGGGGGGAGGTATTGTAGTCAGATGTTACGTAACATAACTTCCAAATGAAGATTCAGTAAAATAAAACAAGCTTGTAAATTAATTTCGTCCATCATCATAATTTATTGCTTCTTTTTTAATTGCTATTTAAAATTTATGAGCAATTACATTTATGATCAAAAGTAAAAAAAGCATAATGTAAACAAATCATCACATATTTATATAATTATAATTTACAGATCATTAATATGATTTATATGACTCAAATGAAAGGAAAACTGTCAAATTAGGAACAAGTTATGTGTTTTAATAAAATTTTCATTAACTGTTTTACACAATATAAACTATTAACTCATAAATCTTTACTATGATGTTGATAATGATGTTTTTCTTGTGTAAGGATCTAACTGCTATAAGGATCTAATTTGACTAATTAAAGCTAGACCGGTACATTGAAGTCTGGTGATGGCGGAAGACTTTGAAAGGACTAAGGTCTTTTTTCTTCCGGGCGACGACGAGCCTAGCCGGCCTTTTTCATGTGACATTAGCAAATTAGTTATGGCTACAATTGATTAATAGCCTAGACCTCCCGGTAACTGATCGGCGGGAGAAATAGTTTCAATATCGCTAGACTTTAGTTGGCAACACTGTCGCCAAGGCAGATCCCAGGGGAACCAATTGAACTTTTACCTGGGAGGGGCCAGAGAGAGAGAGAGATCCGGCTCTGGAGAGTGAAGCGGGAGATAAGAAGAGCAGAAAAAGGAGTTGGAGAAGGATGCTTGAGATGTGAGCTCGCTGTAAAGGCTCGTGAGAACTAGGCTATTTCATAAAGAACCCTGAGTTCTAATGAACTGTAATTTATTCTATCTTTATCTTAAACAAAAATAATTAACATGGAAAACGAATTTGCTCACTAAAGCTCCAATAACACAAAATCAAATCTCGTGAAAGCAAATTCGTTACAGTGGTGGCAGCGGACGATTATGAAAATAGCCACTGGAGCCCAGACGCAGCGGACGATGATGGAAATCGCTAGTGGAACCCGGACGCAGGCGACGTGATTCAGGGCCAGAGTTCAGACGTACAGCGGGGACCTGAACGAAGGAGCCCAGACGCAAGAGACGTGACTCAGAGCCTAAGAGTTCAGACGTGCAGCGGGGACCTGAAGGAAGGAGCCCAGACGCAAAAGACGTGACTCAGAGCCTAAGAGATCAGACGTGCAGCGGGGACCTGAAGGAAGGAGCCCAGACGCAAGCGATGTGACTCAGAGCCTAGGAAAGGTCGGACGCGCAGCGGGAGAACTGAGCCGAAAAGAAGTCAACTGACGGAGACCCGAGCCGAAAAGAAGTCAACTGACGGAGACCCGAGCCGAAAAGGAGTCAACTGACGGAGACCTCAGCGAAAAAGAGTCTGACGGAGGTCTGAGCCGAAAGGAGTCAACTGACAGGGACCTGAGGCGGAAAGAGGTGAACGGACGGAACCCTGACACGGAAGCAGACGTAGCCCGGAGCCCGAGAGAATTCAGAAAAGGACGCCCGTGGAAAGTGGACTGTGGATTACCCTAACGTACGGAAGCTGCAGACATCCGAACAAGGAATACAGGTCAGTGCTCTTTAATTGTTCATTATAGAGGTTTTCGCTGTAGGTAGTGTGATAATTCAAAAAAATCATCAGCAGTTATCTATGATTATTCAAAATTGAAT
This sequence comes from Maratus speculifer, assembly GCA_964019185.1. Classification (NCBI taxonomy): domain Eukaryota; kingdom Metazoa; phylum Arthropoda; class Arachnida; order Araneae; family Salticidae; genus Maratus; species Maratus speculifer. Next base: position 54,034,237 of record OZ025293.1, read on the forward strand.
TAAATTAAATTTGCAAAGTTTAAAATTTAAAAAAAAAGTTTTAAGTAAGGTGCAAATGAGCATTCAGTAATTTGAATAACTAATAATTTCATGGAAATGCACCTTACTTCTTTTGAATAAATATAATTCTGTGATTTAGGATTTAAATCTGTATGTGTAGTAAAAGTTTAAATATTATACTAGAGTTTTGCGATTAATTATAGAAATTTCTATTTCTTATTTGCATATTAATCAAAATTAATATGTTTTAAGAATCAGTTGATTGTTTAACATAGGGTTAAGTAAAATGCTTTAGAAATATATTCTTGATTGAGTGATGATAAGAGCAATTTATCATATTGTTGAGTATTTGTATTGTGATTTACATGTCGCGTATTATGATTGTGAATATTTACATTACGGGAAATAATTGAGAGGCATCCATTTACGTAGATAGCTTAGTATAGATTGTTTTTTCATAATTACGCACAGTTCAGAATGACGTGGTCAGGAAAGAGAAAGTGTGATTTGAGGGAATTAGCTGTTGAATTCGGTGCAAGTGTAGAGGATTCGGATAATATTCCTAAAATCAAAAAAAAATTGAAGCCCCTGATTATGATGAAACTTTGGCATTAGCCCAGCTAAAAATTATTGAAAAGGATAGGCTAGACAGAGAAAATGATGAAAGGGCAGAAAGAAAATTACCGAAAGCATATGAGAGAGAACAAAAGACTAAGGCGTTGGAAAGGGAGCATGAATTAGCGAAACTAAGGTTAGAACGGGAAACGGATACAATTAGTTTGGCCTCTAACCAGAGCGAGAGAGAACCAAAAATATCTTTAAAGTCGGTTCTACCTAAATTTGATTCAGAGAATTCTTTGATTTCCATTTATTTGAATTTGTTTGAAAGACAAGCACGCAAGGCACAAATCGATAAAAATCAGTGGGTTACTCATTTGTTAGGACTATTTCCTACCGATTTAGGAGAATTGATACTGCGCGAATCTCCCTCGGATTCACATGATTTCGACCACATTAAAAAATACTTCTTGAAAAATTTCAACTTTCAGCAGAAGACTTTCGGCTAAAATTTGTAAATTCTCAAAAGCCCGAAAACAAAACATGGAAAGATTTCGTGTACGAAGCTTCCAATTTCTTTGGCCAATGGTTAAGTGGTTTAGAAATAACGACATTCGAACAACTCAGAGATTTAATAATTACTGATCAGTTGAAACGGAAAATTACCCGGAAGCGAAGCAACATTTTATTGATGTTTGGAGCGCGATGATTACACCTTTTGACTTAGCAAAAAAATTAGACGCGTACGACGTGGCGAGAAAAACTATGAAACGACAAGGGCCCCCTAAATTTCAAAATTCAGCGAAGGCTTTTGAAAGGAATAAATTCGCTAACAAACCAAAAACAGAAACTAAAGAAGAAATGAAATCAAATTGGAGGAATAAAGAAAACCCTAAAAATCGGGACGAAATATTCGATAAAAGAAAAGAAATTACTTGCTTTAATTGTAAAAAAGTAGGCCATTATAAGTTTTCTTGTCCGGAATCAAAACGGAAAGATAAAGAATCAGTGTATCACGTGTCGGGTCTCAACGACCTGGAAAGTGCCTATAGCCCCTATGTCAGTCGCGGGGTGATTAATGGGAAAGAAATGAAAATATTACGTGATTCCGGCAGCAATATTGATTTAATTTCAGCTCACGATGTAACTACGGACCAATTTACGGGCGAACGAGTGTGGGTGAAACAGGCGTTAGATAATGAACTGCGTTGTTTACCTATAGTCAAGGTGGTAATTAATTTAAGTACTGGTGACACGATACGAACTAAAGCGGCCGCAGTAGCCAAAGAAACGGATATGGATCATTACTTGATAGGGAATAGAACGCAACAGTTAATCGATAGGCAAAAACTAAACGCGCATTCCATTAACGCCGTAATGACTAGGCAGAAAGCGCAGCGAGAAAAGATAAACCAGCAAACCGAAACCGATACGCGGGGATGTACGTAGGGAGGTTCCGTTCACCCTACAGTGGACAAAGAAAAGAATTCCCGAAACAGCGGCGAGGAGAGTACCGCTGATTACGACTCCGTAGAATCAGATACAGAGAGTGGAGAAATCGCCCACGGCGAAGAAAGGGAGGAGGATTTTCTTCCGGCATTGGAAAGCGAACCCCCCGAGGGAAATCTAGCGCGTATTAGTAAACAGGATTTGAGTAGAGCTCAAGAGAATGACGCTACGTTGGCTTGGGTTAGACAAAGGGCGGCCGAGAAAAAATCGCACTTTGAAATAAAGAATGGTTTGTTGATTAGGAAAATTAAAGATCACCGGGGTTTCCAACGAGAACAAATAGTGGTTCCGCTGGATTTTAGGAAAGGGATTTTGTCCTTGTGTCATGATAATGTGGACGCTCACCTTGGGATAAAGAAAACTAAGGACAAAATATTTAGGAATTATTTTTGGCCGAATGCTGTTAAAGATATCGAAACGTATGTTAAGACTTGCGATCCATGTCAGCTGGTTGTCAGCTACCAAAAGAAAGTTCCTTTAACTTGTGTTCCGATTGTAACTAGTATTTTTACTCGTTTGTGTACGGATACGGTAGGTCCTCTCCCCCTCTCCGAAAATGGGAATCGATATTTACTGACGGCTATGTGTGTATCGTCCAGATATCCTGAGGCGATACTCATCAAAGACTTGCTCTCTGTGACTATCATTGAAGCCTTAACTATTGTTTTTAGCAGACTGGGTTTCCCTGTTGAATTACAATCCGATCTTGGCAGGAGTTATGTTAGCCAACTTACGAGCGAATTTTTGGAGCGATTCGGGGTGAAAGTTGTACACTCTTCCGTACAGCAGCACCCACAGAGTCAAGCAGTCGAGAGATGGCATAGAACCGTGAAAATATTACTGAAAGTCTTATGCCTAGAAGCCGGTAATTCTTGGGAGAAAAACCTCCCCTGTGCTTTACTAGCTTTGCGCCCGGTAACGCACGAAAGCACGGGGTTTTCCCCAGCAGAGCTTGTGCACGGTAGGAATCTAAGAACACCAGAGACGCTTTTATGTGAGAAATGGAAGGGAATAGAACCCGCGGAAAGTTTAGTCACAGAATATGTATTCGATTTAATAAACCGTATGAAGCGATGTCAAGATTTAGCAGTAGAAACTATGACAAAAACGAGGGATGAAAGTAAAAGGTGGTATGACAGAGATGCAGTGGAAAGAAAATTTAAAGTAGGCGATAAGGTGCTTGTATTAGCGTTGAACAAGACCAATAAATTTTCAGTGAATTGGACGGGCCCAGGTACAGTGAAGAAAAAAATTTCGGAAACGAATTACGTCGTAAACATACCATATCGCAGGACGCCTTCCCATATTTATCACGTGAATTTGCTCAAACCGTATCTCGAAAGAGAGCAGTTCGAGTCTAATGAAATCGAGGATGATTTAGAGATTCCTCTATTAACTAATAGCCCGGAAGAGTACGATTTCCAAAATATAGTTACGGATAGCGCTTTGAAAAAAAGGTGCAACGCTGAACAGATAGCTGAGTTGGCCGAAGTCTTATGGGAGAGAAGGGATGTTTTTTCGAATAATCCCGGAAGAATCGATTTAATCACGCATGACATAGAAATAACTAGCGACGCGCCAATAAGGCTTCGCCCTTATCGGAATTCTCCAAGACAAACAGAGATATTAAAGGCGGAAATTAAACGAATGTTACAATTAGGCGTGATAACTGAAGGCGAATCCGAATATAATTCTCCCATGATATTGGTTGAATCCCCGGGAAGAGATCCACGTCCCTGCATTGATTACCGCAAATTGAATGCTATAACTCGACCTGAGGTGTTTCCTCTACCGAATATAGAGGAACGCGTAGAGCGTGTGGCTAGGGCTTTAGATTTGACCAAGGGATATTGGCAAATCCCTATGACGCCGAGGGCTCAGAAATTGGCAGCCTTCGTCACGAGTTGGGGTTCATTTCTACCCCTCATGATGCCCTTCGGGTTGATAGGGGCAGGCTATAGATTTTCGAAATTTATGAGTGTGTTACTCTGAGGCTTGGAAGATTTTTTCCTTCTATATTTAGATGATATGGCAATATTTTCCGACGACTGGAACGAACATCTGAGACATATAGGGATAGTATTGGACTGCATTAAAGAGGCTAAAATAAAAGTAAAATTATCCAAGTGTAAATTTGAGCAACGTACAGTTAAATATTTGGGACATGTCGTAGGGGACGGATGCCGCAGCCCAACAGAATCCAAAATCCAAGCTATAACAGAATTTCCTGAGCCGAAGTCAAAGACCGAAATTCGCCGTTTTTTAGGAATGTCAGGATATTATTCTAGATATATCAGAAATTACGCGACGATAATAGAGTCTTTGACACGCGCTTTAAAAGGGAAGACGCGTAAAGCGAAAATCGATTGGAACCCTGAAATGGAAGCGGCTTTTCGCACTTTGAAAAAGAAGCTGACCGAAAAACCGTTCCTATATGCGCCAAATTACGCAGAGGAGTTCATTATACAAACTGATGCATCCGAAAAAGGAATCGGGGTCATCATGGCTCAACGCGAAAATGATGAACATCCCGCCATATACTTGAGCAGGAAATTTACTCCCCCAGAGAAAAACTTCTCAACGAGTGAGAAGGAATGTGCGGCTATAATTTATGCTACTAAAAATTACGTCATTATTTGGACGGTCAAAAATTCAGTATTGAGACCGACCATAACCCACTGATTTGGCTCAAAAACAACGCAGGAAATAATCTGCGCTTAATCCGTTGGTCCTTAATATTACAGCCTTATCATTACACAATCAAGCACCGTCCAGGGAAAGAAATAGTGCACGTGGACTGTTTGAGTAGAGTAGAATGAATGTGAGCTGTAAATAATATTTGTATATAGATTCTTAATTAGCTTGCATTCAAATTATTTCTATATTGTATTATTAATTAAAATGTGTGTTTGGCTTATAAAAAATGTTATATTGTAATGAATTGTGTGTTTTATCGTACAAGTTAATAAATTAACTGATGCGAACCTCTGTAGTGAACTAAGGTAAGAGTAACTGTACCTCGACTTAAGATTTTCCAACGTGTGGAAAATCTCGGCCACAGGAGGGGATTGCTGTAAGGATCTAACTGCTATAAGGATCTAATTTGACTAATTAAAGCTAGACAATGGACTGGTACATTGAAGTCTGGTGATGGCGGAAGCACTTGAAAGGACTAAGGTCTTTTTTCTTCCGGGCGACGACGAGCCTAGCCGGCCTTTTTCATGTGACATTAGCAAATTAGTTACGGCTACGATTGATTAATAGCCTAGACCTCCCGGTAACTGATTGGCGGGAGAAATAGTTTCAATATCGCTAGACTTTATTTGGTAACACTGTCGCCAAGGCGGATCCCAGGGGAACCAATTGAACTTTTACCTGGGAGGGGCCAGAGAGAGAGAGATCCGGCTCTGGAGAGTGAAGCGGGAGATAAGAAGAGCAGAAAAGGGAGTTGGAGAAGGATGCTTGAGATGTGAGCTCGCTGTAAAGGCTCGTGAGAACTAGGCTATTTCATAAAGAACCCTGAGTTCTAATGAACTGTAATTTATTCTATCTTTATCTTAAATAATAATAATTAACATGGAAAATGGATTTGCTCACTAAAGCTACCAATAACACAAAATCAAATCTCGTGAAAGCATATTCGTTACACTTGTATATTTCACATGTATAAAAATGTAACGATACAGAAAGAAGATTTTTATGTGTGCTCCATATTTATTTAATCAAGGTTTAACACAATTTTCGTTTTTCAAATAGTGTCCTGTTTGTATGTCTTCATTAAATGAAAATACTTTACATTTTAGTAAGTGGATATGATAAATGGATACTTTGAAATGATGCTATTGATGGACTGTCCTGATATAAAAGAATATGAAGGTAAGTTAACCTTACTTACCTACTTACTTATCTACTTATATTAAATTTACATAATAAAAAATAAGGATGTTCTCACGCAATACCTTGTTATGACTAACATTGTCTAACATTTCCCACTTAAATACGATACAGATGAAGACATTAGACGAAATCCTTGTGTTTCAAAGCATCATAACAATTCCACTTATTACTCTAGTTTAAACTTTGTACCATTATAATACACCAACAAAATAAACAGAATGATGTTATCGCAATAGAGATTCACCCATTACAAGTCATATTTCACCAAGTGACAATTAAAAATGAAGACACATACCAAAACTAACTCACTCTGATGTCAATCTAATCCTTTATATAAATTCTTAGTGCAGGAAAAAAAGATTTCATGACAAACTGCTAATTTACCAATTGAATTTTGAGAAATTAATTTTAACTAATGAAATTTAACCTGATGAAACAAAAAGAAAAATAGTTCTCTTTTACAGCACAAACAAGTCAATAGAGAACTGCATGAAAACAAAACTAATAGAATGGCCTTCTGGATAATCAAACATTTGAGAGAAGAAAATAAAGAGATATTATGCAACAGGCACAAAAATTACTCGAGTGATGGGATATTAATAAGAATTGTTTTGAAAGATTAATGTTTTTTAGAATAAAATAAAATAAGAAAGGGTTGATTAAAGGTACAGAATTAAAAATAATACATTAAGATATTATAAAAAGAAAGGAAAAAGCTCAATATTAAAAGAATTTGAAAGTAATTAACTTAGGATTAAGGCGAAATTGTTTCATTATTACATATATATAAGTTATTTTCAAAGCATCAAACACATAATTCATCATCAATGTTGTACATTCATACTGAGTAAGTTTCTGGCTTTTTATATTCTTTTTAGAATAAAAGATATACTATCTATGCTTTTTATTCAATTAAAGCATTGTTTAGGAAAGTCCTGTCTAACATGCTATAAAAAGTGCTTTATATGTGTAGTAGTAGTTATTATACTTTTTTTTATACAATTAAATTGTAAATCTATTTGATCCTGTTAAAAATTGAGAAAAAGGCCCTTTTTTTAATCTTTACTATTTTCATACTTAATTTTGGCACTAAGTATCGTCATGCCAACGAAACAAGTTTCTGTATTAAACATTCTTTCCAAATGTTTTAACAGAGATATGCTGGTCCATGAAAATATTTCGCTTCATGTTACAAATAAAGTATATTAATAATAGAAGGTGGTAATAAAAGCATTTTTATAGGAGTTTTATATATATTTTATATATAAAGCCCAATATTATAAAGTTAATTTCATAAGATATAATTAAACACATTGACATACTGTCAACCAAGGGCTACTTTGGTCCTTTACATAAAAAAATCGTTTATTCTTCTACAAATAAGGTAAGTGTCAAAATATTACCTTTAGTAATTTGTAACCCATGTGCGATCGTAGTTTTTCCTTTAACTTTTTATTTTGACAGGAAATACTTACATCTTAATAAAGCCATATGAAAACTAATTATTGAGTTACTTTGTGCCAGGTCTGGTTTGGTCCACAGTAGCTCGTTTCTTAGAAATGCCATGTTAAAAAAATATGCTTATCAAGTCTGCACTGTCAATTCATTAGTTGATCATGTTGCAAGATGTTTCAATAGTTGAACATTTGAAATGTATTCAATTTATATGAAACTTAGTGAATGGACTAAAAAAGCCCTCAGCATGGGCTACTTTGTTCCAAAACTTTCAAAATGATTAAAAAATTGCCACTTTAACTTGGAGTTTGCTTTATAGTTTTATTTTAATTTTTTCAATTTCGAGATTGAAAAATCATGTATAAATCTTTTTAATAATGGAAATGTTAGTGGAACCATTTCAAAGTGGCCCAATGTAGCTCCAATTGACAGTAAGTAAACAGGGTTCATACAGAGTTGGGAAGAAAAAATCCAAGGAGTACATAAAAAATCCAAGGAGTCCACAAAAATTTAAAGACTTGCCACTTTTGTTGTTATTTATGTGGCATGCACTTGCACAGCCACAATTCTGCAGGGTTTCTGCGAGTTACCGACCTGCAAGTGGGGAGGGGGGGTATTCGCGATCTTCAGACGAAATCAGCAGGGGTGATTCTGGATGAAATTTTTTTTTCGGAAATTCGCATCGCATTTTCGGAAATTGGCGGGGGGTGGGGAGGGGGGGTGAATCCCCTCCCTCGAGCGATCTTCGGACAAAATCGGCGTTTTCCCGCTATCTTCAGACGAAATCAGCAATATTTTAGCAAAATCGGCGATTTATTGCGATCTTTCCCGAAATCGGCGGTTTTTCCGCGATCTTTTGACGAAATCTGCGTTTTTCCATGTTTTTTAAGTGAAATCATCGTTTTTTTCGCCGATCTTTAGACAAAATTAGCATTTTTACGCGATTTGTTCTCGGAAACGGCGTTTTATTCCCGCGATATTTTGACGAAATCGGCGTTTTTTCCGTGATCTTTTGATGAGATCGGCGTATTTTTTTAAATATTCTTTTGACAAAATATTTTTAAGCGATCTTTTATCGAAAACGGCGTTTTTTCCCGCGATCTTTCAACGAAATCGGCGTTATATCCGCAGTCATTAGACGAAATCGGCGCTTTCCCGCGGTCTTCAGAAGAAATCAGCGTTTTATCTGCGATATTTGGTGAAATTGCCGTTTTTCCCACGATCCGCATAGGAAATTTGCGTTTTTTATCGATCTTTTGACAAAGTTTGTTTACAAAAACATTAACGAAATCGTCGTTTTTCCACGAAATATTGACGAAATGTATGCTATTTCGGCGATCCTTTCACGAAATTTGCATTTTTACGCAATTGTTTTTTCCGCGCGCAAAACCGTACAAGTTGGCAACTATGCGGAACTGATAACCCAATTTCAAATTTTCGGAAGAGGATGCCTTAAATTTTCGGAATTTTCGTTTTCGGACGAGAATCACCCCTGGAAATCAGTGCTTTCCCGCGATCTTCAGATAAAATCAGCGATTTATCTGCGATATCTTAGCAAAATTGGCGATTGTTAGCGATCTTTTGTCGAAATCGGTGGTTTTTCTGCGATCTTTTGATAAAATCGGTGTTTTTCTGTTTTTCTTATTTATGAAATCGATGTTTTTTCGAGGATTTTTAGTCAAAATTTGCCTTTTTATACGATCTTTTCTCGAAAACGCCGTTTTATTCTCGCAATCTTTTGACGAAATCATCATTTTTTCCCGCGATTTTTTTAACAAAATCGGCATTATATCCGCAATCTTTAGACGAAATCGACGTTTTCCCGCAGTCTTCAGACGAAATTAGCGTTTTATCTGCCATATTTCGTGACACTTTAGTGGCTATTAGTATGATCCTAACCAATCCAGGGATGCCGCTGGACTTGAAAAATCCTGGGTCCCTTTTTAACAAAAACGGGTCCCCACTAATGAGTCATATTTTTAGATGCAAAAATTGAACTTGTTCATTTGCATTAGAAAAATGAAATTCAATAATTATTGTTTTAATAATAAATAAAAATATAAAACCAATATTAATGGTTTTTTAAAATTATGAGAAATTTTCTTTACTTCTTTAAAAATAAATTTGCAAGATACAAATTTAACTATAAAATATTGAACATTTGAAAGTAGAAGATAACAAGTATCACTATTGTTTGCATTTCTTTTAAAAAGGGGGGCAAGACTGACTTATAGAAAAAGACATTTTTTCTGATAAAAAGAATACTTTCGTTGAGCAAAGTGATGGGACTTTTTGTTTAATGAATGGGTGTTTTCCCGAGTCACATTTACTCAGAAAGTCTTGGAGCAGTCAAAAATGGATAGTGAATCATAAAAATCTGTTTATAGAGCAGCAAAATAATAATAATAATAATAATAATTTTGAAGCAAGAAAATTAGCTTTTGGAACAGGAAAATTCTCTTCAGGCATTAAAGTTTTTTTTCGTTTGTTTGTTTTTTCCTGTGCCCTTTTGACAAAATTTGAGCCTGCCGTTTATTCGGGATTTTTTTCACGAAATTTACGTTTTTCAAGAATTGTTTAACGAAATTTGCTGATTTTTCACAAATATTTTGACGAAATTTGTCGTTTCTTTCGCGATTTTTTGAGGAAATTAGAAATTTTTCGGGATTTTATGACGAAATTAGCCATTTTTTCGCAATTTGTGACAAAATTGGCCATTTTTCGCGTATCTTAACAAAATCTGTCGTTTTATCGAAAATTTGCCATTTTTTCTCAAATTTTTTTTACAAAATTTGCCGGTTTATCAAGATTTTTTGACGAAATCCGTCGTTTTTCGCGTATTTTTTGACAAAATTTGCCGTTTTATCGCAATTTTTAGACGAGATTTGTCGTTTTTTCGCGATTTTTTGAGGAAATCTCTGAATTTTTTCGAAATTTTTTGAGAAAATTAGCCATTTTTTCGTGAATTTGACGAAATTTGCCGAAAAAAAGTCCTTATTTCGCAATTTTTTTAACGAAAGTCGCCATTTTAATGAGTTTTTTAAAGAAATTACACGTTCCACGGGATGCGTAAGAGCTATTTTACTGCGTCGCATCGCCTGTTTTTTGCGTACTTTACGTACTATAGCTCGTCCGCGGCATCCCAGCAATCACTGCTGTGCTTCTGGTGAATGGCGTGCATAAAGAGTTTACCGTGCGTTTTACAATTGCGATTTTTTTCTTTTTCTTTTTCGGGAGCAATATCGGTTGCGTGCAAAACCGCAATACAATTTAAGGAGTTTCTAAGGAGTATTTTGTTTATCTAAGCAGTTCTAAGTACTTGGGAACGTTTTCATTTCTAAGTAGTTTCTAAGGAGTCCAAGGAGTCTGTGCGAACCCTGGTAAAACTAAATTCACATGAACACAATACTTGTTATAAATTTTATATAGTCTACTCTATTGTTTATGGTGTAAATTTTATGTATTCTACCATACTGAGCTTTGAATAGATGAAACTGTATGGCAAATGTCAGAAATCAAATAAACTTTTTTCTCTTAATCATATTTAATTAAAGTGTTGTTCTTTTAACTTTAGCATGGCTGCCAACCTTCTGAGATTTTTTTAAAGTCAAACATAATTTTAATTAAAAATTTTGCTTCATAAATGAAATCAATACATACTACATAGAAACAATTCAAATTTTATTAAATAAATTTTCTAGCTCAAAATATGATAAAAATTAAAATGCTAGAAAATCAGCAGCTATGCTTTGCACACCAGAAAATTACACAAATAAAGAAAAGAGATTAGAAAATACAATATTTATTTTCCTATATCAAATATACATTTAAAATTCCATTAAAAATAACAAAAAAATATAGTTGGTAAGTTATAGCTGTAAAGATACTAAATACTGCATCAATACAATAAAGTGATATGCATTTCAATGCATTCTGTAATTTTCATATAACATGTAAAAATAGTTATACTTAATGTACAATGAAACATATTAAATTTATCAAAGATTATGTAAAACTTAGAAGCTTTATCTGTTTATGCTAAATTAAAAAAACTCTTTTAATCATCAGTATATGAAATAAAATAACTAAATCATGTTTTTAGACTATAACTAAAAGGTTTATTAAGAAATTGTAAAGTCAATCAAGATCTATATAATAGCAATTTGAGATTCTAATATTTGTAATTTTAAATTACTTCTAGTAATAAATGTGAACAAATGAATAAATTTTACGGAATAGTATTATAGCATATTCATTATATATGTATAAAAAACACCAAGAAAATAAAGAAACGGCTCCTAATACCATGTTCCATTATAAAATAGTACATTTTAATGTATAAAAGTGCAATATAATTTTTATCTAATAAATTAAAATTCTATTTTTAATTTCTGTGGTCTTTGTGATAAAGATAAAAGAAGTTGTCATTATTGCACCTACTAAAAAAGACAAATCTGTAATTCTATTATTTAAAATGCAAGCATCTTCTGAATTAATATTTATAAAATCAGGATTGTAGTGGAGGTGGCACATGTACTATAAGATGGTACATAGTACCATCTTATAGTACCAAAAAAAAATAAGATGGTACATGGTTTATACATTCCAATTTTTTAAAAATCTGCAAATACCCTCAGTTTTTTAAAGAAACATGTGTATAAAATTTGCTATTCAAAAAGCAATAATTATTAAGGTGATAATAAAATTTTCTATGAAAACATGCACTACACTTACACCTCTAGAATGTAGGATTATGTGAAGCAACTGGGCCATGATTTTACAGTATGATTACAGAGATTCTCGTAATTCAGCTTCCAAAAGCTAATGTTTATTTGAATTAAAATCTGAACCTTTGTAAATGTGTTCAATTAGCAGGGTTCATATTCATTTTCCAAGAAAAAATCCCCTGAGAATCCCCTGACATATTTATTTATGGGATATACAATTTTTCCATATCAACAATTAATGATATTTTTAAAACTAATATCATGACACTCCCATTGCCTCAAAATAAAATAAAAACAAGGTAATCTCAAAAATAAAGTTTAGACATCACTTAAATAAACAATTTGAAACTTTAAAAGTAAAACATAGGATGAAGTCTGCATGTCCTTAAAAACTTAGCAGTTTGTTGAAAGAACTTCATTTCTGCTTCATCATTTTACTATCTCTTTTTTTAAAGCATTATGAATAATATGAAAGCTACAAGTGCCAATATCAATTACAAATGTCCTTTATTTTTCTTGAACTATCGTCAAATCTTATGATATTAAATGATACAATTTCATAAATCACGCAAATAGCAACAATTGCTCTCAATTTCCCAGAGTAAACAATCATTTTGGCAGGTTTTCCCAGGTTTGGGGAATTTTTTGTTCTATCCCCTGAGATTTTTACAACCTAAAATTTATCCTCTGATTTTCCCAGGAATCCCATATTTCCCTGATGAGCATAAACTCTGGTTAGGTTTGCTCTATCAGACAAGAGTATTTAAAATTAAATTTTAATGTTTAAAAATAAAAAATAAATGTATTTCATTTTTTTTCTTTGTGGATCTAGTTGCCTTCCAGGTAGGACTGTGATACACACCCATTAGTGTTTTTTAATATGGGGTATCAGGACCTAGTTGAAAAAGTGTAAAGAAACTTAAAAAAAATTAAATCAGGCAGATCATATAAATTATGTATCAACTTAAAAGCATTTTAAAAGAATGCTTTGCTGTGAAAGTGTCTAAAAGTGTGAAATTATTAGATTTACTTATACAAAAAAAGAAAAACATGAAAATTTAATTAATACTTATTGCTTAGTGTAAATAAGTTACATGGGTATTTTAGAGGGGGGAATAACAAGATAAATGTACAAACAAATGTCAACATAAGTAGGTTCTTAAGTATCGCATTCTCTTATTTACCTCAATGAAATTTTGATTTCTCTAATAAACCTGTATTTCTAATTGGTTTTGGTAATTTTCTAATAATGTCACTTTGTTTTGTGTACACTCGAAATGTATCATAAAATTTCATATTTTGATATCACACTTAAAAAATTTAGTTTGATACCCCTAATATGCTTTTTAAAAAATTTTCTGTGAAATTTTACCAAGGTATTATATAGGTTTTTTTTTATTGTAAACTAAAAAACAATGGAATAATTAATTTCCCATAATAAGAGAGAAAAAAAAATATTAGTGTGGGGTAACTGAATAAAAACATGACGCAGCCACTTCATTCTTAAAAAAATTATTAGTTAACTTTGCCAATCACCTTACATTTGAAACAAGAAGTAAATATGCATAGATACCTAATAATATCATATATTTATATGCCTATTCATAAAAATATTTATTAAAAGCACTTAGAGTATTTTATGAAAAATCTGAGGAAGTTCAACAAAACTGATGTTTTTTAAGAAAATAAACCTAAATTATTGACACCAATCAGACAATTATCACAGCAAAGACAGCGTTATGACTGATTGGGCCCACACTGTTTTAAGAAGCCTCGGAGATTAGGGTGCATTGTTCACAAAAGCTGAAACTTAAAAGACATCAATGATTTTTAATAAAATAGCCTATGTCACAGTTATTTCATGGGGCCAGTTATTCAAGCTTACCTTAAATGTGAATGATAAAACTGTAAAAGAAAATATCACCCATTTAACATTAAGAGAAGGGTGGTAAATAAATATTTTATTTTAGACATTTACACTTGCATTGACTGATAAAAACATTCACAAAAATTTTTAAACTTGTATAAATTTTATAAAAAAATGCATATTGAGTGCAAAATATACACTGTATTAAAAAATAATAGTAACACTGTATATATTATTTAAAATATTATACTAATACTTTCAGTCTTGTTCTTAGTTAGAAAGAATCATATATTTTTATTTCATAAAATAATTTTATATTTATTTGGCAAACTATCAACAAATGAAGTTTCAAAAGCCAAATTTATTAAAGAATGATGGATAATTTTTCATCGCTTTCAGTAGGTGTTTCTCTTATTTATATCCTGATATGAATAGCATATTTTAGAAAACGACAGATAATACAGTGAATTTCAGAGAGTCGACTATATTTTATATAACTGAAACATACAAATTTAACAAAAATTTTTGAAGAAGACCAGAAGTAACGAGTATTATTCACCATGGTAATGTGGCATCAAATATCATAATAAATGAAGAATAATAACCTTAAACACAAAGTTAATGAATGACATTTAAATAGAAGCACATCTGTAAACAGTTAGGCAATATTAAGTATACCAGCAAAAATATTTTTGTTCATGTCCATTATGATAAATAAATGACCCAAATCAAATACCTATATATACATATATTTAATAAATTTACAACAAAATTAAGATTAAAGGTTATTAAAATCCTATTCAAAATTCTGAAGTTTATTCACAGATGTCTGCTATAAAAATGTATGTCCTAGTGATGATTTTCTTATGAGCAACTTGCATGGCATTAGATCAAATATATATTCTGAACAGATGAAACTTGGTGTTTGTTTGAAAACTCTCTATGACCTTTTAGTAGCTTCTGAACTGAGCCTAGGAGCAGAACTTAAGAAAATTCTTTCATATAATGCTCAAAAGTGCCAACAGTAATTTTAAATCTAAGCCATACAAAAATGCAATGAATAGGTCTGAAATTATTTATAATTATCATGGTCACTGTTTTGCTTCCAGAACTTTAAATCCACATAAAGAATAAGCATGTGCAACAGTTTATTCTAAACATTTTAAGCTGGGTTTGCGAATTACGTTTGGTAAAAGACTTGAATTTCATTAGTAAGCACGCTGTGTTTTCTTTGTGTAGAAGTGTTTTCAAGAATAAAATAGCAAAAAAGTAATTTATCAAAACATTAAGAAACTTCACAAACTGAATTATGCTAAAGTAAAAAATCATAATTGTTTAAAATGCAGCTGTAAATGCACATGAAAGAACAAACAAAATAGGTGTTTAAAAGCAGTAACTTAAGCTGCACTTTATATTCTAAAAATAAAAAATAAAAAAATAAAATGTAGAAACAGGTAATAGAATGAATAAATGAGAACAAAAAATTCATGGTTCTTCAGGCATAAACTAACATGTACAACAGATTTAGTACCTGATCAAATGCACTTTTTTGAAAAAATTGAAAAGTAAATTTTTAATTAAAAAATTATTTTAATGAAACTCACATATACTGTTTTAATAATAAATCATTTAACATGTATATTAAAACCAATAGAACAGAATATTTATATTATACTGTGAGAATATTATAATATGATGTAAAAAGAAAAAAAAAAAAAGCAAATGAGTGCGAGAGAGACTAAGTTTAAAATAAGAATTTACATTCGTAACAAACTGGCTTCAACATAATATTTTCAGAACTTATACAATAAAGATATATATTAAAAGCAACAAAACAGATCTATGAACACAATATTATGAAAAAAATTATATATCATTCACAAAGAAACTGAGAGAGCAAGAGATTCTATGCAAAAATATTAAATAGGTATGAATGTGTTTCAACATAATATTGTGAAAAACACAAAATAAAACAAAAAATGAGATTTCAATATTAAATTTACATGTGTAAGCATTTAAACAAAATAAAACAACAGAAAATGTGCTACTATATTAAAATAAGTTATCTGACCCCTATTTTTTGGCACTTCTCATTTTATAACAGGAAAAAAAAAAAAAAACATAAATAACAAAAAATATCAATGCATATTTGGTAAAGTTAAAACTTTCAAGTCCAGGGACCAAACCTTGCAACTTATTTAAAAATTAAATTTGATGACTTACAAGTTGAGATTTGCCTTTTTTATTATGTAATTTATATCATAAATCACTTTTCTTTATAATTACAAAATTCAAGAAAAATGTAAACCTATAACATCATACAACAAATTATAAATATGAAAACAAAACATAAATTACAAAAAACTAAGTGTTTAAAACTTAACAGATCTTAATACATAGCTATAAGTGTACTACATAGCTACATTTTAGAAAAATGGGGGAAAAAAAAAAGACACTGAGATTTTGAACCAAGTGCAAATAAACTTGGGAAATTGAAAAACATTCTTAAAATATTCCAGTTAATTCATCCAATTGGTTTTCTTCTAAATTGTTTTCATTCATCTACTGAGACAGACCATTCAGAAGGGGTTTTTCCATACTAAAATTAAAACAGAATAACTTAATACTGTTACTGCATTGAATATATATACTAGGTGTCCAAAAATTACTGATGGATTTTAAAATTCAATAACTTGCAAATGGTGATAGACATAATTTTTTTGCAGGAAGTTTATGTATGTTGCAAGGAGTTTTTATGATGCGATTCTTAGCTTTAGTTGCAAATAGCAATGATAGATGGTGCTGCAAGTAATAAATGCTAAATTCAAGCTCGATTTTTCAGCCCCCCTCTTATTTCATGCGAATAAAGAAGATTAATGTTATGTGAATCTACTCACATAACCAGTGCTAAACTAAATTAATTAAAGCACTTATTCTAATACCTCCTAATATGGAGCAGAGTTAAATGCAACAGCAGAAACAAAGACCCAATAGTGTACAAAACATAAATAATGTTTAAAGTTGTAATAAGTAGACTGAAATGATGACAAATGATATAAATTAAAACTCAACTTTTTATTTAAAATCTTTTCATATTTAAAATAACGATGTTTAAAAATATAATTCAAATAAATAACTTTTCAATATAATTTTTATAACTAATTAAAACAATAATTAATTGGCTTAACAGATAACTAATTAAAAACCTCCCTCCAGTGCTCATTTTAGAATAATTAACTATAAAAAAAGAAGGTTCTTGAAAAACGCAAGTTGAAGAAAAGCAGACAAAAATTAAAAGACATCTTCACCGTATGAACTGCATTCCAAGATAAACACTATAATAATACATCAGAGCTAAATGGATGACCATCGTAACTAGAACAACAACTTGTCATATCAATTCATTATCGCTAGCAACATGATATAAACATAGCTTCACGATCTCCGACAGAACAAACACAACGTCAATCCGGTCATCTTCACCTACGAGCAAACGCCAGCGGTTCATTTATTCTCCTCAGTAAACCAGCTAGACTAGACCGCACTTTAAACCGGAAGTAGAAAACTCCCACCTTTACCACACGTGCCGAAATCAAAGCACGCTCCGCAGAGAAAAACAACAATCACGCCGCCTGTCGATTGTTTACGCTACCGTGTAGTCTGAGTGAATTCACGGTGAACCTCGCCAGAAAAACATCGGTAATGCAATCTGTCTGGAGCGAGATACGATGGTTTTAAAGGATTATCTCTCCGTCTGTAAATCAAATGGAATGAAACAGCTGCATTGATGAAAAAGGTAAGTAATAAATAAAAACTTAAAAGGGGACCACCAAACATGGTGCTTACAGATTTAGATGATTTCAAAGTATGTTGTAGGGGTCATACCACTAATTATTCAGCTGAAAGGGTTTTTTCAAATGGGCCTTAGTTTTTGAGAAATTGAGGGGTCAAAGTTTAGCGCTCATTTCAAATAGCCATTAATATTGCAATCAGATTGTGGCTCGGTGGCGCTGCGGTAACGTGCAAAACTCCAGACTCGGACTTGGCGGGTTCAACTCCAAGTTAGAGCTTTTTTTTTTTCCTCTTCCTTTATATACTTTTTACACGTTGCATATTTTAAGCAGAATTGTGAATTCTATAAGCTTTGAACTTATTAATATTTTCTTATAGGGCTATTTTTTTTTTCAATTTTTACTTTTTCAATTTTTTCTGAATGAAATATAACGTATAAATACATCTCTATATATATATATTGCTGTAAAAAAATTAATACCTTTGTAAATTCCTTTAATTCATATTCTTCATTCAATATCAATTCATCTGCCTCGATAATTTGTCGATCATCTAATATTTTTAATATTGAATTATGAAATTCTTCAGCCATAGCAATAGAAGAACAGGAAATATCATCCGGTGAAGAATTCGTAAGCAGATTATCATTTTGCAACAATGTCTCACAATATTTTAATGCATTCGTAATTTTGCCTTTTTGTTCCTTTTCCAAACGAGAATTTTTTATACTATTGCTTGTTCCTTTCATTACAGTATTTTTAGCATTTAATCCGACATATACATACCAATATTGCAAATATTTTATTTGTCTGCAAAAGAAGCTAAATGACATTAGTAAAAAGAATTTCTATTTTTGCGTGATTTTACCGAGAAAATAAAAGCAGACGAATAAAATAAACACATATATATTTTTTTATGTATCGTAAATTTTATCTCATTGAAATCATTAGCAGACGACTTTTCCAATCTATAGTTTATTTTTTTTTATGAATAGTGTTTAATTTGTTAAAATAAAAATGTATATAATTTTTTTAATGTAATCTGTCATTTCTTATTTGTGCAAATGATAAATAATGTTTCGGTTGAACTTTAGAGATGAATGTATTTAAAGATCAGTAAAAATTTGGATAATATTTTAGCATTACTGCATTAATATTTTATTACACTTTCAAAGATATGCATTATTTGAATTAACTAATCCTATAAATGTTTGAGAAATTGCACCTGAAAATTATTCTATATAATTTATACAAAAAAGGATAAATTTTCATTTAAAAAATTCCACAAAAAAGGCGTTAGAAAAAAAATTTATTATTTCAGAATTGTGCTAAATAAAAAAAGAAATTACATAATAATTAACAAAAAAGAGTTCTAGGCGTAAATTAGTTTTGCAGTTTTGTCAATAAAAATATTAGTTTAAAAATTGCACAAAAAATAAATTTTCATGAAATAAATTCAAAAATATAAATTTAATTTATTAAGAAAATATCAAAAAGTTCAAAGCTTGTAGAATTCCCAATTCTGCTTAAAATATGCAACGTGTAAAAAGTATATAAAGGAAGAGGGAAAAAAAAAGCTCTAACTTGGAGTTGAACCCGCCAAGTCCGAGTCTGGAGTTTTGCATGTTACCGCAGCGCTACCGAGCCACAATCTGACTGCAATACTAACAGCTATTTGAAATGAGCGCTAAACTTTGACCCCCCAATTTCTTAAAGATAAGGCCCATTTGAAAAAACCCTTTCAGCTGAATAATTAGTGGTATGACCCCTACAACATACTTTGAAATCATCAAAATCTGTGAGCACTATGTTTGGTGGTCCCCTTGTTAGTGGATATTGTATTTGATTAAATAAAATAAATATGTATTGAATACAATTGATAAGAAAAAAATATGGGTATGTGGCTAACAATTAAAATGTATTGAATAGATGCCGGAGCACAAAAAATCAGGTGTGGTATGAGCACCAATTGCTGTCAGTGCCATCTATTGTTTGAAATTCAAACTAAAATCAAGAATCACATTTTAAAAAAATCCAGACATACATAAACTTCCTGCAATATATTTTTTAAAATATTTGTTACTGTTTGCAAGTTATTGAATTTTAAAATCTATCAGTCATTTTTGGGACACCCAGTATATAAATATATATATAGTTAAGATAAATCATAAACAGCATATTAGCATCAACATATATAACTTGTGAGAGTGGAGAAAATACAAATATTTTTTGAAGTCGTAAAATTATATTTAACATTTTAAAATTGATAAAAAACTAAACCATTTTTACAAAACTAGGTACTACATCACTTCAATTGACTATTTTATACCATGTATCTGCTGCTTATTTCATCTAAACAAGTTGCACTGATTATTTTTTTCATCCTATCCATTTATAATTAACATCACATTTGGAATTTAATTTTGTTAATAAAATACTACCTAACTGTAATTGAATAATATTGACAAAGATCTGAAAAAAAAATTTTTGATTTTGTACAAAACACTTTTTGATTTTCTCATACAGTCATTGGAAGTAAAGTTACATTGATTTTGTTTTAGCTTTTATACTGGAGATGTGTTTATTTAAATAATCAGAAGTCCAGTAGAAGAAACTGTCCAGCATGGCAGCTGGCACTGCATATTATTTTAAACCTTGCAGATTAATCCACCAGTTTGAAAAAAAAAAGAGGACAGGCCTTTTTTTAAAAAGCTGAAAGATTTATGGTATGTTATAGTGTGTTCTACTGGTACAAAAAATTTAGAAATTATAAGGATAAAATAATAATAATAATATTAAGTTAAAACTCAGTGCATCCTGTGTTTTTAGAAAGATAGGGACATCTGGGAGTTCCCTTTTTTCTCATTAGAGAGACAGTCAAGTTTAAGCTTGTTGTTTTTCTCGTGGAGGATGTGTGTTTTGCGGCTTAGTATGGCGGGATATGAATGTTCGGTTTCACTGAATACTGGAGTTTTCCGAAGTGACGTTTGACTTTTGGAACCAAAAAATTAAAGACGGGATATGGGTTTGACGTTGGTTATTCCTCCCAGGTGGACTGAGGGTCAATTATTTTACCATCGAATGCCTGGTTTAACACTCCCGGATTTCGGAGGTTAAAAGGGTTGGCGTTACTTTAAAATTCACTGCATCAAGAAAGGCGTTGACCATTTTGGCCAATAAAAGTTGGGGGTGTTTAAGGGAACCTCTCGTTGGTTAATAATTAGAGAAAATCGGGAGAGTGGATTTCTTATAAAAATATATTCTTTCGCTTGTCAGCTTTCGGCTAATGCTCTAGATTTTTTATTTATCTCGCACATCCAAGCGAAGAGAACTCCTGCATTTGTGGAGCGATGATATGCATTTCTCCTGAGTCTCTGGCAGGAGTTTCATTACTTTTATAAAGTCAAGCTGTCTTTTGTTATGAAAGTTGATGGCCCTTGGATTGTCATGTTGATGGAAGTGGTATACAGCCTGTGATCAACCCCGGATGCTTTTCATCGTCATGAATGGTTCAGGACGTCCGGTTGACAGAAAGGGACTTTAGCTGGTGATCAAACCAGGGTGCTTGACGTCGGGAGCGACGGGCTCTGGAGGAGGATCAACGCTGTTCAGGAGAGATGAAGGGACCGCACTGTGATCTTAAATTGGAACTTATTTTAGAGATAAGTGACAAGCAATTAAATGTTTAAATAGAAAATTTTTGCTCAACAGGGGTAAGTGTTTATTATGTTTAGGAATCCCTAGAATAATTTGTGGTGTAAAGTTTAAGCGTATGCAATTCACTTACTTTGCACGAGTTTCTTTAAAGAGTACCCACTTATAAGATGAGAAATTTTGGTTATTATATCAAAGTAAATAAATTTTAATTGTTAATTTTGTAAATAAATGTTATATTTTGGTAACCTAAGTATTAGTTTCCTTAATTTTGGAATTCTTGTTTATTATTCTTGTTAATTAATATCAAAATTAAAATAATTGAACATACTTATTCATTGACTAAAATGTCTAATATTTTCTTGTTTCAAGAGATTTTTCGTTGGAGCATCATCAATAACACAATGCAATGGAAATTAAATTTATTTACAAGAATGAGACTTCCTTTTAAGATTATAAGTAATTCTGAGAGTTATGAGATTCAGTTAACTTAGCATAATTTTGAGTATATTTAAAGTATCAAATAAACAGATAATAGTAATAACCAAAAAAATATATATTTCATCAAATAATTAAAAATAAAAATAAATGAATCTAAAATAAATTAACCATAACAGGTATTTATTTCATAATTTTATTGTATTTTCTTTATAAAGGCAAATTTTTCTTATTTTATGGAAAACTGTGGTGGGTAGGACTTGCATAACATTCATTCTTCTCTCTAGGTACACATCACACAACTTGCTCCAAGTTCAGAACACACATGAGAGGAGCTTCCAAATGACACACAGAATATGGTGAATATTTGTTTATCGACAGAATACAATTTGTAAATAAGTATATGAAAACCATAAAAAGAACTGCACATAAGGGATCTTGATAAAATAAGTCTCAAAGTTTATGTTACAGTTTACATTCAGATAAATTTCTTTCTTGGCAAGTGGCTCAGCAGCTTAATTGGCAGCATGCTGAATTTGAGATTATTCTTTGCGCGTTCAAACCCCATTGAGACTTACTTTCCACAACGAAAAATTTTTCAATTATTTTTGAGCCATAATTGAAAAAACACATGTAACAATTGAAATTTATGAAAAATACAAATTAAATATATATTTTGTAGTTTATAAGTACATTTTAAACTATGAAATTTGAATACTGCAATATTCAATGAAAAATAAAAGAAAAAAAGTAGTTAATTTATATTTTCTGTAGAACAGAATTTTTTGCTGTTACTTAAAATTATTTACAGCCATTTAAATAAATAATCTAGTATTTGTAACAAGAAATAAATTAAAATATGTGATATAAATACTTGAATAAATATATTTTAAATTTGTTTCATTATGAAAATATTTCGATTATTTGATGATTTGTATTTTAACATTCTTTTAAATTTTTAATATGCTTTAAAATTTAGATCTTTTGTTTTGTAGTTATTGCCTACATAATAACTATTTTTATCAGTTTAATATGTTAAACAGTTATACTAAAAATAAACATAAAAATCAAATATTTAAGAAATTCAAAAGTTAAAAAGAGGAAAATTATATTTTGTCCAATTTTTTTAAAGATTTTCAAATGTATATTACAAGACAGCACATGGATTTTTAGATGCATCTAATATTACATTTAATATTTTTTTTTTATTGATATAAAAAATCTAACACATCTTTATAGATTTTTTTTAATGGCAAAAAACATGAAGGCTAATTCCAAGTGCAGATTTATCCCATATATAACAAAGAACATGTACAAAAAGTTTAAATCTCTATCTCAAATACAAAAAGGAATTGGCTTTTTTAAACATGAAAATGAAGAAAATATGAACATGGAGAAAAGGGTCATTTAAAGGTATAATTTGTATGGGTAATCATGCTGAGTGTATTAACAAAATTTACAATATCTTACTGAATAATTACTGCATGGATACAAATGAGGTGTCAAAATATTCACAATTAAATAGGCTTTCATTTAATGTTTAAAATGCAAAATTTATTTTTTGAATAATTTTGAGGTAAACTGTCCCTTAAAATTGCTAAAGATAGTTATTAAGTATGCAATAATTACAAAATAAAAAAAATTATGTATATAAAAAAAATACCAAATATTCGAAATATTTGCATAATAAAAAACCTAAAATATATTTATTCATGTATTTATATCACATATTTTAATTTATTTCTTGTTACAAATAGTAGATTATTTATTTAAATGTCTGTAAATAATTTAAAAAAATCCGTAAATATTAAAAAATGCAAAATTTTATAGTTTAAAATGTACTTATATGCTACAAAATGTATATTTAATTTATATTTTTCATAAATTTCAATTGTTATACATATTTTATTGATTACAATTAAAAAATAATTGAAAAACATTTTTGATGAATAAAATAAGTCTCACTGGGAGTTTGAACTCACAAAGAAAAATCTCAAACCCAACATGACGCTAAGCTTCTTGATAAGAAAGAAATTTATTCAATTATGAACTGTAATGCGAACTTTGAGACTTATTTTCTAAAGACAACATGTGTATTATGCTTTATGACTTATCACATATTTATACTAACAATATACTGGAATTCCCCACAAGACATCACGAAACACCAAACTACCTATCAACACACAGACATTCACTGGATTTTGGATAACCCAGGGAAAGTTGTGTCCAGTCACAGTACATTTTTTTTTTTTTTTTTTTTTTTTTTTGTAATCAATTTTATTTGCTCCCCGTTTCTTGTAATGTTGGACTTAACTATGTGGCTATGAAATTTTGCTTCTTGCTAAAAAAAAAAAAGCTGCAGAAACAGTTTTGATATTGCAAACAGCTTAGAAAGGAAAAGGCATAAGTGTACAAGTGTTTTTCTCATAAAAGAAGAAAAAAAAAAGGAGAAATGTTGATTGATGACAAACCTCACTCTGAACATCCTTCAACTTCTCAAATGGAAGAAAATGATGAAGAGCTCATGAAATTGTGCTTGAAGACTGATGATAATCACTAAAGTAATTGCAGAGTTATGGTGCCCTATTTGTGGCAGGTGGGGTTTTTAAACATGACAATATGCACTCATATCAGTTTAACAATTTTTTGATTACAATGGCCATAAGCGTAGAGTGACCTAAACTTTTGGGTGGGCACCAGCGATGCAAAAACTGTGCCCCCTGGCAAATTTTCAATTTGGCGCCCCCGCCCCAGCCCCCCAAAAGTAACAAAAAATATTCTTCTTTTGGTAGGCGTCATAAAACTAACAAACATAAATAAATTCCATAAAATAATTATTTTGTGTTTGTTTTGGAACTTTAACCCTTTGCGGCGCAGGGCAAATTCATTGCTTTAAGTGTTGAAATTAATGACTGACACCGGAATTTGAAAACAACTTTATTTGTAAATAAGAAAATGCTATATTTCACGCATTCAATAAACTGTAATTTTTGTAAATGAAATTATGGTGCCAATGTGGCATTTGGGAATTAAAATTAAGTCATATATCTATGAAACCACTGCACTGCAAGGGGTTAAAAGGTTTAATTTTAATTTAGAAATTCAGGACTAAATAACATATAGAAATTTGTTTTTTTTTTTTTTTGGTCAAAGAGTTCACAATGTTTTAAAACAGGGGCGAAATGATCAAGAGAGATAAAGAAATTTCCTGAAAATGATTGTCGGTCAAAAAATTATTAAAATCATGGCTCGCAGAATAAATTTCGTGCATATGGTGACCGTCTCTTTAGCATGTCCCTCCAGTGAGACATGCTAGAGGTCTACATGGACAGGAATTTCCAGGCACGGGCTTAGCACGACCCAGTGTTGGTATTAAAAATTTCACCCGAGCCCGGACCGTTTATATTTTCATAGTTTATGGCAAGATCCTGCTCGTACAAAAAATCAGTGAAAAAACATGAGTATTAATTGGATAATTTTCAGTATACTTTAAATTACTATGTGTTCACAAGCCAGAAAATACTCAATAGCAGCATTAATAATTGCTTGCTTAGACATATATGACTTTTCAACATTCAAATAAAGATTCATAAAACATCATGTAGTTTAGAATTTAAAAAAACTTGGTTAAAAACATCCTAACTTTTGAATCTATAAAATAAAGTAAATTTTCAAATACGAGGGTCATCGAAAAAATGAGTCTTCCACGGAATTTAAAAATAAACAAAACCCAGAAAGTTGGATCCAATTGAACTGGATCCAGTTGAAGTACTGGTTGCCCTCATCGTGGTATCGCTTTAAAAAAGCGCGAAAAAGATTCTCAATGCAGGAAATCACTACGAAACACCTGTTTATCTGGGAACTGTGCGCAAGGTTGGTGCCTAATCAACTTACATCTGAACACAAAACCAAACATGGGAAAGCAGCATTGATGTTCCTGTAGCGATACCACGATGAAGGCAACGAATACCTCAACAAGATTTTTATGGTTGATGAGTCGTGATTTGACAACTGTAACGAGTTCCTGGCTCCATTCCCAGGAGGCAGACTTGTATGACACTGGACTCAAACTTATTCCATGTTGTGACAAGCGTTTTAATTCCATTGGTTCGAATGTGGAGAAGTAGTTAAAACATTGCTGTATCTTTTGTGATAGTTCTTTTGGGGTAAATATATTTTCTTTCTTTCTAGCCACGGAAAACTTTTTTTATGGATGACCCCCGTATTTTTCAATAAATTATTATTCTGATCCAATTAAGCTACTTTCTGACACATTTCTGAATTCATTTCTTTTCGAAAGCACATAAAATTGGCAGATGTTTTTATTCAGAAACTATGTAACCGAATGGAATTTTCCATTTTTTGTAAAAGACAAAAAATCTTTGGGAAGATACTGCCAAAGTTGTCATTTTGAACGAAATTCAAGATGCAATAGTACTGGAGAGAAGAAAAAGTTGTCATCAAGTGATTAGAATAGCTTATAAATCAAAAAGTTATTTATTTATTTAAAAAAACGGAAAATGCTATTCGATTCCAAATTACTTCAATCATCAGGCCTGTCAATTTTATGCCTTTATAAAGAAAAATGAGGCAGAAAGTGTGTCAAATTTCACGTTGTTGAGCTGGGAATTTGAGAATAATGTTAAGTTGTATTTAAAAAGATTATGTTAAAATACGTTCATTATCACTATTAATATTTTTACAGAACATATTCCTTGCCCTCCACATCCTGAGAAAAATTAAATCTAGTTTTGTCCCATCTCAACTGTATAAAAAAAATGCAAGCCTGATCTTGGCCTGGTACAAGTCAGCTGAAAAAATTAATCCCGTATTCAGATGTCATATAACTGTCCGATGCCAAACTATATGCTGGACACTTCATACATTTCTTTATTGATATTGTCAAACTATCAGCGAAAGTCGCATTCTATTGGCCCAGTAGAGATTATATTGGGCCGGTAGGCCTGCTTGATTTTTTTATCGATCTGGAACGGCAGGTTCGCTCAATTTTTTTGTTGACCAGGTCCTTTAAATTTGTTTAGAGGCTCGATTAATCTATTAATATTTCTTCAAAACATATTGCTTGTCCCACTGTAAACAACTAGATCCAGTTTCGCTCTGACTCGACTATGCTTGGGGGGGAGGGGGGGGAAACATATATATATATATATACATAAGCCTTATCTCAGTCCAGCACGAGTCTGCTTATGAAATTGAGTTTGTGCTCAGATACAATGTGATTGTCTGATTTTCTTATCTCTAATCTGGGCATATTATAATTTCTAAAGTAATTTTGTCAAACTAGTATCGGTTCGTAAAACACATTTATAATTGTTATTCTCACAAAAGTCATAACCAAAAAAATTGTCCATATTATCGGCTTCGCTTAAATTTCTATGTACAGCCGTTAATGAATGAATAAATGTGAATTGAATGAGTAAATAAAATGAATAAAAAACTAGTAATTGGGGGTCACCGTAACACTTACCCATCATGGATATGCATAACATATGAAAATAAAACGTGTGAAATATTTATAAAATGCATTGCAATTTCAAAACAAAATTTAATCGCATATTTTAATTTTTTAATATACATAGTAATGGTCTATTAATCCCTTGGGGACAAGCGATAGGTATACATGCCGCAAAAAGACTTAAGAATCCTTGTTTATCCGCACCAGCAAAATTTTACTGTAAAATTTGCCTTCTTTAATTAGAGCATTTTTCCGATTTAATAAGGCACAAATTTCTGTTTTAAAAAATCATTGACAAACATTAAAAATTTCGTAAAAGTATAATAGTATTTTATATAATTTCAACAAATTATATAAAATGCTAAGCTACTCAAGTAGTATCAAATTGTGTAAAAGAAACATCCTTATAACTCCAAAAATAATAATGATATTAACCAACAGTTTACTGTGTCGGATTAAGGGTCTCATTTTCAATTAAAATATATCTTTGAATTGAAATTTGAATGAAATACAGGGTCATAAAAAATCGAAGAATGTGGAAAACCGGATTACAAATATCTCTGCAACTAATAATCAGATCAACTTCATTCTTTATGCAAAATTTGTGTTATTTTATTGCCTTTTACATCCACTCATTAAAATACAAAATTTTGAAAAACTTTATATACCTTTCATCAGAACGAATTTTTTGAGAGTCCGAAAAAAATAGTTCCGAATAATCAAGGTTACTGATATTAAATAGGCTTCCTTCCATTCTTACATACTAAAAATATAGTTTCAAATCAATTTGTTCAGAAGATAGAGCATTTACAGACACGAGATAGACAGAATTTTTTTTTTTTTTCTGGGAATAAAAATGTTTTTCGGAATCTCCAGTATCTAAATTGTGTAAATCTGTCAAAAAAAATTTTTTTTTTCGATTTTCATAACGATTGCAAGATTTACCCTATGCTATGTATAATGGGTAAATAATACAAACAAAACAAAAAAAAAAAACAAAAAAAAAAAAAAAAAAAAAACTAAGTCAATTTCGATTTAAAATATAAATTTTAAATATTATTAATGTTTGAAGATTGATATATTTTCTGAAAAATGTAATTCTTTTTAAGTTTTTTAAAAAGGTTTTGAATTCTACAGAAAAAAAAATTAAATCAACTTTGCTATTCACAAAAATATTTATTTTTGAAAACATATCTTTTAAAAGAAAAAAAAATAGTATTTTTCATATTCTTTGTTACAAGATTCATTGAAAATATGGACCAGAAAAAAAAAAAAAAAATCCCTAATAATACTAAGAAGAATAATAACATAAATCCCGAAGACAGTTGAATATATTATTGAAAATCATGGTGAAAAATTTCAGAACTTTTCTAGTTTCAAATGTTCATTGTATTATATGGGTGATTCTACGATAAGAGGTTTCAAATACATAGAAGATACGGCCAAAAAGAAAAGTTTGAGTTTTATCAAAAACCTTTAAATTATGATTTTTGTCCCATTTATTTTCCTTTTCATACAAGGGCAAGTCACTTTATGCATATTTTATAACTTTTTCTTGTCCGTGACTCTCTCCCCTGGCAGTTATCTTGACAGGGTAAATACGGCAGGGGAGAGACATTTTTATGAGAAATTCAAATCTTTTAACTGACTGAATTAGTTTTTGGGTTAATTGTATATTTCACTTTAATTATTACTGTATTGTTTAATTAGGGCAGTAAATGCAATTGAATTAAATGAATATTATAAGTTTTATGACTTACCAGGAGAGATACAAAATCACCTTGCGAAAAAACTACACCGCATGGTCGCGTCGCAACAACTAAAAATGGCGACGCTTAAATGGCTTGCACTTTTAGCATTGCTAATTTCAAACCGATAGATGTCCTTAAGTGCTACTTCCAATATAGCCATCCTTGAATTTATATTTGTTTCAGTGGAATGAAATTTGACAGGGTAGATACTCAAAAAAGAGGGACAAAAGTTAATTTTAAAAATCATTCGAAATTAACAAAATTATTTTACTTTTTATTTTATAATGCATAAGTATAATTACTTAAATTCCAATTAAACATACTTCAGTTAAGCATTTGATGGAAAAAATACATGTATTGTTTGAAAGTGAAATTGAAACCAGCAAGGGGACATGCCAGGGTAGAGACTTTTTTAGACTTTGTTAGAAATTTCAGAAAAATGTGTTTTAATTAGGCATTCAATCGTGATGTTATTTAATAAATTATATTACGATGATGCGACTCATTGCAAAAAATAGCAACATATAGAATAAAAAATCTATTTTAAACGGATTGCCATACAAATTACCTCTTATCGTAGAATCACCCATATATACTAATGAAAATGACTTTGTAAATATATAAAGAAAATATATGTTGCCAAATGCAGAAAATAATTTAAATCGACATTTAAGCCGATTCTCAAAAAGATTTTTTTTTTCCTTGCATAACAACAAAAAACTTTCTGATATATTTTCTGACTAAGTTTGAAACGTAAAGGCATGACAATTGGAGTCGTGATTATTGAAGAGATTTATGATCAAATGTTTTATTTCTATTTTTCGTGGTGGTATTTTTTTTCCTCACTTGCACTATCACCACCCAGAAATTCAGTTCGAAATGCCAAATTGACAACATCTTCTAAAAGTATTTCTGAGTTTATCGAAAAGGGGAAAATACTATTGAGATATAAAATTGAAAATAAAAGCACCTGTTCAGATAAAAAAAATGCAGTTTGGATATGAGAGTTTACCTTGAAAAAACAATTTCTTACAATATTTAGCAATGATAAAAATTTTAGTTTGAAGGTTTTTTTTAAAATAAGATCAATAATAAAGCTTTACCAACTTAACAAAAGTTATTTTTGGGCTTCTTATAAAATAATAAGGTAATCTTGAGTTGTATTTTATATCATTTCATATTTTTGCTTCATGCGCTAATTATAAACTGATATTTTGTGCCAGTGGAAAACAGTATTCTTGGATTTTACACCCTACCCCCCCCCCCCCCCAAGAAAATCATAGAACAAAATGTCTTTAGATTCTCAAAACACTCACCTAATGCATTTTGAATAGTTAATACTGGAACTGTAACATATAACAGCACAAAAGTTTTTTTTTTTTTTAATTAGCGGAATACATTTAATTTTGCAGTTTGCTAGATAGACATAAACACACTCTTTATAACTGGCTAAAATTTTACAAACTCTATCCAAATATTTCCTAACCACACCTAAATTAAGTTTGGTACAATTTAATTTACTTAAAATGACAAATCATTGTGATCGTACATCAAAAGAAATTCAAGGGATAAGACCTCGCAAGATAAAAATAATTAAAAATAACCCTCGCTCTAAATAGGTTAATTAAAATAAATATATAAATTTGCATTGTGATTATTTACAAAGGCCCTATCACTTATAAATTTTTCTCAAAATATATATTTAAAATAACTTTACCCTCCCCCCTCCCAGAAAAAAAAAATCTATTAGAAATATTCATAATAGGACTATAAGAAGTTTCTCCTTGTAAATCAATTGTAACCCTAAAAGAAAAATGTAACAAATATGCTACAAGGAAATTATTACTAGAAAAGATGAGAGACATAGACTTATCACTAAATAAAACAGATTGAGATAATGTCTCGATTAATCATATTTATTTACAAGTTAGTTATTAATAAAAGGTAACCATATTTACAAAATTAATTAATTTAAGAAACAAGCAGACTTAAGCTGCAATTTTATACTTCTCCAACATGGGAGATTACTTTGACATTATAATAGTTTCTTTCTAACTTTTGCTTCAATATCTTAATATATAACATACACAGATTTTAATCATTATTTTAGATTTTATCAAACTGAATGGATAAATAATATAATATATACAAAAAGATATACACTGGTGTCCAAAAGTTAAGCATAATTGGTAATTAAGTAAGTAATGAAAGAAATATAAATCGAAATGTGGTGAAACTCCAGGTGTGTAAACAAAATAGTACGCGTCATATATTTTCGCGAAGAGTTTTCCCCGAAATCAAACAGGGGACCGTCAAAAAATTGAAAAAGAACAAAGATCTTTTGGATAACCCTGTCAAAACTAATATAGCAAAAGTGTTCAAACTGCACATTATGATTAATTGGCTTATTGTAATGTACTGTGTTTATTTTTATAAGGATAGTATGTATACTCGTAGAGAAATTAAGGTTTTTATAAAAACAGTCCTAAGTTTTTTGCTTATAATTTGCAGAGTTCTTAATATAAAAGACTGTTCTTTTCTGAAAATATGACAAACATCATGGCCCACAATACCCTGTCATCAGAATTTCAAAATAATAAAAATTGTATGACAAATGAGCAGGTTTACTAAATAATTTTTTACTGCGCATGCGTGAACGCTTTTAAAATTTCATTTGCATATTATGTTAGTTAAAGGGTCATTCCATGTCAAATCAACACAAAAAAGGGTCATTTTCAACCCGACCCTCTCTGAATTGGATGAAATTTTTTTTATTTGTTGCACTAATAGAGAAATGAATAAATCCGGAGTTTTTAGTTCATATTGCAATTAGTTTTTTAAATATTTAAATTTAAATTTGGTCAAATTTATCAAATTTTAGCAATTCTTACAACACAAAATAGGCTCTAACTTCTTTCCTAATTAACGTAGAGTTTTGATTTTGATATCGTTGGAAAGTATATGAATTGTACTTTCATATGATATACTACATGACTAGATTTAAGAAAAATTTAATTTCAAGGTCATCAAGTTAAAAATTTAAATTTTAAAATTTTAAAGTTGTAATCTTTAAAATTCTCTAAAAAAATTATATATTATTTTTCAACTTATTGTAAACATAATCTGAAAGTTTTAGCCTGGGACCGCAATGGGTTCATGAGTTATAAATTCTAGAAAATTGGTAGTATCATGTTTCAACCATAACAAAAAAAAAAAAGAAAAAAAAAAGCCACCACTTCATATATATATATATGTGTGTATAAAGCTGCATATTGAGCACCAGGAAGAAGGTCTTATAGTTGATTAACTGTTTTCTAAAATGTCTTTACTATGTGTGTGGGTTAAAAAGATTGGTATTTACACCCCCCCCCCCCAATTTCTTTTTTAAGAATTAATATTTTCATAATTTTGAAAAAAGGTATATTTAAAATTGAATAAAGATCTGCAGAAGCAAGTTGCTTAAAAATTTTGTGTGTTTTCTGAAAAAACATTTTGTGTTATATATTTTATTTTTTTAATCAACAAGCAATTTTTTTTCTTTCAACATTTTTCTCTGCTTCCCCCCCCCCCCCGACACACACACACACACCACCACCACAACATAGCTTATAGTTTCACACTGTATTATACTTGTTTATATATTATTTGATGCTAGTAAGTTTGATAAATTTCTGAATGATTATTCTTTATGTCCAGAAGAGAAGGGCGGGGGTGAGGGAGGAGCATGTAACAGAGTTGGTCTTTCTTTTAAGAGTAAGTTCTTTTTTTATGAGAATGCATATATTAGTTTTGTTTCATAGCAAATAATAAAATAAAATTAGATTAAAGAAAGTTTAGTCAAATATTCTTTTTTTTTTTTTTTTCTCAATTAGTCTAATTATTGAAGCTGCATTTAAGGAAAAATATAATTATTTTATTCATTTAAGACACCAATGCCTGAAATGTAAAAATGGGATTAGTTTCTTTCTTGCTCTTTGTGTGTGGTTATCATTAAACTTGCTGACCGTAGGATTTTGACTAGTGAATGTAAACACACATGGTTTTCTCTACCACATGGCCCTTACACCACATGGCCCCAACACACATGATACAGTATTTAGCTGAGCTCATAAAGGAGTTGAACTTTGTAGAGTTAGTTACACTTTTTTCTAAAGAGAATATTTAATTCAGTACATTTTTAATTTTTGTATGATTAAGTTTTATTTTAAAATAATTTCTTAGAAATGAGTACTTTTGCTCGATCAGCTTGTTGCAATCCATTTAAGGAGCCCAATCATACAGCTGTAAGAAAAAGTTTAAGAAATATTTTGCCATGGATGATAAAAGTAAATCCTCTTTTATCTGAGGGATGTAAAATCTGTGATAAATGCCGTAAAAAAATGATGAAAGACTGTAAACTTTCTGAAGCAAGCACTAGTGGAATTTCCCCAGTAGTACCCAGTGGTTCCCAAGTACACAGTGATTGTGAACAGATTCCAGAAGATGAAATTCAGGATTATGAAAATGAAACAGCCCTTTGTTCATTAAATGAAAGTTTACAAACTATAGGGGAAACACCTATTAAAAAAAAAAGACTATCTGAGAGAAAATATCCAAAAACAAAATTTAAAAAAGTAAGTAAAGTTTTAAAGGAAAAAATACTACAATTTTCGGATAGTGATAGTTCTACAGAATTCTCTGAAATGGAGATGCTTTCTCAATTGAAAGAAAAATTTCAAAGTACTAAGGACAGAAGTTTAAAAGTGCAAATTTTAACTCTTTTGCCTGAAAGCTGGTCAGTAAGAAAAGTTCAAAGAGAGTTTGAAGCCACTAATTACATGGTTAGAAAAGCCAAAAAATTGGTGAAAGAAAAGGGAATTCTTTCAACTCCAAACCCCAAACCTGGCAAAAATCTAAGTCAGGATATAGTAAATAGTGTGAGAGATTTTTATAATAGTGACCAAATAAGCAGAGTTATGCCTGGCAAAAAAGACTTTGTATCCATGGTTAGTCAAGGTAAAAAGATTCAAGTCCAAAAAAGACTGGTGTTATGCAATTTAAATGAGGCTTTTAAAGAATTTAAAGATGGATATCCACACTTAAAAATTGGATTTTCAAAATTCGCTGAACTAAGACCGAAAAACTGTATTTTAGCTGGTGCAAGTGGGACACATACAGTTTGTGTTTGCCATATTCATCAGAATGTAAAATTAATGATTATTGGAAGTAATTTGAAGGAGCTAACTTCAGAAGAAAACATTCCAATTTCGTCTTATAAAACTTGTATAGCTTTGCTTCTATGCAATCCAGCACATCCTACTTGTTATCTCAATGAATGCAAAAACTGTCCCAAATTTGAAGAATTTAAAATTTATCTGGACAAACTATTTTGTGAAAACAGTATTGAAACAATTGAATACAAACAATGGTTAAATGTGGATCGTTCCATTCTACAAACTTTAACAAATTCATATGAGGAATTCATTGAATCATTTATTGATAAACTTTCTGTGCTTATCCGACATTCATTTATAGCCCAACAACAATCCTCATTCTTTAAGGTTACAAAAAGTAATCTTAAATTTGGGGAGTATGCTATAGTGTCTGATTTTTCAGAAAATTACTCATTCATTCTTCAAGACGAAGCTCAAGGGTTTCATTGGAATAACGCGCAGGCAACAATCCACCCATTTGTTATATACTATAATAGAGACAACCACATAGAAAATATTAGTTTTGTTGTTATTTCTGACTGTCTTTCGCATGATACCACAGCTGTATATGCATTTCAGAAAAAACTAGTTAAGTTTTTAAAAGAAAAATTTGATGAGTCTCCCCTAAAATTTACATACTTATCTGATGGTGCAGCGGCTCACTATAAAAACCGCAAGAACTTTTTAAATTTATGCAGTCACAAAAAGCACTTTGGCATACCTGCTGAATGGCACTTCTTTGCCACTGCCCACGGGAAAGGAGTATCAGATGGCGTAGGGGGTACAGTCAAAAGATTAGCTGCTCGTGCAAGTTTGCAACAGGTATATACAGATCAAATTATGACGCCACGAGCATTATATGAATGGGCTTCAACTCATATTTCTGGCATAGAATTTTGTTATGTAACTTCTCAGGATTATGAAAATGAAAATATTTTTTTACAGGAACGTTTTTCTTCTTCTTGTGCAATACCAGGAACACAAAAGTTACATGTATTTATACCCCAGAACAATAACACTCTTTTATGCAAAATATATTCTAATTCTGATACTGGAAAAATTGCAAAAGTAACAAAGAAAGAAGGGGAAATTGAACTGGAAGAAATAAATGGTTATGTAACATGCATTTATGATCAAAAATGGTGGTTAGCTTGCGTACTTAGCGTAAATTATGACAGAGAAGAAATTAAAATCAACTTCCTGCATCCACACGGCCCATCATCATCATTTTATTTTCCAGAACATCCTGATATTTTACAAGTGACAGCAAACACAATATTAACAAAAGTTGATCCTAGAACTGTCAATAGTAGAACATATAAGCTATCTGAAGAAGAAATGCATTCTGCATCAATAAAATTAAGAAAAAAGTGCACAACAACTGATTAGTATTTTCAATTAATATAATTAACATAATTTATAAGTCATGCATATTCATTTTTTGGATTTCAAGTATGCATCCTTGTATATCATTAGTATTTAAATTTTAAAAGTTTATTTTGAAATGCATTGTTAGATATTTATTAAATGGTTTTTTAAATCTATTTTTCTTATCCTCTATAAAATCTTTTGTCTTTTATATGTGTATCAACTTTCCTAAAACATTTTTAAAAAAAATCAGGTATTTCCCAGAATATAGAAATTGGGATAAACTATTATGGTATTATTTTAATATTGTTTTTTGATGGTTAAAAGTTTATTTTCAGTATATTCAGTATGAAATTTTAGTTTAAAAAAGTAGCAAAATTTGTCACTTGTTATGAGCAAATTTAGATGCAAGTAGTTTTCTTAAAATTTATTTGTCATGAACCCGTTGCGGTCCCAGGCTAAAACTTTCAGATTATGTTTAAAATAAGTTGAAAAATAATATATAATTTTTTAGAGCATTTTAAAAACTACAACTTTAAAATTTTAAAAGCAACTTGCTTCTCCAGATCTTTATTCAATTTTAAATATACCTTTTTTCAAAATTATGAAAATATTAATTCTTAAAAAAGAAATTGGGGGGGGGGGGTGTAAATACCAATCTTTTTTACCCATTTATGACACACATAGTAAAGACATTATAGAAAACAGTTAATCAACTATAAGACCTTCTTCCTGGTGCTCAATATGCAGCTTTATACACACATATATATATATATGAAGTGGTGGCTTTTTTTTTTCTTTTTTTTTTGTTATGGTTGAAACATGATACTACCAATTTTCTAGAATTTATAACTCATGAACCCATTGCGGTCCCAGGCTAAAACTTTCAGATTATGTTTACAATAAGTTGAAAAATAATATATAATTTTTTTAGAGAATTTTAAAAATTACAACTTTAAAATTTTAAAATTTAAATTTTAAACTTGATGACCTTGAAATTAATTTTTTCTTAAATCTAGTCATGTAGTATATCGTATGAAAGTACAATTCATATGCTTTCCAACGACATCAAAATCAAAACTCTACGTTAATTAGAAAAGAAGTTAGAGCCTATTTTGTGTTGTAAGAATTGCTAAAATTTGATAAATTTGACCAAATTTAAATTTAAATATTTAAAAAACTAATTGCAATATGAACTAAAAACTCCGGATTTATTCATTTCTCTATTAGTGCAACAAATAAAAAAAATTTCATCCAATTCAGAGAGGGTCGGGTTGTGGGCTGTGTTGATTTGACATGGAATGACCCTAAATGTGTAGAGCAACTTTTGTGAAAGTTTCAAAAACATAGATTAAAAATTCTGAAAATTATCGTTGATAGAATGAGATCAAAATATTTTATTCCCTAATGAAGCAAAAAGATGAGGGGCTGTGTCCATATTCCATTGTTTCGTGCCTAGACAATATTGCATGTACAACTGTATTTGGATAAAACCCCTGATATTTTGCTTCCTTTTAGGAATAACGGATTTTCAGTTGATTCTATAGACGATAATTTTCAGAATTTTCAAGCTATGTTTTTGAAACTTTCACAGAAGTTGCTCTATAAATTTAGCTAACACAATATGCAAATGAAATTTTGATATTGTTGACGCATGCACAATGAAAAATTATTTACTAAACCTACTCATTTTTCATACAATTTTTATTATTTTTAAATTCTGATGACAAGGTATTGTGTACAATGATTTTTGTCATATTTTTAGAAAAGAACATTATTTTATATTAAGAACTCTGCAAATTATAAGCAAAAAACTTAGGACTGTTTTTATAAAAACCTTAATTTCTCTACGAGTATGAATGCTATCCTTATAAAAATAAACACAGTACATTACAATAAGCCACTTAATCATAATGTGCAGTTTGAACGCTTTTGCTACATTAGTTTTGACAGGGTTATCCAAAAGATCTTCGTTCTTTTTCAATTTGTTGACGGTCCCCTGTTCGATTTCGGGGTAAAACTCTTCTCAAAAATATATGACACATACTATTTTGTTTACACACCTGGAGTTTCACCACATTTCGATTTATATTTCTTTCATTACTTACTTATCAATTATGCTTAACTTTTGGACCCCAGTGTATATAAGATATAAAGGTATATATAAGATATACAAAATCAATTTACTTATTTTATTCACTTTTTTATTACATTGATAGCATGAAATCCTGTAAAAATTCTTGTTTATTTAACTTATATCTTTAGAAATTGTTAATAGTTACAAAAGCTAAATTTATATGGATTCGGATCGACATCGTACACTTAGTTTCAAATTCTTTTTTAATAGTATATATAAAAGCAAACAAACTTTTAATTGGCGACCCCTTTACCTTTCGTTCTGGCGTCCGAGGCACATGTCCCCTTTCTTTCTTTCTAACCGATGACCAGGCCCCTACCTGCCGAGTTATCTCAGCTTAACAAGTTAGATACCTGGGATCGGGGCGGATGACCGCCTAATTGCCATGTAGCGGCAATAAACCTGATTTCTTTGCTTCACATGCCATCATTTCTGCAGTATTTGCTTCTCCTTGAGCATACTTTGTTTCGCCTGTTATTTAATGGTACATCCTGTTTTTTGAACTGCAAATGGCTTCGCAAGATGGCCTCGTAATTTAGAGCCTTGATCAGATGATGAGACATTCACCTTGCAAGGCACTTCGAGAAGTATAATTCACAGGTAACTTGGAGGACTTTGCACCCATGACAGATTTTACATGCACCAGATGCCATTAGCGTACATGATGGAATTTTAGCCGGCAAACTGGCGAACCACTAAGACAAGTACCCGGGTCGGCTGTTTAAGTTAAGTGTTTTGTTGGTAATCTTTGTGGTTTATTGCACATTGGGTTAACTATGTGATTTGTTGCCGCACATCTTATACTCATCATACCAGACGAAATGGGACTGGATGTTTTTGGGCCTAAACGATGGTACTGAACTTAGCTGAAAGTTGTGGCAATTTTAAGGGGATTAAAAAAAAAGAAAATAAGAGAACGGCCGAAAAGTTAAGTCGTACCGCTGATGGAAGAAAATTTTTGTGCCGAATAGCAAGGCAAACGAGAGCATTGATGAGGGAGAGAGACAAGAACCCACCTTTCTACCGTACCCCACCGAGAAAAACTGGCTCCGTGGGTTTCCCCATTAGAGCGGGTCTGGTATTTTATGCGGACAGAGTCCTACTGCACCAAATAAACAGGTGAGCTGTCAAAAATAAATAAATAAATAAAAATTAATAATAATAAATAATAAAATACAAATAATAATAATAATAGTTAAATAAAAAATAAAAAAAAATAAAAAAATAATAAATGAAAAAAAAAATTAATAATAAAAACTTCCCACTCTCCTTTCACTGCCGGCCTAAGTCAACTGCAAAAAAAAAGAGGACGAGGTAGGAAGCCTGAAAAGGAACAGCATAAATTACATGGTTATACAATCTTTATCACTATTTGGAGATAATACTTCTATTGCTAACTGATATGCTAATTACTTAAGGATATATTAGGGTGCTATCTAATATTACTAGATGTATTGCATACATTTTAATTACCATCAAGTCCTAAATTACTATAATTATAACTAGTTGCTTCGTAGCGTTACTCGCATGAACATGGCTGTGTAGGTTAAGTGGTTAACACTGCAGAATAAATAATTTGTTAATAGTTATTAATATTATAACAGTATCATGAATAGCTACGCCATTTAAATTTACTGGAATTTAAGTTGCTATTTATAATAATACCTATGGATATTCTATTGAAAAAGTTGAAAGTTTATTTCTAGTGGCTAGGGACTAAGAAGATAGCATCATTCTATTATGGACCTGAGGGAGTAAGATTTTAATGAATATCCCGATGATTGATAACCTAAGTGTAATAACTGCTTCATTAAAATAGTCACTTCCAGAAGTTGACATAGTTGGGTAGCACATGTCCCCTTAGCAATTCCTAGGGAAATTGGTTGCCGTTTGCAATTACCAGTGAGGGTACAGTCTCACACTGAAGAGATTTTTAAGGAAATACTAACCTATTTAAATGAAAAAGGCATAGGAGATGCATTTGGTACAGTTTTTCTTTTGAATTTTCTGGTTGTCACCCATTTTTATGTAAATTCAATATATATACATTTTTGTATGTTAAGACAAACAAAATCTTTATTTGGCGCCCCCTTTTGCCTTTCATTCTGGCATTCGAGGCATATGCCCCCTCTGCACCCTTACGGAAATCGTTTGGCATTTGGAAATCGGTGAGGTACAGTTTCACATAGAAAAGAGTTTTGAATAGAGACTGACTTTTTAAATGGCAGAAGACAAAGATGCATTT
This sequence comes from Maratus speculifer, assembly GCA_964019185.1. Classification (NCBI taxonomy): domain Eukaryota; kingdom Metazoa; phylum Arthropoda; class Arachnida; order Araneae; family Salticidae; genus Maratus; species Maratus speculifer. Next base: position 54,074,305 of record OZ025293.1, read on the forward strand.
GATTTAGTTTTCCTTTTGAATTTTCTGGCTATGAGACATTTTTACAAAATTCCATACTTATATATTTTTGTATGCAAAGACGAACAAAATTTTCATTTGGCACCTCCTTGGCCTTTTGTTTTGTTGTCCGAGACACATTCCCCTCTCTGCAACCCCTAGGAAAATCGCTTGGTTTTTGGCAATTGTCAGTGAGGTGCAGTTTCACACAGAAGAGGATTTTTGAGCAGAGAATGACCCATTTAAATGATAGACAGCATAGAGATGCATTTGGTTCAGTTTTAATTTGAATTTTCAAGCTGTGAGACATTTTTATGCAAATTCTAAAATATACACTTTTTATATGCAAAGACAAACAAAATCTTCATTTGGCAACCCCTTTGACTTTTGTTTTGGCGTAGGAGGCACATGCCCTCTCTGTAACCCCCAGGAAATCGCTTGGCTTTTGGCAATTATCGATGGGGTACAGTTTCACATAAAAGAGGGGTTTTGGAACAGAGACTAACTTATTTAAATGACAGAAGGCATAGAGATGCTTTGGTACAATTTTCTGGCTGTGAGACATTCTTATGCAAATTCCATTCATATACATTTTTGTATGTAAAGACAAACAAAATCTTCATTTGGCGCCCCCTTCGCCTTTCGTTTTGGCGTCCGAGACACATGCTCCCTCTGCAAACCCTAGAGAAATCGCTTGGTTTGAGGCTGTGAGACATTTTTATGCAAATTCCATACATATACATTTTTGTATGTAAAGTTAAACAAAATCTTCATTTCCGCCCCCTTCGCCTTTCATTTTGACGTGAGAGACACATGCCATCTCTGCAACCCCTAGGGAAATTGCTTGATTTTTGGCACTTGTCGGTGAGGTACAGTTTCACACAGAAGAGGGTTTTCGAGTAGAGACTGATTTATTTAAATGACAGAATGCATAAAGATACATTTGGTTCAGTTTTACTTTTGAATTTTCTGTCTGTGAGATCTTTTTATTCAAATTCAATATATATATACATTTTTGCATGTAGAGATAAGAAAAAGCCTTCATTTGGTGCCCCTATGCTCTGTTCTGGCACCCGGGTACAGATGCCTCCAGTGTTTGTCAGGGGTGGATCAATTGCAAGAGTATTGGCGGCTTCAACCAATACATTCCTGGTTCGAATACTGGCCCAGAATTTTTCACCCACTCGGAATATTTACATCTGTTATAAGTGATATTTATATGCTTAAACTTTATTATAAGAAATTATATTTTTAGGAAAATTCAAAATTTAACATTTAAGCCACAGTTTGACTAAACTACATCACTGCACTGCATTAGACTGAAAAGAGATGAAATAAGTGAGAACAGCTAAAGCTAATTCTAAATAAATGATAATGTAGAAAATATTTTGAAATTTTTATGGTCATAATATGTTTATCTCAGTATTCATTTGAAGTTTTGAATTTTTTAAAAACCATCTTCTTAGTATGCATTAACATTTTGAAACTAACAATTGCATTTGCAAAGAATGAAAGCATATCATGCCTTGTATGAAGTTTTTATCATAAGTCCATTATAAGAGAGTCCATTGAAATTTATATGCATAAGAGATTTGTTTGCAATGATACCGTTTCTTTTATCAGTCTCAAGTTATGGTTAAAGTTCATGGAACGCTTGAATGGGATGAACCACACTGGAAAATAATTTTAAATCATGGTCTATTTTTAACATAATATTTATACAGTAGAGCGCAATGTTTTGTTTTCATCTCATTGTCGCATGTCATTTGTATTGGCCATAAAAAAATTTATATTTGTATTTTTATTATGATTATGATTCTGATCAGAAATGTAGCCGAAACAAGTCAGTTATTTGTTTTTAATATATTTTGTAACACCTCCCTCAAATAATATAAATTGTTTATTAAAACGAAACTTAAAACATTTTTAGAATGTTTATCACATATTTTCACCCTTTTTAAATTTTGAATTTTTTTTCAAAACTGTTCTTGGGGAGCATTTATTCTAAGTAATTACCATGCGAAATTTTAAGTTACTTTCTGAGATTGATAAAAAATTAGCATTTAGGACATTTTTAGAAAGCTTTTTGCACATTTTTCCAGTTTTAAATTTTGATTTTTTTTTTAAAGTAATGTTATTAAATATCATATCTAATAAAAAACTATCATGCCAAATTTCATGAATCAACTCCCTTCAATAACACAAAAATTGCATTTTTAGTACTTTTTTTGCTTCTATACTTCCTTTAATTATCCTTTAAGGTAGGAACAACCAACATAAAATATAGTCTACATTGTAGCAAAGGCTATCAAAATCATTTTAACACTTTTTTAAATGCTTCAGTATTTCTTGGGATTGTGCAGAAATCGCAATTTGGAACTTTTTTTAGAATGCTTTTGTTAAATTTACTATCCCCCCTTTTTAAATTTCAATTTAAAAAAATGTTCTTAGAGCTAGTTTAAATCTTATAAGTTATTACTGTGTGAAATTTCATGTTTCTAGATCCTTCTGTAACACCCCCCCCCCTGCAATTTAGAACTTGCTTTTGCAGCCCCAAGGTGGTAGTGACATCAACATAAAATAGAGCCTATATAAAAACAAGGGCTGTCACCATCATTTACACACTATTATTTTTAAAATTGGTTTGCCACTTCCTGAGAATGCATAGAAATTGCCATTTAGAACATTTTATAGAATGCTTTTGTGAGCATTTTTATACCTTTTAAATTTCATATTTTTTAGGAAATGTTCTTAAAGATAATTTATATCATATAAGTAATTAACATGCCAAATTTTATGCTTCTAGAGTGTTCAGTAACACAAAACTCGCATTTCTAGAACTTTTTGCTCCTGAATTCCTGAATTTGCAATTGTCTTGTTCATCCATAATGGAATAGTTAAGTTCTTGTGAAAACATGAAATTTCTTTCCTTTTTTTTTCCTTTTTCCTTTTTTAATACAAATGGTGTATTCCCATGTAAAAATAAAAGTTTGCAATTTGAGTTCAATAATTATTATCTATTTCATATAGTATATTTCAAAACAGTAACTTTTTAATTTAAAAAACTAAAGAAATTGGTATTATAGAAATAAATGAAAATTTTTAATACAAAAGGTCGATTCTGCAAATTAATGTAAGAGTTAGAAATTAAAAATTTTCAGTGTGTTAATTTTTTAATTTTTAAAATTGAAAATAATAAGTTTTATTTGTTACAATATTCAATTTTAAAACAAAACAGTCTTATTAATATAAAATTTTTAAAAAATATTATGTTATTTAGCATAATTATTAAGCATAATATTTAGATAGAGATACCATTTGGGAAGGATGGGACATGTCCCATCCCTCTCTTAGAGGCCTATTTTTCAATTTACAAAATATTTAAAAGAATATTAAGTTAGCAACGAATAATGAGATTGAAAATCTGAGTATTTCTTACTTTTAATATTGTAAAACAGCTTTTCAAGTCACAAACTCATAGTTCCTTGTAATTAAAAAGATTTATAGCAATAAGTATAAGGCAATGATTATTCCATCTGGTGAAAGAGTAAAAGCTACATTTTTCATGAAAATTTTAGAGAGAAAGATACACTGAGAAAACATTACATCATCTTCACAGAACATTGGAATAGATCAGAACTGATTGGATGCTTTAAATCTTGAAAGGAAGATTGATACTTCTGCAAAAGCCTGCACTTGCATAAAACTTTTAACATTATAGCAGAACACTGCACTGCTAAAATAAAGTTTGTATACTTTGACAAAAATTTAAATACAATTAACAAACTGTTGAAACTTATTTCATAACTCTAATGCATAAAACAGAAATCTCATAGAAGAAATCTGTATAAACATAGCTGACTACAATAGGATTTACCAAATGCAGGAGGGGGATAAAAGGAATGACCACCCCGGGAACACTAAATGCAACTGCACATTATTTAAGTGCTTAAGCCACTCCAATATATTTTTCCCTCATTGTACACATGCAGAATTTACAATGCAGTTTCAAGAATTTGTTTAGAGAGTTCGGTCATCAATCACTAGACAGTGCAAGAGAGGTATTTTGCATTATAACAAAGAAATTAAAGCTACATCAATTTCAGAATCGAAATCAAAGTGGATGCCTTTTGCATTTGATTCAGTGTGAAAACATGCACTCAAGGAAAACTTTAGTAGCCACAGTGCCCTAAATTAGACATTGTTCATCACTTACAAGCTTGTTGATGTTGTTTACTTATTTTTTATGTTGAAGTTTTTTAAATAAGTAGAGATAAATTTAAATTCACAAGAAATTAATAATGAGTAGCATAAGAAGTCTTTTTTCAGATCAGCTGAATTGTTTTTTGATAAATGAAAAAAAATTGCCCTGATATTTTTCTTTCTTTCTATCAGTGATAAAACTGTATTGGATTTTGCCTTGGTTTTACTTGTAAACTGCTTGACTACCAGTATGTCTAGTATTGTAAATTATCATTGATATTTCTTAAAATTGTTCAGCTGCTAATCTCATAGCAGTCATGTCGTCAGATCCAATTATCTGGCAAGTTTTTTATTGCATGCACAGAATCACCATTCAACCCAATTTTTAGCAGATGCTATCCCCACTTTTAGTTGATATTAATAAGATGGTGTAAATATCATTGTGGCTCGAATGATCAAAAAGTCATCAGAAAAATAAACTTTATTAAACCTAAACAACACATATCCAGATATTCGTGTACATCACAGCAACAATAAATCTGAGCTTCTGAGAGTTAGAATTTTACTGAAAAATCACATGACTGAAAAGCACTTCCCAAAGCCAAAGAAACTCGGGGGGGGGGGGGGGGGGGGGGGGGAAGAAGGCACACAAATGCTATTGATTGAAATGAAAACTTCTCCTCAACTGAGAGATAAATAGCATATTGTTACCAAACATGATTTACAGTAAAATTTGAACTCCCAGAAGCGCAGATTTATACTCACAGTGACATACAAGAATATTTGGACGTGTGATTTTAGGTTTTGTAAAGTTTATTTTTCTAATAAGGTTCTAATCATTCAAGTCACAATAATATTTACACCACTCTATGAATATCAACTAAACTGGTGACTAAGAACATTTGAACTATCAAATTGTTTCATTGAATGTTCAATCGAACGGCTAACACTAACAACCAAAATCCTCATATATATTATAATATTAGGTTTTGGAGTCATGGCGATGGTCAAGGCGGGTTTTACTAAAAAACACATGATAGTACATATTAATTTCTTTTTAACTCAGGAATCATTCTTCAGCATCTAATAAACTTATGGATGTTCACAACAGCTATTAATTGGAGACTGGCTGAGTTTAACATTCTAAAAGAACAGCACCATCAACAGTGACATACAATATTTATAATTAAGAATTAATAATAATTTATTTTAACTGAAGTTAATAATGCATGGAAATTTTTCCAGAGAGAAAATTCGCCTTGAATACAATATTTCAAATGAAAATCAAATTTCAAATTCTTTTAACTGCTTATAGGCGTTAATGCCAACATAGTGAAAAAGATTCCATGCCGGGAGTCGAACCCGGGCCATCAGTATAGCGCACTGACGTTCTACCGACTAAACCACATGGAACAACAACCAGCCTGAAACTTTCTCACCATAGTGTGCTGGCAAGGCTACAATCGCAGCACAAGATGGAATATATTCTGAGAGCCACCGATTTCGGGGCAAACACAGAACTCAAATAGAACCAGCATCGTTGAATATATTAATGCATGGAAATTTTTCCAGAGAGAAAATTCGCCTTGAATACAATATTTCAAATGAAAATCAAATTTCAAATTCTTTTAACTGCTTATAGGCGTTAATGCCAACATAGTGAAAAAGATTCCATGCCGGGAGTCGAACCCGGGCCATCAGTATAGCGCACTGACGTTCTACCGACTAAACCACATGGAACGACAACCAGCCTGAAACTTTCTCACCATAGTGTGCTGGCAAGGCTACAATCGCAGCACAAGATGGAATATATTCTGAGAGCCACCGATTTCGGGGCAAACACAGAACTCAAATAGAACCAGCATCGTTGAATATATTAATGCATGGAAATTTTTCCAGAGAGAAAATTCGCCTTGAATACAATATTTCAAATGAAAATCAAATTTCAAATTCTCTTAACTGCTTATAGGCGTTAATGCCAACATAGTGAAAAAGATTCCATGCCGGGAGTCGAACCCGGGCCATCAGTATAGCGCACTGACGTTCTACCGACTAAACCACATGGAACGACAACCAGCCTGAAACTTTCTCACCATAGTGTGCTGGCAAGGCTACAATCGCAGCACAAGATGGAATATATTCTGAGAGCCACCGATTTCGGGGCAAACACAGAACTCAAATAGAACCAGCATCGTTGAATATATTAATGCATGGAAATTTTTCCAGAGAGAAAATTCGCCTTGAATACAATATTTCAAATGAAAATCAAATTTCAAATTCTTTTAACTGCTTATAGGCGTTAATGCCAACATAGTGAAAAAGATTCCATGCCGGGAGTCGAACCCGGGCCATCAGTATAGCGCACTGACGTTCTACCGACTAAACCACATGGAACGACAACCAGCCTGAAACTTTCTCACCATAGTGTGCTGGCAAGGCTACAATCGCAGCACAAGATGGAATATATTCTGAGAGCCACCGATTTCGGGCAAACACAGAACTCAAATAGAACCAGCATCGTTGAATATATTAATGCATGGAAATTTTTCCAGAGAGAAAATTCGCCTTGAATACAATATTTCAAATGAAAATCAAATTTCAAATTCTTTTAACTGCTTATAGGCGTTAATGCCAACATAGTGAAAAAGATTCCATGCCGGGAGTCGAACCCGGGCCATCAGTATAGCGCACTGACGTTCTACCGACTAAACCACATGGAACGACAACCAGCCTGAAACTTTCTCACCATAGTGTGCTGGCAAGGCTACAATCGCAGCACAAGATGGAATATATTCTGAGAGCCACCGATTTCGGGGCAAACACAGAACTCAAATAGAACCAGCATCGTTGAATATATTAATGCATGGAAATTTTTCCAGAGAGAAAATTCGCCTTGAATACAATATTTCAAATGAAAATCAAATTTCAAATTCTTTTAACTGCTTATAGGCGTTAATGCCAACATAGTGAAAAAGATTCCATGCCGGGTGAAAAGATTCCATGCCATGTTTCAGGCTGGTTGTCGTTCCATGTGGTTTAGTCGGTAGAACGTCAGTGCGCTATACTGATGGCCCGGGTTCGACTCCCGGCATGGAATCTTTTTCACTATGTTGGCATTAACGCCTATAAGCAGTTAAAAGAATTTGAAATTTGATTTTCATTTGAAATATTGTATTCAAGGCGAATTTTCTCTCTGGAAAAATTTCCATGCATTAATATATTCAACGATGCTGGTTCTATTTGAGTTCTGTGTTTGCCCCGAAATCGGTGGCTCTCAGAATATATTCCATCTTGTGCTGCGATTGTAGCCTTGCCAGCACACTATGGTGAGAAAGTTTCAGGCTGGTTGTCGTTCCATGTGGTTTAGTCGGTAGAACGTCAGTGCGCTATACTGATGGCCCGGGTTCGACTCCCGGCATGGAATCTTTTTCACTATGTTGGCATTAACACCTATAAGCAGTTAAAAGAATTTGAAATTTGATTTTCATTTGAAATGAAGTTAATAAGTTATGATTTTAAGCACTTATTTCAGAATAAACATGTTAACTTCTAATTTAATATATTGCTTTCAGAATCTAATACTCATTAAGATGTTTTTGATGGGCGAGTTTCTAATGACTGTTTGATGAATACTGAAGTGATATTTGGGACATATGTAAAACTTGATTTAGCAACAGAGGGGAAAAATATACTAATTAAAAAACGTTTATAAAGCACCTTACAAATTTTATAATATATATATTATTATTATTATTCCCACAAAAGTTAATGCATGGGCCAGTAAAATTTTGATATATTAACATAAAAAAATACATTTTCAAATACTGTTTCTAAATACACTTTTAAGGAAAAATTATATGTTTAAATTATGCACAATTTTGAATTATCCCAGTAAAAAGTACACAGAGTTAACTGAAGTCATTACAAATAAACACCATTTTCTTCAGAATTAAAAAATATGTGCATATACTCCAATTAAATTTCAAAAACCGATTATATATAAATTCTTATTCGTAAAATGCCATCTAGATAATTTAGCAATTTAGTTCCCATGAAAGAATGAATTTTAATACCAAACAGCTGTAACTATAAAAAGCAAATGTTAGATAAGATTTAAGCTTTGAAAAAAAAAATATATATAAATCTAAACATCAAACACATTTATTGGAAATAAATTATTAAGTTTTAATCATCATAAAAAGATTAGCATGAAGTAGTTAGACATTTCATGTTAACCATCAGAATAAGATTGGAAATTCTGCAATTAAAAAAAAATTCAATAAACTCTCCTAAATCTGTACATTTTTTGTGCTTTACTTTAAACAGGATTTATTTATAAGTTTGGTTTCATGAAACAGGATTTTTAATAGTGGTTTCTCATAACAAAACACACACACATGCAGTTTTTCATTCCTCAAAGAATTCTAAAGTATCAATTTAAAACTAAGTACTCAACAAATAGCAAACTTATATAAAGCTTGACATTTGTGCTAAGTAAGAAATATGTTTCATTGAGCAACCAATAGCCATACAAAAGTCGTACCTGTATGCTATGCAAAGTTGATAACAACCGCTTATACAAAGGATTAGGCGAACTATCTGTAGGAATAGTCAGAGTTTTTCCCATATAAGTAATTGATCCAACTGGACAAACAACACAAGCAGTTCCAGATCCAAATACTTCTAGCAGCTGATAAAAATATGAAAAACAGATATAATTTAACATATATAAAAGATAAAAATATATAAAATGCATATTTTATAAAACATAGATTTTTTAAAGAATTATCCATGTCATCCATAAAATTATATTTGCTTATGTATTCAAAATGTTACAACTAGTTGAAAAGTAGCTTTGCTACATATCGATGCAATTTCATATATTAATACTTATATTTCAAACTAATATATTTGTTTAAAATTTGCCTCTGGTCTTAGCAAGATTCATCCCCCTTCAGGGTCAATAAAATGAATACCAAGCTTGCTAGGGAACTAAATGCTAAGGGCTTCATGCCAGGCTGAACACCTGAACTGCAACATTTGCTATACACCCCTTAACCAAATTTCAAAATGTATTAAAAATGAATAATTTTTTTAAGTAAAAAATGTAAAAACCTTTATTTTGGAAAAACTCAGCAATGTCATTCAACATGCTTAGAACAGGTTTTGATAATTATGATATGAATATAACTTCCAGGAACTGCAAACAGATTCTTCAGGGTCTTTAATGAATGAACATTTCTTGCCTTTTACATTAATAAAACAGTTCATTTTCACACTCCATTCATTTTTAGGTGCGTTTGTAATTATGTAATTATGAAGCACCTATAGTCGTCATTCAATCTGTCCACCTGTCTGCATGTAACAACACAAAATCTACTCAACTGAATGCTTTGAAATTTTAAATACATAATTATTGCAAAATTTTGTTAAGTCATTTCAAATTTTCTGAAAACCGGATATATAGTTTAAGGCTCCTGTCCCTGCCCGCGAACACACTCATGAGCTAATGCTAATCCTATGGGGAGATATTTTTCTAATATCTCATTTGCATTTTGACATTTTTAAGTAATTTTTTTTTTTTTTGCATCAGATAGCCGAGGTCTGTCTCTACATCACACCTTTAACTTTTTCGATTTTGATAGCAGATATTTTTTTAAATGACAATTTCATTTTTGGAACCGGTTTTGAAAGTGAAAGTAACTTTTCAAAAAATATCTGCATAAGTACCCTTAATTACAGGGACGGTAAAAAATTTTCCATTACATTTTAATGGCATTACAGTCTTTCAAACAGAATGAAATTGATATGCATTTACTCAAGTGTACTAAAATGTGCACTCAGTTACAATATGTGGTACCAGGGCCGTAGCTAAGGGGCGCTATGGGCAGCTCAGCCCCCCCTAAAATATTTTGAGCCCCCCTGGAAAAGATTCCAAGGTCACTAACTGAATTTTTGTTCCAAAAATGCAAATGGAATTCTGTTCAAAAATCTAATCTAGTATTGAGATCCTTTCACAGTTTTGCAGAATTATTAAACTGTATCTAAAATAAGCAAGTCAACACTCCCTCATCCTATGAAGCTATGAAGCTAACATGATATTTAATTTTGCACCAGTTACACGCTCAAAATTTTCATCATCATATACTTTTCTTAATATAAAATGAAGTTATTACAAAAGTTTATTAAGAAACATAGTACCTACAGTGTAAATATATATGCATTTATTTATCTTTCTGTGTCAGAGAAAGAGAAAAAAAATTATGAGCCCTACCCCCCAAATATATTACTTCTAGCTACAGCCCTGTGTGGTACAAAAAATGTTCTATATAATGTTTAGGTTTTTTGGCAATAAAAGTTTCAAAGTGGTTGCTGCGATCTTTAGCATTTGTAGTTATATGTTGTTTACATACATATACATCGTTTATAACATAAAAATATATGTTTATAAAAATTTAAAAACCATGTTTTTAAGCCATTTTGAAAAAATTGGTAAGATACTAAAATAATTATTTGGTGCCATTTTAGATTTCTTTGCCATTTGCGAAAATTAGAACAGGATATGGAACTCTTCCTGATATTATATATAAATAAAATGCTTAAAGAGATATAAGCACTGGGTTTGGCAACATTTTTTAATGCCAATTAAGCGAAAACATAGTTTCGATAACCATATAGATATAACATGCTATAATAACACTTTATTTATTTATTTGAAAGTTAAAATAAAATAAAGTGGTAAAAAAATATTCTATATTGTTTTAAAGAGGAAATAAGAATCAATAAATGATAATACTTGTAGAACAAAACAATTTATTATAACATTTATACGATAACCATGTCAGGCAAATAAACACCATTTTGGCACTAATTAGGTACCCCTGTGTGTATAGGGCATATATTTGCCATATTTATTTGTAAAAATAAGCATAAAAGTTCATTAAGTTTGTCTTTATAGCTGTTTATATCTTTTTTGCATCAGAGCATACTTTTTGAAGTTAAAACTGTATACCCAAAATAAAATGTGCAATAATTTTTTTAATGTAATGCATATTTTGTAATCAGTAGGCTCAATAATCAGACCTTATTTTTTTTTTCTCTTAACCCTAGAATGCTACCCATTCGTCTCCTGGACAAAGCCTATAAGAAACGCCCTTTGCCTGCCTCCCCTAAAACAGGATATGGGACGCGCCATACAGTACCATTATTTGACCTTGGTACCTTCACACAAGACTATTCCTTCTTCCGGAAATATTTCTGCGTGTGATGTTTTTAGAAAAATGTTCGTCATGCAGACAAATGGTTAGCGGCAACGTTTGTTTTTCAGAATCTGACTTAGTTTTTTTCTTCCATTTGCTGCTTTGTCATATCGAAACGTTTTGCTGGAGAAAATTTTTGGGGTAGACCTGAGGCTATTCGGGAACTATTAAAAGAATTAAGTGATGAAGAAAATTTTATTTCAAAGGAAGAATCAGAAAATGAAGATTTTATAGAAGTTCAAAATGAGGAAATTACAGACAGCGATAGAGATGAAAATCATGAAATTTATTTTGATAATAAAGATGAAGGAAAAACGATACATGAAAAACAAGTCCAGGAAGATGAATGTATGACAAATTATAAAGCTAAAATTGAAAATCGTGTTTTATCAAAGAAAAGTGAATGGGTTGAAAATATTCAGAAATTTTTCAAGTCATGTGATAAATCTATTATTTATCCTGGTAAAATTCAGCTCACTGGTAAAGATAAATCAAAATGGTCATCTGTTCCTAAATCAAGTAAGACAAGGACAGCAGCTCGAAATATTATTCATTTCATTCAAGGTCCAAAGGACTCAGCAAAAGGGTTTTACACACCTATTGAAACATTTAGTCAATTTTTTACCCCTCAAATGCTGGAAATAATTGTTTTTCATACTAATTCTAAAATTAGAAGAAAAAAAGATCGTTATGCTGAGAAAAAAAATACAGTATCGGAAACTTGTGTTGAAGAAATTAAAGCCTTACTAGGATTACTTGTTCTATCAGCAGCTATGAAAAATAATCATTTAGCAACACATGAGTTATTTGATACAACATTATGTGGTCAGTGGTACAAAGCAGGAATGAGTTAGACAAGATTTTGTTTTTTGGTGAACTGTTTATGATTTGATGCAAAAGAAACAAGAGCTGAAAGAAAAGAAAAAGATAAATTTGCACCTATCAGAGAGATTTGGGATGAATTTATTAAGTGTTGTATGGATTCTTATAAACCAGGATCTTATCTTACTATTGATGAAGAATTAGTAGCTTTTCGAGGAAAATGTCCATTTAAAATGTACATACTGAATAAGCCTGCAAAATATGGCATTAAAATAGTAATGATGTGCGATGTTGGAACAAACTATTTGATCAATGCAATACCTTATTTGGGTTCGAATACACAAACTAAAGGTATTCCTCTAGCATCTTATTTCATCGAAGAGCTAACAAGAAATATTTAACGGACAAATAGAAATATTACAATGGACAATTGGTTTACATCAATACCCTTAGCTGAAAAACTACTAACGAGTTCAATGAAATTAACGGTTGTGGGGACTGTTCAGAAAAATAAAAAAGAAATTCCTCCTGAACTCTTGCAGTTGTGTTCTCGAAGGATTGGAACTTCAATGTATTGCTTTAACCAAGCCAAAACTCTTCTGTCATATAAAACTAAACCAAATAAATGTGTTATTCTACTGTCTACTCTTCATGAAAACCCAAACGTTAATAAAGAAAATAAGAAACCAGAAATAATAGAATTTTATAATTCTACAAAAGGATCCGTCGACACTTTGGGTCAGATGTGTAATAACATGTCATGTAGCAAGAAAACATGCAGATGGCCTCTTTGCGTGTTTTATGATATGATAAATATCAGTTTAGTGAATGCACATGTTATATATGTCCATAATATGGCACAAAAAAAAAAAAGAAAAAGCATTATCCAGAAAAAAGTTTGCGATAAAGCTAAGTGAGGAACTTCTTGCTCCATGTATAACGATTATTTCGTTATATATTGGTTATTTTCTTAAATTATTCCTTTACCCCCCGTCTCTGTTCAATTCAAAATTAGTTTTAAGTTGTCCTTCATTCCTTTTCCATTTTCTTTGCTTATTAATTCTCTAACTGAAAAATCGGCAGCTGCTTAACTTTGTCTGTGAGAAATACATTCACATATTAATCAACCGTTTAAAGCTATTTGCAGATGTCTGCTATTTCCGATCGAGGCAATTCTGCATTACCTTATATGGACATCATCTCTGTTTCACAGTTAAAATTTATGCTTACGCTTCTTTTCCTTTCTCGACAAAACCCTATAAAGAATTTAACATCTGCGCAGTAAAATCTCATGTCCCTTCGGTGTGCTTCTTTATTAGACAAAACAACACGTGTAACATTTTATTGTTTGGCAACCTTTTCATTTCCCATCCCAGCTGGGAAACTAAATTGAATTCTTATCTTGCCGGCTGCATTTTAACTGTATTTGGCGTATACTATCCATTGTGCATGGGCGAACTTTTGTATGTTGGCGATTTTCTATCATGCCAAAAGTGGCAATTTGTTGCTATGTACGAGGCACTTGACTCTCTGCGCTCGTCTTGTTAACCTGCTATTTTTCGTTCGGAGATCTTCTCCGAGAGCTGTAAGTGTGCCCCCCCTTCGTAATAGATGTTAAAATAAAGTGTAACTTTGCAATCATCGTGGGGTTTTTTTTTCGAGCATCCGAACCTGGACTGATTCTATACTGATCATACCTCTTCTAAACCTTCTAACATATATATGCAACTACCAAAATCCCTCAAGAAACTCTTCTTTATATAAATAACTGGTGCCTGACGGTTTCGTTTTTCCCCACATAAAAAAAAAAAAAAAAAAAATATGGAGGGGGGCACAATCAACTGCGACTTTACGGCGGATGTCATGCATTTCGGTTCTTCGTTTTCGTCTCTGCATCCCCCGGTAAAAAAAAATGCAACTGCTACTAGTCTTGGCTGCTAAGCGTCAACAGATGTGGAATTGATCTTCAAAGTGGTGTTCCCGTCCTGAAGTTCCTTTCCTGGACACCCCCTTTTCCTCCCCTGTGTGCTCCATCTCAACTGCTTCGGAGGGTCTCCCCTCGAGATTCCATGTTCAAAAGAAATCTGCGGCTGATTGTCACCTGAGCGCTGGGTGCCCCTTTTGTCATCTCCATCGTCTGTGTGATTGACGTGTTCATCGCAGCCAGATATCATCGAGGGCTGCATGTGCTCATGTTGGTGCTTCTATACCAGAGTGTTTTGTGTGTTTTCAGTGAATGTAATCTACAGAAAGTTCATATACCCTCATAGAAAATTTAGTGAATAACAGTATTCCTGTGGTGTGATGCATCGTAAAATCGTTCATCGTGCAAAAAAATAGTGATTGTCTTCAATTCTGAGAAAATCCATCAGAAATAATTCATCGTAGATATCAGTTAACAGTGCACAAAGTAATAAATAAATAAATAAGAGAATTACAAAAATTCTCTAAATGAGGTGTCACCACCTTTGATAAGTGCATATTCAATTACATGATTACAATATAAAATTTCTGCTAGTCTCCAGTGATAAAAAAAAAAAGAAAAAAGTGCACAACAACGAAAATGCAACCTCAAAAAATCTACATTTTGAATGTGGGAGCAGAGCGTGCCCCAGTTCCCTAAATTTTGTCTTATTAAATTTGTAATCATTTAATTATTTCTTTAAAACTAAATCTGTAAGTTACCCCAAGTATTTTTTTTACTTTATGTTCTGCCTCCACAGTCAGTTCATCATAATCAATATTGCAGTTTGGTGTTTTTAAATCATATTTTATTCAACATAACTATTTTTAATCCTGTTATTGTGTTTTTGCAAATTTTTTTTAATTGCGAAAGCACGGTAACTGTTGTCATTTCTAGTTATTATTTTTATGACATTTTATGCAGTTTTTACCAGTTATTACATTTATGTGCTAGTGTTTCATATTTTACGTCCCACCCCTTTTGTTTGTTTTTTTTAATTTGTATTTAGATTCTCTAATATGCTTAAATGTGTTTAACCAGTTTTGAACTTTAATTACAAGGTTAAAATAAGAACATTCCTTTTTCATCAAAAAATTATAAATAAATCAGAAGGTTTTAAGTTACAAAAAAAAGGAATTTTTTTTTCCTAGTGTAAAGAAGTTAAAGGATTTTTTTTCTTGCTTGCTAACAGTTTTGCGGTTTTCTATAGAGTTTTCTTTGCTTTATTATATAAAGTAAGTACTTTGTTAAAGTGAAGGAATATATAGATATATGTTTCAAAGTGTAATTATTTTGCCATTTTATTTAATTTATTTTCTAAATGTGTTAATTTTGTATGTGCTTCCTTGCGTTACTGTCATAAAAGGTTCAAATAAGATATCTTTAAAGTGAGGTATATTTTAAAATCTATTTATTTTGCTAGTTTAGATATTTTTACTAGCTAGGAAATTTACTTGTTTTCAATGTGCTTTAGAGTATAAGTCAGGTCTGTGTAACAATTTCTCTAAAACTTGTGAGCGTAAACAAACAAAAAAAAACTAATCATGGCGGCAAAACAAATTCCGATAAATATCATTCAATTTGATGGAGATCCAGATTTACTTAAATTTTTCTTTGATCAAATTCGCGTCTGTGCAGAAATTAATAAATATAATCCACAAACAACAATTGCAATCTTAAAGGGAAAGTTAGTTGGGCCTGCACAAAAATTTCTAGCCCAAAATCCCGACCTGCAAAAGATAACTGACCTTGATTTGCTGGAAAAAGAATTTGCGTCATTCTTCGCCCCCCCTAGTAAATGTGTTGCCTCTGTTGAGCTGTCCAGTTTAGCACTTATGCCGTCTGAGACGATAAAAAACTTAGCTCATAGACTAAATGTTCTTGCGGCGACTGTTTATGCAGATATCAACGACGAAAGTGCACGCAACACTATTAAACTTATGAAATTTCTAGAAGCCCTTCCTTCAAATATTAGAATAAAATTACAGGAAGAAGGCATTAATGATTATAAAACAGCAGTCGAAAGAGCACAAACCCTTCATGAAATTTTAAGGAATGAGAAAATCTTACATTCCTTACCTTCGGTACACAGACCAGAAAATCTCATCGAATCGCAACTGAAAGAAATTTCCGAGAAAATAAATGCATTATCCTTTGCCCCTCCTGATACTAAAACCGAAACTGAGCAAAAAAATCTCAAGACTAGACCAAAACATTTCGCAGGTGTTTCACGCTTCAAAAAAAATTACAAAAATCGAAACTACACTAGACGTTATTCCCCACACAAGTTTTCACAAAAAAAACCAGTTGTTTGTCAGTTATGTGGACGAAACAATCATGATGCTCTCTCTTGTTTTAAATGGAAAAGAGCAAACACTCAAAGAAAAAATAATTACACGAATTCCACTCCACAATTTCAGGAAAACTGAAACAGAGATACAATTTTTATGCTGATGGTGTTGTGTCTCAATCTAATACTTCTACATCAGCAACTTTTGTTTTTGACCCTGTATTACCTAAAATTTCAAGTTCGAGACTAGTTAATTCAGTAGCTTCCCAAACTTTTGACTCTATTAAGATAGCAAATAACATCAGTACACAAACAGAAAGTGATAATGTTCAGATAATTTGTAGTGTAAACACTATGTCACCATCCCTCCCTCTTGTTAAAGCCACTATAGCAAACCATGATATTACTTTATTGGCTGATTCTGGTAGTAGTATATCTTTACTTTCACAAAAATTATTCAACCAACTTAAACCTGTCTTAAAATATAAAAGACTGTCCACTGACGTCAATATTAAAACTGTCAATTCTGATGTTTCATTTTCCGCCTGCATCAGAACATCCATTAAGCTAAAACAAAAAGCGTTTTCACATCACTTTTATATTGTTGACATACCCGAGTCTTCCAGTTTTGAAGGCATTTTAGGTTTCGATTTCATAACTAGATACAATGTTGTCATCGATACTTTTAACAAGTGTCTCCACGTCAACAATAATTTCTCTGTTCCTTTAAAAACCAGTAAAGAATCTTCTGGAGAGAAACAATCAAAATCATGCAATTCTTTGAGTGATGTTGTATTGAATCAAGCGGTGTTCTTAACTCGAAAAATTATAGTAGAACCTCAACAACAAATATGGTGCTCTGTTTACACCTCCAATAACATCAACAATGACAGAAATTATCTTTTTGAATATTTGGCACAAACAAAAGAATTAACAGGAAATGATGCCATTATTCAAATGAACAAATTATCCAATAAAAGAAAGAAAACTTCACAAATACATCAGTTCTTCTCAATAACACTTAAAAACACTTCTGAAAAGACCATTCATCTCCCTAAACACACAAAAATAGGTCAATTATCTGAGATTGAGGAAATTCGCGACTATACTTCTGAAATGTCTGACAAGCAAAATAACTCAGAACAGCACTTTGTAAATTTTATTCAGGCGTCTAATGAGATCTTACAAAAAAGAAAGCAGGAGTTATCGGCTAATGATTTTAAACTTTCTCACTTAAAATCTGACGAAGCAAAGAACCTAACTAAATTGTTACTTAATTATTATCCTGCCTTTTCCAAATCATTAGACACACTTGGTCATACTGATAAAATTGTACCTGATTTGAAATTCATTAATGATTACCCCATAAAGACTCTCCCTTTCCCTCTTCCCCAAGCTGTGCAAAAGGATGTTTTAAATCAAATCAAACAGTTGCTTCATGCCAAAATCATTGAACGTCATTGTTCCGAATGGGCCTGCCCCATGCTTCTTGTTAAAAAGAAACCAGACGGTACAGGTATACAGAAATATAGACTCGCATTAGATCTCAGAATGGTTAATACTATAATTCAAGGTTCGTCATATCCACTTCCAAAAATTCAAACTATTATTTCAAATCTTTCACAATATCGTTTTTTCTCTTCTCTCGACTTTCATCAGGCATATCATCAGATTGATTTGCCTGCAAAATTTCAAAATCAGCTCACATTCACTACAATGTTCGGTTCTTTTCGGTATAAGAGATTAGTATTCGGCTTAAAAACAAGCGCCTCAATTTATCAAGCTTTAATGGACTCGTTACTTGATGAATTACAGTTAGAAGGTGTCTATACCTACCAAGATGATCTCATTGTTGGTGCCAATTCATATCAAGAAATGTGTGATAAGTTGGATAAAATTCTTGCAATACTAGTAAAATATAATTTAACGCTGTCCCCTAACAAATGCACTTTTCACAAAACCAGTTTAGATTATCTTGGATTTCACATAGAAAATCAAACTATTTCTCCTGTTCAGTCGAACATTGTAAAAATAACATCTTTTCCAACACCTACAACAAAACGTCAATTAAAAGCACTCATAGGCGTCATTACATTTTACAAATCTCTGGTTCCATCCTTTTCTGAACTTGTGCAGCCTCTCATAAACTTAACTACTCCAAAAGCCAAATTTAAGTGGACAAGCAAACATCAAAAAATTATGGACACCATACAGAAGATATTCTTTAATCCACCCATGGTTAGATTACCTGACTGGAACAAAAAGTTCTATTTAAATACTGACGCGTCAAATATTGCTATTTCTGGTGTCTTACTACAAGAACATGATAAACAACTATTACCTGTTGCATACTTTTCAAAATCTTTAAAAGCGTCAGAGAAAAAATATCCTGCACTTAAATTAGAACTCATGGCGATTCATAAATCAGTTACTGCTTTCAAATATTATTTATACAACAGAGAATTTGTAATCCTTTCAGATAGTAAACCATTAGAAAAGTACAACAAAACTACAAATCCGGCTGATATTATCTCTCGCTGGCTCATGGATCTCTCAGAATACACATACAAATTTCAACATATTCCAGGTAAAAAGAATGTACTCGCTGACTATTTATCTCGCTGTAACTTTGAAAATAATCAACAGACTTTAGCTACAAACCCTGAACTTATTCATGACATTCAACCCTTACCTATTGTAGAATGTGATACTCCACACTCCAGCTCGAGTGATTCTAATATGCATGTTAACTGCCTTATTTCTGGTACACAAACAAATCCTGACCCTTTATTAGAAATTTCGAATGAAACATTTGCTACTGAACAACAAAATGACCCTACTTTGTCTGTTGTTTATAAAGAAATCTTAAAGAAAGGATCTTCTCAAAAATTTCCTAACTACTTCATTCATCCTGATTCGAAAGTATTAATGTTAAAGAAGGAAAATATTTTTAATAACACTTTTTCGTATCACATTATTGTTCCAAATTCACTTAAAACCAAAGTCTTAACAATTTCACATTTATCCCATTTTGGGTTTAATAAAACTTATGAATTCTTGTCAGGTAGATATTTTTGGAAGGGTATGTATGTAGACACTTTAAACTTTGTTGCATCCTGTATCAAATGTCTTCAAACTAAACATCACCAAACTCCACCTGCACCCTTACAGCCCACATACACTCCCAGGTACCCTGGTCACACTATCAGTACAGATCTCCTTGGACCGTTTGCTAATGGAAAATATGTTTTAACTATCACTGATCATTTCTCGAGACATATTGAACTCTTTCCACTTAATGACATATCTGCGAGTAAGGTTGTTAAATGCTTATTCTCTTACATAACCACCTTTGGGAGACCTTCGGTTGTCTTATCAGACTTAGGACCCCAGTACACTTCTCAGGTATATAACATTTTTAATGATACAATGGGCATTAAGGTATTACACAGTTCTGCCTCGAGACCACAATCAAATGCGATTGCAGAGCGAATCAATAAGTCAATCAAATATTCAGTTAATATTCTTTTACAAGAAGGTCATTCATTCGAAAATGCTGTATTTATACACAAATCACTTTATAATGGTTCGAAACATGCAACTACATTATATTCTCCTAATTTTCTTCATTTTGGACGTGAACTTTCTCTAATTTTTGACACTTTTGATCAGTCGTGCAACCAACCCTTTCTTGATAAACATATTGAAGTACACAAATTACTTGATGATTTGAGTAAGATATATCACAAAGCTTATAACAACATTAAGTCTGCTCAAGATAAAAGATATAAACATTACGGTCAGAAAGCTAAATTAAGATCCATTTTCTTAAAAGACATTGTATATCTAAAATCAAATGACAAGTTTAAAACAAAGTACACTGGTCCGTATATTGTCACTTGTAAACATTCTCCTGTGTCATTCTCAATTAAAAGGTTGTATGCTCCTGATAACACAGCATTTCGAGTACATATTGATAGACTTTTACTTGCACCTCCTCGTTATGGACATTTATTTGATGCATCAAGTCATATAAACAACACTAATTTTAATACGTTTTATCAACCACACACATACAATCTAAGAAAAAGAAGCTAATGTAAATCACTATTTATTATTTTTTTATGTCTTGTTTTATGATACCACATATCCAACCAAAGAGCTCATGGTTGTGTGTATGTTGTTTTTGACTGATCTTTAACAATATCATGGCTGGTCCATCACTGTTGCTCTGAAGATCTCTTAGGAACAATATTAGGTATCATTGTTATCCTCTAACACTTAGATAGGCCTTCATACTCACTAAAATTTTATTTACTTTTATTTTGTTTTCTTTTTGCAGTACACTTAAAATTTCTTTGACAATACTCATTGATTCAGTATTTTTCCACTAACCTCCCACTTAACATTTCTTGTACTGTAAGTCAAACATATTATAGTTAGATAAACAGGTACTGTAGTCTAGAAAAGTAAACAAATGATTCATGTAATTAAATAAAACACAGTTTTCATATATGACTTGTTCATCACCCCACTCGATTGTGACACATTTTTCGTCTCTCTTCACTCTAGGATTGTCTCCCCATATTAGTTGTTAGATGATATACATTTTTTTTTTGTTTTTTCTTTTTGAATTCTTCCCTTTTGAAGTCTTGTTCCCGTTCAAAATTAAGGCCCTAAGGGTTCAAGCTTCATTGTGTTGAGAGACAAAGTTTTGGAATTGGAGTTTCGATTCAAATTTTTGAATTGTGATTCCAATTCACAACAATTCAAGTTTTTTTCATGTAATTCGACGTGGGCTCCTTCAGAAGACCGCTAGTGCCTTCGGGGGAGCATCACAATTCCCTCCTCATCTAAGGCTAGGCCCTAAGCCGATGCCATAATACTTGTGTTGTACACAAGATTCAGGGTGACGCATATTTTTATGGGCGTGCTTGGAGCACCTCTTTTTTTTTGTCATCCTATGCTTCGGCATGAAACAATTTTTACAAAAACATTTTTATTTTTTTTAATATACATCATATTACTCTTTTTTAATATTTTTTTGAAAAATATAGTGCTATTATGTTATTTTTGTGTATTGCCATTTTACATTCATTTAGTATTAGTTTCATGTTTTGTATATATATTTCAAAATTTTTACTTGTGTCATGATAACAATCAAAGCTGCAGTAATATTTTTGTACTGTCTGAGTCGACTCAACTTATACATATAAAATACAGTACTACCTTGGATCCATGAAATACAAATATAAAAAATATAGAGACTTTAGAACTGCTGACTGTTTTTGAATACAAAAGTCTCCATTATCATGACGTTAAATTTCTACATATACATATAAAAAAAAAACTTTTGCATTTATGTATGTTTTTATGTTATAATATTTTATGCTAGCCTATGCACATTGGACAGCAAAAGTTTTTTTTGTGGTGCACCGGGTGATATATATAACGATTATTTCGTTATATATTGGTTATTTTCTTAAATTATTCCTTTACCCCCCGTCTCTGTTCAATTCAAAATTAGTTTTAAGTTGTCCTTCATTCCTTTTCCATTTTCTTTGCTTATTAATTCTCTAACTGAAAAATCGGCAGCTGCTTAACTTTGTCTGTGAGAAATACATTCACATATTAATCAACCGTTTAAAGCTATTTGCAGATGTCTGCTATTTCCGATCGAGGCAGTTCTGCATTACCTTATATGGACATCATCTCTGTTTCACAGTTAAAATTTATGCTTACGCTTCTTTTCCTTTCTCGACAAAACCCTATAAAGAATTTAACATCTGCGCAGTAAAATCTCATGTCCCTTCGGTGTGCTTCTTTATTAGACAAAACAACACGTGTAACATTTTATTGTTTGGCAACCTTTTCATTTCCCATCCCAGCTGGGAAACTAAATTGAATTCTTATCTTGCCGGCTGCATTTTAACTGTATTTGGCGTATACTATCCATTGTGCATGGGCGAACTTTTGTATGTTGGCGATTTTCTATCATGCCAAAAGTGGCAATTTGTTGCTATGTACGAGGCACTTGACTCTCTGCGCTCGTCTTGTTAACCTGCTATTTTTCGTTCGGAGATCTTCTCCGAGAGCTGTAAGTGTGCCCCCCCTTCGTAATAGATGTTAAAATAAAGTGTAACTTTGCAATCATCGTGGGGTTTTTTTTTCGAGCATCCGAACCTGGACTGATTCTATACTGATCATACCTCTTCTAAACCTTCTAACATATATATGCAACTACCAAAATCCCTCAAGAAACTCTTCTTTATACCATGGATGAAGAATTGTCTCAATAGATCAACTTTGCCCCGACCAACAAGGACAATTATAAATGAACTTTTGAAATTGCATATGAACATTCAACAACCAGAACAATCTCATGTAAAAAAGAGAAATTTTGTGGATTTTGCTCATA
The DNA here is from genome assembly GCA_964019185.1 of Maratus speculifer. Taxonomy (NCBI): domain Eukaryota; kingdom Metazoa; phylum Arthropoda; class Arachnida; order Araneae; family Salticidae; genus Maratus; species Maratus speculifer. The sequence continues at coordinate 54,097,257 of OZ025293.1, forward strand.
TAATTTGCATAGAATGACGCGCAACTTTTGTCTAACATGTTCTAGAGCAATGTGTGGTGAACATCATGCTAACATGTGTAAAGACTGTTTTGAAAATAAATAAATAGTGTTTTCTTGCTTACTTGAAGATCGAAAGTGATGAAGTCATCTGTAGGTAATATGGTTTTATTTTATTTAGATATCAAAAGTGATTTTTAGCACGCTCACCCACAGTTTGTCTGGGAGACGAATAGTTACCATTCCCGTAAGTTTTTCAAAGGGTAGCATTCTAGGGTACGACGTCTAGCATACGACGTCTTTCTTGGATTCGTTTTTTCCATATTTGACAATCATTATTACGTAATTTTTTTACTTTCTTTTTTATTAAAAACAATATTTTGATTTCTTTTTTGAATAAAAATTTTTTTAAATGCAAAGAATTTTGTAATAAATAAATAAATAAATAAATTGCGGATATCCATTGCCCAAAGCACAAATTTTTTCCCATTGAGTTAATGAAAATCAGTGAAAACGTCATTTATGATGTTCAAAATGTGGCTTAAATAATAATAGAGTCGTATAATGCCATGAATTAAACATTAGTATTTCTCGAGGAAAAATAAAATAAAATGCAAAAACTGCAAAGTCAATTCTCGACCGAAAACAACAACCATTTTCTAAATGGTTAAAAAAAAAGAAGCCAAGACAAAGTAATATTGCAAAAGAATCATGTAATTGGTTAAAATCATGCACTTTAAATCAAGTGAATGAAATGTTTATATTTTTAATGAAATAAAAGGGATTGGAAAAATTAAAAGGTAATATATCACCATAAAAGTATCAATATTGAAATTAGTACAAGGCATGCAGGATAGAACAATTACCTTAGAAATACTTTTTTAACATGAAAAATGGCCATTAGTTCACATTCAGATAATAGGCAAGATTGGTGTCAAACAAGAATAATACTAACAACAAAAAAGTAATACATGTTTGAGAGTTATAATAACAATATGAAATTGGTTTTGAGCAAACAACCAGGCAAGTAGTATTTTACATAAGTTTCGAGTAAAATTGGATCCTTAAAGTAATTCTTTATACAAGCAACATCTATAAAATTTAAAAGTTTTAATTCAAATATAAATGCATGCAAACGCGCCCCTCCCTACCACCCACACAATTGCGAAATTAAATTAGCATTAAACATCATTCTTTTAAGGTCAAAAAACAAATTGCAAAATATCCCTGTACAGAGTTGCCAAGTCTCCGGCTTTATGCACACCAGTATTATCTTAGAGAAAATGTTATTATTTTAAATCCACAGAATGTTCCAATTAAATAAAACAACATTTTCCATATTAAAACACTAGTATCCCAAAAGCTAGAGACTTAGCTGTTCTGCCTATAATATTTTAATTAATCACGGTACTTTTTTTTAGTCGGGTTCAAATTTAGCCAATACTATGTTTTTTCGCCAAATTTGATCTATACTATTATTGCTTCTTCTTTATTTATTTATATTTTAAATCAGATGAGTAAAAAACATGTTTTTTAAATGTGTTTAGCATATATTTTTTAAATTTACAGAAAGAATGCATTTTGAGAGAGGATAAAAAGAACAATATTTAGTGATTTATTAACTGATCCTGGCTAACTGCCTTACTACCATGTATTTAATACTTTTCACATTATTTCACTGCGATATGGACTTTGACGTTTTTATAAAAAGTTTGACATAATTCGGGTTTAAGAAAGTGAAATTTTTACTGAATTATATAAATGACTAAGAAAAGAAAAATAAAGAAGTATTATACTAGTTTATGTATATTTAAAAATGCATCTGCTAACACTTATTAGATAAGTAATGTGTATATAATAAGATATAAATAGCTTCTGATTCTGTACTTCCATGTACAGAACTGGAAGTACTTCTGTCTTTTCCTAATCTTATAAAACAGTAACATTTGAATGTTTTTTAGGTGTTATCTTTGGAATTACCTAGCCGATTTAAAAATCTGGTATTGTGGGCAAAAATAATGTTAATAACTATGTTTGCTTCAAAACAGACTATATTTTAAGTCATTACAATAACTTCCATCAATGCATACACAAAAAAGTTCTAAAATTGTGAATACTTTGATATTGATTGAACTAGAAGTTTGAAATTCGTTATGATGGTAACTTTCAAAATATAATGTACTTGTTATGAACGATTTCTAAAAGCTTTGAAAGTTTAATTTGACAAATAAACATAAAATTTTGCAGAAAGTTTTTAAATCATGATTTACTTGGAATATTGCAATTTCTGGGATACTGTTAGGGTTGGAAACTATAACTTTGGTATCGCAGTAATTTATATAAGATGTAAATGCACATTTAGAATGAATTCTAAAAAGAGAATTTCTTAAGTCTTATTGACAACCTCATTGCAACAGTACAAAATATATATTCAACAATATAAATTTTTCGGAGGGATCTCACGTCATCTAAAATACATTCATTTTGTATAATGTTTTTTGTTATTTAGAGTTATTCAAGTTGGCACGAAGCATCTGTTTATGCTCGAAATCTTTTCAAAGAGTTAAAATTCCAATATAAGATAAATTGATATTTTATTTTCTGTATTACTTCTACCATATTGCATGTTTCCAATTTTATATCCATGCATGGTTTGCTTTCCCTTTTTTAAAAACTGTGTACAAATTTATGTATAAGATTTTGTAATTCTATGATTCAATATGCTTATTTTCATTATTAACTATTTGGGAAATAGTTGTTGTTCTCGGTAGAGAATTGGGAAATCTGAATCTTTTAATTGGTTGAATTCCACAACATATTTTATTTTATTTGTTTTTTGATTGATTTAAGTTTACTGTCCAAAAATGGAATATTTCTGTTGCCAGGATGACAAAAAGAGTAATAGAAACTTAAATAAAAATTAATAATTTGAAAACAAATTGTGATAAAGATTTCAAACAAATTTCATTAAAAAGTACATTTTTTTCTCTACAAACGATGCAAAAATTGAAAATGTGCGATGTTAAGAAATTTAAAAATTTGCAGTACTGAAAATTGTAAAACTGAAATTTCATTTAAACAGGGATGCCACTCAGAAAATAGCAAAAAAGAGGAAATTATGCGTAAAGTAAAATTTACGGCATTTTTCACAACATTTATGTGTGAATTTTGTTTATATTAAATGTGTGAATTTGTTTATAATATTTCATGTGCGATATTGTTTATAATAAATTAAATAAAGAATTACAGCTTTTTTTTTTGTTGTTGTTGTAAACTTTTAATTTATTGAAGTAAAAATGATTTTTCTTTAGTTCACAGTATTTTACATTAATAAAGGTAACCCAACAACAGATTCAGTGAGGAATTATATGTATTGCATCATTTTAAACCAACTCAAGTAACGTAGCAATAGATTCAATGATTATTCCACAAGTAAATAGCAACATTTTGCAGTTTTTTTTTTTTTTTTTTTTTTTTTTTTTACGAAAATAATTGTTTTATTTCTTGATTGTTTGACGAAAATCGTCGTTTTATTTCGCGATCGTTTCACGAAAATCGACGTTTTACATCGCGATCGTTTGACAAAAATCGCCGTTTTATTTAGCGATCAATTGACGAAAGTCGCCGTTTCAGATCATGATCCTTTGACGAAAATCAGCGTTCCACATCGCGATCCTTTGACGAAAATCGTCGTTTCACATTGCGATCGTTTCACAAAAATCACCGTTTCGTTTCACGAAAATCGACGTTTTACATCGCGATCATTTGACAAAAATCGCCGTTATATTTAGCGATCGTTTGACTAATATCGCCATTTTATTTAGCGATCGTTTGAATAAAATCGCCGTTCCACATCATGATCGTTCGACGAAAATCATCGTTCCACATCGCGATCCTTCGACGAAAATCGCCGTTTCACATTGCGATCGTTTCACAAAAATCGCCGTTTCGTTTCACGAAAATCGCCGTTTTACATCGCGATCATTTGACAAAAATTGCCGTTATATTTAGCGATCGTTTGACTAATATCGCCGTTTTATTTAGCGATCGTTTGACTAAAATCGCCGTTTCACATCATGATCGTTTGACGAAAATCACCGTTCCACAGTGCGATCCTTTGACAAAAATCGCCGTTTCACAATTAGGATCGTTTCACAAAAATCACCGTTTCGTTTCGCGATCGTTTGACGAAAATAGCCATTTTACATCGCGATCGTTTGACGAAAATGGCCGTTTTACATCGCGATCGTTTGACGAAAATCGCCGTTTTATTTAGCGATCGTTTGACGAAAATCGCCGTTTCACATTGCGATCGTTTCACGAAAATCACCATTTCGTTTCGCGATCGTTTGATGAAAATTGCTGCTTTATATCGTGACCGTTTGATTAAAATAGCCGTTTTTTTCGATCTTTTAATGAAAATAGCTGTTACATTTCGCGATCTTTTAAGGAAAATCGCTGTTATATTTCTCGATTTTTTAACGAAAATCGCTGTTGTATTTCGCGATCGCTTGACGAAAAAAGCTGTTGTATTTCGCGATCGTTTGTCGGAAAAGGCTGTTGTATTTCGCGATCGTCCGACGAAAATCGTAATTTTATTTCGTGATTGCTTAATGAAAATCGCGAATTCTTAAAAATTATAAAAAGCGGAAATCCGCCTTTTGGCGGAAAAGTGGCATCCCTGTTTAAAATTTGTCTGTGATGGGTCCAGGAATATGAATGTTTTATCCATGTCATACGTAATACAAGGCATTCAGAAGTCAGTCTGATTAACTTCATAAAATAAACATGCATATCTATAAACTACAATTTTTTAATCATTGGTCTAGGAATATTAATGTTTAATGCATGGCATACATAATATAGGACTCATCATAAAAATTATGTTTATTATTGTTATTAATCTATATATATAAAAGGAATTCTGAGGATAATTGAGGCACAGATAGGCTCTCATCCTCTATACCTTTTATTTATAGAGATTTTACACAGCTTAGGTAAACGCAGAAGAAATATAAAACAGATAATGTATTTATCACAAAAAATCGTCTGCTAAGAAAATCTTTTTTCATTTTGAACTCTATAAATAAAAGGAATAAAGCAGAAGAAATATAAAACAGATAATGTATTTATCACAAAAAATCGTCTGCTAAGAAAATCTTTTTTCATTTTGAACTTCTATAAATAAAAGGACAGATAGGCTCTCAAACAGTGAATCGTCGAATATAATTGAAGAACAAATGGAAGAACAAATGGAAGAACAAATGGAAGAACAAATGGAAGAACAAATGGAAGAACAGATGGAAGAACAGAAAGAAGAACAGATGGAAGAACAAATGGAAGACCTCTTCATTAACAATAAAAAAAGATATGCAAACGAAACCCCAGAACACCGAGAAGAAAGACTGGCGAAGAAAAGAGAGCAGAATAGAAAAAGAAGAGAAAATGAGACTGAAGAAAAGAGAAGAGAAAGATTAAGTAAGCAAAGATTAATAAATCGAAAGATTCTCAGCGATGAGACTGAAGAAAAGAGAAGAGAAAGATTAAGTAAGCAAAGATTAATAAATCGAAAGATTCTCAGCGAAGAATCAGAAGAAAAGCGTCGAGAGCGATTGTCCAGAAATGATGAGTATAAGAAAAGAAAATTATATGAAGAGAACGAAGAACAGAGACTTCACAGATTGAATGAAAAGAAATGTTATGATTACAACAGAAAATACATCGTCGTTGGATCTTGTTACAACAGAGCCTTCTTGCTATTTTTTGATGAACCCGGGCAACGCCGGGCAGAACAGCTAGTTTAAATAAAGAATTTTTTATAAGTCTTTAAAATTTTAGTCTTTGAAAATATCATATTCCAAATAGTCATCGTAATTTATTAAATTAAAAAAATTTTCTTTACTTTTCTTTTTTTAAATTTTCTTTTATTTTTATCATTATATTTTATCACAATGAATGGGCATTTAAAGTATAGAAACTCATTTTCATTACTTATCGCAAATTATTAAATCTATGTTCTCAGCAATATCGCTCAGACTAATCCCTCTGAGGGAAGTCCTGGTAATATTTTGCATGATTTTTCATTTTAATGAAAGAAGTGACATTTAATTATTTATTTTCAAAGCTAATTTTTTTTCATGTGGGATGCTAAACATAAAAATGAAAAAAATACACTAAAAACCATGAAATTATAGCTATAGGAAATTTTGAGTAATTATTTTATAAAAGAAATTTCAATTTCCTTCAATTTTTACAATTGGCAAAAAATAGACACATCAATTTTTGTTACTACAACCATTTTGAATTTCAGAAAAATGACATTCTAAGAAACTAAAGGTGGAAAACAGTTTTGAAAACACAAGAGAAACATTTTGTAGCTGAATTATTTTTTTTTTCTTTTAACTACAAGGTCTAATTTTAATTGTTATCTGTAGTGTTAAATGTGACACTGAACACATTATCCAATGTTGTATTTAGGTCCACTGCCCTAACTAAAATTTCAAATTACAATATGGAATAACTCTTGAAAAAAGTATTTTAATCCAATGCATAAAGCTTACATACTAGAATTTTGAAAAAATTTTCGAATTTAAATGCTAATTATTTGGAATTTAACTCCAATATGATGGGTTAAGGATATGTTAAAACATGCATGTTTTCCCCACACATTATGAAGAATGCAATTATAAGCATATTTTAAACCAGTAGAATATTGACTATTATCTGATGATGCTTGTTTTCTGAAATTTTAATGCATATTTATTTTTTCAAATTTTAGGGAATGAACCTAAGTACAACTACTGGTCTTGGGTAATTAGTGTTATTTTATTTGGCTATTTTCCAGTTTTAAGTATTCATAATAGTTCTCATAATACATAAATATTACAAGAATGCATGAATATTGACTTAACAGTTTTCAAAGAAGTTAGTTTACCATAGCTATTTAGCATAATTATTAATGCAAAAATTTACATACCAATTTTTTGCATTAATGATTCATGATATATGCATTTAATAAAAGTTGTAAGTATCTTGGAATATTATTTCATTTTCTTAAACTTTTATTTATTTCTATTTTTTATACTTTTACTAAAAGGTGGTGAAATTTTGTGTAATATGAAATTAATACAAAAAACATACTCTGTTTTCAGAAGATGCTTGAATAATTTCGCCCATAGTTATATATCTTTCTGAGACTTTAAACTCATCCTAATGAAAAAGTAAAAACAATAAAATTTTAAGTGATAAATTTTTCACATATTAAAAGGTAATTTCACATACATAAATTTTGGAAATCTTATTAACATTTACTCTATTTGAGTAATACACAATGGTGGCCACATCAGGAATAAAATATTCAAGAAGAATATACCATAAAATCCCATTAATCCGCCCTTCCCGATCAAACGCCCCCTCCCCACTTTATAAAGAATTTGAAATTTTCAAAAAATCCCGAGAAAGCGCCCTCCCTTCCCATTCTTACAGACGATTGAGAATGAGATGAATCATTATGAAATGAATGAATCATGAATCTTTGATGAAATGTGCGTTTTTTCGAGATTTTTTAATTGATTTTATGCTTGTTTTGGCTTTTTTTTTTTTACAAATTTCTCCTTTTTTTCTGCGTTTTTTCGACAGAATTTACGTTAAAAAAAAAACCCAAATTTTTTCAAATATCAAAATTTATGATTCATTCATTTCATCATGATTCATTCCTGTAAATTTTATTGAATGATCGGGAAAAAATCCCGTGTAAGCAAACCCCTCTAACTATTGTAAGATTTTTCGTTATGATTGGGGGGGGGGGGGCAGATTAAAGGTATTTTACGGTAATACTTTTAACTAGGACATTTATTGAGGCAAAAATTGCCAGAAGACTTAAGCTAAATAAATAAATGAAAGCTAATAACATTCATCTTTGCTTAATGTAAGCTTGCACAAGATAAAATATCACACATATAGACATAGAATATCTCTATAAAGTAAACAGAACATAAAAGTGATGTAAAATATTATATTTAGTTATTCTTATGTAAACTTATCCTTACCAGAGAATAAATGACAAATTTTCCAGTGAATGAACAGGTAGCAATTTAAAAACACTTTAAATATGTACTTGTTTATTTATTTTACAACTTGTACAAGTAACTTATAGCATGTTTTTACAGAATTATAATTTTTTAAATCAGATCAATAATTAATTAGCTTAAAAACTGTCACTTTTAAGTCTTGTGATTAATCATAAATTACAGATTTAAAAAAGAGGGAAAAAAACTGATTTTGCTTCTTGAAATCTTTGGCTCTGTACTTTTTGATGGGAACCAATCAAAACAGTGGTTCTCATTGGCTCCATATTCTCCATTAATTCATCATTTAATTCCATATTTATTACATTCATTAATCTAATTATAAATCCAACAAATATATTTTAATATAATTTAAACTTACCTATTTATGTTGTTTTCAGTTTTTTTTATTTTATTTAAATAGGGGGGGGGGATTAGGTAATGAGGTAATGAGGATTATTGGCACGCCATGGTCATTTGATTTTTTTTTTTTTTTTAATGAGATGCGGATGTGAAAAGGTTCACCAACCCAGACCTAGACATTAAAAATACCCAAATTGTTAAAGAACACCTGGACTATTTCAACCCTGTTTTTCTCCCTAGAGCTCCTTATCAAGACATTCATTGTGGGAGGTGTCGGCAGTATTATCTTCTTTTGTTACCTTGATTTCAGAAAGGGGGATATTTTGGGATCCAGATAAAAGAAAATTAAGGGCATTTATGCTCTTTAAAAAGTATTTTGATAGATTGGGTTTCTAATTTAAATAAAATTCCTGTTTCTCTCTCTGTACATTATGAATAGTTAAAATAAATGAATAAAAAAAAATTCTTTTAAAAATAAATTAATGTTGGTTAACTCTTTTTTAAGCTTATTAATTGCAGTATGCTTTCTCCTTTACCCTTATATGTTAATTGTACAGACATTGAAAAAAAGTAAACACCCCCTACTAACTCCTTAACAAATCAATGTAGAAAAAAGTTATTGGTACCAGACGACTGGAAATAAAGTCTATTTTTAAATTATTAGGGATGCAATGGATATCCGGCTGATTTTTCAATATCTGAAATATCATCGGATATCCGGATCATGATACCCGACTTCTCTATCGGATATCCATTAGAATGCAGCAAAGCAAATATACCATATTTACTTGTGTATACCGCACATGCGTGTATAATGCGCACCATTAATCTGACATGCGAAGGAATGAATGATCAAATGAATTTCACTAAAGAAAATTGAAACAAATGTTAAGTCAGGCTAGAGAAAAAGTCAAAATTCTTTTTTTAGACTTCGTGTAGGTAATGAGTGCCATAATATGGTGATGTCACTTGCGAACAAAATACTTAAAAACATCTACATTGTTAGAAAAAAAAATGTAACATTGTAGATATCTGTATTCTTGCTAAAATTTTATCTGTACACTGTACAAGAGAAAAAAAGTAAGAGAGAGAGAGATTAATCTACAAAACTAGTTTTTGTAAATCTATTAAAATCTTTAGTTTTACAAATGAAACCAGTAAAATTATACTAATCTTACTAAAATTTTATCTGTTACTTGGGTTGCATTTAGATAAAAAAAAAGTTCTAGGTTTTCCAGTTTCCTAAAAAAATTTCTTAAGAATATTTTAACCATACATTTTTTTTATTTATAGTACTAATCTTTATCTGTTACATGAATTTTTGCTGTTACTGTTACATAAAAAGCAGCAGCGGTAATGAGGATTGCGAAGTAGTATTTAAATAATGTTACTATCGCTTTTGTATAAAAAAAGGGCAAGGAGTGAAATAAAGATGCAGACAGCAAATAAAGATGCTTTAAGATTCCAGCTTTAATTTCTTCTATAAATACATTTCTTGATTCATACGTATATCGTGTGATTACATAAAGAGTAAAAAAATATTCCGTGTATAATGTGCACCCAGGATTTTTGCCCTAAATTTTGGAAGAAAAAGTGTGCATTATACATGAGTAAATACGGTATATGGATAACAGTAATGGTTTGACTCCAAACAATGCCAAAAAACTCTTGTTTATAATGCAAAAAGTGAAACATTAAAATAAGTTACCTATTGATGAGTAAAAGGTAATTCTCAAAAGTTAAAAAAATTGCTAGCTTTCCTAATATTAATGTTTGAACTCTGTAATAAATTTAAGAATTTACGTTTAAAAAATTGTACCTCTACTTTCAGATAGTAAAACAAAAATTAAAGTTGTTTTTTAAAGTATGACTCTAATTTTCTTTATTTCTTATGAGTTAAACAATTAAACAGACCTATTTTTACTATCTTCTATCTTTAATAAAAGAAAGTATTGTAATCAATTTTTTTCGGCGGATTTACATGTTTTAGGGATCAGATATTTGAGATCAGGGGAATCAAGGATCAGGCTGGATATAATGCTGCCGTCAAAATATACTTTTTCTTACAAATTGCATTGTATTTGCAGTTATAACTTAAGTGCAGTAGAGATCATAATCACGCCTGGCACCAGTTCAGCACCAGAATAATCTTCACACGCCTGCTTTAAAAAGCTAGATTATTTTCAGAATTCTAATGCTCTGTCCCATTTTCATATCTGAGATTTTCTTAAGCTGTATCCTTTCTTAAATTATGCTTACAATAAGAATATGGAAATGTGGAATTGTCAGAAACATGCCATTTTAAGGGCCATTTTTGAAACACAGCATTTGTATTAATTACAAAAAAGTAAAATCTTTTTCTGTTAATTTACTTTTAATGCAATAAATAAGATGGTGTATTTTGCGTATCCCCGCCATCAAATCTTCAATATTATAGTTCATTTTTAGATACTAAAACACATTTTTGAGAGCTTCTTTTAGAAGATTCATTGCTTTTATACAAAAATGAGAAAACGTCATTTGATTTCTTGGTATGTGAATTCTAACACTTGCAAGTTTCATGCATTTACAAATGAAAATGTAACAGCCTTTAAGAAAGTTATTTCAGTAACATTCGGTTTTCTATTCTTTCTGGTTTTTTGACATTCTGATTTTTAGTGTTTCTTTATAATAGCAACATTTAACTTTGCTCTCAAATCTAAACTTGCTACATTTTTCATATTTATAGTCACTTTTAATTTTTTTTTAATGTTTAAAATTTTTAGGTATTCTTATAAAAGATGTTATCAAATCAATTACTCAACAGCACAAAGATTTCTTATGCATTTTCTTACTAATTTTTGAATGTAAGAAGATAAAAGCGACATATCTGACTATTGAAGCAATTTAGAATCAAAATGAATTCCTCTTTCTGATAAAAAATTTATTGAGTTATAAAAGATTTCACGTGATAATGGTTTTTCTCTTGTCACACGATGTCTTTCGTCTTTACCTAAACAATGAAAAGTCTTTTGATTATCCATAGTTTAAGAATAACAACACCTGTCTATTTTGTTTATTTTTTATGTCCCAAAAAGTATGTTTGAAATGTATATCTGAACAGAAAAACATTCACTTCTGCATTCATAATAAAGAGAAACCTTTCGTATGTGCAGCACGTAAAAAAGCATTTTTTGAGCAATCTAGTTTAAATATCCACCTTTTACTTCAAACCAACAAGAAATCTTTCTTCTCAGAGGTCTGTAGAAAATACTTTTTCAGAAATCTTATTTTAATACCCACCTCCACATTCATAGCAAAGAAAGATCTTCCTCTTGTAAATTGTGTAACAAAGGATTTTGTCAGAAATTTCGTTTACATGGCCACCTGTGCATCCATACAAATGAGAAAAAAGGAGCGAGGAAAAAGAGAAACATACCACTTTTTCTTAATATATTTTTCACAGAAAGATTTTTCATTATTCATTTTATTTTTAAATCAACATATTTTTACACATTTCATTGGGAAACAGATTACTTTATTTGACTTTTACTTTTCATCAGTCTCTACGTTTGTGTGTATTTTGGTCAACAAGGTCCCATCAGGAATGACAATTTTCTGGCTGATTTCAACAACCACTTCAACAAAATATCATTTTCGGAAAAGAGTAAAAAGTTTTTTTTTTTTTATCTATTGCAGTTTCAGTTTGAAAAATCAATCCAATAATGACAACGAGAGAACGAATTTTCGAAACAGTAGTTATAAAAAAATTTTCTATCTGTCATCAGGTCTTTAAATGAAGGTCGAATCGAGGTACTAAAGATAGTAGTTTATAAGCACAGTCTATTTTTGCATCTTATTGCCTCATGTGCTGTTTATGTACATTTGTTTTCATTTGAAGTCAGGATTATGGCTCTGTGGAAAATTTATATTACCTTTTATAAGCTTATTACAATTGAAAAAGCTTGTTTAAATAAACTTTTACTGATTTAGTTTGATTTTCTTTCTCAATTTTATACTGGGACATACCTTAAAAGGAAATAGATTAATTCATTATAAGTAAATAAACTACAATATAAATAAATATTGACAAGTTATAATTTATTAGTAATTAAAAATATGTGTTTTTTTTTTTACATTTATTAAAAAAATGTATTTTTGTTTGTTTGACATTAAATTAATTAGCAAAAATGTTCAATGTACATTTTTGTTTGTACAGCTTATACAAGTGATTCTCAAAATAGGGGACAATTTCAAAAATGAAATCTTAAAAAAATTATTGTTAGCAAAATTTCTGAAAAAAATAGGTGTTATTAATATAGTATTAGGTATACTTTACATGTAGTCAGCAGAGCTAAATATTTAAAAATTAATTAAAAAAAAATAATTAGTATTTTTTGAGCCATGCTAATGACAAAACAAATTGCATGGAATAAATACATTAAGAAATTTTTATTTTCTTCCTGTTTAATTATTTTTTTCTATATTTATTAGCCTTCCTTTTCAGTAAATGGTTTCCATTTTTACATATATACATATAAGGAGAATAAAAACATTACCAAAGAGCAAACTTTGTTTACATGAGCAACATTCTGACACTAACAATGTAAGGAGCTGTTTTAGTGATTTTCTGACAGATTTAATGCATATTTTAGGGATATTAAATGTAATACCTACATTTATATGTAAAATTAAACTTTATAAAAGATACCATATAAGCAATGGTTACATTTATGCACATAGGAGTCTTTAGCATGGACAGAAAAACCATGCTAATGACACTGATATTTGTCCATGCTAATGACAAATTTTAATTTAAATAAGATTATGACCCATAATATAATCACGATGCAATAGTCCTTTCAGGGGCTTTTTAAAACACAAAAGTCCTATGCAAATAAGTAAAATAAAAATTTTAATTATAAAATAAACATGAAAATTATTATCCATTCTAATGACATACAATTGATGTACGCCCCTAATATTCAACTTCTATTCTTAAAATACAATACATGCTTCTATTTTCAGGCTGGGATAAAATGGCTACTTGTTGCCATGAAGAAACTTTATATTTTCAAACTATTGTCATATGTGATAATGAAATTTTGATTAATAACCAGCTGTTATAGTATGACCTTGTTTTGAAAAGAGAATAAGGAGGACAAACTTTAATTCTTTTTTTATACACTATAATTTTATTTTTAAAAAGAAATTTATTGGATAAATCATCTCCTTGATTAGTTTAAAGAATTTGTTTTATTTTATAAACATGATATTAACTCTTGAAAAAGCTAGTATATACAAGGCACAGCTGCTGTGGACATCCATGCTAATGACATTTTGAACATTTATTCTGTTATTTTAAGGTGTTTTTAACTAAAAAGTGAGTAATTCTTGAGTGCAAATAATGAATAATATTAAGACAAACATATCTAAATATAAAAACATGACAGAAAACCTCTCAATTTTTTTTGTATGCTGAAAGACATAAATTGTCCCCTATTTTGAGAATCACCCATACACGAGTGCGGCTTATCTGATGAAAATTTAATTTTTATTGCTTGTTTTTTGTTGATGTGGCCTATACAATGGTATGGCCTATTCACTGGAAATTAAGGTACTTAAAAATTTAGATCTACAATTAGTCAAAATTAAGCATAGGATATAAACTTGTTAGAATACTATTTTAAAGAAATGCATAAAAAATGAGTAAATGCTTTAAAAAAGGCCTTAGGACCCTGAAAATATCTGTGTGTAAGGTCATGGGAGAAGTTAAGTCCAAAACTTAACTTCAAATTTATATACTGAGAAGGGAAAATCAGGGAATGAAATATGCATGACAAACAAAAAATTCAAGGACCCAAGGGTCTTAAATGAAATGTAAGAATGTGGAAATAACTAACTGGAAATAATCCAAATGGATTACAAAAAGAAAATTGGCAATAACAAATAACAATTTATGATACAAAAAATCCTCTGTACTAGGCTCCAAAGTGCCAGGAACTTATTTCAAATATTGTTGGATATAAAATACTTTTTATAGTTATTAAAGTAATGGGAGGATGCTAAAACTATGTTAAAGAAAATTGCAAGCAATCCGGATCATTCTTAAAGAAGTTGCACCAAGGGCCCCAAGAATGCGTTTAATATTCAAAATTGGTGGTAGCTGAAATCTGTAGGCTAAATGGTAGCTATATATTCTTTTTTTGTTCATGTAGTAGTTCAATAACCTAAGAAGTTGTCAGACAAAAAGCTAGTGAATTGGACCATTTTTAAGGGATCTATAATAGGGGCCCCAAAGAGGTCAACTGACAGTTAAAAAGAGGCCCTAACAGGAAAACCTGTTAAAATTTCTTAATACTTAGAGCTTTAGATCTACAATTAGTCAAAATTAAGAAGTATAGGGTATGAATTATTCATTAGAATAACATTTTAGAGAAATGCACAAATTGATTGGGTAAATGCTTAAAAAGGTACCTAGGGTCCTAATAAAAAATGTGAGGACGTTGGTCCTGGAAGAAGAGTCCGTGCCTCAACATTAACATTTAGTATTGAGAAGATGAGAAATTTCATGAGTGAAATATGTTTGTCTCACAAAATGTTCAAGGCCCCCTGGATTGGGCCCTACGATTCTCTAATGGCACACAGTGTCTTATATGGAATGTCAAAACTTGAAAATATCTAAATCGATAAAAAATCCTAAAAATGGAGATTGGATTAAATGGAAGCAATTTATTAAAAATTAATTATTACAAAAACTTCAAAGGGCCCTGTATGGGCCCCAAGGTGCTAGGAATTTATTTCACATGTAGTTGGGTATAAAAATATTTTTTGTAGTTATTAAAATAATGGGAAGACGTAATGTTAAATAAAACATAGTAATTTGGATCATTTTTAAAGAAGCTGCACCAAGGGCCTCAAGAAAGCGATTAACATTCAAAATTAGTGGTAGCTGAAATCTGAGAAATTTTTTTGCCATTCATGTAGTAGCTGGAGAGCCTAAAAAGTTAATAGAAAAAAAAGCTAGTGAATCGGGCCATTTTTAAGGGAGTTATAATAGGGGGCCCCGGAGAAGCCAAATGACAGTTAAAATTAGGGCCCTAACAAAAAAAAGTGTTAATTTTTTTTCTATACATAGCGTTTTAGATCTTTAATTAGTCAAAATTAAGCATAGACTATAAATTATTCATTGGAATAATATATATATTTTTAATGCACCAATTAATTGAGTAAACCTTTGAAAAAGGGCCCCAAGAGCCCAAAAAAATATCAGGGTGTTGGCCTTGGAAAAAGAGTAAAAGACTAAACTTTAAAATTTTGCAAAGAGAAAGTGAGAAATGTAAAACTTGAAAATATCTAGACTGAACAGGAATCCCAAAAATGAAGATTGGATTAAATGGAAGCAATTTATTATCAATTTATTATTTCAAAAACTCCAAGGGGGCCTTGAAACGGGCCCCAAGAGTCCAGGGTCAAAACTGAAAAATAAATAGGCAAGAAAAACTATGTGGAGAAAGGTCCCTCAAAATGAAGAAGACTAGATTAAAAAAAAAAAGGGACAAGTCATTAACAATTTAGTGCATAAAAGTGGTCGGGAATTGAAAACTTTTCAAAATTTTTTTTTTTTTATGATCTAGTTTGATTATTCAATTAATCCTTAACTCAATGCAAAAAACCACATAAAAATATTTGCATTTTTAATGGAGTTATAAGCATTTATGTATCAACACTTTCACAGCCGAACCCATATAATTTCAACTTTAAGTCGTGTTTTCTCAAAACTTGATTTTTGATGACTAACACCAAGATTTAAAAAAAACTATTTGATGGAATGGCTTAATTTTTTTTTTTTTTTTTTGCATGCATATAACAGCATTATCTATAAAATGAATTAATATAGTTTAGATAGTTTAATATTTTTAACATTTTTAATGAAAAAAAAGTTGTATTTTTTAGGGTTTTTTTATTTTTTTAAGTTTGAGAGTTTTTTTAATAATTTTTTTTTGAGCGATTGTTATATCCTTAATTCATTCTATAGAGTAAAGTTTTCTGATCATTTTAAAGCAAAAATTAAGTTCTTAAGTCAATTCAACGTTAAGATATTTTGCAGTTGGTGATATAACACATAATTTTTTCCCGAAAATTGTGTTATACAAGTTTTGCTATATTTTTTATTATATTACATTGAAGTACTTCACTTTATAATTTTATAAGACTACAAACATACCTTTAAAATATCAGACAGTTTAAATTAATTACACTGAATACTTCTGTTTTTATAAGGACTCGAAGCGAGAGCTCTGTTTACATGTTTTTCCGTATCAATCAACCCCTGAACCCCCGTAAGGGGCCCCAAGGACCCTGACTCTTAAAATATTAAAAATGTTAGCCTCAGGTGCATCAGGGCCTGTCTTGGACTATCTTCACCTAAATTTTCAGACTTCTATGTGCAGTAGATTTTGCTAACCATCACAGATACACACATAGACAGAGCAATTTGTTATTTTATTAATATAGATTTGTTCATTCACTGGGGCTGTTCAGTTACTGGTCTGACTACCCTCCATACAAAATATTTTAATGCATGTTATATGAGATTCTAACTTACCCATTTCTGAACTAAATCAAGCAAACTTTTTCTGATAACACCCGGTAAAATAAGACCATCTAATGGTGGAGTAACAAGCTCATGGCCTATAAAGAAAAAATAGAAAAGGACAAAACTTACACAAATACATATTTTTATTAAAGCATTTTAACTTACAAAAAAGTTAAAAACAATAAATACATATATAAAAACTTTTATACAAATTAAACATATACAGGGTGTTGCATAAAACATGGGTAAAACTTTAAAAGAACATCCAAACAAACAATTTTCATTGAAAAATGTATGGTTGGAAATAAAATGGAAAGATGGTGGCACATTTGGAATCTTATTCCATTAGAACGTTAAAGGTCTATTCCCGCTGAGTGTTATTGGGAAAAGAACAACACTAATAGTATGCAAATGTGCTTTGGGTAAGATGAAGAATATGTATGCAAAATTTCACCTTGATTATAAATAAAATGTGCTGATCCAAGTATGCAACTGTCAATCACAGTAGGAATGTAACAGAAGATGTTGTGCTTTCCTAAAGGGTAATGACTGATATGCATTTTATCTATGGAGCTGTAATTGGTTCAGACGCTCAATGATTGTATAAAGAGTGGTTTCCTAACAGGCAGTTGCTTGATTGTAAAACATTTGAGTGAATGAACTGACAGTTATGTGAGATGAGATTCTTTCTTGCTTCCCGGTAAGATGAATGAAAGATTAGTTGAGGAAGAATCCATTTCGGATATAGTGGCTTATCAGCCAAGTGCATAAGCAGTGGATAGACAATTACATGTTTAACATCCCACAATAGAGTACAAGGTGAGTATTGAAGGATAAACATTTGCATGCTTATGTTCACCGAGTCTATGAATTGACTTATTGGGATTATTCTTGATAATAATTAACAATAGGTAAATTGCTAAAGATAATAAAAGGATGCAAAATATTTATGGAAATGGAGTATGTATGCTATGAATATTTACCCAGAAAGTCATCATTGGAGAAATCAGACATATAATGTTGAAAAATATAAGAGATTATATTGAAAGAATAAGTAAATTTAAAAACGAATAACTTTATTAAACATATTAAAAAATAAAATCATTAAAATAAAAACTGGATCAAAAATACTTGTTAAGTACTAATTCTTTACTTAACATACTTTTATTAATGCAAGAAATATAACTCTATATCACAATGTTTACTTATAAACAAAGCAACTAGAGCAGTTAAAGGAGAAAACTACACTATATGGCCAAAGATGACTGGTCACTTGTGATTTTTGACATTTTATTAAATAGCCAGAAAAATACATGAGGAATTATCCTGTAACTCTAAAAGTGTAAACATAATAGTACAGGTTATAAATTTCTGTGAAAATTTCTTCTCAAAACTCCATAGAATCACTTATAGGGACCATCAACAAATAGAAAAAGAACGAATATCTTTTGGATAACCCTGTCAAAACTAATGCATGAAAAGCGTTTAAACTGTAGATTATGATTAAGTGGCTTAATGTAATAAACTGTTAATTTGCATGCGGATAGCATGTATACTGGTAGAGAAATTAAGATTTCTTTAAAAACAGTAACAAATTTTTCCAAGTTTTTTGTTTATAATTTGTAGAATTCTTAGTATAAAATAATGTTATTTTCCAAAAATATGACAAACAACAATATCCATAATACCCTGTAATCAGAATTAAAAAGTAATAAAAATTGTGTGAAAAATGAGCAGGTTTGCTAAATAATTTTTCATTGTGCATGCGTGAAGGCTATCAAAATTTCATTTACATATTATGTTAGCTAAATGTATAGAGCAACTTTTGTAAAAGTCTCAAAAACATAGCTTGAAAATTCTGAAAATAATCATCGAGAGAAGAAGTTAAAAATCCATTATTCCTAAAATAAAGCAAAAAGATGAGAGGCTGTATCCATTTATCCATTGATTTGTGCCAAAATAGCATACTACTATATTTGAATACAACCCCTTATCTTTTTGCCTTGTTTTAGGAATAATGGATTTTAAACTTATTCTCTCGACAACGATTTTCAGAATTTTCAAGCTATGTTTTTGAGACTTTTACAAAAGTTGCTCTATACATTTAGCTAACATAATATGCAAATGAAATTTTGATAGCCTTTACACATGCACAATGAAAAATTATTTAGTAAACCTGCTCATTTTTCATTATTTTTTAATTCTGCTTACAGGATAAAGTGTATAATGTTGTTTGTCACATTTTTGAAAAAGAACATTATTTTATATTAACCCCCTGATGCCTTGCAAAAGCGCAAAATTGTAAATTTTTTTCTCCTCGATTTATTTTAAATGTTAATAAAAGAGGAATTTCTATGATGGTGTAATTTTTTTGTTACGTATATGCTTATAAGCCTTGAAATTATCAATCCTAACTTAATTTCTTAAAACTGGATTTTATTTGTAAATTAAGTTAAATAAAGCTTCAACTGCAGTGAAAACTGCAGCCTAGTGAATGGATATATCCAGTTGTGGCAGTGGGGAGGTTAAGAATTCTGCAAGTTATAAGCAAAAAACTTGGAAAAATTTGGGACAGTTTTTATAAAAACCTTAATTTTTCTATAAATATGCATGCTATCTGCATAAAAATTAATAGTCTATTACAATAAGCCACTTAATCATAATCTACAGTTTGAATGCTTTGGCTGCATTACTTTTGACAGGGTTATTCAAAAGATATTCATTCTTTTTTAATTTATAGACGGTCCCCTATGGAGTTTCGGAAAAAAATTTCACAGAAATGTATGACCTGTGCTATTCTGTTTACACACTTAGAGTTTCAAGATAATTCTTCATGTATTTGTCTAGATATTTAACAAAATGTCAAAAATCGAAAGTGGCCGCTCACCTTTGGCCATATAGTGTATTTCAAAGTACCGACACTGTACAGGCTCAGCAAAAAGAAAGCTGAACTTTCAAGGCCACAGAGACTTTTGACAAAATTTGCATTTGAAGACATTTGCATTTTTCAGCAAACTTTTGACTAATTTAGTGTTTTTTCACAACTATTTGACGAGAAACACACATTTTTTCTAAGGGCTTTTTAATGAAATTTGCATTTTTTCATCATCTTTTGCCAAAATTCACATATTTTCTGCAATCATCTGACAAAATTCACATATTTTTCTTTGATCATTCAATGAATATCATGCATTTTTGCACTGTCTTAAAAAAAAAAGAAGATTATTTTCCACAATCTTTCGGCAAATTTCACGTATTATACACGATGTTTCAACAAATTTCATGCATTTCCCAAATTTACTTATTTTCCACATTCTTTTGATAAATTTTCCTCAACCTTTCGACAAATATTCGAGCATTTTTGCATGATCTTTCAGCAAAATTAGAGTGTTTCAATCCTTAGATAAAATTTGAAATTTTTTGCTATCCTTGGACAAAATTCACGTTTTTTCCCCGATTTTTTTGAAAAATTTGCATATTTTACACAATCTTTTAATGAAATTCTTGTTTTTTTTTTTTTCTGCAAACTTCGCACAAAATTTGCATTTTCTCCATAATTGTTTGTCGAAAATCTCATTTTTTTTTGACATCCTATAATAAAAATCTTGTCACTTTTCACAATCCTTGGATGGAAATAGCTTTTCCCACAATCCTTTGAAGAAAATCATGTTTTTTCTGCAATCTTTTGATGTTAATCCCGTTTTTCCGTGATTTGACAAATTTTACATTTTTTCTGTGATTCTTTGGAGAAATTTGCATTTTTCTTGTGATCCGTTGGAGAAATTTGATCAGTTTGGTGCGGTTTGTATTCACGATTTTGTTGTATTTCATCAGCTAACCTTATCCCCACTCATCCATAAAAAAGCAAAAAATTTTAATGCACATTTGCATCGATCCCAGTGATAGTAAAATTCATTGCCAAAAAAGTGGAATTCTGCATTTCCACAAAAATGTAACATGTCTGAAAGAAAAAAAAAATTAAAAAGAAAAATGTATTCAAATTTTTATTTTACCTTTATTTACTTTAATTAACTTAAATTGGTTTTGTTTAAAATTCATTTAACTTTTAAATACTAGTTTTAACTTTATATTATTATTAACTTTTAAGCACCTTTAATTTTATATAAAAGTCAATTAAAAAGCAAACATTTCATCTTGATTTAAAAAAAATATAATTTATCTCTAGTTAAATTTAAACTTATTCATATCAAACATTGAAATTAGAAAGGGTAGAAAAATTAAGTGGTCTATTGAATTTCTTCAAAGCAATATTGATGATAGGATTAAAACCTCTTTTGACAGCAACAGCTTTTAAGTAATTCAGTTCATCCTTACAGGATACAGAGTGAGAACAAATTTTGAGAGCATAATTTCCATACATATATAAAAGAAAAATACTGGTTTTTGGGTTGACAGGATGATTTGAGAGAACATGGGGTGGATAAGAGACAGAAAAACATTTTCTATAAACACAAGTTTTAAAAGAAAAATCATATTTGGTAACTAAAACATCAAGGAAAGGGAGTTTATTAATTACAATTTTCTAACTCAAAAGTAAACTGAATATGTGGTTCGTTAGAATTGACAGTTTGAAAAATGGTTGAAATATTGCATCTTTTCCAATTCTGTTAAAAGAATACATGAAAATTTGGTTGTCCTCCTCTGTTATCCCCTTTATGCTCACAAATTAGTTAAAGTTTTTAGACATTTCAATTTTAATATTATCTCTAAACCTGTCAATAAATTCAAATTCCTTTCCACTAAATCTCCTGTTTCTGATCTTTAAAAATGGAGAATTTATAATGTTAATTGTAATGGTTGTGATTTACCTTATATTGGTCAAACTAAAAAAAATCTCGAAATGCTTAAAAGACCACTCTCATTATGTCATTAAACATAAAATTTCTAAATCTTCTGTTGCCAAGCTCTCTTGGAATTCTGGCCACACTTTTAATTTTCAAAATGCTAAAATTATCTTTAATACCAACTAGCATACGCAGCCCGCTTCGCCGGGCTTAATTTGAAAGTTTATTTAATAATTTATGTGTATGGTACGCTTCTCTCTCAGCTGGCGACGGATCCCCCGGTGACTCTACGCTTCTCTCTCAGCTGGCGACGGATCCCCCGGTGACTCTACGCTTCTCTCTCAGCTGGCGACGGATCCCCCGGTGACTCTCCCCGGACCATCGGCACTCCACGTGCGTCGGGTGAGCGTCAGAACAAACTTTCAGCATATACATATGGGTGGTTGTACTTGAATGCACAGACCTGCGCGTTTTTTTCTATCTTGCTTTTATACCTCTGGACCGAGTTGGCGCATTGCCAAGATTTGCTTCCTCTGGACCGAGTTGGCGCATTGCCAAGATTTGCTTCCTCTGGACCGAGTTGGCGCATTGCCAAGATTTGCTTTCCCCTGTGCCTCAATTAATTAATTATCCTCAGAATTCCTTTTATTTATAGAGATTGTATCTTTGAATTAGATTTTCTTCAAAATTTAATTATTTATTTCATTTGTGAAGTTATTGTCAATGATAAATCTGATTCTAAAATGCTCTCTGTAGCCTGGAAAAACCATTCCATCATTACCATATAATTAACTTTTTACATTAATTAGTATTGGCCATATATATATTTATCTATGTGTATATATATACATATGTATATACACAGGGTGTCCCTAAACAAATGATATATACGCTAGGGGGTGATAGAAGACATCAAGACGAGTAATAGTAAATAAGAAACCAAGGGTCCCAAACGTTTTCCAAAGAAGATAGCCGCCATTAAAGTTTGGGGTCCAAAATTTCAAATGCACATAAAAAACGGAAAAATTGGTCGATTGATGCACGGTTTTCACTAAAACTATTCTTTATGTTAGTATTTTCTTGAAAATAAGTTATACAGATAAATTTCAAAAAATGCCGATAGAGGGTGCTTTAGACTTTGAAGTAATGAAAAACTATTTTTTGCCATGATTTTTTGCATCACATTAAATGGTTTCGTAAGCTTAGACTTAAATTTTGAGTTCAAAATCTGAATAGTTGGGAGTGGTTAAGTAGCACAAACTTAACTGTGTTCAGAGGGTTTAAATTTCAAATGATTATAAAAAATGGAAAAATTGGTTGATTGATTTGCGGTTTTCATTAAAAATATTCTTTATGCGGTTTTCATTAAAAATATTCTTTAAAGAATACATTTATATTCTTTATGTCGGTATTTTATTGAAAATGAATCCTAAAGATAAATTTTTTAAAATGCCGATAGAGGGCACTTTAGAGTTTGGAGTAACAAATAACTATTTTTTAAGTTATTTTTTGCATCTGATTAAATGTTTTTGTAAACTTAGACTTAAATTTTGAGCTCAAAATTTGAATAGTTGGGAGTGGTTAAGCAGCACAAATTGAACTCAGAGGGCTTAAATTTCAAACGATTATAAAAAACGGAAAAATTAGTCAATTCGTTTGTGGTTTTTGTAACTAGTCTTTAAATCAGTGTTTTCTTGAAAATAAATTTTAAAGATAAATTTCACAAAATGCCGATAGACATTGGAGTAGCATACAACTATTTTTAACCGTTATTTTTTTTTATCCCATTAAATGCTTTCAAATGCTTAGATTTAAATTTTGAGATCAAATTCTGAATCGTGGTGAATGTTTAAGCAGCACAAAAGTGAACTGTGTTCGAGAGGGAAGGGGTTAAATTTCAACTCCTGAACACACTTCAGTTTACGCTTCTTAACCCCTCCCAACGATTCAGAATTTGAGTTCAAAATTTAAGTTTAAATCTAAGATTTCGAAAACATTTAATAAGTTTTGGAAAGCATTTAATTAGATATAAAAAATAACGGTTAAAATTAGTTGTTGGTTACTCTGAAGTTTAAGGCGCCTTCTAATGGAATTTTTTGAAATTTATCTTTAAAATTTATTTTCAAGAAGATACTGACTTAAAGAAAAGTTTTATTTTAAACCACAAACGAATCGACCAATTTTTCCATTTTTTATAATCATTTGAAATTTAAACCCTCTAAACACAGTTCAGTTTGTGCTACTTAACGACTCCCAACTATTCAGATTTTGAGCTCAAAATTTAAGTCTAAGCTTACGAAACCATTTAATGAGATGCAAAAAATCATGGCAAAAAATAGTTTTTCATTACTTCAAAGTCTAAAGCACCCTCTATCGGCATTTTTCGAAATTTATCTTTGTAATTTATTTTCAAGAAAATACCAACATAAAGAATAGTTTTAGTGAAAACTGCAAATCAATCTACAAATTTTTTCGTTTTTTATGTGTATTTGAAATTTTGGACCCCAAACTTTAATGGCGGCTATCTCCTTTGGAAAACGTTTGGGATCCTTGGTTTACTATTACTCGTCTTGATGTCTTCTATCACCCCCTAGCGTATATACCATTTGTTTAGGGACACCCTTTATATACATATTTTTTTCTTTTACTGTGCCCCCAATATTTGTGTGGATTTTCATTTCTTAAAAATCTATTCTTAATTTCTTTCTTTTTTTGGCCCTTTTTATCAATTTGCTTCCCCATTCTCCTTCTGCATCATGTCCATTTTGATTATGCTCTTCTGTGATTAGCTGTGGCCTTCGTCTTTCCTATTGGCCATTCTTTCAACTTGTTCCCTTTCCCGCTTTTTCATTTCAGTCATGCTGCTACTTTCATAGTAGACACATGTCATTTTTGTGCCTAATGAGGAGACTCAGATCTTTCAAAAAACCTAGCCCATTTAAGAATTTTTTTCTATGGTGAGAAGTTTTTTCAGTTCATATTGATTCACATCATTTCCAACTTATTTTACTTTATAAATACTTCTCTGCTTTCTTATTGGCTGTTCATTAAGCTTATTTCATTTCCTGTTTATTCATTTCAGTCATGCTGCTGTTTTTATAGTAGACATATCTTTTTTGTGCCTGATGAAGAAAGACTCTGATCTCTCAAAAAGCCAAGAAGTCTTTTTTGAGTTTTTTTTAAGAAGTTTTTTCTTTCTGATCATATTGAGTCACACCAGTTTCAACTTATTTTGTTTTATAAATACTTGGATTTAATTTTAATCAAAAAATCTACTTTCACATAAATCACATACAATATGCATAACTCAAGGGGTACATTAAACATTTGAAGTGCATTCCATAACAGTACAAAGTCCACTTTTTGACACTATATAGGAATAACTCATATAGTATATATCATTGTAATTATCTAATTGAGCTATATCATTTGACATTTAAAACAGCACAAGTTTTCATATCTTCTGCATATTATTGATACATTGAGTTACATTAGCACACAAGTCCATGGTCCTGTGCTGTTCTAGAAAGCAAACAGTCACCATGAGTTTAGTGTGGTGAGAAAATAATTGTATACAGATCAAAAACCATAACTGCTTGTCAAGACATCAAGCATGTTATTTACAGAAACATATGATGGCAAGAAAAGCAAAATTTGACGAGAAAAAATTGGAGAGAGCACATAGTGCTGAAATTCTCCTGAAAGCTGCAAAAGGCATTTGAAATTTTGACACATTTTTTTGAGGACATTTGATAAGTATGTATCCTGCACAGCAACCTTACTTTAAGAGACTTCTGAGCCAGTACGGTAAAAATCAGACTGCTAATGTTGAGGAATCAGAAAGTGAAGTTCTGATTGATAAGTGAAGGACAGATATAAGTAAACTAAATTTGTTGTTTTTTGTATTACATTATTGTGAAAATAGAGACTGAATTTATGCACAGCACTGTTTTCTGCTTTATTTCCAGATATTATTGCTTAAAAATAAGTACATCCCTTTCCCAAATCAAAGTTATAGTACCTTAAACCAATTTAATAGATTAATCAGTTCCATAATAATGTAACTCCAGTATTTTCATTATTTTATTATAGACAAATTATTTGTAACAGTTGTTATTTTAATACTTAATGACATTTGTAATTCAACAAAGTAACTATGAAAAGTATCTGATCTCCAAGTTCAGAATTCCACGAAATATTCAGTTTTTCTTGATTTTTCTCAATATCTATTTAATTGAACTTGTGTGGTTATGGAAATCATGGTTTCGTTTCTTAAATGCAACATTTGAAAATAAAATAAGTAAAAAACATTGAGGATTATTCAGTTATCCCAAAGCAACTTTTTATCACACATAAAGGAAATAAAAGCTACAATTTTAAAAGCATTACTTACATTCAAGGAGAGATTTTTTTCCTGAATGTTAGAAACCAATTTTGTAATAATAAAAAATTGCATTGCATCAAAAATTTTGAAGTTAAAATTATTGTACATAGAAGTCTTACAATAATACTGAAGAAAAATTAATAACCTAAGGTAGGACACCTAAGTGATAATTTGGCTCTTTAGAATAAAATTTTGAAAAGAGCTACATATCTTGAATTTAGACACAAATATCTGACATAATATGTGAATTTTATTAAATTGTAAAAGCTAAAAAGTATTTTTTTTTTCCTAAAAATGTTAAAATCGAATAATACTCATATTAATAAATGAAATAAGTTCTGGACAAGTATCTTCTTTTAAATCTAACAGAATGAAAATGATGTAATTACTGCAGTATTTTATGCAGGACATATCTGTGATCATGTTTATAGGTCAGTGTTATCTAGATTTAAAGTTTTGGGATATGCAATCGCAGCTTTATGCGTGCCTCTTGTGAAATCACTTACTGAAGAAGAAAAGGGTAAAATAAGGGCTTTTTTCTTATTGGAGGCTGAGTGAAAGGCAAATTGCACTAAAAAAAAATAAAAACTATTTTGCATAATTTTCCGCATGATCCCACTGAATTATGTTAGAATTAATAGAGGTGGATGGTTATCAAAATTTTTAGCATTGTGTAAACAGAACATCATTAGAATGGCACTTAAAGATTGTTCTTATTCTTCTACTAGAAAATTTTCTCTAGAGCTCTGATTAACATACAGAATTGCTAGACATTCATTAAAAAGTGTTGAATGCTTCAATTATGCTAAATTAAAGACCAAACCAAAACTACAAAAACTTCACATTGATACAAGACTAAAATAAGTATGTTCCAATGTCTTAAAATTCAATATATAGCACAAATTTGTTTTTACTAATGAAAAAAATATTCACCTTTGATGATACAAAGGATTTATGATATTGCTGTCATTATTTATATGGTGAGCTATAGCTGCTTTCAAAACATGTACAAGGCGGTGGATCAATCATGATTTGGGCAGGCTTTATTGCAAAAGAAAAAACAAGTTTAGTTTTTAACGATAGAAAGATGAACTCCTTTGACTATTAAGATATTCTTGGTAATAATTTTGTAACACTTACAGATGAACTAATGGATAAGAATTTGGCATTGCTTCAAGATAACTCTCCTATTTGCAAATCTGTGTTAACTTCAGATCGGTTATCTGCAAATAACATCAAAACACTATATGCATTCTAACTAAAACTCTTGACATAAATCCTATAGAAAACAAGCAGAGAATATTGATTTGTCAAGTCTATGCCAAACTGAAAGCAGCTATTTTGGAAATACAGAAAGAAATATTCATTTCCACATGCAAAAAACCTGCCCAAATCCTTTCCAAAGTGCCTTTTAGCCCTTTAAGCATCCTAACTGGGTTTTACTGTCCCATAACTTTAGGAAACAAAGGCTGATTTAACACAAAATCAATATTAAAGTAATTTTTTTGAAGTGAATAAGATAAATAATTATGTAAAGTTATAAAGTAAAATTTCTCATACAAATACTTTTCGTAGTTGCTATTTTATGAATTGTTAAACATGAATGGAAAATTCATCAGGATGCTTAAAGGGCTAAAATCATCAGTGTTAACAGAAAACAAACAAAGCACTAAAAATTAATGTAAAAACAATTTACTTGTGTAGTTATTTTTCAAAATTACATGATGTACACGTTACATATTTAAATATATCAGTTCTAAATTTTTTCCCAACAAATTTTATTACCTAGAAATTAAATTTTGCTTATTTTTTAAAAATATATTATTCTAAATTAAAACAAATAAGAAAACTTGTATAAATTTATTTGTATAATTCAGTGATAATATTGTTTTTTCATTAAAGTATGATCTTTATTGATCTTGTTAGTCATTAAAAAAACTTAACCTAACTTAACTTTAACCTAAACTTTTTACCAGAATCCTATTATCCATTTTATATCACTGCAAATGGAAAATATTTTAGTAATTAGTTGCAGTTAACTGGGAGCTATTACTTAAAAGCTAATTTTAGACTTAGTTGCAAACAGAAATAATATAACTGGAGAACACAGGCTTAATCTTCGGTGCTCTCTCAAAATTAAAGAAACTAGAATTACCTAATACCACTACAATTTTTTTTTCAATAATTAAATATTATAATCATGTAAAAGCTATAATATAGAAACATAGTTTAATTTCCAAATGAAAACAGTTATTTTAAAATATTATTTAAAATAAAAATTTAATTGACTTTATATATACTGTAATCACTTTTAGTTAAATAATTTTATGTAATATAATTCTATAAGATATTAACAGGGGAGGGTAAAATCTACTCAGCCTTAAGTTCTTGACTTATGAACAAATAATTGGTTTTTGCAACAGGATGATGAATTTTATCATGCTTCAAATACTACTCTAGCACAGATGCAGTTTTAAAAATAAGAATTAATGTAATTGAGATTTCCTTCACTAGTCATGATCAACCAGATTAAAAACATTTCATAGAATTTTTCATTGCCTCTCAAAATGACAAACAATATCAGTAATCAATTGATGAAAAAGTACCTATATTGTAGCATAGGGGCAGATTCATAGTTACCAGTTGCCATGGGGTGACTAAATTTTTTGACTTGGCGATTAATTTTTGGTGTAAGTTGCCATCTTTTGGCAAATTTTGCATTTTTTCTTGCAATCATTTGACAAAAATTTCATTTTTTCACAATTCTCTGATGAGAATCCCATGAATTTTTGCAATCCTCTGATGAAAATAGCGTATTTTTCAGCAATCCTCTAACCAAAATCACATTTTTTCTGTGATCATTTGATGAAAATTGTGTTTTTCACCGATTCTTTGACGAAAGTTGCGGTATTTTTTGTGATTGTTTGATAAAATTAGCTTTTCTTTTGCAATCTTTTGATGAATGTTGCATTATTTATCAATTGTTTTTATCAATTGACATGTAAAGATCACATGTAAGAGTTGATATTGAGGTATCTTCTTCCTCAGCAAATATTTAAGCAAATTCAATAATTTTCTTTAATAATTATGGTAATAGCTTATTAGCAAAAAATAAAAAATGCATACAGTTATGTTAATTTAAAAAAATCTATTTTGTTTGTGAAGTTGCATGACAGGAGATGACAGGCATGATCACCTCCAGAACTCAGCTTACACTTTAGAGTCATAGTGTAATCTCGAGGGACAGAAAGTTGAATGACAATTGTATTTTTTTTTTCCAGTGTCAATATATAGTTGAGCTACTGATATAAAAAAAAGGTACAACAGTGAAAAAAAAAAGATACCCCATGGTAAATTTGCTGCAAATCATTACATAAAGATGTGACTGGTGCCAACTGATCAGTAATGGCATCTACCAATAAATGCTACACTTAAATTTTGATTAAGGAGCATCCATATATAACAATCATACAAAAACTTTAAAATTTTCAAAACTAACATCTAAATTTAACATATTTAGATACTTTGATAAAATTTTACCCTCAGATTCCAAAAAGGAAGGAATTTGTTTAAGTAGCTAAGGAATAATGTAGTTTAAAATATGAAACCTCTAATATCAAACTCATTTTTAATCACTGCAAAAAACCTTGCAATGTGGATAGTTTCTTAAGTCTAACTCTAAAAGGAGTATAACTAAAAATACAGGTATGGATAAAAACTACCCACACTGCAATTTGTTTTGCAAAAATAAAAGGTAAATTTAACATTAGAAATTCCATACTTGAAACCTGCATAATTCTATACAACTTGATTAAATGACCTCTCCTTTGGTATTTGAAGGTAAATTTATCAAAAAATCCAAATACAATGTCAAAATTAAGCATTAATAATTTTAAAGTTTAATACAGTTTGTTGATGACCCCTTAAGAAAAATCAAAGTATAGTATTAATTAGTAAATATTATTATTAACCAGGCACATTTTTACATGTGCATTTGTAGCATGGTTAGATAGGGATTTTTCTTCTTTTTTTGGAACTGTACATCAATATCAGCTGTTTTTTACATGATTTATTTTATTGTGGAGTTGCAAAACTATTTTTTTTCCTGAATAATAAATTTATAATTTAACTCTTGTCAAAACTTTTTTTGACATTGAAATCACTTCAATAGTTTCCAAGAAAAAAGTACATCAATGTCATCTACATACGATTTACATACGATTACCGGTAATTTACATACGATTTCATAACAGTTGTCTTTTCCTTAAGAAGGGCTAGTATATCCACAAAACTTGACGTCCAGAATACTATATATTAATAGAAGTTCATGCCATCAAGAAAAATTTGAGAACACTATCACATCAATTTGTCTATTAATCCCTATGCTTGAAGTATGTTCAGCATAATTATTTAATCTGGGAGCAAAGAGGTTAATTTACAAAAGAAGTTTCAAATCAACATGGTTTTTTTTAATAATGAAAAATAAATAAACTATGTTCTTTCAATGCATAATTTTTCATTACATTGCACTAAGAACTAATTTTATTTTATATTAATTATTCACTGCATTGCAAAACTAAAGAAAATGTATCTACTATATCAAGAAACAACACACTTTTACAATATATTTTAAAGCTAAATACTACTTCAAACAATAAAATTTATCTCACACCTCCACTAGTAGTTTTCATATAGATGAAAATATTCATTGTTCCAACTTCAACCAATCTGTGATCTTCTCCAAACAACCACAGAATTTGCTGATGATTTTGAGCTTCGGCTTTCTTTTGCACATATAGAGTTGGAGCATAGTTGCTGTAAGAAAATATTTAACACTTTATAGCAATAAACAGAAAAAAATCTTATATGGCAAGATCAATGAAACAAAAATTATATCTTAACTTCAAAACATCATAACTTGTACACATGTATTTGATATTTTAGAGCAGTGGTTTTCAACCTATGGGTTGCAGGTTGGGTACTCAAGGTTTGTCACAAAACTATATATTTTATTTCATTTGTTTAAAAAGTATAACAAATACAATATTTCACAACCACAATAATTATGATTGCTATTATCTTAAATTAAAACTTTGTGAGAAGATAGTGTTTTTCTTAAACAGCCATGTATTCTGCTATGATCTTGTTGTGAGATATGGGACTAGTCACACAGTCATTATGAAAATCCAGAAAAAAAATCCTTAAGGCACAACACTAGTTACAGAAAAAGACCCAGATGATATTGTAAAGTCTATGGGAGTGTTCTTTTCAAATATCTTGCTCAAATTTTAATATTTTTACATGATTTCTTTTGCATAGCTGAAAACGATCCACAACCGGCCTAGTTTTCAATTTTCAATTTCGGTTTCAGATTAAAAAATTACTTTAAATTTCAAAACCGGTTTAAACCGGTTCTGAAATTGAAACTATCATAATATAAAAAATATATAAGCAACATCGAAAAAGTAAAAACTAGGCCAGTTGTAGATCGTCCTCAGCTATCCTATGCAAAAAAACATGTAAAAATATTAAAATTTGAGTGAGATATTTGAAAAGAATGCTCCCATAGACTTTACATTATCATCCGGGTCTTTTTCAGTGACTATTGTGGGGCCTTAAGAGCACACATTAGTCACGCGGTAAAAGCCGAACACTAATGGTAAGTCTATGGGCGCAATCTTTTCAAATATCTCGCTTAGTTTTTAATATTTTTAAATGATTTTTTTTTCACAGAATAGCTGAGGACATTCTATTACCGGCCTAGTTTGTACTTTTCTGATTTTTTTTTTGTAGTTTAATTCTGAGGACCCTCTAAATTTTGGATTTACTGAAATTCGAGGTGTTGTGCTCTTTTTACTCTTATAAAATCTATTTCAGCAAAATTCAGAAAAAATTAAAAACGCTTCATGAAAGCCTAGTGTTTAACCTTTCTAATGATATGCTTTCCATATTTCTACAGCAATTAGGCTGAGCAAAATTTCGAAAGATTTTGACAAAAAATGCCTTTTAATCATATGCGCTCCACCTCTACAGGGAATCTGAAATACCGCCTTATTGAAAATCTGACTGGTTAACACTTATTCATTTTAGCAAATCAGAACAAGTGCTTTGATTTCGTTGACTTTACTTTCTGTGATTGGATTATAGTAATGTATTAAAATAAATTCCTCTCATTCAAATTTCAGATTTTTTTTTTTTTTTTTGTACAATTATTGTTAAATTATAACAAAAGTAGTCTAACGATTTCATATCCTTTATTTTTATAAATTTAATGCTATTTTTAAGTTTTAGCTAACTTTTAAAGAAGAAAATTATACATTTCGTTTGTATATATATATATATTCTTTTCAAGTCTATACAAAAGAAGGTAGAAATGATAAAATTACAGTAAGCTACCCTTTAGCAGAAAGGAAATTCTGATAATTTTAAA
This sequence comes from Maratus speculifer, assembly GCA_964019185.1. Lineage (NCBI taxonomy): Eukaryota > Metazoa > Arthropoda > Arachnida > Araneae > Salticidae > Maratus > Maratus speculifer. The sequence continues at coordinate 54,129,880 of OZ025293.1, forward strand.
GGATGCTTATAATTGGAACTTTTGTGAAATAGATAGGTAGCCTTAAAAGAACGAGGGAATTAATTTGGAATTTATAAATTTCCTTATACAGCTTGCAAAATATGAGACGCAGGGGCAGAGGTATGCAAAGAGAAAACTGCACCCGGGGTAAAGTTTCAGTTTGGCGCCCCATTCCCTGAACTTTTACTTCTCACAAGCTAAAAAGGACGTTGGTAGTATAAATGTGGCATCCCCTAAATTTCCGCGTCCGGGGAAACCCCCCGCCCTTTCGCACAGCGCTGCGGGGGTTCATTTGGAGGGATCTTATACAGCGCCGTCCGAAAATTGGGGGCGCCAAATTTATACTACCAATATCAATTTTGACCTGTTACAAGAAAAAGTTGGGGGTGGGGCGCCAAATGAAACTTTGCCTGGGGACAGTTTTCTGTTTATATGCCTCTGGGGTTGTTTTTGGTATTATACAGTACTAAGCAGCCCGACTTCAGTCCAGTATAATTAAGTAAAACAGTAAAAAAAAAAATAAACATGTTCTTTTATACATATTTTTTCAGTTAAAATAGTTAACAAAAAATAAAATTACAAAATCAAAATAAATTAGAACATGTTTATGTTGTACATGTCCTATTGTTATACAAGTATAAAATATCTGACATATTAGCATTTTAGGTTCGGAAAACAGATTTTATCAAAAATAAGCAGAAATTAAAGTTGGAAAATTTTAAAGATTAGTAACTTTAAAATTGTTGATCAACTTGTAAGAATCTTTAAAAGAAATATTTTTTTATATTTATTACTTTTAAGGAAAACGACAACTTTTAGCAGTCGTTAAAAATGGGAAATTTATCCTGCATAATACATTTTATTTTAATATAACATAAAGGTATATTTGCAAAGACAAGGAATTGCAAAAATTTATCATTATTTGTCATAATATAAAAGTAAAAATAATGAAACTGCAAGGCAAAATATAGCATTTTTTTAAAGTCTGCTATTCAACAAATTTTATTTTCTAATACTTTTTAGAATTGCTTCTTCTTTGGAGTTTTTTGTCGCCGTTCAACGAATGCAGCACATATCGAACAGAAGGTTTTTGCATATTCCAAAACATACAATGAATTGTGGACAAGATTTGTCGAGATATTTACAAACTCTACAAGCTCGTATATATATTTAAAGAGTGACAATTCAATACAACATCGTAAAATTTTTAGATGATTTCGCTGTTTTTAGCAATTTTTATTTGTCCTGGTACAAGGGCAGATCTGGAGACTGATAAAAAAAAAGGGGGGGGGGCATTTCAGAAATTTGGAGATTCCAATCGGACCTGCGATTCGGGTTGGGACAAATTTTTTCACTGTGGGTAGGATCAGGACTAAATTTTTTCATTGCAGGTTGGGTTTCGGTTCGATTTACTTTCATTTTTCTAGTTGTTTGGGTTAAATCCTACTCTTTTTCCTGCGAGTCACGTTTGGGTCCCGTTCAATTCTACTTTGTTGCTGCAGGTTGGGTTTGGGTCCGGTTCACTTTCTTTTTTGCTGCTGGTCAGTTTTGGTTTTGTTGACTTCTATTTTTTTTTTTTTTTTTTTTTTTTTTTGTATGTGTGTGTGTGGGGGGGGGGGGAGGGTTGATTACTATTTTATTGACGCTGGTTTGGTTTCAATCAAGTTGACTTAGTGAACAGTTTTCAACAATTTAGGCATCTCCATTTAACTGAATCCATTGTTAAGAGGTCTACAGTTATTTTAATATTAATGAGTATATATTAGATATTTAATTTCTATATAAAAGATGAATTTGGAGTTAAAAATATAAATGTTGACATTTTATAATTTCATTAAAATGTGGATTATTTTTCTTTCATTTTTATTCTAAATTGATGAAAACTGTTTGGTCGTGTTTTGGTTTGATTTCCAATGGAATTTTTGGGTTCGGATCAGAAGCAGGACAATATTATACGCTCAAGGGTCAAATCAAAATTTTTAGTCGAATTTTTGAAAAATGAAGTTATTTTAAGCGCAATTCTTAGAAGAACGCTCTTTTCTGATTCAAGAGTGGAAGAAGAGAATGCTTAAGGAGAAGCGATTTAAAAATTTGGAGGCTCAGGCAGGAGGTAATGTTTTTCATTGCGGGTGGGGATTATTTCTAAATTTTCCTGTGAGTGGTGTTTGAATCGGCTTGAACTTTTTGATGCGAGTCGGGTTTGGGTCAGTTTGACTTGCATTTTTTTCAAATTCGGTTCTGTTCCGGATAAAATTTCACTTCTGAGAGTCGCACTCAGGCTGATTGATTGGTTGATTGAATAGGGTTTTATGGCGCAAAGTTATTTTAGGGATATACTGCACAAAGAACAAGGTGGGGATTCGGATTAATTAGAAAGTTCGATTAAGGGATTTTTTTTGTTTGTTTGTTTACTGTAAGTAGGGTTATTTTCACTTTTTTCAGTAAGCCAGATAGATTTGTACTTTTTTGCTACGGATCTGGTTTGAGCAGTCTGACTTAGGAATAGGTTTTGTACTAAAGAGCATTTACTAGATTTTTTTTATATAAATTATAAAATTCCAGTTAAAGATGTGAAATGTATTTTATAATTCTATTAAAATACATAATTCATTTTCTTTCATTTCAGTTTCAGGTGTTCGGGTAAGGGCTGGATTTGACATAAATTGTAATTTTTGGATTCAGATTGATACATTATGGGTCAGGTTGACTGTAAACGTTTCGGATTTGGGACATTTTTTCTTTTGGGTTTTGACAAATTCGGATCTGGTATAAACTGGTTGATGACTGGATTTTTCAAAATATCAATTTTTCATATGAAAAACCATATGTTTGAATATTTTATATTAATTGTTCATTTTTCTGCTTAAGCAAAAATAAAAATTATTGATATAATTATTTTGGATACTTTTTCCCATTTTCCTTCATATATAGATTGATTTTGTTTTATTTTGGATTAGTTGATCTGTTTTGTATCAGGTTATTCAGTATTGGGTCAGATTTTTTATTTATTTATTTATTTATTTAGAGAGCTTGGGTTGGCTTAAAATTTAATTGCTTTTGGAGCCTGGGCATGGAAATTTAGGTTCGGGCAGACCTCTAGAAGAACAAAGTCCACGCCAGGCCCGAAGTGGAAGAAAAAATAAAGTATGGTCAAGTTTTGCAGAAAAAAAAGTAAGATCCAAACTCGGAACGGTTTCCGAAAGAGTGAAGACTTGACTAGAGGTCTGGATGGGCTAGAGTTTCCAGTCTCGTCCCGGCCTGGACCGAATGAATGTTATTTTGGCCCGGCCCGGTATAAAATTAAAAAATTTGGCCCGAGCCCAGCCCGCCCGTTTACACTTTTACATTTCTAGGCAAGGCCCGGCCCGTACAGAAATCAGTGAAAACAGTCCAGGCCGATCTGGCCTGGATCTTTATTTCGAAACAAAATCAGAACTTTATCATACAATTAAGATTTTTTAAAGATTACTGCATTCATATTTATTGGATGATTTTATAGAAAATTTTTACTGACAATACACATTGAGAAACATTTGTGGTAACGTTACTCCGTAAAATTGGTGGCAGCATTGCTGTCACCAATTTTATGGAGTATTTTAACAATTAAAACCGGTGTAATATTGTCATGTTACACCAGTAATATATGTTTAAATTACACCATTGCATATGTGAAAACAATTACTCCATGAAATTGGAGGCAGCATTTGCCACCATTTTTACACCAATTGTATGGAGTAACGTTTCCACAAATGCTTTACAGTGCACATTAAGAACATTAATGATTACTTAGGTTCTTAGACTTTCAACATTCAAATAAAGATGCGCTGAAAAATTAATATGGTTTAGAATAAAAGAAAAAAAAAGGAAGTTAAAATTACAATAACTTTTAAAGCTGTGTAACAAAAAGTACATTTATGAAAATACTTCTTTATCATTTTATCAAAGATTTTCTCAAATTTAGAGGAGCTATTTTTTTATGCATTTCTGATTTCATTTCTTTTTGGAAACACATGTGTTTAACAGGTGTTTTTATTCAGAAACAATTGTTATGTTTCACTTATTTTAGAATCATTTAATTTTATTTTATTTACTCGACGACAATATATATATTATTAGATGATACTATGTTCTGATTATTGGGAACTTTCAATATACTAAAAATGATGTTTAGTAAACAGAATCAAGAATTCTTAGAATTAATAATAATCTTAAGAGGAATTCTCCTTCTACAACATACAACAAGTTTAATTTCTATGATTGCGTTGTGTATAAATGATGCTCCAAAGTAGTTTCAATTATTATAAGTTAGATATCAATTAATAAGGATAGTAAGCAAGAATGCCAGAATTAAAGAAACTAATACTTAGATTACTAAGATAATATATTTATTTACAAATTTTAACAATCAGAATTTATTGATTTAGATATATTAACCAAACTTAATCATATTACAACAGGATATTATAATAACAAATCAAAATTACAATTAAATATAATAAAACTCGTATAGATTAAATGAATTCCCTAGGGGTAGAATTTAGAGTATATTCCCCAAAACATAATAAACCACACTTACCCCTATTTCTAATACCCAAATCAATTTTCTCCCTATATCAACTCCAGCATAATCGTCGTCGGGAACCTCAGATCTGAGCAGATCCTCCATATGAATCCTTCATTGTCGACTCCAAACACCGCGGCTAGAACATTGGATCCAACGAATCATCCAAAACGAGTGCCCTGTCATCCCGTAGAAGAAGCGAAGAGCGGGAACCTCCTTTGCCGCCGAAAAACCCCCGGAACCGCTCACAGGCTGACCATCGCCTCCATCCGTACCTCGATCATCGCTACTATAAGATGCACCAGTCAGCTTTCAAACACAATACTCTCTCATCTCTAGCGCGAACAAGACAAATTACAGGAACACAGGCTTCCAGTAAAATCATAACTACCGTCAGAGCCTCGTAAGACAAATATCATAACTTCTCAAACATGAGAGTTTTATTTGCATGGAGGAGTGAGATAAAGAGGCAAGAACTGTAACCGAAAGCTTGCAAGAGAATGAATGACTTTTTTAAAAATCCAAATCCACTCAATTTTTTTCTAATAATTGACCGACGGGAGGTGCCCTTAAACACCCCTTAACTTTCATTGGCTAAAATGATAAACGCCCTTCTTGATGCAGTGAATTTTTAAGTGACATTGACCAATCTGACCTCCGAAATCTGGGAGTGTTAAAGTCGGCATTCAATAGAAAATAATTGCCCCCTCAGTCCACCTGCGGGGGATACTCTACGTCAACACCCCATCCCGTCCTCAATTTTATAGATTCAAAAGTCAAAAGTCGACTCGGAAAACCTTTGTAACCGTATACTCCTATCCCGCGCCGACCTTATTTCAAAGTCACTAAACTCTCATCCTCTCCGAGAAAAATAACAAGCGTTATCCTAACTATCTTCTTTAATGAAAAAAAAAAGAGAAAACTCCCAGCTGTGCCCATCTTTCTAAAAACACGGAGAGCCTTGAGTTTTAACTTAATATTTTTAATATTATTGTGTTCCTAAAAACCAGTATAAATATACTATAACAATATCCCCCCTTTTTACTGAAAATTTTTACGCAGAAAAAATTTTCTCTCACAAAAAATTTTTACTATACTCTAAATCTATTGAAAAGTCAAATTTTGCCAACAATAGTCTTTGGATGTGTCTCGTCAACTAATACCCCATATTCTTATTCAAAACAAAACACCTGTCCCATATAAAAAAAATGAAATCATAGCATCAATAACACAGTACTCACTTTGTGCACCTAAGAGAGTACCCCCCAAAACGACTACCATTCTAGAAATTATAGTCAAATTTAACTATTACCAGAATTTATATGATAAAAAGAAAAAAAAATAGGGGAGAAAAAAAAACTTAAACGGTTTACCCCACAAGAAAGTAATTGCTCAACCAAAACATACTAAGTTTTACCCCAATTTAATTATTGTTGCTACTTACAATTCAAACCATCTACACGAGCTTTTACAATAAGTTACCGTTAGTTCAGTATAATTCCACAAAAACACTGACAATGCAATAGTATATTGTACAATAACACATAAATATATACCTTAATAGATCATCAAATGATAACAGTAAAATATTTCTAAACTAATACAGTAAATCCAGTATCTTGCATCTCACTCTCATACACAAAAAGGTAGCTTAGCACAATACAAATTCTTGATGATGTAAATAAAATAATAAACACATAAAATAAATTCACTGAAAACATACTAATATATCTAAGTAATTAAAACAAATATTATGAATTATCATTTGAAATTAATATATAAAAAGTCCAATATTTGTTTTTAATCAGTGATGCATCAACTTGCAAACCATACTTAACTATACATATAAATGTTAACCCACAGTAATGCTTGACCAATATCAGAATTAAAAATAAATAAAATAAATAATGCCTTCCGGTCACCATACGACGGTAATAACAACGATCGTACTCAAAATAACTCTTACGTTTTACACCACATTCCAAAATTCTGCTAAAATAAGATACTGCATGTAAAACCCCTTACTCTAAACGTACTATCAGAACTCCAAGATTAATTCCAAAGACTACGTGAATCCACTGATAAAGAAAATAAATTTAAAGCTCTGTCAAGCATCAAAACCTAGCGTACTGGCATCTAATGCAACATTGGTCAAACATACTTTACAAAGTCTCCCACCGTTATATTCTGCGACAAATCAATTATTATTGTATCGATGCAAGTTAATAATAATAATAAAAAATAATTTTTCAACACTTTTTTTTTCTTTTTTTTAAAACATTCCACAATTCTCACATCATAATACTACTTTGCATTGTCTTATTTTTACACCAATACCATGAATCAAATAAAAATAAAAAAAATCTTCTATTAAAATTTTCCTTTCATTTACAAGAAAGATCATCACTGTACTCTTAAAATTTCAGTATAATTACACAATACCACAGAAAAATAACCTCTAAATTTATACAAATTATTTCTTCAAAACTCATGCCTATAAAAACGCAAACTCCATTCGTTTACCTATTTATGGTTATACCCATAACATCTAATGCACAAAAGAACATATAAACAGCATAATAAAAATAACTAAAAATGATTACACATGATTCATTAAAAAAAAAAAACATAGTATAAAAATACACATTCACACACACACACACACAAAAAACTTTAGAGCAAAATAAATGTAAGAGCCCGATAAATAGGATTTAAAAGTACTTCTATTATTTTTATTACTAATACATATTTTCTGCACCAAAGTTGTCAATAACTCAAAGGAATAAACATCACTGGACAACCTATGTAATCGTTCCTTAAATGAAATTATCTTAGCGAAATATATGCATCTTATACTCTATAGCATCAAAACATTTATCATATACATAAGCAAGACAAAACTTAGCCTTTCACTAAGAAACAGAGAAAAGTAAAAAAAAAAAAAAGAAAATATTTACACCAGCTCGAAAACAAACAAACAAAAAAAATTATTTACAAGCTACAAAATTCCTCTAGCACCGTTTCCATAAACGGTACGAATGAGTTGTAACATGACCACTTTTAACATTGGGGCTACGAGGAGTTCGTTGAACTCTCCCATTTTTTTTTTCCTCTGACTGTTTTCTTTACTCTCCTCGGGCTTACGTTAACTCCTAAAGAGGGGAGGGGTGAAATTATTCCCCCATTTAGTGAACCATTATGAGTATTTGAATCTTTTTCGGTACTCCTATCAACCTCTCCGCCCCCTAAATTCTGAATATTTACTTGAGTACTAGTTTCTGGATTCAAATTTATATTCTCAAATAAATATCTTTTAGAGCTTCGTGAAAATATCCTTGTGAGATATATTTTGACTTCACGATCAATATTAGCAAATTGTTCTTTTGGCTGGACATTTTTAATTTCTGGTGTTTCTGGTGTATCATTTTTACATTGTAATGCAGGAAAAACTGGTTTAATTCCAATTTTTCTAAGTTGATTCACATGAACCGTTTTAGTCTTTGAGGGATCAGACACCAATTAAATTTTATAATTTACTTTCCCTAATTTTTCTATGACCCTGTAAGGCCCAGTATTAAGTTTAGCAAATTTTCGAGATAAACCAATTTTAATTGCAGGACAATACCATAAGACTAAATCCCCAATTATAATTTTTTTATCGACCGCCGTTTTATTTTTAAATCTCTCCTGATTTTCCGCTGCTTTTTCTAAATTACCCCTGATTTGATTAAAAACAGCTTGCAAAGAATGGATTAAAGTTTCACAATAAGAACGGCAATCAGAATACGAGAATTGAATTTCCTGCGCTAATAAATTATAGGAAAGTAATTCCTGTTAGCACAAAATGAGGAGATTCATTAGTAGCAACATGTGTTGCTGATCGCAAAGCTAGGAGCGCAAATTTTAGCTGCTTGTCCCAGTCTGTATGAGTGGTGTTTACGAGATGCGCTAAATGAGCAGCTATTGAAGCATGCTGTCTTTCAATCTTTGCATTCGTTTGGGGTCGATAGGGAGACGTGGTACGGTGATCAATTTCCAATTGTTTATACACCTTTTTTATAGCATCACTCACCAACTGGCGACCAAGGTCTGTTATTAATGTTTTAGGCACTCCGTATAGGCAAATAAATTCGCCTAAAACGTCTGCAATTGTATCCGAATCAATTGTAGAAACAGGGAATGAGTCCGGCCACTCAGAAAATGCACAAACAAATGATACTATGTATTTATTACCCTGCGATGTTTGCGTGTAAGGACCCGAAATATCGAGATGCACAATTTGCATGACGTGATTAGCGATAGGTAATCTTTGTAACTCCGCGTCCTTTTTCGGTTTATGACCGCGGTATTCCAAACACGAGTGACAAGCACCTATTAATTTCTTAATATGAGCATACATTTTTGGCCAGAAATAAAATTGCTTGACTCTCTCTAATGTTTTATAAATCCCCGCATGACACGCCACTACTGAGTTATGTGCTAAGTTGAATAGTTTTGGGACTTAAGACAAAGGTAAAACGAATTTGCTTTGCATATCTCTTCTATTTCTGCTACGCGTATCCTTACACTTCAAAATATCGTCCTCTAAAAAAAATAAAATATGATCCGGTTTAGTAGTAACATTATCAGACAGTTTCTGAATGATTGACAAACAAAATTTATCGTTCCCTTGTTCTAATTTAAGTTCATTAAGAAAGTGCGAAGGGTCATAACTATGCATCAAAGGAGTATCAACAAGGCTATTTGCAAGATGCATATTATCCTTCTCTACAGTCTTAACTTCAGTAATATCACTTTTATCAATATTTTCATTTTCATGATCTACAGACCGAGATAAGAAATCCGCGACCGAATTGCATTTCCTTTTAATAAATCTGGTCTCAAAATTATAGTCTGCGAGCGAACACAACCAACGAGCTATTCTCGAAGTAGGATCCTTTAATTTTAAAGCGTATGTAAGAGCAGCGTGATCGGTATATACTATGAATTTACGATTGAAAAGATAGCATTTAAAATAATTGACCGCCCATACTACAGCTAAAAGTTCGCGCTCGGTTGTCGAATAACGTGTTTCGACTTCTTTAAGTTTCCGACTTGCAAAAGCTATAGGCGCAGGAAAATTGTTTTCGTCAAACTGAGCTAAAACTGCACCCATTGCAAAATTTGAAGCATCAGAAAATACTACAAAATCTTTGTTAAAATCTGGTAAATTTAATGTCGGAAGATCTGCTAAAGCCTTTTTCAAATCTTCGAATTCTTCTTGTGCCTTTTCTGTCCAAATAAATTTAGATTTTCCTTTTAATAAGTTACTTAAATTAATAGCTCTTTTTGAAAAATCACCCAAAATTTTCTATAAAAGTTTATCGTCCCACAAAATTGGCGCAATTGTTTCTTACTATTAGGCACTTTAAATTGTTTAATTACTTCCACATTCTTTGTAGTGGGCGATATTTTTCCGTCTTTTACCGTAAATCCCAAAAAGGTAATTTCGTATTTGAAAAAATGGCATTTTGAGGGTTTTAATCTTAGATTGTACTGACGCAGTCTATCAAAAACTAGAGAATTTTTCAAAGTGAGATTGTATGTCTTTAGAAGCCACACATATGTCATCAATGTAAATTAAAATACTGAGGTCCGCCACATCTCCGAAAATAAAATTCATTAATCTCTGAAACGCGGGAGGCGAACTGGAACAGCCAAATGGGCTTCTTATACACATAAACAGACCTTTATGCGTGGTAATTGAAGTATATTTTTGATCCTCCTCTTTAATTAGTTGTTGATAAAAACCAGAAGTCAAATCCATAGTTGAAAAATATTTGGAACCCCCCAAAGAGCCTATAGTTTCGGTTATGTTTGGCAATGGGTAACTATCTTTTATTAATTGATCATTTAACTTTCTAAAATCAACCGCCAGTCTATATCCACCATCCGCTTTCTTAACCAACATTACAGGGCTAGCGAACTCACTGTTTGACGGTACTAAAATTCCCGCTTCCAGTAACATATCTAATTGCCTCTCCATTTCCCCACGTAAATTATACGGGACTCGATAAGGTTTACATTTAACTGGTTTCTCGTCTTTCAGTCGAATTTCGTGTTTCACAGTATCACACCCTGGAAGGTCAAGAACTGATGAGGCGAAGATATCTGAGTTTTCGTTAAGAAAGTCACGTACCTCTGACCTTAGGGGTTCATTTAAATGATCTAAATCAGCGTTACTGTCCCAGCTTAAATCAGCATGATCCATAGATCCAATATTTTCGGCGTCAATATGACCCGTAACCTCATTCTGCTTATGGGGATAATTTGATATCACTGTGTAACGGTTGGGTGCTCGTGCTGGGAGTTAAATGCAGACATACTCAAGAATTAAGATAAAAACAGTTTATTAAAAACGACAAGGGCTTAAGGGAAGTGGAGCAAGTCCAATTTTCACAACTGAAAATACTACTAAAAGATTAACATCATACTCACGGCTCCGGAAACTAGCTCAATCGTGGCACCTCTGATTACTTCTCACTATCTTTCAGCTAAAGTGCTAGATAAAATCTATTTAGACAGCCGGTGGCTGTAGATATCTTTTATTCACTTTGAGATAATCAAATGCAATTATTATTAAATTGCTTACCACCGGCCAACTTCTCAAATCGAATACCGAAACTCCTTCACAACTCACTGGAGGCTCGATGCTACTTTCAATCTGCTAGATACCAGCGGAAACAAACTTCGTTGACTAATATCGCTAGAACACGCTCACTCCTGGCTGGCTAATGCCAGAGACACCACTGCTAGCTGACTAATGCTCTGCTGGCTCTTGCCAGAGACACACCACACACACTCAAACTCCAAGCTTTTATATGCTGCAAACTGAGATACTTCACATTTACATAATACTACTAACTGCGAGGCTAACTGCAGAATCTGAAAGAGACACACACACTCTAGAAAGTTAAAGTAAAAGAGAGGATAGATGTCGCTTTTACGCTTACACATGTTAAATTATTGACGTCACGATCTCAGAAATACTAAAGTGCCTTTATGATAAAGGTCACTCCCTCCCAACTGGTAGTAACATTCCTAACTTAGTTCCTTTATTTACGTGAACTACGTTATCACTCAAGTTAGCTATTTTAATAAATAATCTATTTGCATCATTTTCACAAATCGAGGTCCCTACTAATAAATCCCTCCTAAGCGGAGCAATACATGGTGCAATTAAAACATCTTTTGAATGAATAAAATTTGTTTTTCTAATCCTAACTTTAATAATTCCTTCCGAATTCGGAGGAATGCATTCTTTATGCTTAGAAAAAACTGACAATTGGTCAGGTTTTAGTTTGATTGAATTAACATTATTACTTGGGCCCATTAATAATGAAAAACCTGTATTATCGTAAAATATTGTATTGATTTTTAAATCAATAAGTAAATCAAAATTCTTTATAAAAGGTACACCTAGAATAACATGGAAATGCGAAGATAATGAACCGTTAGTTACATAAAAATTATCTACAAAATCCTGATTCTCAATTCGAAAAGTTAAATCAACAGAATTCTTTATTTTAAACTCTCCCCACAAAACTGTATTCATAGAAGTTTTTTTTAATTTATTTAGTTCTAATAAGTTCACAACTTGTGTCACAAGTTTACAACTGGATCCTGAATCAATTAATGCTTCACATATTTTTCCTTGAATATTAACTTCGATTAATGGTAATTTAGTTTCAATGTTTTCATTAAAAAAAACATTAAAATTATGACACCTTGTATTGTCTGATACCGACTCTGTATTACTCAAAGAGGAATTATTCGCCGGCTTATAATCCCCCATCAATAGTTTAAATTATTATCTCTAAATCCCTGGTTTGCAAATTGTCCATGAGATTGAAATCCCCGGCTCCGATTTCTTGAATAAAATGTGCGACCAGTACCTCTTCCTCGGAAATCCCGTGAATTTTGAAATTCTCGTTTGTCTCCCTTATCCTCCAATGTATTATAGCGACTCTCATTTCTGAGTCTAAAGTTATTTTCGGTCGACTCTTTGTCGGGTATGCTGAAATTGAGGGCAAAATCGTTGTACATGGCCGGTTAAATTACACCGGAAACAAACAATATCGTCTTGCTTCTTATTTTGAGACTCTTTTTCAAGTTTCGAAATCTTATCTGACAAAACCTGCAACTGATCTTTCAGTTCCTTAGCGAAATCTCCAAAATAGTCAGCTTCTGATTGACTATTTCTATTAACAGTAACAGCACAAGCTAAATTAGCATCATCTATTTGTATAGCCGTATCTACAGGCATTGATTTATACACGCGTTCTTCCAATAACGCTATTTCTTCTAATTCTTTTAAATTTTTCGGATTTCTAGCAATTACACCCTTTCTAATCTGGGGAAGTAAATTTTTTTGTAACATGGAAACCAACCATTCCTGTTTTGTTTTTTCCTCACTATCTTTCGGTAAATTATGTGCAGAAATTGCTGCAGTAGCCTTAACATTTGCTTTTGCAATAAATTCTGCTACCGAATGGTCCTGCTGTTGTTTAAATGTCCAAATATCATTTAAAAGATCCCCTTGATCCCTTAATTTTTCCTACAATACATAAATCCTCCACAGTTTTAATGTTATGCTTGAAATATAAGAATGTTTGCAAAGCCAATCCAGCTAATCGCTGTTGAATAGCAAATAATTGATCTTCTTTCGGCCAAAGCAAAAGAACTGCTACTGCCGAAAATTTCGTTTTAAATTGTTCTAAGGTCCATGTTATGTCCTTCCCCGTAAAAATAGGAAAGATATTTAAAGAATCTAAAATTAATGCGCACCATTTCATTGTAACTTCTATTTCTGCCATCGTTTTGGCCTCCTGAGTGAGTGTTTCGGGTATTCTGAATCACACTCAAATAAAATAAAGAGTATTTCGAATGTAGATTAAATATCGCAAAATACTTGAAAATATTAAACAAAATTTATTATATTTAAGAATCCAAGATAAACCTATATAAATATATAAAACAGACAACATAAAATTCCTCTATGCAATTCAAATATATTGAAAGATATTTAAAACACACAAAATTTCTTTATGGCAGAGGCGGGAGAAACATTTATGACACATACCAATTAATTATACCCACACAAAATATAAATACCAATATTGCACTCCAATAATAATACTTTAAAATTATGAAAGTTGATACATAACATAAAATCATATGGCACTTTTATTTACACTTTTTCAACTTCTCGATATTAATATTTTTACGTAATACCGAGAAAAAATTTAAAGTTAAGTTTAATTATAAATTTCGAAATTAAATTGAATTGGAGCACCAAAACCCAGTAAAAGTCAAACTGTAACCAGAATTTATTTGTTACTTAACGGCACCAGTGTTATACTTCATTTATTTTAGAATCATTTAATTTTACTTTATTTACTCGATGACAATATATATATTATTAGATGATACTATGATCTGATTATTGGGAACTTTCAATATACTAAAAATGATGTTTAGTTAACAGAATCAAGAATTCTTAGAATTAATAATAATCTTAAGAGGAATTCTCCTTCTACAACATACAACAAGTTTAATTTCTATGATTGCGTTGTGTATAAATGATGCTCCAAAGTAGTTTCAATTATTATAAGTTAGATATCAATTAATAAGGATAGTAAGCAAGAATTCCAAAATTAAAGAAACTAATACTTAGTTTACTAAGATAATATATTTATTTACAAATTTTAACAATTAGAATTTATTGATTTAGATATATTAACCAAACTTAATCATATTACAACAGGATATTCTTATAAGAAATTAAAATTACAATTAAATATAATGAAACTCGTGTAGATTAAATGAATTCCCAGGGGTAGAATTTAGAGTATATTCCCCAAAACATAATAAACCACACTTACCCCTATTTCTAATACCCAAATCCCTTTTCTCCCTATATCAACTCCAGCATAATCGTCGTCAGGAACCTCAGATCTGAGCAGATCCTCCATATGAATCCTTCATTGTCGACTCCAAACACCGCGGCTAGAACATTGGATCAGATGAATCATCCCAAACGAGCGGGCCCTGTCATCCCGTAGAAGAAGCGAAGAGCAGGAACCTCCTTTGCTGCCGAAAAACACCCGGGACCGCTCACAGGCTGACCATCGCCTCCATCTGTACCTCGATCATCGCTACTATAAGATGCACCAGTCAGCTTTCAAACACAATACTCTCTCATCTCTAGCACGAACAAGACAAAATTACAGGAACACAGGCTTCCAGTAAAATCATAACTCCCGTCAGAGCCTCATAAGACAAATATCATAACTTCTCAAACATGAGAGTTTTATTCGCACGGAGGAGCGAGATAAAAAGGCAAGAACTGTAACCGAGAGCTTGCAAGAGAATGAATGACTTTTTTAAAAATCCAAATCCACTCTATTTTTTTCTAATAATTGACCAACAGGAGGTGCCCTTAAACACCCCCCAACTTTCATTGGCCAAAATGATCAATGTCCTTCTTGATGCAGTGAATTTTTAAGTGACATTGACCAATCTGACCTCCAAAATCTGGGAGTGTTAAAGTCGGCATTCGATGGAAAATAATTGCCCCCCTCAGTCCACCTGCGGGGGATACTCTACGTCAAAACCCCATCCTATCCTCAATTTTATAGATTCAAAAGTCAAAAGTCGACTCGGAAAACTTTTGTAACCGTATACTCCTATCCCGCGCCGACCTTATTTCAAAGCTGCTAAACTCTCATCCTCCCCGAGAAAAATAACAAGCGTTATCCTAACTATCCCCTTTAATGATAAAAAAAGAGAAAACTCCCAGCTGTCCCTATCTTTCTAAAAACACGGAGAGCCTTGAGTTTTAACTTAATATCAGGGGTGATTCTGGATGAAAAAATTTTTTCGGAAATTTGCCTAGCATTTTCGGAAATCGTCGTCGTGAGCCCCCCCCCCCCCCCCCTCCAGCGATCTTCGGACAAAATCGGCGTTTTCCCGCTATCTTCAGACAAAATCAGCGTTTTCCCATGTTTTTTTTTCTTTTTTAAGTGAAATCGGCGTTTTTCGACAATCTTTAGACAAAATTTGCTTTTTTACGCGATTTTTTCTCGAAAACGGCGTTTTATTCCCACGATCTTTTGACGAAATCAGCGTTTTTCCCATGATCTTTGGATGAAATCGGCGTATTTTTTTTGAAATATTCTTTTGACAAAATATTTTTAAGCGATCTGTTATCGAAAACGGCGTTTTTTCCCGCGATCTTTTAACGAAATCGGCGTTACATCCGCAATCTTTAGATGAAATTGGCGTTTTTCCGCCATCTTCAGAAGAAATCAGCGTTTTATCTGCGATGTTTGGTGAAATTGCCGTTTTTCATCGATCTTTTGACAAAATTAGTTTACAAAAACATTGACGAAATCGTCGTTTTCCCACGAAATATTGATGAAATGTATGCTATTTCGGCGATTTATGCTTCGGCGGTATGTTAACCTGTTATTCTAGTCACTGCTGATCGGTTCTGAAGCCAGAACCGTTCTAAAAATTATATAAAACTAAAGCAGAGATAGAAAAAATAAAAAATGGTGACCTGGAATAAAAATTGTTGTCGACAATCTTTAGACAAAATTTGCTTTTTTACGCGATTTTTTCTCGAAAACGGCGTTTTATTCCCGCGATCTTTTGACGAAATCGGCGTTTTTCCCGTGATCTTTTGATGAAATCGGCGTATTTTTTTTTTTCAAATATTCTTTTGACAAAATATTTTTAAGCGATCTTTTATCGAAAACCGCGTTTTTTCCCGCGATCTTTTAACGAAATCGGCGTTATATCCGCAATCTTTAGATGAAATTGGCGTTTTCCCGCCGTCTTCAGAAGAAATCAGCATTTTATCTGCGAAGTTTGGTGAAATTGCCGTTTTTCATCGATCTTTTGATAAAGTTCGTTTACAAAAACATTGACGAAATCGTCGTTTTCCCACGAAATATTGACGAAATGTATGCTATTTCGGCGATCCTATCACGAAATTTGCATTCCTACGCAATTTTTTTTCAGCGCGCAAAACTGTACAAGTTGGCAACTATGCGGAACTGATAACCCAATTTCAAATTTTCGGAAGAGAATGCCTTAAATTTTCGGAAATTTCGGACGAGAATCACCCCTGCTTAATATTTTTAATATTATTCTGTTCCTAAAAACCAGTATAAACATACTATAACACAATGTAATGAAATGGCGTTGTCCATTTTTTGATACAAGCAAATACAATGCGCAACACACTATAGAAAACACTAATTTTCATGATATTTATGAAAATATTGTGAAAGTTAGCGTTTTGAATCGAATTTCTGGAAACGACAACATGCAAAAGGAGAAAAATCTGAAACCACGTGTCAAGAATCTCTTATACCTCAACAAGTACACATAAATATCTTATTTACCAAAAATGAAATATACTATTCGATTCCAAATCCCTTCAATATTCAGGCTTGTCAATTTTGTGCCCTTATAGTTAAAAATTAGTCAGAAAATGTGTCAAACTTTCGTGTTGTTCAGAAATGAATTTAAGAAACACCAAGGAGTATATTTCCAAAATGTGGGGAAAAGTTTTTCCCATCCATTTTTATTTTATATTAATTTAAATATTGTTTGCGAAGCCAAAATGGAACTTGCAGTTCTTGTTTACGTTTTCCCCGCCGAATCGGCGTTTGTTTACGCTTTTCAACGGCACGGTTGAGTTGTTTCGTGTCGCGCTCAGTCATGGAGTGTATTCAGTAATTACTACTTGCGATCGCATTCGCCTGTATTAAAGTTCCTTTTAAATTACAAATATTATTTTGATTTAATTAAGTAACAAAAGCATTTTTAAAGTAATTTTCATGTTTAAAGTAATTTTTCTAAATGTATTTAATAAATTTAATGAATTTAATTGAAGGGGGAAAAAATGTTTAACCCTTTGGGGACGAGCGACCACTATGTATGCCGGCACCGATTGTACTCAGATCCCGCGAGACTACCATTCATTCCGGCGCTGTTTGTACTCACATGGGAAGCGAAATATCTCACCACTCTGTACGATGTGGCGAGAAAATGCTTGGCGGGACTTCACGATTAGCGCCAATCAACTCCGCGCAACTTCTCGTGCGCGTAGCTCTGCTTGGAGTAGTCATAAGAAAGTAGTTTCATTATGACCAATTCATGCTTTGCTGAAGTTACGCAGTGAATTGTTCCAAATTTTCACTTGTAAAAGAGATTTCGATATAATAAGTGCTAATGGACCTTATGCACGTGACGTCAGATGCCAGAGCTGGCGGTATGTTAACCTGTTATTCTAGTCACTGCTGATCGGTTCTGAAGCCAGAACCGTTCTAAAAATTATATAAAACTAAAGCAGAGATAGAAAAAATAAAAAATGGTGACCTGGAATAAAAATCGGCAATCTGTGGTAGTGTAATAAAGTCATTAAAGAGGCATTTTATTAAAAGATAAACTAACGTTTATTTTTTTAAGAAAAAACATATTCAAAATAAAAATATATATATATATATGAAATAATAAACAAAGAGAAATTATATCTGGTAAAATCAACCAAAAAGAGTAATTTCTGAAATTATATTATCTATAAAATTAAAGTCATACTTTAATACAATAAAAATACTTAATTAAACAAACAGCATGACGTAAGGTAAAGAGAGAAAAATAAAGATTGACCTGTACAGGTTGCAAGATAAACCACTCACTGAAGCATAACTGGAGGAAAACAGACTTCTTGAAACAGATGATGACGAAAGATAATGTCCGGGAAAAGTTCAAAGAAAGTAAAAAAAACCTTGGATGTTAACACAGTTCATGACAGCAAAATATTCATTACGACATTCCCGCTATCGACTAACAGAAATTATTTCATAAGACAACATCATCTTTCACCACTTAAAATAAACTATCACTGAACTTTCATAACTAATATTTATGACAACAAACGGCCTTTACTAGACCAAAACATCGTCAGACCACCCGCCGTCAAAACAAACCAACTGATTTAAATACCCCTCGCGATTCTATACATTGCCAGAGTGCAACGCCCCCTTTGCGTCTGCCGAAGTTGAGCAAATGCGTTCCTGCTTTGCGAAAGGGAGATACGGCTACTCGTAAGTTGCGATTTGCGAAGATCGCAAATCACGATCAGACGGAAGAAAACGATCATGAACGCACATGTAAGTGTTCAAATCGAAAGTAAACAAATAAGTAACCGATTTAAAAATGGAATATGCCATGGAATAGGGAAAAACAAAATAAAGGGATTGGAAATAAGATAAAGATGAGATAAGATTGAAATAAAATAAAAACCATTAAGTCATGCTACATTATCTTATTACAATATATATATATATGCTTATAGAGTGTTAAGGGTAGTGAGTAGGCTGACAACTGCACCGCCAGAATGCCAGTACGCGCAGGCGCAAACATCGCTAGCAGACGACTTCAGCTTTTCTGGATACATTTTAACGGGAAATTTACAAATTTCGAGAATTTTCTTGCAAGCAGAACAACAATTTTGAATTTATATTACCATATATTAAGTATATGCTGCTACAACAAAAAATTATTTTCCGGTATTTCTAACAAACAAGCATTAATAACTCACACTCCATAGACTGCTATGCTAAACATCGCCAGTAAATACCGTCAGCAGACGAATTTTAGCCTCGACCTCAGGTTGTGTGCATAAGGTCCATTATGAGAAATAAACATTTTTTTTTCTTTTTAAAGTTGTTCTTTATTTGCAGTAGTTAATTACTGTGTTAGTTTTCATAATAATAAATTCCAGTCTTATTTTTGCGTTAGTAGTTTAGTTTTGAAGGTCGTTTTTTTCCCTCCTAATTTAAATAAAATTTGTATTTTTCTAAAAACCTTGCTTATTGACCAGACCAAATAATCATTCTATTTAAGCAAAAGCGATAATTTATTTTATATTAAGCGATATTTATTTGATTTCAGCGATATACCCTGCTCCTAATATAACTTTCTTGAAACAATCATTAAAATATCTATTTCTGTTTGACCTCACAAAAATTTTCACCTCCCCCTCCCCCCCCATGCACACACAACCTTTGAAATTTTGAAAGTTATAACTTTCAAAAGTTATAACTTATGTATGACTAGCTGTATCTTATAAGATACAGTTAGTCATACATAAGTTTCATGCCATACTGAATTTTGAAAATAATTTTATACTATTATTATAGGTATAAAGCACTGAAAATGAATAAATATATGTCACACACATGTTACAAAAATAGAAATATAGTGATTTAGTGACTTACAATAAAATCCACAAGATTTGCAAACAGCCAATGTAAATTTTGAAATTGGTTGTGCCATAATAATAATAATAATAATAATAATAATAAAATATCTTAATAGCAAAATGAAAAATGAGTTTGTTGCTACTGTTTATCATTATCTTATTTACAGTTATGAGTATTAACTTTTTCAGGCTGAATTTACATTTTTTATATGCTTTTTTGCATTGTTTTGTATATCGTTATAGTCAGGGGTGTAGTTGTAAAAATAACAGAAGATGTGTGCTGTAAGTAGAGGGTAAGCGCTCAAGGCAGAGAGTATACCCTAGAGCAGAGATGGCGAACCTATTGCACACGTGCCCCTTTTGGCACACGAAAAAATAATTTTGGCACAGCATTGCTTGTGGCTTTAAATCAAAATAAAGTCAGATTACACAAAATCACGACTGATCTTTATTAAATTCGATTAAACGAAAATTGAATAATTAATTTTATTCCAATTCTGGTCTTTTTCTTTTTTTTTTTAAATAAAACAATATTTGAATACTATCGTCAAGAATTGCCCAATAAACATTATTAAATTCCGAGGTTAAAATTACGGCAATTTTGAATTTATATTAAAAAAAAAAAAAAAAAACTTTACGTTGACTGCGTTTGTCATTTTAGCAGTTGTTCTGATTATCTATGCTTTCAAGTCACTTTTTTCTCGAATGAACGATACCAAAACTCAAATCGTAAACACTTATCAGATCCAGTACAGTTTGCTTTTAAATCAACCTGATATTAAGTTGCAACAATAGAAATTAAACTGCATCGATTTAACATTTTTTATTATTGTCTAAAATGTATTTAATTGCATAATTATTATAGTTTAATATGTACATGTAAATTCCGCATATTTTTTAATACTTAATAGAAAAATTTATAAGTAATTTTAATTCATTATTTTTCCACCTACTAAATTTGTTTTTTAATTGGCACGTCATGGTTTATGTAAAATAATTTTTTGATAATATTTGGCACGCTGCAACAAAAAGGTTCGCCAGCCCTGCCCTAGAGTATGCATATTATAGTTTTCTGAAGAAACAGGGGGTATAGACGTGTTTCATTAAAAAATCCGGAAGGTATATGGCGTATACCCCCATATACTCTCCACTACATCCTTTAGAGTTGAATTCAGGGGGTGGCCTGGGAGAGGGAATATTCCCCCCCCCCTCGAAAAATTTGAAATTTTGTGTTTTCAATGGTAGAAAGTACAATTTCTCCACCGGAACTCTATAATATCCCCTCTGGAGCCACTGAAGTCCCTCCCGGAAAAAAGTGTCTGAATTCAACACTGACATCCCTGGTTATAGTGTAACATTTTATACAATTGTGATACAATTCTTCTTTTTTTTATATTAGTTTTGGGAGGTGTTTTTTATAGTATTTATATTCTTTATATGATGGAGCCCTCATAATGTTTATTCTTCCACATAATCAGTAGAGCCAAAATGAGTGATCATTATGTACTAAGTAATTTAATCAAATTATGACTATGTACTTATCTGATACCAAGAACTATGAGAATTTAATTATTTCTAAGAATTATTGAAGACAAAGAATTTATATCTGATCTGTCAAAGCTATTCGGATATAAATGTATATTTTATGTAATAATAATTCAGCTATTTATATTTATTGAGTATATTAAAGTAAGCCAACAAAATATTGACAGATGAGGCAGCCACTTCAGAGCGCACCATGACAGGGCACCATTTGTCTCACATATTAGTACAGATAAAATAGATTAAAAATTAAAGTAGATACAGAAACCTGATGGCTATTTACAAATATTTGGGGATAACTATGTTTTGACGCTAGAAATGAAGATCCTATAAACCTCCCTCCCCCCCCCAAAAAAAAATTACCATATTTTTGGCAGGGAGGGAGGAATTAAACTTTTTAAATTAAGCTTAATATTGAGTCTAATGCACTATGTGCAAATCTTTACATTCATTCGTTTTAAAGTTAAGTTGTTTTTATGAATAAACAGATTTTGATAGCTTTAACAATCTTGAGGAAACTACAAAAGAAAAATTCTAACAGAATTTAAAAGAAGAAATTGTTATTGATGTGCACTGTATTACTATACATCGAAACGAGTAAGTTTTGCCTACGAAACATATCGTTCTTACCTTCAATAACCCTGTTTAACCACCCAGAATTAAAGCTGTCTAAATAAACTATCCTATTCGGCCTTATATCACTAATCCTCCCCGATGTTTCAAATGACTGCGTTACGGCCACGCTACGACTATATTTCTTAATTCTGTTACCTGTCCAAGATGTCTGGAAGTGGGCTACAAGGGTGATTTGTGTGAAAAGTCTGAACGCTGTATAAATTGTAAAAGTGATCATGCCGCATTTCCCGTTCTTTCTCAAACTGGATTTGTGAAAAAGGTATTCTTAGCATTAAAATAATAGAAAACTTCCTTACCATGAAGCTCGCAAAATTGTTGAGTCTAGAATCCTATGTGTTGATGTTTCCTATTCAAGTTTATTCAAACAGCAATCAAAATACGTAAGGCACATTAGCATTCAAACAGATTCCTCTATTCTACCCAGTATCTCAAAGAAACAAACCCGTAATGATTGTTGTTATATTAAGTGTTCTGCAAGCCAGAAATTAGAGCGCTGGTTACCATCAGAATCTATTTCAATAGCATACCAAACTAATCAATCATAGAAATCTTCAGTTCAATTAAAAAAGTCGACCAAATTCCAGACTAATACTAAGACTTTTTATATTCAATTAAAAAAAAACTCTGATCCTTCTGCATTCAATGTACAGATACCTAATGCTAGTCAAATTGCGAAACGATCCATGAAATAAAAGAGAACAAGACATTTCGGTTCTTAACAATGGCAAACAGTGGGGAAAAAACGGCGAAAATTATGTCATAGTCCATGGATTACAAATTTGAAATATTCTAAACAGCTGATTAATTTTGTGGAAGTAGCTATTGAATCGGATTCTTATGACTCGAGTACTGATGAAGAGAATACTACCTACAAAGAATTTGTGCCTGAATAATTTTACACATTGTTTTTTAAATTCTTTCTCATTGTAAATATTGTTCTTATGTAGTATTTGCACATTTCAAACTTAATTCATATTTTGACATTTATCACTTTTAACCTTTAAAGTTCTTACTTATGTAACTTTTGTATTTTAACTATCATCTTTTGACCCTTTTAAACATTTTTAATTAAACATATCATTATTGTTCTCATTAATTATATAATCCTTTTTAGCTCATTTGCTTTTGGTTTTCTATTTTTGATTTCATTTTGAATTTGTTTTCGCCCAGTATGCTCCTGCAGGGGCTTTGTGCCACAAAACTCATTCAGCCAACTAACTAACCAACCCAAACTAATCAATGAAGCACTTTATCTCAATAAACCTATATCCAAAATTTGAAGCTAATCGGTAAAATTCTGCGTAAAAACCCCCATTTACATAAATTAAGGTAGGTTATCCCCTATTATCTCCGTTTAAACCTAAACAATGAACACCCAAATTTAATCATGGAAGTGCCTCGTCAGAATAGCCCTCATCTAAAGTTTGAATGAAATCTGATAATTCAACATAAAAAATCCGATTATCTAAATTTAAAGGATGGGATTAGCCACCCATTCCCTCCTTATACTTATTCAATGAATTCTCAAAACTAATCAGGGAAGCTCTGTATCACAAAAACCTACATCCAAAATTTTAAGGAAAATCGGTAAATTCTGCTTAAAAAACCAATTTACCTAAATTAAGGGGGTTTACTTGCCCCTTTTCTCTCCCTTTATAATTAACCAATGAATATCCAAAACTAAACATGTAGGCATCATTAAGCATCAAAATGATCCCATACCTGAAATTACGATGAAATCTGTTAATTCAACATGAAAATAAAATTTATCTAAATTAAGAGTTGGGATTAGCCCTCCCTTATCCCTTTATACTTATCCAATGAAATCCCAAAACTAATCAAAGAAGCGTCTTATCGCAAAGACCTAGATCCAAAATTTGAGGCAAATCGAATATTATCATGAGTTATCACATTAGACACAGGCGTACGTACATACATATAGAATGGGCGGACACATAAGCTTCCAGGCTTTGATAAAATATGAAATAAACAAGTTGGAAATTGCATGTGAACGTAGCAAATGAGGTGCGTTCGTACGATAATGAAGTTTTAAAAATATCCAGATCTTGCTGATATAGTAGAGTGTACTTCGGATACAGTACAGTAGTTGATATCTTTTTGTTTCTGTAAATATGCAGAAAGTAATTTTTATTACACCTCAGAAACGTATATCTTATTCATAAAATGTGAAATAGTTAAATATAATTAAAACACGCCCCAAACAATGTTTCCCCGTATAGCATTATGAAGTGGAATACTTTTGTGTGGCCCTGTAATTTAATAATAAAAATTCTTTGCATCACTGATTGTACAGAATGCATATTTTAGTATATATTTCATAGATTCATGCCAATTCTATTATGTTCGAATGAGTGTAACATCTTAAAAAAGCTTTTGAATCTTTTTTCCCATTGATCGTAATGTAATGGAATACCTTTGATTTTCCCTGTAAATGATCTATGCATCCGACTTTCATAACATTTGAAATGACTCGACAAAATTACGCAATAATTATATGTTTTAAATTTCAAACGATTAAAATGCATTTGAAATTTTTTCCCCATTGACCGTAATATAACAGAATCCTTTTGATTGTCCCTGTAATTGATCTATCCATCCGATTTTCATAAAATTTGAAATGACTCGACAAAATTATGTTATAATAATGTATTTTAAATTTCAAACGATTCGGTTGGGTAGTTTTTGCATTGTTATATGCAGACGGACGGACGGACTGAGCGACAACAATAGGTGCTACGTATTTACATAATTACAAACGCACCTAAAAAGGGAAAAATGTAAATGAAAATAGAAGCATTTAATTGTTATTTCTCCCCCGAATTTACTCTTTTGTTAGTAGTACTCAAAATTTAAAACTTCTACTTTTTTTTTCTTTTCTTTTTTTTTTTTTCTTTTTTTTTTTTTTTTGGCATTTCCGCTAAGAACACGTAAGAAATTTTAATATTAAAAAAATAATAATTCATTTTTTTTTCACATTTGTTACTGTAACAATGATAAATTGTGCA
Source organism: Maratus speculifer (assembly GCA_964019185.1). Lineage (NCBI taxonomy): Eukaryota > Metazoa > Arthropoda > Arachnida > Araneae > Salticidae > Maratus > Maratus speculifer. Next base: position 54,154,964 of record OZ025293.1, read on the forward strand.
CTATAACTAAAGTGGCCATCCATAAATGATGTCACGCCTGGAAGGGGGGAGGGGAAGTACGTGAAATTGAGACAGCTGTAACAAAGGGCTGGGAGGGGATAAGAAGAAATGTGACATCACATATTTTGGTTGAAAGAAAAGTATTAATAATTAGAAAATTAAATTTTGAAGTTATTTTGGAATTAAAATATTTTTGTGTCCATGAAGTAGAGTAAAAGTTTAAAACCAAATACAATTCCATTTCAAATTTCAAAACATTATTCCTTTTAAATACTCTTTCATATTAATATTATATTATTAGTGTATATTAATTATAATTTTTGTGAGTTGTTATTATTTTTATAGTTATTCACGTAAAAGTCATTAAAATACACAGTTAAAGTTTAAAAACAAAATTTAAAATATGATCTATAGCATAGTGATAGCTAAAACCTTGTGTGTAAATTACAATAATTACAATCAACGTTTAACACACAATACACAAACACACAGCACATACGTATACGTTTCGCTCTGTTGCCCTGGTGCTCGCGAAACGTATACGTATGTGCTGTGTGTTTGTGTATTGTGTGTTAAACGTTGATTGTAATTATTGTTCTATAGCATAGTGCTTTCTTTCTGAACTGCATGTATGTATAATATAGCGTGACATGTGACAAAGGGAAGGGAGGGGGGTTAAAAGTATTGGATAAATGTGTGGCATCATTTATGGACAGCCCCATAAATGAATACGTGATCTATACCTACTTTCTTCGAAATTTATGTTTACCGTTTGACACCCCCCCCCCCCTCCTGGTTGCTTTACAGTATAAAATATTCAATGTTTAAAATCGTTTAATTTGTTAAATATTTTTTTCCTCATTTCATGAAGATCCTATCTTATACTTCAGTATCATTTAGCTTTTGTAATTTTCTTGATAAATCTCGAGTTCTGAAAAGAATTTTCCAATACATAAACAGTATTAAGCTTAAGTGAAAAAAAGCAATAAAACGATAAATTCTACTGAAATATAATCCTTGACAGCAAACTCTACAGGGTTCTTTCCTGAAGTTCTGACGAATCTTCCCTCTTAATGAACAAACGTGAGGGTGGGTGGGGCGAAAATGGAGTAACTGTTTGTGATTTTGTTTGGATTCACAGAGATCAAGATCTAAGCACTGGCAGTATGCAACTCGTGAAGGATCCCTTGTATTCCCCCCCCCCCCCTTAATCGTTTTCGGCTAAAAACTCTTCGGGTTTAAACATACAAACCTTTCGATCTATACTTTCTTTCTTCGAAATATATGTTTCCCGTTTGACCTCACCCCCCCCACCTGCTCGCTCTACAGTATAAAATATGCAATGTTTAAAATCATTTAATTCGTTAAATATTTTTTTCTCATTTCATAAAGATCCTATCTTATACTTCAATATCATTTAGCTTTTGTAATTCTCTTGATAAATCTCGAGTTCTGAAAAGAATCTTCCAAAATACAGTTATTTTAATATATTTGTGCATAATAATTTTCGCTTCTTTCAAAATTCTTCTTTTAACTGCGTAACGTGAAAAAAAAAATCACGCTACATGAATATTCCATTTGCTAATTAGAGGAGTTCGTTTGTCATTTTTCAATCACTCGGAAAATGATCAAGGTGTGTGTCTTTTACAGCCGAATGAAATGATATTACCAAAATTCAGAAGAAAAAAAAACGCATAATAGCTCAGAGTTTAAACTTCTAGTAATATGCTTTTTATAGTTTTACCAAAATTAGAATGAGCAAAATTACGAAAGATTTTGGTTAAAATTTTAGCAAAAACGGCCGATACTCTACGATTGAATTAAATCTCGTCTCCACTCGTACGTCAACCAATCTTCTTGAAACTGACCGCGCAACCTTTAAATATCGAATCTTGGTAGGTTGGTTGGATGACACAGAATCTGTTTCATTACGGTGCTACAATGCGAAAAATTTGTAGAAATTTGTTGAAATTTGTCCATCGATTGTAAGGGGCTTATATGGGTTATTTCGAAATGCTGACTTATTTTTCCTATAATCTATTTTTTAAATTTCAATAAATTACTACTGAAAAATGATTCAAGAGTATTTTCACAAATGAAACCTTGACGTACTGTTTCCCTAGATTCAAGAAATTTCTTTCCGGTCCATATGCAAGAGGAATATTTTTGTGAAAATAATAGCTAGTGTATATTTATGGCAATCTTCAGAAATTTAATTTGGTATAATAAATTGTCGAAGTATTTTTTTTTCTTAATGGAGCGTTAAATTTACTATTCTTTTTAAAGGCCGTAAAAGCCAACTAGTAGCCTTCACCCGCCACACTGGGTCGGTTTTTCTAAAGAGTCTCGAATCCAACGAAATATATCTAGCAGTTGTGAAATAAAATAAACATTTTCTTAAATATCTAATCATATAACCATAATTGCTGCCTTATTCGTATAATCTTATGTTATCTAGTACAAAGTCGATGTTGATGACATAATAGACACAAAAGGAATAAAATCACTGATATACTAAATTTAAATATATTTTTAGTCGGTTTATTATTCTGATTTTCCTGTTTATACCTAAAAATGCTGCTGATATATGGCGAAATGTGCTACAATTTTCACCCCCCTCCCTACACACACACATTTATTACCTTCTTAGGGAAGGAATTTCTAAAGCCGCTAAAATAACTATTTAGTTATATTTTTAAGAAGTTTGTTATCCTGAATTCCTCGCTCTTAGCTAAAACGGCTAATCAGATAGGCAGAATGTCCCACTTTTTTCTTTACCTTCTCCCTTTGTACTCACTTTAGAGATCTGCACGGGCAAGGCCTCGCCCCAAAGCCAGAGCCCGGCCCACGGGCCGGGTTCGGATCGATTTCCATTAACGGTATTCGGGCTGGCCCGAGCCTTACTTGTGAATACTTAGACCAAGCCGAACCGGGCCTAGTCACTAATGTTTTCGGGCCAAGCTCGGGCCATATTTTTTCCGTCGGGCAGGACCTAACGTCCCAATAAATGATCTGCCGAACGACACTAGATGCCAGCAGAGAAAAATTGTTGGTCCTAAACTCTAGGCCGGTGCTACCCCTGTCGGGTGGCGCCAACTTTAATTTATTATCCTGGGAAAGAGTCAGGTCCTCACACTTTCAGAAAAAAAGCTTTAGTCGGGTCTTATTTTTTTTTCTGCAGAGCTGGATCGCGCCACACTGGTTTTTCCAGGTCGGGTCTGGTGTGGACTTCCTTCCTACAATAGGTATATACGTGAAAAATTTTCAAGCCCAGGCTGCATCCGGTGTACAGTCTAAACGCTCGATCTAGCATCGACACAGCCCGTATGCTGTGGCGGTTCTAAGGGGTGGGGTAGGGCACGAAGTCCCCCCCCCCTTGGGCTGATAAAGGGTTTACAAAGTGATATTATGTATCCTCACGAGAAATAACTTGGGGAGAAGCTCGAGCCCGTCAAGGCTTGGCACGGGTCGTGCCAGTTTAAGTCCACGAGATTTGGACTGGGTAAGGTTTTCTCTTATTTTGAATCGGTTCGTGTTCTGATCTTCCTTTTTTTTTGGAGATTCGGGTGGTGGCAAGCTTATTTTTCTTCCAAACCAAGCCTGGTCTGGATATCATTTTTCTTAGAAGTTTGCATTGAACAAAATTTCCAGGTCGTGGCTAGGCCCGGAATAAAAGCTAAATATTCGGTCCGTCTCTTATCTAGATAGTATGATAAACATTACTGTCCCGATCTCAACCTGTGCAGATAAACTTTCGGTACAACTCTGATCTAGACTGTATGATAAACATTACTGGCTTGAAAGCGACAAGTGTACTTCTCTAATTTTGTTCCCACGAGCCCAAATTGGATTGAAAAATTTTTTGCTTGTTAATCTTGAAAATTATTAAACAAAGAAAAAGTGAATTTTGTTAGGGGTTGCAAAAGAAACTAGCATTTCATCAAATGGTTGCAAAAAACCCTCAAACTTTGTGAAAGGAACACGGTGAAAATTTGAATGTCTGCAAAGGATCCCATACACGTATAAAATCGAATTTTGTTGAAGGATCGCGATCAAAACTGACGTCAACCATTTACTGGGCTCAATCCGCAAGAATAAAAACCGAATATGTAACTGACTCAAATCCGAAATCTATGACAATCTGCCCCGATGAACTAAGCGCAGCTAAAAAGTAAAAGTCAAACCGACTATTATCAAAATATAGTTGTTAAGCAGACCCAGACCCTACCTGAAGCAAAAAATCAGAAATTAACTTGAACCATAGCAAACACTAGAAGCTAACCGGATCCAAACGCGACCCACAAAAAAAAGTAAAAATTATCCCGACCAGCAGCAAAAAATAGAAGCGAAACGCACATCAAATTTTGTGAAATGATAGCAGAGAAAACATGAATTTCTTCAAAGGATCGTAAAACAGACGTACATTTCGTACAAAAATTGCGAAAAGGAACGAAAATTTTATCAAAGGACTCATTCCAATCAATTCGAATTAACCCGAAACCTTCTCATAAAATTAAAACCAAATCCTAAACTGCTCCAAATGCTCTAAGCACAGCTAAAAAGTAAAAGTCCATCTGACCAACAACAAAATGTAGCAGTCGACCAGACCCAAACCCGACCAAAAAGCAAAAAATCAGAAATTAACTTGAACAGCAGCAAAGTATAGAAGTCAACCGGACACAAACTCGACCCAAGTAGAAATTAACAAAAAATGGAAGCCAACCGGACCCAAACCCATCCCACACCAAAAATGAGGACGAAACACGACCCGCATTAAAAAAATGAGTTACGACCCGTGCATGAGATTGGAGTTTCCAAATTTCTAAAATCGCTCCCCCCTCCCTTGAGGACTCTCCAGATAAGCCCTTAGCTTCCCTTTATATCAAAATTTTTCTTTGCCTTTTGAACCTGTCACAATCTTTTAAATTGCACTTTCTGAAAATATCACTTCGCCGTTTAATAGACTAGACCACAATACCCATATTTGTAGCATATAAGACACTTTATTGTAACAATAAAAAATCAATAACAAAAATTCACCCCCCCCCCCCCCCACGACTTAAATTGGGTTTTATCACTCCCTTCCTTTTATTAAGTGCAGAAAATTTAGTTCTTTAAATCTTTCCACTTTTATGATTTTTTAAACCGATTTATAAATATTTTTAAAGGCAAACAAATAATAAGTCATCTAGTAAACATCTCCCCCCTCCGCACATACACGAAAATAAATAAATAATAAATGTGCTTATTTCTTTTTCCCTCAGGTCACAAATTTTAAACCTTAAAAGTCTGATTTTTCTAAAACTTTTATTGTAATAATAAATAATCAATCATATAATTTTACTTCTCACCTACCAAAATTGACGTTTCCTTTCTATCTTTTTTTGCAAAGCATACAAAAATTCGTCTTTCTGTTTATTATTTTTAATACTATTTTTTAATAATTAGTCATGTAAATAAGACAAGTCATCTAATAAACTTCCTGCATCCTCCCTTCACATCACTCAAAATTTACTAGAGTTGCAAAAAGACAGTTTATTCCCGGGTTCATTTCTAACAGACCAGGTTTATTCCCAAAAAACCGAATTATTCCAAAAAATCCCGGGTTTTTTCCAGGTTTATTCCTAAAAACCCGGTTTATTCCCGGGTTTTTTTCTAACCGTTGCAACGCTAAAATTTACTAGAGCTCCTTGCGGTATTTACAAAAAACTTGTAAAAATCATCAAAAATCTAAATTTCCTTCCACCTGAAATTTTGACAAAATATTTTGCCCTACTGACCTAACGTCACATAATTTTTTTTTAAATTTGCGACACTTTTTCTGTCACATTTGTTACAACTAACAATAGAAAATTGTGTTATGTCTATAAACGACGACTAGGCTGGGATTAACACCTATACCTTCTTTCTCCAAAATTTCTATTTCCCTTTCTCCCTTGCTGTTTCCCTCTCCGCAAAAAATATTCAAATTTTTAAAATATTTAAATTTGTCTAAATATTTTACTCATAATTTTATGAAGATCTTACTTTAAACATTCAGTGCTATTTATCTTATATAAGTCTCTTGATAAGTTTCGTATTCTAAAAAGAATTCCTCCCAACCCCACCCCCCCAAAAAAATAGTTATTTAAAGTAGTTGTACCTAATATTTCCCCACCCCTTCATTCAATAGTTTTTTTTTTTTTTTTTTTTTTTTGTAATCGCATTAAATAAATAAAATAGTTTTTATTTTATATTAACCTATCTAAATTAATAATTCGTTTATTTTCTGAAAATCAAACCGTTTAATTTTGGGGCGCTAAAGGTAAACAGATTGAAATTCTTTTACAACTTTTATAAACTTGAAATCATCGAATGTAGTGAAAGTAATGGGAAGACAGTTGAAAAAATCCTTTAGACAAGACACCGTCAAAACACACCTTTGAGGAGAAAAATCGTCACAGATGATTGGTTAAGAAAATCCTATTTCCTAATTGGATGATTAGATGTCAATCATTTCAATTTTAGTCCATCCTTTGAATGAGCTGAAAAAGACAGTTGGCCATCTTGATTTGCCTCGACGTGTGACTAGTGTGGGCTCTTAAGAGCATACACTAGTCACGCGGTAAAAGCTGAACGCTAATGATAAGTCTATGGGTGCAATCTTTTCAAATATCTCGCTTTATTTTTAATATTTTTAAATGATTTTTTTTTACAGGATAGCTGAAGACGATCCATAACCGGCCTAGTTTTTATTTTTTCAATTTTGGTTTTAGATTTTTTTTTAAATTAATTTTCAAAACCGATTTAAACCGGTTCTGAAACTGAAACTTTCATAATATTAAAAATACATAACCAAAATCGAAAAAGTAAAAACAAAGCCGGTTGTGGATCGTCCTCAACTATCCTATGCGAAAAAAATCATGTAAAAATATTGAAATTTGAACCAGATATTTGAAAAGAACGCCCCCATAGACTTTACATTAGCATTCGGCTTTTACCGTGTGACTAGTGTACGCTTTTAAGAGGCAACACTTGTCACAGAAAAAGACTCGAATGATAATGTTAAGTCAATGGGGCATTCTTTTCAAATATCTTGCTCAAATTTTAATATTTTTACATGATTTTTTTTTGCATAGGATAGCTGAGGACGATCTACAACCAGCCTAGTTTTTACTTTTTTGATTTTGCTTATATATTTTTTGCATTATAGCAGTTTTAATTTCAGAACCGGTTAAGACCAGTTTTGAAATTTAAAATATTTTTTTTTAAAAATCTGAAACCAAAACTGAAAAAGTAAAAACTAGGCTTTTTGGGGATCGTCCTCAGTTATCCTATGCAAAAAAAAATCATGTAACAATATTAAAATTTGAACGAGATATTTGAAAAGAATGCTCCCATAGATTTTACATTATCATCTGGGTCTTTTTCTGTGACTAGTGTTGCACCTTAACTTTTTCCAGGATGAACACAGAAGCAAAATATCCAGAAATATCTAAATGAGCTTTGAGGCCTTTGATGGGATTCAACATAACACACTTGTGTGAACATGCTTTTTCTACTTTGCTGTTTTTTAAAAACCAGCACAGAAACAAATTACCTTTAGAAAGTGATTTAAGGTTAAAATTAACCAGTTTTAACCCCAATCTAAAAGCCCTTGTCGGTAAATACCAGTGCTAGATATCTCACTGATTACAAAATTGTGTTTTCATAATAATGAAACTTATGAGTTGTAAATTTCCAACTGGACTAAAAAACTACAGACTAGGATTCTAACCAGGGATCTCGTGGCTATATTGATAGAGCATTGGTAGCTTAAAGAGATTTCTGATTTGAATCCTGGCCTGAGCATTTTTTGCCCCGTTGGATATTTACAACTAATATGATATTTTTACCAATCTGAATAATTTCATTAAAATTAATGTAGAATAATTAAACATATTTTTCATTGTACCTGTTATTTTAACAATTATTCAACTTACGCACATTAGGATTACCAACTTTTTTTTTGTTCATAGTACATTCTTTGTATGAAAATTTGCCTTTTTCATAGGATAGGATTGATGATAGTTTACAGAGGTATCAGTTTGAGAAAACACAAACTCTTCTAAAAATATAGTACAGTTAATTAACGACACAGTGCAAAGCTCAATTATGTTTATTTAAAACCCTAAATACTCTTCCAAAAAATACACTGGCCTCCAAAAGTTAAGGTACAACATGTTTTATGAAGCTCACCAGAAAGAAAATGTCAGTCACATTAAACTTCATAATTTATATGAATGTCAATAAGCTTTAAAAAAACTTACACAAAAATTACAGATACCACTTTTATTTTATAGAAAAGATCAGGTATTTGTGAATGAGAGAAAAATATGTAATTAAAAAGCTTTTGCAGGGCTTGAAAATTCTAAAAATTTTAAGGTTCCAAGCTGGGAACCTACATGAAAAATATAGGTTCCCAGATGAAAAACATAAGTTCCCGAAAAAATTTATGTATGAGTATTTTAACACAATTTTCCGTTTTATCGCGATTTTTTAAAAGAAATTCGCCATTTTTTTTGCAATTCTTTGACGAAATCTACCGTTTTACCGCGATGTTTTAACAAAATCTGCCGTTTTTCAATTTTTTTTTTTTTTTTTTTTTTTTTTAACGAGATTGCCGTTTTCGTTATTTTTTAAGGAAATGTGCGCTGCTTCGCATGATTTTTTTAACGAATTTTGGAGCATTTTCACGATTTTTTGACGAAACGTGTTGTCTTTTCGCTATTTTTAGACGAAATTTGCCTTTTTTTCGCGATTTTTTTTTTTACGAAATTTGTTGTTTTCCATGATTTTTTAACAAAATTTGCTTATTTTTGCGATTTCTTAATGAAATTTACCGTTTTTCGCGATTTTCTGACGAAATCTGCCTTTTTATCGCGATGTTTTAAGGAAATTTGCCGTTTTATCGCGATGTTTTAACGAAGCCTGTTCCTTTTCAAAAGACAATCTTTACGAAATTCGCCTTTTTTGCGATTTTTTAATGAAATTTGCGTTGTTTCATGCGATCTTTTAACGAAATCTGTTGTCTTTTAGATATTTATAGACGAAATTTGCCATTTTTTTCGCGATATTTTGACAAAATTTGTTTTTTTCCATGATTTTTTAACGAAATATGCCGCTTTTTTGCGATTTCTTAATGAAATTTGCCGTTTTTTCGCGACTTTGTGACGAAATTTGCCGTTTTTTGCGATCCTATAATGAAATTTGCGTTTTATGAGATTCTTCTGTTGAAATTTGGGCTTTTCCTGTAATATTTCGACGAAATTACGCATCCCCCGGGCCGCTTAAGAGCTTTTTTTGGGCGATTTTTTGCTTAATTTATGCGTTATAATGCATCCGCGGCATTGCTAGCGTACATGGCGAAAGGCTAGGTTCCCGGCGGGAACCTTAGTGATAAAATATGCGTTCCCGGAAAGGATTTCTGGGTTCCCCGGGATCACGGGAACGCTATTTTTCGAGCCCTGTAATTTAATGTTTTGTTGTATTTGAACTATTGTTGTCAGTTTTGTTTACAACAACCAGTAGAGTCTAGAAATGTCTAGAAGAAGTCATTTTCCCGATTCATTAAGGTGGTGGGTGGAAGGATGGATGGAAATAGGATTGTCACAGGCCAATACTGCTAGACAGCTCAATGTATCTTGCAATGCAGTCCAACGACTTTGGGATCAATATGAATCCCCACGTGTTACAACACCTGCAGAAGATCAGTTTCTAGCTTTTGCAGCCCGAAGGAGAAGATTCATAACTGTGCCGCAACTCATTGCAGATAACTTTGCAGCATCAGGGAGAAGAATCGTCACTACTACAGTGCGAAGACATCTTCACAATAAAGGTATCTATGCAAGGCAACCAGTTGTGTGTGTCCCCTTCAACAGATGACAGAAAAGGGCCTACTTATGTTGGGCAAGAGAACCTGTTTCCTGGACCAGACAACAGTGGGCTTCTGTACTCTTCATAGACAAGTACAGATTCACACTGAAGAGCGATTCAGGACAGTAAAATTTTATTGGTGGGGATAAACAAGGATTCTTAAGCCTATTTACGGCACATATACGTGTTGCTCGTTCCCAAAAGGTTAATTGTCATAGCTGATAAGTAACAAAATTAATTGTACTTTCAGGAACTATAGCTTCATAATAGAGAATTATTCTTTAAGAATATAGAAAAAATAATTTTATGATACATAAATATCAGAAAAAATATATGAAGTACTCAAAAATTAGTCATCTTACCATCCCATTTTTTTATCACCAACACCTCCTGGAAAAGATCTAACATATTTTGGATCAGCTAAGAGAGAGACAGGTTTAAAAGCTCCAGTAGAAAAATATGCCCCAACTGGTCCAGTAATAACATAAAGAAGAGCTCTTTTGGCAGAGCCTATCCCAAGTGAAGCCTAAAGGGAGAAAAGGGATACACAAAACATTACCTAAAATGTAAAAATAAAAACTAACTACAAAATTATACTGAATATCCTAAAAATCAGTCATAATTGTAAATAACTATTAAGAGATACCTACCAGTTCAGCTACCTTAAAACAAACAGCAACAAAAAATTGAAAATATTGTGCAAATAAATGAAATGTTTATTGAATAACTTTGTTTTAGACCATATACGGATTTTAAACATTTCTTTACTTATACATAATGGCATAATTACAAACATTTGAATTTCAAAATAGATTTTTACGCCTTAAAAGTCAGTTTTCACAATGCACAATAAAGGTAATACAAAATTTCTAATCAGTAACTTTTTTAAACCTGTCATACATAAAATAATTAATACCAGATATAAAAAGTTTACAATGGCGAATAACTTTGCATTTTAAAAAATATCGCCTTAATACTTCTCCTTGGGAGAATGAAAAAAAAGGAAAAAGAAATGAAAGGAAAAAAAGACCAGACACAAGCAAAGCCCAGATTTTATTAACTTAAAAATTACCTACAAATATGTCACGATGTAACATGTTAATGGGTTAGACTTTAAATAGGAATATGTAAATATTACGGGGCTATTTTAGTAACACTGAGATAGAACAGCTAATGTTATTTCAATGGAAGGGATTTAGAAGTATAATTTTTTAGGTGCATTTGTAAATGAAAATACATAGCACCTTCAGTCGTCGTTCAATCTGTCTGTCAATCTATCCATCCGTCTGCATATAACACAAAAATTACCCACCCAAATTATTTGAAACTTAAAATATATAATTATTGCATAATTTTGTCAAGTCATTTCAAATGTTATAAAAATTGGATGTATAGTTCAACTACAGGGACAATCAAAAATATTCCATCACATTACAGTCAATAGGAAAATATAGTTTCAAGTGCATTTTAATGATGTTACACATTTTCGAACATAATACAAATCATATGCATGTATGAAATATATACTAAAATATACATTCTGTACAATCTGTGGTGCAAAGAATATTTTTTTTTTAATATACAGGGCCACACAAAAGTATTCTATTAAACTATTTCACATTTATGAAATTGATATATACTGCTGAGGTTTACTACAATTCCTGTATAATAGAAAGCATTTACTGTTTACAGGAACACACACGTTTTCGGATACTGCATTATATCTGAAGTACTACATGTTTTAAAAATTTAGTTGTAGTATGAATGCTTCTCATTTGCTATGTCTGACATGCAATTAATGACTTGTTTGTATTTTGCTTGAATTTGACATTTATTGTAGCTTTTAAATCCTGTATTTTTAAATTATGCATCCCATTTTCACATTTTATTTCATATTTTAAATTGTAAGACTATATAAATGCATTATTTTAGGTTCTTTGAAGATTCGCCTTCAGTGTCTTATTGTGAAAGATCTGCTTGATATTTTAAAACTGGGTAAAAAGGCATGGATAGTTTAATTATTTTAGCTTCCCAAAAATGCTTTTTATTTTGCTTTAATTTTTTTTTTAAATCTATGCTGCATTTATAGAAAGTTGAAACACTTTTCTATAAAACAGATGAAAATGTTATAAGTCCACCTTAGATTAGGATCCGCCTTCTCTTTCAGGAGAACACTCAACAAGGAATCCAAATGGAGGTTGAGATTGTAAATAGATTAGGGCTGAAAGATTCCCTCCCCAAGTGAGAAAATTTTGCCTTTGGCTATAATCGACTAGTAGATTAAGGCAAAATATTTTATTTTGAATGCAAAGAGAAAGAATGAATTGATAGTCATTGAATGGTTTCAATATTATTGAAAAAAAATTCTGTTCTTGTGATAAACTTATATAATTATGAAATATTCATTTAAATTGTAGTAATTTTTTTTGTTTTTAAATAATGTAGTATACAGAGCTCCCAACCTCCGGCTTTTGTTAATTCATGAAAATGTACTTTGAACCAGAAAATTTATTTAATTAGAAGTGTCTAGTACTGTCACAGAGGATCATTTGAAATTTACTTAATTTTGTTGAGTCGATAAATTTCTGGTTAGAAGTATAATTGTTTGATTTTTAAAAAGCCGGAGGTTGGCATGTCTGAGTATATTTTATTTTGCCATTTCAGATTAACTTTTAATTGCAAGACATGGGCTCGGCCTGGACTTAATATTATCTGCAGATTCCGACTAGACTCCATCATTACTCTTTCAGAACCAAGGAAGCCTTATTCTTTTCAGAAATTTGGGATGGGGCCTTAGACATTTTTTATGCTCAGAGCTGTGCAGGAAGTCATTAAGACCATTTTGCTTAGTAAAGGTTGAACTGAGTATCGGAAAAGGGAAATTCTGTAAGGAATCTTATTTTTTTCTACGAAAAATCAAGGACTTTTTTCTAGTAAGGAAATTAAACATTTTTCTACACACGCAAAACTTAGTTATTTCTTCTCCCACTTGATACAAATTATTCAAAGATAGTTATTGTTTGTGAGACATGATAGTGACCAATTGACATGACAGTGAATAGATTATTTTTAATAAATTCTTCAGTAAATTCCAGCAGTTTAGTACTGCTAATTTTGCTTAAATTTCTCTTCTTAAAATGTCAAATCTAGCATTATTATTATTTTATTTCACACTAATACTTAATAGCTTAAATTATGTAGTTAATTTTATATATTGAAGTACATATTGAATTGAAGAAAAATCAAATGACTATAAATATTACTATTTTAGTAAAAAGGCAGTAATTATATAGCATTTTGTAATAGTATAATTAAAGAAAAATTAGTTTTCTCTTTTTTCTTTCTTTTGAATTAATTGCTATTGGAAAACTTATGAAATTAGGAGATGTTCCAATTCAGAAATTATGTAGTTGAATGACGTTTTCGATGTTTTATTAAAGGGAAAAAAAATATTAGGAAATTTTGTCAAACTTAGCATTGTGAACAAAATTTCCAGACACGCCCACATGAAAAAGTAAAAAAAACTATTGCCATGCAACTAAAATCGCTTAAAATTGGTGAGTAATTTATTTAACAAAAATTGGAAAACTGCATTCGATTATGGATCCCTTGAATAATCAGGTTGCTAAATTTTTGCCATCACGTTAAAAATGATTAACAAAATGTGTCAAAAAAGAAAAAAAAAATCAGCAAAAAAAAAAATAATTCTAAAGTAAATATCTTGCATTAAATAACAATTGATTTAACGTTATGAGCTATAGGATTTCCCTATGTTTTGCCCTGAGAAGCTCACGGTTCTTAGAGTTTGTTTACGTATGATGTCACATGCGCTTTCCTTATTGCACTCTTAAATGATAAAAACCTTATCAGTTTACACTTCTGCTGTTATCTTTATGTATTGTAATTGGGTATGATATACATGTTTTATATGAAACCATGCTGAACAAACATTATTTCAAGTGGAATAAATTATCATTTAGCTGTCATTATAGCATCTGTTTTCAATTAAGTCTAACAAGGCATTTAGCTACGTTCGATTCAAAGTTCTGAATGGTTTGCCCCAGAATCGTTCCAACACTTTTCGCCAGTCGCATTTTATTATAAGTAGATGCAAATCTTAATAAAGATTACATTTTCAATTCCTTAGCTAAATTTTATCCGATATAATAAAAGAGGGCAAGGTTCTCACTTTAAAGTTTATGTATTTTATATGTATATTCAGGGCCTGATTATCAACAAAGCACTCTTCCACCAGAAAAAAAAATTTTTTTTGCTTATTCATGACAATAATTTCAAATGAAAAGGGAGTCTAAACAAAGCAAAAATTTCTATAAAATTTTACTGGTGAGAGAGTGCCCATCAGTAATTAGGCTCTGTGTATATTTGATTACTCCAGAACTATGTTCCTGTAATTTTTACAACTGTAATTTTTAAACTGTTGCTAACCTGTTCGTGTAATTTTTACTATTATTATTAAAAATGGATTTTCTCAAATCAGTTCTTTTTAAATTTCATCAAAATTGATAAGGTAACTTTTTAGAAATTCAATAAAAATAAATATATTTTTCTAAAATATTTAATTTTCATCAAGTGCCGTAGTCTTCTTTGGCGAGAAAGTCCCTATCATGCGAGTTTTCTCCCTCTTTATACATACTATGTTTTACTTTTATGATGTAAACTATCAGAAATAAATAAATACATACATACATATAAAGTATTTTAATATAATTATACAACAGTTAAAGTTTTCACACTTTAACCACTTTATTATCATCACACTTGCTTCATTTGAAAAAGTATTATTTTATAGTGGTGAGCTTTGTATGCTGATACAGAGTGGTGGAAAGACCCTTGTGGTGAGGAAAATTACACCACATACAAGGTACGTGAAGGTTAGTGGTTAGTAAATATAAATAACATAAAGATAATACCCCAATCTGCATTGTGAGAGATTGATCTGGATATTACCAAACAAAAATTTTTTTTAAAAACTATCAATAATTTAAATAAAGTAAATTCTTAATAACACAAGATCGACTTGCTTAACCTTTAAAATTTGCAATATAGGATTTTTAAGGAGATACGAAGAGTATTAAAATAACTATCATAAAAAAAAATTAAATTCAATAATTGAGAATTTGCAACTGGTAATTTACCTAAAGAGAATTTAGGAAGAGAAAATATGAAAGAAAACAAGGATACATATATATATATATATATATATATACACAAATATTTATTTCAAAACAACAATTATATGATTCATAACACAATAAGAAAATTACCACTTAAGAATATCATCTTCATAGTTGAAACACATTGACATCGTACTATTCTAAAATATCAGTTTGTAATTACAAACACTATAAATAATACTGTTCTAACTTATCAATTTTTTGATCATGTTTTCTTTTTTTTTTTATCACACATTATTATAAACTTACACAAAAACAAAAGACTCACAGCACAACTAAAACAAGGCATAGCCTAAGTTCTCATTATTATTTTCTTTTCTTTTTTTTAATAAATTCCTTGCTAAAAATTTTAAATTAAAAATTAAATTTTAATATTGAAAAATTTTCTCTTTTTTTTTTAATATAAAATGAGCCAAAAATTATTTAGAAATAAGGAAACGCTACATAGAAAGATTAAATCGCTCACCATTTTTTTTCCCGAAGAATTGACATTCATTCATCAGAGGGATCCATCACAAGCAATCTGTAGCCCTTTTTTTTACACCACGCTGTTTGGAGAATCATGAAAATCCCTATGAGGCACATAAATGTCCATGTAAAAATAGTTTGCAATATTAACGTACACTGTCGTTTGGAGACACATGAAGTTTATTATGTTGCATAGAAATGTCCATATAAAATTAATCTGCAATATTAGCGTACACTGCCATTTGAAGACACATGAAATTCATTATGTTGCATAGAAATGTCCATATAAAATTACTCTGCAATATCAGTGTATACTGCCATTTAAAGACACATGAAGTTCGTTATGTTGCATAGAATTGTCCATATAAAATTAATCTGCAATATCAGCGCACACTGCCATTTGAAGACACATGAAGTTCGTTATGTTGTCGGCAGAACTGTCAGTATTTTTCTAGACATTCATTTTCGCTCACAGATTTGTCTGTATGTAAAAAGAAACTTAGATGGGGGTGAAGTCTTGAGCTTCCGCGTTCAAGGGATGATTTTTTCTTCAAAAAATACTTTTCTAGGGACGACCTACATAGTTGGAACCAAAATACCTTATATCAATCGTAGATTTTTCTCTTAGAAAGCACTATTTCTTTTTTTTTTCTCCTCCCAATCCTTTTTTTTCTTTTCTATTGGTTTCTTGTAATCAAGTTGATTGGAGGCTATCACATTTCGCTTCTCATTGGTTACCTTGACCGGTGAGAGATTCAGCCCTTTTGAACATTAGGAAGACCTTTTTTTATGTCCGTCTTCGTTCCACGGATTGTAGGAGTCATCACCTTTGTCGGGGCCACCCCTCAATGGGCGTTTTGGTTGTAAATTCTGTCATTGTTGGCTGCTGCGCATAATGTCAAACTTGGCGACAGTCTCGTATTTTTACAACCCTTTCCATTCTCACTGTCTGAAGTTTTTATGATGAGCAATTGAAACCCTACGTGTGTGTTCCTTTTAAATCCATTCGTTCTTACAGAACGTTATAAAGTCATAAAGTTTATAGCCTTAATTTAAAAAAAATAGCTTTTATCTTTTCCTGAAACCTGAAATTATTATTACTACCTAAATGAATGAAACGAACTTAAAATGAACATTAATGAATAAAATAAATTTAAAACTTTAATTTTTTTTACGTATATTTATATATATTTTCGCTTTAGTTGTGCTTAATCATTCTTTATATGTACATATTTATTCTAGCGATGTCGTGACAATATCGTCACTACATGCTATCTCCCCTTTTTTTAAGAAAAAAAAAACATCCTATACAAGATAAACTAAAGTAAATACACAAATTTATCAAAGTAATACAAAATTCTAAAATAATATTCATAATCATTTATGGATGAGAGAAATAATCGTTCCAATGTGGTGGCATTGAAAAATAATATCCAAATAGATACATAAACGTATTTGTCATAGCAATACCTATATTTTTCATCTTTTTTTTTAAATCATTATTATATATATACATCTGTATTATAACATTCCATAAATGGATGTGTATTTTACTTGGCATGTTCTATATTCCGCGTGCACCTATGCCTATGAACAAGAACAAACTTCCTCGACTAGCAAAATTTTGAAAGTTTACTAATCTTTGAAATGAGAGCAAAATTTTCTCCGAAGCTTCTGATTTATTTTTTTCATGAATCATAAAAAGTGATTTTTTTATTTTCATCAACAATATTTGAGAAAAAAATCTTCATCCTAATTCATTTCTTCTTTTCTTTCTTTCTTCTTCTTACGTACATTTATCTATGTCATTTATTAAATTTTTGTCACTGAATTCTTTTTAATTGACTGTCTATTTATTTATTCCTCATTGTCTTTATTATTATTTCTATTAGATTATTGTGTCTGTTTGTTATGGAACTGCCTTTATACTTATTGTTAATTTTTCGTGCCGAATAAGAGTTGTGAAAAATTAATCAAATTTTATTTTATTTAGTTATTTTATTTATTTATTTATTTATCTGTTTATTTTATTTTATTTATTTATTTATTTATTTTTAGAACATATGAGTATTTTAGAGTTTGTAATTAATAGTTTCTTTATGTATTTCAAATTTTGTTCTAATCTAGTTTTATTGCTATATCAATTAATGAGATATGATCTTTATGACTAATATATTTTCTGTGGACAATCTCATTTACATACAATCTCAAAAAAAAAATATTTTTTTTTTTTGTAAAATGCAAGCTATCGACCAGCAATAAAAACTTGCAACCGGGGAGTACGAAATATATATTTCCCATGAGATTATAATATAGCCTTTTTTTCTTTATATCTATATATTGTAATAAATATTTTATTTTATTTTGTTTTATTTATTTATTATTATTGTTCGTAGTGTTTTAAAATCCATTTTTACGTTGAATATCAATGAAAAATTAATCGACCATGAATTATCCAGTTTTATTTTACCCTTTTTTTATATATTTATTAATCGTGTGAGACCATGAGAAAAAAAAAACTTTTAACGTTTAGTTGTGTATTAGAGAATTTTTTTTTTTATTATTATTATTAAAAATATCTTAATTGTCTTACCCAATTTTTATTTATTTATTTATTTACTTATTTACTTTTATTTTTTTTATTTGTCTATTAAATGAAAAGTCGAACATTTTTAGAAGTAATTAGTATTTAATGGTAAAAGTTTATAATTTAAGCTGATGTGTTCAATGAATTATTTTTTTTTTTATAGAAAACTTTGACAGTTTCAGTAAACAAATGAATCAGTTTTAATGAATTATTTGAATTATACATTTTTTTTAATTAATTAATTAATTTATTTATTTACGTATTTGTGTTTTCTAATGAATGATTATTTGTTTTAGTTTTGCTTGCCATATTGGGCGCAAATAATTTAGAAATATGAATTCTAATAGGCTTTAGATCGGGTCTATTTCTGTTTTTAATGAGATAGTTGTCATTCCTGAAAATTCTGAAAATTTTTGATGTAACGCCTTAGGTTTTATCAGCAGTTTTAAGTATACTTCATCGTCTAATTGTAGCTCCTTGTGTGTTGCCTTTGAATTTCTATTTAATTCCCTATCTGCCATTTCCTGATTTTTGATAACCTCCTTTCTTATTTCGTGCATATGTTTTAATTTATTTTCAACATATTTGCTGTAGGAGGTCATGTCATGTACTTCGAAGTTTATGAAAGGCGTTTTTATTTCTCTTCCAAAAAATAACATGCTTGGAGAGAATTTTGTTATTCTATGTACAGTTGAGTTATGCATCAAAATAAAATACTGAAGCTTCGTATCCCATTCATAAGTTTTATTATTAAAAGCTATTGAAGCTTTTAATTCCCTATTAATCCTTTCCGAAAACGATTGACTTTCAGGGTGATAAATTGATGAGGGGATTAGTTCGATATTTAAATTTTTCATGCAATCTTTAAAATCCTTCGATTTGAAATAAGATCCATTATCAGTGGGAAAATATCTTGCTAATCCAAATGCGCTAAAGTAACTATTTAGAGCATTGATTATGACCCTAGTGTCCATCGATTTATGTGGAAATGCTTGTAAAAAACGTGTGGCAGTGTCTATGACCGTCAGTACAAATTTATTCCTATTTAATGATGGAATTAAAGGTCCAATTATGTCGCATACCAATCTTTGCCCTGGGAGATAATTTTTATTCATTGTATTAAAAGGAATTTTTATCATTCTATGTTGTTTAAATGTGTTGCATGTTATACATTTTGTGCAGAATTGTTTTATCTCTTCATACATTCTGTACCAGAAAAATCTTTCTTTTATAATACGATAAGTTTTTAAGAAAGCAAAATGTGGGGCATGTGCACTGTTTAGGATATCTTCTTTTAAGCTCTGTGGTGCAATATATAATTCTGCATTATTTGAATTATGTGAATTTTTCAGAATTAATATCCCATCTTTATTTAAACTGTACTTTTCGTATTTTTTTACTTTTCTTTGTTGCTATAAGTCCTCAATAATTTCTTTTAATTTTGGGTCATTTAATTGTTCTATTTTTATATTATCTGCATTTAGCTTTTTATTTACCGTGAAAAGGTTTTTATCTAAGTCATCTGCTATTGATAGGGCATGTACCGATCTACTACAGAAATCAGCGGGATTATGAATACCTGCAATGTGCGATACTTCAAAATCATAATCCTGTAATTTTAGTAACCATCTTGCTACAATCTCAGGCTGCTTTTCTAACTGTAAATGGCACGTTAATGCCTTTAAATCTGTTAGCAGAAAAAATTTTCGTCCTAATAGAATGTTTCTAAAATATGTTACGGTTTCGTAGACTGCCAAAAGCTCAATCTGCATGCTTAGGTATTTCTTTTCTGAGTCTCTTAATTTTCTTCCCGTAAATTCGATTGGGATCATTTTATCTCCTTGTTTTTGTGCTAGTATATCTGATGTTGCTATTTTTGATCCATCTGTAATTATATAGAATTCTTTACTAAAATCTGGGGGGGGGTGTATAGAAGGTTGTTCCATTATAATTTTTTGTATTTTTTCAAATGATTCCTGTGCTTTGTCATTCCATTTGAATTTTGTATTAGCTTTAGTGAGATCAGTCAGTGGCGCTATTATCTCCGCATAATTATGTATAGTTGCTTTAAAATATGTGCATAATCCAATAAATGCTCTAACTGTTTTTTGAGATGTGGGTACTGCAAAGCTTGTTATTTTTTTGATATTTTTTTTGTGAGGGCGCATATCGTTTTCCGCTAATTTTGTCCCAAAAAATCTATTTCCGTTATGTATAATTTTAGTTTAGTCAGTTCAATTATAAGATTGAACATTTCTAATTGTTCTAATGCTGCTTCTAGTATTGTGTGCATTTGTTGTATATCATTAGAACCAATTATTATGTCATCAATAAAGTATTGAATATTGTATTTTTTTTAAAGTCCCCCAAGACTATATCAATTAAACGAGCGAATTGATTCGTTGAAATTTTTGTTCCAAAAGGCATCCTTGTTATTTGAAAATGGTTGCCTTCCGTGATAAATGCTAATTTATGCTTGTCCTGCTCATTTAATTTTATTTGAAAGAATGCAGAATGTAAATCTAAGACAGTGTATAATTTTTTTCCTGCCATGCTTTGTAAAATATCTTTTGTATTAGGTACTGGATATGGGTCACTTTCTAATATATCATTAAGAGCTCTAAAATCTATAGCCATCCTAAATTTAATTAAATTCTTATCGTTTGTTTTTGACGTAGAATTTTTCTTTACAAAAATTACTGGGAAAGCATAACTTGAATTCGTGGGCTCTATGATACCGGCATCCAATAAATCCTGAATTTCTTTCTCCGTGAATTTTTTTTACGTCGTGTGCTAATTTAAAGGGTTTCGTTTGTATTGGAAAGTCATGCATTAATTTAAAGTTCGGTTTTATTACATCTGTTTCCCCTAGCGTTTTATATGATTTGCTGAAAGCAGTAGCATGTCTCATTAAAATTGGCAGTACTTCCTTTTGTACCTTCGGTGTTAAGTGATCAACTTTAAAATCCTTTTCTAAAAGTTCTTTTTTTCTTAATTCTCTAATTTGTGTGATGTTTAAGTTATTAACTTCATAAATATTATCAGTATTTGATTTATTTTGTTTTTTTTTATAAAAAATCAGTGGTAATTTTTCCCATTTCCTGATCTTTGTGAAGTCTCAAATATTGTTTAGAATTATTTTGTACTAATATTGTGAATAAATTATTTTCGGTTTCCTTATTTTCATGAACTGAATTTTGGATTACTAATTTACTGTTCTTATATTTAGGTTGAAAAAAAATTGTTGTCCGTTTTTTAATTTTCCATCAAAATTTAAGTTTACTAACTTCGATTCTCTAGGTCTCAAAGTAATGCTTTTTTACAAATACTCGTGTATTAATTTTCGGAATTTGATTATAGTGATAAGAGTGGATTTGTCTTGGTATTGTTTGAAACTCGTCGTTTTGTTGTCTCGGCTTAATTTCATTCACCTCAGTAATTTGATTCTCGTTAGGATTTAATTGTATAATTGAGTTTAAAAGCATTATTTTCAAAATCCATAATTATTTTATTACTTTTTAAAAAGTCGTATCCTAAAATGATTTTGTAATTACGGTCAAATTCTTCTTTAGTTACATAAAATGTGCCATTTAAGAAAGTGTTGTTAAATCTAAACTTAAATTTTACACAGTGTTTAAAAGGAATCTATTTGTTTGATAAAGTTGTAATTTTTATAGCATTGGCTAAATATTTAATTTTTATATCTGTCTGTTTTATTTTTTTTGAAGACCCCTGGAGATATTAAACTTATACTTGCACCACTATCAATAAGGCTGGGTATAATTATATCTTTCTTTATTTTTAAGTTCCATATTGGTAATTCATTGTTGTTACCCGAATTACAACTTGCAATCAATTTTTCTTTAATCATCTTTTTTTTGTCCTCATTTCTTCTTATTTCTGTCTTTCTTGTTTGTTTTTGTTTAATTATTTTTAATTCCTTGTTTGATTTATTTTTTATGTTATAACCCTGTTTTTTTTTCAATGTTACGGGACCTATGGGCTTGCATTTCTCTCAATTTTGTAAGTCCCCTTACCGGTTTAAATGACTTTGCCCTCTGTTTCTGTTATTATTTTGTCTAACCCTCCTGTCTCTGTTTTTATTTGGAAAGGTAATTGTGGGCTGATGTTCCCTGTTTCTCTCATTATTTTGCGACAAAAGATTTTAGCTATTTTGCATATTTGCGAAACTCTGATGCTGCCCTGTATATGCGATTTGTGTATTGTTTCCCTGTGTTGGATCAAAATTTTGCGTTGGAACCATATTTTGCAAATTATAATTTCCATGATACATTTGATTAGGTCCTATCTGTGATTGGTGCAAATTTTGCCGATTTGGGATCTGATTTTGCATATCATTAAATCTAATTTGATTGTTATGAGGTCTTGCGAAATCAAATGTTTGTGGTACTTGAAAATGTTGTACATAATTTTGTGGAAATCGTTGAAAGCTTCTATAATTGTTATTTTGGTAGTAATTCTTGTGAAGTCTTGGCCTAACATTGTTTTGTGCTCCCCTCGGTTGAAAAAAATTCGCATTTTTTTAAAATTAAAATAACAATTTTGAGTCTGGTGATTGGACTTATTGCATATATGACAAAAATTTTGTGTTATATGATCTATTTCTGCTGTGTTTTGTGCACTTTCGTTTTTGTCAATTTGTAAACCTTTTATTTGTTCTTTCAGCTGTTGTATCTCTGATATTTGGTCTTGTGACATGCTAATAAGTGCCTCAAATAATTTATTTTCGCTTGTTTCCGTTAAATTATTTATTTCACCTGCACATTTACTGTTTAATGCACTTTTGATGTTTTTAGCTTTCTTTACTGCGTCTTTGAAATTTGTAGGTGGATATTTTTTCAATTCGAAAGAAATGTCCGGTCTTAGCGCCTCAAGATATTTTGTTAATTTCATTGTTTCTAATAGTTCTTTAGCTCCATTCTTTTGTTCATGTCCTGATAAAGCGAGATATTTCTGTGCTTCTATATTGAACTTTTTTGTTAATTCCTTGATAGTTTGATTGGCTGTTTGTTTGGCATTTATAAATTGCAACTGAGCATCTGCAAAAGATCTTTCTTTTTGAAATTGTTTTATCGCATTTTGTTTAAAGGTTTTATAATCTCTTGTGCTTTATGTAATTCATTTGTGTTTCTCATAACTTCTCTTGCTTGCCCTTTGAATTTTGATTTCGCCAACACCAATTTTATGTCATCAGGAAATTGTGCCGCCACAGCTAACTCCTCAAATTCTTTAAAAAAATGTTTTATGTTTTGATCCGGTTTATCCTCAAAATTTTGTAATGAATTTATCAGGAGTATCCATTCCGATTGTGAATGTTTCCCTTTCAGGAGAAGCCTGTCTTACCTTTCTTCCTGTCACATTTATTTATTTTGAAAATCTGTAACAGATTGATGTTTAATTGTTTTTCTTTAATTTTATTTTTTTTCTTAACTTTTCAGCACTGTGAATTATTACGTACTATACTCTCAAAATATAATTTTTTTTTATCTAGGTATCGAAATTACGCTCACATAAAGGGAAAAGAGGAAAAAAAAAATCTCATAGAAATTTCAAAATCCCCCTAACTATTTCCTATAGACACACAAAAATAATAATCACAAAATAAATTTTCAAAATACAGATATATATATATATATATAAACAAATCTATTGTAACGAAGGTCTTTTTTAAATAATGTGCTGTGAGCTAAACCGGTTCTCCTCTGTATGCATTCATTTCATACGTATAATTATAATTTTTTTTTAATTAATTTTTCTAGATATGCACAAAATATCAATTTTGTTTTACACAATATAGGTAAGTGATGTTTGTTAGTAAAAGAAGAGAAAAAGAAAATAGCTAATTAAGGAGAAAAATTATAATACTGAATATATTTATATATATAATCAAATGCAGAAAAAAAAATAAATTTTGAATCCTAACTGCAAGTTAAACACCTGGCATTAGCACCATTAAACTTTTAGTAATGTGGTGAGGAAAATTACACCACATACAAGGTACGTGAAGGTTAGTGGTTAGTAAATATAAATAACAAAGATAATACCCCAATCTGTGTTGTGAGAGATTGATCTGGATATTACCAAACAAAATTTTTTTTTTAAACCTATCAATAATTTAAATAAAGTAAATTCTTAATAACACAAGATCGACTTGCTTAACCTTTAAAATTTGCAATATAGGATTTTTAAGGAGATACGAAGAGTATTAAAATAACTATCATAAAAAAAAATTAAATTAAATAATTGAGAATTTGCAACTGGTAATTTACCTAAAGAGAATTTAGGAAGAGAAAATATGAAAGAAAACAAGGATACATATATATATATACACAAATATTTATTTCAAAACAACAAGTATATGATTTATAACACAATATGAAAATTACCACTTAAGAATATCATCTTCATAGTTGAAACACATTGACATCGTACTATTCTAAAATATCAGTTTGTAATTACAAGCATTATAAATAATACTGTTCTAACTTATCAATTTTTTGATCAAGTTTTCTTTCTTTTTTTTTTTATCACACATTATTATAAACTTACACAAAAACAAAAGACTCACAGCCCAACTAAAAAAAGGCATAGCCTAAGTTCTCACTATTATTTTCTTTTTTTATAAATTCCTTACTAAAAATTTTAAATTAAAAATTAAATTTTAATATTGAAAAATTTTCTTTTTTTTTATATAAAATGAGCCAAAAATTATTTAGAAATAAGGGAACGCTACATAGAAAGATTAAACCGCTCACCATTTTTTTTCCCGAAGAATTGACATCCATTCATCAGAGGGATCCATCACAAGCAATCTGTAGCCTTTTTTTTTACACCACGCCGTTTGGAGAATCATGAAGTTCCCTATGAGGCACATAAATGTCCATGTAAAAATAGTTTGCGATATTAACGTACACTGTCGTTTGGAGACACATGAAGTTTATTATGTTGCATAGAAATGTCCATATAAAATTAATCTGCAATATTAGCGTACACTGCCATTTGAAGACACATGAAATTCATTATGTTGCATAGAAATGTCCATATAAAATTAATCTGCAATATCAGTGTACACTGCCATTTAAAGACACATGAAGTTCGTTATGTTGTCGGCAGAACTGTCAGTATTTTTCTAGACATTCATTTCCGCTCACAGATTTGTCTGTACGTAAAAAGAAACTTAGATGTGGGTGAAGTCTGGAGCTTCCGCGTTCAAGGGATGATTTTTTCTTCGAAAAATACTTTTCTAAGGACGACCAACATAGTTGGAACCAAAATACCTTATATCAATCGTAGATTTTTCACTGAGAAAGCTCTATTTTTTTCCTTTTTTTTTCTCCTCCCAATACCTTTTTTTTCTTTTCTATTGGTTTCTTGTAATCAAGTTGATTGGAGGCTATCGCATTTCGCTTTTCATTGGTTACCTTGACCGGTGGGAGGTTCACCCCTTTTGACCACTAGGAAGACCTTTTTTTTATGTCCGTCTTCGTCCCACGGGTTGTAGGAGTCATCACCTTTGTCGGGGCCACCCCTCAATGGGCGTTATGGTTGTAAATTCTGTCATTGTTGGCTGCTGCACATAATGTCAAACTTGGAGACAGTCTCATATTTTTACGACCCTTGCCATTGTCACTGTCTGAAGTTTTTATGATGAGCAATTGAAACCCTACGTGTGTGTTCCTTTTAAATCCATTCGTTCTTACTGAAAGTTATAAAGTCATAAAGTTTATAGCTTTAATTTAAAAAATAGCTTTTATCTTTTCCCGAAACCTGAAATTATTATTACTACCTGAATGAATGAAACGAACGTAAAATGAACATTAATGATTTCCCGAAACCTGAAATTATTATTACTACCTGAATGAATGAAACGAACGTAAAATGAACATTAATGATTAAAATAAATTTAAAACTTTAATTATTTTTTTTTACGTATATTTATATATATTTTCGCTTTAGTTGTGCTTAATCATTCTTTATATGTACATATGTATTCTAGCGATGTCGTGACAATATCGTCACTACAACCCTTGGAAAAATTTTTAATTTAATATAAAATCAAAAAATTGATTTTTTTCCCCCATGTCAAAAATTACTTTCTTTTACAGTATTTTCTGACAATCATTTTGTCTTTACAGAAAAGGGGAAATGTCATTTGATCCTTTCATTTCTAAATATAGATACCTTGAAATTTTGCGAATTTAAAAAAATAAATAGTGAATGCATCATAAATGTAGCCGCAAAAGACCCAAAAGGAAAAAAAATGACAGTTTTTTTATTTTTTAATATATATACATGCAATCAATCAGATTTTAAAGAAAATAATAATAAAAAGTTTACCTGCAGGGACTTGAGAGATAAAATAAGAACACATAAAAAAAAGCAAGGAGAATCTTCTTAAAAAAAGCTTTATTTATTTTTGGGTGAAAATAAATTAATTTTCATTCATAAGAATAAAAGCACTGCACTCATCAGAGCTCTCATTTTTTTAGAGCCCGGCCATAATAGCTTTACTGGATATATATAATTATGATGAAAGAATACATATCTTGAAGAAATGCTATTTTTTTCCATTGGGGAATCAGGGTTAAGATGTTAGCACAAAGACCTGTTCTTTCGCAAAAACGGAAGAAAAATTTTTGATCCAGCAATGCAAACATTATTATTTCAAAAACAAAATTCTTTTGATTTTGAATAGTCCCTTTCATGAAGGACTTAATTTGTGTCACAAGTAGATTCCATTGTGGTCGATTAAATCCTTAATCTCTTTCACGAAAAATAATCACTTTCTTGACTTTATATATATTTTTTATGCAATGAATTGACCATTAATTCCGTCGTCAAAAAAGAACAAAACTTCACTGACACCACATACACACATTCTCCCGCTGGATTCTGTACTGTTCTAAGGCAAAGAAACGAAAACAGCAGCAAAGGGTAGAGGGGGGGGGGTTGCCATAATCTCATAATACGCCAATTGGCAGGGCTATAGAAGTGGCGATGAAACAGATAGGCCAAACGCTTAAACACTAATAGGGAAAATTGAATTTTAAGATTAAACTTTTATAGTACCAGAAAGATGTGAAGCCAATAATGTATATAAGGATTCACCTATTTTAAATTACGCATCAGTAGAATTGAGTCCGATTGGACGGGAGGAGGAGCTATAAAACGGAAGTACATCCCCCTACGAAAATTCGAGAAAGCTCAGGAACAAACCACAACCGGAAGTAACAAATTCGAAATCATTTTATCATTTTGAAATAAATGAAAAGTTACGTAAGAAAAGAAACTTTACAGAGAAGTTTTAAAAAGGCGAGAACTAAAATTTTTAGAATGCGAATTTTATAATAAATGAATAAAGATTAATAAAATACACGATAAATTAAATTGAATAAAAGTATGGCAGTGGTTATGAGTAACCACAACAGTCACAACCCAGAATCTTGATCAGACAAATACTGAGTTTTAACCTAATAACAGAGATGACCAATGACAACTAAATGTACCCGGGTATGTCAAAGAAAACAAAGGATTCAAACAAAAAACAAACAAATGTCAAAAGAAAACGTAAAAAATTATGACACACTACCTTGTTTGATTGATACAGAAAATTCTATTAGTGTGATGCCATATCATTTAGCCCATAAATTTAATTTAATCAAACACAAGGTATTCTTGCTTTGAAAGAAAAATGTCTTGTTAGTTTGAAATTAGGACGAATATCTCAAGATACTGAACTTTTTATAATACACAAATAATTACCATAAGCATTAATTGGGTTACCACATTGTTGAAACACAACTGTATACACAACTGTTTAAATTAAATATTGGTTATGCTAACATGCAAATCCATCAAGGTAACAAGAAAATAACTCTTACGTGCAATTTTTCAAAAAAGTCATCTTACCGAACTTTACATATGTCAGAACCATATAACCATCCGCCAAAGCTACAAATAAAAAATGCAGAGATACTAGAAGGAAATTTTGAGCCAGAGTTGTTTGAAATCATCGACCACAGGCCTAAAGTTCAGTAAGTTGAAAAATTACCTGCTCGTCTAGCCAAAGATGTCTGTATTTTTGAAAAAGATAAGTTTGATGTAGGCAGTTGCCAATACAGAACCCAAAGAATGAATTTAATTTCTGACCTTCCAGTTTCACTTAGGGCTTATCATACGTCCTCCAAAGAAGAAGAAATCCAAAATTAAGTCCAAAATTTGTTAGAAGCAAGAATCAGTAGAGTTGGTCTTTTTATTCCTCACCTGTCACTTTAGTTTACAAGTGCAAAGAAAGGAAGAACACTTGTTTATGTGTAGATTTCAGAAAATTAAATGCAATTACCAAGACAGATGCAGACCCTACCCTGAATTGACACTCTTTTGAATAAATTAGCATGAGCTAAGATCTTTTCCATCTTTGATTTAGCCAGTGGATATTGGCATACACCTATCCACCCTCAAGAAACCGAAAAATTGGCATTTGCAACCACTTCTGGATTGTTTGAGTGGATGTGATTGCCATTCAGCTTAAAAAATGCACCCATAATTTTTAACCATACACAATCTTTAATAAATACAAAATTAACTTTGCAAGTAGTTATTTTGATGACAGTATTTTCCCAAAATGAAGAGGAACATTTGATGGATTTAGAGACATTATTTAATGTTTGTGTCCAAGAAAACCTCAAATTGAAATTATCAGAATATAACTTTGTTAAAACTGCAATTAATTTCTTAGGGTATGAAATTTCTAATGGGTGTATTACTCCTGATAACTCAAATGTAGAAGTTATTAAGAAATTAAAACCACATTATTAAGAAATTAAGAGTTGCAATGCTTTTTGGGATCTATTAACGTGTATAATAAATTTATCCCTAAATTACTGGAATTAGATACCCTCTCAATCGATTGTTAAAGAAAAACTTCCCCTATGTATTGGAGCAAAATTGTTGAAATTATACTGTCAAGCTAAAACAGGCTTTGACTGAAAAACCTATCTTAAGATTGTTAGATCCCAAAATGCCTTGTGAACTGTTTATAGATGCCTCAAGTCTTGAAGTAGGATGTGTTGTGAAACAGGCAGATGAAAATGGAACATTAGATACTATAGTATATCACACTAAAAAATTTCACGATTATGAAAAAAAATTCTGCAATTACAGAATTAGAATGTTTGGCGACTGTGGATTCCTTGGATAAATTTTATCATTATTTACATGGTCAAAAATACATCATACATATGGATTACGTGGAACTTACCTGGCTCAAAAATGTTAAAATTAGACAGCATGCTTCAGAAAAAGTACATCATATTCTACATCTCCTTGACTTGAATGAAGAGACAATCAAAATGAAAGAAAATGTAACAGTAGATAGTAAAAAATATACAGAGATAAATGATGCTGTTTTAATTAAAAAGAAAAGTTTGTATAAGACTGTAGTCTCATGTTTTTACGTTAACCCAATTAGAAAAAAACCCACATACAATTTGGCCACCCTGGAATTTATAAAGTGATAAATTTAATTTCCTGTTAGTATTATTGACCTAACATCAATTAGGACATTGAAAATTTTGTAAAATACTGTCATACATGTCAAATAAACAAAAAGTGAATACAAAAAAGATTTGGCATGTTATAATTGATGCCCCCAACAGATATACCTTTTGAATGCTTGACAGTGGACTCTGTTGGCAGAATTACCATAATTTCCCGCATATATGCCTCAGCTCAGATAATTCGATTTCCTACCAGAATTTGTTTTAAATAAAATGTGACTTTTGTTTGCTTAGCATTTATTTGACTTCATTCTTTAAATAAAATTTCCAGTATGAAAAACAGTTAACTAAGTACATGCAGAAAATTATGGTGCTAATTTCTACAAAAAAAATATTTGCATTTGGTTGTTGATTATGCAACTCATTATGTGTGGGGTTTTCCTTCAAAAAGTGTAACTACTGAAACTTATACAAACATTTTGAAACAATTATTTCATTTACAAAAACCATAAAAATTGTTAACTGACAGAAATAGAGCATTTATAACTTACAGGTCAAAGAGATTTCTTTATATTTACAATGTTAAACACAGATTGATGAGTAGTCACCATCCTGAAATGAACAGGAAAATTGAATGCCCTAAATCAGAACATTGTAACTAGACTAAAGTGTAAAGTTAATTCTATTTTAAAGAAAGTACTGTGGACTAAACTGTTAGATGAAGTCTTATTCAAATACAACAATACACATCATTCTGTAACTCAATTTACACCTAGTTATTTATTGTTAGGAAAATTACCATTTGACCCTCTTATGCCAAATAATAGTTATTATCCTCCTACTGATGAAGTTAGAAAATTGGCTAAAGAAAGAACAATTGCTTACCATAAGAAAAATAAAGTCTGCTATGATGTTCATTTCAATCCTGTAAAATTTAAAGTTGGTGATATTGTAATGTATAAGAATTTCATTATCCTAATACCCCTAAATTAACTTTTGTATGTTCTGAACCATACACCATTTTGAAACAAATTTGTTAAGTCACCTTTCAAATCGAATTACTCAGCCTACATTTTAAGTGAAATTTTGAAATCGTCCATTCATCCAAGTTAAGATACTACCATACCCCCTCAAAATCTCAAACTCAACCATGAATAAATGCCACCCATCTCTTTTATCTTTCAATTTTTAATTTTTGCTGTCCTATTCCCTCTATCATTAGCATTTGGAAGAGGACCCAGCTGGATGTTTAACCCAACCCCCAGCAGTGTAGGATGAAGGTAACAGTTTAAAAACACTGTTAGAATTTTTTTTTTGTATTATTATTATTATATGATAATTTATATTGTGTCAGTAGGGGTCCTCTGCTCCATAGCCACCTGCTCTTAGATGGGCTGTTTTCACAGATTCTTTTTCCAGGTTGAACAAAGAATCTGGCAAACTGCTTTGCTTTCTCTCTGTAAGTGAATAACAATTTCTCACTTTCATTTTTCTATCATGTAAGTGATGCATTTTTTGTGATGGTATTTCACCTCAGAGTATTAAAACCCATGTTGCACGGATCCTGGGCATGGTGAGAATTATAGCAAGTTTATATTTTTATTTTTTAGCTAGAGATTTCCAAGGTCCAATTTTTGTATTTTTGAATTACTTTGTATTTAACTCTAAAGCTGCATATGAGAGGTGCAGCTAAGTACCTGAGAATAAATTAGGAAAAGTTGAGTTTTTATGCAGTATCATAACAAATGTGTTGCATTTAATTTTGTTAATATCGCAGTATAAAAATTCAGTATTTTCAGAAAAAATAAATGCATTTATTATAAAAATATATTTTGTTGATAGCAGTGTTACATATTTTGTATTAGTGAATATTTTATATTTTTGAATGTTTTGTATTTTTGACCATGTTTACATTCAATACCTTGTAAATTTTTCAGCATATTTACCTTTCAATATTTTAGTATGTAAGCCAATGTTGCAATTTTACACAAAAAAGATGTTTCAAAAAGACTTTTCCACAAAGACATTTAAGTTATGAGAAAATTTACTTTTTTGTGAGGATTGTGTTTACTGAGAAAAACATATTTTTGAATGTTTTGTCTGTTATACAATGTGTGTTTATTATTTTGAATGTTGTACATGTTATATATTTTAATCATCAGAAGTTGCATATTGATTTTGATTAATGTTTCTGTGTCTCTTTCGAGAATGTCCCTTATATACTTGCTGCAGCATTAGTGTTTGCATTAACATTTGTTTTGCCTTAAGTAAAAAAAACATATTTTTTCAGTAATATAGTATTTTTATGTCAAGAATAATATTTTCACTAACCTTCAACATAAACAATGTAAAACTAGGTACAGCTTTGACATTTAAAAACAGAAAAAAGGAGAAAAAATAATAGAGGAGCTGAGATCCAGAGACCTTGCAGGTGATATCTGTGGCTCTTGTTTTAGGGGGGGGGGGGGGGATATGAAAGGAAAAAAAGTTAATCCCTTTTAAAAAACATTAAAATTCAAAATTTAAAGCCCAATCTAATTTTTTTTAAACCTTAATTCTGGTGCTTAAAAGCAATTTGCCTTTGATAGCTTTATTTTCCAGCAATACACCAGATTATTTTCAGAAATAATTTCTGGACACTCTTAAGATAAAAAAGTTGACATAAGCACAGTTTTTACTTCTTGCAGTGAGTAAAACGAACTCCAGATTGCTGCGCTTTTCTAACATCACAGTGCCAAGATCTTTTTTAACAAATTAAATTAAATCATCTCCCATTCTTATAGTGTCGCAACCTGGTAGAAATAATTTAAGTTATGGCATTTAAATAGTCCACAGCAGTGAAAAACTATGGCTTTTGGACCTCAAGACTTGCCAAACAAAACTACAACTATTAGTTCATCAAGCCCAAAATTTTTAAGTCAAGCCAATATGAGCCTGGTTTTCAAAGGACATGTATGCAAAGGATTAATGAACCAGGTCCCATAAATTGGACTGTTTTTACTCTCTGCCAACGGCTACATGACTTATGTAAACACTGACAGTTAAATGTGGCTGGCAATAAAGTCTGTGCTCTACATTGGAGTAAACAAAATGTGATGCCGGGAAAACAATGACTGGTGGATTGAGGTTCCATAGCCAACAAGCCTGATCCATTACATATATAAGGAAAAAAAATAATTTAGTAGTTTTTGATATAAATTAAATACATTTTTTAAATATATCCCTTTTAATTATATCTGCATAAAACTATTAAGAAGGCACTGCTTTTTCAAAGGGCTTGGCAGCCTGTTCAGGTCACAGACTCCCATGATCAAATATCCTTACTTCTTGTTTCCTTTTTAGTATTTAATCATTATGTATCACTTACAAAGATGAAGTTTTAGTTTTCTTTTCAAATCTTCAAAAATAAAAGGAAATTTACTTTAAGTATAAATTTTTCTATTCAATTTTTCAGATATATTTAAAAAGGATCTACTATAATTTCTGGCATATAATCTACAGATCAAACAATCATTTTCTGACAAAGAATTTTTTTAGAAATAAATGTCATTTATTAGATCGCGTTAAATATCTGTCTTCAGTCACTAAATACGATTTCTGGGTGTAAAAAGAATTGTTTGATCTGTGGATTATAAGCCAGAAATTATGATAACATAAAAGAATCTCCCTAAATCATAAATGTTTATT
The DNA here is from genome assembly GCA_964019185.1 of Maratus speculifer. NCBI lineage: Eukaryota > Metazoa > Arthropoda > Arachnida > Araneae > Salticidae > Maratus > Maratus speculifer. The sequence continues at coordinate 54,188,314 of OZ025293.1, forward strand.
CTTATAATTCTTTCGGTTTTTTCAAACTCTGGCATATTTTAACAACTTCAAAAAGAATCAAGGTTTAGTAATTTACTGCTATCATAAATTAAGATAAATTTTGATTGATATCTTTTTTTCATGTATAAGGATTTATTCATTTATATTTTATTGCAGTTTATATGTTTAATAAAAATTAAACAATAAACAACCTTATTTTTTGTTTAATCTGAAAATTACAAAATTAAAATTAAGTTGCAGTAGTTTTTCTAAGAATAAGCAATAAATATATATATTAAAAGATAAATTAACTACAGAACAATAATAATGAATTAACAAAACAATAATAATGAAAATAATTTTACAGATCTTACTTCAGTGGCAATAAATGTTGGACGAATGTACAAGGAGCAATTTTCTTCTTGTGGTACCCAGTCTTTATCAATACTAATGAGTTTTTTCAGACACATTAAAAATTCATTCCCATCAAATTTCTGAAATATACATATATAATTAACATGTAAGTATTCCCCACTATCGACAGATCTAAATATATTTATTTAAAAAAAAAAAAAAAGATAAAATATACCAGAATTTGAGTTTCAGTTAAAACTTACAAAATCAGCCTGATTCATTAAACATAAAACTATTAATCAGACAAAAAGAAAATCTGAGTCATGGGTCAATTTTAACAAAATAATAAAAGAAATTTCTTTATGTTTATTAGAACACCGACATGCTCACACACATTCTAATTATTGCTATAACTGCAGATTTCTACTACAATCTAGAATAAGTAAATATTGTTAAAAGGAAAAGTGCAGAAAACATTACTTTTGTATAGTTTTCATTTCTTCAAATAACTTAAGTGTTTAGATGTGGCAAACTGGAGACAGCTTTGTTATACATACTCAAAGTCATTGACATTAATAAGTCATGAAAGATGAAGTTGATTTTGGAAAATACAGAGTTAGAAATAAAGTGAGTCTTTTTAAAATGTAGGCTGCAACAGCATTCTTGAAAGATCTTTTTTTTACCAGCTTAGCAACTAAAACTATTACTTTTATTGTTGGTAAAATAGAGATGGATAACAAAAATGAGATTTGAAAGAGTAAACAGAGATATATTTGCCCTTTATTCATTTTATTAGTAGGGGTTGGAAGAGAAAATCTCAACTTGCAAGTCAGTCATGATAATAAAACTCATGATAATAAAATTTATGAGACTAATTTCTTATTACCTGATTTTTTGAGTATTTAGGACATGAAGAACTTTGGTAGAAATTTAAACTCTTGCTGTTTAAAACTAATTAATAGAATCATATTTTACTGAAAAAATATTTTAAAATGCTTCCAATGACAGGTTATATCAAAGGAGGATCCACATAACAGTGTAGTGCAAGCTCAGTTTTAATCATTGTAAGCGTTTGAGGACTTTCCAACATTTACATAAAAATGATTTTAATAGAGATTCCATTAGGGGAAGATAGGGATACTTGAGCCACTTTTTAAGTTTTTTTTTTTTTTTATTTTTTATAATTTCTTAGAACAAAATAAAATATTGAAAATGAAAATTTGATATTTTTTCTTCTGAACACCACTTTCAATTAATTTTGAACTATTTTTCTATGTTTAATAAATTTTTACTTTTTGTTTTGCATCGTGGCTCAAGTATCCCCATGAGAGAGAGAAACTTGAGCCATGGTTAAGGGATATTTGAGCCAGTATGGAAAAATACCAACTAAAGTAACGTTTTACACTTTATTTTTGCACAAATATTTTACATAATGATAAATTAAGATACATAAAGCCCTTCAAAACCAATTGTGAAAACAAAACTAGTAACACAATCATTTTTTGTAGTGATAATTGGTGGTCGAAGGATCATTTCAACTTGGGTTTCATCGATGGTAGCAACATCCTCAGTTGGTGGCCAATTTAATTTAGAATCTGCAATTCTTTGAGCAAATTTCATGTTCAATCAGTAACAGAGGTTACAATTTCAATATACAATATTTAATCTTAATATATTAAAAATTTAATATTTTAATATGTTGGACCTAGCTAATTAAAATATTAGAGATTATAACCTGTAAAACAGTTTAGAAAAGTTATTTTAATGTAATAAATTAAAAGTAAAATTGAAACCTATGCCTACATTTATCTAGACAGGCTATTTTGTTACTCAAAATGAAAAATAAAATTGATATTTTCATTAAAAAAAATATACATGTTTAAACAACTTTTTTCTAAGAAAAAAAAAAAAATTGCTCTTTTTTCCAAAAAAAACCTATCAGTGAATATGATAAGGATGTATTTTTTTCTTTTTTGTTTCACCGATATGTCTAATTTCCTAGTGGGGATGGTTGAGCCATGGGTCATGTATTCCCAATCTCAGAGGCTCAAGTATCCCCATTACCACCATTTTTGTTTATCAGAGTTTTACTAAGTAAAGCAGGCAGCTATTTGAGCTATTTTAGATACAAAATACAATTGAAATTATACTTATTAAATCTATCTATATTCTTGCAGCTTTAAACAAAACTTTGATTAGAAAAAACATCTACCTAAATATTTACTTCAGATAGGGAAAAAACAACTATTAATTACCATACTTTCAAAATAGTACCAAGGTATGAAATTTCTTTTTTACATGTTCACAACTACAAATATGTTACCATGTTGCCTGTTTTAGAAAGAAAAAAAATAACCAACTGTAGAGATAATAGGAATGGCTGAAGTATCCCCTATGATTAAGTATCCCCACTCTCCCCTATATATTGTTTTATTTTAAAACACTGTACATTTTATGTAATCTTTCTAAATTTATACTTATGAATTCATTGCGTCCTGTTCCCACATTATAAAATATTCTATTAGGTATAAGAACAAGAACACTTTTATTAAATGCTTTCTGAATAAAAACTAATTTTATTCAGCTGCCTGTACTTTCCTTTCTCTTCAAAAACATACAGTACAACAAATTGTTTTATGGGTGTATCTAACTAACATCTATTTCAGGGTATAAATTTGACTGTCAGCAAATGTTTTTCTCAGATTGCTTTTGAGAGATATTTCAGTTCATGGGAAATTAATCCTTTTAATCCTTCTGCATCAGTCCTCAATCTCTTCACATTTATCACTTTTGCTATGTTACTTTAACAACATGTTCCTGTCTCTCTCTGCATAATTATAGAATAATCGGCAAACATACAAAGAGATTTGGTGCAATCCGCAAGCCAAACACAATGTAACCGATTGTCTGCACCGATTAAAATTTGAACTTGGATTTTATCTCTTAACTGGTATAGACAGGACACAAAATGTATTGTCAGTTCTAGTTTTCCAATGGTCACTCCCTGAGGGGATCAATATGCATGTTTATTGTCCTGCATTAAAGAAAACCTACAAAGTTTAATGTAGAGTGTAGTGTTTTTTCTTCTACTTACCTGTTTTATTGTATACAATGCTGGATTATCATCAGTATGAAAATTATTTGTTTTTTAAATAGCTATGTCAATGGCTGGGACCTACTCATACATTTCATTACAATGCTTATAAAACTAATGTTAATTTAAATTTTCTTTCCCTGTTTGTTTCTAATACACACTTCAATATCAAATCCCACAAAATTGTCCCCACTCTCAGCTAAGTTCAGTACCACCATTTAGGCTTAAAAACATCCAGCCCCATTTTGTCTGGTATGAAGAGTACTAGGTGTGCGGCAACAAATTACACAGTTAACCCAATGTGCAATAAACCACATAGATTACCAACAAAGCACTTAATCTAATAGCTGACCCAGGTACTTGTCTTAGTGGATCGCCATTCTGCTGGCCAAAATTCCATCATGTATGCTAATGGTGCCTAGTGCATGTAAAATCTGTCGTGGATGCAAAGTCCTCCAAGTTACCTGTGAATTAAACCTTTGAAGGTGCCTTGCCAGGTGAAGGTCTCATCATCTGATCAAGGTTCTAAATTACGAGACCAACTTGAGTAGTCATTTGCAGTACAAACAACAGGATGTAATGTTAAGTAACCAACACAACAAAGTCTGCTCAAACGAGAAGCAAGCACTGCAGATATGATGACATGCAAAGTGAAGATATCAGGGTTATTGCCACTTATGCAATGATTAGGTGGCCACCAACCCCGATACCAAGTATCTAACCCGTTAAGCTGAGGTATCTCGGCAGGTAGGGGCCTGGCATCGGCTAGAAAGAAAGAAAAATATACGCTTCATGCCCCTTTATTTAAAATACATCTTAAAATACAATTCTGCTGAAATTATTTCTGTCTACAGTCAATTTTGGTTGTTTTAGGGAGATGGAATAATGCTGCAAAGCTGCTTAGAGGATTAAATCACAGAAGAGGAAAACGCATTTTCTTTTTTCTTAAAATCACTTACACAATTGTGTAGGTCAGGCCTTAAAGAGACATACTATTGTCCACAGTTGTGGATAATAAATTATCTTGTCACCAAATTCAGGGGTGATTCTGGGTGGAAATTTTTTTTTTGGAAATCGGCAGGGAGGGGATTCCACGAGTAACCCCCCTCCAGGAGGGAGGGTTTTATCCACAATCTTCAGACGAAATCAGTGATTTATCTGCAATATTTTAGCAAAATCGGCAATTTATTGCAATCTTTTGTCGAAATCGGCAGTTTTTCCGCAATCTTTTGATGAAATCGGCATTTTCCTGTGTTTTTTGAAATTGGCATTTTTTTCGGCGATCTTTAGACAAAATTTGCATTTTTACGTGATCTTTTCTCGAAAATGTTTTATTCCCATGATTTTTTGACGAAATTGGCGTTTTCCTCAATCTTTTAACGAAATCACTGTTATATCTCCAATCTTTAGACAAAATCGACGTTTTCCTGCGGTCTTTAGATGAAATCAGCGTTTTATCTGCGATATTTGGTGAAATTGCTGTTTTTTCCGCGATCTGCACAGGAAATTTGCCTATTTCATCGATCTTTTGACGAAATTCGTTGACAAAAGCATTGATGAAATCGTCTGTTCCCACGAAATATTGATGAAATGTGCGCTTTTTCAGTGATCCTTTCATGAAATTTGCATTTCTCTGCACGCAAAACTGTACAAGTTGGCAACTATGCAGAACTGATAACCCAATTTCAAATTTTTGGAAGAGGATGCCTTAAAATTTCAGACGAGAATCATCCCTGAGAAAATTATAAAAAGTTAAATGAAAATTCAACTTTGCTTCAAAATTTTGAGTTTAAAATCATGAATGTTTTTCTTTTCTTAAAGAAAAATTGTCATAAGTGTTTCTGATAAGTAACGTAAATTTCTTAGTTCCTATAAACTTCAATATTGATACATTAATTTTTAACCTAAGGTAGTTCACTTTTCTATAATTTTAATTTCACTAACTATTTATTCAAAATTTACAAAACACTATTTCCATGCTCTTTCTATTTCCTTAGATGTTCAAATAACAATGATGTTGCCTTTGAATGTTTGTTCAATTAAAAAAATTTATGATACCTTACAAAATAAACTACAAGAATTATTTATGAATTCAAACTATGTATTTTCTACTTTCTGCATCAATTAGAACTGAAGTTACAGCCTCCATTTAAGCTATTGTTTTTTCTATCTTAATACTAATGGTGATCCAATTACAATTTTTTTTATTAATTTTAAGTTTTCTGATTGGTTAACATATATTCTGGTTTCAAATGTGGTGTAATGTTTTAAAATGAAAATTAAAAGTAGTATACAGCAGTGATGGGTCACCTTTGAAAAATAAAAACACACAGTGTTAATATCAGGGGGTTTCACCAAAAGAACACCCCCCCTTGGAAAATTTGAGGTTTTCAATAGTCAAAAAGAGGAATTTTCCCCTCAGAACTCTATTATACCCAGTCTCCTCCTCCCAAAGCCACAGACATTGCTCCCGGAGAAAGTATCTGAATTCAACACTGAAAACACAGCAGATTCATTCTATTCATATCTATTTTTTTTAATCGAATTATAGCTACACATTCAAAAATATAAGGAACTGATTTTTTTTTTATCTGGTGTCTTTGGACACAGAGAACTCTGCGAAGACACAAATTTATGGAAAGTAAAAAATTTATGCAAGTTTATATCTATCTATCTATCTATATATATATATATACATATAATTAGGATACATTTGGGTAGAAATACTGTTTATTATACTTTGAAGTTATAAGTCCTCTCCAAAACTCTGTACATTACTGGGACATTCTCAAAAAGGTGGGCACTGTACACTAGGGTGGAGCGAAAAAAATTATTTTTTAAAAATCAAAAGCAGGTAGGTGCCAAAAGTTGCCTTTATACTAGTACATCAACTGCGTGAAATTTTACCGCTGAAAAAAATGGCTTGAGTCTGCGCTTTTGCTCCAAAAATCGAAATTTTCGGTAAAAATTTGTCTTTTTTTGACATTTTTTCAAAAAAATTAAAAAATTCCTACAGAGCTGGTTATTATTTAAAAGTGTTACTTAAACCTTTATATTTATCTGCTTAACATATTTAAACTATAAAACAATATCTGTAGTCTGTAAAATTGGAGCAAATCTGACAACTTTTGTTAAAAACCAGCGTTACCTCTCTATCGGAGAATACCACAAAAATGTTCTTCTGAATGCATTTCTTACCTATCTGCTATCAAAACTATTCTGTATATAACTCGTAAATGTGGTTGCATTTCATATTCCACCCGTCTCAGCCACCCAATAATCTAGGCCCAGTGTTTTATTTATGTATTGAATTATTATTTTTTTCCGGAAGAAGAGCATAAGTTTTCTATGTATCAAAGTAGTTTACCTCTTCTTTGTTTTCACTGACATTGGATGCTACTGGTGTGACCTGCTGCACATATATTTTTATACCTTGTATAACAGAAGCGGAAGCTGAGTAATGTATTAGGTATGTTGTTAAATGAACCTATTCAGAAATCTTCATTAAATTTTCCTACAATTAATACATTATGATTGGGAGTTCTGTTACCACAACATTTTTTCAATCAATTACATTATATATATATATATATATATATATATATATATATATATATATATATATATATTGATATGCCTAAAAATTGATTGTATGAATTCAATTTCAAGTATTAACTGTACTCATTTACTGTACCTATTACATTGAATATATTTTGAGAAGCTAGCAGCTTAATATTATGACGATCGTCACATAGGATTGCAAACAAAATTTGCACGTAAAGCAACAATATTTCGAAAGAAGTTTTAGTATTTGTTTTATGTAGTTTCCTGTGTTGTTTCGTAGTTGAGTAATTTCTAATAATTTTTTATACCTATTCTTTAGGTGTGTATTACATTTGGTATAAAATATCCCGCGGTATAAACTTTGATTACATATTTTGTGAGTGAATCTATAGACTCTGATTGCCAATCTGTGCTTATATAAAGCGGAAAATTTTATTCGCTTTATGAGCTGTTTTTTGTGCAAGATGTTTTCTAAATTCCTATTCCCTATTTCTTCTGAGAAATAGCTTTCCTTATGAATTAGCTTTGCAATCTCTGACAAATTTCTAGTCTGTTCTGAGTATCTGTTACTTAATTTGAGAAAATATTTTTTCAAAATTATTATCTATTTTATAAAAAATTGCAATAGGAAGTGAATAGTACGTAGACATAGATTTTCTTATTGATCCAGTGAATCCATGTAGATTATAACGTTTTACATCGACTTCTCTAATAATTGACGCAGAGGAAATTCACTGGAGTTGAAGTAGCATATGACCCATTATTATACACAATTTTAAGCTTACCCTATGCAAAATGATTCACAGTGACAAATAGAATTCTCCTAAATTTAAATGAGTACTTATAGTCGATTAGAGTCTGTACATTCTCTCAAAAAGTACTATGATTTTTAAGTTTATGCCCAGGACTGTTCATCAAATATTGTTCACTTTTAAAATGGGGATCTAAAAGTTAATGGGAAATTACTTGGCTATGAAAACACTTAGAACGCCATAAAACTAATGCAAAAAAAAGTTTTTACAACAACAATTGCATGTGCAGGACAAATTCCTATTGAAATTCTCTCTGACGATCACCAGAAATCACAATAAACAGCTTGCTTCTCAAAATATAAAAAATGCAAAAGCAGAATAAATGATAGCATACTTATAGTTGAAATACCTGAAATCATCTTTGAAGCAGGTCATTACGTAAAAAAATATAATTGACTGAAAAAATGTTGTGGTAACAGAATTTCCAATCACTTTCATCTGACTGGATGCAAGTTTGATAAAGGTAATAGATGGCCGAATAGATCCCATTATTAATATTCCTGTACGTTACTCTGCTTGTCATTTTTTTGTATAAACTGTAAAAATATACATTAAGATAGTAGCAGCAGCATGTGTATACAGAGAACAGATAAACTAGGTGGATGCATCGAAAACATGCCAAATTTTGATAAAGAAAATCACAAACCAATATATAAAAAAAACACTGTACTAACATGATCAAATAGTTGGGATGGGTGGTATATGAAATATAGTTACCTCCACGATGTATATCCAAGGTAGTTTTGAAAAAAAAGAGCTGTATTAAAAACAACAATTCATTTTATGTCCCAATAGAGTGGTAATGCTGTTTCCTTACCAAAAGTTGTCTGTTTTGCTCCAGCTATACGGAATAAAGATATTTTTTTATAGTTTAAATATGTTAAGCAGATAAATATAAAGGTTTAAGTAACACATTTAAATATTAACCAGCTCTGTAGGAATTTTTTAATTTAAAAAAAAGGCCAAAAAAATGACAAATTTTACCCAAAATTTTGATTTTTGGAGCAAAAGCACAGACTCAAGCCATTTTTTTTCAGCAGTAAAATTTCACACAGTTGATGTACTAGTATAAAGGTAACTTTTGGCACCTACCCGTTTTTGATTTTTAAAAAATAATTTTTTTCGCTCCACCCTACTGTACACCAGGGTGGAACGGAAGTATAGGGGAAAATATTATCTTCAGCAAATAATTTTCAAATAGTAATTAAAAGTTGTCTTTGTATGTTCACAATAAAACTACGAAGTTTTTTTGTTCTATATTTGTATCTTAAGATGCTGCAAGAGCCTTAAAAATGAGAATTTAAAAAAAAAATCCAAATTTAACATAAAATTATCATTTTTTTCACTGTTTTATTTTTACATTTTAAAAATCAAATATTGTTTTTAATAGCAATCTTTAGATGCTTCTTTACTATAACAATAATAATATTAAGTTCAATTGAAGTAAATTTATGCATTAATTTTTTGCAAAAGTCAAATAAATGAGCTCCCCCCCCCCCAAAAAAAAAAAAAAATCAAGGTGTAAGGGGAGTTTGAATTTAATTGTTGTAATTACTTTTTTGCTTACAAATAGTTGTTCAAACACAGTTTTTTCTAAATAATATGTAAAACTTTTTAAAATAACTAATTATTAATAAAAATAAACATGTCAGTTATTTGGGTCTTTTTAAGATTTTTTCGAAAGAGATTAAACACAAACATGTGACATAAACAGTATCAAGTCACTCACTATATTTGAAGAAAATAGAACAAATGTCATGACATAATTAATAAACAGAGTTAATGAAACAAAACAAACATTAACGAATAATTGGAATATTCCATTACATTATTAGTTTCACATTTATTTGGTTTTTAAATTCTCTTGATTATTAGATAAAATGTTTTTTCGACTCAAATTTAGGCATCATCTTTTGTGAAACATTTTTTGCTTTAATAAAGCCTTCTCTTGCTTCAGGACCACAGACACTTATTGATGACTCTGTTACAAGCTTTATCCCTTTCTACTGCTTGTGAATTACAGAGTAACCCACCAAATTCATTAGGGCCTTTTGGTTTTCTGTCCAATTCACGAAACAGGTGGCGCAAAGGCAATTCATTTAAGTGGAACAAACAAATCAGCCACTGCAGTGGTATGTTCAGATCGTTTCCATTAAAGCAATCATACCGTTATTAACTCCAATGTTTGTAGCTGTCCCATCGCACCAAATAGCAGTTACAGTTGATATGTTCAAATGATTGTTACCAGTAAAGTACTCTATTATGCTATTTTTATAGCTTCGCCTGTTCCAAAAGCAGAGATTACATACCCTAGAAAGGATGAATTGGGCTCTTTTACTACAGAAATATGTTCTTTGATGACCGCCTTTTTCTAAAATTTGTTTCCATTTTTATCTTGCACAATTGTTTTATCTTTTCTTCCATCAAAAAACAAACCTATATTTTCTCCAACTTGGTTAAGGCTTCTTACTATCTCTTTTGCCCGATTCTTGGTGCTCTCTCTTCAAATTTTCATCCTATCAGTTACCCTACCTTTGTTCTCCTCTGTAATCATTCCAACATCTTTAAGAACAGCATTTGTGATAGTTGCAGCAACTCTGCCTGAAACCCCAGTTCGGTTGCAGGCACTTGCTACTGTTGGAAGTACTACTCGCTTTGCTCTCTTGCAGTTGTATCCAAAAAAGAAGTAGAGTAATTTTTGGGATTGTATATGTTAAGTTTCCTTTAGGTGTTTGCTCAGGATCAGGTTGAAGGGCACCATTTTCAGCTTTTCTAGCAGCCTTAACTATTAATTTCTGATTGTACTTGTACTTTAATTGTTACTGTATTACCTGTTGCTTCTTCTGTTCTCTTTGTGTTAAAATCTTGTAAATAACTTTATGGACTCCACTTATACTCATTTTTCCCATAGTTCTCTGGTGAATTAAAAAATCTTGTTCAAGTTTAGGTACTTTTTTCTTTTTTCGCACTTACAGATAGAAAATTCTTTGCGCTTACAGGCTGCTATATCAAAAAGACATTTGTTTTCATTTAAAAACTTCACCGCAATTAAGTCATATTTTTTTGTACCTTTTCTGTTTTTTTTTTATCTTAAAATACTTCTTTATTTATCGTGATAAGTTTTTCCCATTTGTAACATGTGGGTGTGAGATACTACAGGAAAAAATGCTTTCAACCAAATACATTCAACTTTCTTTATAAGAATATCAAGTATTTCATTCACTGTTGGCTCTTCTGATTTTTTTTCTGGTTTCAGCTCATGTCAAATATAAAGATAATATTTCACAATGTCATAATAAGTTGGAAGAATTAAATCGCTTAATTCTTTAGAGTACCCAAAAATTAGGCATTCTAACTTTTGTCTCATCTGAACTGACACTGCCAACACACTAAAGTATTAACTAATAAATTATTATTACATTAATGTTCTAGCTGACATTTTTATAAACAGAACAAAATCCAACAAAGAACAACATAAAAACATTTGTTACTCACAAGGAAGGTCTCCATACGGGCATACTCAGAAAAATCTGAAAAAAATTACAGAATGTTCTTCTCATATAGTTATATATGTTTATAAAAAAAATTTTGGCGGAACCTCCTTATAACGTCCGTAAAAAAATAATAAAAATTTCGTTTATTTGGCGATTTATCTCCGGTTGGCGAAAAAATGAAATTTTGAAAAGTACGCTTTTACGCTTCGAATACTTTTTAAAGAAAAAACTTTCTATGTTTAATTAAATTTAAATAAGTTTAGTTTAAGTAATTTTAGTTTTGCATTTTTACTTTAAATGTAATTTTGTCATATACGTTTATATGTACTTATAACAAAATGAAATTAATATATTTTATCATTTAAAACACAATTTAAATTGATTAAAATTGTTCCAAATTGAAAAATACACTGTTAAAAATCTGCTGCATTTTGTTGCAACGCACTCCCTTGCTTGTATAGAAAATGGTTACTTGGCCGTGAAATGGAGCTTTCTCATTGGTTGGAATAGAGATATTATATACAAGCGGTGGAGTGCGTTGCAACAAAATGCAATATTGCACAAGCTAAAACACCGCTAAAAATCTGTACCATTTTTTGCAGTGTCACTCCACCGCTTTTATAGAAAACGGTCAATTCACCGTGCTATAGAGCATTCTCATTGGTCAGAAGAGAGATTCTATAAGAGTAGTGGAGTGACGTTGCAGTAAATGCTGCAGATTTTTAACAGTGAAGTCAATTAAAATCAATTTTCAGATTCGTTAAAATCGTCTGCTTTTGGCGAGGAAATGCACTGCTCGCCAAATCCCGCGTCGCTTTCAGCTTTTCATGCCAATTATTCCAAACTATTTTATTTTTTTACATATCTAATAATGTAATTCCGCCACTAATTTTCACTGATCCTTTATTACCTACATGAGTAGTTTAATTCGTATTTTTTTCAAAAAATTCTGAGTATGCCCCCAATGGAGACCTTCCTTGTCAGACGATTCATTTGCTTGCACGGACTAACGACAGAAACATGTGACCAGACTATTGCTACAACTACATACATCCCTTACTCCTTACCAACTCTACACCAGCCATATGCCGCCTGAATCAAGGTCACTTCAAACCATGTATTATTCACCTTTTGACTATTAATTTTCAGAACTAGATGTTTTGACGCGTTTTTAAGTTAAAAGTAAAGTTAATTTTTTCTATTATGAAATACTGTTAAAATCTAAAGAAATGGAAGTTAAAAAGTGCAAGATTTAGTAGCATAAATAATAAAGGCATGCATTATAAAACTATAAATATCTACTGTAAAGAAGTTTATGTGTATTATTTAAAAATTTAAAAAAGGCATTTGAAATTTAAAATATTTATTTTTACTAAACCAAATTCATCAAAATTCATAAAATTTGCTTAAAAATCATATATTCAAGTTTTTTGCAGCACCTCTAAATATATTATGTTTGTCAAAATATTTTAATACTGTCTTAACAAAGGCATTAGACTTTTTTTATCTATTACATATTGAAATTAAAAATTTTTTTATTTGTTCCACCCTACTGTACACACATCATAAATTTAAGCTTTTGAATAAATAAATTTATTCATCATTGACTTTAATTTTTATTTTCACTGAATTCTTAATTCTGTTCAGAGACAAAAATTGATATAATTTATTGTAAAAGTTTTGTATAAATACTTTAAAATTTTTTTTTTTTTTTTGACTAAAATGACCAATTTTGGACATTCATAATGTTAACTGTTCCAATGTACCAAGAAAAAAAAGTTTTATCTTGTTTCCAGCAGATTCTAATGATAAACAGCGAATGCATAAAGAAACAGATGATTGATTTATAATTTAGTAAACAAATGGCACTACCTATTTCTTGCTTTTTGAAGTTAGGACTTTTCTAGAAAGACTTTTTCTATATTTTGTTATGTCCAAAAGTAACGATCAAAACAAAGCTGTTATTTCCATGTAAAACATGTTAAGTAAGTACTTTAATCTCTTTTATCTATCTTTAAAATCATTTTTGTTTAATTTGAAAGTATCTATATGTAATAAGAATGTATTTATTAAAATATAACACATTGCTCATTGGTGCACAAAGCAGGAATTTTAATATACATTTGTACAATTAAAATAAAATAAAACTATCAATGTTTTGTGGTGTCTTCTGCAGGCGTCTTCAGGAAAATATGATAACGGAAGGACTAAGTGTTTGCATCTTGATCGAGAGATAATATTTCTAATAAATTAAAATCTAAATGATTTAAAAATGTTGCCACTTACACGTGAGTAAAAATTAAAATATTGCAACGAAATAAAATTTTAAGATTTTAGGAGGTTATGCCATATTTTTTGTATATTGTAGGATAAATTATCATTACATGGTTTATTTTCTCGAGCGATGATTTCGATAGATTCTCTTATTTTACCTAGAACTGGGTTATTGCACGGAATTATGATTTTGGCCTTATCAAAGTTAATACGGCAACCTTTGTTCACCAAGTAGAAGCAAGAAAGAGCAGTATTCTGATTATATTGTTTAATATCTCTGCAATGCTCTTTAATTCTAATTAAAAGTCTACATCGGCATGACTACGCGGAAACTTTTAATTAGAATTAAAGAACATCGCAGAGATATTAAACAATATAAACAGAATACTGCACTTTCTCACTTCTACTTGGCGAACAAAGGTTGCCGTATTAACTTTGATGAGGCTAAAATCATAATTCCATGCAATAACCCAGTTCTAGGTAAAATAAGAGAATCTATCAAAATCACCGCTTGAGAAAATAAACCATGTAATGATAATTTATCCTACAATATACCAAAAATATGGCATAACCTCATAAAATCTTGAAATTTTTATTTCGTTGCAATATTTAAATTTTTACTCACATGTAAGTGGCAACATTTTTTAAATTTTAATTCACTTAGATTTTAATTTATTAGAAATATTATCTCTCGATCAAGATGCAAACTTAGTCCTTCCGTTATCATATTTTCCTGGAGACGCCCGCAGAAGATGGCGCGAAACGTTGATAGTTTTATTTTATTTTAATTGTACAAATGTATATTAAAATTCCTGTTTTGTGCACTAATGAGCAATGTGTTGTATTTAAATAAATACATTCTTATTAGTTAAATTTTATGGTGCAACTGTCCTGTATATATTTATGTATCTATATGTATTTTTTTTAACATTTTTTTGCAATAAATGCACTTTTCTCAAATAAGAAATTGGAATGTCCAAACTGCGTAACGATCTAAATGCCGATTTTTTCCCCCGTAAATTTATTGTTAAAGATGATCTGATGTCTTGAAACATATAAGATATTTATTATAATGTTTTATCATAAATAATTATGTGTTTTGTGTAAATAAAGCATATTTAATACCTGTAATAATATAATTTTACTTAGAAGAACGCTCAACTTTCACATGTAGATTGACTAATTAAATGCTTTAATAATTAATTTTCCAGAATAATTGCTGTCTTTTAATGTGTGTATATAAGTTTATAGACTTATATACTGTATTGTAAAAAAAAATTGGCTTTAAATTTGAAAATTAAAAAAATCACAAATAGTTGACGTTTAGTGATCCCACGTTTTGATAATTCACCTACTAGAGATGACAGTACGTAATTTTTTTTTTTTTTTTTTTTTTTTTTTTATTACATGACCAATGATTTTCAATAGTATAAGATAATCAGACTTTTTTTTTTTTTTTGAATAATTACAGACATGCATACCTGCTAACTTTTTAGTTTTTTCAAAGTCAAATAAACATTTTTAATCAGAAATGTTACAGAATTAAATAAGTATTACAAAGAAAAAAGAAAGATTTTATTAGATACATTTTCTGGTTTAAAATGTGTTTTTTGACTTGAAGAAAATCAGACTTGCCAGAAGTTGCAACTATGGACATGTTTCTAACTTTACATGAAAGGGACAATTGCTTTCTTCTTCGATAAAATTGATCTTCAATCGAATTCTTCTTCACAATAAATTAAAGCTTTCAAATAAATTTGAGCCTTATTTTGAATGAAATATTTCATGAATCTATAAGCAATACTAAATTCAGGACTTGAGAAAACAAAAATACCTGGCAATTTAAAAGTAAATGAGAAAGTTAGTTTTTAAACAAAAATGATGTTATTCAGAGAAAAACTGCCCTTAGTAAATGTATTGAATTGACACAAAGCAACTGATTATACAAAGTAACATATTTCAAATGACAGAAATATCTCCTTATGCAATTGTAAGGAAAAGGTAATTCTGCAACAATAAATATATTTTTTCTATCACTGACTGACCCCAATATGAATCAGTCCCTTGCAGATATTCTAAGACTTTTATAATATGATTGTTTTTTTACTTACTGGTAAAGAAGCTCTCTCAGCAGTTATCAGCATACGCTCAACATTCATTTCAGGTCTGAACAACAAAACTTTACCATCTTTCCTTTTAAAAGCTTTCAAACCTTCAAACAGCTATAATGATTGAAAAAAAAAACAGTTATGTAAAAAAAAAAAAGGCCTAAAATATTCTGAATGCATTAAGAACTAGGTAAGAATGAGATAATTCTTAAAATAGTTTAAAATTGCATATATAAAAAAAAAAAAAATAAATAAATAAAATTAAAATAATAATAATAAATTACGGTAAAGCATGAGAAAACAGAATTGCCAGGAACCAGAAATAAAATTCAATTTTAGACAGGTTTCCATCTTAACAAGCAAAATTATTTACAGTAAAAAAGATATTACATCTGTTCATAATTAAAAACAAATACAAAAATACAAACAATTTAATTAAATAGTTGAAAAGCACATAAAGGTGAACTATGTTATCTCTTGTAAATTTGTGTTTGTTTACATTACTGATGAGGCATGTCAAGCTAGTTCGAAACATTTTAATATAATTTTTATATGATTTTTGTGTGCTTTTAATCTATTTAATTAAATTGTCATATTTTTGTATTTGTTTTTAAGTAAAAAATACTTGTTCCATCAAGACCCTGAAAATTTTCTGTTTAAAATAAGATTGCATTTCACAGGCTTTACTATATGTCAAAATGCAAATTTTTTAAGTCATTCTTTTGTGAGATTCATACAAATAAATAGAAAAATATTATAAGGATTATCTAACAATACAATTTCTATTCAAAAGTTATATTGTCTTTTTTATTATTCATTACATAAAATAAATCAGATGATACACTCTATAATCAGAGCAGTTTTTTCACTCAATCTCACTCCTGTTGAAAAAACTGCTTTGAAAGACCTTAAATCAAAAAACAATATTGTAATTACGAAAGCTGATAAGGGGGGCCAGATTGTCGTTCTAGATAAAAAGCATTATATTGATGGAGTAACTAACCTTATTAAAGATGGCCCATATAAACTTCTATCTCGGGACCCTTCTGATCATGAATTATCAGTAATTAAGTCCATAGTTAAATCCTGTCCTCTCTTGCCTAAGTCTTCTCATCCCTACATTTCTCCCTCTGCTGCACACTGTGCAAGATTTTATGCTCTTCCTAAAGTCCACAAACCCAATATCCCTTTTCGTCCGATTGTTTCAAATATTGGCACAGCCTCTTACAATTTAGCAAAATATTTAACAACAATATTTTCTCCCCTTCTATCAGCAAATTTATACACTGTGAAGAATTCCATCACCTTTGCCAAAATGATACAAAATTTGTCTCCGACTAATTTCGCTATGGTTTCATTTGACGTTAAATCCCTTTTCACAAATGTCCCGATAAATGGCGCCCTCTCTTGTCTTGAACAAAGACTCCGTGAATTTCATTTTTCAAGCTTCGAAATTCAAGAACTTATTTCCCTTACACGTACTTGTCTTTCTCAAACCACCTTTTCATTCCAAGGCAATTTTTACAGACAAACTGATGGTTTAGCTATGGGCTCGCCCCTGTCTCCCATCCTTGCAGATTTCTACATGCACTATTTTGAATGCTCTCTTTTTGATAAATTCTCTTTCCCTTTCTGGATTCGGTACGTTGATGACACATTCACCTTACTTGACACTTCTCTTCACAATATTGTGGACATTCTTAGCATCACGAACTCTATTGATAACAATATCCAATTTACGTATGAAACAGAAAATAATGGTTCACTCCCTTTCCTGGACACCCTTGTCACTCGCAGTGAAACTGGCTTTTCTACATCTGTCTATCGAAAAAGCTTCGCTGTTTCTCTACCCCCCCACGCTCGTTCATGTCACCCTCCAAGTCAAAAAATGGCTGCCTTTTACACATTCATAAATCGTGCTCTTCATGTTTGCTCTGATTCTCAGTCTCTCAATAATGAAATTCAATACATTAAAGCAATTGCATTTGATAGAGGTTACAACCCTTCTATTATTGATACTGCCCTTTCTAAATTGCAAAACTCTCACTCCTCAAACTCATCTCAGTCTTCTACTCGTTCCAATATTAGCATTGTCTTACCTTTCTTTCCAAAATCAAGTTTTTCCATTGCTAAAATTCTTAGTCGGTTCGATTTCAAAATAATTTTTACTCCTACTAATAAACTCAACCTTTCCAACCTTAAAGATCCTGTTGATTTATCAAATTCATGGGGCATTTACAATATCAATTGTCAGTGTGGTCTTTCTTACATTGGTCAAACCAAACGCAGTTTAAAATTTCGTATTAAAGAACATAAGCAATATATTGAAAAACAAGAAATCAAGAAATCCTCAATCGCAAAACATTGCTGAGAGACGAGTCATGCTTTTGACTTCAATTCGGTTAAGATACTAACTAAACCTACTTCTATACAAGAACTCAACTTCCTTGAAGCTTTCCATATCCATAAAAATCTTCCTAATCTTGTTAATTGTGATTTTGCTATTCCACCATTATCAGACTGTTGGAAATATTACATTAAAACTAATTTTTCTTAATCTTTTAATGCAATTCTCGCAATATCTTTTCCATTTTCCACCCAATTTTCCTATTAACTGTTCCCTGTTTTCCTATTGGCTGTTGCCTAGGATCCTCTGTTTTCCTATTGGTCAAGAAACTTATCACTTGAATCCCCATCCTCCCTATATATATATGAGCAAATCTCCACTATCTTTAGCACTGAGGAAGGTATGCTATATGCTACCGAAACCGGTATGCTTGGAATTCGAATATTCTGGTGTTCTAACGTTGTAAATAATTTTAACTTGAGTTGGAATCGGTTCAAGATTTTGCTGCTAGATTAAAAAAGTGTACAACCTTTTGTTGTTTTACTGGTGATACATTGAATGAAAATTTATTGGAACAATTTTTGCGCAGATTGAAAAACGAAAATATTCAAAATAAATTGATTACTCAAGTAGATGAGTTAACTTTTCAAAAGGCAGTTGAAAAAGCTTTATCATTATACAACGTAGATATTGAAATTTCTGAAATTAAAAATAAAAATTTCATTATAAATAAAATTTTTAGCTCAAAAAACGTATGGCTAAAGAGATTGTCAAACAATTTTCAGAAACAGAATATCAACAATCATCTAAATAATACAAATCCTGAGGCGAATAAAAATAAAATGAAATGTTATAGATGTGGAAACACTTCTCATCTAGCCAATTCATGCAGATTTATTAATGTCACTTGTAAAATTTGTAAAAAAAAAAGGCCATATTGGAAAAGTATGTAGAAGTAAAACTTTCCAAAAACACAAATTCTTTAGATAGAGTAAATGCATTAACTGTAAAAAATACATGTGCAAATCCTATTAAATTGTCTATTTTAATTGAAAATAAAGCAAGAGCTGATATGGAATTGGACACAGGTTCAGGAATTTCTGCTGTTCCTTTAAAAAGATTTTGTAGAATTTTTCTGATTATAAAATTTTCCCCCCAGACGTTCAGTTAAAAACTGCAACTGGCAAAATTTTTAAACCTGTAGGTTATGTTGAAGTAAATGTTACTTATGAAAATAAAACAGAAAAAGTAAAATTGTATTTAATAAAAGAAGATAGTTTTCCATTATTATTTGGAAGAGATTGGGCATCTGAATTCAATATTTTTCCACATAATTTAAGATCAGTCTATGTTAATGAAACTGTAAATTATTCTGATAAAGTTGGGGAAATTAAAGGGTTGAAGGCAGAACTTTATCTTGAAAAGGATGCTACACCCATATTTTGTAAAGCTAGGACTGTCATTTATGCACTATGTGCTGCAGTCAATGAGGAATTACAAAGATTACAAGAAGCTGGCATAATTAAACCAGTTACAAATAGCAAGTGGGCAACCCCTACAATTCCAGTGGTAAAGTCTAATGGAATAATATGTTTATGCGGAGACTTTAAAGTTACAGTAAATAAATTTCTGAAAGTGGAAAAATATCCCTTGCCAAAAATAGAAGATTTGTTAGCTACTTTAAGTGGTGGTGTTCATTTTACAAAAATTGATTGGAATCAAGCGTATCGTCAATTACCAGTAGATGAGGAATCCCAAGAGTTATTAACCATTAATACGCATAAAGGATTATTTCAGTTCCTTAAATTACCAATGGGTCTTAGTAGTTCTCCTGCTATATGGCAAAGAAAAATTGAGCAAATTTTAAGTGGAATGGAGGGAATTACAATTTTTATAGATGATACTAGAGTGACTGGGGAAACAGATGAAATTCATTTACAAAGGTTAAAGCAAGTATTAGAAAGATTGAGAAATTATAATATTCGGATATATAAAGAAAAATCATTCTTCATGGCTGATGAAATTACTTATTGTGGGTATAAAGTGGATAAACATGGTATTCATAAAACAGCAGATAAAATTAAATGCCCCTAGGCCAGTAAATGTATTCCAGGTAAAAGCATTTTTTGGTCTTGTAACTTATTATGCTAAATTTGTGACAAATTTATCTACAATTACACATCCTTTGAATAATTTGCTTAAAAAGAATGTGAAGTTTAATCGGTCTTATAAATGCGAACAAGCGTTTAAAAGTATTTTAAAAAAATTACTTCTGACAGAGTTCTTACTCACTTCAATCCGAAATTACATTTAATGTTACAACTTATGCTTCTCCTTATGGTATCTCTGCAGTTCTTTCACATGTGATGCCAGATAATACTGAAAAGCCTATTGTATTTGCATCCAGAACTTTGACTAATGCTGAAAAACGGTATAGTCAGGTGTATAAGGAGGTATTAGCAATTATATTTGGTGTAAAAAAAATTTTTCAGTATTTGTATGGTAACAGATTCATATTGTTTACTGATAGTAAACCATTAGTTTCAATTTTTTCACTTTCTAAAAGTATTTCTGTTTTATTAGCAACTAGAATACAAAGATATGCCATATATTTACAAATGTTCCAGTATGACATCCGTTATAAGAAAACTACTGAATGTGGAAATGTCGATGCACTTTCAGGTCTTCCATTACATAGTGAAGATTTACCCCACGAATATAATTCAAATGAGGTACTTGATGAATCTTAAATCATACAAATAAATCAGTTTTCTGTTTTACTTTTAAATGCTAAATCTATTGCTTCAGCAACAAAAACTGATCCTCTTTTGCGTCAAATTTTTCATCTCATTTCTGATTCTGAAATTCTAAAAAATTTACTTTTTGGCGGTAAACAAGAAGAATTTACTCTTCAGCATGGTTGTATTTTAAAAGGTTGTAGGGTAGTTATCCCAGAAATTCATCGACAACAAATATTAAAGGAATTACATTTTGGTATAGTGAAAATGAGGTCTTTAGCCCGTTGTTTTGTAAGGTGGCCAGGAATAGACCATGATATTGAAGATATTGCAAGAAATTGCTGTATTTGTGTAAATGTGAAAAATAATCCTCCCAAAGCTGATTCACATCATTGGGAATGGCCTACAGCTCCATGACAGAGAATTCATATTGATTATTTTGGTCCTGTTAATGGAAAAATGCTTCTTTTAGCGGTTGATGCTTATAGTAAATGACCAGAAATATTTATAGTTCCTAGTACAACTTCAGAAAATACAATTATTTGTCTTTCTTCTCTTTTTGCACATTACAGATTTCCTATTTCTTTAGTATCAGATAATGCTAAGCAGTTTACATCTGAAGAATTTGAGATATTTTTGAAAAGTCACGGTGCAAAACATAAGTTTAGTGCACCATACCATCCATCTACAAATGGACAGGCTGAGAGATATGTGCAAATGGTCAAACATGGATTAAAAGCCTTAGCTTCTGAACCAGGTACTTTACAAATGAAATTAACTTTCTTTTTCAGTACAGGAAGATGCCACATGTTATAATGGGAGAAAGTCCTGCATCTTTATTTCTAAAACGTCATATAAGAACAAACATAGATTTGATAGTGCCGAGTGGACCAAATTTTCTCCGGGACAGAATTCAATATGCAGAAAGTTATCCAGTAAACCTGGAAAGCAACACTGACTATAACTCAGAATTTAAAACTGAAAAGAACACTAATTTTTCACTTAGAACTGAAAATTGTTTTTATAATTGTTTATTCTCTTTAACTAATAATTTTTTGAAATTAATTCGTGTTACTAGTTTTATTTTTAGATTTCTAAATAATTGTCGAAAAGGTAAGGAAAAAAAATGTGGTGCTTTATCTGAAAGTGATTTGAGACTTGGAGAAATTTTTCTGATTAAACAGGTACAGTATTCAGCCTTCTTCGAAGAGTTAAAGCATTTGAGAAACCAGAGGAGCATTTCAGGTAACAGCAAATTAAAATTTCTAAATCCTTATATAGATTCCGATAATTTAATTAGAGTTGGAGGTCGTTTAGACAATTCTAGTCTGACCTATGAGAGGAAACACCCTGTAGTGTTACCACATGATCATAAATTAAGTGAAATGATTTTTGAATATTTCATTACAAATTTTTCCATTTAGGGCCACAATCATTGTTACATGACGTACGGCAAAAATATTGGGTAATAAATGGGCGATCTTTGGCTCGTAAAATAGTTCACAAATGTGTAATGTGTTTTAAAAACAAACCAATAGGGGCAAATCAAATTATGGGAAATTTGCCAGCAGAACGAGTAAATCCTAGCTTGCCATTTCAAAAATGTTCAATTAACTTTTGTGGACCCTTTATGATTAAGTATAAAAGTCAGAGAAAGGGGATATATCATAAAATTTACGTTGCAATTTTTGTTTGTCTTGCCACAAAGGCAATTCAATTAGATATAGTGATAGATTTAAAATCTGAATCATTCATAGCCACATTGAAACGATTTTTTGCTAGAAGAGGTAAAAGCTCAACCATAATGTCGGATAATGGGACTACTTTTGTGGGTAGAAATAAAGAGTTTTAGAGATCAAAACAGCAACAGGTATAGTTAGGAGGTGTGTCTCAAAATTTTGCCCACGTCCTTTGGAGAATTGATGAATTCTGTTACTTTGAAAGATTTAAATAATTATACTATAGTTACCATTATTGTATATTTGTATTGAACTGTTTATTATGTATAGCAATTTCATTTGAGATTTAAAAATTTTTTAATTCTTAGCTTCATAATTTGTGTAGCTTAGCTTCATAACATAAAGTGTAATCTACGTGTCTTCGTCTCTATATATTCTTGATTAACTATTATTAACTTGTTAAATTTATTAGACTGTTACATTTATTGAGTATTAATTTGATAATTATCTTGCATACTATTCAAGTGTAATTATTGTTTGTGTTATGTTTCACTTATTTGAGAGTCATTTAATTTTACATTATCTACTCGATGACAAAATATATATTATTAGATGCCCCTATGATCTGATTATTGGTAAGTTTCAATATACAAAAAAAATGATGTTTAGTTACTGAATCAAGAATTCTTAAAATTAATAATAATCTCAAGAGGAATTCTCCCTCGTGTAAACAAGTTTAAGTTCTAAGATTGCGTTGGGTAAAAATGATGCTCCAAAGTAGTTTCAATCATTATAAGTTATAAATCAATTAATAAAGATAACAAGCAAAAATTCCAGAATTAAAGAAACTAATACTTCGATTATTAACATATTTTATTTACAAAATTTAACAATTAGTATTTATTGATTTAGATATATTTACCAAACTTAATCATATTACAACAGGATATTCTTATAATAACTTAAAATTACAATTAAATATACTGAAACTCGTGTAGAGTAACGAAACTCCCTAGGGGTAGAATTTATAGTATATTCCCCAAAACATAATAAACCACACTTACCCCTATTTCTAATACACACAACCCTTTCTCTCTACATCAACTCCAGCAATATATAGTCTTCGGGCACCTCAGCTCAGACCAAATCCTCCCTATGAAGCCGTCATTGTCGAGTCCAAACACCGCGGCTGGAATCTAGGATCCGACGAAACTCTCCCAAACGAACTGGCCCTGTCATCCCGTTGAATAAGCGAAGAGCGGGAACCTCCTTTGCCGCCGAAAAAAACACTGGGGACCGCTTACAGGCTGACGATCTCTTCCATCCGTACCTCGAACATAGCTAGTATCAGAGGCCCGTCAGCTTTCAAACACAATGCTGTCTCATCTCTAGCGCGAACAAGCCAAAGTTACAGTATTATAGTCTTCCGAAAAATCATAACTTCCTTCAGGACCTCATAATACGCAGATCAATTTCTCCATCATGAGAGCTTCATTCGCTCGGAGGAGCCAGACCAAAGGCAAGAGCTGCAGCCGAGAGCTTGCAAGAGAATCTAATGACTTTTCTTAAAAATCCCCAATCCACTCTGTCTATTTCTCTCTTTTTTTTTTTTTTTTTTTAATAATTGGCCGACGGGAGGTTCCCTTAAACACCCCCCAACTTTCATTGACCAAAATGATCAACGCCCTTCTTGATGCAGTGAATTTTTAAGTGCCATTGACCATTCTGACCTCCGAAATCCGGGAGTGTTAAAGTTGGCATTCGAAGGAAAATAATTGCTCCCTCAGCCACCTGCGAGGGATATTTTATGTCAAAACCCCATCCCGTCCTCAATTTTATAGATTCAAAAGTCAAAAGTCGACTCGGAAAAACCTTTGTAACTGTATACTCCATCCGCGCCGACCCTATTTCAAAGCCGCTAAACTCTCATCCTACCCGAGAAAAATAACAAGCGCTATCTTAACTATCCCCTTTAATGATAAAAAGAGCAGCTGTGCTTATCTTTCTAAATACACCGCGAGCCTTGAGTTTTAACCTAATATTTTTAATATTATTCTGTTCCTAAAAACCAGTATAAACATACTATAACAATATCCCCCCTTTTTACTGAAAATTTTTACGCAGAAAAAATTTTCTCTCACAAAAACAAACAAACAAAAAAAAAAAATTTTTACTATACGTTAAATCTATTGAAAAGTCAAATTTTGCCACCAATCGTCTTCGGATGTGTCTCGTCAACTAATACCCCATATTCTTATCCGAAACAAAACACCTGCCCCATATAAGAAAATGAAATCATAGCATCAAAAACACAGTACTCACTTTGTGCACCTAAGAGAGTACCCCCCAAAACGAGTACCATTCTAGAAATTATACTTAAATTTAGCTATTACCAGAATTTTTATAAAAAAAAAGAAGAAAAAGAAAAAAAAATAGGGGAAAAAATATTTAAACGGCTTACCCCACAAGAAAGTAATTGCTCAATCAAAACATACTAAGTTTTATCCCAATTTAATTATTGTTGCCATTTACAATTCAAACCATCTACACGAGTTTTTACAATGAGTTACTGTTAGTTCAGTATAATTCCGCAAAATACTGACAATGCAATAGTATATTGTACAATAACACATAAATATACCTTAATAGATCATCAAGTGATAACAGTAAAATATTTCTAAACTAATACAGTAAATCCAGTATCTTGCATCTCAATCTCATACACAAAAAGGTAGCTTAGCACGATACAAATTCTTGATGATGTAAATAAAATAATAAACATATAAAATAAATTCACTGAAAACATACTAAAATATCTAAGTAATTAAAAGAACTATTATGATTTATCATTTGAAATTAATATATAAAAAGTCCAATATTTGTTTTTATTCAGTGATGCATGAACTTGCAAACCGTACTTAACTATACATATAAATGGTAACCCACAGTAATGCTTGACCAATATCAGAATTAAAAAAGAAAATAATAATAAATAATGCCTTTCGGCCACCATACGACGGTAATAACGTCGATCGTACTCAAAATAACTCTTACGTTTTACCCCACACTCCGAAATTCTGCTAAAAAAAAAAATACTTCATGTAAAACTCCCTTACTCTAAACATACTAGCACAACTCCAAAATTAATTTCAAAACCAGCCAAAGGCAATTCGAATCCACAGATAAAGAAAATAAAATTTTAAAGCTCTATCAAGCATCAAAACCTAGCGTACTGGCATCGAATGCAGCATTGGTCAAACATACTTTACAAAGTCTCCCACTAATATACTCTGCCGACAAATCAATTATTATTGTATCAATGCAAGTTAATAATAACAACAATAAAAAATAATCTTCTAACACATTTTTTTTTTCTTTACCATTATTATCAAACGTACAGCAAATCTCACATCATAATACTACTTTGCATTGTCTTATTTTTGCTCCAACACCATGAATCAAATAGTAATAAAAAAAATCTTTTCTCGAAATTTTACTTTTATTTACAAGAAAGAGCATCACTGTACTCTTAAAATTTCAGTAAAATTAGACAATGCCACCGAAACATAACCTCTAACCTTATACAAATTATTTCTTCAAAACTCATATCTATGAAAACGGAAACTGTATGCGTTTACCTTTTGATGGTTATATCAATAACATCAAATGCACAAAAGAACATATAAACAGCTTAATAAAATGTAACTGAAAATGATTACACATGATTCATTACAAAATATATATATATATATATATATAGTATAAAAATGCACATTCACACGCACAAAAACTTTAGAGCAAAATAAATGTAATAGCCCTAAAAACAGAATTGAAAAGTACTCCTATAATTTCTATTACAAATAAATATTCTCTGCTACCACAGAAGAGAAAAAGTAAAAAAAAATATATTTACACCAGCTCAAAAGCAAACAAACAAACAAACAAACAAAAAACTATATACAAGCTAAGACCGTTTCCGTAAATGGTACGAATGAGTTGCAATTTGACCACTTTTTACACAAGGAGTTCGTTGAACTCCCCCCTTTTTTCTCTCTCTTACTTTTTTTTTTATTCTTCTCGGGCTTCCGTTAACTCCTAAAGGAGGGAGGGGTGAAATTATTCTTCCATTTAGTGAACCATTCTGAGTATTGGTATTTGATACCTCTCCGGTCACTAAATTCTGAATATTTACTTGAGTACTCGTTTCTGGATTCAAATTTATATTCTCAAATAAATATCTTTTAGAGCTTCGTGAAAATACCCTTGTAGGATATATTTTAACTTCACGGTCAATATTAGCAAATTGTTCTTTTGGCTGGACATTTTTATTTTCTGTTGTTTCTGGTGTATCATTTTTACATTGTAATGCAGGAAAAACTGGTTTAATTCCAATTTTTCTACGTTGATTCACATGAACCGTTTTACTCTTTGAAGGATCAGACACCAACTGAATTTTATAATTTACTTTCCCTAATTTTTCTATGACCCTGTAAGGCCCAGTATTAAGTTTAGCAAATTTTCGAGATAAACCAATTTTAATTGCAGGACAATACCATAAGACTAAATCCCTAATTATAATTTTTTTTATTGACCGCCGTTTTATTTTTAAATCTCTCCTGATTTTCCGCTGCTTTTTCTAAATTACCCCTGATTTGATTAAAAACAGCTTGCAAAGAAGGGATTAAAGTTTCACTATAAGAACGGCAATCAGAATACGAGAATTGAATTTCCTGCGCTAATAAATTATAGGGAAGTAACATATCTCTTCCTGTTAGCACAAAATGAGGAGATTCATTTGTAGCAACATGCGTTGCTGATCGCAAAGCTAGGAGCGCAAATTTTAGCTGCTTGTCCCAGTCTGTATGAGTGGTGTTTACAAGATGCGCTAAATGAGCAGCTATTGAACCATGCTGTCTTTCCACCTTCGCATTAGTTTGGGGTCTATAGGGAGACGTGGTACGGTGATCAATTTCCAATTGTTTGTACACCTTTTTTATAGCATCACTCACCAACTGGCGACCAAGGTCTGTTATTAATGTTTTAGGCACTCCGTATCGGCAAATAAATTCGCCTAAAACGTCTGCAATTGTATCCGAATCAATTGTAGAAACAGGCCACGCATCTGGCCACTTAGAAAATGCACAAACAAATGATACTATGTATTTATTACCCTGAGATGTTTGCGTGTAAGGACCCGAAATATCGAGATGCACAATTTGCATGACGTGATTAGCGACAGGCAATCTTTGTAACTCCGCGTCCTTTTTCGGTTTATGACTGCGGTATTCCAAACACGAGTGACAAGCACCTATTAATTTCTTAATATGAGCATACATTTTTGGCCAAAAATAAAATTGCTTGATTCTCTCTAATGTTTTATAAATCCCCGCATGACACGCCACTACTGAGTTATGTGCTAAGTTGAATATTTTTGGGACTAAAGACAAAGGTAAAACGAATTTGCTTTGTATATCTCTTCTATTTCTGTTACGTGTATCCTTACACTTCAAAATATCATCCTCTAAAAAAATTAAAATATGATCCGGTTTAGTAGTAACATTATCAGACAGTTTCTGAATAATTGACAAACAAAATTTATCGTTCCCTTGTTCTAATTTAAGTTCGTTAAGAAAGTGCGAAGGGTCATAACTATGCATCAAAGGAGTATCAACAAGGCTATTTACAAGATGCATATTATCCTTCTCTACAGTCTTAACTTCTGTAATATCACTTTTATCATTGTTTTCAATTTCATGATCTACAAACCGAGATAAGAAATCCGCGACCGAATTGCATTTCCCTTTTATAAATCTGGTCTCAAAATTATAGTCTGCGAGTGAACACAACCAACGAGC
Organism: Maratus speculifer; assembly: GCA_964019185.1. Classification (NCBI taxonomy): domain Eukaryota; kingdom Metazoa; phylum Arthropoda; class Arachnida; order Araneae; family Salticidae; genus Maratus; species Maratus speculifer. The sequence continues at coordinate 54,216,612 of OZ025293.1, forward strand.
TATTCTCGAAGTAGGATCTTTTAATTTTAAAGTGTATGTAAGAGCAGCGTGATCTGTATATACTATGAATTTACGATTGAAAAGGTAGCATTTAAAATAATTGACCGCCCATACTACAGCTAAAAGTTCGCGTTCGGTTGTCGAATAACGTGTTTCGACTTCTTTAAGTTTCCGACTTGCAAATGCTATAGGCGCCGGAAAATTGTTTTCGTCAAACTGAGCTAAAACTGCACCCATTGCAAAATTTGAAGCATCAGAAAATACTACAAAATCTTTGTTAAAATCTGGTAAATTTAATGTCAGAAGATCTGCTAAAGCCTTTTTCAAATCTTCGAATTCTTCTTGTGCCTTTTCTGTCCAAATAAATTTAGATTTTCCTTTTAATAAGTTACTTAAATTAATAGCTCTTTTTGAAAAATCACCCAAAAATTTTCTATAAAAGTTTATCGTCCCACAAAATTGGCGCAGTTGTTTTTTGCTATTAGGCACTTTAAATTGTTTAATTACTTCCACATTCTTTGTAGTGGGCCATATTTTCCCGTCTTTTACCGTAAATCCCAAAAAGGTAATTTCGGATTTGAAAAAATGGCATTTTGAGGGTTTTAATCTTAGATTGTGCTGACGCAATCTATCAAAAACTAGAGATAATTTTTCAAAGTGAGATTGTATGTCTTTAGAAGCCACACATATGTCATCAATGTAAATTAAAATACTGAGGTCCGCCACATCTCCGAAAATAAAATTCATTAATCTCTGAAACGCGGGAAGCGAACTGGAACAGCCAAATGGGCTTCTTGTATACATAAACAGACCTTTATGCGTGGTAATTGAAGTATATTTTTGATCCTCCTCTTTAATTAGTTGTTGATAAAAACCAGAAGTCAAATCCATAGTTGAAAAATATTTGGAACCCCCCAAAGAATCTATAGTTTCGGTTATGTTTGGCAATGGGTAACTATCTTTTATTAATTGATCATTTAACTTTCTAAAATCCACCGCAAGTCTATATCCGCCATCCGCTTTCTTAACCAACATTACAGGGCTAGCGAACTCACTGTTTGACGGCACTAATATCCCCGCTTCCAGTAACATATCCAATTGCCTCTCCATTTCCCCTCGTAAGTTATACGGGACTCGATAAGGTTTGCATTTAACCGGCTTCTCGTCTTTCAGTCGAATTTCGTGTTTCACCGTATCGCACCCTGGTAGGTCAAGAATTGATGAGGCGAAGATATCTGAGTTTTCGTTAAGAAAGTCGCGTACCTCTGACCTTAGGGGTTCATTTAAATGATCTAAATCAATGTTACTGTCCCAGCTTAAATCAGCATGATCCATGGATCCGATATTTTCGGCTTCAATATAACCCGTAAACTCATCCTGCTTATGGGGATAATTTGATATCACTGGCAGTAACATTCCTAACCTAGTTCCTTTATTTACATGGATTACGTTATCACTTAAGTTAGCTATTTTAATAAATAATCTATTTGCCTCATTTTCACAAATCAAGGTCCCTACTAATAAATCCCTCCTAAGCGGAGCAATACATGGTGTAATTAAAACATCTTTTGAATGTATAAAATTTGTTTTTCTAATTTTAACTTTAATAATTCTTTCTGAATTCGGAGGAATGCATTCTTTATGCTTAGAAAAAACTGGCAATGGTTCAGGTTTTATTTCGATTGAATTAACATTATTACTTGGGCCCTTTAATAATGAAAATCCTGTATTATCGTAAAATATTGTATTGTTTTTTAAATCAATAAGTAAATCAAATTTCTTTATAAAAGGTACACCTAGAATAATATGGAAATGCGAAGATAATGAACCGTTAGTTACATAAAAATTATCTTCAAAATCCTGATTCTCAATTTGAAAAGGTAAATCAACAGAATTCTTTATTTTAAACTCTCCCCCCAAAACTGTATTCATAGAAATAGAAGTTTTTTTAAATTTATTTAGTTCTAATAAGTTTACAACTTGTTGTGTCACAAGATTACAACTGGAACCTGAATCAATTAATGCTTTACATATTTTTCCTTGAATATTAACTTCGATTAGTGGTAATTTAGTTTCGACGTTTTCATTAAAAAAAACATTAAAATTATGACACCTTGTATTGTCTGAGACCGACTCTGTATTACTCAAAGAGGAATTATTATCTCTAAATCCCTGGTTTGCAAACTGTCCATGAGATTGAAATCCCCGGCCCCGATTTCTTGAATCAAATGTGCGACCAGTACCCCTTCCTCGGAAATCCCGTGAAATTTGAAATTCTCGTGTGTCTATCCTATCCTCCAATGTATTATCGCGGCTCTCATTTCTGAGTCTAGAATTATTTTCGGTCGACTCATCATTAAATCTTTGTCGGGTATGCTGAAATTGAGGGCAAAATCGTTGTATATGACCGGGTAAATTACACCGGAAACAAACAATATCATCTTGTTTCTTTTTTTGCGAATCTTTTTCAAGTTTAGAAATCTTATCTGATAAAATTTGTAACTGATCTTTCAGTTCCCTAGCGAAATCACGAAAATAGTCAGCTTCTGATTGATTATTTCTATTAATAGTAACCACACAAGCTAAATTAGAATTATCTATTTGCAAAGCCGTATCGACAGGCATTGATTTATACGCGCGTTCTTCCAATAACGCTATTTCTTCTAATTCTTTTAAATTTTTCGGATTTCTGGCAATTACACCCTTTCTAATCTGGGGAAGTAAATTTTTTTGCAACATGGAAACCAACCATTCCTGTTTTGTTTTTTCCTCACTATCTTTCGGTAAATTATGTGCCGAAATTGCTGCAGTAGCCTTAACATTTGCTTTTGCAATAAATTCTGCTACCGAATGGTCCTGCTGTTGTTTAAATGTCCAGAAATCATTTAAAAGATCCCCTTGATCCCTTTTAGCACCAAATTTTTCCTGCAATACCTCAAATAAGTCCTCCACAGTTTTAATGTTATGCTTAAAATTTAAGAAAGTTTGCAAAGCCAATCCAGCTAATCGCTGTTGAATGGCAAATAATTGATCTTCTTTCGGCCAAAGCAAGAAATCTGCTACTGCCGAAAATTTCGTTTTAAATTGCTCTAAGGACCATGTTATATCCTGCCCCGTAAAAATAGGAATGATATTTAAAGAGTCTAAAATTAATGCGCGTCTTTTCATTGTAGCTTCTATTTCTGCCATCGTTTTGGCCTCTTGAGAGGGTGTTTCGGGCATTCTGAATCACACTCAAATAAAATAAAGAGTATTTCGAATGTAGATTAACTATTGCAAAATACTTGAAAATATTAAACAAAAGTAATTATATTTAAGAATCCAAGAAAATCATATATAACTATGTAAAACAGACAACATAAAATTCCTCTATGCAATTCAAATATATTGAAAGATATTTAAAACACACAAAATTTCTTTATGGCAGAGGTGGGAGAAAAATTTATGACACATACCAATTAATTATACCCACACAAAATATAAATACCAATATTGCACTCCAATAATAATACTTTAAAATTGTGAAAGTTGATACATAACAAAAAATCATATGGCACTTTTATTTACATTTGTTCAACTTCTCGTTATTAATATTTTTACATAATATGAAGAGAAATTGTAAGTTAAATTTAATTATAAATTTCGAAATTAAATTGAATTGGAGCACCAAAACCCAGTAAAGGTCAAACTGTAACCAGAATTTGATTGTTACTTAACGGCACCAGTGTTATGTTTCACTTATTTGAGAGTCATTTAATTTTACATTATCTACTCGATGACAAAATATATATTATTAGATGCCCCTATGATCTGATTATTGGTAAGTTTCAATATACAAAAAAAATGATGTTTAGTTACTGAATCAAGAATTCTTAAAATTAATAATAATCTCAAGAGGAATTCTCCCTCGTGTAAACAAGTTTAAGTTCTAAGATTGCGTTGTGTAAAAATGATGCTCCAAAGTAGTTTCAATCATTATAAGTTATAAATCAATTAATAAAGATAACAAGCAAAAATTCCAGAATTAAAGAAACTAATACTTCGATTATTAACATAATATTTTATTTACAAAATTTAACAATTAGTATTTATTGATTTAGATATATTTACCAAACTTAATCATATTACAACAGGATATTCTTATAATAACTTAAAATTACAATTAAATATACTGAAACTCGTGTAGAGTAACGAAACTCCCTAGGGGTAGAATTTATAGTATATTCCCCAAAACATAATAAACCACACTTACCCCTATTTCTAATACACACAACCCTTTCTCTCTACATCAACTCCAGCAATATATAGTCTTCGGGCACCTCAGCTCAGACCAAATCCTCCCTATGAAGCCGTCATTGTCGAGTCCAAACACCGCGGCTGGAATCTAGGATCCGACGAAACTCTCCCAAACGAACTGGCCCTGTCATCCCATTGAATAAGCGAAGAGCGGGAACCTCCTTTGCCGCCGAAAAAAACACCGGGGACATAGGCGTATAAACCCATCTGTTTTTACAACCGGGACAACTGGTGTTGCCCAATCAGAGGTCTCTACTCTTTCTATGATGCCTTCTTTTTCAAGCCTATAAATTTCTTGTTCAATTCTGTCTTTTAAAGAAAAGAGTACAGGTCTAGCTCTACAAAATTTTGGCACTGCATCAGATTTAAGTTCCAACTTTACTTCATAATTATTAATTTCCCCTAACTTATCGTCAAAAAGCTCTTTATACTCTTCTAACAATTTACTCAAATTATAGTCATAAGATGTTCTTACTGCTTTTATAGAATTCCAGTCCAAATTTATACTATATAGCCATTCACGGCCAAAAATTGTATCCAAATTTTCCTTAACAATATATAAATTTAATTTAAATTTTTGATTTTTGTATTCAACATCAATAGTGACAAAACCCAAAGGTACAATTATTTCACCTTTATATGTTTTAAAAACTACTTTTGTGGGTGGAATTCTTTTTTTCGAAATCTCACGAAATTTTTTTATGCTCATTACCGAGACGGCCCCTCCAGTATCAAGTTCCATACTCACAGGTTTATTTTCAATATTTACTGTTAACATAATTGGAGGTTTTCTTTGCTCCTCCTCTTTCAAATCAAAAGAATACATTGGGATAACATTTTCCCTAGAATAAAGACTATCTACCTGCTTTTGTTTTACCGTGTTCGCTTTTAACCCTTTTTTCGCTGCAAAACAAGCTTTTCGAATGTGCCCGATTTTTTGACAAAAATGACACTTAGCTAATTTAAATCTGCAGGAATATTTATCGTGATCCGTTGCTGTACACCATGTACAGCTCGTTTTTACTTTCTTTCCCGAAAGATTTTGTCTTCCAAAGTTTTTCTTTTGCGAAACAAATTTTGACTGCTCATTATTTTTCCTCACGCTAAATTCTTTAATTTCTAAAGATTTACCCATAATCTCATTTGCCCCTTTCATAGCTTTCTCCATAGCTAAAGCAATTTTCAAGGTATTCGCAATATCTATATCATCTTCCTCAAAAAGTCCATCTAATATTGCTGTATCCCTCAACCCGCTTACGAAAACATCCCGTAACATCGTGTTCAACATTTCTTGTTTATATTGACAAGGAATTGCCAAGGAGCGAAGTTCAGCCATAAAAGCACTGACACTTTCCCCCTCCCGTTGCTTACGATTTAGAAACACATGCCTACTAGGAATTATAAGCGGCGTCGGAGTGAGATGAGCTTTTAATGTATTTTTTAGAATAAGGTAATCTTTATCGGAAGGATTGTCAGGAGCTAGCAGGTTTTTCAACAAATTATATAATTTTGCTGACAAACTAGAAATAAAAACTTTCCCACGTTTGCCATCCGGAACATTTTGAATATCAATGAAAGCTTCGAAGCGTTCTAAAAAAGAATCAAAAGCTTCATCTGTTTCATCAAATTTTTCAAATTGAACTGAAACTTTAGCTTCTTGCGTTTTCGGATCGGCAAAAGTGGTTAATTTCTCTAATAAAATTTTATTTTGTTCTATTAAACTTTGAACCAACTGCTCCATTTTAAATCTTCTTTAAAGATAAATACAAAAAGAATTTTTTACCTTGGCAGTCTTCGGCATCTAATGTTCGTGAATCCGATACTTTTCATCCCATACATCGTCGCCAGATATCACATATTATATTAATATGTGAACTAAATATCGATTTAACATCATTAGCAGAAAGATATATACTTTGGGAGAATAAAACTTTCATCTTACTAAAGAACTTATTTAATACGGACACATTATTTACAGCAGACGATCACAGATACACACAATCGTCATAGAACACCATTGCCGCTTACCTAAAAACATTCTATTTACATTTTTTGTCTTAGTTGCGGTTACAGTTAAATACACCACAAAAGGACTACTGGATATTCCAAAAACGACCCTCTTATGTCGATATATCTTCAACTGATCTGGATTCCCTTGTTCCCACCACAGGCAGTCTTCGGCATCTAATGTTCGTGAATCCTATACTTTTTCATCCCATACATCGTCGCCAGATATCACATATTATTTTAATATGTGAACTAAATATCGATTTAACATCATTAGCAGAAAGATATATACTTTGGACGAATAAAACTTTCATCTTACTAAAGAACTTATTTAATACGGACACATTATTTACAGCAGACGATCACAGATACACACAATCGGCATAGAACACTATTGCCGCTTACCTAAAAACATTCTATTTACATTTTTTGTCTTAGTTGCGGTTACAGTTAAATACACCACAAAAGGACTACTGGATATTCCAAAAAAGACCCTCTTATGTCGATATATCTTCAACTGATCTGGATTCCCTTGTTCCCACCACAGGAACCTCAAAAAGTCACGATCATTATGGTTAAGCAGTATTTGCAAAAAGGCTCTTTTTATATCAGAACTTACACCTATTGACTTTTCACGAAATCTGTTAATAATTGCAGGAATAGTTTCTATCAAATTAGGCCCCTTTTCTAGACAATCATTTATTGAAGGAAACCCCTTAATTTTCACTGACCCATCAAATACTGGTCTTATTTTGGTTGTTTTGGAATTCATTCTAATAACGGCACGATGGGGTAAATAATGGCAAGAATTATCATATTCATTTTCAGGTACAGTTTCTATAATTTTTTCTTCTTCCCAAGATTTGAAAACTGCTTCATAATCTTCTAAGAAACCCTGTGAGGGAGTGACCTTTCCATAAAGGCACTCTAGTGTTTCTGAGATCGTGACGTCAATAATTTAACAAGTGTAAGCGTAAAAGCGACATCTATCCTCTCTTTTACTTTAACTTTCTAGAGTGTGTGTGTGCTCTTTCGGATTTTACAGTTAGCTTGCGGTTATTAGTAATATGTTAATGTGAAGTATCTCAGTTTGCAGCATATAAAAGCTTGGGTTTGAGTGAATGGAGTGTGTCTCTGGCATTAGCCAGCAGCCAGCGAGTGAGGATCTCTAGTATTAGACAAGCGAAGTGAATTATTGTTCAGCGAAGTGCTAGCAAATAGGAAGTAGCAACGGCCTCCTGTGAAGTGGAAAGGAGTTTGGATAATTGATTTGAGATTCGGCCGTGGTAAGAGAGTTTATATTAGTTCTATTTTTGATTATTTGGTGAAATAAAGAATTACCCACAGCCACGGGCTGTTTAATCAAGCTTTGTTTAGCAGCTCAGCCAGAAGATAGTGAGAAGTGTTAGGCGGTGCCCCGACTGAGCTAGGCCGAAGCCTGTGAGTATGATTTAGCTGTTCATAGTGTTTTCAGTTGTGTAAATTTGAGACTTGCTCCACTTCCCTTCAGCCATTATCACTTTAATAAACTTTGTTATTTTATCCTAAATTAATGAGTATGTCTACATTTAACCTCCACCACGATCAACTTAACGTTACAAATGGCACCCAACGTGGGGCTACCGTTACAAATGGCGCCCAACGAAACATCGGACATTATGAGATTGTGCCACGTGTGTATTTTACCGGTGCAGGTGATATTCGTGAATTTTTAGTTAAATTAGATGATTATATTTTGTTCAATAATATACCTGAAAAAAGTAGATACGTAGTGCTTAAATGCTCGTTGAAGGGCGAAGCACTTTTGTGGTTAGAGAATATAGGAAAGTTTTTGATTACTGATGAACCGAAAAGATTTGAACAAACTGTGATTGAGTTAAAGAAGGCATTTCCGCCAGTTAAAGATAAAAGTATTTTGAGAAAAGAGTTCTATTGTAATAAGCAGAATATTTATGAGTCGGCGTCAAAATTTTATCTTCGTAAGCTGGAACTAAAAAATAAATTAGATTTAGATATCACATTTGAGGAATTGTTGGACATTATTTTTCCTCTTTTTAATCCAAATATACAGGACTTTATTGAAGTTAGAGCACCGAAGTTTTTTGCAGAAATGCATCAGATATTATCGAAGTATGAGACTCGGCATAGCTCGGATCAACGGGATTTGCGTAGCCCTCGGCAGAGACCTGTCACGGATAGTAATTTGAGAAATGAGGGGGAACGTAATTTTGTGAGAGGGGGACAGCGATTTCCGGATAGTAATTTGCGTAATAGAAATGATGGATTTGGTCGTAATATGTCGAATACGAGTAATGGTAACAGGAATGGTGGTGGTGCTAATAATTTTAGAAGTGGTGAGAGAAATATGTATGGAAATAGACAGAATTGTGGTTATGATCGGAGAGGGGGAGTACGGGACAGGAATGTTTCTTCGCAAGTAAGGAGATTAACTTCGGATGAGAATGTTGAAAATAGGTCAATGCAAAACAAATGTGTTCAGAGGTTGAAAATGTCTTCGGTGAGTTTGAATAAAATTACTATTAATCCGGTTGAGTTACCTGAAGTGTTAATTGTGTTAGATGGTATTGTCGTTAAAAGTGTCTTCGATACAGGGGCAGATAAGTCGTTCATTTCTTTTGATTGTTATCAGAAATATTTTTCATATAAGAAGTTGAAGAGGACAAGTCTGGTGGTTCAGTCGGCACAGGGAGTAGCTTGCGATAATAAAGGTTCAGTAGAATTGGAAATTGAAATTCGTTCGGTTAAGACATGTTGGGAGTTTTGTGTGTTAGATGGATTAACAGTGCATTGTATAGTTGGTGTGGATTATATGAAGGATAGAGGAATTAGTTTGGATTTCTTTAAAAAGTTGTTAATCGTGACTAATGATGAGAATGTGAGTAAGAAAGAGCCAGTTTCAGTGTCAATTAATTTGGAGGAGTCGGGGTTAAGTGAAATCAAGAAGGAGGAATTTAATAAGTTTTTGAATGAATTTGGAGAGGTTTTTTCTGATAAACCGGGTTTAACGCATGTTGCGTGGCATGAGATTGATACTGGTTTGAAAGCACCTGTTGCTAGTAAACCCTATCGTTATGATAAAGTTAAACAAGGTATAATTGATTACCATATTCAAAAAATGCTAGCGGACGATATTATAATGCCAATTGAGTCTCCTTTTGCATCTCCAGTAGTGTTATGTCGTAAAAATAATGGAAAAAGTTTAGATAATCCAGAGGCATATAGGTTTGCAGTAGATTATAGAAAGTTAAATGCGATAACGCAATACCCTCAGTATCCTATTCCAGTTATTGACGACATTTTGGCTAATATAACGAGTACAAATTATATGTCAACGTTAGATCTTACGTCGGGTTATTTTCAGATTGCAATGAAGCCGGAGGACATACCTAAGACTGCTTTTATTACTCGGGACGGTTGTTTTGCTTTTAAGAGAATGAGTTTTGGTTTATCGGGAGCGCCGGCAACGTTCCAGAAGGCCATGAATAATATCCTTAAACCTTTGCTTGGTAAGGGTGTCTTGGTCTACCTGGACGACATAATTATAATGGCAGCTACTTTTGAAGAGCATTTAAGATTGTTGAGGGAAGTATTTACGTTGTTAAGAGATGCTGGGTTAACAGTTAAGTTAGAAAAATGTAAATTTTTGAGAAAAGAGATAAAGTATTTAGGAGTTAAAATTACGCGTGATGGTATTAATATAGATAATGAGAAAATTGAGGCAATTACGTCAATGAGTCCCCCCAAAAATAGTAAGGAAGTGGCGACATTTTTAGGGATGGTGGCTTGGTTTGCCAAGTTCATTCCACGTTTTTCGGAGTTATGTGAACCGTTGTATAATTTAAAAAGGAAAAGGGTAAAGTTTGTATGGTCATCAGCGGCTCAGAGATCGTTTGAATTATTAAAAGAGGCAGTAGTTTCCCCTCCTGTTTTGGCTCACCCCGATTATTCATCTCAGTTCGAAGTGTATTGTGATGCGAGTGCAGTGGGGGTTGGAGCGATGTTAGCACAGAAAGGTCGACCTATAGCTTTTGCGTTGAGAATTTTAAATGCAGCCGAAAGGAACTATTCAATTACGGAAAGGGAGTGTCTTGCAGTAATTTGGGCTTTGAATAAATTTCGTTGTTTTTTCACTAATATACCGGTTAAAGTCATTACCGATCATTCAGCTTTGACAAAGTTAACTAATGGAAAGGGTTTGTCGTCTCGTATGGTCAGATGGTGTTTGAAGTTAGCAGAGTATAATGTGGTTATAGAACATAGGGCTGGCAAGGAGAATGCGGTAGCGGACGCTCTGTCACGAAACCCGCATGGTGGTTTAGAGGTCACGGAGGAAGTTAAGTGTTGTGCATTGTCTTCATTGGTGTTAAGGTCGCGAGAGCAGTTGATAAGAGAACAGAAGCAAGATGAAGAGTTTGGTAGTTTGTATCATTACTTGGAAAATCCTGATGATGTCCCGAGCGCAGATGTGCCTATGTTTGAGAAATGGTCCCAATCTTTTAAGCTTATCGATGGTCTTCTTTTTTATTCTAAAATTGTAAATTCATGTGGAGAATTAAGACTTTTTATTCCGGCTAGTCTTCGTAAGGCCATCTTGAAAGAATTTCATGATAATCCATTAGCAGGTCACTTAGGAATCAGGAAAACTTATGCTCGAATTTGTGAATCCTGCTACTTCCCTAAAATGCGGGAAGCAGTGCGCGCTTATGTCTCCAGCTGTAGCACATGCCTGTTCCCTTGCAAGCAATGGAACTTCATGGAAATTTCTCCACTTTATATTTATGTATCAAGATATCTTCACTTGTCAAAGATCATACTTTTGTAAATCCTAATTCATGTCATGACTGAGTATATTTATATTTAATTAAAGAGTTAGAGTTTGGTAATTAAAGTAAATATAAAATAAATTAAAGTTATATAAAAGTTTAAATAAGTTTATTAAGTAAAGGAATTAAAAGTAACCTAATAGTTAAATGTTTATTTACCAGTTTCAAGTTACGTGGGCGGTTTTAATTTCCGCTGATAAGATCGCGGAGATGTGTGGTTAATCGTAACCGAGGAATATGCAAAAACAGCAGGAGGTGGAGCATTACGTAATTGCCGCTTGAACTAATCAGGTGTCGCCGTCTGGCCAGCGGACGATTACCAGTATGTAGTTCGCGCGCGTTTATAAGCAGGTAGTTTCACCTGCTCATTCTCTTCACTCTTACTTTCTCAGTCTCGTAGTTTCCGCGCCATGACGTAACCTCGCATCAGTTGTTCTTTGCCGCGGGAGCTGGTCTCTCGGTTAGCGGCAGGTGTTTAAATATTTATGGTTTTTCTTGTTTATAATTAAGCATAGTTAGATGAATTGAGTAATAGCTTTGCACGTAGGCAGTATGTCACACTATAGTAGGAAGTTTAGTTTTAATTCGTATTTCACTACGTAGTTACTGCCGAAGCTATTTATTTATCTAAAGCTTGATTAATTCATTCGTATATTTCTCAGTCATGTAGTGATAAGGATATTTCCCAGTCAGTTAACTTTATATCAATATATTATATTTTTGTTAGTCGTTTATAATAAACTTGTTGAGTTTTACAAGTTTGTATTTATTGAATCTGATGGTCACTCTACATCTTCACATATCTCATTGGGTCAGGAGGATCTCATTGTTGCAATAAATGATTGAGAGTTTATCGTTAAATCACCGAAACTCTTATCAAGGGTTACGGGCCCAGAAATGGGCTCCTCTGACCCGATTTATTTGAAGATTAAGGAAGAGTTGGAATAAGTTTTAAAATTTAAATTGAAATTTCGAGAAACTTCGGGAAATTTTGAAATTTCGAGTGGAGTTTTTGAACTGACTGGTTGAATTTTCGAGTTTAAGAAGAAATTTACGTGAATACCTGAAAAATTTTACGGGGTTTCGTATGAAAAAGTGCTTTATGATGAGAAAAATTTTAGAGACTGTGTGTGTTTGTCTTTAAAGAAGATTTATTTTAAGAAGTTTTGTGAATATTTTGAGAAAAATTTGTTTAATTTATGAAGATTTTGTTTAAAGATTTGATTTATATTGCGAGTCACTCAGAAAAAGAGGGAAATTTTTTTTAAAATTTTGCAGTTTCTTATCGGATGTTCACGAGTTAACTAGGAAATATGGCAGCTGCGACTAATTTTTCGATTGAGAGCCTGAATTCCAATAATTATAATAGCTGGGCGAGAGACATGAAATTTTTATTAATAGATAAGAACTGTTACAAGATTGTAACCGGTGAAGAAAAGGAACCGAGTGGCGATAAAGTTACTCCTGAAACGTTAATTGGTTTTTATAACAGACAGCGTACGGCTCTAGCAACAATTTACTTGAATATCCATGCTGATTATCGCAGAATTATCGGAGAATATAGTGACCCTGCTGAAATCTGGTCGTTCTTGAAAGAAAATTTCCAGCCAACTAATCGATCCTACCATCTTCAACTATTTTCTGAATTTATTACTTGTTCAATGAAGATTAACGAATCTGTAAATTTATATGCATCTCGCTTAAAGAATCTTTTTAATAAATTAAAAGAAGCTGGAAAAGAAATTGATGAAGTTTATTTAATATACCAGTTTATTCGTAATTTACCTCAGAAATATGAAAATATAGCACAGAATGTTATGCGCTGGGAAGATAAGAAGTTTACATTTAAGGAGGTTGTGCTGGAAGCTGTCGCTGAGGAGTCAAGAATTCGTTTTAAAGAAAAGGATAAAAGCCATCGTTCCAGTGCTGAAATTTTTTCAATCTCTAGCTCTCAAGTCACCTGTTATTATTGTGGTCGCCGTGGACATATAAAGAGAAATTGCCGGGAATATTTATCTAAGGGCAAGTTTAGAGATAATTATCAGGATTTTTCTCGAGTACATTGCCAGAATTCATCGCCAGGAAGACAGGAGCGTCGAGATCGGCGGTTTTCTACGTCTGCATCTCCCCCCCTGAAAGGTCGTTCACCTGCTGATTTTTCTCCCTCTAAGAACTTTCGTTCGAAGGAATTTTCCTCGTCGCACAAGAGAAGAGCTCGTCCGAGACGCTACCGTGCTGGATCTCCGAGTGGTTCATCTGTGGAATCTGACGGAGTTGACTCTCAAAGAAGTAGTGACCGGAGCTTTTCCCCCTCTTCTTCAAAATCGTTTAAAGGTAAAGTTTCATTCTTTCTTGCTGATTCTAATCCTAATCTGTTTAGTTGTAATAGTAATGTACTAGATGTTTGGCTTTTTGATACCGCAGCTAACTCTCATTTCTGTAAAGATAGAGATTTGTTTATTAATTATCAGGACATTGAGGGGGAAGAAATGATTTTAGCAATTGATGAAATGGTTTTTCCGATAGAGGGAAAAGGTGATGTAATTGTAAATTTTGGTAATGTTGAATGCACGTTACATAATGTATTGTATTCACCCAAATTAAGACGTAACATTGTCGCTGGCCCCAAGCTGGACCAGAAAGGGTTTAAGTTTATAGGGGGGAACGGTAAAATTAAAGTTTACTATAAAGATTTGATTGCTTTTGAAGCAAAATTAATAAATGGGTTGTATTATGTAAATGCAAAGCCTCCTAATATCTGTAGTTCAATAAGTAAAAAGGATTTAAAGAGTTTAGGTTTTTGGCATGATATTTTAGGACATGCAAATACAGAATGTATTTTAAAAACAAATCGATTTAATGCTGTCCGTGGTTTACCGAAAGTTGAAAATGATCCAAAATTTTCTTGTGAAGCATGTAAATTACAGAAACACCGTAGAGTGTCTTTTAAAACAGTTGAATTTAAAAAGGCCAATTGCCCTTTATTTTTGTTAGGAATGGACTTATGGGGGCCGATAAACATTCCTGGTCGTAAAGGTGAGAGATACTATTTATCAGTAATTGACGATTACTCAGGGTATATCTCGGTTTATCCATTAATACACAAAAGTGACACCTTTGATGTTGTTTCTAGACATATAAATTGTGCAGAAAGGTATCTAGGCCGAAAAGTTAAAAATATAAGAACCGATAACGGTTCTGAGTTTTTGAATGAAAATATGACTGAATTCTGTGACAATCTAGGTATACATCACAAAAGAACTAATATTTATAAGCCTGAGATGAATGGTTCGCCGGAAAGACTGAACCAGACGGTCGTTAATGGTGCTAGGACCATGATGTATAAAGGAAACGTGGACCGCAGTTTTTGGCCTGAAGCCATTTTAGCGTTTGTCCATATTTGGAACAGATTATGTCACAGTGGTCAACAGAAAACACCCATAGAACTTTATTTCGGCTATAAACCATCGATTAAACATTTACGGAGATATGGATCGGTAGCATATGTAGGAATGCCGAGCCAATTAAGACATAAACTCCATCCAAAGGCACAAAAAGGAATTTTGGTGGGGTATGCCTTGAGTACTAAAGGTTACCGAATTTATTTACCTGAACGTGACAAAGTAATAGAAACATGTAATGTTGTTTTCTCAGATAAACAGGATGATATAAACGGAACTGTTTCTGAACCAGAGAGTCAATTAGAAACTCAAAGTAACGGAGATGTCCCCGAAAGGGAGGAATATTTTTTTGAACCAGAAACTGAGGGTTTAACAAGTACTGAAAATGTTTATTTACGTCCGACACAATCTACTAGCAGTCCATCGGAAACAGATTCGGAATCTGATGTTGAGAGCGAAGGTGAGGACACAGACAGTTTACCGGGAAATTCTCAAGATTCTGGTTTAACTGACGTAAAGTGGGTTAGATACGCAGTTCCGAGGCCAGATGGTAAACGAACAGATATTCACTATAAAATAGAAGGTAAAAATACTAGATTTAATACATTAAAGTTAATTAAAGATTATTGTACTCAAAATAATATTAAATATCACGATAATTTATTTAATTTTAGTAGTAAAGATACTTCTCAAGGTGTTGTTAATCCCCAACCAAGTTCTTTGGGAATACAGGCTAATTTAGATAACAATTCAGAAATCACGATTCCTCGCACTTATAAGCAAATGCTGAAATCCAGGGAAAGAATTAATTGGGAAAAAGCAATGCAAGAAGAAATGGCAAATTTGAATAAACGCGATGTTTGGTATCTAACCGAGCTCCCTCACGGAAAGCAAGCTCTGGGATGCCATTGGGTATTCAATTTGAAACGAAATGAAAATGGGGATGTAGTTAGATACAAGGCGAGGCTCGTCGCTCAAGGATTTAACCAAATTAAAGGAGAATCCTATGACGAGACATTCTCGCCGGTCGTTAACTTTACCCTCATTAGGTTTTTCTTTGCCATTCTAGTTAATTTCCTTGGTTGGGTTCACGCACAATGCGATGTGACCTGTGCATATCTTTATGCAAAGCTTAATGAGGAAATCTATTTGAGGCAACCTCCCGGATATGAGATAAAAGAAAAGGGGGAAAAAGTTTATCGACTCAAACGAGCCCTTTATGGGCTCCATCAGAGTGGTCGCGCGTGGTATTACGAATTAGTATCTACGTTTGAAGAAATTGGCCTAAAGAAATTAAATTGGGGAAATTGCATTTTCGTCTCGAGTAATTCTGTATTGGTTTTAGTTTATGTCGACGACATCGTTTTGTTCGGGAAAAGTGACTTGCATATTAAAGTTGTTTTAGAGAAACTGAAAAGTAAATTTGACGTAAAAGAACTTGGACGTACACGTAGATTGTTAGGAGTCGAAATCGAAGAAATAAATGGTCAGTTATTTTTGCATCAATTGCCTTATATAAATGACATTCATAAAAGATTCGAAAATTTCGACATACCAATCACATCGTTACCCATTTCTAAGGGTCAAATATTTAGTAAGAGTCAATGCCCTGTAAGCGATGAAGATATCAATCAGATGCAGAAATTACCATATAGAAGCGTGCTAGGTTGTTTGTCTTTCCTAGCGAATCGGACGCGACCGGATATATGCTATGCAATCAATATCTTCTCGCAGTTTCAGTCAAACCCAGGATTACAACATTGGTTGGGATTATTGAAAGTACTCGGGTATGTTTTGAAAACGAGACATTTTAAATTAAGGTTATCTTGCAATGGCTGTAATTTAGTTGCTTATACAGATTCCGATTACGCCGTAAGCAGAGACGATCGTGTTTCCATAGGAGGGCAATTTATAAGCGTTGGCAAAGCTCCAATTACGTGGGGAACTTTTAAAGAGAAAACCGTCGCACTTTCCACAATGGAGGCAGAATTTGTTGCAATAGTTGAGGGAATACGTGAAGTTACCTGGCTAGACAAAATATTAAAGGAATGTGTCGAACATCGGTTATTGGAGTATAATCACAAACCGATGGTATTAGTCGACAATCAGGCGGCAATCGAGTTTACCAAATCTCCAATAGAAAATCATAAAACGAAACATATAGACGTTAAATTGTTTTTCGTACGTGATTTGTATTTAAATAATAAATTCGACATTAAATTTATTCGCAGTAAAGAGAACTTAGCCGATGTTTTCACAAAACCCCTCACTGGTTTTGAGTTGAACAAGTTTAACGAAAATGTATTTAAAACGTAATAGTTAGGGGCTTTGCATATCTTTTATAATTCTATATGTATTTAAATGAAATATTTTTAGAAATGTTTAGTAATGTACCTATAATTGATGTTTAGTATCAGTAAAGTTTAAATTGTATTAAGTACTGTATTTTTATTATATGAAATTTAATTGACTTGTTATTGCACTGGTTTTAGAATTTAAATGTTTGAATCTATATATATATATTAATTACAGTTTTTGAACGTGACGAGAATAATTTAAATATGGACTTTGAAAGTTCGTTAACGAAGTTTAACGATGTTAGTTCACTAGAAATCGCTATTCGAGTTACAAGGGTTCTTGAACTCTGATTAATCACTAGATAACATGGAAAACGTTGTGTTGAGATTTGAAATGAATGTTCAAGGTTAATTTCGAATAAAAAAAAAATTTATTTATAAAAGTTAAACTAGAATTGGGATCCTGAATTAGTAATGTGTAAATTGAATCATTTAATCATATTTCCTTCGTCTCCCCGGGGAGGGTTCATTAGTCATATTTGTGAATTCATTAATTTTTGCATAATTGGTTATCAAGTATAATCATGTGTTTTCAGTAATCATTGTCTTTCAATTTTTCATTAGTTTAAGATCGTTTTTACGATCGTTTTTCATTAATCATTAAAGATCGTTTTTCATAAATCATCTTTTGAAAATTAAATTTGAATTTGAATCATAGAAATTTTAAGTTATAATAATAAATGAATTTAAATTTGGAAATTTCTCACTGTTTAAATGAATTTTGGACTTTGAAACTTAACTGGAAGGGGGATTTTCCCCTCAGGTTAAATTGTGTTTAGAGTTTAACTTTAATTAAATAGAATTTAAAATAGGTAGTACTTGAATTTTGAATAGTGTATTTTTTTCATGATTTTATACATAATGAAATCATTTTTTTTCATATGGATATTTTCATATTCATAGAATTTCATATTTTTAGGTAGTAAGGATCCTGGTTCATAGTATTTGAAGGTAATTGAAGTTTAAGTAAAGAGATTATATGTGTTGTATTGTAAATGGTCAATTGAAATATAATGGTAAATTTAATGAATTTTTGATCTGGTTCCAGTCTTGGTGGTTCAGGACGGGTAATTTGTAAAAGAGAAATCAAAATAGTGAATTTTTGTATCAATTTAAATTTTGTCTTTGTATATATATGTATGAAATCTCTGAGTGTTCTTGCAATTTACTAATATTTGGTTTTTTTTGTTTCTTTGAGTTCTAGATAACTTCTGTTTTTTTTTATCTTGTGAAGCTGACTGGTCTCTGTGATGTTTTTGATCTTAGTGAAGAAATTTGGGGGGAAGTTGTTCCCTTGCAAGCAATGGAACTTCATGGAAATTTCTCCACTTTATATTTATGTATCAAGATATCTTCACTTGTCAAAGATCATACTTTTGTAAATCCTAATTCATGTCATGATTGAGTATATTTATATTTAATTAAAGAGTTAGAGTTTGGTAATTAAAGTAAATATAAAATAAATTAAAGTTATATAAAAGTTTAAATAAGTTTATTAAGTAAAGGAATTAAAAGTAACCTAATAGTTAAATGTTTATTTACCAGTTTCAAGTTACGTGGGCGGTTTTAATTTCCACTGATAAGATCGCGGAGATGTGTGGTTAATCGTAACCGAGGAATATGCAAAAACAGCAGGAGGTGGAGCATTACGTAATTGCCGCTTGAACTAATCAGGTGTCGCCGTCTGGCCAGCGGACGATTACCGGTATGTAGTTCGCGCGCGTTTATAAGCAGGTAGTTTCACCTGCTCATTCTCTTCACTCTTACTTTCTCAGTCTCGTAGTTTCCGCGCCATGACGTAACCTCGCATCAGTTGTTCTTTGCCGCGGGAGCTGGTCTCTCGGTTAGCGGCAGGTGTTTAAATATTTATGGTTTTTCTTGTTTATAATTAAGCATAGTTAGATGAATTGAGTAATAGCTTTGCACGTAGGCAGTATGTCACACTATAGTAGGAAGTTTAGTTTTAATTCGTATTTCACTACGTAGTTACTGCCGAAGCTATTTATTTATCTAAAGCTTGATTAATTCATTCGTATATTTCTCAGTCATGTAGTGATAAGGATATTTCCCAGTCAGTTAACTTTATATCAATATATTATATTTTTGTTAGTCGTTTATAATAAACTTGTTGAGTTTTACAAGTTTGTATTTATTGAATCTGATGGTCACTCTACATCTTCACATATCTCATTGGGTCAGGAGGATCTCATTGTTGCAATAAATGATTGAGAGTTTATCGTTAAATCACCGAAACTCTTATCAATGCCAACGTTATAATTATAAAGTCCAGCTGTAAGTCCAGCTGGCAAATTAATTCCTATTAAAGTAAATTTTCCTAATGAATGTGTAGGTGTAGATTTAATCGGTCCTGATCCATTGTCTAATCCTAAAAGATATAGATTTGTGCTAGTTATAGTTGATTATTTTAGTAAATGGGTAGAGTTAGTCCCCCTCAGGAAGGCTTCTGCACCTGCAGTTGCCGATGCATTTTTCGATAATTATATTTCTAAATATGGTGCACCAATTAGGGTAGTGAGCGATCATGGCCCTTGTTTTATTTCTGATATATTTAAGGCCCTGTGTGAGAAGCTGGAGATCGATCATTCTTTTACTGTTCCGTATCGACCTCAGTCTAATATGGCTGAACGTGTAAATCGTACATTAATTCAAATGATTTCTTCTTATGTTGGTTCTCATCATGCAAATTGGGACCAGTTTCTGCAGCATTTTGCGTACGCACTTCGTACAGCAGTTCACGAGTCAACGGGGAAAACGCCAGCTGAATTGTTTTTGGGTAGAAAAGTCATTACTCCATTCCAAAGGCTAGTTATGGTGTCAGATGCGGAAAGTCAGTACATGTGTCAGGATATTGAGAGGTTGGTTAAGGAAGCTCAAGTTCAGATGGGAAAAGCGCAAGAAAAGCAGGCTCAGTATTATAATATGCATAGGAGGGAGTTAGAAGTGAAAGTTGGAGATTTTGTGTTAGTAGAAAAGCATTGGTTAAGTTCAAGTCGTCAAAAGAGAGTAGCTAAGTTTGGTCCGAAGTTTGTAGGTCTGTTCGAGGTTTTAGAAGTTCGAAATAATAATTTGATTGTTGATGTCAATGGTGAAAGAATGACGGTTAATTTGGATCAGGTTAGAGTTTATAAGTTTAGAGAAAATGGTAGTGAAGGTTCTCATGTGTCGAGTGGTGTTTCGCGAAATTCCCGATCCAATGAGTGCCCCGAGTCCAGCACTTCTTCATCTAATTCTTTTCATCAATATTCAAGAAGAAAAGTTGGTCAAACAGCTCCAAAAACTGTTGTTGAAAGTAGAAAGCCTAGCAATCCGAGAGCAAAGTATGATAATAAAAATAAGAGAACTGCGTCAAATACATCGGACTCTGTGTGCCATAAAAGACAAAAAATTATAAACTGTCCAGTTCCTCCACTTATTAGACAGCAACCTCACAAACATACATTATCTAATAGTTCACCATATTCGGTACTTAATCCCCGGAAAAGATTTCAGATGGACACTCGCCAAACTGTTAAAAGGACTTTAAAGTCGGAATTTTTGCCCAATAAGAAACAGCGTAGGTCTGGAAAGAAACGTGGTCTAGGATCTTCAGTAACTTCGGGTGCATCTAGAAAGAGGAGACAACGCTCAGATTACCGGCATCAACAGTGTGAATCTCGCCATGGAGTGACCCCAGCGAACCGGCCAGAGCAGAGTCGTCGAGCGGAACCTACAAGTATCCCACGGCATCCATTCCGAACCAGGCTGCAGGCACGACAGTCAACTGTGGCGTCACCATACAGTTCTGATGACGAAAGATCCTTCGTACAAGGTTTCTGGGACAAGAGGAGAAAAACATCCTGTAGTATGAAGCCAGCCAGCAGCGAATCATCTCTATGATTGGGTGATAATGTTCTTTATTAAATTTCTATTAGAGTGCATATATGTGGTAGCAATGTGAAAGAATAGAAAGCAGAAAGACTGTTTGGTACTTTTTGGCCATTTTTGGAATTTTTTGACGGACTCACGATTGGTGCTTAGTTGTGTTCAAAATTTGTTTGCAAAATTGTTAGTTTTATGTATGTTTGAGATTTTGGTCTTAACTGCTTTTAAAAATTCTGGATCTATTGTTAAATTGTTGTGTTATTTGTTTAAATTGTTACTATATTGTTATATTGTTCCTGTGTTATAAAATGTATGTTAATGTATGCTTAAATTTTCAGAGAGTACAGATAGTAATTTGGGTTATTTTGCACACGCGCCGCGGTTCAGGCGCGCACGTGTTTTGCAGTCAAGAAGTCCTTGACACGCGTTTCTATCTCTTATACTAACATTTAATGAATTAACATTCTCCTTATCGTTCGTGTTTTATGTGTTGCGTTTGTACTTTAGTTGGGAATGGTTTCCGCAAGTTGCGAATTTTTAAGCTGCGTTTGAATTTGAAATTGTATTGTATTAAAATTGAATGTTAATGTGATTTTCTTGCAGGGAAGTATACCCGTGTTATGTATTGATTCTGCTATTTTTCTTTTAGTTAATACAGATGAAGAGCATGATGACGTCATTTTGTAAATTTTTTATATTTAATTTGATTGTTGCATAAGCACAGCGATATGACGCTGTACGTATGTTCCCCAATTATTGTTAAAGTGGAGTTAAGTTCTGAAGAATTTTGGGAGTTAGTTCATTGGTTAATGGGTATGTAGGTATTACGTAATAGCAGAGTTATTTTGAGTATGAAGTAAAATTTAATTTTAGATGAGTTCGGTATTTGGATGAGGAAAATTTTTGCGCATTGGGTTTTTTGGACTTGGTGCGAATTCTAGTATTAGGAAAGTTTTATGGGAGAAATTTTTGGTAATGTTATAGTTGTATTGCAATACTGAGGAAAATTTCGGAAGTTTAGTGTTTTGAGAAATTTTAGCACTCCCAGTGGAGTGGGCTGTTTTGAAAGAAGAAGTAATTAGTTTTGAAAAGTTTTACGAGTTTTTGGAAGTTTTACGGATGCTATTTGTAAGATAGAAGAACGATTGGATTGAATATGTGAATTTTTTGAGGCAAACTGAGGTTTTTTGGTTGTGATGGGTTAAAGTTAATATTTTAAAAGTTATGTTTCGGCGCTAAATTTCACCCATCACTGTGTTTATTACGGCTCAAAATTTATAACAAGAAAAAGTTCTGGGCATGCATTTGGCCCAGCCCTTTTTCTCTGTAAAATCCGAGGGGGGGTTGTGAGGGAGTGACCTTTCCATAAAGGCACTCTAGTGTTTCTGAGATCGTGACGTCAATAATTTAACAAGTGTAAGTGTAAAAGCGACATCTATCCTCTCTTTAACTTTCTAGAGTGTGTGTGCTCTTTCGGATTTTACAGTTAGCTTGCGGTTATTAGTAATATGTTAATGTGAAGTATCTCAGTTTGCAGCACATAAAAGCTTGGGTTTGAGTGAATGGAGTGTGTCTCTGGCATTAGCCAGCAGCCAGCGAGTGAGGATCTCTAGTATTAGACAAGCGAAGTGAATTATTGTTCAGCGAAGTGCTAGCGAATAGGAAGTAGCAACGGCCTCCTGTGAAGTGGAAAGGAGTTTGGATAATTGATTTGAGATTCGGCCGTGGTAAGAGAGTTTATATTAGTTCCATTTTTGATTATTTGGTGAAATAAAGAATTACCCACAGCCACGGGCTGTTTAATCAAGCTTTGTTTAGCAGCTCAGCCAGAAGATAGTGAGAAGTGTTAGGCGGTGCCCCGACTGAGCTAGGCCGAAGCCTGTGAGTATGATTTAGCTGTTCATAGTGTTTTCAGTTGTGTAAATTTGAGACTTGCTCCACTTCCCTTCAGCCATTATCACTTTAATAAACTTTGTTATTTTATCCTAAATTAATGAGTATGTCTACATTTAACCTCCACCACGATCAACTTAACGTTACAACCCTTGTCTCTTAAATTTTTTACTGTATTCTTTAATCTTTTCTCAGCGATTTCTCGATAATTAGGGAGTGGGGGGTGGCCTTCGACCCAAGGTAAACAGACTTCAAATCTGCCTTCTTCACCCCTTTTTACCGTCGAAAGAAAATGTTGCAGTGTTTGCTCATGCAATTCCTTTTTAGATTCATTAACGGATGGATCTAAAATGCCTAGAGTATCAAGATTCCATAATTCAGCAATTTTATAATGTGACGCATACATCGAAAAGGTAAATGAGTTATCAATTTTATTTTCTATTTCTATAGGAACTTTTCCCATAATAGTCCATCCTAAATAAGTTTCGACACATACTAAACCAGATTTTAATTTTCTTATCTTGCCCGTAAGTAACTTTCCCGCAATATCTGCTCCTATCAGAACATGAATTTCAGTTGGCGAAGATTCAAATAATAGCTTATTTTTCATACGGATAGTGTCATTCAAAAAGATTCTATTTTGTTTGAGCTCATTTAACAGGGGTCTTACATCAATTTGTGGAACATCAGAACAAATTTTAGTTTGATCAAAAGCCTTAAAATTACATTTGTAATCACCTTTTACACTACTCAGATTTACAACAAACTGTTTATGAATTTCAGACACTTCCCTTCCACCAAATAAACTATGAATAATGTTACTCTCACTTAAACTTTCATATTGCATCACTTTGGCAACAAACTTTGAAATGTAGGATTTTTGCGATCCAGAATCGATTAAGCATCTAACAAACTTATCTGCACCATTTCCGCAAATTTTTACAATTAAAGTTTGCAATAAAACTTTCTGTGTACATGTTTTGTTCGTCAAAGTGAAATTTTTCTCATTAATTTCCTTTTTCGCATTAACTTTATCACCCTTATCACAAATTAAAGAATTATGTTTTCCACAGCAATGTTCACATCTTATTTTTGAAAAGCAATCTTTTGCTAAATGATTTCCCTTTTTCATACAGAGGTAACACATTCCGTTTTTTCTTAAATATGCTTTCCTTTCTGCTACGGACTTAAAGCAGGCTTCAGAAATGTGTTTGACTGATTCAGCGGAATCTCCGCAAAAGATACACTGATTAATCGTAACCTTCAATGAAGCAGCAGTAGAAACTTTAAATTTATTTATTTTTCTATCCCTCTGCACTTGGGGTGGGTTTTGAACAATGAGCCTGTCTTGTATTTGAATCGCGTTTTCTCTGCATTCGATCTCAGCTCGTAAAAAATCAAGTAGTTCATTAACTTCAAAAAGATTTTCCTGTGACTTTCGTTTACGCTGAAATTCCAAATTTAACTCATTGGGAATTAATTTCAGTAAAATTGGGGTAAGTAACGTACCATATGTACCGGAAGTTACTTCAAGAGAATTCAAACTTCTGATTTGTGTTTCGATACTGTCATACAGTTTCCGTAGTGCGAAAATGTTATTTATATTCTTAACAGTTTCTAAATTCAGTAATTTTCCCATATGAGCATTAATTATCAAGTCTTTACGACCAAAACGTTTTTTAAGTAGCTCAATAGCTGCTGTATAATTTTCACTTGATAGCAAAAAACCACTAATTGCACTAGCAGCAACTCCGGTAAGAAAAGAATGTAAGTAATTAAATTTATCAATATCGTTTAAACTCTCATTCTGGTGTATAGCATTATCGTACTGGTTCCAGAAAGTTAACCAATGAGCGGGATCTCCACTAAATTTATCAATGTTCAATTTTGGTAACTTCACTTTAGAATGAGAACAAGCAGCTAAATTTTCTGTTAAAATAGTCTCATTCATTGAATTCATTTTCTTAACAGAACGCTCAGGTTCAACTTTCGTTTTAACAACATAAGTTAATTTCGATTTCATTGAAATTATTTTCTCGGAATAACTTTCAGAAGTTTCAAATTCAGTTTCTAGATCGCTGTCATTTTTCATTAAATTTTGAATTTGTTCATCTAAAGCCATTAAATTGCTGTATTTCGTACTTAACTGATCAATATGTTCCGTAAGAACGGAAATTTCATGTTCTGTTTGTGAAAGATACACTTCACAAGTATTAATTAATTTTGTAGTTGGTGATTGAGAAACCGCACGTTTCTTCTTTAATTTTTCAAGATCAGACATTTTTTAATCAATAATTTGAAATACTATACTTTTCAAAATACAACAATTCAATAACTTTCAAAATAATCTTGTTCTCAAAATACGTTAAATATCAATATTATCAGTATTATCTTCAATAGAATTAAGCATTTAACACTTATTTATTTCTATATTCAATTCTTCATTTAATTGAAACCACCTGGCGTCCCTGAATTCGTGCGCCATGTAAATATATATGTGAAAACTCTTTTCTAATATATTAGCAGCTAAATATAAAGATCAAAATCTTCTACTTACCCTCTCTCTCGAACAGGTAAGTTCTGGCTGCTTCGTTTCAGTAATATCGGGTCCGCGCCAGGCTGGTTTTCAATTAATCATACTCAAAGAAAAGTTGCAGGCATTAATTTTAAAATTATGTACATTATATTACAATTATTTACAGCGTTACATTTGTTTAACATTAAATTCGAATATTTTCATTAAATACGAAGTCACAGCTTCGTTCAAAACAAAACAATTCTTCTCAAACAAAACTACATCACCATAGTAACGTCAAAAAAACATTCTAAACATTTTTAGTTTCAGTTCAGTTCAAATAAAAAGAAAAAGAGTTCAGTTTTCATATAAAAGTTAAAGTTTGATTAAAAATCGTTTGGAGGTGCGTTCAGTGACTAAAAAGTGAAACAGAGGGAGCTGTCCGCGACAGACATGGTAACCTCAGTTTGTAATATTTAGTGTTCTGGACATATCCTAGTAACTTTAAGAGACCATTCCAGTGAACGATACCAGGATTGCTTTGGAATTGGCTAAAAATGTTTACAGCATAAGATATGTCAGGACGCGTCCTGCTTGTAAGGAATGATAGGCATCCCAAACACTTCTATATGGATATTTTAACATTTCCTGGGTTTCAGCATCTGTTTGAGGGCATTGTGACTTGGAAACCACCAACTTTTTAATTATGGGAAGTGAAGTAATGGGAAAATTGAATTCTTTAAAACGTGAACAGATATCATCAATATACTGCATTTGATGAATTGAAACCACACCTTCCCTATCTTCCTCAAACTCAACACCAAGAAGTTTACGAGTTTTACCCAGGATTTTGATGTCAAAATGTTTAGTTAACAATGTTAAAATCTCATTTATGTGTTTCTGATGATTACTTAAAATAACTAAGTCATCAACGTATAATAATAAAACAATGTAATTAGAAAATGTATAAACACAGTTGCACCAATCCAATTTTTTAAAACCAACAGATATTAAAATTTTGTGTAATTCATAAAACCAAACTCGGCCACTCTGATGGAGGGCTTATAAAGCCCTCTGGAGTTTACAGACTAAATGTTCTTTACCTTTTATTTCAAAACCTGGAGGTTGTTTTATGTATACATTATCTGAAAGAGGTGCATACAGATAGGCTCCTTTCACATCGCACTGCATGTAAATCCATCCGAGACATGAAACTAGGGCAGCAAAGAAAAAGCAGATTAAACTGAAATTAACTACAGGTGAAAACGTTTCATGGTAAGTTTCACCCCTGACCTGTTTATAGCCTTGGGTTACTAGTCTCGCTTTGTACCTTGCAACATGCCCTTTATCGTCTCGTTTGATGGTGAATACCCATCTGCAGCTAGAGGTTCAGTGTTGGGTGGTAAAGATGTTAATACCCATACTTGTCTTTTGTTTATGACATCCATTTCCTCCTGCATTGCCTGTCTCCAGAGTTCCCATTGAGGGGATTTTAAGGCTTGTTTATATGTGTTTGGAATGGAGTCTTCTAGTCATATATTTGTTTTGTTTACTATGGACATAGATATGTGTAACTAGGGCTTGAGCTAGCACTAGGAGTAGACTTTACAATACCTTGGTATTTGTTATCCCCTTTAAAACTAAACATAGCTGGATCAAATTTGATATCGTTAGACTGACAGTATTCCCTCACTTCTCTAAGTGATCTTAAACGTTGAGTTTCATCCAACTCATAATAGTAAATGTCGGTTCTCGAATTATCACGTCTAGTTACAGCCCTACGGAACCAAACAGCATCCCTCAGCGTTCTTGTGAATTCCTCGCCATCCTCGTCACTTTCATCCTCAGATGAGTGAACGGAGGCGGAGTCAACAGATTCCGAAGTGCCTGGCTTAGTAGATGGAGAGGGTGGTTTTTCTGAAGGAAATCGATCAGGTTGAATGTCGGTCAAAGGGTCAATTTCAGGTGGTTCTGAACTTAAAATGTAAGAGGGTCCCAGATCGCTTCCGTTGTGCTGCTCTGAAGTAGTAAAAGGGTTTGTGCCTATGGAATAACTTGGGCCTTGCTCGCTATGTTTGTGAATATTTCTGGGTACAGATTCATCACCGGATCTAACGTTTATGGTTTCTATAATTTTATTGGTATCAAGGATCCATACCCTGTAGCCTTTGGTTGACATCGCGTATCCCACTAAAACCCCCTTTTTGGCTTTAGGGTCAAACTTCGAACTTCTTACCTGCTTGGGCACCCCCACATATGCCACTGTACCAAAAGGGCGTAAATGTCTTATTGAAGGTTTGTTTCCACAGTAATACTCGAATGGTGTCTTTTCTGAGATTTATGACATATTCTGTTTAGTGTGTATGCGATGTATAAAACTGCCTCCAGCCAGAATTTAAGACTAAGTTTGCTTTCGTTAAGTATTGAGCAGGCCCCATCCATTATAGTTTGATTTAAACGTTCTGAGACCCCATTTTGTTCCAATGAATATACGTTGGTAAATTCATGATGAATTCCGTTCTCTTCAAAGTATTTTGTAAAAGTTTCATCGTCAAACTCCCGCCCGTTTTCGCTACAAACCTCTTTTACTTTAGTACCTAAAAATCTTTCAGCCCTCTTTACATGATTAGTAAAAATCTTGAATACCTGTGTTTTGTTACATAAGGGATAGACTGACACTTTTCATGAGAAGTCATCAGTTATGGTTAAGAAATACTTCTCACCGTTTCTACCTGTTATTTGTGTCGTTCCCCACAAGTCAGTATGTAGTAATTCAAGAGGTCATTTTGATCGTATTTGATTTATAGAACGGAAGGAGGTTCACCTGTGTTTATTGAATTTACATGTCTCGCATTCAAAGTCTTTACTCATAATAGATGGTTAGCCCCTCACACCATTACATCTTACTGTATGTTCTATTAAGTGCCCAAGATGTCTATGCCATAATTTAAAGTCGTCCTTTTGGACAGTAGAGGCTTGAAAATGCACCTTTTTAGGATTTTGGTTATTTTTAGTTTTAGGGTCTTTATTACTAGTTTGAGGGTTAGGATCTGGATACAGACAGTAAATGCCATCTTTAAGAAAAGCACGAAACAACGTACCACTTTCACGATACACTTTAAGCCTACCCTCACCTCCTTTGAACTTGGCACCAGTTTTATCAAGTCTAGAACCTGATATTAAATTATGTCTTAAACTCGGGCAGTACATATCATCGCCGAAGCGAACCATCTCTCCATTTATTTTTAAGTCAACTAACCCAGTTCCTTCAATAGGAAAAGTCGCACCGTCAACAGCAACAGCCAAATCCTCATTGTGCAAAGGTTTGAACTTAATGTATAGATTTTTATCTTTGCAAAAATGGTGCGAGGAGCCCATGTCAAAGACCCAGGCGTCTCCACCACACTTTATATTACTAAGATTAGATTGTATGAGGTAATTTACCTGGCTTGTTGACTTACGTTGATGTCGGTTTCCGGTTCTAGTGCGAGACACATCTTTGCTGGATCTAGGATTACTGGACTGGGCTCG
Organism: Maratus speculifer; assembly: GCA_964019185.1. Classification (NCBI taxonomy): domain Eukaryota; kingdom Metazoa; phylum Arthropoda; class Arachnida; order Araneae; family Salticidae; genus Maratus; species Maratus speculifer. The sequence goes on from OZ025293.1 coordinate 54,245,338, forward strand.
GACTGGACTGGACTGGATACAGAGGAGTTTCTGGATACTGAGGAGTCTCTTGATATTGAGGAATCTCTTGAACTGGTGCTAAGGCAAGATTCGTGGCTGGAGGCTTGAGGCATCTTACATTAGCTTTGCATATGGCCAACACATCCACATCGATGGCACTGTCCTTTAAATTTTGACTTATAAGCAGGTTTCTTGAGTGTACGGGCTCTGGAAAAGTGGGACTGGACCAAATTACCTCTGTCCTCCTCTCATAGTTTGATGCGAGATTCTTCAGCGATGAGTTCAGTCAGTACATCTTTAAATTTGAATTGTTGGTCTGGCCAACGCAAGATTCCTTGAACCAAATTATAAAATTTCTTGGGAAGCCAGCAAAGCAATTGAAATGTCAGGTATATTTCTTTTATCGGCTCGTTTATGGCAGCAAGCTGATTAGCTATTCTTTGTAGACGAGCAGCAAACATGTCCACCGGTTCATCACGCTGTATTCTACAAGATAAAACTTCACCAAACAATTGCATATGACGAGCCCGATTATCAGGCTGGAAGTGCATTTTTAGTTTTGTCCATGCTTCGTGTGGGTCCTCAATATTTTCAATAATTTGTCTAAATTCATTTTCAACGTTTAAATATACTATGGAAAGAGCTGCTCTTAAATGTGCCTAATACTCTTTTGTTGCCACAGCGTCACTTGTTTCAGGAGGTTTTTCGGTCCCATTCACAATGCCCCAGGCATTTTTGTCTAGCAGCAGGTATATAACATCTGCTATTCAGGTTCCATAGTTGTGAGCATTGAGTTTACTTATGCATACCTGTACGTTAGTCATTGCCATGCTTAAATTTAGACAGAAAGGAAAAAAAAATTTTTTTTTAAGAAAAACTTACTAAAAAAAGCAGTATGACAGTACAAAATTTTTTTTTAATGATATATTCATTAAAAAAACCTTTCTATTTCATGCCAAACAAAAATTCATTATAGTTATCATTTGAAAAAAAACTATTGTGGGCCCCCCCTCACTAGAAATCACTTGGAGGTCCAATGGCCACATGCTACCAACAACTGTCACCAATTTACGATATCGCCAACACAGGTTATGGCCACCGTAACAGGTTAAAAGCGTATTAGCTTCGGCCCATAACCCGTGATCGGTTCTGAAGCCAGAACCATTCTAAAATGGTCTAAAATTGAGCAGATGTAAAAAATTTGGTGAATCTGGAAATATATGTTGGCAATATGTGACAGTGTTATATGGAATAGTCATTAAAGAAACATTTAATTGGTATAAATAATACTAACGTTTATTAAAAAAACTGAAAGCATATTTAAATAAAACATATGTATACATACAAATGATAAACAAAGGTAAATTATATCTGATAAAATTAACCAAAAACGTAACTATATTATATAACTTCCTTTAAATTAAAGTCAACATTTAACACATTATTACATTTAATTATTTAGCATGACAGAAAAACAATGACTAAACAGGTTGCAAAAGAAAAACAATTTACTCACATTGTCATTCACTAGAAAGATGCCGACCACTGGAAATTCAGTCTTCCTTTATTGATGAAAAATGGACGTTGACAAGATTCCATAAACGAGAACGAAAGTTCATTTTCACTAAGATGATTTACCGAAAATATACTAATACGACTAGATATCATTCAACATCAACAAGAAAGATTCTATATTCAAATAAAATCAAAGTTCATAAAAGACAGTGAATCAGCAGAATTAAAATGACTATAGTGCTTTCCAGTCAAAACGTTTTGAACTCCCCGTCAAAACAAAACACACCTCTTAAATATACCGCTAGACATTGAAAGTGAAATGCCCCTTTCAACCATACGTGGAGTTGAGCTACCATGCTCCTGACTTGCGAAGGAAAGGATGCAACGCTAAGGAGACTAAGGAGTTGCGACTTGCGATGATTGCAAATTGCGATCAGATGGAGAGGATGGCAGCGTTCATGAACGCACACGTCAAAAACGTGAACGGCAGCACTCATATTCGATTAATTAATCGGAGAGGAAGTAAAACGAATAAGCAACTGATTTGAAAAATACGATAGACTATTGAACAAGTAAACAAATAAAGAGATTGGGAAATTGGAAAACCGGCAAATAAGAAAGATAAAGATTGGAATAAAATAAAAACCTGTAAGTCATGCTATATTACCATATTACAATATATATATATATGTTTATGAAGTGTTAAGGAAATGGATATGGCTAACATTCACCATAACCTTATATATTGTGTCTCTGATCGGTTCTGAAGCCAGAACCGTTCTAAAATTAAATAAAACTTAAGCAGAGATAGAGAAAATAAAAATTTGGTGACCTGAAATAAATATTGGCAATCTGTGGTAGTGTAATAAAGTCAGTAAAGAAGCATTTATTTAAAAGTTAAGCTAACGTTTATTTTTCAAAAAAACATATTCAAAATAAAAATATATGTATATATGAAATAATAAACAAAGAGAAATTATATCTGGTAAAATCAACCAAAAAAAATAATTTCTGAAATTATACTATCTATAAAATTAAAGTCATACTTTAACACAATAAAAACACTTAATTAATTGAAACAGCATGACATAAGGTAAAGTTTAAAAGACCTGTACAGGTTGCAAAACGAACCACTCACCACAGCATAACTTGAAGAAAAACAGATTTTTCAAATCGGATGATGACGAAAAAATAAAGTCCAGCAAATGTCCAAAAGAAATAGAAATCTTAGATGTCATAGCAACTCATCACAACAGATGTTCAGCAAAGATATTTTCACTATCTATAGACTGGATTTATCCCTAAAACAACATCCTTTAGAACATAAACAAACTACAAATATAAACTTCCATAACTGGAATTTAAAATAATGTACGGCCTTTACTAGACCAAAACATCGTCAGACCATCAGCAGTCAAAACAAACCGACTGATTTAAATACCCCTCGCCGTTCTATACATCGCCAGAGGGCAACGCCCCCTTTGCGTCTGCCGAGTTGAGCGGATGCGTTCCTGCTTTGCGAAAGGGAGATACGGCTACTCGTAAGTCATGCTATATTATCCTATTACAATATGTATATACACTATATTGCCATTGATTATGGGACACTTGCGATTTTAGACATTTTACAAAATATCTAGAAAAATACATGAGGAATCATCTCGAAACTCTTAGTGTATAAATATAATAGTATACGTCATACATCTCCGTGAAGATTTTTTACCGAAATGCCATAGGGGACCGTCAACAAATTTAAAAAGAATGAATATCTTTTGAATAACCCTGTCAAAACTAATGTAGCAAAAGCGCTCAAACTCTAGATTATGATTGAATGCCTTATTATAATACACTGTGTTCATTTTTATGCAAATAGCATGCACACTCGCAGAGTAATTAAGGTTTTTATAAAAATGGTCCCAAATTTTTCCAAGTTTTTACATTATAATTTTCAGAGTTCTTAATATAAAATAATATTTTTTTCAGAAAATATGACAAACAACATTGCACACAGTACCCTGTAATCAGAATTAAAAAATAATAAAAATTGTATGAAAAATGAGTAGGTTTACTATATACTTTTTTACTGCTCATGCGTCAAAGATATCAAAATTTCATTTGCATATTATGTTAGCTATATGAATAGAGCAACTTATGTAAAAGTCTCAAAATCATAGCTTGAAAATTCTGAAAGTAATCGTCTATAGAAAAGGGACAAAATCCGTTGTTTCCAAAATAAAACAAAAGAATGAGGGATTTTATCCAAATGCAGTAGTACATCCCATATTGTGTATTCTATATTGACACTAATCAATGAATATATGGATACAACCCCTCTTGTTTTTGCTTCATTTTGAAAATAACGGATTTTCGACTTATTCAATTGACGATTTTTGTCAGAATTTTCAAGTTATGATTTTGTGACTTTCACAAAAGTTGCTCTATACATTTAGCTAAGATAATATGCAAATGAAATTTTGATATCGTTGACGCATGCGCAGTAAAAAATTATTTAGTAAACCAACTCATTTTTTATACAATTTTTATTATTTTTACATTCTGATTACAGGGTACTGTGTGCAATGTTGTTTGTCATATTTTCTGAAAAAAAATAATATTTTATATTAAGAACTCTGAAAATTATAAGGAAAAAACTTGTAAAAATTTGGGATCATTTTTATAAAAACCTTAATTACTCTGCGAGTATGCATGCTATTTGCATAAAAATGAACAAGGCTTATTACAATAAGGCATTCAATCACAATCTAGAGTTTGAGCGCTTTTGCTACATTAGTTTTGACAGGGTTATTCAAAAGATATTCATTCTTTTTTAATTTGTTGACGGTCCCCTTTGGAGTTTCGGTAAAAAATCTTCACGGAGATGTATGACTTATACTATTATATTTATACACTAAGAGTTTCGAGATGATTCCTCATGTATTTTTCTAGATATTTAGTAAAATGTCTAAAATCGCAAGTGTCCCATAATCAATGGCAATATAGTGTATATGCCCATAGAGTGTTAAGGGTAGTGAGTATGCTGACAGTCTCCATGGCACATTCTTTTGTAATGGATTCACCATAACCTTGGATGTCGCGCGTCTGCTTGGCGCATTCTATTGTACTTTAGGTTTGCCGTTTTGGCAACACTGGAATATCATTTGTTATTGTTTTGGTTTATCGGCGATCATAGCAGACCTATCGTGTGTTTGCTGGATCTGTATTCTTTATTCAAAATGTAAATGTGTAAATAATTTGTATATAAACAATTTAAGTATTATTAGTAGTAATAATTGAATCAGCGACCTAATGCGTGTTTTAAATATACTCGCATCATTCGGCAGTTCATACCACAAAGTAATATCAAATTTTGGCTTCAAGAAACAACTACAGTACAAAGTCCAAAATCCGGAATCCTCCGGACCTCGGCGATTCCGAATTTCGGACTTTTCCGAATTTCAGATCATTTTTAGAATCTACACCACTCCCCCCTCTTTCTAAAAAAAAGTACGTGATTTATATCAAAATTGCATTTTTAGCACTGAAAAATAATATTAAAGAAGATATTTTAAATAATAATGAGATAACCTTAAAAAAATTTTTAAAGGAAAAAATAAATAAATATCCACATTGAATCCCTTTCCCCACGAATTATTTACACCAGAAACACATTTACAATACTGGAAAAAAATATAAAACTAAAGTAGATATCGGATTATTATTTTAATAAAAATAAATAAAAGCTTATCTGAATCACAACAAATGTTAGTTAATAAATTCAATTTTTCACTATTGTCTTTTGAACATGTCCATTATTTTGCGCTGCTTCATTAATTTTGATTTCTCGGCGAAAACTTACCCATAGGATTACCATTAGCACGTGGACTCTTCGCATGACGGGGATAAGAGCCTTGATGATTTTCTAAGCTTTATAAACATCTCATTTTGGAGTGTATACTTTTGCATTTTTTATTTCATTTTTTTTAATGTTTAGATAAAAAGAATAAACGAAAGTAGAATCTTAAGCTACAAAGAATAAATAAATTTTTAAAAAATCAACCCATGTTTTCTTTCTGCGTAGCAAAGAACATTATCCAAAGTAGATCAGATTCAGTAAACATTCAACTTCCTCCGATTTCATTGAACAGCCAGATGAGTGAACACAAATAAACCGCAGATGGTTTATTACTTTTTCTTTCAGTTTTTGTTAAGTGGACATTTTTGGTAGGCGTTGTAACTTTCTAATAACGGATTGTATTCTAATAAAAATTTGTTACACGGACTAGTTTACTATTATTTCAACTTGCTGAAAATTTGAGAGAAATTGGCAAATTCACTCAAAAGATATGGATTTTATTTTTAAATCTCAGTAGGCGTAAAAAAAGAGCTTGGTTTTTAATTTTTTTTCTTTTTTTGTTTGCTAACAAACTCGATACTTTTTTCTTTTTCTGTGACAAGCCAAAAATGACGTTGACAGTATAAATTTGGCGCCCTCTAAATTTCTGTGCCCGAAACGCCCCCCCCCCTTTCGACAGCGCTACCAGGCCGTGTCATGCCAATCCCAAACTTTCATCAGTGCCTATAAGAATTGTTATAGTAGTGGACAAGTTTTCAATCATTTTAAGAATTCAAAATTTGATACTTACCAAAAAAAAAAAAAAAAAAGAAAAAAAGAAAAAAAGAAAAAAAAGAAAAAAAATCGCTAGTTAGAAAAATGTCCGGATTTTGGATGTCCGGATTTGAGACTTTGTACTGTAGTACTAAGATACAATCTGCTTCTGGTAATTTTTAAATTTTTATAATAGAGATATATTTCAGATATAAAAAACAGTTAAGTCATTTACAAGCAAGATAATGCAGACTTTAATGAAAGTCATCGAATCGGATAAATTTACTCAGAAATTTTTAAGGCATTTTTACATGCATTAGATGGAAATGTTTTATATATCTTGTAAATAACTAAAAAAGTGCTTTATTTTGAATGCATTTGTTTGCTCAAATGGCTGTGAGTAATGTATCATGATGAAACCATAGGAGTTAAAATCAGGGCCAAAACTAGCCATTTTGCAATTGGGGCAAACATGAATTTTAGTGTCACAATACAAGGTGTGCAACTAAGTTTCTGGGTTTCACACATAGATGGCACTAACGACACATGTAGACGACACACATGTCTCAAGTTATGGTTTTTAATAGCTTAGACATCTGTTAACAGTAAATAGTCATAAAACCAATACACATCGCAACACAAAAATACTTTTTCTAACAACAAAGATGTTGAGTTTTGCATCAAATAAACAGCATTTGTGGGATGTTTTGCTTTTCTGTTTTAATCTGAAAAAAATTGCATCCGAAGGTTGTCGTTTGTTAAGGAGACTTGCAGCTAACATGCACCACTGGAAATTGCCTGTGAAGATTTGTTTAAATGCTTTAGAAATGGCGATTTCTCCTGAAAACCAAAAAATTGAAGATGTCGATCTGCAAGGGTTATTTGAGAAAAATCATAACAAAATAGCAAGATTAATTTGGAGAGGCATTAAACAAGACTTGCAAAAGTATTTACAAATGCTTACATGTCATAAAAAAAAATTCAAAAGGAAGGAAAATGGGTGCTGCATGAGTTGACCGAAAGACAGATGAAAAATCGAAGAACCATTATTGAAATTTTGCTTTTGTGCACAGAAGGAAGTGTTTTTTGCATCAAAATGTTATATATTTATTAAGAGTAGTCAGCTCTTAGCGTGTTCATTCAGATTATTACAGAAAAACAGCGAAACTTTGAAACATTTTTTGCTTCATGATTGGTTTAATTAAAAATGTCAATAATAACTCATATTATAAAACATGCAAGAGGGAATTATGAAACAAAAGTAAAAGCCAATTTTTTCATTGGTTATTTTTTTTTATAAATCAAAAACACTGAAGGTTTCCATTGCTCTTACATTTACCTATATTCTAATTCTATAACAATAAATTTTATTATATAGGTATTCCACAAAAATAATAATAAAATATAAAATAATGATAATGTACAATTATCACATCAATCACAGTTGTAAGCAAAGTATAAACTTATCAAAATTTTTATTTTCTAAGTTGTGAATTCAGAAAGAAAAAACACATTTGCAAATAAAATAAAAAATAAAATTAATAAAAATTTCTAAAATGTGATACAATTGACTACAGGACTTGTATGGGTGTGGAAGACCTTAATAATTTTTTTAAGTAATTTTTTGTTCTTAAAAGTATTTATTTTTATGCGAAATCTGCAAAAAGTCCTATTTTGTTTTTGTATTATTTACTAATCAGAGTTGGAATTCTTCTGCAATAAAAAGAAAAAAAAAATTCATTTAAACCAATTCTTCCCTGCTCTTTTCCTGAAATTTTGCTTTATCACTTGATCCCCCCCCCCCCTCCCAATACACACACAGTAATAAAATTAAACACTTTTAAAATAATTTATTATTATTTACTTTTCTGTCTTTTTTCCATAAAACATTCATTTATTAGGAAATTATTCATTTTTAAACAAAAAATAATAATTAATCATAAACTTTATTAAAAATTCACATTCATTTCATTAAAATTTCATCTAAAGTCCTCTCTTCAGAAACTCCACATTCTCTTTTCCCATAAAATTCAAATTCTTTAAAACTTCTTATTTTATTATTTTTGTTTTACCCATTTCGCATTACATGTTAAATTAGCATTTGCTTCCAGGTCTATAAAAGTTTGCAATAACAAGAACAAGGTGAAAACAGAAGCAAAAAAGAAAAAAAAAGATTTAAGCATGCCAAACGTAACAAAACACCTTCTGTTTGTGTTTACACCGGAAGTTCGTACCCAACTTCACCAATCAGCGCCGACCCAGTGGCGTGGCCGGTAGGAGTAGCTGCTGCCGCACCATGGGTTCCTGGTTCGAATCCAGATACGGGCATGGATGGTGTGTTGTCCCTTTGTAATATAATAAAATATATGTAATGGATATGTGTAATAAAAAATTGTTCTGTACTGTCTCTGATTCTGTAAATAATGGATCAATCGAGGTGACAGCCATAGCAGCTAGAGGCCTCAAAGCACTGTCAATTCAAATTTTCACCAATCAGCCAATACAAGGTCAGAACGAAAAGTTGTGCAGTCTCCAGATTCTTTGGGGGGATAGATTTTATGCTTGGATATGGAAATGGGTGCAAAGCGAAAGCAGGTACGACAACCGCATATCACCCTTCCGTGAAAAGCCGGTTTGATTTAAAAAAGATTGGAAATGTGGCTATTGTTACAATCAAGGTTGTTAGACATATTAAATGACACAGCCTAGATGAATCAGCTGGTTAATACCTTAAATTTATTAAGTTTGAATTTTAAAATTTTCAATGTTATCGCCCATACTGCTAATATTTTGAGCAGAGTTGGGAAAAAAAAGAGCCCCTAATGCCTTTCCTGCAAAGTAGCTGTGAGTTTTCGAAATTTTTGGAAGGGAGAATTTAGAGAATTTTTAAACCAGTAGACATTCACTGAAATGCAGCTCATTTAAGCACAAGATAAATGCATTTACAATAAAATTAATATCTTTACTGAAGACATCACTTACTTCTTGAGCATAATGTAGAACTTTGGCAGCAGGGTGAAGCACTAGATCATGTAAAGGCCTAATACAAGGTTTGCTCCAGCCTTTTTCTTCCGTCCATTCAATTTCTAGCATATGATCACTAAAGTTCTTTCCAAATGTCAATAATTTCATATCAGGAATTTTATTTCTCTCAGAAGAATGTTTCAGTTTTACTTCTAAATCTGTAAACTTAAAAAAAATGAGCATTCAATACTAAAATTAAATATATATATTTTTTAATTTAAAGAATTAAATAATTTTCAACAATTTATATACAGAGTGTCGGAAAAGTCTGTAAATGGTTGAATTTCTCCAGAAATATATATTAGATTAAAAAATGAAAAAAAAAAGTTAAATAGTTTTAAAAAAGTTACTCAGTGATACCAAATTTAATCCCCCACAATCAACCCTCTAGGTCAGAGGGGGGGGGGGGTCAAACTTTAAAATCGTTAATGGTAACTCTAATTTTTTACTACAGATTCTGATAAAAAAGTAAATTTCATTAAAAGTAAAAAGATGCAGTAAAAATATTAAACCTTTGAATTTAAAGTTTTTACAGATACTTGTTGCTCATGGTGTAATCAAGCAAATTCAACAGATACATATTTTGGTTTTCTCAACCAGGTTTTGACATATCAAAATCCGATTGGCAAGAGTTTTGTTATCAAAGTTGCTATCGTTTGATTTAAATCAATGATTTTTGAAAAATAATCAGTTGATTAAAATCGTTGACACCTTACTATAGGGCAAAACTGGGAAATTTCACTACTGGACAGTGGCCAGTTGTCTTTGTTTCCACTTTTATTAAACTAGTGGCCATTTTATTTATAAATACTAAACAGTAAACTTTTGTTAAATTTTCTATTAGTATTAACCTAAAATTGAATAGCATAAATAAATATGCTAATACAAACATATAGCTACTAGCAAAAAATAAAACAATATGATGGAATGCAAGAAAATTTTACTCTCTTCTTGTAGCAAAGTGGCCATTAGGAACTAAAACGGCCTACAGAGGCACTGCTTGCAGCCTTCGATTCAGGAAAACTGTTCCTTTAATTTCCCTTTAACTAATGTTAAAGTGCCATTGAAATAATTCTTTATTGTACATGAATTTGAAAGTTTAAAATATTCAAATTCGGATAACTTTTACTTTGCAATATAAGATAGAAGACAAATCGTCACCTGAGAATAAGATGGTTCTATCTGGCCAGAAATCAATTTCGAGTTAGAAAACTTTGAAAATCAGCATGCTGTGTACGTGCAGCTATTAAAATTTACAAAAAATTTTTGGCACTAATAGGTTCATATGTACGTATAGGGGTCATTCCACGTTGAAATCAACCAATTTAAAGAAAACTTGTTGCATCATAGTCACAGATTTTTTTTTAATTTTTATCATAGACAGATATAGTAGTGAAACCCTCAAATCTGAAATTTAAAAGTAATTTTCACAATATTGGCTGAGATATCGTCATTTGAAAACTGACCATTTTTATGAAATGGCGGCCATCTTGGAATTGTATCAGTGTCTAAATATGGCCATAACTTGACAACTAATGGCCCAAATTTTATATATCTGGTACCAATTTCAAGCTATTTGTACAAAGAATGCATATTTTACATCAAAACAAAAATAAATTTTCATTTCTTTACATTTTATTATGTGCAAAGTGAAATTTTCACCCCAAAAAAGGGCAGATTGTAATGGCTCATAAAAAGAATGAATCATCATAAATTTTTCTGAAACTTGGTAAAAACATTGCTCCATCTGTATGCTTTAAATTAAAAAAAAAATTGGAAAGGTAAAATTTGTTGTTTTAAAATAAATGGTTTTTTTACACATAAGGTGTCATTAACCAAATAATTATCATTTTAGAATCTGTAACCATTCCTGATTAAAAAAATAATGGTTAAAATAAAATTTTCTAACATCTAAATTAATGTAAAAGTATATTCAAAACCTCATTTGTGCTAATTTTGTAGGAATCTGCCCCCCCCCAGCCCCCCCCCCCCAAAAAAAAATTGACAATTGAAAAAATTTTACACTGAAAAAGATAAGAAAACAATTAAGGAATGTAATGTATAATTATAAAATACCTATAAATGCAATGCATACATATGGTGATTTACTTCACATATAGGGGTGAGTGGGGTGGAATGGAACAGTAGGTTTTTCTCTTTATGTATCATTCTAAATATTTCATCAACCACATATTAGATGAAGTAATGGTACTGCAATCTTCAGTTGAAAAAAGTAGCTAATTTACAAAAGCTTGCAATTATATAAAGAAAAAGATTATTTAAAGTCTTCAGCGTCCATTTAAAGATGGTATATTAAATGCATTTGATCTCTATAATTTTGCAAAAGAATCTGTTAAAAGAACTGAAAGTTTTTTGTAACAAAATCTGAAATTGAAACCGCAAACAGTCAATTAGCAGATAGGTATGCAAAAGCAGATACAATCATAGAAACAAGACTGAATCACTGCTTTGTAACAATCAATGATTGCCAAATGCTGGTTTCCAGGGTTTCAGACAGTTCATCAACAAAATTTATTGCTTCTTTGGGAATCTATGAAATTGTCAGACCATTGATATTTAAAAGTGAACAATATGTTGCATGTGTATATGGGATAAATTGGTGGATTGGGAAAATTTTAGATTACTGTGAAGAACTCACCGACTATAAAATTATGTTCATGTATCCTCATGGCACTAATTCTTCATATTCATGGCCAAAATCCTCAGATGTTTGTTGGATTCTGTATGAACAAATAATAAAAGAAGTGGCTATTCCTGTAACTGCTACAGGAAGAACATATACTGTTGCACCAGAGGAAACTCGAACAATTCAAGCATTATTTTAAAACTTTAAAACTGATTAAATCCTTTTTAGCTTAAATCTGAAGAAAAAACTATTATATTATAAAGTTATATGCATGTAAGTAAATATTTTGTTCTTATTTTGTCTAGATTTGTTCCATGTGTAAGTTTAAACTTTGGCTCATTTCTCATCACATTCAATGTTTTGCCCATGATTTGTATTATATTATTGTTATTATTTATTTATTTATTTATTTATTTATTTTTTTTTTTTTTGTCTCATCGTATCTAGATTTTTTTTCATATAAATTTTAACTCAGTGTGAACAAAAAATAACAAATGTAAACTCAATTAACTCATTTATATATATTTATTTTATTTAAATTACACAATTGAATAATTCAACTCTGTAATTTACAGCTAGTATTTCTTCAACATTTCTGGAGAAAATATTATGTGCCTTTTTTTTCATGTATTCCATAGTAAGGTATTTAAAATATTTATGTAAATATGTTCTGAGAATTATATTATCATATTTTGAATGAAATGAAATAAAAAGTACTGTAAAAATGAATATTTAGGGTAAATAACTGCAAATTGATATTTCTTTATTGAATTATATCATATACACACAAAACTTTAATTAGATGCTAGAAAATTTCATTTTAACCAATATTTCTTAAATTAAGAATACTTACAGATTTTAAAATAATCATTATTTGGTCAATGACACTTTATGTGTAGAAAACCATTTATTTTAAAACAACAAATTTTACCTCTCTAATTTTACAGTATAATGTTCCATATATAGATAAACTTATTTCTATGCATAATCAAACCATTATACAGAAAGCATAAAAAGTATATGAACTAAATTTACTTTTGATTTTTGAAATAATCTTTTTCTTAATTGCAAGCTGATGTAAATCAGCTACTTTTTTTAACTGAAGATTGGGGTACCATTACTTCACCTAATGTGTGATTGATGAAATATTTAGAATGATACATAAAGAGAAAAACCTACTGTCCCATTCCACCCCACTCGCCCCTACATGTGAAGTAAATTATCATATATATATATGCATTGCATTTATAGTTATTTTATAATTATACATTATAGTCCTTAATTATTTTCTTATCTTTTTCAGTGTAAAATTTTTTCAATTGTCTAAATTTTTTTTTTTGGGGGGGGGGCTGGGGGGCAGATTCCTGCATAATTAGTACAAATGAGGTTTTGAATATACTTTTACATTAATTTAGATGTTAGAAAATTTTATTTTAACAATTATTTTTTGAATCAGGAATGCTTACAGATTCTAAAATGATCATTATTTGGTTAAGACCCCTGTCCTTCCTCGTGAAGACGCTCGCGAGCTAATGCTATTCCTATGGGGAGGCATTTCGCTGATTTCTCATTCGCATTTGCATATTTTTGAATTTTCCTTTTTGCACATGATAGTTGAGATACCATAATGACCATGTTGACCATAATGAAGTGCACTCGTTGATTAAATTATTGATTTTTGTTGCTGTTTAATTATAATATGACTTACAATTTTGAAATATGAAAAAATACAGGTGTTTTTTCATTCAAAGCTTAATAAAATGTCATCTATAAAACATTCGGAAAATTAAAAAACACCGCCCCCTAGCTTAAACATTGGACTTTTCAGATAATTTTGTTTCATATTTTTATCCTAATTAGGGAATGTAGAATCAGTTATTTCGAATGGAATTTTTGATGAAAATTTAAGTGAAATGTCTTAAAATCCAGCCTTTCATAGGTCACGCCCATTTGACATTGATCGATAAGAGCGCTCACCATCTCAACGGAGTTTGTGTAAGGGGGAGAATATCTAACATGTGTTTTTAATAGGGGTGACCACAGAGAAAGCCCTACGGCAAATAAACTGGATTATACCGTCCAGGATCTTTGCTTGAGGCAAAACAGCAAATTTTACGAGGTCCATTATAGAAAATTTTCTCCTCTACATTTTTTGAGTTTTCACCGGTCTTTCTTTTAGGTAGATTTCGTATGAAATACTACCTATTGCGATCGCTCCAATGTTGGAATTTCTGAAAAATTTTTGCAGATCTACAACGATCACGACCCCCAGACCCCAAAACTACTATTAGTAAAAAAGTTTATATATATATATATATATCTGTCTATCTATCTATCTATCCATCAGTGTATATCACTTTTTTATGGACACAATAACTTATTTAATTATATACTTTATAACTTATTTAATTTAACTTATTTAATAGAAAACAAGGAGGTTGAATTTCAAAATATAACCTGCATGTTGTGTTTATATTCTAAAGTTTATCCCCAAACTAAACGGTATTATCAGACTTATCTGATATGCAAATTGTGATTCATTTATTTAATTATTTTTATGTTTAATAAAGAATTTTTTTTTTTTTTTTACTTGCACTAATTTTAAATAACATATATTTATATATTTTACAATAAAGCCTTTATAACGGACATTCCCAAATAAAGGATATCTCTATGTAGTAAACGCATCTTTCAATTCACAACGCATGCAAAGTTGTATGTTTTTATATCAGAAAAGCAGACTCCGCCGAATAGTGAATAAATTCCATGTTTTATTGTTTATTAAGAGGTTTGATTATGTATAGATATATATACCACTAATGGTTATATATATATATATATATACAGTAGACTCCCTCAAATCCGCACAGCTTGGGACCAGAGGTTGTGCGGACTTTAGAATTTTGCAGATTTCTGGTCATTTCTTTGTTTACATTTTTTTAAACAGTAATTTGAGTGCAAGTAATAGTGCAGTCAGAACTATAATGAATACTTACAATATAATAAAATATTAAAATAAGTACCGTAATTTCAGGTGTATAAGCTGCAGATCAAACAATTTTTTTTTGAACCAGAATTCTTTAAGAAACAAATGTAACTACTTAGATCGCCGTAAATATTTGTCTTCAATCACTAAATAAGATTTCTGGGTCCAAAAAGAATTGTTTGATCCGCGGCTTATACACCCGAAATTACGGTAATAAACTAAAATAATAAAAATTTAGATAGTTTTTAAAATGATTAAAACACTAATAGCAAAGGTCAAGTTAATAATCAATAGTGTATAATTAAATATTCATTATAAAGATGAAATGTATTTTTCCAAAATTATTCAACAAAATTTGTCTCATAAAAGTACATTACTAATTCACATCAAAATCATAAAATAAGGATTTTTCTTTTCAAGTTTAGCCAGGCTTAATAACCAAAAAATATTGATATGCATAGATATATTTAGTAAGAAGATTGTTATTTCCAGTGATATCAGAAATATCTTGAATTCCCCCCCCCCCCAAAAAAAAAAAAAAAAAAAAAAAAAATTCTTCCTTCATGAAAAAAACATGAATAGAGTATTATTAAGAAAATTATAAATTAAAAAATATATGGAATTGATACAAAACTAAAAAAATGAAATTTTGTCCCAATATCTGAACTGAAAGTTTCATTGTTTACATCCATAAAATATGTGCAGATTTTAGAGAGTTGCAGATTTCTGGTTTGCGGATTTGAGGGAGTCTACTGTATATATATCATATTTTAAAATTGCAAATATATAGAAATTCAAGGAATAGAGTGCATATCTATATGTGAAACAATTAACTATGAAATATTCAATTTAAAAAACAAAAACAAGATACAGGCGAGAAAAGTCAGTCTGTTCTCATTAGAGGGAGGACAGACATTCATTTTTTAATAATGAATTTAGAATTATATATAAATATATGCATATATAAATCTTATTTTACTCAATAATATCATAGTGTTACAATTATTACTATTCTTTTTACATAAAAAAATTCTGTGAGCCAAAATGCATTTTGGAAAAACGGTTGAAAGAAATCTCATTGATTAATATTCTATGTTAACTTTTCATGAACTGTTTAGAATAATATTTTTCTTTTTAATTTCTTCTTTCCTAGTACGTTTAGTTATTTATTGGAGTTTCATCAAAAAACATGTTTTTGATAAATTCTGGTCTCCCCCATTATTTTTCGTCTCCATAACGGATAAAACTGAATTTTATATCAGGTCTCTTTAAAAAAATAGCGAATGAAAAATTTTAATTTTCCAGCAGCATCAGATATCAAGTTGGTGTATTTCAAGGATGTTGTAAAACAGTTTTCACTACCAAAAACAACTGGAGGGACACTGTGTTTTATCAACAATGAGTTTTTACATCAACTTTGATGGATTTAAGTTTGGTTAAATAACAAAAAAATTAGTATTTTCAACAAAATGTAATTATTTAATTTCATTCATGTTACTTTAAATTTCTGTAACACATGCAACTTTTTATTAAAACACTCAATATTTTCATATTTATTCATTTGTTCAAAGGTGCCCAATGCTTGTTCAAAGGTATCTCTACATGGGGCAGGTTTGAACAAAAATCTTTCAACTTTTTAAATCCTCACAACTTATTCAATTTCTTTGAAAAATGTTTAATTTATGGTTCATATGATGAAGAAATGCCTTGTTTTTATTATGTATAATTTAAAACTCAATAAACATAATTCAAGTAAGAAATATATTGATTTTCTGAAAAAAAAAAAGTTCAAAAGGTGCCCTCCTCTCCCCTATATATATATAAGAATGTAAAAAAAAAAAGAAAAAAAAATCACAAAAAAGAAATTTTTTTTAATAGGATAAGTCCGAAAACTAAAAAATCCATGCATCAAAAATTTACTAGGTGCAATATACTGAAGCAAAATTAAGATAAAATTTTTTATTTTTCATATTTTCCGAAAAGTATATTTTGAAACTTTCTCGTGAAGAAACATTCTTTTCATATCCACCCCCTCTCGGACTTTTCCTTCTACTGATACTTTTTTTACATGATCGATCATCAAAATCTTTTGAAGAAATTTGATTTTTTGTGATCTTTTGGCGACATTTGCTGTTTTTTGTCATCTATTTACAAAATTTTCGGGGTTTTTTTTGGGGGGGGGGTATTTTGATGAAATTTGCTATCTATTTTTTCAATTTTTTGACCAAAATTTGCCTGTTTTGTGATTATTTGCCAAAATTTGTGTTTTTTTTGTTATGAAATTTACAATTTTTGTGATACCTTGACAAAATTTATCATTTTCTCAAGGTCTTTCGATGAAATTTGTCATTTTCTCGAGGTCATGGAAATTTGTTGTTTTCTCGCGATCTGTTGATGTAATTTGCCATTTTATCAAAATCTTGTAACGAAATTTTCCATTTTAGGCAAACTTTTGGTGAAATCTGAGTTCCCAAATAAAGGATATCTCTATTTAGTAAACGCATCTTTCAATTCACAACGCATGCGAAGTTGTTATGTTTTTATATCAGAAAAGCAGACTCCGCTGAATAGTGAATAAATTCCATGTTTTATTGTTTATTAAGAGGTTTAATTATGTATAGATATACAGGATGTCCCAAAAGGTCGTTTACAAACTTAACATCGTGGTCTGTCATATCATTATGAACAATATTAAATAGGAAACTAAGGGTCCCAAACGTCTTCCAAACGAGATATGCGCCATTAAAGTTTAGGGTCCAAAAATTCAAATGATTATAAAAAACACAAAAATTGGTCGATTCGTTTGCAGTTTTCACTAAAACTATTCTTTATGTCAGTATTTTCTTGAAAATAAATTATAAAGATAAATTTCAAAAAATATCGATAGAGGGCGCTTTAGACTTTGGAGTAACAATAAACTAGTTTTTACCATTATTTTTTGCATCTCATTAAATTTTTTTAGAAGCTTAGACATAAACTTAAATTTTGAGCTCAAAATCTAAATCGTTGGAGGTGGTTAAGTAGCGCAAACTGAATTGCGAGGGGAGGTTCATATTTCAAATGATTATAAAAAACGGAAAAATTGGTCAATTGATTTGCGATTTTCACTAAAATTATTTTTTATTATCTTGAAAATAATTTATAAAGATAAAATTCAAAAAATGCCGATAGAGGGCGCTTTAGACTTTGGAGTAACATACAACTATTTTTTTCCGTTATTTTTTGCATCTCATATTTTTTTTAGAAGCTTAGACATAAACTTAAATTTTGAGATGAAAATCTGAATCATTGGGAGTGGTAAAGTAGCGCAAACTGAATTGTGTTCAATGGGGGTGGGGAGGTTCAAATTTCAAATGATTATAAAAAACAGAAAAATTGGTCGGTTTTCGCTAAAATTATTCTTTATGTCAATATTTCCTTGAAAATAAATTTTAAAGATAAATTTTAAAAAATCCGTTAGAGGGCGCCTTAAACTTTAGAATAACCAATAATTATTTTTAACCGCTTTTTTTTTTTTTTAATCTAATTAAATGCTTGCAAAATTTTAGACTTAAATTTTGTGCTCAAAATCTAAATCGATAGGAGGGGTTAAGTAGCGCAAACTGAACTGTGTTCAGGAGTTGAAATGTTACCTTCCCCACCCCTCGAACGCAGTTCAATTTTTGGCCGCTTAATTACTCACAACGATGCAGATTTTGAGTACATAATTTAAGTTTGAACTTTTACAAGCATTTTATTAAATACAAAAAAATAATGGTTAAAAATAGTTGTTGGTTACTATAAAGTTTAAGGCGCCCTCTGACGGAATTTTTTGAAAGATATCTGTAAAATTTATTTTCAAGAAATATTGATATAAAGAATAGTTTTAGCGAAAACCGACCAAGTTTTCCGTTTTTTATAATCATTTGAAATTTGAACCTCCCCCCGCAATTCAGTTTGCACTACTTAACCACTTCCAACGATTTAGATTGTGAGCTCAAAATTTAAGTTTATGTCTTAGCTTTTAAAAAAATTTAATGAGATGCAAAAAATACTGGTAAAAACTAGTTTATCGTTACTCCAAAGTCTAAAGCGCCCTCTATCGACATTTTTTGAAATTTATCTTTATAATTTATTTTCAAGAAAATACTGACGTAAAGAATAGTTTTAGTGAAAACCGCAAACGAATCGACCAATTTTTCTGTTTTTTATACTCATTTGAATTTTTGGACCCTAAACTTTAATGGCGCATATCTCCTTTGGAAGACGTTTGGGACCCTTAGTTTCCTATTTAATATTGTTCATCATGATATGACAGACCATCATGTTAAGTTTGTAAACGACCTTTTGGGACACCCTGTATATACTATTAATAGTTACTATATATATATATCATATTTTAAAGTTGCAAGTATAGAAATTCAAGGAATAGAGTGCATATCTATATGTGAAACAATTAACTATGAAATATTCAATTTAAAAAACAAGATACAGGCGAGAAAAGTCGGTCTGTTCTCATTAGAGGGAGGACAGACATTCATTTTTTCATAATGAATTTAGAATTATATATAAATATATGCATATATAAATCTTATTTTACTCAATAAGTTCATAGTGTTGCAATTATTACTATTATTTTTACATAACAAAATTCTGTGAGCCAAAATGCATTTTAGAAAAACGGTTGAAAGAAATCTCATTGATTAATATTCTATGTTCATGAACTGTTTAGAATATTACTTTTCTTTTTTCCTAGTACGTTTAGTTATTTATTGGAGTTTCATCAAAAAACATGTTTCTGGTAAATTCTTAGCGATTTCATTAAAAATATAAATACATATGTTTAATACTGTTTCTTTTATTATGTTTTAAACTACTAATTTATTTAAACTACTGTTGACATTCAATATTCCATTGTAAACAATTTATGGGATAAGTCCGAAAACTTATAAGTCCATGCTTCAAAAATTTACTATGCACACTATTCTAAAGCATAAAGGAAGATAACATTTTTTTTTTTTTTTCCGAAGAGCATATTTTGCCACTCGCCCACCTTTTAATTTTGTTAAATGGATTTTTCCTGCAGAATTATCAATTTTGCTTCAATTTGGTATATAGGTTTATTCTAATAATTTGCTGCGTTGATATTTTTTCTGTTTTTTGATCATTTGCAGTTTTTGAAATAAGTAAATAAAATTTTTAATTTTTAGTTTTTCTTTTCTTTTCTTTCTTTTTCTTTTTTTTTTTTTTTTGTGCGTGTGTGTTTTGCAGCTATTTTTCCACATCCACTGTAATCTTTTGGTGAATGTAATAAATGTTGTCATGTTTTCAATGCATTTTTTTTCCCCTAAAAGAATTTTTGAAAAACTTTATACGATTCTGAAGATTTTTTTTTTTATTTTTATTTTTATTTTTTTATTTTTTTTTTTTTTTTACTTTTGTAAAAGGAATTGTCTGTTATTAGAATGTTTCAAAGCTTGCTAAGGAAATTTTGTCCACTGCATAGTAAATGTTGAACACTTTTCGATATAATTTATTTGGAATTCATACAACAGTATTTTAATTTTTCACGATATTTTATACGATTCTGATGATTCTGATATGACTCTGATGATTCTGATAAAACCATTTGTTACAGAAAAATGAAATTAAAAGTTTTTCAAAAGCGGCCAACTAAAGTTGTTAAGCAGAGTTTATCTATATTCATATTTTAATTTTTATTGTTGAAAGGAGCACTCTTTGAAATCTACCTCTGCCTATAGGCCAAGCCGACAGGGATTTTTTTTGTATATGTGTGTGTGTGCATTATTAACAGAAGAATTTTCAAGTACATTAAAATATTGTCACATTGCTCCAAAATCTACGAGCTGGATATAAAATGATGTACCCATCCTTTCTCTCTTCTCCCTCCCTCCTTCGATATGTTACTGTACGCCCCCAAACTTTATTAGAAAACAAGGAGGTTGAATTTCAAAATATAACCTGCATGTTGTGTTTATATTCTAAAGCTTATCCCCAAACTAAACGGTATTATCAGACTTATCTGATATGCAAATTGTGATTTATTTAATTATTTTTATGTTTAATAAAGAATTTTTATTTATTTATTTATTTTTTTTTTTTTTACTTGCACTAATTTTAAATAACATATATTTATATATTTTACAATAAAGCCTTTATAACGGACATTCCCAAATAAAGGATATCTCTATGTAGTAAACACATCTTTCAATTCACAACGCATGCGAAGTTGTATGATCAGGGGCGTTCCAACCCAGTGTGCAAAGTGTGTGGCACACACAGGCGCCGAAGCAGTAAAGGCGCCAAAAGATTTCAGTTGAGAAGCAAATATTAAAAATAAAATATCCTTAATTTATTCATACTAAAATGTATTATATTTTCTTGGCATCTGATTTATCTTTTGTAGATTTACGTTATACAAATTACTTATAAATATTCATTTCTTTCTTTAAAATTTTATTTTATTCTACTTATGAATCCTCTAATGAGTCCATTTGGACAAGAGCTGTCCACAACCTTTATAAACAGAGGCGCACCTCATATAGTTATAAATAATAAAAGGCGCCGTAATTTACATAGCTGAAAATATGCAACACTATTATCTCACTGCGGTGGAAAAGCATAATATACTGTTTTATTACCATAGAAGCTAATTTTCACTTGTTTTTTTATTATTATTTATAAGAAACAATTGTCACTTTACTTCAGAATTTATCATAAATTAGAAGAAAATTATTATTCGGCAATACTGGCAAAAGTTTCTCCTACAATATCAGTCCATGAATAGAGGTAGACTTATATGTTAGAAACACATAGCTGCCAACTTTTACGCATTTTTCCTACCACAAAATGTTATAGTAAATATTGTCTTATTTAATCGTCTAAATCTTATGATTAAACAAATGGAAAATATTTGTACAATTTTAGTGGTGACAAAAATGCGTAAAAGTTGGCAGCTATGGAAACGTTTTATATGATGTGCGTCTATCTCACGCTGATAGCTATAAGTCCCCTATGATTCAGAAACTATTTTAAAATAATTTGCAGCAATAATTTAATTTATAATAAATTTAAAATTAGATTTTCAGAGGGCAATCTATCTTCAAAAGGTTTGTAGGTAAAGAAGCTATAGAAACCTTAATTACTGACTAACAACTTAGTAGCATTAAATAATTAAAACTTATTTAAGGTAATCGATAACTGACTACAGATTTTTGATTGGAGATACTGGCGTCAGCTGTGAGACAAATTTTAACTGGTAAAAATGGAGCATCAGCCGTTTGTGAAGCTTTTGGTATTCCGTGCTGTAGGCTTAACCAGGGGCGCCAACTTTTAAAAAATATTGGGTGGGCTCAAAAATTTTTGAACAAATACATAAATATTGGGTGGACTCAATAATGGGGGGTATAGCGATATCAAATTATTGGGTGGGCTCGCGCCCCACGGGCCCATATAAGTTGGCGCCACTGGGTTTAACACTGGTTTTTGCACTTAAAGAGTAAAGTTTACTTTAAGCAGCCAAAGCAATAATTTTGTTCAGCATTTCTAATAATGATAAATTCTGTGGAAACTTATGTATTGAACAAAAGTGGTTTTTTTTCACACCATAGATTTCTGAGTGAAATAAATACCTTTTATCTATCTTTTACCTATCTAGTACACTGGAATTACCATGATAGCGAAAAAGGGGGAGAGTTGATGAAGATAGACTAAATTTGGCCATAGATGTCCAAATTTTCTATTTTCTTCGAAGGTTGAAGGCGGAGCCTTTCCTTGCACTTCAATTAGAAACTACAAAGATGACTTAATATGACTGGAAAAATATAGATTTATGAAAAAAGTGTTTTAAAATCCTGTGCACTTTATGTTCTACTAACTACTGCGTACACTCGTGTCTATTCAAATACTGCATAAATTATTGTAATGATTGTAAGATTTGTACATTTCATTTTCGAACATAAAATTGAATTTTTGAAATATGAGCATTTATTAGCATTACACATAACCGTAGACGTTACAGAGACTAAAATGGCAAAACAAAAACAAAAAAAAGTTCAATTTAGACAAATTAGAAACTACAAAGATGACTGTTAACCCTTTCCGGCACAGACAAGTTCTGTTCGTAAAATTAGAAATTCTTGACTGACACCGGAATTTACAGAAGACTTTTTTAGAAATTAAGAATTTCCTGATTTAAGCTGTCATCGTAAAAATAAAATTTTACTATAATATTATTGGTGCCGTTTGTATGTTTCAAATTAAAATTAGGTGTTGCCGGAGTGGTAACACTGTGCCGGAAAGGGTTAATATGAATGGAAAAATTTAGATTTATGAAAAAAGTGTTTTAAAATCCCGTGCACTTTATGTTCTTCTAACTAACCGCCTTGGATCCCCTAAGCCAGTTACAATAACCTTAAATATTCTAAAGTCAAATATTGAATGTTATTTTTTCCAAACGAATGTAGAGATGGGGTGTGGGGAAGACAATGTCTTCAGCAGTATATTGATTTGACTTTATAATCTCTATAAATAAAAGGAATTCCGAGGATAATTAATTAATTAATTAATTGAGGCACAGGGGAAAGCAAATCTTGGCAATGCGCCAACTCGGTCCAGAGGAAGCAAATCTTGGCAATGCGCCAACTCGGTCCAGGAGGTATAAAAGCAAGATAGAAAAAAACGCGCAGGTCTGTGCATTCAAGTACAACCACCCATATGTATATGCTGAAAGTTTGTTCTGACGCTCACCCGACGCACGTGGAGTGCCGATGGTCCGGGAAGCGTACCATGCACATAAATTATTAAATAAACCTTCAAATTAAGCCCGGCGAAGCGGGCTGGGTATGCTAGTTTTGAATAAAAATATTTTCGAACAAACATTATATTGCTAGCAATGTATAATCTTGAATTTGTATGATTTTTCCTTTTTAAATGAAAATCCATCCAATCGAAGCGCGAGTTGATTTCCCACTGCCTTCAGTACAGTATACCGGCAGTGCTATTCATGTTCCGGTCTGATTTTTCAAGCTAACTGCAATTTGTATTTATTTTCTGACATTTGGGTATAAAACTTTCAATGTTAACAAAAAAATCTTAAAATAAATAATAGAAATGCACACAATCCCTCATACATATTTTTTTTATTTATTAACACAAATCACATATTTCTTAATTGGGAAACGATATCTTGAGATAATTTGCACCGAGAGAAAAAATATGTTTGGCAAATCCTTGAAATGACTTCAAAAATGTTTTTGAACAGTAAATATTAATATTTTCACACCAGATATATTATTAGAACCTGAAAAATACTATAAATGTATCAACAGTTTTTTTTTTTTTTTCCATTTGAAATTTTAGAAAAATGGAAAACTTGAAAACTTATGTGAATCGCTGCCAAATAAAAAAGGGTTTTGAAATAGTAATTAAAAATACCATTTTTCTTTCTTTCTTTCTTCTTATTTATTTATTTATTTGTAATTCTAACGGGATCTCACTATATCCCAATTTGAAAATGCAGAAAAAATCAAACGTTACGCTTTTGGTCAGTGGGAAGGACTGCTTGGGGAAGCACACAAGTATCATCTCGTTGAGGAATAAAAGACCGCCATTTTGCGATGATCATTAAGGGTTTTTAATTAATATTTCGGGTAATTAACAAAAAAATTGAGTGTCAGGTGCACGGTACACCTACCATCATCGATCCTTACTCAAATTTTGAGATCTCTATGTGCGATAGATTTTCTTAGCCATCGCCAATACATGCAAAGTAAAAACAAACATCTTTCTTTTAGATGCAATCTATTGTTATTGCATTAAATTATTTTCTCCGGGATAATGAAATTTTACCGTAACGCAGGATTGTGATAGATGGTGCTTTCATTTACACAGGTTTTACTGTGTTACGAATTTTATTTACATAGCTGCCACCCTTTTTTATTTTTCAAGTAATTTAAGCATGTTTGGAAACAGAAATTTATTTATTTAATGAAATAAAGTACGAACTGTAAAGAAACAAGACATTTTATTAAATAAATTTTCTGGTTCAAAAAACTCCAAAAGGAATGGCAACTATACATTTATCAATATTTATAGGTTTTTTTTTGGGGGGGGGGGGGTTAAAGTTTTATTTTTACAGGCGATTGGATAAGGGGGGGGGGTGTAGGGCGCCAAATGCAGTTCTGCACACAGGCGCCGAATACTGCTGGCACGCCCCTGTGTATGATTTTATATCAGAAAAGCAGACTCCGCTGAATAGTGAATAAATTCCATGTTTTATTGTTTATTAAGAGGTTTAATTATGTATACATATATATACCACTAATGGTTATATATATATATCATATTTTAAAATTGCAAGTATACAGAAATTCAAGGAATAGAGTGCATATCTATATGTGAAACAATTAACTATGAAATATTCAATTTAAAAAACAAGATACAGGCAAGAAAAGTCAGTCTGTTCTCATTAGAGGGAGGACAGACATTCATTTTTAGGTGCGTTCGTAATTATGTAAATACGTAGCACCTATTGTTGTCGCTCAGTCCGTCTGTCTGTCTGTCCGTCCGCATATAACAACGCAAAAACTACCCAAAAGAATCGTTTGAAATTTAAAATACATAATTTTGTCGAGTCATTTCAAATTTTATGAAAATCGGATGGATAGATCAATTACAGGGAGAATCAAAAGGATTCCGTTACATTACAGCCAATGGGGAAAAAAGTTTCAAATGCATTTTAATCGATTGAAATTTAAAACGTATATTTATTACATAACTTTGTCGCGTCATTTCAAATGTTATGAAAATCGGATGCATTGATCAATTACAGGGACAATCAAAAGTATTCCATTACATTACGGTCAATGGGGAAAAAAGTTTCAAATGCATTTTAATTGTGTTACACTCATTTGAATATAGCAGAATAGACATGAATCTATGAAATATGTACGAAAAATACATTTTGTACAATCTGTGATGCAAAGAATATTTATTATTAAATTACAGGGCCACACAAATGTATTCCACTAAATAATGTTATACGGGGAAACATTGTTTGGGGGGGGTGTTTTAATTATATTAAACTACTTCACATTTTATGAATAAGATATACGTTAATGAAGTATGATAAAAATTACTCCCTGCATATTTACAGGAACACAAAGATTTCGACCACTATAATGTATCCAAAGTACGCTCTACTATAACAGCAAGATCTGAATATTTTAAAACTTCATTATCAACGAACGCACCTCATTTGCTACACTTTACGTGCAATTTCCAACTTGCTTAATAATGAATTTAGAATTATATATAAATATATGCATATATAAATCTTATTTTACTCAATAAGTTCATAGTGTTACAATTATTACTATTCTTTTTACATAAAAAAATTTGTGAGCCAAAATGCATTTTGGAAAAACGGTTGAAAGAAATCTATTGATTAATATTCTATGTTAACTTTTCATGAACTGTTTAGAATAATACTTTTCTTTTTAATTTCTTTTTTCCTAGTACGTTTAGTTATTTATTGGAGTTTCATCAAAAAACATGTTTTTGGTAAATTCTGGTCTCCCCCATTATTTCTGGTCTCCATAACGGATAAAACTGAATTTTATATCAGGTCTCTTAAAAAAAATAGCGAATGAAAAACTTTAATTTTCCAGCAGCATCAGATATCACGTTGGTGTATTTCAAGGATGTTGCAAAACAGTTTTCACTACCAAAAACAACTGGAGGGACACTGTGTTTTATCAACAATGATTTAATTAATTTTTACAATTATTTTTATTAATTTATTTTCAGTTAGCAAAATATATTTTCATTTTTAAAACAATTCTTCTTAATGAACCTAAGTTTAGTATTTAATATCATTTAAGTGTTATAGTTTAATAATTAAAATGAAATATACATTTTAATGCAATAACATCATAAATAACATTTTGGTTTTTGACATTCCTTTTAATTATTCTATAAATATCTGAAAATACTAATGCCAGTAATCAGAACATAAAAAAACACTTTTTATTACCACTTTAATATTTACTATTTATTTATAGGCAAGTTCAATATTTATCATTTCCTTGTCACTTTTTTTCTGTAACTTTTTTCCAGTCACTTTTTTTTCGTTTACTGTCTTATTGTATTTCTCAATCTGACAATAAATGGTACTGTTAAGCAATTCTAGTGCAAAAATTAAAATAATTAGGAAAAGAAACTGGTAATATTTTGAAAGAAAAGAAAAACTTGTCACCTCTTGAAAGTATCTAGCCCCTTTATTTATGAAATAATGTATTAGAAATTTCATTACAGTTTTATTTTAAATTTTTTTTTCTTTTGTATATACAGACCGCCAGTGTCCGAGACGTTCTGCTTTCGAAGCTGGTAGATGGGAGGTGCATGGTTTTATCACAATCACGCCCATCGGCCTAATCGTTCGGACTCGTGATTTTCTTTGAACCTTGGATTTCTTTGAGTAATTGCGACTCAGATCCCTTAGAAAGACCTCCATGGAGGGCCATTCCCCCTTTAGGGCCTTTATCTCTCGTGTTTGTAATTGGCCGTCTTAAGGGGTATTTCGATTCAAACTGCTTATTTTCTGATTTATTTTTGAAGTCACTTTTGCTCTCAAACTCATCAAACTCGCAGATTCTTTTATTTAGAAACTACTCAAGGTGCCGTAATCGTCAATTCTTTGATAAATGCAGAAAATATTGCAAAAAAAGCAATCAAAAACGGCAATTTGAACTGATTTTTCCGTAGCGGAAGATCTGTGGACGAAAAAAAGGGTCATGCTGAGAAGGTAATTGTTTATAAATCAAATTCTAATGAATTGAGCGTAGAATGACATTACACGGCACTTTATACGTCTCTTCAAAAATCCCTTCAGCAAGTTTCATGATTCTACTTTTAAAAATGTGTCTGAAATTGTATCAGAATGTTTCGAACTGCTGATGGTGGAAAAGTTTTTTTTCGAATGCACCCTTAAATACAACTAACTAACCATATTTTGTTTATGCATAAGTATTTTTATGTTCATATTTACCATTTTAGGAAATAAATAAATATAATATCATTTTTCATGAATAAAAAATAAATTTATGAACATGAAAATGTTAATTTAAAAAATAATCTGTAAAAGAATTAAATACTACTTGTCGCATTTTGATTTACTTACAAAATTATAACAATAACAGTTATTATAAATGGTTTTGCAGAATCACGATCATGCATTTTAAAAAATGGATGAAAATTTTTTAGATAAAGTAGTCAAAACAAAATATTTATCCAATATGCATATATTAAAGCATTAATTTCAAAGTACTTCCCATTAAGCATACATAAGATCTTTTGTAATTATATATACGAGGTGAAAAATGGTATTTAAAATTGAAAAAAATAATACGAAAAAAATTATTTATAAAATAGTATTATACACTTGTGTTTGTTAAATGTGTGTATAGAGAAAAAAAAATCATTTTATTTATCAAATTATATATTTCCCCGTTTATTACAACAGTTTTTACAACTATATGCAGAATAGCTGCTCACCATGTCATATTATTAATTACTACATCCATAAACTTAAAAGAAATTTGAAAAAAATTCATCTACTGGCATAGTGAGATAAATAGCGTTTTCTGAATAATATGCAAACGAATCAAGCTGAAACTGCTGGGGGGGGAATAGGAAAAGCTCTGTGGTCAGCCTCAACATCTGTTTCTGTTGAAAATGCTAATGACTCTTGAGTAAATACAGTGATAGAAAGGTGGTAAAAAGCAGATCCCCAGTGATACTTATGGGTGTTGAAAAAAAAAGCAGGCCTTCGTCGTAATAAACCACTGTGGATTTGACAAACAACTTTTTTTTTCACTCTGATTGGATGCAAATATCCCGCCCATCCTGGTGGTGAGAACGTGAACTAATTAACCATCAGCCCCAATTCAGACTTGAACATTTCAGGGACTGGGGCTAAAGGTTAAAATTCAACATTTTTATTAGTAGCCAGTGGCTAGTAGAGGCTGAATGTTTAGTAGCCACTATTGTCAACTTAGTGGCCACTAATTACTATCAGCGATTCTTTGACGAAATTGCCGTTGCGGCTATGGCGATTTGTTGGGTTCCTAGTCTGGAACCTGAATGAAAAAAAAAAAAAAAAAAATATGTACCCGGAAAGGATTTCTGTTCTGGGTTCCCCGGGATCGCTATTTTTCAAGCCCTATATTGTGAGATATTGCAAATTATGTTAATAAATCCAGCACAATGACTCAATTAAATAAAAACTTTAAACTAATTTTTCTCCCTGTTCATGTTTTTATAATTTGCTTGTTTGACAAAATTATAATTTTTTTTGTTGTTTTTTTGTTTATTGAGATAGAGGTTTGATTTAATTGTTCTCCATGGTGTATTTAATATTTTTATATATGGATTTAACATTCAAGTTTATAGTTATTTTTTTAAAATTATTCAAATTGAGATTTTGCTGAATTTTTCTTTTTTTTATATAAAGAAAAATAAAATATTACAGTATATTACACATACGCATATATTACAGTATTATTCAAAATTGAACAGAATGGTTTCAAAGGTACTGGTGTCCCCTTAAAATGTTTTACAGCATTTTCTATAATAAATAAACTGCATTTTCATAGTTGGATTGGTGTAAACGAATAGTTACCTCATTACCAGTCAATATGTACAACTTTACACTACACTAACATTATTTTGCCCAAATATAGAATTTGGTTTCATGGAATTCTAATCAGAAAAATAGTTAATTATTTTATGTATATAGAAAATCATAACTTTGTTCAAAGTTATGATTTTTAAAGGATTTCGCAATCTTTTGAAGAAATTAGCAATTTTTTGAAAAAAATTATCGTATCTTCACAATTTTTGGATGAAATTAATAGTTTCTTCGTGATTTTTGGACGAAATTTGCTGTTTTTTTCCGCAATTTTTTGAAGAGATCTGCCGTTTTTCGCAATCTATTGACGAAATCAGCCGTTTTTTTCGCGATCTTTTGACGAAATTTGCTATTTTTCACAATGATTGACAAAAAATAACGTCTTTTGCGATTTTTTGACGAGATCTGCCTTTTTTCGCGATCTTTTGACGAGATCAGAGATTTTTTGAAGAAGTTTGTCTTTTCTTCACGATATTTTGATGAAATTTGTCATATTTTCACGATATTTTGATAAAATTTGTCATATGTTCGCGATATTTTGATGAAATTTGTCGTATTTTCATCGATGTTTTGATGAAATTTGTCATATTTTCATCGATATTTTGATAAAATTATCTACTTTCATCGATATTTTGATGAAATTTGCCGTATTTTTATCATTTCTTGACGAAATTTACTTTTTTCCCGCGATTTTTTTGCCGAAATTTATCAAAATCTTTTGATTAAATTTGCGTTTTCCCTTGATTTTTTGACGATATTAGCGATTGTTCTTCAAACGATTGGCGAAATTGGTTATTTTCAGCGATCATTTTTCGAAATTCGCGATATATTTTATGTCTTAATTTTCAGATTTACGACCGGTTTTTTTTTAAATTTTCGGAAATGATTGATCGCCATTTTGGCGATCAGATGCATAACATTAAGTCGCCAATTTTTTACATTTAGTCGCCCTGTGGCCGGTGGCGACCGTGAATTTTAACCTTTAACTGGGGCCTTAATGACACCTTATGTGTAAAAAACCATTTATTTTAAAACAACAAATTTTACCTTTCCAATTTTTATTTTATTTAAAGCACACAGATGGAACAATGTTTTTACCGAGTTTCAGAAAAATTCATGATGATTCATTTTTTTTTTTTTTTTATGAGCCATTTGTCCTTTTTTGGGGTGAAATTTTCACTTTGCACACAATAAAAAGTAAAGAAATTAAAATTTATTATTGTTTTGATGTGCAATATGCATTCTTTGTACAAATAGCTTCAAATAGGTACCAGATATATAAAATTTGAGCCATTAGTTGTCAAGTTATGGCCATATTTAGACACTGATACAATTCCAAAATGGCCGCCATTTCGTAAAAATGGTCAGTTTTCAAATAGCTATATCTAGCCAATATTCTGAAAATTACTTTTAAATTTCAGATTTGAGGGTTTCACTACTGTGTCTGTCTATGATTAAAATTTTAAAAAAATCTGTGACTATGATGCAACACCCATTGGTTGAATTCATGTGGAATGACCCATAGACAGTAATTCTTCAAAATCAAAATTTTTAAATAAAATTTTCGTGGATTTTTTTACATTTAAAAAATTTAATAGAACCATATTATTCTCAAACGTCGTGGTATCCTTAGAATAAGATGGTTCTATCATGAAAAAAAAAAACATTTTTCTTGATTTGTGTAATTTTTTATAGTTTAACAAAGTGAAATTTTGTTGATTAATTCAAATAAACTTCAGTGGATAGTAAAATATTTATTACTATTTATTTGTAGCACAATAACAGAAAATTGACGCTTCCACTTTTTCACACTAATTAAACCATCTTCACAAAACTAATGAATATACGTTAAATAAATTATTTAACTGAACATAAAATAGCTTAAATATTTAATTTTATTACATAGGAACCTTAATAGTTTTTCTTTTTTAGTGCGCTATTTCAGTGGGAGAGCAGGGCTTGAAAATTCTAAAAATTTTAAGGTTCCCAGCTGGGAACCTACATGAAAAATATAGGTTCCCAGATGAAAAATATAAATTCCCGAAAAAATTTATATATGAGTATTTTTTAAAAAAATTCCATTTTATTTTGATTTTTTAGAAGAATTTTGCCGTTTTTTCGTGATTCTTTGACGAAATTTGTCGTTTTATCGTGGTGTTTTAACAAAATCTGCCATTTTTCAAAAAAATTTTAAGAGATTTGCCGTTTTTATGATTTTTTTAATGAAATTTGTGCTGCTTCGCACAATTTTTTGACGAATTTTGGAGCATTTTCACGATTTATTGACGAAATGTGTTGTCTTTTCGCTATTTTTGGACGAAATTTGCCTTTTTTCTAGCAACTTTTATTACAAAATTTGTTGTTTTCCATGATTTTTTTTAAACAAAATTTGCTGATTTTTGCGATTTCTGAATGAAATTTTTCATTTTTCACGATTTTTTGTCGAAATTTGCCATTTTTTCACGATTTTTTGGACGAAATCTGCCGTTTTATCGCGATGTTTTACGGAAATTTACGTTGCTTCATGCGATCTGTCAACGAAATCTGTTGCCTTTTGGATGTTTTTAGACAAAATTTGCCGTTTTTTTGCGATATTTTGACAAAATTTGTTGTTTTCCATGATTTTTTAACGAAATGTGCCGCTTTTTTCATGATTTCTTAACGAAATTTGTCGTTTTTATCATGACTTTTTGATGAAATGTGCCATTTTTTGCGATCTTTTAATGAAATTTGCGTTTTTTTTCTGCAATTCTTTTGTTGAAGAGGCTTTTCCCGTAATATTTCGACGAAATTACGCATCCCTCGGGCCGCTTAAAAGCTATTTTTTTGCCGATTCTTTGCTTAATTTACGCGTTATAATGCGTCCGCGACACTGCTAGCGGACACGGCGAAAGGTTAGGTTCCCGGCCGGGAACCTTAGTAATAAAATATGCATTCCCGGAAAGGATTTCTGGGTTCCCCGGGATCCCGGGAACGCTATTTTTCGAGCCCTGGAGAGTATGAAAATTAATACAAAAAATTGTGATTATATTGATAAATAAAATTGTAATGAATTATAAATGAAATTTTCCTTACTACTACAGTCAGGTATACTCTTGATCAAAAGAAAAGATTTTATATTTCTAAGGAAAAAAAATTTCTAGTTATTTTTAAAACAAAAAAATAAGTTTGATACTCTTTTGTTAGTAGAAATTTCGAAATGTTCCATAAACCACGCTTTATTTTACATTACAGTTAGACTAATTTCTCTTTAACATATTTTCAAAATAGAACATTTCATCTCTCGTAAACTACTTTACGATGCTCTGAAGGTCTTTTATTTTATCTTTGTTTATGCAATCCTTCTTTCTCTGTGCTAATTTAGGATTTGATCCTTTGTAGAAATGATATTCATACTCCTTGTCGTTTGGAGGGACTCCTTTGTGAATTTACCGCTGTGAAATTCTGGACACAACGTTGCTTATCTTAAACTCAAATTATAAAGAAGTTGTGTGAATGATAATTGTATCTACGGAATGAGATTATTGGCAAATTTTTTGCTACACGACTGAAAATCTAAGAACTGTTCTGATTTCATTCTCAGTGTTGTAAATGAATTACTGAGATTTACTCTCAGCAACAGACGTATAAACGAAAGTGGCGAAAAATATTCTGCAACATTCATTGCTCTTTCCATCTGGCTTTGAATATTATCCACTTTTTGCACACATGAATGTCCAGGTCTACAATACCTTAGAGTAATGTCCATAATATGTAGATGAGATTTACTCTCAGCAACAGACCTATAAACGAAAGTGGCGAAAAATATTCTGCGACATTCATTGCTCTTTCCATTTGGCTTTGAATATTATCCACTTTTTGCACACATGAATGTCCAGGTCTACAAGACCTTAGAGTAATGTCCATAATATGTAGATGAGATTATATAAGTACAGTAGACTCCCTCAAATCCGCACAGCTTGGGACCAGAGGTTTTGCGGATTTTAGAATTTTGCGGATTTCTGGTCATTGTTTTGTTTACTTTTTTTAAAAGTAATTTTAATGTAATTAATAATGAAATCAAAAGTATAATGAATGTTTACAATATGCTAAAATATTAAAATAGGTAATAAACTAAAATAATAAAATTTAGATAGTTTTTAAAATTATAAAAATACTAAAAGCAAAGGTCAAATTAATAATCAATAATGTACAATTAAATATTCATTATCATCATGGTGAAATGTGTTTTTCCTAAATTATTCAATGAAACTTTCCTCATAAAAGTACATTACTATTTCGCATTAAGATCATAAAATAATGAAGCTTTATTTCAGGTTTAGCCAGACTTAATAACTAAAAAAATTTGATTAATACATAAATGTATTTGGTAAGATTGTGATTACCAATGATATCAGCAATATCTTTATTTTTTCAGAAATAAATTATTCTTTCTTTATGAAAAATTATGAATTCAATAATCTTAACAAAAATTACAAATTAAAAAATATATGGAATTGATATAAAACTAAAAAAGTCAAATTTTGCACCTACATCTGAACTGAATGTTTCATTGTTTACATCCGTAAAATATGTGCGGATTTTAGGAGTGCAGATTTGAGGGAGTCTACTGTATTGCAATTGCATAAGATATCATTTGGTTTCTATACTGAGAAACACAACTGTCACAAAATAAAATTAAACTATCAGCATGTGGAAAATCTGTCAGTATCTTCTGAATAGTCATTGATACAGGTGAGCTTATGTCATGCCCATCTCTGCCTGACGTGTCATCTGTCCACAAGCTACAATATGCTTTCGTTTCTTTCTTCCACGTTGCATATGCTGTCATATTATACAAATTAATTTTCTTTATAGAAAAAGTTGCTGACATCACTTTCGGGACATGTTATAACTTTTCTAATTCAAAGCAAATGACTGATTTATCAATGGAATTTCTGTCATCATTTCTAAGAGTTCTGGTGGATTCAACTTTTTTTGTGTAGATCCTATTTAAATTGTATGTCATTATTTTCTCCCTGGGTTTCAGCACGTTTATACTCATCACAGTGATCACACTTATCTGTCTTTGATTTATTGAATTCTATATTGAACTGCGTATTAAATATGTGGCTATAACACGAAAGTTTCACTGGCTATACATTGCTTTCCACCATTTCAGAAAGTAAAAGTCATACATTTTCTGCAAGTTAAGCCCTGATTCAAAGTATATATTTTTTTGTGCTTACTCTGTTGTAGTATGACTCAATCTTGGGATAACTTTCAGTATGAGCTTTTATTTTTTATATCATTTTAGATTACTATGCTTAAAAAATTTAACTTGAGTATTTTGTTCGCAGCTGGAAAGAAGGCATTGCCAGTAGGATGTACATAACTATATACTTATAACTTACGAAAAACCCATAGTCCTGCTATCAATTGGATTTGCAGGAATTAATTTTACTGATTTGTTGTTTTAGCATCAAGAATATCTAGAGCTGGATCTTCATCTAATCTGTCATTTATTCTTCCCACAGGATTTTCAAAATCTAAGTGAATTAGGAATTAGGATCCCTGCAATTCTTGTTGCATATCGATGTACAAAAAAAAATATTTAAAAGGATTTTTACTGACAAAAATTTTCTCTATATATTTCCGAAAAACGATTTAATTATCGAAATATTTTTTTCACAAAAAAAATAAAAGATTGCCAGTTTTTATTATATATTATAAAATAAAATAATAACATATCATCTTAAACGCTGTCTGTGATTACTTTGCACATAGAACTCTGTTATTCTGACTGCTTTCAACAATTTCTGATAGAAGTATATTATTCTCTTTCGCAAGCTTATATAAATTATATATATCGAAATTTTAATGCAGAAATGCATTCATTGATACAAATAGAACATTCCTCTGCCAAAAAGTCAATTTTTTTCAAAATGTCAGAAATTTATTATTCTCAGGTGACGAAATGTCACAGAAAATCTGAAATTATGCAAAAGAATAATTATTCTGAACGATTTTAAAATACGTGTAACGCAATGGGATTTCACAGTATTATCCTGAAATGAGAAGTTTCATCTTTTCTCTACCAGATGACGTATTCGAGCGCTTGAATCGCCAATAAGGTGGCCGTCTGACAGCCAATTTTTTAGTAGCCACTTTTCATTGGCCTTGTGGCCAATGCTAATTTTGC
This sequence comes from Maratus speculifer, assembly GCA_964019185.1. NCBI lineage: Eukaryota > Metazoa > Arthropoda > Arachnida > Araneae > Salticidae > Maratus > Maratus speculifer. The sequence continues at coordinate 54,280,986 of OZ025293.1, forward strand.
CCTCTATTACAAGGACAGGGTAAATTTTTTTTGTATTTCATCAAAGATTATACTTGTTAACATATCAGTATGATCTATTCAATTTTAGTTTAATACTAATAGAAATTTTAACAAAAGTTTACCATTTAGTACTTAAAAAAAATGGCAACTAATTAAAAGTGGCCACTTATAAAGCTGAAATAACTGGCCTATGGCCACTGATGAAATTTCTCAGTTTTGTCCCTTAGCCAGTAATCATTCTTCACAAGAAGTTGCAACTTTAAATTGCTCAAGTCATGAATGAAAATAGAAAATCTAATTATACAAATTAAACTGTCATTCAGCCTTTTAGTTTTTTTTTTTTTAATCTACTAATTAGTATATGATCTTCCTCACTGAACTTAGCAATTAAGAATTCAAAGCTTGCCAAACAGAAAAAAAAAGGGTGTTTGAATATGCCATTTTATATGATATAACATGAAATCATCTATTTTATAAATCAGGGGTTTTTAAAATCTCAATCACCAGCTGTAAACATAATTGGTAATAATGTAGACAGAAATATTCACCTTACTCAGTCGCGGTAAATTAAGTCAAATACTGTGATTAAGTGCAGATTTCCTCACAAAATTACTAATATATCTTATTCTTTGCATAATTGCTATTTTATTCAAGATGACACCAAACATTATTTTTCAGATCTTACATTGATTTTGCAGGTCCCATTAAGTTCATATTGAAGTAAATTTTAGGAACAGCTTACTCATACTACTTTAATTTTCAAAGGGACATTAAAGCTAATTTTTATATTTATGTAGGTTTCGGGGGGCTTGCTTGTATTATTTAAAAATAAGAACCTAAATTATGAAAATGAGAGCTCAAGTGCTAAAAAGCGGCCTTTTTGCTCAATGCTTAAGCCGGCCCTGACTATTTACACACACACACAAAAAAAAAAAAAAAAAAAAAAACGGCGGAAAATAAGGCTGTACAGATATTTATACTTACTCTGAATGAATGATAAAAGCACGATAAAATAGGATTGATCCTTTGTACTTGATTCACCTGAAAAATTAGTTAAAAATACCATTGTATTATTTAAAATCATATTTTAAAAGTACACATTAAAACCAACGGTAATTGAAGATTTTTTTGAGAGAAGTATAAAATAGTACAAGGCAGAAAAAACATGAAAAAGTAAATGACAAGCAACAACAAATAATAACATAGAAATAGTATTACTTTAGCACAAACTGAAGTAAACCGGTGCGTGAAAGAGGAAAATGAAAAACCAGCCATAGTAAAAAAATGACTTTCGGAATAATTTTCTTATAGGAACAAAAAAAAAATTAAAATTTGGCACACAAAAACAAACTAACACTTTTTATTACATGACTTCAGAACAAAAAGTGAACAACGCAATATGTCAAAACTACGGTGGGTTTTAAGTAGTTGTTTACATTTATTTTTACACCGTGCAAGAACATTTAGGCCGTGTTCAGCTGTTACGCGCGCACTCAGGAGCCACGGACATGGAGTGGATACCTATAGTGGACGGGATGTGCGTTCAGTACTCGCTACTGTGCCACCGGTTACTGTAACTGTTCGCTCAATAACAGATGGAGAACAGATCACGGACGTAAGGCACGCCACACACCTGTGAGACATTGAGCGAAAAAACATGAGACATGCGACAATTTCACCCTGATAACAAAGAAAAAACCGGTTTCACTGCGTCATATTGCACGATTTTTGACGCATGTCTCCCTAGTGTGTGGCATGCCTAACTCGCTGGCCGAATGGGCAGAGTACTGAGCTTGTACCCAGACGATACGGGTTCGAAACCTGCGCGGGCCGAAAGTTGGTTTGTGGTTTTTTTTTTTTTTTTTTTTGGTTGCTTTTTATTAATAAATAAAACATTTTTGTTTTTCTGTATTATTAATATAAAGGTAAATTTTATATTAATAATACAGAAGCACGTGTATTTCTATTATAATAATAAAATACTTATTTAAATGCGAGAAAATGAGATTTTTGCGGAGAAAGTTTTAATACTCTAAATTTAGAATATTAAAAGGATAATTAGAACGATATTAATATCGTTCCAAAGTGATTTATATATATATTAAGCAAATGAAAAAAAAGTTTTCTGCGAAAGTATCCGTATACGCATAAAATAATTATTAATGTTCTTTTTTTTTTTTTTTTTTTTTTTTTTTTTTTTGGAAAATTTTAGAAGTAAGTTTTTATTGAGATTAGGATGCAAATATAATGCATGCGTGGATATTTTACGGTGTTAAAATCAAAATGGAAAATATTATAAGAGCAAAATGTAAAAGATATACATTTTTTTTTTAATTAAGAGTATCTGCATACATATATTTTAAAGAAGTGAAATATTTGGAGTTTGCCTTCTAGTTTTGTAATGAATAAAGTATGATTAGAATGTTTATAATTTTTCTATTGAAAGTATAAATAAGTGTTTTGCTTATACTGACATAATTTCGGATGTCGTTTGTTTCTCATATTTTATGACATATTTTGGCCTGTTATCCACACGGTATTAAAATATACAATCATTAAATAAGAAATATACACATACTAAAACTTCTTCTGAAAATTTATCTTACTAACAATGCAAATTCCATTGAAATCAATCCAGTATTGTAGATTACAAATGGATACAGGGCCATCGCTAAGACTTTTTATTGGTGGGGGAGAAAACCTTAATGTTGTCAAGTCAAATTTTTATATTTGCCAACTCGTTTTATAATTTTGCCAAGTTAACGCACTTTGAAAATGTAATACAGTTCTTATTTGTAAAAAAAATAATAATATTCCCAATTAGAATTGTAACTTTTGCAAATTGTATCAAAAATAGAAAATGTTTTGCAGTTTTTATTAAAATTTTAATTAAATTTGACATAAAAGTTTTAAATTTGCAAAGTGTAACAACATTTGTGAATGTTTTGGGAGGGTAGGCTCCCTCCTGTCCCCCCTCCCTTAGCTAGTCCCCCGTGTGGATATCTCAACCTTGGTTGCATTTCTATTAATTACAACAATAGAATCAACAGTATTCTATTATTTAATACGAAAAGTATAAAGCAACTGATAAATGATTTTTAAATAAATAAAAAGAAAATTATTAATAAATTTAAATTGTTTCAGTCAACCTACCAACTTTGTTTACAAACAAAGTGCAACCAATAACGGATAAGCACAAAATGCACAATCACGTGAACAAATCGCCCTGCAGTTTTACGCGCGTAACGCGCGTCAGATTTTAGCAGGGTTGGATGTCTTATTTTAAATGCTGATCAGGCTTAATTACATGAAATAGGTCACGTGATACTTTTCCGGATTACTTTTAATTTTATTTGAGTGGTCACAGGTATGTATTTCTGTTACGAAAATCATGTTTTGAAAGGATAAAGAGATATGGTATTTGTATTTACCAATTCTGAACCATAAAAATAATACAATAATTGAATAACTTTAAAATTCTCTTCTTCGATAGCACCTACTCCAAGCAGAATCTTCTGAGCGCGCGCGCACAAAAAAAGCGTCTTTTGAACACGGCCTTAAAGACGGCATGACATGAAAATCCCCATTGGCTACTTTTATCACGCCACAAATGAGACACGCCTACTTTAGTGGAACTGAAGTTGAAACTTCGAGTGAAACTTTGGCCGTGTTCAAAAGACGCTTTTTTTGTGCGCGCGCGCTCAGAAGATTCTGCTTGGAGTAGGTGCTATCGAAGAAGAGAGTTTTAAAGTTATTCAATTATTGTATTATTTTTATGGTTCAGAATTGGTAAATACAAATACCATATCCCTTAATCCTTTCAAAACATGATTTTCGATTTAACAGAAATACATACCTGTGACCACTCAAATAAAATTAAAAGTATTCAGGTGCGTTTTCACGGGCCTACCCAAGCGCTAACTTTCCCAACTCTTTACCTAACAAGGAAGGTCTCCATTGGGGGCATACGCAGAATCTTTTGAAAAAAATACGAATTAAACTAGTCATGTAGGTAATAAAAGATCAGTGAAAATTAGCGGCGGAATTACATTATTAAATATGTAAAAAAATAAAATAGTTTGGAATAATTGGCGTGAAAAGCTGAAAGCGACGCGGGATATGGCGAGCAATGCATTTCCTCGCCAAAAGCAGACGATTTTAACGAATCTGAAAATTGATTTTAATTGACTTCACTTTTTAAAATCTGCAGCATTTACTGCAACGTCACTCCACTACTTTTATAGAATATCTCTCTTCTGACCAATGAGAATGCTCCATAGCACGGTCAATTGACCGCGTCATACACTGCTAAAAATCTGCTGCATTTTGTTGCAACGCACTCCACCGCTTGTATATAATATCTCTATTCCAACCAATGAGAAAGCTCCATTTCACGGCCAAGTAACCGTGCTGCAACAAAATGCAGCAGATTTTTAAAAGTGTATTTTTCAATTTGGAACAATTTTAATCAATTTAAATTGTGTTTTAAATGATAAAATATTCATTTTGTTAAAATTTCATTTTGTTAAAAGTACATATAAACGAATATGACAAAATTACACTTAAAGTAAAGTAAAAATGCAAAACTAAAATTACTTAAACTAAACTTATTTAAATAAATTGAACAAGTTTTTTCTTTAAAAAGTATTCGAAGCGTAAAAGCGTATTTTCCAAAATTCCGTTTTTTCGCCAACCGGAGATAAATCGCCAAATAAACGAAATTTTTATTTTTTTTTTACGGACGTAATAAGGAAATTCCGCCGAAATTTTTTTATAAACATATATAACTGTATGAGAAGAACATTCTGTAATTTTTTCAGATTTTTCTGAGTATGCCCGTATGGAGACCTTCCTTGTAAGCACAAGATTTTAGGTAGTTAGACCGCGATTTTTTAGGTTCGATTTGTGTTCAAACCTAAGCAGAAATTACCTAAGCGCAGCATAGGCGTAGAGTTTTCAAAATTATTGGAGGGGCTCAGTCAGCGGCGGAGAGGGGGGGGTTCCGCCCCCCCCCTTGAAACTAGAAACTAATTATTTCATGATGGATAGAAAAATAGTAATGATTTCTAAGATGAAAATGCAAGGAATCAAGGAAATTTCCGTTTTAGAGAAGTTTCCGCCTTAGCAGATAAATTTTTACGATATTAATTTCGTTATAGTTATGGAATGTTTCCTATTGAAGCAGGATTCTTTTACAGACTATTTCCGTTTAAACAGCTTAAATATTTATGCAGTAAAACGCGTGAAAATCAAGTGTAAAGAACCGAAAAAAATGTGTTTGACAGGCTTCTGCAGACTTTAGCAGGTTTGATTGTATGCTAATCCTTTCGTCGGAGCACAAAAAATTTCCATTTAAGACAAGAATTTGTTATAGACAGGCTCCATTTTGGCAGTTTTAATGTACATATAACAAATATATAAAGATATATGTAAATACAGCAAAATCTGTGAAATCGGAATCTATCTTAATCGGAAAAATGCCGTAGTTCCGTTGAAAAAGTACCGTACAATTATATCTATTAAGATAAAAACCCGTCAAGCGAAATTTTTTGTCTTCAAATTCCGTCTTAGTAGGTTTCATTATATATATATGACATGAAGAAAAATTCTGGACATCCCCTTTTTCTTTTCTGACAAGAAATCCTATGGCTGCATCACTTTTTTATGCGCAAAAAATAAATATGAGAGCGTTTGTATGTTTGGAATATAAATAAAGTTCTGTTATAATTAAATAGTGTTTTTAGGCAGTGTCTTTAAATAGAGCACACTAATTAGTGGAAAACCTACTATACGGGCAATGTGTGTGGCAAATAACAAAATTTTAAAGCGTATTTCATCTTCATTTTGTGAGATTAATCTGTCGCAATGATTAGCGCAAAATCAGTCGTCAGCAACGCATGACTGTTTATTGAAGAGGATAGATTTTATTCACAACTAAAAAGAAATGGTGTGTTAAAAGTTTTTCATCTGTACAAGGTTCAGCAATTCTGCAGTTAAGAAACCAATTTCATGTTTAAGAAGTCATAAATGAAATAAAATCTAGTATGAATATAATGTAGCAAAATGAAAAATGAGACATGTATATTAAATTTATGAAAATCGTATATAAATAAACTAGATAATATAGAATAAGAAAAAATCATGCACTGATCGTTGAATATGAAATTCTTTCTAAGATTCTAAAATTCCTGCCTTGCTTTTTTTTCTTTTATTTAACAATAAAAGAATTAGAAATATATACAGATATTAAAATTTGTTTCATTATTCTGTTAATTTGACGCTGCATATGGCATTTAATCCTTATGGACGGTAGCCTTAAATACACGGTTTTATTTTTATATTCTATTTCCCCCACAATATTTTAAAAGTAAATCTTGTAGAAAATTTCTCTTGCACATGTAATTATATATAAGAGAAAGTTTTCTTGTAAAAAAAACAGTAAAGGTTACTGAATATGAGAGTAATTTAGTTAAAGGTGGTTTTTAAATAAGTTGTGCATTTTTATGTTGAACTGCTTTCAGCTTACTAAGAAATGTTTGTAGAATGTAAATAAAATTATATACAGTGTCACGCAAAGAATTGGCTACACGGTCACCTATAAATGACACTTTCTGGAAATGTGATTTAACTAGTTTAAGAGTGTTTTTGTTTGAACTAAATTATAGCAAAATACTGGCGTGAAATAAAGGTACTAGATAAACTACAGAGCCAAACAGAATTATTCAAATTGCTAAAAGTGAAATTTGAACCAGTTAGGCGTTTTCTTGCTCAACTAAATTTTCACATTATATAGTACGTATATAAACTGACAGATCAAATACAGGGCTGTTCAAAAGTATCGGAATGCATATTTGGTTATGCACAGTAACACCTTGTTTCCTTAAATAACGAAAATTTGTTAAAGATTTCAGGAAGTGTTGGAAAGTATTTCTAATCTATGCTTGACACATGATTTTTCTTACTTGTTAAGATATTGGTTAACAGATTATTGCATTGAAATTTTATGATGTAGAAATGATTATGGTCACCTGGAATCATTTTAGAAGTTGAAAATTTGTCTGAAGCTATCTGATAATTAAAATTTTAAAAAAAGTGTTTTTTTAATATGGTTATATAAAAATATCTAAATCAAGTTTGAAAAAGCAGCGCAGCCTACTCATGAAGCTAAATCTGTCAAGATAAGTAAATCTACAATATTCACTGAGAATCTTTTTATCCTTATGAACAAAACTATTATTGAATAAAATAAATATATAAATAAAAAGGTTGAATATTGAAGGTAAAAAATATTGTGCCTTTTCATAACAGAATTTAAAGAGTTTCTTCAGTGATCTCCATCGATATTTGAATCCTGTGTTAACTTATGTGAGGAAAGTTAAACAAAAAATTACATTACTTAAAAGAATTTGAACCCTTTTTTAACTTTAGAGTTTTACTTTTTTTTCATTGATAAAAATGCAAAAGAAAGATTGAAGATTAAAGACACTTTTCTTGAAAAATAAGGCCAAGACAGTCCTTTCTATGGTAGTGGAATGCATTAAATTTATTGATGATATTTGTATTAAATTTATTTATTGTAATAACATATCAGACCTCATTTGACCTTTTAAAATCTTTATTTATTTACTTATTTATTTATTTGTCTAAATAAATTTTTATCTCGTAACCTATGCAATATACACAAAAGTATACAAATTGTGAATAGATTTTAGATAAGGCATTTTTTTTTTCAAAAAGACATGTGTATAGCACGCCACTCTCATCCTTTAATTTATATTTCCAAGAAAATTTTTTCCAGAGTCAAAGAGAGACATTAAAATAAATCCTGTTCTTTGACAAAAAAATTATCTAATCAGGATATTTTGAATTCTATGAAATTTCAAATTTTTCAGATGCTAAAAATCCCGTCTTGCCATTTTTAGTGCAGGAAATCTCGGAAATAACACAACTGAGTAATATTTTACCGTAAAAATTGGGATTATTTTTAACTATTTGGAAAATAATTGTTGTCCTCAGTAGAGAACTGGGAAATCTGAAGTATATCTGAATCTTTATTTGGTTGAATTCCGCAAGTTATTTTATTTTATTCGTTTTCTGATTAGTCCATATTTAATGTCCAAAAATGGAATACTTCTGATGACACTATGACAAAAAAGTAATAAAAACTTTAAAATAATAATTTGAAAACAAATAGTGACAAAGATTTAAAACAAATTTCGTTTAAAAGTGCATTTTTTTCTACGCAACGGTGTAAAAATATTAAATGTGCAATGTTTAGTTTAGTAGTTAGAAAAATAAGTTAGGCCTGGGCCGATACTCCAGGAAAAAAATAAGCCCCGAACCCAGCTCGGCCCAAAAAGATTAATGACTAGACCCGGCCCGGCCCGAATGTCAGTAGTGGAAATCGGCTTGCGAGCCTGGGCAGATTTCTAATGTGAACATCGAAACGATAATAATTAATCAAATTTCAGATTAATATGATTTTTAAAAAAATGTTCAAGCTTAGGAGTGTTAAGTATTATGCGTGAATATATCTATCTAATTATGTATAAATATAATAGATTGCTTCAGATATGACATTAGACAATATAACTGCATGTTCATGCTATCAGCATGGCCTCCTGTCTCCGACTGCCGGCTGAAGTATTTATTCTTAGTTAAGAGTTGTACATATGTGCTGCCATCTAGTGACAACATACTAAAATACATTACATGCCCATTTTATAAAAATAATTGAACAAGATAATATTGGATATTGGAAAAGGTATTTAAAATTAAAATATAGTTAGGATTGGAATTAAACTAAATATTAATAAAATAACAAAATAATGTATATTGAAAAATCATTAAAGTTAGAATTATTTTAGTAAAGTTAGTTCAAGTGTCTCTATAACGCTCTGGTTTCACTATTGTTCTAGAAGATTTTCGTACAGTCCCTTGAGGCAACACTTTTTGCGACTTACTTGTTGTGCTATCTGAGATTTGCACAGGATCACTCACTGGGTCTGTAATTACTGGATAAAAATCTTCCACTGATCTCACAGGCTTTGCAGCTTGATTTAATTCAGTCTTATCAGGGCGAATATAAAATCTGTTTCTTCTATAAACATTACCATCTATACCTTTAATAATATAGGATCGAGGTTGAGGACCAATCTGAATGACAGTTCCTTGCTTCCAAGGTTCATTTATGTTCTGGCGAAACCAAACTCTAGCTTTATCTTGTAAATTCGAGAGTCTTGTACTATGTTTGTTAGCATATCTCTTTTGAATCATTTGTCGTTTCTCTAATGACTCTTTTGCTTCAGCTAATGGAAAATTTGGCCTAAGTTTTTCAGGATGGCATGGCAAGAGAGATCTAAGTCGTCTGCCCATCAATAATTCAGCTGGAGAGGGGAGATCTTGTGATGGTTGAATACGATAGTCTAATAAGACCATATATAGGTCTTTCCCATCTTGTAATGCCTTAATTAAGGATTTTTTAATTGTTTGCACGGCTCTTTCAGCTTGACCATTGGCTCTAGGAAAATATGGTGATGTAATGTTATGTTCCACATTCCACTCTTTGAGAAATTTTTGCACATCATCTGACTTGAATGGAGGTCCGCCATCACTGACCAACTCCTCTGGAATTCCATGTCTTGCAAAAATAGATTTGAAAGCAATTATAACACTTGGTGCATCGTTTCTCTTAATTATTTGGACTTCAGGATATTTCGAAAAATAATCAATTAATAAAAGATATTGCTGACCTTTTAGATAAAAAATATCACAACCAACCTTTTGCCATGGCTTTTCTGGAACATCTTGATCCAACAGAATTTCTTTTTGATTGTTACGCTGATGCTGTTGGCAAGTTTTACACTTATCAATAAAATTTTCTATGTCACAGTTCATTGATGGCCAGTAAAAATATTCTCTTGCTTTTACTTTACAAGATATTATACCTCTGTGTGTCAAATGCAATTTTTGCAGTATTTCTGCTCTTGCTACCTTTGGAACAACCAGCCTTTTACCTCGACAGATTACACCTTCATCTGTACAGTACAATTCTTCTTTGCAATGCCAATAAGGTTTAGCAAAATTTTTTGTATTTATTCTTTCACACCACCCATTTTCTATGTGGTATAGAACATCTTGCAATTCATTGTCATTAGCTGTAAATGTCGCATATTCTTTCCACTTATTTGGTGTTGCATGTGATAGCAGATTTATCTTAGCACTTTGGACTGTGTCTTCCTCGTCAATAAAATTTTCTTCTCTTAATTGAGCACGTGAAAGTGTATCGGCTATTAGAAGACGTTTTCCAGGGACATATTCAAGCTTGAAATCATACCTATTAAGCCTGAGGAGCATACGTTGAAGTCTTGGTGATATGGCATCATATTGCTTCTTGCTTAAACCTAGCAATGGCTTGTGGTCTGTCTGCACTTCCACAGGTCTTCCATAGGTATAATAATTGAAATGCTCAAGGCCATATATTACAGCCAGTAATTCTTTTTCGATCTGAGCATATCTTTGCTGTGTTTCAGTTAATGATGCAGAACCATACGCAACAGGTTTACTATCTTGAAGCAAAACAGCTCCCAGGCCATAATGGCTGGCATCTACTGAAACTGTTACAGCTTTGTTTTTATCAAAATATTGTAAACATGGAGCTTGTACTAGAGTTTTCTTTATTAGTTCAAAGTCCCGTTGAACATTTTCATCCCACAGCCACTGTGTATCCTGCTTCAAAAGCTGTCTCAGTGAATGGGTTAGATTTGAAAGATGGGGCGTAAACTTAGCTAAATATGTTATCATGCCAAGAAATCTTTGCAAGTCCTCACGACTTTTTGGATTAGGGAATTCAGTTATAGCCTTTATTTTTTTAGGATCTGGTTCTATTCCTTTGTCAGATAATATGTGACCCAAATAATTTACCGAAGATTTTGACAACTGGGTCTTGGCAAGATTAAATTTAAGATTTGCTTCTCGAGCACGAGTTAAAACTTTATGCAATAACTGGCAGTGATTTTCACTAGAGGATGTACCAAGGGCTAAATCATCAAAATAAGGACTTACTTCGGGCATATCTTCAAAAATCTCCTCCATAGCCATCTGAAACTCTTCTGCAGCGTTGTTAAGCCCAAAAGGCATAACTAAAAATCTGAATCGTCCCCAAGGTGTTGTAAATGTAGTTAGGTATGAAGATTCTGTATCTAATGGCAATTGCCAAAAACCATTCTTTGCATCCAGGATAGTAAATATTTTGCATCCTTGAAGCCGTGCGATAAGACCATCAGCAGTTGGTATGGGGTAGTGAGGTCGCCGAATTGCCCCATTTAATGGCCTTGGATCTAAACAGATACGCAATTTTTTAGGCGAGTTAATAACAACCATATTATTTACCCATTCTGTAGGTTCACTCACTTTAGCAATTATTCCAGATTCGACCATATTTTGCAACTCATTCTTTACTTTGTCATGTAGAGCTAGTGGTATCTTACGGGGGGCTGCTATGTGGGGAACATAATTGTCTTTTAATTTTATCTTTACAATGCGGTTTAAACGACCACTTCCTGTGAACACATCAGAAAACTGCTGGATTATATCTTCGGGTTTTTGATGGGAAAAATTATACATAGGCTTTATAACATTATCAAGTCTTTGGATAAGTTCCAGTTTCTCACAGGATTCAAGCCCTAATATTGGACTAGCATCTAAAGAGGTTACTAAAAATTTACATATCATATCTTTTTTTAAAGTTTTACAGTTAAGAAAACACTCACCTAGAATTGGCACAATATTGTCGCAGTAATCCAGTATAGGTTGCTTGCATTTTCTCACTACTGGCTTTTCACTCCATTTTAATATTTCACTTTGTGGAATAACATTGACCTGAGCACCGGTATCCAATTTAAATACAATATCGTTTCCATTTACTTTTAATTTTTGTAACCACACAGAATTTAAATTTTCACTCTCAAGTTGATTTATGCATTTCAGTTCACCTAAATAAACAAACTCTGAATCACTGTCATCATTCTGTTCCACTGCATGTAATTGACGCACCTGTTGACTGTTTACTTTTTTTTTACATACTTTCGACCAGTGATTTTTACCTTCACAGTTTCTGCATTTTGTACCAAATGCTGGACATTTTTTTGGTTCATGAGATCTGCCACAATATTTACAAAATATTTCTCTTTTATGATATCGCTCGCGGCTCTCCTTCCGTTTAATTGCATCCACATTCAATCTGCTGACTTGATCGCACATTTCCGCGGCTTGCACTTTACTATGTTCAGCAGTTTTACATTCTGCAATAATTTCTTGCAACGTTTTCTTCTTTCTGCTAGTTTCGCGAATTAATCGCTCTTGTAGCGATTTATCAGCCAACCCTTGGATAATTTTATCACGTAGCATTCGATCGACAAGATCACCGTAATCAGGGCCGTGCTTAAGGGGGGGCGAGCCGGACATTTGCCCAGGGCCGCTATAATTTGGGGGCCGCAAAAAATTTATGTTGTTTTTACATTTCGCCAGTTTTTATATAGATATTAGCTGACCAGTCCGGCACTGTTCGTACCCATGATGAATGATCCTTACATTAACCTCAAATTTGTATGATTTTATAATTTTAGACTCCATTTTATCGAAATTTATATTTTTGTGTGATAAAATATTCAATTGAATGTATGCTATGTTTTATTTATCTTCTGAGTAATTTGATTTTTGGAGTCCTTGCGCTCAGAAAGCGAGTGAAAACGCGACAAAATCCTCAGGTTCTTACCGATTTCATCAAAACTTTCATATTTTATTTTGTAAAAGATATTTCTACCGATACGAAGTTTTAGTAGGTGACGTAAATCTGTTATATTGAAATGCTTAAAAAAGATTACCGCAATTTCGGGTGTATAAGCCGCGGATCAAACAATTCTTTTTGGACCCAGAAATCTTATTTAGTGATTGGAGACAAATATTTACGCCGATCTAAATAGTAACATTTGTTTCTTAAAAAATTCTGGGTCGAAAAAGAATTGTTTGATCTGCGGCTTATACACCCGAAATTACGATACGTTAAAATGCGGAAATTTAGTTACTTTTATCGTAGAAAATATCATCTCCATTAGGTGCGAAGTGACCTGCGTTCACCGGTGTATTATAAAGATTAAAAATCATATATTTTGAAACTGATTGCACCATCTATTAGAAGATTGCAGCTGTAAAAGTACATTTTTGGTTTTTCTGTATCCTTAAAATTGCGCTGTACAGGGGGGGGGGGGGAAACCGCGAAGAAATATTCAATTTTTTACAGATTTCGTCAAAATTTTCACACATTTTACCGCGTAAAAAATATTTTTATCCGTCAGAACGTTTCAAAGTTTTTATAGATGGTGTTAATCTGGTCTATTGAAATACAGAAAAAATATTGTGTTAAAATACGAACGTTTAGGTTTTTTTTAGCGTAGAAAAAATTGTGTGTCCTTGTGATTCGCGAAGTGACATGTGTTTGCTAGTATATTAGAGAGGATTCAAATTCTACTTTTTAAAGCCAATTATATTATCGATTAGAAAAAGGTTTCCAGCTTTAAGAACATAATTTTAGTTTGTCTCGACCTATAAAATAAAAAAAAATCAAGAGGTTAACTGCAATATTTTTTTGAATTCATTGTGGCATTTGAGACCTAATAGTACGATTTTCTGAATATGATTTTCGTTTTAAAGTTTACTACGCGGTTTGGACAATGTAAGTTGATAAAAGACAAAACGCATCCGAAATTTTCTTTTTCCGTTCTTCAGATTCAATCGACTCGTAAATAAGACTTCCGTCCATGGACCATAACCTTTTCCTTGTCGCAATGACCACATCCACACCCAGATGAGTTTTTAATGAGAGTGAGTTTGTTGTTAATTAACAAATCAACTAATTTTAAGAATTTAAAAATTCTGAGTCTCAGGTGTGTCATGAGACACTTTGGGATAGCCTCACAAATTTTTTCAGACTCGTACGTGTCATGAGTTATGTTAGCAATCGTACACTAACAGACGCACACTCACGCTGACAGTGATAAACTTTGTTTTAATAGTATAGATGCTACATCTATCCATAAGGACTAAAGAAAACTATTTACTATTCTGAAGAACTTGGAATTTTTTACTGAATTTATGTCTTTCTTCGTTTTCTTCCAAAAGAATAGGACGAATACATCATTTTTGAAAATTTAATTTTTCGACTCGATAACTGTAAAAATTTTGCCAACAATTTAACAAGTTTTCCAAGTTTAATCTCCAATTTATCTATTCTAAATTTAATGACTGAATCTTCAATGGGGATGTGCGGGACATACAACTTAGGACCATCGATGGAGTGTGTAATGACAACCTTTTTTGATACAAAGATAAATTCTCCTGTCAATGTTCTTCTAACATTTGGATTTATATGGAGGTATTATCAGTACAATTTTGTAGAAAGTATTCCACATCAAAGTATGTATGCTCTCCACCAGCGTACAGATATTGTAGGCTCCAAGATCACTCTAATTTGCATTGTTTAATATAGAGTACCCGATTACGAAAAATTTAAACATATTATCTCGAGCGGTGACGATTTTCTGTAATCGTATTTCCATTCATTTCCTGTTGACTATTTTCGGATCAAGTCCGCATTAAATACTGTCGCGACACCTGACGGCTATTATCTTATTTATTAGGTAAAATTTATCACTCATTCAAAAATTAGTTTGTTCAAAATAATTAAGTGAAATTTGTTGCTTCCTATTGGACTTTTATAATAATTTCTGGTAGAAAAGGTTTTTTTTAGATGCTATAAAAGAAAGTCATTTTAAATATATAGTTTTAAATATGCCATAATGTTCACCATTAAATGCTTTTCACACGTAAATATTTGTTTTAATGTTTTCTTTCTATTTTAAGGTCAACTTGTAAATATATTTTTAGTTAAAATATAGTAGAAAATATTATTTGCGCTTTTTTTTAAATTGACAACAGTAGATAAAAAAAAGAGACTTTTACGAAACATAAAATAATTCTGTATTTCGATAATAAAATTTAAAAACTTTTACAATATAGACAAATTAAAAGGAAAATGTGTCAAACATTGCCTGCAAAAATAGAGTTTATTTGCTATGCATAGTTTTTGATACTATAACACTTTTTAACTAAACTATTTTGATGGTTCTCAACATTAAAAGTGCTTAAAATAAGAAAGATAATAAAAATTAGATACTTTTTTAGATTGTTTAAGCGTATATACATATCTTCGCACGTAGTTATGGATACACTTCTTCGTCAAAAAGAAAAAAAAAGTTTTTAAAGTTCTTGACTGTGGATGATAGCATATAGGTTTAGAATTAACGGAAGTTTTTTAACTAAGTTTTCTGAGTTAGGTCTGTCAGTTGAAGATTCTTTTGTGCAGGGTTATGATCAGGGCCGTAGCTAGACGTGAACAATAGGAGGGGGGGGGGCACTCATAAATGTTTCTTCGCTTTCTCTGATGCAGAAAGATAAATTAGTACATATTCACATTCTAGGTATCTATGTTTCTTATTAAATTGTTGTAATAACTTTATTTTCTGCTACGAAAAGTATATGATCATGAAAACTTCGAGTGTATAATTGATGTAAAATTAAACACCATGTTAGCTTCCTATGTACAAATAGGATGAAGGCGTGTTGAAACACTTTTAGATACAGTTTAGCAATTCTGAAAAACTGTGAAAGGATTACAAAAATAAATTAGATTTTAGAACAGAATTCCATTTGAAATTTTGGAACAGAAATTCAATTAGTGACCTTGGAACCTTTTTCGGGGGGGAGGGGGGGGGGCTCAAAAATTTTTAGGGGGGGGCTGAGCCGCCCATAGCACCCGCTTAGCTACGGCCCTGGTTATGATAAAGGAGCAAATATGCGTGGGTGTAAGAAGGGTGATCAAACTAGAATTGAACGCCCAAAATTATCGTCCATTGCAAGTGGATGTCACAGTTGGAATCTATTATTAAGAGATAAATAGTATTAATCTAGTATAGACTCTATCAGTGTAACGTCACAGGCAACTCAAGTTCACATATTAGTCGCAAATGAGTTCCAAAGAAACACACAGCGTTCAAAGTTTTCGGAGATGCACTGTACCGTCAAAACCACTTGCAATATGGTCGTTCAAAAAAAGACAAGAATCTAAATAAGGACTGGATTTACTGGGCTAGAAGAAGTTTCCATATCGATCACGGTTGCAATTGTAACTTCATACCTAAGCTACACATTTCATATCTTTCTTCTGGACTCTGTTGTTTGTCTGGAGCGCATTTTCGGCTATCTGGAGTTGAGTTGCCTGTGACGTCATCACCGATAGGGTCTATTAAGAGAAATGGCCAGATCCTCTATTATTTCAATATCCCCTTTCGGACTTATTAAACAGATATACGTTATTTTTCTTGCTTTTGGTTAAAGATAATGCATATTAAACAATTTAATAAACATGTACAGAATTTTACGTGTAAACCACTGTCTGATACGAGATGGAAAATGTGAGTTGAAAGCATAAAGTATATTCCCTAAGAATTTGGAAATATTTATGGTGCGTTAGTAGAAGCTTCTAAAGCTTCAAATGACATAAAAAGTCGAACAGAAGAAGCTTCATTGGCAAAAGAAATGAATTGCTTTCAATATTTTATGACACTGATTATTTGAGTCAACACTTTGACACAATTCAGTCTTGTTAGCAAAGCAGTGCAACGTTTTGGCATGAAAACTGAGTATGCTTCGAAATTAATAGGTAATGAACATATTTCAAATTTTAAAAGATTATAAAGAAAATAGTCTTCTTAATGTTCAAATTTCAGCAAAAGAACGAGTTGAAGAACATGAGTTCAATGGTGAAGAAGTAAGAAATGCCTTTTTCACTTGTATCATTATCACTTCGCAGAAAAAGTTTTAAAATAAATTTTCTTTTCTTAAGAAACTGATGGTGTTCCAAGTGATGTAATTCTATATTGAAAACCATGAAATATTTGTTCAGCAGTTCAGCTACAGATTTCAGGAATTATGCTGAATAGTTTAATTGCATTGAGAATTTTACTCACTATTCCTGTAACCGTTGCATCAGCAAAACTCTCTTTTTAAAGTTAAAACTTGTAAATAAGATTAAATGCCTGTGTTCGATGAACGTCTCTCTCTTCTCTCGTTCTTATTTCGATTAAAAACAATTTGGCAATTTATCTTTTTTTTTTTTTTTTTTTTTTTTTTCAAAATTAGTAAGAAAACTTTGTTGCTAAAAAACAAGAAAAAAAATCTTTATGATGCATAAATAGCTAATTTAGTATATTCCACAAATTTCATTAATAAAAAGTGTTATACAAATTCTCTCGTGACATTACTTTATTTTGATTTTGACTGCTTGGGGAGAAATGAAGTTCGTTTTATAGATTATCTGTAAATGTGTGTGGCAAAATATCTACCATCATGTTATGGGTAATAATTTAATTTTAGATAAACGTATTATATTATACTATGTATGATTTACGATGGGAATTCGGATTAACTGAAATTTACTTTAAATATATCATGGGAAATGAAGACAAACCAACATGATTATTATTACTGATGTGGAAGGGAAATTTTCCTTTTTTTCTTGATTGGGGGGTAATAATTTTTAACACATCTTTTTTACACACATATGTGCATGCTAATTTCACTCTTATGTAACATTTTGTGCAGCTTATAACACTTTATATCCATTTAAAATGTTTCAGAAAAAAAGGCCGCCAAAATATATTTCGCCCGGGGCCGCCAAAGTCCTAAGCACGGCCCTGACCGTAATTGCATTCAATAACAGCTCTCCGTAAACGTGCATAATAGTCCGAAAATTTTTCGTCACTATCTTGCTTTATTTCTAGAAATTTAAATGATGCATATATTTCATTCACATAATCTTGAAAATATTTGTCAAATTCATCCAAAATTTGTTTCAACGTTATTTCATTGGCTCCTCCTACTGGTTTCAGATCAAAGGCACGAAATTGTTTCTTTAGCTCATCACCGCCAACATGTCGAAAAAGCGCTGTTTTGGTTTTTTCTGATTCATTTCCATATTTCAGTGCTTCAATATAATCTTCGAAATCTTGCCTCCAATATCGCCAAGACTCGGATGGATTTGAGCCCGGTTCGAATGCAGCAATGGTAGGTAAACTTCCAGCCATGTTTCAAATTTTCTTTCGTTGTTGTTCAATTTAAGAAAAAATACATGGGTCGATCTATTTCTGACACCATGTTAAGTATTATGCGTGAATATATCTATCTAATTATGTATAAATATAATAGATTGCTTCAGATATGACATTAGACAATATAACTGCATGTTCATGCTATCAGCATGGCCTCCTGTCTCCGACTGCCGGCTGAAGTATTTATTCTTAGTTAAGAGTTGTACATATGTGCTGCCATCTAGTGACAACATACTAAAATACATTACAAGGAGTTGAGTGTATGTGTGAGGGGGAGGGTAGACCCTGACTTTACCAGGTCGCAGTCAAAGAAAGGAAACTGGCCTGAATTCGAGTTTCGGGCCCGGCCCAGGTCTGTGCAGATAACTTAAGGTAACGCAAAAATAAATTCTTTAAAATAAAAAAGTAGCAACATTTGAATAATTACTATTTATTGGAACTACTTGATCCTTGGGAATCACCCATTACTGCAAGAAACTGCTGAGTACCTTTAGATAACTTTAATAGCTGCTTCTCCATCTGCAGTTTGCATTTATATACAAACGAAGTGGAACCCGTCGAACTTCGACGAAAGAAAATGTTTTAGAAGGAACTCTTTCATTGATTTATAGCAACGTACAAAATTAGCTACAGTAAAAAATGCATCTTATACTGGTCAGTTTAAGTCTAAAAAAATATTATTTTAAGCTAAAATTAACAAAATACCATTTCTATAAAAGTGAGTTGTCCAAATTATTTAAATTAAACTTTCATCGCATACATAATAAGTAAAATATGATAATGATAAGTTACTGTGATGGAGTTATTAATCTCTTATGTTTGGTTAAAAAAAAAAAAAAAAAAAAAAAAAAAATCAAACAGACACGATCATACAATTTCACATGAAATCTAAACCCGTCATCATTTTCATCTTCTCAAAATCTACATACGAAATTTTAACTTCATTTTTTTTTTTCAATTTTAAGAGAAAATGGCGCATTTCTGTTGCCACGATTTCAAAATTCATACAAAAACTATAAAAATAAATTAATATCTCAGAAATAAATTAAGGTACAGCTTTCAAACAAATTGCATTTAAAAGTACATTTTTTTCTCTTTACGCCGATGTAAAAATTGAGAGTGTGCGATGTTTAGATGTATAAAAATTGCAATAGCAAAATATCGTAAAACCGAATTGCATGGGAAAGTGTTGCCATTCGCAAAATGACGTATGCGTTACGCACAGATACGTTTGGCCTTTATAATATAGATTTTATACTTTATGCCTGACTTGAGTAAAGAGGAAAAATTTCCCATCCGCATTCGTTGCCTTCAGACACTACTGATTGTTTTGTTTGGTCATCCTCTGCAAAAAAACTAACCCTCTATATTCTCCCACACCTCCCATGTTCTTTGAAGCTCAAAATTAGGACCTTTATAAGGCCGGAAGGCCCATTCTTTATATGTTTGGGGAAAGTCAAGCATCTTATCTATGGTTTTGTAACTTGATCGAGTTGGACTCGTCGTCTGCGTTTTTAACGTAACGGCGTGTTAATTTATTGCCTTCTATGCAAGAGTCAGAATCAGAAAAAGTTATTTTTCCTGGAAACTCTGCCCACTGTCCAAAGAAGAAAGAAAGAAAAGAAAAATCCTGGGAGACGAAGAGTACCCATACACTATCGTAAATCTTATCTTGGGTTGTTTTAGCTGTTTATAAAGAAAAAAAGTAAACAACGAATTTAGGGAAAGAAAATTTTCTCTGGAAAAAAATATACTCAGAAAATTTTTATAAATTATTACAAATTCCAAAATTTGTGACTTTTTTCTGAATTGGTTGATGTTAAAAAATACAGCCCATTTGAAAAAATTATTGGAGGGGCTCGAGCCCCATGGGCCCATACAATTCTACGCCTATGAAGCGCAGCCAATCAGAAAAGAGTATTTTGCCAAATAATGGCGGTGGAAAAATGTAACATTAAAAATGAAATTTCATTTTACTAGTGTTGGGTAGGACAAGGAAAATTCATGACGTTTGTATGAGGTACAACCAAAGCACTTTTGTCATGACAATGTCATGCTTCAATTGAGTGAGGTGGTGAGGAGTTAAAATCCAGGAACTACAATTGGGAGTTGGGACGGAAGTGAAGGCTTTCCGCTTCTCTCTGTGTAAACTATATGGCTGTATGCAGCTTAAATCTGACAACGAGAAGTTAGGGGGGTAGTTACTTTAATGTTGTTGTCAGGTTGATAAATAGACGTGTATAGTTTTCGGAAACACTATACACGTCTGGAATGTGAAACGGTCGTCTACAAATGGAATTAGTGGCTCGACGGCAAATTAATGCAATAATGCGCGTATTATCTGATTATAAGGAGGGTTTTTTTCGGTAAGGGGAAATTCCCAAATGATGTCGTGCTAGGGGGTGTGAAGTGCTTTTTTTTAACTGAAAGTATAGACCAAATTCTCTGTAAAACTCATGCCGAGGGCGCTGGGGTAGCGGGCTGTATCTGTATTTCCGGTTATCACTTCCGGTCATACTTTGTTTACATAAATAATTTGTATTTTAATTGAAATTAATATTTAATATGAGCTTTTAGTTCAATTGAAATAAAGGCAGAAGTTGTATACCTATTGAATACAGTATGAAGAAGAGAAAAAACTTCTTTTACTAGTCAAAATTTTTTAATTTCTAAAGTCCTGAATGAAGAGCCCTCAATGAGAAGTCGCCGTTTGTCGTGAAAACCGGCAATAAACTAATAATTACTTGCTCTGACATTTACATTACATCTCGGTAAGTCGTTAAAATCGTAAGTCGTGTACTTATGTATATTAGTACATATATACCAAAATAAATCTGCATATTTATTTTAATAAGAGCAAAATGCATTAATGTTTCAATGCATTGTGTTAACCCTTACTTTTGGCGCTTATGCTTGGCGGCATTGGTTTGTTTACAAATTTGAAAGTATAGCTGTGAAAATTGCTCTCTTAAAATGCAAGGTTTTGCCGACAATATGTTATTTATTTATAGATACGGCACCTGTTCCTTATTTTTTATTTTATCCTTATTAAATTTAAGAATAATTGTATAAAAAAAAGAAAGAAAAAAATAGACCATTGTACAAGAGTAAATTAAATCTTTCTTAAACATAAAATTGAATTATGTATGCATTTAAAATCTCTTGTTTAATGTTTCAAACATAGACACAAACAAAGTAAAGTTGGCGTTTACTATAAATAAATTTTTCTTTGTTTTATAAACTGATAATTATATTTGTGGTAATGAAATGATTTCATTTGTTATGTAAAATGCACATGAAATCATGTACAGTGTTATTGACGACGATAACTTTTCAAATAAAAATTCCGTTTAAACTAATTAAACTTTTATTACCATTTACTATTTTTTGAACCACCTAATGTGTAACATAAAACTGCAAGTACTCTTTTATCATTTGTATTTGATGTTTATTTTTCAGTCAATTTTTAGCTTAAAGTTTCAGTATATAATTTGTAAAGCATTAAGACTTTTAAAACACAATTTTGGAAAACGGACATTTCTTGATATGACTATTGACTACCACAAAATTTGTTTTAATGTGCTTGAATCTACATCATTTGCATTGTTATTCATTGGTTAATGTTAACATTTTCAAGGAATCTAATCTAATGTGGTATTTAAAACATTGCAAAGACTTTTATGATTACACGCTAACGTTTCTAATAGATGAAACTTTTCAGACGCCGGCATAAAATGAAACTTTATTGAAAAACATTTTAATATGGTTATCTAAAAACTTACATTTAATATAACTTTCCTAATCTCTAATGAAATATTAATCAAAATATTAATTTAAAATACATGACATGCTGAAGAACGAGTTCACTTTTGGAAGAGAATGGATTGAATTATGAAAAAGATATAGTGTGGAGTTTTTATGACAGCTGGCTACACTCGCAGGCAGGAGTTTATTTTGATATTCTGTCTATGAGTGTAGCTTGCTAGTGCTTTAGATGATCTTCACAACCCCTGTGCAAAAATTGTGTTTGCTGTGTTCCTGTTAGCTTAGATGTCATCTACATCAATCTTGCTGCTTCCTTGGTTTCATTTATTACAGTTTATACACCGTCAATGGATCTTCATTCATAATTAAATTAATATTTGATTTATTAAGTTCATTTGGGATTTAGAAAGTTATATTAAATGTACAGTTTTAGATAACCATATTAAAATGTTTTTATTTTTCAGTGAAGTTTCATTTTATGCAGATGTCTGAAAAGTTTCATCTATTAGAAATGTGGTACTACTCTGTTATCCCGTCGACCAATTTCGCCAAATTATACAACTCGCCAAACTAATAGCCAAATTATACATATTGACATAATTTTTATTTTAAATAAAGAAAAAACAAATAATTAGTGGAATATTAATAAAAATACAAATAAAAAGTTGAAATAAAAATCCCTTAATGACGTTTTAAACACGTGAATCGTATTTAATGTCATTGAATGTGCATTCACGATCATCCATTTTTGGCGATATTTTGGTCGATGGGATAACCTAGTAGTACCAGAAATGTTTGTATGTAACTGTAAAAGTCTTTGCAATATTTTAAATGCTGCATTAGAATGGATTCCTTTAAAAAAGTTATCACTAAATAGCAAATTTTTAAGCAAAAGCTGGTCTATTTACATTAAAACCTTTTAAGATTTTCTTCCTTTTTAAGCCTTAAAAGACAGATTTTATATTAAAGATGTAAATATTTCAATTTTTATTACATGTATATTTTTTGTTTAAGTCTATTGTTTTATGTAAGTACTAATCTTTTTTTTTTTTTTTTATGCTGTCTACTTAAGTACATAGTTGATTAGTTGTGCATATATTTAAAATATAGTAGTGTTTATTCAATCTTTCATTATTTTAAAATTGAATGTATTTAAACTTTTTCAAAAATACAAAAAAAGAATAAAGATGTTAGGTTAGGTAAATTTGACATGTGATAATGTTCTCATATGTTATAGAAATTCTTGTTAACATATAATCTGTTTTCATTATTTTTCTTGTTAATTCCATAGTTAAAAGCATTCAGTTTTTAATAAACTATATTTACACAATGTTATTATTCTAAGTAATAACATTGTTTAATCTATGTAATGAACTTTCTAGAAAGTTCTCTGTTTTCATTATTTTTGTTCAGGGGCCACTTTAGTCAAATGAAAAGACCTGTTCGCTAATGCTTATCCAATGGAAGAAATTTATAAAGATATCTCTGTTGCATTTCAATTTTTTTTAATATTTTTTTTTCTTTTGCATTGGATAGCTGAGATTGATCTAAACACAAGCCGTTTTTTACTTTTTCAATTTTGGTTGCAGATATTTTTTAAGGGTGTGTTCGCTTTCCATACTGGTTCTGAAAATGAAAGCGTCCTCATAAAAAATATCTGTAAAGAG
Source organism: Maratus speculifer (assembly GCA_964019185.1). Lineage (NCBI taxonomy): Eukaryota > Metazoa > Arthropoda > Arachnida > Araneae > Salticidae > Maratus > Maratus speculifer. The sequence goes on from OZ025293.1 coordinate 54,304,642, forward strand.
TAAAAAATGGCCTGCATGCAGAGCAAATCCCAGCTATCCAATGCAAAAAAAAAAAAAAGTATTAAAATGCAATTGAGATATCTTTATAAAATTAGTATTAGCAAATGGGTTTTTTATTTGAATAAAGTAGCCTCTTAATCCCACATTTAAAAGCATTTTTTGTAATAAATTATTTTAGGATAAAAAAAAGAATTCCAGTTTGTAAGTTATATGGATTCGCATGACTTTCAATTTCATTTTGATGAGAAGAAAAATTTTAAAATGATGAATGTGGGAAAACGACTTTTTGAAGAACGATGCTTGTGGGTTTTGTTAACATTAAGTATAATTTGTGCAAGGACCGTAGAAATAAAACATTCAATGTGGGAACAATAGATCAGGGTTTCACTGTATATTCTTTCAGTTTGAATGAGTTATATTTCTTTCTGTCTCATTAAATATTAATTTATGTATTGTTTAATTCAATTAATTTACTGAAATTTTCTTTTTTAACATTTTTTTATAGGTATATCAAGAAACATGCTTTTTGAACTTGATGTTAGTGCTTCTTAACTATATAAACTCATAATTAATATTTGATTATCCCGCTTCTTTACGAAAAACTGACTTAATAGTTCACAGTTTAGATACTAATGTAGTTTATTTTTACAAATATTTCTTTCAGATTAAAATGTAAATACCTGTTTCTGCAGATCAATAAAGTTTTTAGCAAAGCATAGTGTCATCATCATAGGCCATTGTAATACATATTGTTTTTTTATTTATCATATGTAGTAATCATTATATTCCATTATAAATTTGTTATGTTATAATATTTATAATAGGCATGCACCGAATATTCGGTATCTATTCAGTATTCGGCCATGTTACCGAATATTCGGTTAGGCCGAATATCAAACTATTCGGTCAAGCTGAATATTCTGCTTGGCCGAATATGTAACTATTTGGCTTGGCTGAATATGAAACTATTCGGCCTGCCGAATATTCAATTTGGCCGAATATCAAAGTATTCAGCCAAATCCAATATTTAATAAAACCTTTTAAAGCACATTTTAAAAAACTTTTCACAATTTCTACTTTTAACTGTCAGTTTATAAATATATTTAAAATAATAAAAAAGAAAATCATATTTAAATAAAATAGAAGGTTTTTATGTAATTTATTTATTTATTTATTTTTTTTTTTTTTTTTTTTTTTGTAAAGAATAACTTAAGAAAATTAACCATGAGAAGGATTAAAATGGTGATTTATTAGAATTCTTCTTAGGAATAAATGATGTGCAAATACAAGTTCCTAAATTTTGTTTAGTAAATATTCTGTTTCTTGCTTTTCCTAAATAAAAGACCTCAAACAAGAAAGAAAAACTTTTGAGAATAGTAATAGCTATCAAGGCAATTTTTGTTCATGAGACCATAATCACAAACAACTTATTGAGTCATACATACATTGTACTTAATCTAACTCTAGATCAAACTTGTGTTTTCGTTTGTTGCATTAATAATAAATAAGATACCACAACTGTATTTATAACTCACATGCTTTGATTTCTGTAAAATATGATATGATGGGAAGGGTAGAAAATGCCATAATTCATAAGAAAGAAACTATGAGCTAGACATTCTTTTATTCAGGATTAAGTTGAAAGTATTTGTACTTTAGATTAAAAAAATCTGCCTTGAGTTATTGGAAAAACACAATTAAGAGACTATAAAGTTTTTCTTCATCCATTATTTCTCTTTGATTTTAAAATGTTTGTTTTAATTCGTAGAAGAAACCATGAATTTTAAAATTTTATTAATTAAAAAAGTCTCATAAGAAGCGCAGCTTCTTAAATAACTCAAGGCAAATGTTTTTCAATACTAAATGTTCTTATAAAAAACTCTTGTTTATCAAAGTGTAAGTTTCTTTTATTAAATATTATGTAAAATTGTTTTAAAAAGTTTAATTTTAATACCTTTAAACTTTGAAATATAAAAAATATTTGCAAAGCCGAATATTTGATATTTGGCCGAATATTTGGTATTTGCTTCAACAATTACTATTCAGCTAGCCGAATATTTGGTATTCGGTTCACCTGTCGGCCGATTATTCAGCATTCGGTATTCGGCCAAAATCACTATTCGATGCATCCCTAATTTATAATAATAGAAATTTTATTTTGTGTCTGTAATTTGTACTTTCAAATAAAAGAAGTTTAATTAAAATTGCTGTTTTCATTTGAATAAATTTTTATTATAAATGTTTTTTTCAAATATTTTCTTATTTATCGTGTACAGGAGTGGGGATGTACATTAGGGTGGAGCGAAAATTTTTTTTTTTTTGAAAATCAAAAACGGGTAGGTGCCAAAAGTTGCCTTTATACTAGTACATTAACTGCGTGAAATTTTACCGCTGAAAAAAAATGGCTTAAGTCTGCGCTTTTGCTCCAAAAATCGAAATTTTGGGTAAAATTTGTCATTTTTTGACATTTTTTCAAAAAAATTGAAAAAATCCTACAGAGCTGGTTAGTATTTAAAAGTGTTGCTTAGACCTTTATATTTATCTGCTTAACATATTTAAACTATAAAACAATATGTTTATTCCCTATAGCTGGAGCAAAACAGACAACATTTAGTAAGAAAACAGCATTATCACTCTATTGGGTCATATAACGAATTGTTGTTTTTAATACAGCTCTTGTTTTCAAAACTACCTTGGACATGCGTCGTGGAGGTGGCTATATTTCCTATACCACCCGGCCCAACTATTCGATCATCTTAGTACAGTGTTTTATTTATACATTGATTTGTGATTTTCTTTATAAAAATTTGGCATGTTTCCGATGTTTCCACCTTGTTTATCTGTTCTTTGCATCCACATACTGCTGTAACTATCTTCATGTATATTTTTACAGTTCATACAAAAAAATGACAAGCAGAGTAATGTACGGAAATATTATTAAAGGGATCTATTCGGCCATCTATTATATTTATCAAACTTACATTCAGTTGATGAATAGTGATTGGAAGTTCTGTTACCACAATATTTTTTAAGTCAATTGTATTTTTTTACGTAATGATTTGCTTCAAAGATGATTTCAGATATTTCAACTATAAGTATGCCATCATTTAATCTACTTTTGCATTTTTTATATGCTGAGAAGCGAGCTGTTTAATGTGATGGTGATCGTCAGAGAGAATTGCAATGAAAATTTGTTCTCTATGTGTAAAGCAACCGCTGTTGTAAATAACCCTTTTTTTACATAAGTTGTATGCCGTTTTCTAAGTGTTTTCGTATCCAGGTAATTTCCTATTAACTTTTAGATCCCCTTTTTATGAATGGACAACATTTGATGGTGAAATGTCCTGGGCATAAACTTATAATGCATAGTACTTTATGAGGGAATGTACGGATTCTAATCGACTATAAGTGCTCATTTAAAATTAGGAGAATTTTATTTGTCACTGTGAACCATTTTGCATGGGGTAAGCTTAGAATAGTGGATAATATTGAATCATTCGCTACTTCAACTCCAGTGAATTTCCTCTGCGTCAATTATTAGAGAAGTCGATATAAAACGTTCTAAGCTACATGGATTCACTGGATCAATAAGGAAAATGTTTGTCTACGTACTATTCACTTCCTATTGCAATTTTTTTTTATAAAATAGAGAATAATTTCGAAAAATTATTTTCTCAAATTGAGAAAAAGATACTCAGAACAGACTAGAAATTTCTGTCGGAGATTGCAAAGCTAATTCATAAGGAAAGCTATTTCTCAGAAGGAATGGGGAATAGGAATTTAGAAAACATCTCACACAAAAGACAGCTCATAAAGTTAATAAAATTTTCCGCTTTATATAAGCACAGATTGGTAATCAGCGTCTATATGTTCACTCACAAAATGTATAATCCAAGTTTATACCGCGGGATGTTTTATACCAAATGTACAACACACATGAATAATAGATCTAAAATCTTATTAGAAATTACTAGACTACGAAACAACACAGGAAACGACATAAAGCATGCTAAAACTTCTTTAGAAATATTGTTATTTTACACGCAAATTTTGTTTGCAATCCTCTGTAACGATCGTCATAATATTAAACAGCTAGCTTCTCAGCGTATATTCAATGTAATAGTTTCAATAAATGATGACATACTAGAAATTGAATTCATACAATCAATTATTAGGCAAATCATTGCACATAAAATGTAATTGATTGAAAGAATGTTGTGATAACAGAACTTCCAATCATAATGTACTAATTGCATGAAATGTTAATGAAGATAATAGACTGCTGAATAAGTTCAATTAAGAACATACCCAATACATTACTCAGCTTCTCTTCTGTTATACATGGTATAAAAATATACGTGCAGCAGGTCACACCAGCATGATCCAAATCATCCAAAGTCAGTGAATACAAAGAAGAGATAAATTACTTTGATATATAGAAAACTTATACTCGTCTTCGGGAAAAAAATAACAATTCAATACATAAATAAAACACTGGGCCTAGATGATTGGGTGGTTGAGACGGGTGGGATAATGCAACCGCCTCTATGAGTTATATACACATTAGTTTGAAAGCAGCTAGGTAAGAAATGCATTCAAAACAACATTTCGTTGTATGCTCCAATAGAGAGGTTAACGCTGATTTTTCACAAAAAATTGTCAGATTTGCTCCAATTATACAGACTACAGATATTGTTTTATAGTTTAAATATGTTAAGCAGATAAATATAAAGGTCTAAGCAACACTTTTAAATACTAACCAGCTCTGTAGGAAGTTTTTAATTTTTTTGAAAAAATGTCAAAAAATGACAAATTTTACCCAAAATTTCGATTTTTGGAGCAAAAGCGCAGACTCAAGCCATTTTTTTTCAGCGGTAAAATTTCACGCAGTTGATGTACTAGTATAAAGGCAACTTTTGGCACCTACCCGTTTTTGATTGTCAAAAAAAAATTTTTTTCGCTCCACCCTAATGTACATCCTTTTGTTCATCAGTGGCGAGTGGATTTTCAATTTTTGAAAAACTGTAAGCAATAGAGACATTGTCAGAAACACTTTTTTAATCTAGATATTTAAACTTTCCAAATTATTAAAGTGTAAATATTGTGTTAAGTTCTATCTTATATTAAGCATACCTCTGTTGTATATATTTCTTAATATTATAGAAGAAAAGAATTATGAAAATGCATTGTTGTAATAGTAATTTTGTCTGTAATTGCATGCAATTTTATCATAATTATTTTCAACAGAATGTGTGTTGCATCTTGTAGGCTAGTGAAATAAATCATTGGCTGGCAAGACTTTTGAAAAATTCCCCACCTCTGATCATGTAAACGATGATGTAAGAATTGTTTTTAATTATCTGTATATTTTCAATAACAAAATGGGTAAGATATAAAATAGCTAGCTGACCCATCCGGCATTACCCAAATCTGTGATGAATGACCCTTAAATAAACTTCAAATTTATATGATTTTATATCTTTAATTCCATTGGATCTAAGTTTATACTTTTAAGTGAAAGAATTCACAAAAAAATATTGAATAGAAGCTTTATATTGTGTAACTTGATTTTAGGAGTTTGCATATTGAAGGTGAGAAATCTTTTCTTTACATCAAAATAGTTTTATACTTTTTAAATAATAAGTACCTCTTAAAAATGTCTGTTGATATAAATTTATTTAAATGTAAAATCATATTTTTATATCACTACTAACAGATAAAAGTGATTTTTAAACAGTGACAATAATTTACACCTAAGGTAAACATGGATTTTGACTCCCTCCTCCTTCCTTCTTTACAAATGCCAACCTAATGAAAAAGTTTCTATGCAGGATCTAATCTCAAACCCAGGCAATCGGTATAGCATAACTGATGTTTTACCAACTAAACCATATGGAACGATACTCAGCCTGGAATTTCTCCCTATTACACAGGCTACAAATGCAGCACAAGATGGAATATTTTCCGTGAGCCACCATCATGGGGCAAACACGAAACTCAAATAAAATCAGCATCAATTGAACATTTCAATATTTGGAAATTTTCCCAGAGAGAAAATTCACCTTGCATATAACATTTTAAATAAAAATCAAATTTCATTTTTTTTTTCTTTTAAAGCTTAGGAGACACTTTTTTTTTACTACATTAGCATTTGTGCCTCTTAACCAATAAAAATTTTTTTTTTTTTGAAAATTTAATTTTTATTTAAAATATTGTACGCAAAGTGAATTTTCTCTCTGGAAAAATTTCAAAGTACTATTGAAAAAAAAAAAAAAAAATGACATTGAAAGTATGAAGACAATGTCATTTCTGATGCTTCTGTTTTGATTTCTGTAAAGCATATTTCCTTTTTCCCATATTTCTCAATTGTATTTAAGTTAACCTTCATACAATGGTTTGAACAGCATCTATCCTGGTTTGCATGTATTCTTGGACAGACACTGTGCGCGCCCCTATATGACTAGAGCTGTTGAAAACCACGCATATTCATTTCTAAGATATGAAATACTGAATTGTTACTTAGAAATATGACTCGTTAATCGTATGAGTCTATACGCAACCGAACAGAGTGAAATTAACTTCAAATGCTGTTTACATTAGTATAAGTCACGAAGGCTGTCAGACAGTTGAGTGCGGTAAAAGATGCAAAATTATGTTCAAACTCACATCAGACGGTTTGGGGTCAGCTGTTTCTGTATCAGTGTATGCATATCATTCTGTTTGTATCAGTTATTTTCAAATCTGAAATGATGTGGATTTCGTATGGCAGGGAGTATGGATCCTGAAATTTCATGACCTAGAAATTTTTTTGTGCCAGTATTTTCTTATAAAAAATCTATCCTTAAATAAGACAAAAAAAAAAGAGCATTTTAACTAGAATTATTTTTTCAATAAAAAAAAAAATACTGATATTTCACCTTAAAAATATCTGTATGAACCATGTATGTGCTTGCCCTGTTGCATCTTTTTCTGTTGTTGATGACCACAGAATGTTTGGGAAAGAAAATCCAAAAAAGTGATTTACTATCTTTGGAGATTTTTGAAAAAAGCTTTACCATAACATTTAATTAAACAAAAAGAAAACTCATGTTTTACAGTTTTGTTTTCGATGAATATCCAGTGAAAGTCCAAAGTGTTATGAATAAAATGAAATGACAATGGGCATAAAGATGGTCTCAAGAGATCTATTTTACACACACAGATAATCAGCTCCATCAGTGATGAATTAAGGGGGGAGGGGGCATTCCCTCTCAGGAAATTTGAGATTTTGTGTTTTCAATGGTCAAAAAGTGCAATCCCCCCCCTCCCCCCCCCCACAGAACTCTATAATATCACCTCTCCCCAGAGCCACAGAAGTCCCTCTCGGAGAAAAATTGTCTGAATTCAACATAAGGTCTATAAAAGGAAAAATAAAAAATGTTTGGCTCTTTTCGCTGCAAAACATTTTAACATTGACTGCTTTAAGTTTCCTTTATAAGCGGGAAAATATAGAAAATTAAAGAAGATCATAACATTTCAAATAAATGTTTTATATTTGTCTCCTAAAGTTAATATATCATAAGTGTATTATACTTAATTTTTTTTTAAATCAAATTAATGATTAAAACTGACTCATTCACAATGAAAATTACACTTGATCAAATTTTAAAGCGTATATAGTTAAAATTGTGTTTTAAAAAGAATTTATATTTTTAGTGGTAAATATCTATTAAAAAGAAAAAAACAATATATCGAAATAACCGATATAATGAAAAATTACTGTAACTGTAATTGAAAAAATGAATATTTTTGCAGCTAAAACTGCAATTGATTTTTATGTCATGGAAATTAAAAACAAACAAAACTTATTTTATTACCATAAAGATAATTTTGTTAAGACCTTTCAAGCTTTAGGGAGGGGCTTCTGCCCCCTCCCTGGCTACGTACCTGATGTAAGTGATTAACTGGAGCGTGTACAATGTAGTATATCCTTATTCTGAGAATCTTTAAGTTTATCTTTAATTTGGTGTTATTGCAAGAACAAAGGAACAGTTTCATGTAGTTGAATGAATTTATTTTTCCATTATCCATTTGTCTAAATATGTTTTATTACTTATTGTTAAAATATTGGAAATAAAATACTTATTTACAACCTTGCATTATTTGTAATCGAAACCTTCAAAATGTATTTTGACTTACTAATATAAAATTTCCAAAAAAAAAAAAATTAATTAAATAATTTAATAAATGTACCAATATCATAATACAAAAGTTTAACATCAATCATTAAGCTTAATATAATAAATATAAGTTTAAGTTTATTAATCATTGTACTACTTTTCCTAACAATAGATTGATAACAATCATTAATTTCCGAAATCTGTGTAACTTTTAAGTATAAAAATGAAACGAAAAACATATTTAATACATTGTATATAAAAAATACAAGAACTGATAGATTAGATTTACACTTATGAATAGATAAGTAATGTTAACTCTTCTGTTTATATTAACGTTATCCTTCAAAACAAACAGAAACATGTCGCCAATGTAGCAGTTTCACGATCGCCAGAAAAAGCGATAAACCGCCATTTAAGGCACCCATGCTGCGGAAATCAGCTTAAACATGTATTTATTTAAACAAAATTTCGCAAAAAATCATATACTTCTCACACTTTTTTAAAATTTTGAAGTGTTTATAAATATATATTTAAAAAAAATAATTATGTAAAACGATTCAAATTTGTTAATAATGACCCAGAAATCGGAAACAATTCAGTTGCTTCGCATTGAACCGGAAGCTTGGCTGATAACTTCCGGTCGGAGCGCTTTTGTTTATTTGAGAAAATTCATTGAGAAAATTCATTGAATTCTCTCACTGAGAATTTGGTCTATATGTTCATGTAATAAAGCCTGACATCTGACAAGAGGGAGGGAGGGGGTATGTTGAACTGTGACACTTTATGAAAAAGGGTGGAAGATGTTAAGATTCATTCACTAATGATTCATTCATTATATGTTAAAACAAAATATTTCATGTAAGTTTGTTTTTACTCTTGTGGCAACAGTTATCCACTTCAGTTGTCAATTTTGCCGGTTTGATGCGGCAACATGCAGCTCGTATAATAAAGTATTTTTTCTTTATTTTAAATCTGCTCAAGTGAGTTATTTGTTTCATAATGATAACTTAACAATTTTATCAGGTTATGGGAACAATATCGCTTCCCTTCGTACATAAGTTAAAATTTTCTTAACAAGCTGTTAGTATACTGCATTAGGCCTAATTTGCACGTTCAACCACGTTGGTTTCACCAGTTCATAAAATAAGAATATGGATCTAGCTAAAGTCCAGATTAAACCATTAGCTGGTGAAAGTGACTGGCAAGTCTGGAAGTATAGAATAAAATTTATTTTGAACTGCCACACAGGTGCATTAGAAGTAGTTCAAGGGACATTAGTTAAGCCTGCTGATATTGCCACAGACGCTGCAGATGCAGATCGTACGAAGTATGAAAAGGATATGAAAAATTATCAGAAAGCAAATACTAGTGCGATGGTTGTTTTAACTAATTCAATGACCGAAGAAACGCTACAAAAGGTAATGCGGTTTGAAACAGCACGAGAAATATGGACTGAGTTGCACAAATTATTTGAAGCATCATCGGAAAACCAGTTGTACAATATATGCATGAAATTTTTCCAATTCAAATGGAACGAAAACGACAGTGTAGCGGCACATCTTTCAGGATTGAAAAATTTGTGGAACGAGCTTAATTCGGGTCTACAAAATAGAAATGAGCCTGCATTGCCAGAGTTGCTGCTAGGCTGCAAAGTTTTGGATATCCTACCAAAAGAATATGTATCTTTTCGATGCAGTTGGTTGCTTCTAGGTGAAGAGAAAAGAACTGTGGATGAACTAACAACACAGTTGTGCTCCTATGAAAGAGAATTCAAAAATCATGAAAAAAACACACCTGAGCAAGAAGCCCTTTTAGTAAAAGAGAAAAGAAATAAAAATTCTTTTTCCAACAGAAAGAACAGTCAATGTAAGTACTGTAACAAAAGAGGCCATTGGGTCAAATCATGCCCAAAATGGATTGCAGATGGTAGACCACCTAAGCCTGATTCAAGAAATGCTGGGACTTCCTGTACAGCCACTATCTTAGGCCTAATATCTGTCGAAGAAGCGGTATTTGCTTCAGAAATCCACTCAGATAGCTGGTATATTGACAACGGTGCCTCCAAGCATATAACCATGGATAACAAGAACTTTATTCATTTTGAAAAATTCGAGTCACCACATGGAATTACAACAGCAAATGGAAAAGTTCTTCCAGCAATTGGGAAAGGTACACTTCTAATTGTCACCATAGTTAACGGCAAGAAACAGTTCAAAGAACTGAAAGATGTATGGTACGTCCCTGAAATCAGTAAGAATTTATTCTCTGTGTTGGCCACCCATGACAGATATGTAAACAGTGTTTTTGAATCTACTGCAACAGAATGCTGGCTGAAGATCAACAACATATGTGTCTTACATGGCACTAGAAGTAAAGGAAGAGGACTCTTCAAAGCAAATATGAAAGTCGTTACTCCAAAAAAATCTGTTGAAGTAAATTTAGCTATGTCAGATGATTCAGTGCTTCAGCTCTATCACGAGCGTTTTGGTCATCAAGACAAACGTCACATAAAATCTATCTTAAATTCTGAACTTGACATACAGGTTAATGTTCAAGATAATTTATGTGAAGCGTGCATTTACGGAAAAGCCCACAGATTAAGTTTTGGATCTAGGAATAATTGTTCTTCAGCTGGTGAATTAATTTCAACAGATGTTTGTGGTCCCTTCGACAAATCTTTTAGGGGTTTTCAGTATTTTGTTCTTTTTAAGGACCAATTTACCAAGTTTCGTTGTGTTTACTTCCTTAAACAGAAATCTGATGTTACTAATGCTCTTGAAGAATACCTACAGTCCACCCGTAACGAAAAAGACCGTGAAAAATATCTTTCTTCCCGTGGTCACTATAGAAACGGACTCGTCCACTTTATTTTAGGGTGACCGCAGTACTGTTGGCTTCTTTTGTATGTACTAGGAGCGAAAAAAAGGGGAGATTATCGCAGTCTTCGGATTTCAAACCACCTCTATCAGTTGGTATCTTCCGAAGAAGCAATCCCTCTCAGAGTTTTTCTCCTGACGGTAGGTCTGTAGCTTATGTCAAAAATATGGGCCATTCTGTAAAAGAATTGATTAGTGATAATGGAGGAGAATTTGATAATAAAGAAGTGAGAGTAATTCTAAAAAAGAAAGGTATTATCCCAAGAATGACAGCTCCATACACTCCTGAGCAAAATGGGGGAAGCGAGAGAGAAAACAGAACTCTTGTGGAAATGGCGAGAATACTGAAGAATTCTAATCCTGAAGTAAAATTTCCTCCAGCATTATGGGCTGAACTTATCAATACTTCAGCATATATACTCAACAAAACAGGAAAATCGTCAGTTAAAAGTGTAAGTCCTTATGAATTATGGACAGGTAAGAAACCACGAATAAAGCACTTAAGAATCATTGGATCAATTTGCTATGCCCACATACCAAGGCAGAAAAGGAGAAAAATGGATAATAAAGCTACCAAAGCTTTTTTGATAGGGTATGATGGTGATGAAAGGTATCGTCTTTGGATTCAAGAATCAAATACTATCATATGTTCAAGAGATGTAAAATTTAATGAGAAAATATTAAATTGTGAAAAGACTGTTTATCTTCCCTTCACAGATGAAAATGAAATGGTTTCCAAGTCTAAAGATCAGGGAAAGTTAGAAGAAAAATCATATGAAGATATTGAAAATGAATCTGATGAAGATTATAATAACATTAATGATGACTCAAACCATGAATCGGAGACAAAACAGCTCAGAGATAGAAAAGTTTTAAGAAAACCAAAGCGTTACGAAGACTATATCATGGTAGCCGAAGCTTTTATTGCAGATTTTGAAAAACCCTCAACTTTTGAAGAAGCTATTAAATGTCAACAGAGCAAGAATTGGAAAGAAGCTATGGATTCAGAGATGTCTTCATTAATTGAAAATGAAACATGGACCTTAGAAGAATTGCCAAGAAATTCTAAAGTCATTCCATGCAAGTGGGTCTACAAGATTAAGAAAAATCCTGATGGTTCAGTTGACAAATACAAAGCCAGGTTAGTTGCCAAAGGATTTACTCAGCGTTATGGAATAGACTATGAGCAAACCTACAGCCCAGTGACAAGGTTGGGTACTGTTCGCTCAATTCTGAGTATAGCAGCTAATGAAAAAATGCATCTTACCCAGTTTGATGTTTGTTCAGCATTTTTGTACGGGAAACTTGATGAAGCTATATACATGCAGCAGCCAGAGGGATATAGTGATGGTACTAATCAAGTATGTAGGTTGAAACGCAGTTTGTATGGACTAAAACAAGCTTCTCGCTGTTGGAACTGATACTTTGGTGAATTTTTATCAAAACTTGGATTTAAGATAAGTGAAGCTGATCCATGCTTGTACATAAGAGAAAAAGATGAACAAAAACTGATTGTTTGTTTGTATGTTGATGATGGTTTAGTAGCAGCAACCGATTTCAAAGAATCAGAAAAATTCATAAATGATTTGAAGTCAGAATTCAAAATCACAACCAAACAGGCAACCTTTTTTCTTGGTCTTGAAATTCATCATTTTGAGGATGGAAGTATCAAAATTAATCAGCAAGCATATGCCAAAAGAATTCTTAAAAAGTTTCATATGGAAAATTCTAAACCAGTATCCACTCCTATTCTTAAAGAAAGCATAAATGCAGAGAAGAATGATGAACATAGCAGTGAAGTCTTCCCTTATAGAGAAGCTGTTGGTACTTTAATGTATTTAATGATAGGCACAAGGCCAGATATTGCCTTTTCTGTCGGTGTTCTTTCTCGTCATTTAGAAAATCCCACTAGAGAAGACTGGATGAAAGTAAAACGTGTATTTAGATACATTGCTGGTTCATATGATAAAGATATCATATACAAGCATAATTACAAACCAGGATTACTAGAATGTTACAGTGATGCAGATTTTGGTGGATGTAAAACATCTGGAAGGTCCACTAGTGGTGTTGTGATTTTGTATAGTGGTGGTGCTATATCATGGCTTAGCCAAAGACAGTCTGTAGTTGCAACTTCTACGACAGAAGCTGAAATAATTGCTGCTAATGAATGTGCCAGAGAAGTAATTTGGTTGAAATCTCTTTTTACCAGTGTTACAAAATTAGATGGAATGCCAGTGCTTCAAATTGATAACACAGCTGCAATTAGATTAGCGCAAAATCCAGAATTTCATCATCGCACCAAACATATCAGCATTAAACATTTTTTCATTAGAGAAAAAGTTCTAGATAAACAATTAGTAGTACAACAGGTTTCTACTGAAGATCAAATAGCCGATATGATGACTAAGGCTCTTTTTAAACCAAGGCTATTGACTCTATGTTCTAAAATAGGACTTTTATAAGAACTATTTATTCCTAGAACTTTAACTGTTTTTTTTTATGATATTTTATTTTAACAAGGGAAAGTGTTAAGATTCATTCACTAATGATTCATTCATTATATGTTAAAACAAAATATTTTATGTAAGTTTGTTTTTACTCTTGTGGCAACAGTTATCCACTTCAGTTGTTGTCAATTTTGCCGGTTTGATGCGGCAACATGCAGCTCGTATAATAAAGTATTTTTTCTTTATTTTAAATCTGCTCAAGTGAGTTATTTGTTTCATAATGATAACTTAACAATTTTATCAGAAGAGAGGTAAAAAATATTGAAAAAAAAAGGTTTCACATCATTTATGGACTATGTAGAAATAAATCAATGTACTTGTAAAGAATTTTAATTATTTTTGAAAATAATTATATAAAAAAATGTAAAAGTAAATGCGTAACGAATTGTTTTGCATATACTGAGCAAGAAGCAGAGCTTTGGAAATGGGTAACCTTAGTGAAGAATTTTAGTATTTTAGAATTTTAATTGTTTTTTTTTTAAAGAAAATTTACATATAATTGCTGCAAATTATAATGCATATTTTTGCTTGATATTATTCATCTGAAAAATCACATTTACAAGAATTAAAATGCTTATTATTATTATTATACCTAGTGACAACGGAAACTTTGATCTCTTTCCAGTGTTGAATCCAAACACTTTTCTCCAGGAGGAACTTCTGTGGTTCTGGGGGGAGGGATGCCAATCCCGGGCTACCTCTGAAATCAATACAGGGCCGTAACTATAAACTTGGGGGCCCCGGGGCAAACCAGTGAGGCCCCTCCCGCCGGGGCAAATGAAAACTTTGTCCCAGGCGCAGGTTTTATTATTTTTTTTTTTCGCCCGCTGCTATTTAAATGTACACAGTATGATTAGCCTAAAAAGATGCAATATGGATTTTGATTTTTCTTTTCGATTTTATGTCTTTATTAATAGATAAAGATTTTCTAGAATTTTTTAGATGCTTTTTATATTATTCAACCAATCAGATGCCTATATTATCTTCCTTATACTAGCTTCGGTGGGATTGGCAAACATGCTGGCGCGACATAACACATTCGGCTCGACATTCTGCTGTCTATTCTAGAGCTGCTTTTGCATGAGAAGCGTATGGAGTATATCTTCGGACGCGCAGAAACACTTACTCTAGAACTTTGATTTTTTTAATTATTATTTTTTAGCTAGATGCTGGGCATTTTATCGGAAGCTAGACAAGAAACTAAAATCAATAGTTTTTTAACCACCAATTTGGGGCCCCCTCAGGCTTAGGGGCCCCGGGGCAGTGCCCCGGCGGTAGTTACGGCCCTGAATCAATACAATATCTTTCAATAACTTTCGATTTAACAAGAAGTTGTCTTTGATTGTTTATTTCTCATTCCAACAAAATAATAAATAAGGCGATTTAATTCCCCCTCAAAATACTAATAATAAGTAAATAAAAAATAAAAAGATCAGCTTACAAATATAAAAGCAATTTAAAGATTCCCAGAGTGCTACGACGTAAAGGATTTAAATTTTTTTTTTTTTTTTTTAATTAGGGGTTTTGTTTCCTACGAGCTACACTCGTCAACCCCCCCCCCCCCTTTCCCACTCTAAAAAATAAGTTAATTTGATCAGTTTTAAAAAGCTTAATGAAGAATGAATTATAATTAAACAAAAACACTGACGATCGCCTGGTAAGCGAGTTTTAATTCTTTTCCCCTTTACGAGAAGGGTTTAAGGCCAAATCAGTAGTTGTTAATGACTGTTTTTGCGTTTGAATAAATAAGATTACTTAAACATGTAAAAATCATCTTCTATAATATTAATGTAAGTCAACATGTAAAGTCTTTTCTATTCCTTCCCAATATTTTTTAACAATGGTATATGGAAATAATTTAAAATAAGTAATTTTAGATCTAACGCTTGAAAACAAACTTTTTTTTTTTGTTTAATATTTAGGGGAAAATAATTTTTAACGTTAGAAAAGAAATATTATTTGCGCTGTCTTTAATTTGGCAACAATGTGAGACAGATTATGTCAAAATATAAAATAAATCTCTCGTGTACGTATATGATAACGTGTATATCGTGTAAATACATTTTTTTAAAACTGTTTAGCAATGTGATTTGGCTATTTTAAATCTGACATAATTTACTCCATTTACGATTTTTAACGCAAATCCACAGATTTATTATTTTGTAGTTTTTTCTCTTTTAAAATTCGGTGTACATGTAGTTTTTACGTCGTAATTTTCAATATTTTACTGCTTTTAATAAGTAAATTAATTTTATTTTAATTCGAAAGATTTTTTTCTGATTATAATAGTCACGTATAAATAAATTTTTAATCCGAAAGAAATATTATTCTTTGTGCTGTTATTTTTAGATGACAAATATTTAAAATAATACGCTTTTCTAAAATATGTAAAAAAATATCTCTAGAAATGATGAAAATTTTTCCATATTATATTTATTCCACTTCCATATTGCATTCCATTTTTTAAATATGTTTAGAAAAATTTCTTCGTCCAGGGGAGGGGTGGTGACCCCGTAACCTCCCCCTTGGATTCATCACTGGTTTCACTGTAAAAGCATAAAATGGATAAGCCTGGCTTTTGAAGGGATTTAGAATCGAATAGCATTTTCCCATTTTGATTAATAAATTATTTGTTGAAGCACAAGAGATTTTTATCACTTGGCGGCTAGTTTTTATCCTTTCATGTGCTGCCATTACTGAAAGTTCGATTCAAAACGCTAATATTGACGGTATTTTTCTCAAAGATGTAACACCTTTATTTACACCTTTATTTCATATATATATTTAAAAAAAAGAAAAGATAACGCCATTTGATTACATAGTTTAAGAATAAGAACACCAGCCAATCTTATGCGTTTCCAAAAAGAAATGAATTTAGAAATGTATTATAAAATAGTTTCTATGAATTTGAGAAAAGCTTTAATAAATACAAAGAAATAATTTCAATGATCAACATTTCATTACGCAACTTTAAAAGTTGTGATGTCTTTAACCCTCATTTTCTTCTTTTTTCCAACTACGTTAAATTTTTAATGAAAACTTTTTTGAATATTAGTATTTCTAAAAATCATAATAATTAATTTTGCTACTGTATATCTTTTGTCTAGTGTACGCATCGTAATTTTAAAATAAACTGTAAAATTATCCCATAAGTATGCATGCGGTATTCTTTAAAGATATCTTAATTACATGTTAAGAAATATGAGAAAATTATGTTCTTTTTTAGCACTTTCCAACAAAGTTGAAAAGTGCTTATGCATTCGGTTTGTCTGTCCGTCTGTCCGTCTGGCCGGATGGCCGTCTGTCCGTCTGTCCGTCTGTCCGTCTGTCCGCGCTCTAACTCCCGTAAATATACTCGGATTGCTATGAAATTTTTATACGTTATTGAGGTTTACCCTAGCACGAACCCTATTGAAAATGAAGTATCTACCATGATTAGTTTATCTACAGAGCGAATCAAAAGTTTCCCATTACATTACGCCCTATGGGGAAAAATCGTTAATATACTCGGATTGCCATGAAATTTTAGGACATTATTGATGTTTACCCTAGCACAAGTCCTATTAAAAATGAAGTTTCTACCATGGATAGTTTATCTACAGGACGAATCAAAAGTTTCCCATTACATTACGGCCTATGGGGGAAAATCGTTAATATACTCGGATTGCCATGGAATTTTAGGACGTTATTGAGGTTTACCCTAGCACAAGTCCTATTAAAAATGAAGTATCTACCATGATTAGTTTATCTACAGAGAGAATCAAAAGTTTCCCATTACATTACGGCCTATGGGGAAAAATCGTTAATAGACTCGGATTGCCATGAAACTTTAGGACGTTATTTACGTTTACCCTAGCACGAACCCTACTGAAAATGAAGTTTCTATTATGATTAGTTTATCTACAGGGCGAATCAAAAGTTTTCCATTACATTACGGCCCATGGGGAACATAATCGTTAATATACTCGGATTGCCATGAAATTTTAGGACGTTATTGACGTTTATCCTAGCACAAGTTCTATCGAAAATGAAGTTTCTACCATGATTAGTTTGTCTACAGGGCGAATCAAAAGTTTCCTATTGCATTACGGCCTATGGAGAAAAATCGTTTCAAAGGAATTTTAAAGATGTTATACCATGTCAAACATATTAAAATATGCATTCTATAAAATATAAGGTGAAAATGTAGCTATTATTCATTTACAGGCCCACATAAAAGAATTCCATTAGATAATGGTAAAAGGAGGAATTGCGTGTGACATATTTCAAATATTTTAAGCTTTTTCATGTATAATAAAATTGATATATGTCACTGAAGCTTAATATAAATTATACGCAACTGTCTTGCATAATATGAAGTACATAGCATTTACAGGGCCACACAAAAGGTTTCAAATAGTATATTTTTTCCGAAGTACCGTATATGTGTCCGATGATGGCTGATGGAGGGATGAAATGCATTTTAATTATGATATTCGCGTTTATATTTCGCTAAATATATGCACATAAATGGTGTGTATAAATGTTATAGTTGATATACAGGGCTACCCAAAAGAGCTCACCAACGTTACTGAATATGAGCATAAATTATTTAAAGGTGGTTCTTAAATAAGCTATGCATTTTTACGCTGAGCTGCATTCAATTTACTGAGAAATGTTTGCAGAATGTAGATAAAGGGATATACAGGGCCACGCAAAGAATTCGGTACATGGACGCCTATGAATGATGATTTATGAGAATGTGATTTCAGTTGTTTTAAAAGTGTTTTAGTTTACAATAAATTTTAGCCTAATGCTGACGTGTAATAAAGATACAATGTAAACTACAGGGCTGAACAAAAGTATCCAAGTATGTTTTCATCTAATAGTATGAATTGCTGAAAAAGAAATTTCAAGCTATTGGGTATTTTCTTGCTAAGCTAAATTTTCCCATTATATGAACTGACATATGAAATACAGGCCTGTTCTAATGTGCTGGAATACATATTTGGGTATATTTGGCTATACACTATTGTTTCCCTATATAACAAAGTTTTGTTACAGATTTCATTAAGTGTTGGAAAGTGCTTCATAATCTATGCTTAACGCATGATTTTTCTTACTTGTTAATTCTTGAATTGAGTCGTGCCAGTTCAGATTGAGTCTGTTTTGACTTATTTTTATGGCTGCCGAGTAGGTCGTCAAAATTAGCCTCTTCTCCTCCCACATAGAAAAAAAAAGATGTGATAACTTTTTAAAAGGACGGCTGAAATCGATTTTGTTTCTACTCTGCTATTGTCAATCCTTTCCTATATTAAATGAAATATACATAATGACAAGCACAAGTTCGGAAGTATAAATTCAATATTGTTAAAAGAAAGAAATGAAAAAAAAAAAAAAATAGATCTCTTCTTTTCTTTCCACTAGAACCAATCCTCCCCAAATTCGTCTCACTTTTTATCTTGCTACATTTTTTTTCTTTTCACCCTTTCCCATAGCTTAAGCTTTTTCAAACTTCAAACGTAGCCCGCGCCCTCGCAACTCTGTAGGATTTTGACCCTTTCATCAACAGACAATGACAACAAAACACACACACACATTCCAGTCCAGTCATCCTCTGAAACGAAACAGCTTTCACGTCTCGCCGCTTCAAAAAAGACGCAAACATGACAAAATTTTTGAGGTACCTCAAATCTGGAAACTGAGGTATTGGGACAAATTATGGTAGGTTTTATTAAAGTCTTTTCATTTTGTAAAAATCTTTCTATCTTTGGTAATCGTTGGGATGTATTTTATTAATATTAAAACAATACTTATATAGTTCGTATTTCATGGATTTCGTTTCGAATAATAAAGATTAATGTGCTGCTATAATGATGTAATGTACTGTTTTCAAAACTATTTTATTGAAAGTTTACAGTACAAAGAATAAAAGTACTTTATAAATATTTGTTTCTTAAAATTAATTACTTGCTTCATTGATTATATTCGGTTGTTTAGTAGAGTATTTCCGATTAAGTTTGAATAAAATATTTTTGTTCATTTAAAATAATTGCAAATGTTAAGAAAAAAATTGTTAGCTTAGCTCGTTGGTTTTAAAAGGAAAAATTAGTTAAAGGCAAGCTGCAATCCAGTTTTGTTAATATACTTGATTATGCATATTATTGCAAGCATGTGAAAGAATTTTCTCTAAAATAAATAAGCCACTGTACTAGATATTTTCTTATTCTATTATAAGAAAGAAATATTTAATTGCAAAATATATTTCTATTATAAGAAAGAAATATTTAATTGCAAAATATATCACTTTACAGAGATTTACTTATGAACATAGTCATCCAAAAAAACTGCTATTCTAAAATTTTTTCTTTTCTTTTTTTTTTTTTTTTTTTTTTTTTTTTTTTTTTTTTTTTCTTATTGCATCTCACCCACAGATTCTTTTTGTTCTTGGATTCATGCTGAAAATTCTATGAAGATTTATAACCTACAAAGTTGTAAATCCTCATGGAATTTTCATTTTAAATATGTATAGCTTCTTTTTATCTGATTATTTCTAAGAATTTGTATGTATTTTCATGCATGGTTTGTTACTAATTGAACAATGTTTTCATGTGCTATTCCGGTAAGATAGGCACTTAAGTTTTAATTCACTAGAGTTTATCCATTAATCCTGTAACTTTGATCAAAATTAAGGATATCCTAACTTTGTTTTAAAATTCTTTAGTATTCTCTTAATATATCCTACTAATGAATCTGAAATCCATTGAATTTGTAACATACTACACTTTATTTCTTCGATGAGAAAGTATCGATTTTAAAATTATAAACAAGAATTTTCAAATTTTGATTTTTTGATTTCTTTTTAGTCTTTATTGTTTTGTTAATAATTGTTAATGCAGAAAAAAGGAAAAAAAAATATGTGAAGACTTTATCTTTTTGAAAATTAGATTAAACATTGATTTATAAAGCATGTAACTTGCAAAAGAAAAAAAGATCTAAATAAACAAACTGTCACATTGTATATGTAAGTAAACAAACTGGAGTGTTTCAAATAATGTTTAAGAAAATTAATGGTAAGGTAATAATTCATTATGATGATAGAAGCATTTTTTATAACTAGAAGTGAGTCTTTCATGTATATTATAAACAATCTTTTTCTGAAAAAATTAAAGTTCACCAGAATAACTTTAAATATATACCAGTTGGACAAACATCCCTAACTTTTATAGGATTAATATAACTATTTCTGTATTTAAATGTAGTTTTATTAAAATCTCGTGACAGTTAAATGAACTTAGGCCTAATCAAAGTAGAAATGTGTAGTTTTATAAATTTTTGCTTAGGAAAAATAAAATTCTTTACTGAAGTTTTTGTTACACTGCTACTATTTTTTAAAAAATATGTAATCAGCTATTTTTTCCTGTATTTGATTTGAAGTAGTACTCAAATAAAAAAATTCATATTTACAATTTTAATCAATTGTGTATTTTTGCTGTTTTTTTATCGATCTGAACCGCTAATATTTGAATTCGAATCCGACACATAAACAGTATTGCGCCTGAAACAGAGCTAATTTTAATACTTACAAAGTTATTAAAAAATTCCAAAACATGTTTTAAAACAAATATTGTTAGCATATAGTCATGCTTTACATTAATAAGAACAATTTTTGACAAATATAAAAATTTTACTTCTTCAAAATAACAGCATTATCAATAAAAAATTTTGAGAAACAATTAATAAACAAGTTGGAAATTACACGCAGTGATAGAAATTGGGAGATAAAAGGTAGGCGTCAAATGACGACTACTGTAAAAATCTTAGGCGTCAAATTAAAATTTTTAGTTGCAGTTTCTAAAATTCATATTAATATTACTGTAATACTATATTTAATTTTGGAGTGATTCTGAAAAAAAGAAAATTTTTGAAATTTATGTAAAATTTTCTCAAAGGTTACAACAGAAACGGGAAAAATTCACTGTCATTACTGTTTTTTTTTTTTTTTTGAAGGGGGGATTTACACCCCTTTTACGAAATTTGTGGTTTTTGCTATTTTTCGATAAAACTTGCCGTTTTCTCGCAATCTGTCGATGAAATTTGCCGTTTTTTCGCGATCTTTCGACGAAATTTGCCACTTCTTTTGCGATCTTTCGACGAAACTGGCCGTTTTTTTGCAATTTTTTGACGAAACTTGACGATTTTTTCGTGATTTTTTAAACTTGTCGTTTTCTTATTGATCTTTTGACGAAACTTGCCAGCTTTTTGCGATCTTTAATGAAATTTGCCGTTTTTGCGACCTTTTGACAAACGTTGTCGTGTTCTTTCACGATCTTTTGACGAAATTATCCGCTCTTTTTTTGATCTTTCGACAAAACTGGCCGTTTTTTTGCGATTTTTTTACGAAACTTGCCGTTTTTTCGCGATCTTTCGACGAAACTTGCGGTTTTTTCGCGATCTTTTGACAAAACTTCCCGCCTTTTTGCAAAATATTTTGAAGATATTTGCCATTTTTGCGACCTTTTGACAAATTTTGCCGTGTTTTTCGCGTGTTTTATGAAACCTGCCGATTTTTTTTTGCCATTTTCTGACGAAACGTGCCGTTTTTTCGCGACTTTTTGAAGAAACTTGGCGTTTTTTTACAATTTTTTTAAGAAACTTGCCGGTTTATTCGTGACCTTTTGATGAAACTTGTCGGTTTTTTGAAGAAATTTGCCTATTTTGCGATTTTTAGACAAACTTTGCCGTGTTTTTTCGCGAATTTTCGATGAAACTTGCCGGTTTTTTCGTGATTTTTTGACAAAACTTGCCGTTTTTTTCGCGATCTTTTGAAGAAACTTGTGTTTTTTTCGCGATCCTTTGACGAAAGTTGTCTTTTTTTAATCTTTTGACGAGCTTTGCATGTTTTTTGCGATCTGTTAACGAAATTTGTTGTTTTTCGCGACTGTTTCTCGAAATTCGCGATGTTTTTTAGTTCCAAATTTTCAGACTAGACCATTTTTTTTTTAATTTTTGGAACTGAATGTCTAATAAATATTTTTTAAAAAGCTAGGCGTCAAATTTGACGACCGAGAATAATTTTGTAGTCGTCAAATTCAATTTTTTAGTTGCATTTGACGACTAACGACCGCTAATTTCTAACACTGATTACACGTGAAGTGTAACAAATGAGGTGCGTTCGTACGATAACGAAGTTTTTAAAAAACGAATATTCAGATCTTGCTGATATAGTTACAGTACTTCGGTTACATTATAGTAGTAGAAATCTTTGTGTTCCTGTAAATATACAGGAAGTAATTTTTATTACACCTCAGCAACTTATATCATATTCATAAAATGCTAAATAGTGTAATGTAATTAAAACACGCCCCACAAACAATGTTTCTCCGTATAGCTTTATGCAATGGAATACTTTTGTGTGCTCCTGTAATTTAAAAACAAATATTCTTTGCATCACAGATTGTACAGAATGTATATTTTAGTATATATATACTTCATAGGTTCATGTCAGTTTTATTATGTTTGAATTATTTAACATTATTAAAATGCATTTGAAAAAAATTTTCCCATTGACCGTAATGTCATGGAATATTTTTTATTGTTCCTGTAATTGATTTATGCATCCAATTTCTATAAAATTTAAAATGACACAACAAAATTATGTAATAATTATTTGTTTTAAATTTCAAATGATTAAAATGCATTTGAAACCCCCCTTGACCGTAATGTAACGGGATACTTTTGATTGTCCCTGTAATTCATCTATGCATAATTGATCTAGCTTAAATTTGAAATAACTTGACAAAATTATGTATTAATTATGTATTTTAAACTTCAAACGATTCGATTGGGTAGTTTTTGCATTGTTATATGCGAATGGACAGACAGACGGATGGACTGAACGACAACTATAGATGCTACGTATTTTCATAATTACGAAAGCACCTAAAAACAACAGATATAAAGCATAATAAAATTTGAGAGCTGTAAAATTAAATGAGCTGATTTTCACGCAGTAAAAATTTAGATTCTTATCATGTTTTTAAAATTACACATATTTTAAGATTAATCGCATTTAAATGCGAAAAATGAAGCATAAATACAGGGTTTCGATATTACAAATAGATTTATTCTAAATAAATAATTCAGGGATAAAAAAAAATCAAGATGAATATATAAAAAGAAATTTGTTTTGTTACATATTAATAACTGCTTTTAAATAATATTTAAAATATAATAATGAAAACATTCTTTTAAAATCATGTATGAAAACATAAGTAATAAATATTAATCTAAAATACGGATTTCTGATTGCAAACGATTTTCAGATATTAGCAAAATAATGTTATCTTTTCAAGAAAAATGTTAAAAGATTTTCTATTTTGATATTTAAAACACATATAATTAAATAATCAAAGAAATTTTTTCCTGTGAAGCGCTGTCTAATAAAAAATTCGACGATAAAAAACAAGAGCAATCAAATACGGGTTTTAACCGGTTTGAATTGATAGGCGAATCAAAGCACGTGGTTTTGTTTGGACTTAATGTAGGGTTACATTTTTGGCATCACCTAAATCATTATAGTTCACCTCCAGTCATAGATGTAGAAATAACTAGATTACGCACACGGGGGAAAAGTTGATTCTCCGCACGCGAACGATTCTTCTCCACTAGAGTGGCAAATGGCCGGCGATTCAGTGGTCAATGTATGAAAATGTGCATACTTAAAATGCATTTATATCTAGATAAATATACATATTTTAAGCCTTCGTGAATATTTCAAAGTTTATATCTGATTTTTAACCACCAATTAATATTTTTATCGCGAAGTTAATTTTTATGAAAAAAATAAATAAGAATAATGGAATTTTTTTGACAACTATCTTTAAATAACTTTTAACCTGGAAGTTAAACAAAACAGTATGAGCATCAAAATCAGTATTGGCATCTTTTTTTAGGTGCGCTCGTAATTATGTAAATACGTAGCACCTATAGTTGTCGTTCAGTCTGTCCGTCCGTCCACATATAACAACGCAAAAACTATCCAACCGAATCGTTTGATATTTAAAATATATAATTATTACTTAATTTCGTCGTGTATTTTCAAATTTTATGAAAATCGGATGAATAGATCAATTACAAGGACAATCAAAAGATTTCGTAACATTACGGTCAATGAGGAAAAAAGTTTCAAATGCATTTTAATCGTTTGAAATTTAAAATATATAATTATTACATAATTCTGTCGAGTCATTTCAAATTTTATGAAAATCGAATGCATAGTTTAATTAGAGGGACAAACAAAAGTATTTTATTGCATTACGATCAATATGAAAAAATAGTTTCAAGCATATTTTAATGATGTTAAACTCTTTCGAATATAATAGAATTGACATGAACCTATAAAGTATATACTATATACTAAAATATAGTCTGTAAATCTGTGATTCAAAGAATATTTATCATTAAATTACAGGGCCCCACAAAAGTATTCCAATACATAATGAAATACGGGAAAACATTGTTTGGGGCGTGTTTGAATTATATTAAACTATTTAACATTTTATGAATATGATATACGTTGCTGATTTGTAATAAAAGTTACTTCCTGTAAATTTACAGGAACACAAAAAGGATTTCGACCACTACACTGTATCCGAAGTATTGTTTACTATAATAGCAAGATCTGAATATTTTAAAAACTTCGTTATCGTACGAACGAACCGCTTTACGTGCAATTTCCAACTTTTTTTTTTTTTTTTTTTTTTTTATCGCTAAGCAAAATAGAATTTTAAAAAATGGATGTACAATTTTAAATGATTTTCTTTTCTTTTTTCCAGGAAGTCTATAATAATGTTTAAAATAAAATTCTTCCTCAGTTAGAAACTTTTAACCTCCCCCTTTACATTCAATGACTTCTGTTTTGTTCTTCAAGCAGTATTTCTAAATTTCCAGATGTTTAAAATAAATTTTCTCCTTCCTTTCTGCCCATGTTTTTTTTGCAATGACAATAAATTATTGTGTCAAATTTTCTTACCCACGAAACTTAAAACATTTCTTTCCCAGCCGTAGTTGCTAATCGTTCATCTCGCCCCCCCCCCCAAAAAAAAAAAGTGTAATATGGTAAATACAAAAAAGTTACTTACTATCCTATCTTTTTGTTTCTGTGTGTGTCAAAATAATAATAACAATAATAATAAAATAAATAAATAAATAAATATATAAATAAAGCATCAATAATGGACATATTTTAGATTATTTTTTAGCCAAAAATTGCTTAACAAAGGTAGAGAAAGCAGAAAATATTTTAGCAAGATTCTTAATAAATCTTTGGTGTTTTTAGAGTACAATGTGAATGAAGTGACAAATAAATCCGTTCATTTACATTTTATAAAAAGTGTGAATGAGTGAATTAGCTAAAAAAAATATAATTTTCATTATTCCTATTATTCCTATGCATATAACAGGAGGTCCGACCATGGAGGAAGAAAATAGGTGGAGGTGAACTAAGGAGCGGATACAGCAGAAACGCTTCCCGTTACAACTCGCGTCGAAGTTACAAATCCTGCCGAACGCGATACAACAGAAACGCTTTTCGGCCGAAGGCGTTACAAAGTTGTAACTGTTGTCATAAAAACCTGCGACTGCCTAACAGCCGTAGCAAGCAGTCTCAAGCCGGTTACAAGTCGAATATAAATCAAGATGGCGGAGTTATTAGTTGTTCGGCGTAGAAGACGTAGTAGAATTTCACGTCGTTTAATAAAGGATCGCGATGATCCCTTCTCACTCCCCGACAGAGACTTTATTAAAACTTATAAACTTTCGAAAATTGCCGCCAAAGATTTAATTGATGAACTGAAGCCTTTTGTTTTAACCGATGAAATTAAAAGTTATCCTATGGAGATATATGTAAGATTTAAGAAAGTATTTTAATTTGTACTTTAATTTTTAAATGTAATCAGTAGATTAATAATATTAAATTCTCGATATACAATTATATGTATGCATAGAATGGCGTTATTTATGAAAAACGAACTTTATTTGTATCATGCTTCTAGGAATCTGTTTATAAACTCCTTATATATAATGCATAATAATAGAATGAATAACATAGACAAGTATTAAATTTTTTGTCGTCAATTTATATTTTACATTTAAAAAAAACTACAAATAAATAACTTTGCATTACACACACACACACAAGAAAAGAAAAGAAATCAGTTACATTCTATTTGTGGTATTTTGTTATATTATTACATTTTGATAAGTGTAATTTTAAAACTAAATTTGATTAAATTTTGATTTTATGCACTATAAAAATTATCGAGAAACGAGGAAAACAGTAAGTGCTTTGAGGATAAGACACACTATGATTGAACAATTAAGTAGAAGTATCTCATTGTGAGATGTGAAAATAGTACATAAAAATATACATAATGCAATAGAAGAACGTAATTATTATCCGTGTATTATAGTAAAAGCCTGTATTGAAAATTTCTCGAAAAAGGAGCCAAATTAGACTGTTAATTTCTACACTGATTCGATGTTGTTGATTTTTGACCAGGAATTATCCTGGATGACCTTATATAAATTTTTTAATTGTAGTCAGCTCTTAGCATGTTTATTAAGATTTTCACTGGAAAACAGGTGAAACTTTGAAACATTTTCTGCTTCCTGATTAGTTTAAGAGTGTCATGTCAACGATAGTGCAAAATTATAAAATATGCAAGAGGAAATTGTGAAAAATATAATAAAAGCTAAATTTTTATTGTTTTTTTCTTTTTTTTTTTTTATAAACAAAAAACATTGAGGGATATCCATTACTGGCATATGTACCTAAGCTAGAAAAAGTTTTTCTTTCTTTTTTTTTTTTTTATTTATTTATATGTCTAGATTTAAGAATTTTACTAAACAAATGATATATAATGTTCAATTGTAGTACATAAACATTTTCAATTGTGAAAAGATTTCCAATGTATGTAGAAACTTTACTTATTAATTACTTTTGTATGCTGACATCATCTTGTCTTAGAACAATAAAGCTGTAATTAATGAAAATTGTTAAAATGAAATGCCATCTGCCAAGTTTCTTTAGAATTATCTTAAATTTGTGTCGACATATTGGAATCTTTTGAGAGTAATTCCTATGATAATAAATGTCTAACCAACAGAATAAAGTTTTCATATCATTGTTTTTAAAAGAAGTTAGAACTTTGTTTTTTGTAGACAATGATTTATTTATAATGCATATTAAGAGTTCTATTAATTTTTTTTTAGTTTTTGAGTACTCTTGCAACGCTTGGAAGTGGTAGCTTTCAGCGAATGGTAATAAGAGATACCTGCAGCAAAATGTCCCAACCATCATTATCAAGAGGAATGGATCGAATTCTAAAGGCATTTCACAAGATCTTCCCAAGATATGTGAGATTTCCCATAAGCAATGAAGACTTAAGAAAAGCTAAATATGATTTTTTTACAGATTTAGGTTTTCCTAATGTTGTGGGTGCAATCGATTGCACTCACATTCGAATTAGAAGGCCTATTTGCCAAGACTGGGTGATTTATGTTGACCGAACTTCACATTTTTCCCTGAATATTCAAATGGTATGTTCTGATTATTTATTAATTAGAGTTTTAGTACTATTAATTTTTATTAATAGCACTAAATTGAATAAGTGTAATGTGTAATTATGTGGCAAAATTGGTCAATAATGAAATAATATCCATAAACTAACTGAAAAACATTTGTAACCTGCATTGTATGTATAATTAATTCTATATTACAATTCTGAAGCAGTTTTTTCAACATGAAATAAGTGCTAAATTGTAAGTTGCACCTCAACATCAACTGAAAGTGTAAGTTGTGATGTAAAAATATACTATGTTTTTGAAATACTGGATAAAAAATTAATTTGATATGATTAAATGATTGTTTCGATGAAAACTAGTTTATTTTCGAAATATTGGGAAAAAAAGTTGTTTTGATATAAAAAATGATTGTTTCCTTGGTTTATAAGCGAATGACATTTAACTCTGCTGCATTTTGCCTCATGGTTTGACATTATAAAAATCACAATCAAGTTAATTATTTTTAATTCGTCTTTGAAGCTTAATATTTTTTATCAGCATGACAGACAAATCACTATTGTTTTGTTTGCAAACTTTGTTTGAATGATATATTGAGTTGTCAGCCTAATTTCACTTGTTCTCAATATATCCGTATTTTTAGAGATGAAAGAAGTTTATTTTAAATAAATCTGATTTACATATTTTTAATGTAAAATGAGGAGTAAGTTCAGATTTTAAATGAAATGATGGCAATAGAACACATTTGGCAAATTATCACTTGCGCTTTGTTTAACATACACATACCAGAATAGCCACTTGGAATATAACCGTTGGTATTTTTAATTATGCACGATATTCTTTCGAAAATCATTATCAACAACGCTTTTATACTTCTACTGTGACAGGTATCCCAGCGCTCTTCAATCCCTTTACAGAATGCCAGTAAATCAAAAATTGTCTGTAACAGAAAAATACGCTTTTCTCTAAAACTATATGATCTAGGATAATCACTTTAGCTTTCCTTCAAAGTTTCAATTAACGTCTATAATCTCTAATTTTAGCTTCAGCAGATTAGTAAATAAAAGGGGGGGGGAGGGCATGTTTTTCTACTACATTTTTGACTTTATCTGAAAATATAATACCTAAAATTAAAAGAAATGTATTTTTGAGTTCAGCCAAGCTTACACATGATGTACAATATATATATATATATATATATATATTCTTCCCCCCCCCCCCCCCCCGAGTAATTCAATAAGTCCCTCTACCTTTTAAATCCTACATAATTTTTTTTAGTACAGTAGACTCCCTCAAATCTGCAAACCAGAAAACCGCAACTCTGTAAAATCTGCGCATATTTTATGGATGTAAACAATGAAACTTTCAGTTCGGATAATGGGACACAATTTGATTTTTTTAGTTATGTATCAATTCCATATATTTTTATTTGTAATTTTCTTAATAATTCTCTATTTATGTTTTTTTTTTTTTTTTTTTTTTTTTTTTTTTATGAAGGAAGAGTAAATTTTTTTTTGAAAAAATTCAAGATATTGCTGATATCACTGGTAATAAGAATCTTCTTACCAAATATATTTGTGCATTAATAATCAAGATTTTTTGGCTATTAAGACAGGCTAAACTTAAAAAATCCTTATTTTATGATTTTAATGTGAATTAGTAATGCACTTTTATGAAGCAAGTTTTGTTGAATTATTTTGGAAAAATACATTTAATCTCAATAATGAATATTTATGTTTAATCATTCACTATTGATTATTAACTTGACATTTCCTATTAGTATTTTAATCATTTAAAAAATTATCTAAATTTTTATTATTTTAGTTTATTACTTATTTTAATATTGTATTATATTGTAAGCATTCATTATAGTTCCTATTACACTATTAATTGCACTCAAATTACTGATTAAAAAATTTAAACAAAGCAACGACCAGAAAACTGCAAAATTCTAAAATCCGCATAACCTCTGGTCCCAAGCTGTGCGGATTTGAGGGAGTCTACTGTATTTAATAATCTGTAAATATATTTTTCAATAGTCTTAAGGGTCAATATCTGAAAATTGGACAATTTGTGTCCCCTGTCAAAAATACTTCATTAATTATACTAAAACCAAAAACTGAAAATATAATATGAAAGTAATATTTGTTGTAACAATTACCAATGATAAATGGATATCTAATGATGTATAAATAATTAAATGAATGCTTTAAATAAATTAAATCATCATTTCAGTCCCTGTCCCCAGGTGCAAATATCCAATATTAAATGTATGCTGTAAAAATTTCAATAAATATTATTAATTTTTTCTATTATATATTTATTTCTATATATATACAGTATGGGAAAATATGATTCTCCTTTATAAATACAGATTGTACTTTAAAATATTGTAGTAAATATATTTGTCCCTGAGGTTGATCATCATCTCAGTCCCTCTAAACAAAAATTTAGGTTGAGAGACACTAGATGGCGCTGGTGGAATTATTTTCATTGCAACAGCAACTAAAATTCAACTAGCCACCATGGATGAAGGTAAGTTATTCTTCTCTTTGTTTCATATTTAAAAATATTTAATTTTTGTTCTGAATATGGATGAGTATTTTTTTATAGCATCATTTATGTCCCCATATTTAACTTTTTATTGAATTTAAAAAAGCTTATTGCAACTTTATTTATGTATTATACAAATGTCACAAAGAATATTTAATAATTTACATGTGTTCAAAATGATTCAACAAAATGGCTGTGTAGCTGTTAAGACAAAAACATCACCTCAGTCCCAATTATTAGACACTGATTAAGGGGACTGAAATGATAGCAAAGGGACTGAGGTGATGTTGAATTTGCAATAATTATATAATATATATGTAATTAACACTTTGGAAATGAATTTTTCTTAAATCAATTCTAAAATAAGTATAATCATGTTATTACCAAGTAATAATATTCTCCAACCAATGTTTAATGATGGTTAAATAGCTTAATTTGGCAAATTCCCACAGTTCTTATTTATTTGTTGAATTAAATGAAACAAAATACAAAAAAGCCTTTTTTATTTTACAGAAAAAATGGATATAAACAATTCAGAGACACACAGAAATGTAACGGAATTATTGCATAAAACCCAAAAGAAACAAAAAAAAAACTGTTTCCTTAAAACAAATTGAGGAAAAGAGACGTAAGGAGCGTGAAAAAAAGAGAAGACAGCATGAGAAAATTAAGAAAAATCCTGTAGCTTTGGCTGAAAAAAGAGAAAAAGATCGACAATGCTATTATCGAAGGAAGGAAAAAGGAACAATAACAAATATTCATCAAAAATCAAAAAGAGATCAGCGGCTAATACGTAAACGTTGGAAAATTAATTCAAAAAGATATAGGGATAAACAAGCTATTGCTACCAAGGGTGCCAATTTTGCTGAAAATAACACTCCACCAACTTCCCCAGAAATTTTAACACCAGCAAGTTCTGTAATTGCTGACTTGGGAAGAGCATCATCCTCTAGAGAACGGTGTGGAAGGAAGAAAGTATGTGCAAATAGATCAGCAACTAATAGGCAATTACAGAAAACAAAAAAGAAATTACAAATTGCAAATAAAAAAGTTGAACGTTACAAGAAACGTTTACAGCGTTTAACACAGTTAAGTATCACAACTCCTTCGCCAAAATCCAAGGTTAAAGCTATTGTAGGGAAAAAGAAAAATATATCAAAAACTATAAAGAAACGATTGTTATTTGGTGAAGCTTTAGTAACACAGCTAAAAGAAAATAGAAAGGAACTAGTTGATCAGAAAGAGAGGCAGATGTTTGCGAAACTTCTTTCAGGAAATATTTTAAAGAAATATAGATTGATGGGGAAGGCTAAATCATTTTTAAGCTATAAGGAACAACGTAATAGCCTAGCTTCCAAAGGTAAACATTATGTGCGAAAGAAGAAATCAAATTCAATTTCAACTGAAATTGCAAGTTCTGTGCGACATTTCCTTGAAGAGGATGTCAATAGCAGAATGTGCCCAGGCAAAAAGGATCACAAAACTAAAAACAAAATGAAAGTACAAAAAAGACTTTTACTTGATACACTGAAGAACTTGCATAAAAAGTACACAGAGTCCCATGAAATCAAACTGTCTTATTCTTCTTTCTGCAGGCTTCGTCCATTTTGGATTGTTGAACCCAGGTTATCTGACCGTGATACATGTGCATGCATTAAACATGCTAATGTGGACTTAATAGTGAATAAACTTCATCAACTGAAAGTTCTGGATATTAGAACCAGTAATGAATTGTGCAACTCTGTATGTTGCAACACAAAATTTAAGGATTGCATGTATCGCAAATGTAAAGTTTGTAAAAATAAAGAATTTAATGTTTTAAGAACAACAGAAGAGCAGAAAGAGGTTGTTTCATTCTTCCAGTGGAAAAGTAGAACTGAAGAACGAATGGTGAAAGAGAAAGTTAAAAATGTCAGATTAACTGAGAAACAGATTATTGAGGCCAGTATTTCAGATATCTTACAGCTATTGAAGAAATTACTTCCAAATTTCCTGAGACATGTATTTAACATATATTACCAATATTCAGAAATGAAGCAGTTACAAGACAATTTGACATATAATGCTTTAATAATAAAAATTGACTATTCTGAGAATTATGTATTGAAGTATCACAAAGAAATTCAGTCAGTACACTTTGGGGCATCTCAAAAGCAGATCTCTTTACATACTGGTGTAATGTATTATAAAGTAAAGCCTGAGGAGGATTTAGATATTGAAGTCAAAGATACAGTCAAGTGTATTTCATTCTGTACAACATCAGACAACTTGAACCACAGTGCCTGTGCTACTTGGGCTCATCTGACACCAATCCTTCACCTTATAATGAAAGAACTTCCTTATATTGATACATTACACTTTCAATCAGACGGACCAACTGCACAATATAAAAACAGAAATAACTTTTACTTTTTTGTAAATCTCCTTCCTAAACTTTTCCCTAAAATTATAAGTGCAACTTGGAATTTCTCAGAGTCAGGCCATGGAAAGGGGCCAATGGATGGCATTGGAGGCACCTTGAAGAGAACTGCTGATGCCTTAGTGCGTCATGGAAAGCATCGATGCATTTGTACATAATTTACAAGAGGCTGTTCCTGGGATTAAACTTATTGCCATCCCTAGTTCTGCAATTGAGGAAGTCAAAAGTAAATTGCCAAACAATATCCCTTCCATCCCTGGGATTATGAAGATACATCAAATTGCATGGTCCGTAAATTCACCATCATCCTTAATAACAAGAGAATTGAGCTGCTTTATCTGTGACACAAGCTCAGTATGCCCACACCATACTGTCCAGAAAGATATAGGCCTAATTTACTCTACTAATGAAACCTGTATCCTTTTTTTAAAAAATGTTAATACAAAAAATATCTGTAATTTTATTTTTTTTAGAAAGTTGTCTATAATATGTATCACATTATACTTTAAAACTTTCTTAACTTAAATTACCAGCTGTTGTTTACAACAACAACGAGAAAGAACAATCACTGGACTCGACTGAACCTGTCACTTTGGTAATTGGCGACTGGATAACTGCCATATACAATGATCTTTGGTATCCAGGTCTGGTAGAAGAAGTGAGAGGACACATACTCACAGTGAATTTTATGTCAAGGAGTGGCAAACATTTCTACTGGCCAAATCGAATTGACAGACAAAATGTGAATGTGACAGACATCCTTTGTAAACTGAATGTTGCACCATATCCTATATCTTCAAGGCATTACACTGTGCCAGAGTGTAAACAAATTGATGATTTAATGATGTAGCGACATTATTATTGTCAAAAGGAATTAACATTCCTATGTTTAAAAATGTTAAGCAGTGTTTAATCTAATAAAGTTTATGTGTAAATGGTGAATCATCATTTCAGTCCCTGATGCATAATTTCAGTCCCTGATACATCATTTCAGTCCCCTTCCATAAAATCCCTTTCGGCATGGCCTATAGGCGGAGGTAGATTTCGAAAAGTTTTCATTTAAAAAAAAAAAAAAAAAGCCTATCTCTATTCAAATGCCCATTTTGGCAATATATTTTGAATTATATTCTTACTTTATTTAAAAAAATTACCAATATGCTCATTATATAGTTCCTAAATAACAAAAAATTTTTAATTAAATTCGTTTGACAGCAAAATTGAATTTAAAAATGAGTCATAAAATAACCAATTTATTATTTTAATACATCCACAATTCTTTAATCAAGATCGCTTTGAGAAATTTTGTGCGAAGCGCCCACTTTGACAGATTTTTTTAAATATGTATTTAGCCTTTATCAAAAATCTGACCGATACGGCACATTACACAGTTCCTAAATAACAAATAACTGTCAATTGAATGCGTTTGAGAGCAAAATTGAATTTAAAAATGAGTCATAAAATAAACAATTTGTTATTTGAATACAACCTCAATTATTTTATCATGATCGCTTTGGGAAATTTTTTTGCGAAGTGCTTACTTTGACAGCTTTTAAAATATATATATTTACCCTTTATCAAAAAATTGACGAATACGCACATTATATAGTTCCTAAGTAATAAAAAACTGTCAATTGAATGCGTGTCAGAGCAAAATTGGATTTAAAAATGAGTCATAAAATAACCAATTTGTTATTTGAATACCCACAGTTCATTAATCATCTCGCTTTGGGAAATTTTGTGCGAAGTGCCCATTTTGGCAGCCTTTTTTGAAATATATTCTGCCTTTATCAAAAAACTGGCCACTCCGTCACATTATATAGTTCCTAAATAAGAGAACCTGTAAATTGGATGCGTTTGAGAACAAAAAAAGATTTAAAAATGACTCGGTAAAAACGCAATTTCTTAAATTTCCTCAAATTTTAATCACGATAACTTCGTGAAATTCTGTTCAAAATACCCTTTTTGGCAGCTTTTTAAAAAATATATTTTGCCTTTATCAAAAAACTGGCCAATACGTCAAGTTGTATAGTTTCTAAATAATAGGACCTGTAAATTGGATGGGTTTGAGAACAAAAATGAATTTAAAAATGACTCATAAAAAACGCAATTTGTTATACTTAATGAATTTTTTAATGATGAAAACTTCGGGAAATCTGTTCAAAATACCTTTTTTGGCAGCCTTTTTAAAAATATATTCTGCCTTTATCAAAAAATTGGCCAATACGTCGCATTATATAGTTGCTAAATAAGAGGATCTGTCATTTGGATGCGTTTAAAATCAAAAATGAATTTTAAAATGAGTCAGAATATAAGCAGTTTGGATTTGAGGTTTTTTCTCCAATTCCTATTTTTGTTTAATTTATTTTTGCTATAAGAATTGGTTCTATGAAAAACTTGTCAGTATAAAAGTTGTAGATATTATTGTGAAGATGTAAAATAAATTTAATTAGATTTAATTGCTTAAGAATAGAGTAAGTTATGGGTTTTTTTCTTTTTCCTCCCCCCTTTTTCTTTTCGTTTTTAATTTTTTTCATCGGTAAAAATTGGTCCTATCAAAAACCTGTAAATACAAAAGTTTTAGATAATATTGAGTACATTTATATAAAATTTAGTTGGATTTGATATCTTGAGAATTGACGAAATTATGAATTTTTTTCTCCCAAAAACCATGTTTTTTTCGCCCCTTGAGCCCATTTTTAACTTTATCAAAAATCTATCACGCATAAACTTTTTCCTCATTTTTTAGAAGTAATATAAACTTTAAACTGATTCGATATCTATTTTAATTAAAAAGTTATCGCGTTTTTTCTGTTTTCACAAAAACCCTCCTAACTTCCACCCCCTTGGTCCGATTTTGCCCATTAACGAACTTAACCGAGATTTTATGCCCCTTGATTTTATGTAAAAGTTTGATGAAGATCTGAGCATAATTGTGGAAGTTATCGTGTCTAGAAGAAAGTGATATACACCGATAGATAGATAGATAGATAGATAGATATATATATATATAAACTTTTTTACTGATGGTAGTTTTGGGGTCTAGGAGTCATGATTCGTGTAGATCCGCAAAAAGTTTTCAGAAATTCCAACATGGGAGACAATGCAATAGGTAGTATTTCATACGAAATCTACCTAAAATGTCTAGTACAATAATATTCCGTTGAAAATATAATCCAAAAATGGTTAATTTATAATTCAGTAATAAAAACTGAAGTAATAATTAAAAAATTATTTGATTTTTGCATATATTTAAATAAAACTTATAAAAATAAAATAATAGATTTGATGTTTTATGCCAATATGGAACTTTTACAAACTTAATAACCTTTAATAATGTCTACATTTATTTATTTTTTCTATTATTAGTTATATCCAATTTTTCTTATTTCATTTCAAGCAAAGTTAGTGGTATATTGACAATTTTTCAATAAAAAATGAAGTAAAAATGAATGGGGACTGAGATGATGTTAACAGACACTTTCTTTCATAAAAGTTAATCCTACACATACAATGTATATCCTTGATCTCAAAACATTACAGGATTTAAAAGAGAACACATGCATCATAATACATAATTATATGTGGTAGTTGATACATTAATTTTAAAAAATGCAAATTTTGGAAATGAAATTGTCCAATTTTCAGATATTGACCCTTAATTACATTTCCCAATTTGAACTTTCCACATTCCATAGTTTACCAGGAAAGTGGCTGTGACAGACACAGTGATCCTATAATAGTTCCATTTTTGCTTTTTAAGTATGGAGCAAGAAAATTATTTCTTGTATTTTTTTAATTTACATGATTTCTATGCGTATAAATTAATTAATACTACTGATTGTCTTCAAAATGTTTTACTTTTTAAAAAACACAGAAAAAAAATCTCATCAGGCAAATTATTACGTATTTTAATTTAAAATTTTATGTTTTTCAGGTTTGTAATTCAAAAATGCAAATCATTGACATTGTTCCACGCTGGTCAGGGAACAGCCATGATGCGTTTATTTGGAAGAATAGCTCCTTGAGACAAGTATTTAGAACAATGATTCCAGAGAACAATTTTCTGTTGGGGGATAGTGGGTATCCCTTGGAACCTTGGTTGTTAACACCATATTCGAACCCATCATCTCCAGCAGAAGAGCTTTTCAACCAAAAACATGTCAAGTGCAGAAATGTGATTGAGAGATGTTTTGGCCTTTTAAAATCAAGATTTCGTATTATTGACCAGTCAGGTGGGATATTATGTTATGCCCCTGACAAAGTCTGCAAAATCATTATTGCATGTGCAGTTTTGCACAACATTTGCATCAAATATAGATTAGAAGAACCTACAAACATCCAATCATCAGATGATAGTGAAGATGATGATGATGATCCAGATTCTGATGATGAATTTAGAGTTCATTTTCAAACAGCTCTAGCAATACGAGATAGAATTGCACATCATTTCCAAACCCAGAGATAAGAAAATTCTGTTTGTATTTATTTCAATAAAATATACAGTATTTTTTGGTTAACTGGGTGCTTGTGTTATATGTACAATACAGGGTGTCCAGCGAATAAAACCTTGATTTCAAAATTAAATTTCTCAAAAGCAAAGATCGATAGAATTATGTGGTAAGCAATTTGTTTATTTAGGTATACTGTAAAAATGTTATACAGAAGTTTTGAATGGTGAATATTTTGAAAAGACTATGTTCTAATAGCAAAGAATGCTTGATTTGACATTTTTCTTGTTTTATATTGATTGCAGAGAATGACTTTTTCAGAGTACAGTGCCATATTAATTGAAATTTCAAAATTCTAAAAATTAATTTGAAAAATCCTTAAAATATGGCACTGTATGCTGAAAAATTCATTCTTTGCTATCAGAACACAATAGTTTCAAAATATTCACCGTTCGAAATATCTGTATAGCATTTTTACAGCTAACCTAATAAACAAAACAAACCGTTTATTGCATAATTCTATCGATCTTTGTTTTTGAGAAATTTAATTTTGAAATCAGTCTTAATTACTGGACATCCTGTATATGTATATATGACACTAGCACTTAGCTAACTGAAAAGTACCAAATATACTTTTATTTGTGTAATCTCTTCCTTTTTGTCCCCCTAAAACTCAATTTTCTTCCTTTTTTTTTTTTTTAAATAAAGTGAGCTGTACAATATTTAAAAAAAAATTTCATATCTGCATAATTTCTTACATATTTTTTTTAAATATAAATATCAGTAACATACTATGAAATGAACTTAAGTTTGCTATTACCAAAGAGTTTTGATAGATCTGTTATATTAACTTTAAAAAAAAAAAAAAAAAAAAAAACTATAATTTTTGCATAGCTTTTTCATCAACATTTTTTACTAGCCAGATGCCGATGATAAAATTGCTGAATATATATATATATATATTTTATCTTACACATGGATAAAATAAAATCTGCTTCTTGCTAGAATTTCACACGGCTAACATAACAGTGCAAAAGTTTTTGATGCTACATAGAAAAAGTTAGTTTGTACTTTTTAAACTATCCCCCCCCCCCCCCCCCAATGATCAGGAAATCCTGAGTCCAGGAATGAAAAAAAAAATTTTTTTTCACACATTTATAGACTAGGAAGTGACAGCACAGACAATCACCTCACTGAGTTCACAAATCTCTATTCATGTATTAAAATAAGAAACAAATCCTTTTCTGTTCAAATTCCTAAAATAAGCATAAATAAAACATTGAAGAACTATCTTGGATATGTATGTAAAATTATAACTTTCCTAGCATATTTCTTTAACCTTTTCAGAGGTGCTAAAATGTTGAATGAATGAATAAAGCAATTTTTTTTAGAAATTTGTTCAGAAATAACAAAATGCTTTTTTTTCATTTGCATAATAAACATGGGAAAAGTTTAGCAAAATTCTGGTACCACCATTGCATTTCGAAATAAAAATTAAGTGGGTTCATGAACATACCAACACCTGTGAAGGGGTTAGTGATTTAAATGATTTTTTTTTTACTGAGACATGTGTTCTTTATTAGATATGTAAGCTGCTTTGTAAGGATACAGTAAAGCTTCTGAATAGCAGTCACCACTGGGAGCACAATATAGTGACTGTACTTTAGAGATTGATGTTATTCAGAGGCTCCACAGTTTAAAAACTCAAAATTGCATTAAAATCGAAATACTTGACCAAATTTATTTTTGCAGTTAGAAAAATCATACTATTGTTTTACACTAAAAAAATTGCTAATTTGCAGTAAAAAAATGCATAGTCATTTCCACAGATCTATTGTAGTTATCATTTTGAGTGAGACCAAAATTTTTTAATTTAAGAGTTTATCTTCAATTTCAGGGACACTTGG
Organism: Maratus speculifer; assembly: GCA_964019185.1. Taxonomy (NCBI): domain Eukaryota; kingdom Metazoa; phylum Arthropoda; class Arachnida; order Araneae; family Salticidae; genus Maratus; species Maratus speculifer. Next base: position 54,344,076 of record OZ025293.1, read on the forward strand.
TCCAGGAAATAGGAAATTTTTCTCTCGAAACAGTTCTTTGACCGACATTTAGTTTTAAATTCCAAATTTATACCTTAAAATGTCTTTTCTAACTACAAGTTTTTTTAAACAAAATGTTATCTGTTTGGGTCATTCTGCTATTGTATGTTTGAGATAATTTTCGTGCACTTGGATCTTTTTTTCTGTCCTGTATAACTTACAATATATCACTTACAGTTAACAGTTTTCACTTTGACTCCATTCTTTTAGTAAAAAACACATACTGCACATAGACAAGAAATATTATCAGGATTGATAAGCAGTACAACTGATTATTGCTTGCTCGCACAATATGAATGAATACTGTTTCTTATAAAACTGTTAATCGCACTGTTTAACATAAAAATGTACATCTTAATAAAAAACTATCTTTAAATTATGTTCAGCAATCTTTTCTGAGAAATTTTGTGTAACCTTTTGTATCTATTTACAACAGTTAGAGCATGGACAAAACAAAGCATAAACACTTTTCAACTTTGTTAGAAAGTGTTAAAAAATGATTAAAGTATAAGCAGAAAAAAATAGTCAACTTCATTATTCACGGAAGGTTGAATAATATGTATGAGGACATCAGTTTCAAAATTCGCTTTATTCAGAAAATCAAATTCTGGGAAATTGTAAAAAATCTGACTGCCCATTTTAAGTGTAAAGCAAGATTTTACAATGAGTGTTACTGTGGCATCGCACATTTTGATTAAAATAAAAGCATCAAAAGTCAGCGGCTAACATTTAAAACAAAATATATTAAATTCCATTTTAATTTCAAAAATACTACTGTTTTCAATTTCAATCCCCCCCCCCTCTGCAAATTTTAATATTTTATGTTTAATAAGTTTTTTTTGTTGTAAACTTTAATTTTATATCATGCAAAATAAGTATGCGAATCATTGTTATTGTTGCGCTCACAAATGATCCTTTTTTACTTCTTTCTATTAAACAATGATTTAAAATCATATGCTAAAAAATAACTTTTATTATTGTAAAACTTTATTAGAAAATACTTTGAAAATAAGTGAAGAGCTCGGATAATTAAGTTGGTAAATTGAAAGTTCAAATTATCAGTATTTTGTCGAATGCTTCACTTGTCAAATTAATCAAAATTTAAAAAAATCAGTAGTCAAATTAATGTAATTAGATTTCTTTCAACTAATTTATCAGATGTTGGAAGCCCATAAATTATTTTAATCATGATTAATTTTATTTTCCTAGTTTTTTACAGGAGACATATCACCTTTATCATGTGAACACTTCAACTAATTTTAATTTCTTTTCAAAGATTGGTGACATTAGAGATAAGCATAGAAAAGTACCTCCTTTTGATATTATCAAGAAACTGTTAGATATGAAAATAATCAGTGTATGGCTTAAGATAGTGTTTTTTCAATTAATAAGAGACAATAGAGCATAAAATTAAGTTTATTCATTTATTATTTCAAAATTTGCACAGGTTGCTCCTATCTGTACTAAAGAAGCTATATTTTTCGATATAACATCTAAATGCAAATTTGTTTTTTTAGTCTCTTCAAGAAGTTTAGTTTGATTTTGTATAGCAGCTGTAAGACTACTGTCTATACTTTTGAGGGAATCAACGATTTGCTCTTGGTTAGAAATTATTTTTTCTTCTATTTCTTTATCCTTATTTTCTTGTTCTTTCTTCTTTTTTTTCCTCATGTTTTGTACTCTAGGAGTAGAACAGTCCATTTCTACAAATATAAAAAAAAAAATTATATATATATATATATATATTTATTACAGGGTGTCCAGCAAATAAGACCCTGATTTCAAAATTAAATTTCTCAAAAACAAATATCAATAGAATTATGCGATAAATGGTTTCTTTATTAGGAAAGCTGTAAAAATCTTATACAGAAGTTTCAAAGGGTGGATATTTTGAAAAGAATATGTTCTGATGCAAAGAATGCTTGACCTAACATTTTACTTGCTTTAAATTGCTTGGTTTGAATGAGATTTTGGGCAGACAACGCCATATTTTAAAGTTTTTTGGAACAAAATTTTTGGAATTTCAGAAATTTAAAAAATTTAGTTCTAAAAATATGGCTAAGTACTCCGAAAAACTCGTTCTCTACAAGCAATCTAAAGCAAGAAAAACATCAAGTCGAGCATTCTTTGCAATCAGAACATAATCTTTTCAAAATATTCACCGTTCGAAACTTCTGTATAAGATTTTTACAGCTTATTTAATAAAGAAACCATTTACCGCATAGTTCTATCGATTTTTGTTTTTGAGAAATTTAAATTTGAAATCAGGGTGTTATTTGCTGGATACCCTGTATATATGTATCTGGGTGATTCTCAAAATAGGGGACAATTTCAAAAATGAAATCTTAAAAAAATTACTGTTAGCAAAATTTCTGAAAAAAAATATGTGTTGTTAATATAGTATTAGGTGTACTTTTCATGTAGTCAGCAGAGCTAAATATTTAAAAATTAACTTTAAAAAAAATAATTAGTATTTTTTGAGCCATGCTAATGACAAAACAAATTGAATGGAATAAATACATTAAGAAATTTTTATTTTTTTCCTGTTTAAATATTTTTTTTCTACGTTTATTAGCCTTCCTTACCAACAAATAGTTTCCATTTTTACACATATATATATATAAGGGGAATAAAAACATTACCAAAAAGCAAACTTTGTTTACATGAACAACATTCTGACATTAACAGTGTAAGAAGCTGTCTTAGTGATTTTCTGACAGATTTAATGTATATTTTAGGGATAATAAATGTAATACCTAAATTTATATGTAAAATTAAACTTTAAAAAGGATACAATATAAGGAATGGTTACATTTATGCACATAGGAGTCTTTAGCATGGACAGAAAAACCATGCTAATGACACTGATATTTGTCCATGCTAATGACAAATTTTAATTTAAATAAGATTATGACCCATAATATAATCACAATGCAATAGTCCTTTCTGGGGCTTTTTAAAACACAAAAGTTCTATGCAAATAAGTAAAATAAAAATTTTAACTATAAAATAAACATGAAAGTTGTTATCCATTCTAATGACATACAATTGATGTACTCGCCTAATATTCAACTTCTATTCTTAAAATACAGTACATGCTTCTATTTTCAGGTTGGAATAAAGTGGCTACTTGTTGCCATGGAAAAACTTTATATTTTCAAAGTATTGTCATATGTGAAAATGAAATTTTGATTAATAAACTTGTTTTGAAAACAGAATATGGAGGACAAACTTTAATTCTCTTTTTATATACTATAATTTTATTTATAAAAAAAAAATTATTGGATAAATCCTCTCCTTGATTAATTTAAAGAAAGAATAACATTTGTTTTATTTTATAAACATGATATTAACTCTTGAAAAAGCTAGTATATACAAGGCACAGCTGCTGTGGACATCCATGCTAATGAAATTTTGAACATTTATTCTGTTATTTTAAGGTGTTTTTAAATAAAGAGTAATTTTTGAGTGCAAATAATGAATAATATTAAGACAAACATATCTAAGTATAAAAACATGACAGAAAACCTCTCAATTTTTTTTGTATGCTGAAAGACAAATTGTCCCCTATTTTGAGAATCACCCATCTATGTACATAAATAAAAGTAATATAAAACTACAAACATACGATAATTATTTAATGAGCTAATATTTTACTTACTTCTTTTCCTTTGTTTGGGAGTCTCTTTTATACCTCCTGATCTATTCTGATTTTCTGCTGTGTTACAGAAAGAAAATTATATTAAACACTTATTTAATGAGATAGTATTATCAGGGCAAGATTACTAATGGGGCAATTTTACACCAATAAATTTTGATAGAAATGGTTGCTTTATATAGATGTCATACCGTATGGACCCCACGAATGGCAGCAAGCAACTGCAGCGAAAATCCCTCAAAAAATATTGTTTATTGGATGAAAGGGAAGCAGTGATAAAATGATCTTCACACCTATTACTTTATTTCTTCTGCTTATCCACAGTTGACTTCACATGAGTAAAGTCCATTCATAGAAAATTTCTACCATAAATAACACAAATTTTTCAGATTCTTTTTACTGGTTAGGAATGTGCCCCGTTGGTAATCGGGCTCTGAGTATAATGACTAGTTACATAGCAAAGAACAATAAGAAGGTTTGAAGTCGTCTAAACTAATAAGAACAAAATGTTTGTGCATCTTCTACAGATAGTCACAAGGATGTAAACTTTAAAAATTTAATATGAATGATTATTTATAAAATTGAAGTTTGAGTATTTCAAATTTTAAATAAAATCAATGCAAAAGAAAAAATATTGTTTAATGGATCTCTCTACTCACCTGCTTCATCAAACAGTTGATTTTCTGAATCTTCTTCGTCAAATGATTCATACATTGTCTACAAAAAATAAAGAAGGAAGATTTAAATTTTTACAAAAGTAGTGAAACCAATATTAAACATAAATGATAGCTTAAACAACATAACATAGTATACATACGGCTAAAGGAGGGAAGGATTATTCAAGAAAATATGTTTAAAAAAAAAAAATACTTGTTGCAGGTATAATTCAAAATTTATTTATGGTTCAAAATTAAACTATAAATAAATCTTCTAGTTGTTTTAGAAACATTTAACTGAATTAATACATATGTATTTGAAGTGCAAAACTAATATTATAAGATGCATGTTAAAATAAGCATGTTCCATAATTAAAAATGATGCGAAAAATCAATCACACATTAAAAGTTAAATCTGATAAGAAAAATACTTTGTGAATATTCACTTGAATATTTTCTAAATGATAAGGGATGTACACATGTTTAACAATTAAAAAGAGCTTTATCTTGACCAGAGGCGTGTCAGCAGATTTTAGAATTTTGATATCAATAATTTACATTTTCTTAAAAGGTAATTTCAATATAGCAAAATATTAAAATTAAGTAAGTAAGATAATTTTAAAAATGATTTAATTAAAAGTAAAGGTCAAATACATAATAAATAATATACAATTTATTAATAAACATGAGATTACATTTTTCATGAATTATTCAATGAAACTTTCCACATAGGAGTATCTATTAATTCACATCAAAATTATAAAGTAAAGATGTTTTAAATTTAGTCAGACTCAAAAAAGCTTGTATAGTATACAAATATTTGATGAAAAGATTGTAATCACCAATGATAACAGAATCTTGAATTTTTTTCAGAAATAAATTTATACTTTTCTCATCAAAAACCATAAATTCAGTTATCAAGAATTATATATGAAAATACATACAAAATGGTATAAAACTAAAAAATTCTGCAATTTTCCTTCTACATGCAAACTGAAAGTTTAAATGGTTATATTGATGAATATGTGCAGATTTATATGAGTACTGTTCAAAACAAATGTAAAAATTTGCATTCAGCATCATTAAAATCAAAATTTCATATTTCAGTGGTAGAAATTGATTGAAAATACATTGTGACCTTGATAATCCAGCAGAGTTTCTTCTCCACCTCACACTTTTTTAATCAACGCCTCCAACTTGAAGAAAATTATAGCAATTGTTCATAAACTAAAAAATTAGGTATATTGAAAATGGTGAATTAGCAGGTAAAGAGATTGTTGTTGCTGTGCTAAATAGAACTGTCAATAATTCTGGTAACAGCTGAGAGAAAGAACCTCAATAATCCAGCAGAGTTTCTTTTCCACCTCACACTTTTTTTAATTAACGCCTTCAACTTGAAGAAAATTATAGCAATTATTCATAAACTAAAAAATTAGGTATATCGAAAATGGTGAATTAGCAGGTAAAGAGATTGTTGTTGCTGTGCTAAATAGAACTGTCAATAATTCTGGTAACAGCTGAGAGAAAGAACTTGCAGAAGAAAATTTGTCAATGGAAAAAATGCATAAATTTGACTGGAAACTTATCTGCTTTAGAGAAAGAGCACCTTAATTTTAAAATATATATTCTTCACTTATATAAAATCAAAGAAAAACTACAGTCGAGTCTATATATAACGAAATCCACCGTTCCAGTAAAAAATTCGTTTTATAGAGAAATTCGATGTATAGAGAATAATGTTAAAAATCTTATTTAATGTGTGAAATCTGAACAAATGTTGTTTTTGATCTTTTGAATTAAGAATTTGAAATGTTTAAAAGTAAATATTAACCTAACATTGTATTTCTTAATTATTTAAGCTGTTTCAAAAAAGAGAAAAGACATTTATTTGAAAGCTTAATGAAAACCAAATAAAGAATTGCATTAATTTCAGACGGAGAAATATGTAATTTTTTGTTGTTTTGATTTTAAAATTGTTACACTCTCAAAAAATAAATAAAAATCTCAAATTTTACTAAGGAATAAGAAATTGTAGTTAACATTTTCCTCCATTAGAAGATCTCTCTTATATGCCCCTCATTGATTCCTCTTTTACAAATGTATCAATCCAATTGACACTGTTTTGAGAAGGATGTGGAAAGGTGTGAGGGAGGTGGGATGAATTCGTTGGATTTAAAGAACAAGAGAAATAATGTAAAAACTCGGCACTGACAATAAATAAAAAATAAGTGATGGAAGATTGATTCCATATGATTTCGAAGCTTTTTAAAACTGAATAAATTAAGGCCAATTTATGAAAAAATTCCTTATGGAGATAGATATTTCGCTATATAGAGACTGTTTTTAATGTAATCATGCGAAAAGGAGACCGTTCCTACTAGAAATTCATTATATGGAAAAATTTGGTGTATGGAGTTTCGTTATAGAGAGACTCGACTGTAGTTAGAAAGACAGAAAAAAAATAGAAATTACTCATGATGAAACGACTCCTTTGTTTTTTAGTTATTACTGTATTTTAAAAAACATTGAAAATAGCAAGTTTTTTTTAATACATATAATTTTTTTTTCGCATAAATATAACTTGGCTATAAATTAAATTATGAAAAAAGTACCATTAAAAAATCATAAGTACTTTTGAATTTTGAAGATCAGGGGTGGGAAAATACATATTTTTACTCGCCTTTTGACGAGTGAATTTTTGTAGTCTTTAAAAACTGCAAAATGAAGATACAATTTTTTTTTTTACTAATTAGCTGTATTTTAAAGACTTTTGCACATAGATAGAAGATTCATTGAGAAGGTACCTCTATGTCTGAAGTTATGTACCTTAAAGTAAGTCTTTATACTTATTAGATTTTTTTTTCCCCGATGCTATTTTAATATTTCCATAGATTGCTTACTTTTATTTGAAAAAGTAGCTTCATTGTTGCAACTGGCGTACATTATAACAAGACATTATAACTTTTGAAACAGTACAAAAAAGATAAACACTGACAGAAATATCAGTATTTACTATTATTAGTTCTATACATCAAAACTTTACATTTTCAAGATAATCTTAGGCAAAATAAGTTTATTAATTTAGAAATTTATTTTAAAATTAACAAATAAATACAAACTTGTGCAGAAGAGCATCCAGCTACACTTTCTTGTGAAGTGTGCAGAACTGGAGATGTAATACCTGGAATTGTAATAGATGTGTAAGCTTATAAGTTATAAAAAGCTTATTAGAAAAAAAAAAAAGGATGAAATTTTAGAACTTCACATTGGTTGATACAATTTTCAAAAATGACTAAATGGCCCATTTTCTGCATGCTGTCTCTTGAAGTAACAGCATGTAATCATCCATGACACTATGCAAAACTCATTCCGAATTAAGGTAGCAATTAAAACAATACATTTTTAAAACAGAAATAATTTATTTTAAAAAAAAAACTAATGAGGAAATTTTTTTAAAATCATATAACATAGAAATAGTCTTCGAGAAAATATGGCACATGTACCAAAGTATGTTTTTCTATTCAGCTTGAATACTATCAGCTTCAATGATTACTTCAGCAGGTCACACACTGAGGCAACACATGCAACATGTTGTATTATTTCAGTGAAAGAAAACTGGTTTGAAACAGCTTTCATTGTTTCAACCTGCTTTTTTCTTCTATATCACATTCCATTTTCAACCTGTCGCCTCAGTGTGTGACCTGCCTTAGACTTAACTGAATTTGGCATAATTTAGAGCTGATTGTGAATTCATTAAATAATAATTCAAGTTTAAGCAACAAACTTTTTTCTTTTGTAAATAGAACATAACTTATGACAGGTGTCCAATCCTCTGATAGACAAAATATTACATTTAATCAAGTTTAGCAATGGTATGAAATTAATATTAGTTTTATCTTACGCATTTAACAGTCAAGAAACAAATTTTGGTACATAAAATAAATACTTTAAGTAAACTACCTGAATATAATTATCCTAAATTTTAACTTTTGTAACCACTTAGCATTTTTTTCCCATCCCCCGAATCACACTGACATACAAATGATAGTAACAAAAAGTAATTATATCTCTCCTGTTTACAAATTTTAGCTCCTTTACATTTATATTGGATTCCATTTACTAGCCCCCCATGCCAAAAAAAAAAGGGGGGGGGGCTTTGATTTAAATCGTTATTCTGTACTCATGAATGTTAGCCTCATTTCAAATTATTTAACTCTTTATAATGACTAGTGAGGCGTCTAGGAACTGCCAGGTAATAAAATCTAGGTTAATTTTAATACAATACCGTTCTAGGGCTACTATTAGTTCTGATCACAATAAGAACAGTATCGTTAAGAAATTTATTGTTTAACATTTTATAGCACATTTTGAGATATACACAAATATGTCACATATCCAAAAAAAAATATTAATCCAACATTTATACTTACGGTTCACAGCTGAATTTTTTTCCTAGAAAGATGAAAAACATTGCAATTACTTTTTGTAATAATAATAAAATCAAACATTAATTAAAACAAATTAATTTTCACAGAGAAAAAAATTAACAAAAATTTTATATTTAAATAATTACATTAAAGAATTTTCAAGTTATTCAAGAATGCCTACTATGTACTATATGTCTTTACATTTTAAAATTTAAGCACAAAGTAAAATATAATTCAATGATAAATAGGTTATTTTATCTTGATACTTGCAAATTACCAACATTGAAACTTAAAATACAATAGACTCTCTCAAATCCACACAGCTTGGGACCAGAGGTTGGGTGGATTTTAGAATTTTTTGCATTTCTGGCCATTATTTTGTTTATATTTTTTAAACAATAATTTGAATGTAATTAACAATGCAATAGATATTATAAATGTTTACAATATAATAAAATATTAACACTAGAATGCCTGAAAATTCTACTCAAGCTTGAGAATATTTCTCACTGTGATTTTTATTCACAATTATTTCACTGATTTTTTAAACATAAATCTGTGTTTATTAAATGTAAATTATTTCAACAAAAATTATCTGGTTCAAATCTAATTTTAATTGCATGGTTGGAGTTTTCCTTCTGTGTGTTCTAATATTAAAATAAGTAATAAATTAATATAATAAAAAAATTAGGTAATTTTTAACATTATTAAAATATTAAAAGCAAAGGTCAAGTTTATAATCAATAATGTATGATTAAATATTCATTATAAAGATGAAATGTATTTTTTCTAAATGATTCTTTTATTCTATTCCCTCATAAATGTAAATAAGTCACATCAAAATCATAAAAGGAAGTTTTTAGGTTAAGCCAGACTTAATAACCAATAAAGCTTAATACATAAATATATTTGGTAAGAAACTTATGATTACCAGTGATATCGTCAATATCTTGAATTTTTTCTGAAACAAATTTATTTTTTCTTCTTAAAAAAAAAAAAAAACGCTAATTCAATCATATGAACAAAAATTACAAATTGAAATATATATGGAATTGATATAAAATTGTAAGTCAAATTTTGTCTCTGTATCTGAACTGAATGTTTCATTGTTTACATCCATAACTTATGTGCGGATTTGAGGGAGTCTACTGTATACAAAAAAATTTAATAATGTTTAGTTTGATAATACCAAATTACGGCATAGATGTCATATACGCACCCCATTTGCGTGTGCTTCCCCCCCCCCCTCCCCCCTGCCAATTTGGCATTACACATCTGTGCCAAGGAGAAGATTTGTTTAATAAGTTTATAACAATTAAGAATGTATTTGTTAAAAATAAAAGTTTATATCAATTGTTAGAAAAATAAAATGGGAAAAGTTAAAGATTTCAGTAAAATGTGCTGATTAAATGATACAACTGCATGCATTCAGCATGGCTATAAATATTACTATTTACGATTTATTGTGAAAATTATATTTACTGTTTTGTTACTTGTTAAGTTTATTATTTATAATTGTTTATTTATTGTTTCCTTTATTATTAAATTCATGTTTATTTACTGTTACTTTTTATTTTAATTCTTTAACTTGTTTTTATTATATACTATATCAATAATTATTTATATCAAACTATCATTTATTTATTTTTATTATTTCCTTTCTTAAAGTACTAGAATCTCTTTTCAACATTATTTAATTTTTATTTTGTAATAAAAATTCGCGCTCTGTTATTGCATGTAATTTGTAACTTATATGAAAAAACAAAATTTTTGCCAAATTGGCGCGGGAGGGGGGGTGGGGCACGCACAAACGTGGCGCGTATATGACATCTGTGCCCAAATTACTCTTAAAAATGTCTATAAATAAATGAAACTTATTACAATTATGTTTCATATGATAGTGTATTATCAATAAATTGCAGATAATAATTTAAACAAAAATATGATTATAAATTATGGGAAAATGTTTATGGCATTCAATAAAAATGTCAAAATTAAATGAACATGGAAGGAAACATGATAAGTAACGAAGTGGCTAACCGGACCGGATGTGCGCGTAGTCCACAGGCTACACGGACCGGGTCATGATTGCGCATGCGCAGACGATAGGATCAGCTGAGCGGGTGGCTGTCAACCGTGATGTCAATCGTAAGCGTGCACGTTGATTGGTGATAGGTTTCCCTCCGCGGTGAAACCTAGCAGCGCCTTGGGGAGTAAGTTGGGAGGGTTATATTGTGACTGAGGCAACCCTTTCAGCGGATTAAGTAGGGGTTGGGCAAGGGATTTCCTGGAAAACATTATCGGAAAAGCTTTCAAGAAAAGTAAATGCGACTGAATGCAAATTATGACATATAATTATAATTATGAGAACATTGTGACACGTTTTATCTTTTTCTTTTAACTATTAATTACAAATCCTTTTGCTTTGAAAACTGGTCTTATTATTTATGAAAAACGTAAAATGCTGAATTTTAATTATTTGTTGTAATTATAATTTTAATTTACGCTGAATACTTATTTAAAACAGGATTTTATTTACATAATTATACATCATTACATCATTTAATTACTAACTTATGTTAGTAATTAGAATGTTAATTGTTTCAGAAACCTGCAAGTCTTGATTCTTCAGTGGTTTAATGCAGGGAATAATAATAAACGAATTCAAATATAAAAAAAATCGATTTTAATAAAAATATTATTATTATTAATATTATTATTATTAATATTATTATTATTAATATTATTATTATTAATATTATTATTAATAATAATATTATTATTAATATTATTATTATTATTATAGTATATTTATACAATACTGAAAAAAAAATGCAGAAACACAAATCATGAGTTTTAATACAAACAAGCTATTGAGTTATATTTAGAACTATATAGATCATTGAATTAACTTTAGAAATAATTCTTTCTTTAAATGTTTAAGCGAAGCGCATATATTATTTTTAGCAATAACAATCTAAATTTTTCAAAAATATAAAATTTCATTAAATTTTTATTGTACCTCTTATTTTTATTTAAAATTGAGATTAAAAGTTAAATTCGGGAGGGGGGGGGGTACAAATAAAGTCTTGCATTTTTCATAATGTACCAGACCCGGCCCCAAAAATTCTGTTTAAATTTACTTGACCCTGGGGTAATAACGCCACGTTAAGGTTCTACCAATTTTCACGGCTTAGTTTTAGATTGTATTTTTCAAACAAATATAGGATCTGATACAGCAACTCATTGACTATCTATATAAAAAAAATAATTTAACAGATATGTATTCATAAAATGTAATGGCGTTTTTTCTTGACCCATGCTATTTGGCGTTATTACCCACCTATATGGGTAATAACGCCATGCAAACAAAACTATGAAATAAGATGGAATAATTGCATGTAGATAGCCCAATTCTAAAAGTACAAACTCTACAAACTTAGAAATTGAAAAATTGCATTCTAAGCTATTGAAAATGTTAAATTTTTTGTGAAAGTGTAAGAAAAATAAAGGTGTGGTGTGGGAGGGGGGGATGAGGCAAAATAATTTCAGACCGTGAGCTTCTTTTTGCTTAAAAAGGACCGTTTAAATAGAAATATGAGAAGCATTGCACAGTTTTAACTGTGTTTATTTGAATCAGTATTTAGGATGTAGCTCGGCCACTGTAGGGAATCAAACGGGGTATTAATGTCAAGGATTGGCGTTATTACCCCGGTATAGTTATTGCGCAGTACATTTTAAATTACAAATTATCTCGAGAAGATATCCAAAATCTTCAACAACATTTTAAAAGTACACGAAATGCACTACAAATTTATGTAATTAACAAAATATTTAGGGATAAAAACATAGTCTTCACATCACAAAACGTGTCTCGCAAATTTTAGATCAAGCGTTAATTTTAGTTGTTTGTAAAAACAATAAGACCTAAAAATGAAACAAATTAACTTGAAGTTGTTTTTTGCGATTTATATGACTCAAAACCGTTCTGCGCAGAGCACATGGGTGTCATTTACCTGATTATTTCATAATTATGCAAAATATAAGCACTTGGCGTTATTACCCCGCCTGGCGTTATTACCCCAGGGTACCTTATATTGTTTAATCTTAATTTATATCTTGCTAAATTCTTCTTTTGATTCAATTATTAAAAGCAGTATCTTCAATTACCGTCTGCTATACCAATTTTGTTTTATATAAAATTATGAACATTTCTTTAACATTTAAAAACCTTGAATAAAGAATTCGGATCGAATTGTATTTATTTTTTTTTCCTGGTTGTCATGTTTTTCTGCGCAGTATAAAAACAAAAGGGAGGATGGTCGTCCGGGCGGCAGAATGAAAAACGGAGATGGCGCCAAATGAAGACTTTTTATTTATAATATATAATATAATAATTATATATTATTAATAATTTTTCACATAATAATTAATATATTAATATAATATAATAATTGTAAATAAATAATATAAGTAAATTATTAAAACTAGCATACCCAGCCCGCTTCGCCGGGCTTAATTTGAAGGTTTATTTAATAATTTATGTGTATGGTACGCTTCTCTCTCAGCTCGCGACGGATCCCCCGGTGACTCTCCCCGGACCATCGGCACTCCACGTGCGTCGGGTGAGCGTCAGAACAAACTTTCAGCATATACATATGGGTGGTTGTACTTGAATGCACAGACCTGCGCGTTTTTTTCTATCTTGCTTTTATACCTCTGGACCGAGTTGGCGCATTGCCAAGATTTGCTTCCTCTGGACCGAGTTGGCGCATTGCCAAGATTTGCTTCCTCTGGACCGAGTTGGCGCATTGCCAAGATTTGCTTTCGCCTGTGCCTCAATTATCCTCAGAATTCCTTTTATATATATAGATTATAATGATAATTAAACAATAAATAATGTATAATACAATAAAACCTCCATAACAGACACTCCCGAATAGCGGACACCTCTATTTAATGGACAGTTTTCCGATCCCTACCCCCAAAACCTAAATTCTTGCATGTTTAACCTCTAAATAACGGACATTCCGAATAGCGGACACAATTTTCGGCGATAAAGAATGAAAAATATTTTTTTAACGAGAAAAAAGAAGAAAAAAGTAAAAAGGCCTCTAAATTTATCAGGGCAATGTGTCACAAATTTTGTGATCACAAATAAATGTAGATCGTGGTCTGGGGAAAATCATCCCTCAACGTTCAGTGTTGAATTCTGGGGGGGGGGGGGGGTGCCCGGGTGGGACATCTTCCAGGGCATTGAAATTCCCCTCCCCCCCCGGAAGGTTTAGAGATTTTGTGCTTTTAATAATCAAAAAGTGCAAATCCCCTTTCCTGCCCGGAACTCTATAATGTTTAATAATGTCGCATTGAAAAACAAATTAGATGTAATCGCAAGCAAAAGAAAACTTTTTCAACATTTTTTTTTTTTTTCATAAGAATGTAATAAACAGTGGAAGAAGGTGTGCACAATTTTATTTCAGTTTCAGTTTTATTGTTTAAAAAATAATTCTAATTTTTGATTAATCATATAATAGAGGTTATAGGACATATAAAAGTCAATTCATGATACATTAAGCATTTCTTAGTGATTTTTGTATCTTTGAGGTTTCCCCAATAGTAATTTTTATTTTTTAGAAATTTACCAATAATTTTAATTTATCAAATTTATTTTTCAGTAAAAAAAAAAAAAAAAAAAAAAAAAAAAAAATCAAGCTTCGCCAAAGAAGCTCGGGCTTAAAATTTCAATACCAACTAGTTCTCTCTCTCTCATTTTAGGAATTAATTCTTCTCTTTTATAATAATTGTTGACCAAGTATCACTCTTTCATTCTTCTTTAGCCCCAACTTTTTATAAATTTATTATTGCAAAAAATAAGAAAATAAATTACTAGCTACTTATTCATTACTTGTAAAAATTGTTGTGCTGATTTTATATAAAAGAATGAATAACTTGATTAGTTAAGAGGCTACATCAGTTAAGTGAAAAAATCCATTCGCTAATGCTAATCCTGACGAAGCAGTATTTCGGTTGCATTTCAATTTTTTTTTATAATGACCTTTTTTTCTTTGGATAACTGAGATCAATCTGTACCAAAACCATTTCTTATTTTTTCAGTTTTGTTTAAAAATATGTTTAATTAGGCCACTTTCTTAAATGAAAGCATCTTCACAAAAAAAATTAAATAATAAAAAAAAACTGCAGTCAAAATCGAAAAAGTAAAAATCTGTTATTCAGATCAATCTCAGTTATCCAAAGAAAAAAAAATTAAAAATACTGACTTGCAACCGAGATATCGCTATAAATTTCTTCAATAGGATTAGCTCAAGCCTTTTAAGGTTGTTCTTAAATCAAAAAAAGCAACTTTGTGACACATGCTTTGATTTATTTTTGTTCGGAAATGCATGAAACTAGCAGGTGTTGTTATTATTCAGAAACTGCCTAATTGCACTCAATTTTCTGTTTTTTTTTTTTTTTTTTTTTTTTTTTTTTTTTTTTTTTTTTTTTTTTTAAACACAATAGATTTTTCACAACTAGCTTTCAAAGTTGACACTTTTGAACACATTTACCGACGAAAGCAGAAAAACCGATCGAAAAGCAGGAGAAAAACGGGTAATTAAGTGATGGAAATAGCTTAGAACTGGATGGGTTGCGGACATAATCCCCGCGGACAAAATCCCCACGGACAAAATACCCGCGGACAAAATACCCACTGGACAAAATCCCCACGGACAAAATCCCCACGTGTATTTAGAATTGTAATACTATCTTATAAAACATAATTTTATTGATAAAGATTTTAATAAAAGTAAAATTAGTCTAACTGAAGAATTTTGCGCATCTTACAGATTTTTTTTTTTTTTATATAAAAAGAAATGTAATTGCATTCATAAATAACATAGTAGATAACTCAGAGAGTAATCCCCCGTAGTTTGATGGTCACAAAATTGAGCAACTGAAACCTCAGGATTTAATAAACTATGTTATATAATAATAATAATAACTTTAAGATATATGATGCATTTGTATGCATGATTGTCTTTTAATTTATCATGAATCTTTAGGATAGAATTTTTACATTATTTTTTAAAATGTAGAGATAGATATTTTCACACTTTTTCATTCATTTATTGTTTTAATTGTAACTCACCGTGTTGGAGTTTTTAATAACTCGTTAATTCTGCGTTGACATTGTCGTAAGCAGTAAATAGTCGCAGCTTTAGAGCTATTACAGCGAATATACAACTTATATACTGTATGTGCTCATAAGAAGCCATACCATTCACGCAAAATACCCATTTGCTAATGTTAATTCTATGTAGAAATTTTTTTTTTCTATGAAGATTTTTTTTAATTTTAATTTTTATTTATTGAGTTAAAATTTTGATTTTTTTTTAAATTAATTATATAATTTGTAAACAAAATCACATGATAAAAATTTCTCATAAATATTATATATATATATTCAAATTATGGGGTAAAATGAAATCGTTATAAATATTATTTGCAGAATTTCAATTTTTTTTTTCACTCAAATAAATAGGAATATAAACGCTTTAATTTTCATTCAGCATTTTTGGAAATACTAATTTAAATAAAAATTAAAAATACTTAAATTAAAAATATGAAAAAAATAAAACTTAAAAAAACGTCATATTTTTAAAAGTAATTATTTTTTTAATTATTTGTTGAATCAAAATTACTGTAAAAGAATTAAGAAAGACATATTTCAAGTTTGAACCATTTATCTGTAACGATTCTTGACTTATAGCGGTTTATCTAAGAGAAATTATGAATAAACCCATCATGAAGAAAATTGCACTTTCGTTGTTTCCATATCAATCTTTGCTGGAAAGTGCTAGATTTTGAAAACAAACCAAAACATAAAATTTAATATTTCCTTTTCCAATTAAGATAGAAACATGATTATTATTATTATTATTACACTGTTTATTTTATTTATTTATTTATTTTTTAGGAAAATTTGAAAGTTTTCGCGTCTTGAATTCAAGCTGGTTTTAATACTGTTTACGAAACTATTGCAAAATCAGTATGCATGTTTCGAAGGGAAAATTATAAAAAACAAATACTAGTTATTCCGACTTTTTTTTCTTTCAGGTATGGATATTTTATTTTCCGCTGTGTGTCGATCTATCTAACTGCATTTTCGAATGATTTTTTTTTATCATTGTTATTATTCCTCGATCCAAAATGGGCTGTTATCTTTTTTCAACTTAATTCTTTATTTTTTACTCGGAATTTTTTGAGAATTTTTAAAAATAGGCTTCTTATCCACAATTTTAAAAAAAAAATCACATTTTTAGTTACAATAAAATAAACACACATGCACAGACACACGGTGACTCATATTTTTCGAAACAATAGGCTTTCTCTTTAAATATTGTCCCTAGGCACAATACTTAGAGTTGCAAAGTTTCTCTTTTTTTTCTAACTTATTTATTGCCTAAGTGGGGCAGAATCAGATAAGGCTGCAAATTTTGATAAAATAAGTTGCAATTACACAGGGGGACTATTTAGGGAAATACAAAAATTAAATTTTTATACGGCCCTGGTTGGTTACAATTTCCCCTTAGGAAGTTTTTCCTTATCCTTTTTTAATTAAAAAAAAAAAAAAAAAAAAAAAAAATCTATCTTGATTCTTGCGAAATTCAGAGAGTTATGTCTATTTTAATAATTCGCAGTGTTTCAGACACAAATGGAAATTCGCGTTATTTAATGCGCAATGTTACGGTAAAAATATCAAGGAAACATTAATTTTTCTTTTATTTATTTATAGAGTTAGAATTTTGAAAGCTTTGAGATGGTTAACCATATAATTTATAAACAGAATCACATCATAAAGCTTCTTTTAAAAATAAAAATTCATTAAAGAGTAATTTAAAATTGTTATCAATCAAAGTTTCATTCGTCGAATTGAATTTTTTTCTTTTGATTAAGTATCTTATTTTTTATTTTGATTTAGCATTTTAAATATTATTTATTTAAAAAAAATAAAATATTTAAAATAGCAATTTAAAACTAATCGGATGTGGCAATCCCAAAATTTCTGTCTCATGCAAGTGAATATTTCAAAAAGCGCTACCAATGCGCGAAAGTAAAATAACAAACTATGCTCATCGTGAGGATTCTAAGGACATGAAATTCCATGCATTATTTCTTGAAATAGGACAGTTGCAATATTGGAAAAAAAGCAACATAAAAAGCGCGCCACTTGTTGGGCAACTTATACCAAAACATAAAGTGCAATAATATTTATCAAGCTATACCTGAATCTGAAATTTGGTGAAGAAATTCATGTATTAGCTCTTGGATTAGAACCATTGAAGGAATCGGGAAAAAATCAGCATAGCAGCATCACCTATTGGATTATTGACACTAAAATATAAACAGAGCTAGTTTATATCACGGATTTACTAAATCTGAAGTTTAATGAAAATCCGCATATTAGTCATTGAGATAGAGCTCTTGCAAAAATCGTAAAATAATAAAACATAGCAGTGCCACCTGTTGAATGATTTACAACAATAACTGATCAGTTTCAATGTATATCAAGAACTATCTGAATATGCATTTTTATTAAACTCCGTGCATTACTTCTTGAAATAGAGCTATTGCAAAAATCCTGAAAAATGCAGCATAGCAGCGCCACATGTTAAGCAATTCACATCGAAATGTAAACAAAACTATATTATATCATGGGTTTACTGAATCTGAAGTTTAGGGGAAATCCTAATGAGATATAGATGTTGCATAAATTGTAAGGAAAAAAAAATGCAGTATAGCAGCGCCATTTGTTGAGAAATTTACACCAAAAACAAATCAGCAACAATTTATATCAGGGATTACCTGAATATAAATGTTTAGCAAATTCAGTGCTTTAATTCTTGAGGTACAGCTTATGTCACAGACAGAGCCATAGACTCATAAACAGACATTTTGTAAAAAAAAAAAAAAAAAAAAAAAAAAAAAAAATGTTTTTTGGGAATTTCTGACTTTTAAAACGTAAAAAACTGGAATTCGAAAATTTTCATGAATCCAATACTTTCTTCATATAAAAATAAAAGAAAGTAAAAACATTAATTATGAACAATTTGAAATATTTTCTTTTAGACATCTTACAAAACGCACATAGATAAGCAAAATAGATGTTGCAAAGAAATATTCGTATCTACCAATGTATCACTTTTCTTATTATTATCCTTCTAGTAATTTTTCTTGAAGATGTGGCCATTTTTGTGATACTCTGCATATAAATGTGAGTAGTACTGGGTGCATAATTTATGCATACATATAATACATATGAAGTTTAGCACTAGCCACTTCCACATTATTCACAAAAAATTCTATCATTCATCATGGGAGATCATTCCAAAATATTCATTGCCCCCCCCCTCTCCTTATCCCCGTCATAGCCGTACTCGGACCCTGTTTCCTTTATATTTAACAAGATACTTTGCATTTAACATTTCATGGCTAAGACTGTGGTAAACTCAGTAGTACATTTTTCCACCCCCTCCCCCACCCTCCGCAGAGTACCAAGAATGCCGAAATAAATTAAAAATCATCATCAGGTGATATTATTTACTAAAAATATGCATTTTCTAAAATTGATCCAGAAAGTATCTTATAGATTGTATACTCCCTCCTCGGTGAATGAAAGGGGGACAAATTAAAACAATCATTACATCTTTGAAAAAGAAAAAGAAAAAAAAAACTTATAATTTTAAAAATATTAATATTTGTATAAACGAGATCTAAAATTTAAACTAAATTCGAAGCATTAGACAGACTTTAATACATTTAAAAAGCAATTAAATTTAAAAAATATATATATCAATTAAGAAAATAATCAATTTTAAAAATTGCTTCATATTTAGTGTAAATAGTCTTTTATTTCAGACTTTAAAATGTACATGTATATTTAAGAAATATAAAATATCTATCACATAACTTATAACTTCCAACTGTCACTTTCATTTGTCAAATAAGCTTAAAACATTTTTTTAAATGTTTAGAGATCCTTTTCGAAAAAGAAACTTGGTCAAAATAGAGCTTTTATTCAGCAAAGAGGGTGTTTTGTCCGGTGGAGTTTTTGTCCGGTGGTGATTTTGACCGCGGGGATTTTGTCCGTGGGGATTTTGTCCACGGGGATTTTGTCCTGGACTCAACTGGATAGGTAATTTAATTATCATGAAATGGAAAAATAAGTTTGGTTCGAAATTGCTTCCATAGTCAGGCATTCCAATTTCATATATTTCTGTTAAAAAATGAATTTGCAAATGTGTCAAAACGTTTTGCGCTTGTTGAGCGGAGCAGTTAAAAACACCCTTAAGGGTGTATTTCAATCCAAACTGCTCTTTTTCTGATTTATTTTTAAATTCATTTTTTTCTCAAACGCATTTAACTTGAAAATTCTCTTATTTAGAAGCTACATAATGTGTCGTGGTTGTCGATTTTTTGATAAATGCAGAAAATATTTCTAAAATGCTGTCAAAGTTGGCGCTTTGAACCGAATATTTCGAAGCGAGAGTTCGTGAACGAAAAAAGTGGTCATACTGAGAAACTGAGAACATAATTATTTATAACTCAAATTCTAATTGAGAGATAAATAAAATCGGATAGCCTTCTCACACATGTCTTCAAAAAACAATTCGGTAATGTTTTTACTTTTAAAAATGAGTATGAAAATGTGTCTGAGAAATTTGAGCCGTTGAGGGTAGATAAATGTTTTTTCCAATGCATCCTTAAAGGAAATTATGACATTGCAAATTATATTAGATTTAAATATCTATATTAAATGAAAAACTGTTTGTTCCAGTAAAAGACTCACTGTTTACAAACTTATTGTACTTATATTGACAAATCTGGGGAACAATTAATCTTAAAAATAATTATATAAAGCTTATTTTTCTTTATTTATAAGGCAAACTACCTATATATTTTTACCAAACTACGTTCATCTTAGATTTTATTACATTTTTATTCTTTTTTCATAACTGCCAACATCTCCCGTTTTATTTTACCCGGAAAATTTTTATTGTAAATTTTACCATTTCAAATTATTAAAGCCTTTCAATAAATAGCCTGAAATAGACGTAATAATATTCTTCTTATTATTAAAATTAGATTGTTTTCGTTAAATTTTGTTTTCATTTATTTATTTCGTTTTAAAATACCAAATATCATTCAAGTGTAAAAAATTTCTAAAGCAATTAACTCCCTGATCAGTAAAATGATCCATATTTTATGCTTTAATTAAAAGAATAATGGATAAATATTATGAATATCAATGATAAAGTATAGTTAAAAAAAATAAGTGTAACATTTTTGTCACAACTCTCTTGTTATCAGAAATTTCTGTGCTTGTTTTTCCATTAAAAAGTGGGTGGTCGATCTTTGTACTCCTAGATGTAATTAGTTTCAAGGAAATACCTGTCACCTAACACATGACAAAAGGGGAGACCTTTTGCAATAATAAATCCCTTTTGCACACAGTCAAATGCTTAAAGCATGCTTCTGTTTCAAGGGCAAACAGCAAGTTTGAATGTACTGCACTGTCGATTCTGCAACGCTGGGCACGGGCTTTATTCTTAAACAATAAGAAAACCATTCATCAAATTTTCCCCACCACGCAGTAAGAGGATTAGAGGAAGAAAGATTAATCGTTCTTTTAAATAGTAGGTTTGCCTAGAGAGGACCTATTTCAACAGCCATTTTGATGCCTGGAAGAAGAAAAAGTAGGTTTTTAAAACTTTCCTGCAAAGTTTAACGTGTTTATGCTTTCGGTTATTGTCTGGCCGTCTGTCCGCACTCTAACCCCAGTAAATATACTCGGATTGCCATGAAATTTTAGGAAATTACTTATGTATAACCTAGAACGATTCCTTTTGAAAATGAAGTTTCTAGCATGATTACTTTATTTACAGGGACAGTCAAAAAGTTAAAACACACTATTTAAAAAAAAAAAAAAAAAAATTTTAACTTATAAGGCAGCTAAGCTTTTTCAGTAATTGCCACAATTTTCCATAGAAACTTATTATATTTTATTCCTGTAACATCTCATAGATTTTTGAGATAATAGTTTTTCACCATGAGTTCATTTTTCACTATTATTTTCGTAAGGGTTTACGCATGATGTTGATTCTAAAAGATACTGACATTCATTCAGTAGGAGAAAAAAGGGGTATTTTTCTGTAATCAAAGTGAAAGATATTATAGTATTGGAAGCATTGCAACTTAAGCTGTCAAGAATTTTTTCGATATTAAGAATTTTTTACGATAAAATATGAAAATAGGCAATTCTTGGATATTTATTTAATTTAGTCTTTTGCAAATACTCAGCTATATATTCCAAAAGTAAATACCTACCCGGTGGGTAATAATCATTTTTCACTATCACTGTATCCAATCCAACAGGCCAAAAAGGTTAATTTTTTCTTCTTTTGAAAAATTTCCTTGAAATCAATAATTTATAGTGTTTGTTTAAAAAGTTCTTGGGAAAAAAATCCAATCAAAAAAAAAAAAAAAAATGCGTATGTAATGTTTTTTTATTTTTTATTTTATTTTATTATTATTTTTTAAATATTTTTAACTTTTTTTTTTTTTTTTTTTTTTTTTTTGCTACAATCAAACACTTTTGCAAAGTTTTTACGGAAATTACTATACGCGAAATTTTTCTAAGTCTCTTTTAAGAGGAGAAATTTATCAAATATGTTTAATTAAATTATTAAGTATTATAATATGTAATAAATATAATAATTATTATATAATAATTATTAATATATTGCTTTAATTAAAATATCATTAATATATTTCTTTTCTTCATTGTAATGGACTTGTCCTTGTGACAGTAAAACAAATAGCTCCGTCCTGAATCATATTTCCCTTCTAAATTTACTACAGGAAAGAAAATTTTTTAGACACAAATTGAAAAGTGAGTTATTCAAGATATAATGTTACTTTAAACAGTTCCATGAAATCTTTAAAAAATATATTTATTGAGTTAGAATTTTATTTCTTTCCCTCGTCTGTGGTGGTTAAAAATATAATTTGCAATCAAAATCACATCCCAAAATTTCTCATAAAATTTTTATAAAAATTTAAATTATTATTATTATTATTTTAAGTGGGGTAGTTTAAAACTGAACTCTAAACAATATTTTTCGAATTTCAAAACTCTTTCATTTATTAAAAGATAACATTAAAAGAAACATCCATATAACTCCAAAAATAATAATTCTATTAACTAACAATTAACTCCGTCGGATTAAAAGTCTCATTTCCAATTAAAATATACCTCTGAATTGAAATTTGAATGAAATACAGGGTCATGAAAAATCGAAGAATGTGGAAAACAAGATTACAAATATCTCGGCAACTAATAATCCGATCGACTTCGTTCTATATGCAAAATGTGTGTTATTTTATTGCCTTTTATGTCCATTCCTTAGAACAAAAAAATTCGAAAATTTTTATATACCTTTCATCAGAACGAATTTTTCGAGAGTTCGAAAAAAATAGTTCCGGATAATCGAGGTTGCTGATATAAAATAGGGTTCGTCCCATTCTTACATACTAACTACATACAAAATTTCAAGTCTCTATCTCAATTTGTTCGGGAGATAGAGCGTTTACAGACAGACAGACAGACGGACGGCAAATTTTTTTTTTCTAAAAACATGTTTTTCGGAATCTCCACTATCTAAAACGTGTAAATCCGTCAAAAAAAAATTTTCGATTTTCAAAACGATTGCAAGACTTACCCTATACTACGTATGATGGGTAAGTAACAAGTGATCTAATTCAGATTTCTCGGTGTACAGAATGTAAATGCATTGCATTTTTTATTCAAAATCTAATATATGTGTTACATTTAATATATTTTACTATACTTCCAACTAACAGCAAAAAGCATTTATGATATACGATTTTCAGACAAATTGCATTTTTAAATATATTTCTTGCTATTTCAAGATGCAAAGCAGGCATAAAATTGCATAAAAATAAAGAAAAGCGCGTGAAATGGGAAAATAAGAAATAATTTAAAATAGTATTTTAATGCCTGCCTTTTAGATAAGATTATTTTTTCCACAAAAAAAAAAAAAAAAAAAAATTATACTTTTGTTGAAATGCTGCTTTATTTTTAGGAGAAATGGGGGAGAGAGAGAGAGAGAGAGAGAGAGAGAATCAACAGTAATACACTATATGGCCAAAGGTGACTGTCCACTTGCAATTTTAGACATTCTGTGTGTGTGTGAAAATAACTTTTCCAGCGATAATTTAAATAACTGTATTTTAAATTCTCTTCAAAAATCGAAACCCAATATCTGCAACCGAAATCGTAAAAGTAAAAATACACATCGATCTCAGCTATCCAGTGCAAAAAGAATCGTATAAAAATATTGCAATGCAAGCGAGATATCATCCATTATTGGCATTTAAACTTATAATGTGGCGATAGTTTTTGGGTTGAAGGGATAACCTAGTAGTACCGCTTTATCTCCCCAACGAATTGATCTAGAGACTTGAAATTTTGTATGTACTTAGTATGCAACAAGACAAAGAAGCCTATTTAATATCAATAACCTCGATTATCCGGAACTATTTTTTTCGTACTCTCGAAAAAATCGCTCTGATGGAAAGTATATAAAAATTTCCGATTTTTTTAATTTCAAGGCATGGTCGTAAAAGGTGATAAAATAGCAAAACTTTTGCACCAAGAACGTTATCGATCGGATCATTAGTTGTCGAGATATTTAGAATCGAAAAATGAATCCCGCAGATATTACGTCGAATTTTTACGTCCCTGTATTTCATTCAAATTTCGATTCAAAGATATATTTGAATGTGAAATGAGACCCTTAACCCGACGCAGCAAATTGTTAGTTGATAGGATTGTTACTTTTTAAGAAAAAGCGTGGCAAATGTGGTGCGTGTTCTTTATTTTCTTTTTAAAATAATTTCAATTTTTTTTTTAAACACAATATATTTTTCATACCAAGCCTACAAAGTGGATGTTTTTGAGCACATTTCTCGACGAAAGCAGAAAAACCGGTCGGAAAGCAGGAGAAAAACGGGTGATGACGTGATCGAAATCGCTCATAATGTCTCTTATAATTCTAATCGCTTAAGAATGTATAAATACATAAACCAAATAAAAGATTAGACACAAGTTCGATGAAAGAAAAATATAAGTGCAGTGATTGAAGAAAAAAAAAATCTCATGTCATACAGCAGCTGAATCTTATTAAGTTGCATATATGTATGTAAATAACCTTATTAAAAATGTCTAAATAGGAACCTAAATATAGTAATAATTTTTTATTCAAAAATTCTGAATCTATTTTGTACAAGTATATACAAAAAAGTTCACAATTTCACAAAAACTTGATTACATGAAAAAAAAATCTAGATATGTAATTAAATGCAACTTAACGTAAATTAAAGTAAATGCAACTTAAAGTAAATTAAACGCAACAGGTTGGCATGTTCAAATTTTTAAAAGATAACAACAATATGAACTTTTAAACAAAAAAAAAAAATCCTTCCTTTTTACTACCGTCAAATCAAAACGAGCAAACTGTCATAATCAAGAACTATAACTTGTCATAATCAAGAACTATAACTATTCGCTTCCTCAATACGACGATCGGTAGCAGACGGGAAAAAGCAGCTTATCCAAGTCAAATATGGCGGCCGTGGCGTTGTAACAGGGGGGTAGGAAAGGCTTCAAGTGACGTCACACATGTCTCCTCCATATACCTTCTTTTCTTCATGTGCTGAACCTATCGTCTGCGCATGCGCAATCATGACCCGGTCCGTGTAGCCTGTGGACTACGCGCACATCCGGTCCGAGTAGAAGCGGCCTGATAAATAATGTGCTAATTTATTTCGAAAAAAGGTTATTAGTTTTATGGGGTAGATGCATTTGCCAATTGTTTAAAAAAAAAAAAAAAGGAGGAGTACACTAAATTTTCTTTAAAAGAAAAAGAAAAACAATTTTAACATGAAGCTTCTGAATTTTTTTAGATAAAAATATTTGATCAGAAAAATTGAAACTACATTAAATCACAAAAATAAGTTTTTTGTAATTGATTGAAATAACAAGCTTCACACTGTTTAATGCAGTCAGAAACAAACAAACAAAAAACTAATTGTGGGATTTGTTTTTTCTGTACGATTGAATTTGTTTAAAAAACTCATTAACAGTTACTATCAATTTTTTAAGGAGTTACATGCATCTATCAATACAAATATGTGTTTATGAATAAAATTAAATAGGAGTAATGAACATAACTTACTTTAAGCAAATGTGACGCCGAATCATGATCATCTTCGACGATTCCCTTAAAACAGGTTTGGCCAATTAAACTAATTACTTTCTCTTCCTGCTCTGTCAACTTTATTTTAGTTGCAGGGCCACCTCCTGTTCCTTTTGTAAATTTTTCTATCAGAGCTGCTTTGCTTTTGGTTCTTGATTTATAATTTTTCCACTTAAGTCGTAATTGTTCACCGGTTCTGTTATATCCGAGGCCGATTGCATTTACAAACACGGCCATATTTTCCCATTCTTTTTTTATGTATACCTGGTCTTTATTCAACTCTCCTGAAATTAATTCAGGACAGTTTTCCAAGTAATTAATCATCGCTTCAATTTCGTCGTTAGAAAAATTAGCGCTTCTTTCTTTTGAATTAGGCTTTGACATTTCTAAACTCCAAACGAAATTTATTAAACTGATAGCACAAACAATAAAGTATAAAAAAATTCAAATGAACTAACTCGAGTACACGTGCTATTGTTTATTTATACCTTCCAGAGTTTACATGATCAGCCAATCACAAAGCATATCGCTGGAAATAATCGATATGCGCGAAACCGAAAGTTACATCTTTGTAACCTGCTTGTAACCGTAACAAGTGTTTCTCCAGTATCGCTTTTTTTGTAACGGTTACAAATTTCAGATTTGTAACCAGTGACTGTAACGGTTACAACCGTTTCTGCTGTATCCGCTCCTTAGCCTTAAAAAAGGCTTGCAATGTGAATCCATTTATCGCTCAAATTTTAGTGTAACAAACAAAAGCACGTGGGAAATTGGAAAGCTTCCAAAAAAGGAAGGGATTTTGTATTAATAAGACGAATTGAAAGAAATGAATTACAGCTGGAGCATTTTTTAAGAAGAAATAGGAAATTTTTAAAATGGTCTTTGTTCTATTATTATTTATTAAAAGAAATGTTTACTTTTAAAATAATTGAAATTGGGAAATTATATTATTATTATTATTAAATGTCATTATTATTATTAAATTTCAAATTAAAATTAAATAAGAAATTGAAAACGTTTTATACGAACTAAAAATTGTATTATTAAAAGTTTTCTTTTTACAGTAATTTTTATTAACACTTTTCAACAAAATTGAAAAATGTTTATGCATTCGTTTTGTCTGTCCGTCTGTCCGCGCTCTAACTCTCGTAAATATACTCGGAATGCAAAGAAATGTTACCATATTACTGAAGTTTACACAAGCACAAACCCTATTAAAAATGAAGTTTCTACCACGATTAGTTCATTTACAGGGACAGTCAAAAGTTTTCGATTATATTAGGGCCAATGGGGAAAAATCGTTTCAAATTAATTTTAAAGATGTTGCGGCCGGACAAACGTATTCACATTTATATGCATCTACGAAAAGCACACTAAAATATGCAGCTAAAAGAATAGTTATTCATTTACAGGGCCACACAAAATAATTCTAATACATGATAATAAAGGAGGAAATTGTTTGCGACATATTTTAACGATGGTAAACGGTATCATGTGTAATCAAATTGATATACGTCGCTGAGACTTAATATGAGTTATTTCAAGTATAATACGAAGTGCATAGCATTTACAGGGACACACAAAAGACTTTAAAAAGCATATTCTATTCGAAGTACTGTATATTACGCATGGTAACTGTTCCATGGATGAAAGGCATTTTTAATTATGATATGCGCTTTTAAGTGTCACTAAATGTATTCACATTATATGGTGTGCATAAATGCTATAATAGTTACACAATTAAGATATACAGGGTTACTCAAAAGAACTCGGAAAAGTTACTGAATGTGAGTGTAATTTACTTAAAGGTTTGTTTTTAAAAAAGTTTTGCATTTTTACGTCGATTCGCATTTAGTTTATCGTGAAATGTTTGTAGAATATAGATTAAATGATATACAGGGTCACGCAAAGAACTGGATACAGGTTTGTTTAAGAATGACAATTTCTGGAAATATGATTTAAATAGTTTAAAGAGTATCGTTGTTTGATT
This sequence comes from Maratus speculifer, assembly GCA_964019185.1. Taxonomy (NCBI): domain Eukaryota; kingdom Metazoa; phylum Arthropoda; class Arachnida; order Araneae; family Salticidae; genus Maratus; species Maratus speculifer. The sequence goes on from OZ025293.1 coordinate 54,372,185, forward strand.
AACATTTTTTATTTATTTTTTTATATAATTAATTTTAGCAAAATACTTTCGTGTAATAAAGGTACTAGGTAAACTGCAGGGCTGAACAAAAGTATTGAAGTATGTTTTACATATATTCGTATAAACTGCCAAAAGAAAATTTCATCCAGCTAGTCATTTTTTTGCTAAACTAAATTTCTCCATGATATATATATCAACCGACAAATCAAATATAGAGCCATTCAGAAGTATTGGAATACATATTTGGTAATGGGCAGTAACACCTATTTCCCTGAATAACGAAGTTTTGTTAAAGAATTAAGGAAATTTGGATAGTGTTTTATAATCTATGCTTAACGCGGGATTTTTTTTTTTTTTTTTTACTGGTTACTACTTTGTAACGTAGATGAAAAATGTTTATGACTCCGGTTTGTGTGGCCGAGTTCTAACTCTTGTAAATAAACTCTGATGCTCGTAGCATTTTTTATATGTTATTGACGTGTACTGTACCGTGATCGCTATTGAAAAGGAAATGTGTAGAATTTATAGTTCATTTTCATAGACAGTCTAAAGTATTCTGTTACATTATGGTCAATGGGAAAAATCGTTTCAAGTTCATTTCAATGACGTTAGACCATTTAAAACATAAAGAAATTGATATGCATTTACAAACGGCAGTATAACAAGCATTTTGTAGAATATGGGATTTGTTAAACATTTATTATTTATTTAAAGAACCACACAAAAGAATTCCGTTTATGGGGATAATGATATATGGTTGGGAGCTTTTAGCGGCTAAAATATGTTACTAAATTATAGTGAAATAGACATAAACTATTCACTGATTCTCCTCAACGCTACATTTCCGCACCCACATTCCTTTACAAATCTGCTCATTAATGTTCCCGCTAATTGCTTTTACATTTCTGATGCATAACTTTGAAACACCCTGTATAGGCATATTCAAAATGTGAAGAGTATAGCTCAATATAGTTTAAAACCGGCTTTTTCAATATTTTTCGTGATGATATAAAATTTCACGCAAAGGAAAGTAAGAGTGTTTAAAATGATATAATGTTGCTTAAACTGTAATATTGAAAAATTATAATATTGCAACATTATAAAAAAGTGATATTATAATTTTGCTTATTTGCTCAACGCTTAAAGCTGCACAAATAAAAATGTATGTTAAATTTGCAGCGAGACTAGATCCTTGAATGGGTCGGGTTGTGTATTTTACCTGAACACGAAAATTCTATTCAAATCGGAATCCAACATAAATGTTTTTTTATCGATCTGAACCGCTAATATTTGAATTCGAATCCGACACATAAACAGTATTGCGCCTGAAACAGAGCTAATTTTAATACTTACAAAGTTATTAAAAAATTCCAAAACATGTTTTAAAACAAATATTGTTAGCATATAGTCATGCTTTACATTAATAAGAACAATTTTTGACAAATATAAAAATTTTACTTCTTCAAAATAACAGCATTATCAATAAAAAATTTTGAGAAACAATTAATAAACAAGTTGGAAATTACACGTGAAGCGTAACAAATGAGGTGCGTTCGTACGATAACGAAGTTTTTAAAAAACGAATATTCAGATCTTGCTGATATAGTTAGACAGTACTTCGGTTACATTACAGTAGTAGAAATCTTTGTGTTCCTGTAAATATACAGGAAGTACTTTTTATTACACCTCAGCAACTTATATCATATTCATAAAATGCTAAATAGTGTAATGTAATTAAAACACGCCCCACAAACAATGTTTCTCCGTATAGCTTTATGCAATGGAATACTTTTGTGTGCTCCTGTAATTTAAAAACAAATATTCTTTGCATCACAGATTGTACAGAATGTATATTTTAGTATATATATACTTCATAGGTTCATGTCAGTTTTATTATGTTTGAATTATTTAACATTATTAAAATGCATTTGAAAAAAATTTTCCCATTGACCGTAATGTCATGGAATATTTTTTATTGTTCCTGTAATTGATTTATGCATCCAATTTCTATAAAATTTAAAATGACAACAAAATTATGTAATAATTATTTGTTTTAAATTTCAAATGATTAAAATGCATTTGAAACCCCCCTTGACCGTAATGTAACGGGATACTTTTGATTGTCCCTGTAATTCATCTATGCATAATTGATCTAGCTTAAATTTGAAATAACTTGACAAAATTATGTATTAATTATGTATTTTAAACTTCAAACGATTCGATTGGGTAGTTTTTGCATTGTTATATGCGAATGGACAGACAGACGGATGGACTGAATGACAACTATAGATGCTACGTATTTTCATAATTACGAAAGCACCTAAAAACAACAGATATAAAGCATAATAAAATTTGAGAGCTGTAAAATAAATGAGCTGATTTTCACGCAATAAAAATTTAGATTCTTATCATGTTTTTAAAATTACACATATTTTAAGATTAATCGCATTTAAATGCGAAAAATGAAGCATAAATACAGGGTTTCGATATTACAAATAGATTTATTCTAAATAAATAATTCAGGGATAAAAAAAAATCAAGATGAATATATAAAAAGAAATTTGTTTTGTTACATATTAATAACTGCATTTAAATAATATTTAAAATATAATAATGAAAACATTCTTTTAAAATCATGTATGAAAACATAAGTAATAAATATTAATCTAAAATACGGATTTCTGATTGCAAACGATTTTCAGATATTAGCAAAATAATGTTATCTTTTCAAGAAAAATGTTAAAAGATTTTCTATTTTGATATTTAAAACACATATAATTAAATAATCAAAGAAATTTTTTCCTGTGAAGCGCTGTCTAATAAAAAATTCGACGATAAAAAACAAGAGCAATCAAATACGGGTTTTAACCGGTTTGAATTGATAGGCGAATCAAAGCACGTGGTTTTGTTTGGACTTAATGTAGGGTTACATTTTTGGCATCACCTAAATCATTATAGTTCACCTCCAGTCATAGATGTAGAAATAACTAGATTACGCACACGGGGGAAAAGTTGATTCTCCGCACGCGAACGATTCTTCTCCACTAGAGTGGCAAATGGCCGGCGATTCAGTGGTCAATGTATGAAAATGTGCATACTTAAAATGCATTTATATCTAGATAAATATACATATTTTAAGCCTTCGTGAATATTTCAAAGTTTATATCTGATTTTTAACCACCAATTAATATTTTTATCGCGAAGTTAATTTTTATGAAAAAAATAAATAAGAATAATGGAATTTTTTTGACAACTATCTTTAAATAACTTTTAACCTGGAAGTTAAACAAAACAGTATGAGCATCAAAATCAGTATTGGCATCTTTTTTTAGGTGCGCTCGTAATTATGTAAATACGTAGCACCTATAGTTGTCGTTCAGTCTGTCCGTCCGTCCACATATAACAACGCAAAAACTATCCAACCGAATCGTTTGATATTTAAAATATATAATTATTACTTAATTTCGTCGTGTATTTTCAAATTTTATGAAAATCGGATGAATAGATCAATTACAAGGACAATCAAAAGATTTCGTAACATTACGGTCAATGAGGAAAAAAGTTTCAAATGCATTTTAATCGTTTGAAATTTAAAATATATAATTATTACATAATTCTGTCGAGTCATTTCAAATTTTATGAAAATCGAATGCATAGTTTAATTAGAGGGACAAACAAAAGTATTTTATTGCATTACGATCAATATGAAAAAATAGTTTCAAGCATATTTTAATGATGTTAAACTCTTTCGAATATAATAGAATTGACATGAACCTATAAAGTATATACTATATACTAAAATATAGTCTGTAAATCTGTGATTCAAAGAATATTTATCATTAAATTACAGGGCCCCACAAAAGTATTCCAATACATAATGAAATACGGGAAAACATTGTTTGGGGCGTGTTTGAATTATATTAAACTATTTAACATTTTATGAATATGATATACGTTGCTGATTTGTAATAAAAGTTACTTCCTGTAAATTTACAGGAACACAAAAAGGATTTCGACCACTACACTGTATCCGAAGTATTGTTTACTATAATAGCAAGATCTGAATATTTTAAAAACTTCGTTATCGTACGAACGAACCGCTTTACGTGCAATTTCCAACTTTTTTTTTTTTTTTTTTTTTTTTTATCGCTAAGCAAAATAGAATTTTAAAAAATGGATGTACAATTTTAAATGATTTTCTTTTCTTTTTTCCAGGAAGTCTATAATAATGTTTAAAATAAAATTCTTCCTCAGTTAGAAACTTTTAACCTCCCCCTTTACATTCAATGACTTCTGTTTTGTTCTTCAAGCAGTATTTCTAAATTTCCAGATGTTTAAAATAAATTTTCTCCTTCCTTTCTGCCCATGTTTTTTTTGCAATGACAATAAATTATTGTGTCAAATTTTCTTACCCACGAAACTTAAAACATTTCTTTCCCAGCCGTAGTTGCTAATCGTTCATCTCGCCCCCCCCCCCCCCCCCAAAAAAAAAAAGTGTAATATGGTAAATACAAAAAAGTTACTTACTATCCTATCTTTTTGTTTCTGTGTGTGTCAAAATAATAATAACAATAATAATAAAATAAATAAATAAATAAATATATAAATAAAGCATCAATAATGGACGTATTTTAGATTATTTTTTAGCCAAAAATTGCTTAACAAAGGTAGACAAAGCAGGAAATATTTTAGCAAGATTCTTAATAAATCTTTGGTGTTTTTAGAGTACAATATGAATGAAGTGACAAATAAATCCGTTCATTTACATTTTATAAAAAGTGTGAATGAGTGAATTAGCTAAAAAAATTATAATTTTCGTCCATTTCAATTTTAAGATATAACAAGAACGAAAAGCAAAATCCAATTCTTTGAATTACTTAATAACGCATCAAACAAAATCACAATACATCTGCTATGCATCACTATGGTAAAATCGCAAGTTCCACTTGCTTTTTGCCACTCTAATGGATGTTGCCACCGAGCCGCAACAGAATCAAAAGGTATTGGGAGAATAACATTGAATGCTTAATCTAGTTATTCCTATAAGGAAAGGGCATGTTTACAAACAAACACTTCTTTCAACCTACATTTTTGTCATTACTATCATTGTAGGATTCATCTTGACGACGTAGCCCAATCATAGCAAGCAGACAACCATGATAAAATTTGTAGGCCAATCAGAATGCCTGAAGAGTCGGTGCTATAACGAAGCACGGGTGAAAACAGCTTGCCCACACTAACGCACAGCTTGCCCACAGTGACGTCAGCTGCCCTTTCCTTATATCTATGCCTCCAGTGTATTCTTCCTTCATGGGTCCGACTCTGCGGTCAGTCGTCTGCTAGCCGAATTACACAACCCGGAGAAGCATAGTAGGCAAGAGAGAAAAACTAGTCCGCTTTTTCAATGTTAGATATAGGAGAAATCTCTTTATTAATTATCCCAATTTATTCTTCACTAATTAAGTAAATTATAAAAACAATGAGAGTAAGTGATCTATAAGAACAGGAACTATCCGATTAGTACTTATTTAGCAGAAATATTTTTAATTAAATTGTTTATAAACCCCATCTTTCACATCCATTCGAAATCTTCAGATAATGTTGTTTTGAAATTGGCATTTAATTATCCGGCTTTTTTATTATCCGAATATGTATTTTTATTTTATCATTTCTGAACGAAAGAATACTTTGTTTTTATCATTATGTTTATAGTTTTAAAGAACAATTTACAAATTAATTTCAACAAAATAAAGCTTCAAATTTTAATCAAGGGGTTTTAAGTAACATAAAAATTTCAGAAGTATTAAAACATAAGGTAATTTTTAATATAATAAATGTATTTATACATATGTTTTCATAGTTTCAATGCGCATTATTATCGCCGTAAAACAAAATCTAGAGGGAAGAGGAAGCAGTTATCCTAAAAACTATGAGACTGTTCCAAATATTCAATATCCTTCAATATCCAATATCCAGTACTCCCTCCACCCATACAAAAACAAAGTATATCATTTGAAAACTGATGTTTAAAAAACTATTACTACAAATATAAACATAATACCATTTTTTATAGATAAACGATAAATTTATGAACGTGAAAATATTAAATTAAAAAGTAAGCTGTATGATAATTATACACTATTTTTCAGAAAATTTTAAAATGCATCTAAAAAATTATAACAATAATTGTTAGAATAAATGAATTTATAGAATTACGATGATACATTAAAATAATAATAATAATAATAATAACAATAATGGAATAATGTTTTACACCAACTATCTAACTAAATATTAATTTAAATATTTATGTATTTTTATTAAATATTTATCCAATATATATGTTAAAGCATTTTCTCAAAATATTTTCCAATAAGTATTTTAGTAATCTTTGTATTAAACACTAGACAAAAAATGATACTTGAAATTAAAATAAATCAAAACAAAAAATTATCATTCACAAAGTTTGCACATAGTCAAACCTCGTTAACAAAAACACGTTTAACGTGGATTACATTTAACATAAACTGTTTTTACAGTCCCCCACGAAAATGAATACAAATGTTTAATACTAATAACATGAATTACTGTTAAAATGAACAAAATTTCGATACCACTTGAGATTCACATTAACCAGGTTCGACTGTATCACACTTGCGGCTGGTTAACATGTGCATAGGAGTAAAAAAAAAAAAAAAAAGCATTTTACCTGTGAAATTGCAAATTTCCCTCTTTTGTCCAACGGTTTTTACAGCCGTAAGCAGAACAACTGCTCACCATGATATATGGTTAATAATTATATCAAGAAAATTAAAAGAAATTAGAAAATAAATAAACTGCTCACATAGTAGGCAATGAGCGAAACAGCGCTTTCTGCCTATACTCTGTTCCACCTTAACTTGGCAGCACTGTGAAAGGTAGAAACAGTAACATTCCGCCGTGGAAAATAGTTCTCCGATATTTTTTTAATCTTATGGTGAAAATTCGTAGAAATTTATATGGTTATGTTTATAAATTAATAAATTCGAGATTTTGTAACACATATTTAAAGTAATTTCTCTGTTAAAAGTATTTATTTCAAAAATAATTTCTATTTTAAGCGTATGTATAAAGTAAAAAGCTTGGCGTAAAAAAACTCTCCTTTGGCGAGGAACCAATCTTCAAGGTTAAATTAAAGGCGCGCTTTTTAAGCGCCCGTGTCATCTGCTTTTATGATAAGTTCTAAAGCATAAAACTCTAGCAATTAATATTATATTCCTACTTGGAGAATCAATTGTTTAATAATTATTAAGATCTTCATTCATGTAAAATCCCGCTCGCTAATACTACTTTTATGGAAGAAAATTTAAAAAATATTTAATTTGCATTTCAGTATTTTTAAATCATTAGCTTTGCATTTCATATCTGAGGTCGACATTGTTGAATTCAGATACTTTTCTCCGAAAAGAATTTCTGCGACTTCGGGGGAGGGGGGGGGGGGGATATTGCAATCTTTGGACATTGAAAACCCATAATCTCATATTTTTCGGGGGAAGGGATCCGGGTCTCATTGTTCCGGGGAGGAATACCCCACAAGGCATCTCATGAATTCTACACTGGAGGTCAAGCTTCACAAAGACCCCTATTATCTTTTCGAATTTGTTTTAGGATTGTTTTTTTTTCCTTGGATGATTTTACTTTCGAAACACTTTCGAAGTCTGAAAATTGAAAAATCCCCCCCCCCCCCCGAAAAAAAATTCCTACTGACAAAATCTAAAAAGTAAAAAAAAAAGTTCTTTGTAAAGATCGAGCTCAACTATCCAATGTAAGAAAAACAAGTTGGAAATTGCCCGTGAAACGTAGCAAATACGGTGTACTATAATGAAGTTTTTAAAATATTCAGATCTTGCTGTTATAGTATACAGTAGGGTGGAGCGAAAAAAATTATTTTTCAAAAATCAAAAACGGGTAGGTGCCAAAAGTTGTCTTTATACTAGTACATCAACTGCGTGAAATTTTACCACTGAAAAAAAAATGGCTTGAGTCTGCGCTTTTGCTCCAAAAATCGAAATTTTGGGTAAAATTTGTCATTTTTTGACATTTTTTCAAAAAAATTCCTACAGAGCTGGTTATTATTTAAAAGTGTTACTTAAACCTTTATATTTATCTGCTTAACATATTTAAACTATAAAACAATATCTGTAGTCTGTATAATTAGAGCAAATGTGACAACTTTTGATAAAAACCAGCGTTACTTCTCTATTGGAGCATACAAAGAAATGTTGTTTTGAATGCATTTCTTACCTATCTGCTTTCAAAACTATTCTGTGTATAACTCGTAGATGTGGCTACGTTTCATATCCCACCCGTCTCAGCCACCCAGTAATCTACGCCCAGTGTTTCATTTTTGCATAGAATTGTTAATTTTTTCCCGAAGAAGGATATAAGTTTTCTATGTATCAAAGTAGTTTACCTCTTCTTTGTTTTCTCTGACATTGGATGCTACTGGTGTGACTTGCTTCAGGTATATTTTTATACCTTGTACAACAGAAGAGGAAGCTGAGTAATGCATTAGGTATGTTCTTAATTGAACCTATTCAGCAATCTATTATCTTCATTAAATTTTCATACAATTAATACATTATGATTGGGGGTTCTGTTACCACAACATTATTTCAATCAATTATATTATATATGTAATGATATGCCTAAACATTGATTGTTTGAATTCAATTTCTAGTATGTCATCATTTACTGTAGCTATTACATTGAATATAATTTGCGAAGCTAACAGTTTAATATTATGACGATCGTCACAGAGGATTGCAAACAAAATTTGCGAGTAAAGCAACAATAATTCGAAAGAAGTCTTAGTATTTGTTTTATGTCTTTGCCTGTGTTGTTTCGTAGTCCAGTAATTTCTAATAAGTTTTTAGACCTATTCTTTAGATGTGTATTACATTTGGTATAAAATATCCAGCGGTATAAACTTTGATTATATATTTTGTAAGTGAATCTATGGACTCTGATTGCCAATCTGTGCTTATATAAAACGGAAAATTTTATTCGCTCTATGGGCTGTTTTTTTTTTTTTTTTTTTTTTTTTTTTTTTTTTTTTTTTTTTTTTGCGAGGTGTTTTTTAAATTCCTATTTCTTCTGAGAAATAGCTTTCCTTATGAATTAGCTTTGTAATTTCCGACAGAAATTTCTAGTCTGTTCCGAGTATCTTTTACTTAATTTCAGAAAAAAAATTTCAAAATTATTATCTATTTTATAAAAAAATTGCAATAGGAAGTGAATAGTATGTAGACAAAGATTTTCTTATTGATCCAGTGAATCCATGTAGATTATAACGTTTTACATCGACTTCTCTTATAATTGACGCAGAGGAAATTCACTGGAGTTGAAGTAGCATATGATCCATTATTATGCTCAGTTATAAGTTTGCCCAACGCAAAATGGTTCACAGAGACAAATAGAATTCTCCTAAATTTAAATGAGTACTTATAGTCGATTAGACTCTGTACATTCTCTCAAAAAGTACTATGCATTACAAGTTTATGCCCAGGACAGTTCACCATCAAATATTGTTCACTTATATAATGGGGATCTAAAAGATAATGGGAAATTACCTGGCTACGAAAACATTTAGAAAACGGCATAAAACTAATGCAAAAAAAAGTTATTTACAACAACGGTTGCTCTGCACGTGCAGGACAAATTCCTATTACAATTCTCTCGGACGATCACCAGAAATCACATTAAACAGCTCGCTCCTCAACATATAAAAAAAATCAAAAGCAGAATAAATGATGGCATACTTATAGATGAAATACCTGAAATCATCTTTGAAGAAGATCATTACGTAAAAAAATATAATTCACTGAAAAAATGTTGTTGTAACAGAACTTCCAATCATTTTCTTCAACTGGATGTAAATTTGATAAAGAAAATAGATGGCCGAATAGATCCCTTTAATAATATTCCCGTATTATTACTGTGCTTGTCATTTTTTTTGTGTAATCTGTAAAAATATACATTAAGATAGTCACAGCAGCCTGTGGATACAAAGAACAGATAAACTTAGGTAGATGCATCGAAAACATGCCAAATTTTGATAAAGAAAATCACAAATCAATACATAAATAAAAAACTGTACTAAGATGATTGAATAGTTGGGACGGATGGTATATGAAATATAGCCACCCCCACGACGTATGTCCAAGATAGTTTTGAAAAGAAGAGCTGTATTAAAAACAACAATTCATTGTATGTCCCAATAGAGTGGTAATGCCGTTTTCTTACCAAAAGTTGTCTGTCTTTCTCCAGCTATACGGAATAAAGGTATTGTTTTATAGTTTAAATATGTTAAGCAGATAAATATAAAGGTTTAAGTAACACTTTTAAATAATAACCAGCTCTGTAGGAATTTTTTAATTTTTTTGAAAAAATGTCAAAAAATGACAAATTTTACCCAAAATTTCGATTTTTGGAGCAAAAGCGCAGACTCAAGCCATATTTTTTTCAGCGGTAAAATTTCACACAGTTGATGTACTAATATAAAAGCAACTTTTGGCACCTACCCGTTTTTGATTTTTAAAAAATAATTTTTTTCGCTCCACCCTAGTATACAGTACTTCGGATACAGTATTGCGGTCAAAATCTTTTGTGTGCTCCTGTAAATATAGAGGAAGTAACTAGTATTAAACCTCAGCAACGTTTATCAATTTCATAAAATTTGATATAGTTTAATACAATTAAAACAAGCCTCAAACAATATTTCTCTGTATACCATTATGTAGTGAAATACATTTGTAAATTGAAAAAATATATATTTTGCTTCACAGACTGTGCATAATGTTTATTTTAGTTCATGCTTCATAAGTGCACATCAGTTCTATTATATTTGAAAGAGTGTAACATCATTAAAATGCATTTGAAACTTTTTATTTTTCCCGTTGACCATATTGTAATGGAATACTTTTGAATGTGCCTTTATTTAAATTATACATCAGAGTTTCATGAAAGTTCAAATGACTTTACAAAATTATGCAACAATTATATATTTTAAATTTCAAACGATTTGGTTGGGTGTTTTTAATCTGTTACCTATCGACCGTGATGTATCGGAATCCTTTTGATTGTCCCTGTATATGAACTATTCATCCGATTTTCATAAAATTTGAAATGACTCGAAAAATTATCTAATAGTTATAAATTTTAAATTTTAAACGATTCGGTTGGGTAGTTTTTGAGTTATTATATGTGGATGGACAGACGGATGGACTGAATGACAACTATAAATGCTACATATTTCCATAATTACGAACGCACCTAAAAAAAAATATTGAAATGTAAACGAGATATTTTTTTTTTAAATCTTCCATTGGATTAAACTAGAGTGTTTTTGCATGAGTGAAGTAACTCCTTAATTTTAAGCAGTGTTAGGAATTAAATGCAGTTTTTAAATATTTTAATAAGTGTAAATATCTGTTGTGTTTAATATAGTTTTCGATAATTATTGTAAAACTTCCATTTACATAATGTTATTGGATATTAATAACTAATGAAATTACTAATTTTCAGTTTACATAATTTTTGAAATTTCTAAATAATAATTATAATTTTAGGATTAAAGATTAAAGCATAAAAACATTTTATATTACTATTAGAGATTTAATTGTTTTGGAAACAATCTATTTTCGAGAAATTGTGTATTTTAAAGCAGGAGAGAGGACGATGATAAAAAATTTATAAAATAATTAATTTTTTTAAATCATGACATTTTTATACCCAAATATCTATAATTTTAGATACATTGAGAGGTACTGTCTGATGGCGTGGAACCTGACTTTTTCCAGATATCTGCCAGTGGTTGGATATAAATAATAAATTTTCTGTTTTAAATAGATTTTCGGAGAATTTGGCTTTAATCTTTTAACTCAATAAAATTATTGCTTTCCTCTTTTCAATAAAATTCGTTTAAAATTCTGTTTTTACTTTTATTTTACTTGATTTTTTAGTGCGATTTATAGAATTTTTTTTTCTTTTTGAGGCTTTTTTTAACATTTGTAAGCGGTACTAGGTTTTAAATTTTGAGATTAAATACGTAAAATTTATCCTCTCTCCTCTGCGATTTAAAAAAAATCACTCCGAAATGCAAAAATTCGCACAGAAAATCAGTATTGAATTCAGGGAGTGGCCCGAGAGGGACATTTTCTCCCGGAGCAATAAAATGTCCTCCCTTCTGGAAAATTTGAAATTTTGCGTTTTCAATGGCCAAAAAGTACAACCCCCCCCCCCCCCGAGACTCTATAATGTCTCCCCGGAGCCACTGTAATCCCTCCCGGAGAAAAGTGTCTGAATTCAGGAGTTGGCTCGCGGGGGACAGCCCTCCCCCGGAGCCACTGAAGTTACTTCCCAGAGAAAAAGTGTCTGAATTCAACACTGCAGAAAATCTTTTACAAAAGTATGACAATGCATGGAATTCAGTTTCAATTTTTTTAGCTTATTTCAGAAAAATTTATCTTTTCAATAAAGTTTTTTCTGGAATTTCTGTAATGTTTTTTAACTTTTCGAGATTTTTAAGTATGTTTCACATTTTGTGGGCCGGACAATGTTAGGCGGATCAACAATATAATATGAAATAATGTTGAAAAAAATTTAAAAAATGGTAAAACTAAGGAAAAAAAATAATAATATTTGTTATTTTAGTAAATGATTATGTAATAAAATTAATTTCATAAGAGCTTCGAAAGGTGCCGATTTTTTCACATTCATTATTATATCTTTCCGCCAAAATGGCGATTTCCCTTGTCTGTTAGTGATCCTGTGCTGTTCAAGCAAACCCTGGTTTCTATGGCAACGGCTGCAATGGACCTTATGCACGTGACGTCACACGCCAGAGCTGGCGGTATGCTAACCTGTTATTCTAGTCACTGCACCGCCAGAATGCCTGAATGCGCAGGCGCAAACATCGCTAGCAGACGATTTCAGCCTTTCTGGATACATTTTAACAGAAAATTTACAAATTTAGAGAATTTTCTTGCAAGCAGAGCAACAATTTTGAATTTATATTACAATATATTAAGTATACTGCTTCAACAAAGAATTTTTTCCCGGTATTTCTAACAAACAAGCATTAATAATTTACACTCCATAGACTGCTATGCTAAACACCGCCAGTAAATACCGCCAGCAGACGAATTTTAGCCTCGACCTCAGCTTGTGTGCATAAGGTCCATTCGGCTCTTGTAGCATATTCAGTGCTGCCAAGTTAAGGTGAAACGAAGTATAGTATACGAACCAAAACTCAGCTAAAAGTGCCGTCACTGTATTCATCCGCGCTGACCGCGGGAGCTAACGTTGGAAAATAGGAAGCCGGATCTCCTGTTATATGTCGAGCTCAGTGGTCTCAGTGTTTTGAAAATTAGGGTGCCTCTATATGAGAGTGGATTTGCTCTTGCTAATCCAGACAGTGCCCTCTATGTACTAGTTTAATCGCTGATGAAAAACATCCAAAAAGACACTATCGTTTATGAATCAAATTTTAGTTTATATAAGATGGCATTGTTACGTAGCATTAAATGTCAACATGTTGATGGGGTGTGGAATTAGTTTAATAAATTATTAACTGTGAATATAAATGCATTTTGAGCCACATTTTAACTAAGCGCTTGAAAGCAAGTATTCCATGAAACATACCATATTCATCATACTGATTTAAATTTTATCTCTAAGCTCCGTTTGTGTTGCTAAACAGAGGTAGTCACCGTAGAAAATGGCGGCTATTAGGAAGAAATTGGTCATTGTCGGCGACGGGGCTTGTGGCAAGACTTGTTTGCTTATTGTCTTCAGCAAAGATCAGTTCCCTGAAGTCTATGTTCCAACTGTATTTGAAAATTATGTAGCTGATATTGAAGTAGATTTAAAGCAGGTAAGTTAATAGTTTGGATTCCATTGTGACTATGTCAAGTTCTGCCAAGATTCCTTAATTTCTCTTTGTTTACTTAACAAATTTTGTTATTTGTCTCTTAAAATTGCAGATGATATTACTGTTACTCTGTTATGCTTTAATATTTTTAATTTGGTTTCAATTTCGCATTTCATTATTAAGTATGATTAATTCAACTTCTCATTAATTCAACTTGTTTAAACCTTATTCTTTTCTACTACATAGAGCATCCGTAGGTAATATCTTGATAATATTTTACATAGTATACTTTTTATTTTTATAGAAAATTATACGATTAAGTAAAATTATTGGATGGAAGCGATAAAACAGGATTGAATGCCTTAAAAATCATTTTATTCTACATGTTGACATGTGGGCGTCATGGCGCCCTTAGACAGATTTCTTTTCTTCTTTTAAGCGCCCTTACCAATGAAGTCTTCTAAAAAATTGATATTAAGAGTTATTCATGTATTTAGAATATTTTCTTCCTTTAAAAATTGGGCGCTTGGTAGGTTTGCCCGGTATTTTGGAATTTCTACTTATTGAGCGAATGGAAGTGATAAAACAGGATTGAATGCCTTAAAAATCATTTTATTCTACATATTGACATAGGCGTCTGTGGGCGTCATGGCGCCCTTAGACAGATTTCTTTTCTTCTTTTAAGCGCCCTTACAAATGAAGTCTTCTAAAAAACTGATATTAAGAATTTTTCATGTATTTAGAATATTTTCTTCCTTTAAAAATTGAGCTCTTCGTAGGATTGCCCGGTATTTTGGAATTTCTACTTATTGAGCTAATGGAAGTGATAAAACAGGATTGAATGCCTTAAAAATCATTTTATTCTAGCTATTGATATATGCGGCTTTGGCCGCCATGGCGCCCTGATATCGACTTTTTCTTCTTTTAAGCGCCCTTACAAATGAAGTCTTCTGAAAAACTGATATTAAGATTCATTCTCGTATTTTAAGTATTTTCTTCTTTTAAAAATTGGGCGTTTCATATGGTTACGATGTATTTTGGAATTTCTACTTAATATTGAGATAATGGAAGCGATAAAACAGGATTAAATGCCTTAAAAATCATTTAATTCGACCTACTGACAGATGCGGCTTTGGCAGTCATGGCGCCCTTGCCATTTTAACTTACTCATCATACGTAAATATGGTAAATCTTGCAATCACTTTGAAAATCGGAGGAAAAAAAAAAACGAACTTACACGTTTTAGATACTGAAGATTCAAAAAGGAAAGGAAAAAAAAAAAAAAAAAAAATCGGAAAAAAAAAAATCCTGTCCGTTTGTGTGTCTGCTATTTCCGAGTAGTAATATTAGCCTTATTTAAGCTGTCATTTGGTAAGCCATATATTACTATTAGAAAATAGCTACATAATTTTTTTTAATAAAAAAAGAAAAAGGCAACGCTGGATTTAACAGATTTCTTTTTTAAGAGCAATGTTTTTCATGGAATGTTTTATAGAGTCGAAATTTCTTATGACTTGTTTATACGACGTCGAAGTTTATAAATTTTGATGAAAAAACAACAATATATATAATTTAACCATACATTTAAATGTTATTTAACGCTTCTTTCACTTATTGAATGTTATATATACCTTTAAAAATAATTAGGTAATGGTTCAAGACTCAAATTTATTTAATGTATTTAGTTATGCTTTCTGTTAATTGATTTCTTTGTATGAGTAAAATTTTAGTTTATTTATGTAACATCAGGGTTGGCACAGTTTATTGGTTTAGCACTAATTGGTTTTAACCATGATTTAAACCGTTTTTTTTTTCTAAAAAAAAAAAAAAAAAAAAAAAAAAAGTTAGAAAAAAATCTAATGACATTTTCTCTTTTTCTTTAGAATTTGTGTGTTTCAGATTAGTGGATATAAATAATGTCTACTTTTAACACTTGCTTTCATCAATTAGCATTAGATAGAGTGAGTTTAGGTCTTTTTTTTTTATGTATAAGACTAAAATCGGTGAACATATCTATTGCTCAAAAGAAAAATTTTCAAACATGTGAATTGATCAAGAAAAAAATAGATTAAAAATATTCTATTGAATATAAATATTTTAATTAAAAAAAAAAATTATGCAATTAATAGCAAAACACAATGATTATTAAGATTTTGCTCAAGCTGTAAAAGAATTTTTTCCTGGTCGGGGAAGATTATCTTGAGGAAGTAAAATCAAAATGTGAAGTCAAATAAGAGTATTCAAAGATTGTTAAAATGCTATAACAAGCACCCAATCTTTTTTTTTTTTTTCCTGTTATCTGATGAATCTAATAACTAAAAATGTTGACTTCAAATTGTCACTCAAAAAACAAAATCCCAAATATTATTTGAAATTTATTATTTGAATAACTGTGGGATAAAATATTATATTTATCAAACTACATCAAAATGTTTATTAGAAATCAAAAGATTGTTTAACCCTTTCAGGGGCGGTGTTTGCACTCTGCAAACACATAATATTACTGTTCCAATTGCGAACTGGCACCAGTAAAATTATAAGACAATTTCGATTTTACAATATGCGCGAAAAACAGCTCTTGATTATTTTCAAATAAGTCTGTTCTTTTTTTGTGGTGTGAATCAAATATTTGAACATTTTTGGAACAGAAATACCTTGCCCCTGAAAGGGTTAAAATGATTTTCAGAGTATCAACATTTCACTGTGTATGAACAGTTTATTCTTTAAACATAAGACTGTTTGCTAATACTGTTTAAATTTTTTCTTTCAATTTTCTATATAAATTCACTGTAATTATTTAATTTAAATTATTTTAAAATGAAGCTACACTACTTATACAGGGTGCGTAGCGGTGCTTACAGGTACTTACAAAGTACTTATTTTCAAAGCAAATTTGTCAGGTCCTTACAAGGTGCTTCTTTTTTTTCTTCCAGAGTGCTTATTTTTTTCTCTCTCTCTTTTGAAATGCCTATTTTTGAACGAACTGCTTGTTTTAATTTTCGCGATCCTGAACCGAAACTATTTCGATAAAAGTGAAACAACTACAACTTTTCCTTATCTAGAACGGCCGATACGTCGTTCGTACCCCAGAAACGTTCCCTATTGTCCACTTTTAGCTCCTCCCTCATCTTTCAGCCTTTGATTCTCGGAACTCTGAACGTAAGTTCTCCGTTCTGCATGGTTTTCTGGAATTCTGGCGTTGCATATTTTTTCTTTTGTGACTCTCGTGCGAGCGTGTGATTATTCATTATTGCCATTTGAATTTTTTATTATACCAAAGTAAGTTGAATATATCGTCGAACAATCGATCAAAATAAGTTGCAAATATCATTTAAAAAAAAATCTATCAAAAGACAGGGCCGTGCGAAAAGAAAACTGCGCGCGGAACAAATTGTAAATTTGACGACACCTTTACCCAACTTTTTCTTGTAATAGACGAAAAATGACATTGGTAGTATAAATTTGGTACCCCCTAAATTTCCGTACCCGGCGCGGCTTCCCCTCCCCCCTTTTCGCACAGTGCTGTCAAAGGATCATGAAACTGCTCAAATTTTTATAAAGAATCGCAAAGAAACCTAAAAATATCATAGAAAAATGTGAAAAAAATCGTTGAAAAACCAAAAACATTCGTCAAAAGATTATGAAAAAAAGCAAATTATGTCAAAAGAATGCGATCAAATCACAAATTTTACAGAAAAATCTCGGAATAAAACCACAAATTTCCTCAGAAAATAGCGATGAAACCGCAAATTTTGATCAAAAAACAGCAATAAAACCCCAAATTGCATCAATAAACTGCAATAAAACCTCAAATTTCACCAGAAAATCAAAAAAACTGCTGTAATTTCGCCGAATTATCGCGAAAAAATTGAAAAATTCAGTCTCAAATTTTTATTAAAGAACGCGAAAAAATGCAAATTTAGGTGAAGAAATTTGCATTGCTAAGAAACACTAAGTTTGTTAAAAAATTTGCAATAAAATTGCAATTTTCGTGAAAAGATCGCGACAAAACTTATTTTTGACGAAAACTCGCGAAAAAACCACTCATTTTGTCAAAAGATCGCGATAAAATCACAAATTTCGCAAAAAGATCTCGAATAACTACAAATTACGTCAAAAAAAAAAAAAAAAATCACGAAAATACAGAAATATCTACAAAAAAAAAAATGATAAAACCGCAAAAAATTCAAAAACCAAAAATTTTTCTGCAAAAAAAAAAAAAAAAAAAAAAAAAAAAAAAAAAAAATTGTCAAAATATTGCAAAAAATCAAATTTTTTCAAAGGATTTTTAAAAATACTTAAATTTCATGAACCCCACAAGAGAAGAAAAATAAAACACTGAAAATTAACTGATATAAAGTAAAAAACCCTGAAAATTATCAAAGCAAAATATATTAATTTCAAAGGTCATATTCACTCAAAAACAAAATTTGAAACAAACAATTTTGGAGCAGAAAAAACAGCTTTTGAAAAAGCAAGAAATAATAATAATAATAAAAAAAAAATGCTGCTACCCCGGGAGCAGAATCGGCGCAACGCTGTGAAGTACGTCGCAGACTCTTGGGAATGTCTGCAGATTATTTTTCAACTGTTAAAAATTTAGCAACAATTAAAAAATTTCAGTCCTAAATCCAAAAATTCGGACATAAAAAGTATCACAAATTTCGACAAATAGTCTTCGAAAAGAAATCAACTTTGCAGAAAACACGTGAATTTCGTCGAAAAATCACGAAAAGAACGGCAAAATTTGTCCAAAAATCTAGAAAAGCAAATTTCTTTAAAAGATCACGAAAAAACAGCAAGTTTCTTCAAAACATAGCAAAAAAGGCAAATTTCTTCAAAAGATCACAAAAAACAGCAGTTTTCATCAAAAAATCACGAAAACAAGGCAAATTTCTTCAAAAAATTGCAAAAAATGGCAAATTTCTGCAAAAGTTCACGACAAAAATGGTAGTTTTCGTCAAAAAATCCTTCCAAAACGGCATTCTTCAAAAGAAATCGTGAAAAAACGGCAAATTTCTTCAAAAGATCATTAAAAAACGGCAGTCTTTGTGAAGAAATCGCGGAAAAACGGCAGTTTTCGTAAAAGATCACGAAACATCGTCGAATTTCTTCAAAAAAAAAAGCGAAAAAAACGGTAAATTTCATCAAAAAATCACGAAAAAAATGAAACATTTGTTCAAAAATCTGGAAAAACTGCAAATTTCTTCAAAAGAGCGCGAAAAAACGGCAGTTTTCGTTAAAAAATCACGAAAAAACTGCAAATTTCTTCAAAAGATCGCGAAAAAAATGGCAAATTTATTCAAGAGATCGCGACAAAGCGTCAGTTTTCATCAAAAGATCGCAAAAAAAGGCAGCTTTCGTCAAAAGATCACGATAAATCGGGAAATTTATTCAAAAGATTGTGAAAAAACTGGAAATTTCCATGAATATATCATGAAAAACTGTAGTTTTCGTGAAAAAATTGCGAAAAAAACGAAACATTTCTTCTAAAGATTTCAAAAAACGGCAAATTTCTTCAAAAGATCATGTAAAAACGGCAGTGTTGGTTAAAAAATCATGAAAGAACTGCAAATTTCCTCAAAAGATCGCAAAAAAACAGCAAATTTTTTCAAGAGATTGCGAAAAAAACGGCAAATTTCTTCAAGAGATTGCGAAAAAAACGGCAAATTTCTTCAAGAGATCGCAACAAAATGGCAGTTTTCGTCAAAAAATCTGAAAAAACGTCAAATTTTGTCATAAAAATGCGAAAAAAAGGTGCAAATAGCGTCAAAAGTTCACAAAAAATGATATTGTGTCAAAAGATCGTGAAAAACCCGTGTCAATTTTTGTCAAAGAGGACCCCCCCCCCCCTCCTCTTTCAGAAAATGTGTGAGGTGTTAAAAATTCTGAGTACAAAGACAATTTCTTTTTTTAAGTCTACTTTTCTTTTATGTCTATCACAAATACTTGGGAGGTTTGAGTGCATATAATCTGTAATGCGAGGGATTGGTCTGCATACTGTTTTTTTTAAGTTTTTACTTGTATTGTAGACGGCAGAAAAAAAATCTGCTGCTGGGGCTGCTATAAAATCAGTTTTTAAAGCAGTAAAAACAGTTTTTGTACAGAAAATTCCACTCCAGCAATGACTTTTTTTTCGCAGTCTTTTGACAAAATTTGTGGCTTTATCGCGATCTTTTGAAGAAATCTCGTTTTATCGCGATCTTTTGAGGAAATCTCGTTTTTTTTTTTTTTTTGTGATCTTTTGAAGGAATCTTTTTTTTTCGCGATCTTTTCACGAAATTTGCCATTTTTGCGCGTCTATTTGACGAAATTGTTTTTATGTGATTTTTTAAATGAAATTTGCCGTTTTTTCGTCATTGTTTCTTTCGATCTTTTCACGAAATTTGCCATTTTTGGGCGTCTATTTGATGAAATTGATTGTTTTTATTTGATTTTTTTATGAAATTTGCCGTTTTTTCGCGATTGTTTCAAGAAATTTGACGTTTTTTCCCACTTAAATGACGAAAATGATTGTTTTTACGTAATTTTTTTGTGAAATTTGCTGTATTTTCGTGACCTTTTTTCTAGAAACTTGTTGTTTTTTTGCGCTTATATGACGAAATTGATAGTTTTTTTTTCTTGCGATTTTTTGATGAAATTGATCGTTTTTTCACGTTTTTAGACAAAATTTGCCTTTTTTTAAACGAATTTGCATTTTTACCCCTGATTCTAGAAAGAAATTTGTCGCGATCCCTTAAAGAAATTCATGTTTTTTTCTTTTAATTTTTGACAAAATTTGCAAATTTTTTTCAAAATTCACGATATTTTTTAATGTTTGAATTTTTTACTAAGTGTAACGATATCATGAAACCGAAAGGATCAATCGAAAAGCTCGTAAATCCGGGGTACACCAGGAAAACAATCACCCCTGTAATGCGTATATGTGCATAAATGGGTGCTTCTTTTTCTCTAAAAGTGTGCTTACAGGTGCTTATTTTTAAAACTAACATGTTGCTACTCACCCTGTTATAATCTAACAATGTCTATTTTTATCAATAAATATGCATGTATATCTAATAAGAAAATATGTTAAAAAATCTAAAACTGGTTTAAAAAAAAAAAAAAAAACTTTGTTTTTCTTGAAAAAACCAGGTTTTTTGCCAACCCTGTGTAACATTATACTTTACATTTATCCATGTTTTAAACCAAATACAAAAGCAGCATGTTTGCTTATAAAAGGAATTAAATATAAATGAAGATAGTGAAAAAGAATGAGACATGCTAGCAAAAGGAAGAATGTATTTGGGAGATGTGGGTGGTATGGCACACTTTTTACAAAACTAAGAAAATCAACTTTGTTTGACACAAAAATTTCAATTTATAGAGTCCTAGGTGAAACACTTTTTAATCTCCCTGAAAAATATAGAAACAGATCATGCAAAAGCTATTTTATAATTAAAGAAATTGTAAGTTTACAAATATGTACCATAGCCTCCCCACTTGCAGTTAGGTGAGACAGCACTAAAATAAAGCTATAAAGTACAAATAGTCTAGTGTTGACTCTAAGCTGTTTTAGAAAGGCACAACACTCGGTGGTCCTTTTATTTCATTTATATGTCTGGTGCTCTTTTAAATTTTTCTGATGCACCAGGCAGCCCTTTTAAACACTTACTATGCATCCTGTAGCAATTCAATTGCTTGAACAAAAATATTGCAAATTTTAGGGACTCTAAAGCAGGATTGGCTTTTTACCAGTAAAAACCTAATGACATACAATGTTATATATATGCATACTGCATAGCAAAAAGAGAAATAAAGAATTAGTCAATTCTGTAAAACTGCTGATGTACTTTAATTGCATAGATTTTTTACATTTTCTATAATTTTCCAAATCTACGCAAACAGATGTTTACTGTTTCACAAAGCAAATTTACATTTCAATTGTATTATTTTCCACTTATACTCATTTCTAAAGAGTTTCTTTAAACAGAAAGACATAAAAGGCAAAATTTGGTGAAAAGCGTTAAATAATAAAGAAATAAATCCCAAATTCCTACATTTAATGGTGGGTCTTCACTCCTTGTAGTTTTTCTCCCATAAAGCATTTTTTTTCAAACTTTTCATATATGTATAGCAGGGTTGGCATTTTTGCCAGGACAGTGGCAAAAACTGGAAGAAACCAGAGGAAAAATGGAAAAAAACAGCAAAAATCGAAAAAAACTTATTTGTCTTTAATGTGTAATAAAATCTGCATGCTAATAAGAATAATAATGGTATAAACAATTAAATTTAACAGTGTACTATTTAATATTTAAATTTAATTTGCTAATTAATTAATATTAAATAATTTAAATTAGGGATGCACAACCTGTGGCCCATGATGGATTGACGTTTGGCCCGCGAACTTCGTCAATTTACAACGGGAAAAAAGTACAATTATTGTGCAAAAGTTGCAGAGAAAATACTAAATTTCATTAAATTACCGCAGTAAAATATAAAATTTCGTCAATCATTTAAGAATCGTAAATTTCGTAGGTTGAGAAAGTGAAAATCGCAAATTTTACTGAGCAATTGCGGAAAAATAACGAATTTCGTCGGTGAGGCTCGGAAAAATCACGAATTTTGCGATAAGGCTCGAAAAAAAAAGCAAATTTCGCCTATCAGGCACGAAAAAAATCTGAAGTTTTGTCAATCAGGCACTGAAAAATCGCAAATTTTGTCGATCGGACGTGAAAAATCGCACATTTCGATGATCGGGTAAGAAAAAATCGACAGCATATGTGATGATGTGCAAAAAAAAAAAAAAAACTGCAAATTAAATTTACCGGCTGCGGAAAAATCGCATGTTTTCTCGGTTTATCGTGGGAGAAATATGTGAATTTTGTCGATCAAGGACGAAAACATTGCAAATTTCGTTAATTAGGCATGGAAAAATTGCGAATTTTGCAATGATGTGCAGCAAAATTGAAAATTTCTATATCAGGTGTGAAACAATCGTGAGTTTTGTCAATTTATCGAGAGAAAAAAAATCATGAATTCCATCTTGTTACGTAAAAACTGCAGAATTCGACAAAATTAGTTCAAAGTTGAGAACTTAGTTGTTGTAGCGTGAAAAATGTATATTTTGTCAATTAAAGCCGAAAAAACTCAAATTTCGACGATCGGGCACGGAAAAAACATGAGTTTTAGTGATTGGGTCTCGAAAAATTGCAAATTTCGTTGGTCGGACAGAGGAATATAAAAAATTTTGTCGATCAGGCTCAAATAAAATCGCGAATTTTGTCGATAAGCTGCAGAAAAATCATTAATTTAATTGATCTAGTCCAGAAGAAACACGAATTTTATCTATCATACGAAGAATCTTAAGAAATATAGGATGGTTTGAAAAAAACCACTGGGCCTTAAAGTGTAAAGAAAGACAAAGATAGTGACTTCTGAATAAAAATGGCTGAGTTAAAAACTAAACTATTTATTTAATTAAAAACATAATAACAGATGAACTAAGCCTTGTTACTTGCAAAGGCATAAACTAGTGATATACTGCAGTACACATCACCACATTGTAAAGCAAAACAGAAGAGAGAGACTCAGCTCTGCAAAAGTATTTATAGTTGCTTTCAAGCAGCTCAAAGCATGTGCAGTCTCAGCATCCAATCAGGAGCGGCACGTGGCGATGATGTAATACATACGTAATGAATAAACACTTCCTGCAACCGGAAGTTATATGTCAGAAGATAGAAGGAACTAGAAACATAAGAGATTGTTTACTTTAGACATCGCGCATCTCCGATATTACGATCGTGATTGATGTGCTAAGCAGGAAAACAAAGAATACATCTCAGGGACGCGAGACCTAAGTAATATACAGATGAAAGATTAACTTTTTCACAACATTAGGCCCCCCTCTCACGATCACTGAGATCCCAAAATTTAAAACATGTTCCATAAAAAGTAAACTTCAAGAGACTATCACGTACTAGCAAACACTCAAACATCTTCAAAGCCATTTCCGATTAGAAACCAAGACTGCTTACACTACTCATACCAATGGAAGAAAAATAAACATATATAAATAATCCATAAGTACAATTCAAAACAGTAACAACAATTTAAATATATATATATATATCCCAAACAACAAAAACAAATATCTTAATGATGACAAACTACATTTCATTAACTAAGTTCCAGTCATACCTATAGTCCAATAATTTAAACAAGATATCCAACTTTAGTGCACCATTGTGACAAGGCATTTCAAAAATTCTTTGAACTTGCTTAAAAGTTGCAAATTCATAACACTTAAAATATCACATCATGAAACACTCGGATATATTAAAGACTTAAAGTTACTATGACTTTTTAAAGTACACAGTTTAAAAATTCAAAAATTTATAGAAAAATATTTAAAGTATTTATACAAACAATTTTGAGATAAAATTTTGAAGAGACACTTTAATCAAAGCTTTAGTAAAAACATCTGCCAAGTTATCATTACTTTTAACATAACATAAATAAATAACTTCTCAAATACCAAATCTCTTAGAAAATGCAATCTAACATCAATATGTTTTGACCTAGCATTTTCAATAGGAGATTTGCAAAAATCTATGGCAGACTTATTATCGCAATAAAGCTCATAATGTATTATCTCATCCTTAAACAAACCCATCTCAAAACATTCACTGAGTATGTGTCTAATCCAAGTGATCTCCTTTGCAGCTTCAGTAAGAGCAATAAATTCTGCTTCCATAGTAGAAAGGGTGACAGACTTTTGCTTGAAAGTCTTCCAAGAAACAGGTGCCTGACCAAAAAGCAATAAAAAACCTCCCATACTTTTTTCTATCGTCATGATTAGTGGCATAATCTGCATCACTAAAACAGCTTACTTTAAAGTTATCAATCTTAGATAAATCAAGCTTCCTCTCTCGAGTAGCATACAAATAACCAAGTAGCTTAATTAACCCATTCTAATGAGTTTGTCCAGGATTTTCCTGAAACTGGGAGAAAAGATTTATGGCAAAACAAATGCATGCCTGTTTGTGTTCCGGGGATTTTACTAAAAGTGCCCCGGAAATTCCGGAGTTAATTACAAAAAATCAGCATGCTTTTTTTTACTTTTCTATGAAGCTTTCCTTTCATCTGGACATTAGTAGCTGGGAAGCTTGATTCGAAAGTAACAAATCACCCTTTAGTTTAAAAAATAGCGCCCCTCTTGCTCCTATTAAAAATCTAGCGCTCCTCTTGCCGCTCATTAAAAAAAATAGTGCCCTTCTTTCCCCTCATTTGAAAAAATGCCCTTACTGCTGTTTGATCAGTTCTGAAGCCAGAACCGTTCTAAAATTATATGAAACTAAAGCAGAGATGAAAAATTGGTGACCTGAAATATATGTTGGCAATTTGTGGTAGTGTCATATTTAAAAGTCAGTAAAGAAACATTTAATTAAAATAAATCTAACGTTTATTTTTGAAAAAAAAAATATTCAAATTAAAAATATATGTATATATAAGATGGTAAACAATGATAAACAATATCTGGTGAAATCAACCAAAAACAGTAATTTCCGAAATTATATTATCTTCGAAATTAAAGTCATACATTAACACAATACAAGATACTTAAATAATTAATTAGCATGACGTAAGATAAAGAGAAATGACCAGTACAGGTAGCAAAAATAAAATTACTCACTATAGCATAACTGGGAAAAAGGCAGGCCTCTCAATTCAAATGATGACGAAAAAATACTGTCCAGAAAATGTCCAAAGAAAATAAAAGCCTTGGATGTCAAAATAATTCATCACAACAAATATTCAGCGAAATATTTCCACTATCGATTAACAGGATTCATTTCTTAAAACAACACCATCTTTCACCACTAAAACAAACTGCAAACAAAACTTTCATAACTAACATTTAAGACAACATACGGCATTTGCCAGACTAAACATTGTCAGACCCCCCCCCCCCCCCCCCCCGTCAAAACACAACACCAGCTTTAAATACCTCTGCTATTCTAGACATCGCCAGAGAGCAACGCCCCCTTTGCGTCTGCCGGAGTTGAGTGAATGCAATCCTGTCTTGTGAAAGGGAGATACGGCTACTCGTAAGTTGCGATTTGCAATGATCGCAAATCGCGATCAGACAGAGGAAAACGATCATGAACACACTGGTGGATGTTCGTAATCGAAAGTAAACAAATAAGTAACCGATTTAACAATAGAATATGCCATGGAACAGGAAAAACAAAATAAAAGGATTGGAAAACCGGCAAATAAGATAAGGTTGGAATAAAATAAAACCCAGTAAGTCATGCTATATTATTCTATTACAATATGTATATATGCTTATAGAGTGTTAAGGGAATGAGTATGGCTGACAATCGCCCCCCCCCCCCTTCCTCTTAACACTCATACTCAAAAGAAACTAAGTAATTACCAAGTATTACCAAAAAAATATCAAAGGTCATATTGAACAACATAAGATATCAGTATATCAACTATCATACTTTGACAGCTACCAGCGAAGAAAAACTCAACATTATCGTGCATAAATGCAACAAATTCACAATATCATATAACAAGGTTAATTTCAAGAATGAACAACTTTTAACAACGTTAATAACCACACAATATGAATAACAATTTAATAACTATATAACAACAAGAATAATCATTTTTTTCATAGCACAAGAGTCTTTAGTTACCATAGTAACTCTTAAAAATTTGAAAGTCTTTCAGGTAAACAAACATTTCAAAAAAAGTTCATGAAATTTGTTACCGTTTTACCTCGTCACATGCAAGTGACTACGATTACCAGTACATACCATTCTTTAGTATGTCGATTTTCTTGATCTTGGCTTTGACAATTTACATACATTTGCATAATTACACTAGAATAAATGATTATCACAAAACAGACTTATAAACATTATGAATGTGAAGAATAGCAAAACATGAATTACAATGCAAAAACACTTTGATAATGTGTGAGAAATTCATGATATGCAAAAGAGACGCATTCAATGATAATAACACTAATGATCATGATAATGACTGTGATTATGATAATGATAGGGACTGTGAGCGCTCACATAACAACAACAACATGCATGCTTAAGCTTTTGAAATAATACACATTTGCAAATGTTTTAACAAAGATTTAAAATGTGAAAAACACTTGTTATGCAATTTCTTAAAAGTAAAACAACCCTTTTTCATATTTATATATGCAGGGATGGGGAAATACATCATTTTGCTCGCCAGTGGCGAGTGCATTTTCTGGCAAGGCGAGTGCATTTTTAATTTTTGAAAAAACTGTAGGCAATAGAAACATTATCAGAGACACTTTTTTTCAATCTAGATATTTTAACTTTCCAAATTATTACAGTGTAAATATGATACCAAAGTTCTATCTTATATTAAGCTTACCTCTGTTGCATATATTTCTTAATTTTATAGGGAAAAAAGAATTACGAAAATGCATTGTAGTAATAGTAATTTCATGTGCGATTTTGTCAAAACTATTTTTAACTGCATGCGTGTTGTATCGTGCAGGCTGGGGAAATAAATCCATGGCTGGTAAGATTTTTGAAAAATTCCTCACCCCTGTATATATGCAAAAAAAAATACAGCTCAATTTTCAACACCACGGACGGGACCTATGTGACATTTCCATTTTTCAAAACAGGGACTTACAAACTTATAAGAAACGATGCTTGCGACAGGCCTTCCTGTGATCAGAACCAGACTTCGAGTCGATTACAGACGACTGTAATCGATTAAGATTACGATTATTTCCAATTTCAAAAAACAGATTACGATTATGTCTCTATTTATGCAAGTCTGATTACGATTACATAATTGATTATCCATTTTTTTATTTGTAGATTACGATTACGTTTGGATTACGATTAATATTTTTTTGTTGGATTACGATTACCGAACTAGTCGATTACGATTACAGTTCGATTACACTAACTCCGTAGTCTGCATGTTACAAACTAGAGTCCGGTACCGTGTCCTGTTAATTGATTTTACCCAAACCTAAGCTGATACTAAGTTCATGTCGGGTTAAAGCTAATTTCAATAAAATAGGATACCTATATATATAAATCTTTTATGAAAAATATAAAAATTGATATTAAAGATATGATTAAAACTAATATTCATTAAATGCATTACAATAAGGACTAATTTTCATAATTTTCGGATTTAGGTTGGAGTACATCGGGTTCGAGCCGCATTTCGGGTTTACTAAATTTTAAGATTAAGATTTAGTATAACCAACTTCTGCAGGACTCTATTATGAATCCCTCTTACTTTGGAATTTGGATTCGTTATTTTGCTATATATATGCAATACTTTTCTCGTTTTACAATTTTTTAATTGTGCTCACAATTCGAAAGCAATTAAACTATTCTGGAAAAAGAAAAAAAAAAAAAAAAATCTCCCGATTCTAATTTTTTTTGTTCTCTTGAATTTTTATCATTTATCTTTTGAAATTCTCAATAACTAAGAAAATAACATGTTGTCATATACATATATATGACATTGTATTATTGAGCCTGATATTTTTAGACCGAAAAAACTAAGTTTATTTAAAAAAAAAAAAAACTGTTGATGCCGATACTTTATTTCTTTGTTATTAGAATTTAGTTATAAATATATATTCTACAGTTGATGGCACAAAAATAAATTAACTTTAATAGATTTTTAAAGTGCATTAAAATGGTACACCAATTACCGAAAAGACAAATATGATAAATAAAAACGAAAGGTATCAATTTTCTGAAAATATTCATTGTAAACTGATTTATATTCTATGATTTACAAATAAAAAATTAAATCGCTCTCAATTATTTTGTAATATTTGCAGTATTTTGATTTTTAACCAAGATTATACAGTACAACAAAATCCATTCTTACATTAATAAATGTTTATGGAACTTGCAAGAACAAGAGTAACCTGTAAATACGGAAACTTACCTAAAATGAATTATATACATATATATATTGTTGGTAGCCCCAAATTCGTATTATTTTTCTTTTTCATGCAAATACGATGATGAAACCACACACTTCATTTGTAATTCCAAAGTGTTTGGGGACCGAAGATTCTGCTTTGGTTCTACAAACTCCATTTGTATTCTTCTTAATTATTTATTTTTTCGCTCTGTGTTCAATGTGGTATAAGTTATTAAATTCAATTGTTCATATATTGTGATACAAATAATGGTTATATATATATATATATATATATATATCAATTAATTGAAAAATAATACTTAAACCATTAAATTTAATATTAAATTACCATACTGAAAAGTGGAAAAAAATAAATCAAAATGTTTTTGGCATAAATTAACCTATTTTTAAAAATGTATATATATGTATATATATATATACTTGTTTATTTATTTTTGCTACTTTGAAATTCCGTTTTAACACATTTCACTGTACCAGGCACATTATAAGAAAATATAATTTTGTTATTTTCAAAAGACACATAAAAAGTTACGAAAAATATATTAAACATTAATTAAAGTTAGTTCAAAGCATTTTTTCATCTTATTTCAAATCTCCAGCTTTGAGAAGAACAAACAAAAGTGTAACAGAAAAAAAAAAATCTTGCTCGCTCGCATAACACTTTTTGCAAAACATACAATTTGAGTTGTAATAAAAGTAAAAACAGATTAGGTAGCATGGCTATATCAGTAAGGCCGAAAAAAGGTAATGTTACGTTTCGATATAAAACTGTTAAAATTTGAGATGTTAAAAATAATTGTAATGACAATGATAAAAACTAATATTAGGTATAACAAATGTAATATAATTCACGAAATGCATAATTTTGTATATTATTTTATTATTAATATGACATTTATTTTAAAAGGCAATTTTAAAACACGAAGCGCATACATGCAATAAAAATAAAATATTTGAGAGAGAGGGGGGGGGGGAATTACGTCAATGAGCGATGAATTAATAAAATCATTGACTTCAGTAAATAAAATTAATTTCATTTCATTGGTAAAAAAAATGATAAATAATAATAAAGTTGTAAAAAATTGTACTTATGTCTTTTGTGATAGACAACTTGGTAAACATATACATTTCTACACATATAAAGTAAAAACTATCAAAACAACATCTGTCTGTAACAAAAAAATTTCAAAATAGAGATGAATAGAATGTAGAAAAATTATAACAGACAATGAACCTGTTAAAACGGAAAATGAAACATAATTGAAAATTTCTGAATCATTTAGCGGTTCGGCATCAGCATATTGTGCTTCATTAATTTTTTATTAGCCGAATAATTAATCTTTTTTTTTTTTTTTTTTTTGAGAATATAGTAAAAAATATATTTATTAAAATACAGTAAAACCTAATATTACGGAAATACAAGGGGCAGCGGAAATTTTCCATTTGAGCAAGTGTACTGTCTATTCTTACTGTATTGTATTATTTTCACCGAGATATTTTACAAAAATTATTTTGTTTTAGACAGGATTTTAGAAATGATCACGTTTCGTTTTAACAGGTTTTATTGTATTTTTTTTTTAAATGGACTTAAAATTAAAAAACAGTTACAAATTTACAAAATATGCGTTTCCTTTTATTTATTTATTTTTAAAGGAAAAATAAATCATTTATATTTAAAGAGCTATTCTTTTCTATATAAATAATATGTTTTCCTTTTCAATATTTTAGAACTGATTTCATTGTTATAAATTCATTTTGAAATTATGAGCATTTCTAAGGATGTTTGATTGATAGAATAGGTATGTGTAACATACGAAACTCTGATTTGAAATTCACGAATACCAGTGTACGCAGAATGAAACCCCCTCCCCTTACACACACACTAAAATTTGGGGGGGGGGGGAGACCTGTGTTTCACAACCT
The DNA here is from genome assembly GCA_964019185.1 of Maratus speculifer. Classification (NCBI taxonomy): domain Eukaryota; kingdom Metazoa; phylum Arthropoda; class Arachnida; order Araneae; family Salticidae; genus Maratus; species Maratus speculifer. The sequence continues at coordinate 54,402,990 of OZ025293.1, forward strand.
TTTTTTTTTTTTTAACCCAAAATTTAAACATGAAATGAGTTTAACTAAGATTATTTTTCCTTAGAACTTTCGTTGCAACAAACCTTTCTGGGAAAAAAATAACTACCTTTTTTATCCTATTACAGTAGAACCCCGTAAATTCGGACCCCGTTAATCCGGATCTCCGGATAATCCGGATTGATTTTGTCATTTTTTTTTTTCAAGTTTGAGAAGCGATTGGCTAATTTCCATAACATTAATTTGTTTCATCATCATATTCTGAATTTTAAAAAAACTTTTTCTGAAATCTTTTCGGAAGAATTAAGCAAAGTAAACATTTTTACTGTCTGTAATTATTCAATAAGTTTAATATAACGGTGATTTCTGTAAGTATGTTTTATTTTATTCCATTTTTTTCTTATTCTCCGGATAATCCGGATTGGGGCTGGTCCCAGTTAATCCCAATTATCGGGGTTCTACTGTATTTATTTATAACTCATTTAGAGAGTTTTTGGTAGTTTTTTTTTTCTTTTAATAATCCGAGATAAAGAAAATTTGATGGCTACATTTCCAAAATTCAGGGGTTCGTCATTGAATTTGCCGGCACATAAGCTAAAGAAATTTACTAACAACTAGGTATCATTAACGTCTTTCACCCTTAAAGAAATCTTACTTACACCCGTATATTTATTGACAAACCTCTGTCTTACTTTCTGTTTTTTTTTTTTAAGGATTCTGATAAAATAAACGTATTTAAAATAAATAAATAAATAAAAATAAAAAACAATCTTTTATTATAAGAACTTTTGTAAGAAAACTGATCTATATGTTTAACTTATCCAGATATATTAAAATACAAATTTTGAATAAACAGACTTTATGATTAAAAACACTATATAGTTAATTTAATATAAAAAATTCCTTTGACTACAATTTTAAAGAAAAAGACAAGATATAACTATACAATATTTCTAAAATAAATTTATACAATATGTATATATCTATTAAAAAATTACCTGCATGTGGGTGTTCAAATTGGACTTGGTTTGTACGGAGACCCTGACACCTGAAGAGCACAATTTACATTTATATTTTAAAAATTTCATGCCTTTTTCATTTAAATCTGATACAGATTCCGTGAAATAATCTTCGACTTTTTGTTATTTCTCTTAGCCATCTCTAATCTTGTAAACAACTACTTAGATATAACCAACCACTAAGAAATCCAAAATGCGAATGAGCTGTTAGATGAATTGTCACATGTAATTAAAGCATCTTTTTTTTTCTTTTTTTCCCATTCCCACATTTGAAAGAAGGTGATGTCTGTCCAATTGCTAAGTGCCCATAATAAAACCATAAATAAAATATTTTTCTTTTTTTCTTTTCTATCCTTTACACTCCCACTCAAAAACCCGCGAAACAAGACCCCTCGAATGGTGACCATTTCTGTGTTTTTACACTATATACCAGGGACGCAGGGACAGCCCTTTATAGCGTTGACTACATACAGTGTAAAGTATGCATTCTGTTTCACCCCGAACGGTTCCCTGACCTATGACCTCTTCTCACTTTTAACTAGGGGCGATTTAACGAGCTCCACACGTCGACCTACTCTTTCCTTGGTGTAATGTTTAACTGTTTAACTCACCGACCGAGTATTTTACGGATATGGCAAAACGAAAAACAGAGGGAAAAAAGGTGTAATCGAAGAACGTAATCGTACTTTTATGCTCGATTACGATTATATAGCTTTTTGATGCAGATTACATTGCGATTATCTGCATTGCGATTACGATTAGATTATGATTGTAATCAAAGTGAAATCTTTTGATTATGATTATATCGTGATTATTTTGAAATTAAAATTTGCGATTACGATTACAATGCGATTACGCAGTTTTTGTAGTCGATTATAATCGATTACGATTACACGATTACGATTACTCGAAGTCTGATCAGAACACTCAAGAAGGCCACTACCCCCTGCAGGCCACTGGCTATTTATAATTTCACCCCTGTGAGCCGCTTCCTGGGGCTGCTCGGACCCCGGAAGATGAACCATCCTGAGGTCTGATCACACTCCAGTGGGAGTTAAATTGTCCGCGATGTTGGAAATGAGGGTATTGGAACACTCATGTAAGACATTAGAACATATGCATATGAGACAAAAAAAAAATATGAAATAACAAGAAAAACAAGTGTATAATCACATATTCAAACATTATAAAAGAAAAACACTGAAATATACAAAATTTCAGATTTGAAAATGAAACGTGTTAAACTTCAGGGTTTAACATAAAAAAAATTAAGCAAGCATTTTAATGCTTGACCCAAGTTCAAAGGAGGGGGAGTTTTTTTTCTTTATACTTTTTACTTTTAAATAATACCTATTTAAAACATTCTATATTACTTATAACTAAAGATCACTTCAATGAATCTCTTAAGATCAAACTTCGTTAAGGGTTTTGTAAAAATGTCTGAGAGATTAGCTTTACTAGTTACGTGTGTTACATTAAATATCTCTTGGTTTAAAAGGTCTCTAACAAAAAATAATTTAACGCCAATGTGTTTTGTTCTATAGTTTTCTATGGGAGATTTAAGGAAATCAATGGAGGCCATATTGTCTACTAACAGGGTTGGTTTAGTTTGTGGGCCTGTAAAAATGTGTCTGTCATAACATTCAGTTATGATTCTACTGAACCAAAGAAGCTCTTTAGTTGCTTCTGTTAAGGCCACAAACTCTGATTCCATGGTAGACAAGCAGACAGATTTTTGTTTGGAAGCTCTCCACATGATAGGAGATTTGTCTAGCATTAATAGTTGTCCCCCCATCGACGTCCTGTCATCGCGATTGGCGGCGAAGTCAGCATCTGTGTATGTTATTAGATTTATATGATGACAAGGTAACCTCAGTTTGTAGTGTTTGGTGCTTTGGACATACCCTAGTAATTTTAAGAGACCATACAAGTGGATGAAACCAGGATTACTCTGGAATTGACTAAAGATGTTTACAGCATAGGATATGTTGGGACGGGTCCTGCTTGTAAGAAATGATAAGCATCCCAAAACACTTCTGTATGGATATTTTGACATCTCCTGGGTTTCTGTGTCTGTTTGAGGGCATTGTGCCTTGGAGTACACTACTCCTTTACTTATGGGAAGTGAAGTGATGGGAAAGTTAAATTCCTTAAAATGTGCACAGATATCATCAATATATTGCATTTGATGAATTGTCACTACACCTTCCCTATCTTCCTCAAACTCAACCCCAAGAAGTTTACGTGTTTTCCCCAGGATTTTGATGTCAAAATGCTCAGTTAGTAATTTTAAAATTTCATTTATGTGTTTCTGATGGTTACTTAAAACAACGAAGTCATCAACGTATAATAATAAAATAACGTAATTAGAAAATGTGTAAACGCAATTACACCAATCCAATTTGTTAAAACCAAGAGAAATTAAAATTTTATGTAATTCATAAAACCACACCCGGCCACTTTGATGGATGCCATATAATGCCCTCTGGAGTTTACAGACTAAATGCTCTTTCCCTTTTATTTCAAAACCTGGAGGTTGTTTCATGTATATATTATCTGAGAGAGGGGCGTACAGATAGGCTCCTTTCACATCGCATTGCGTGTGAATCCATCCGAGACATGAGACTAGGGCGGCAAAGAAAAAGCGGATTAGACTAAAGTTCACAACTGGTGAAAATGTCTCGTCATAAGTTTCTGACCTGTTTATAGCCCTGGGCTACTAGTCTCGCTTTATATCTTGCCACATGCCCTCTATCATCTCGTTTGATGGTGACGACCCATCTGCAGCCTAGAGGTTCAGTGTTGGGTGGTAGTGATGTTAATTCCCATACTTGTCTTTTGTTTATTACATCCATTTCCTCCTGCATTGCCTGTCTCCAGAGTTCCCACTGAGGGGATTTTAAGGCTTGCTTATATGTGTTTGGGATGGAGTCTTCTAGTCATATATTGGTTTTACGTGTTTCTGATAATGATGTATGTGGTGGTGTGTAACTAGGACTTGAACCAGCACTGGAAGTAGATTTTACAATACCCTGATATTTATTTTCCCCTTTGAAACTGAACATGGTTGGATCAAATTTGATACCATTAGACTGACAGTATTCCCGCACTTCTCTGAGTGATCTTAAACGTTGCGTTTCACCCATCTCATAATAGTAGATGTCGGTTCTCGACTTATCAGGCCTAGTTATGGCCTTACGGAACCATACAGCATCCCTCAGTGTTCTCGAGAATTCCTCGCCATCCTCGTCACTTTCATCCTCAGATGAGTGAACGGAGGCGGGTTCAACAGTTTCTGAGGTGCCTGGCTGAGTAGATGGAGAGAGTGGTCTTTCTAAAGGAAATCTGTCAGGTTGAAGGTCTGTCAAAGGGTCAATTTCTGGTTGTTCTGAACTTAAAATATATGTGGGTCCCAGGTCGCTTCCGTTGTGCTTCTCTGAAGTAGTAAAAGGGTTTGTGCCTACGGAATAACTTGGGCCTTGCTCGCTATGTCTGTGAACAGTTCTCGGTACAGATTCATCCCCAAATCTAACATTTATGGTCTCTATTATTTTATTTGTATCGGGGATCCGTACCCTGTAGCCTTTAGTTGACATCGCGTAACCCACTGAAACCCCCTTTTTGGCCTTAGGATTAAACTTTGAGCTTCTTAACTGTTTGGGCACCCCCACGTATGCCACAGTACCAAAAGGGCGTAAATGTCTTATTGAAGGTTTGTTGCCACAGTAATACTCGAAGGGTGTCTTTTTTTGTGATTTATGGCATATTCTGTTTAGTGTGTACGCGATGTATAGAACTGCTTCCGGCCAGAATTTTAGACTGAGTTTGCTTTCGTTAAGTATGGAGCGGGCCCCATCCATTATAGTCCGATTTAAACGTTCCGAGACCCCATTTTGTTCCGGAGAATACACGTTGGTAAACTCATGGTGTATCCCATTCTCTTCAAAATATCTTGTAAAGGCTTCATTGTCAAACTCCTGCCCATTGTCACTACGGACCTCTTTTACCTTAGTGCCTAAAAATCTTTCAGCTCTTTTTACATGATTAGTGAAAACCTTGAATACTTGTGATTTGTTACATAAGGGATAGACTGATACTTTTCGTGAGAAGTCGTCAGTTATAGTTAAAAAGTACTTCTCGTCGTTTCTACCTGTTATTTGTGTCGATCCCCACAAGTCAGTATGAAGCAATTCAAGCGGTCGTTTTGATCGTATTTGATTTATAGGACGGAAGGAAGTTTGCCTGTGTTTGTTAATTTTACACGTCTCACATTCAAAGTCTTTACTTTTAATAGGTGGTAAACCCCTTACACCATTACATTTTACAGTATGTTCAATTAAAGTGGAGCTAATGTGCCCAAGACGTCTATGCCATAATTTAAAGTCGTCCTTCTGGACAGTAGAGGCTTGAAAACGCACCTTTTTAGGATTTTGGCTATTTTGAGTTTTAGTTTTATTTTTAGGGTTAGGATCTGGGTACAGGCAGTAAATGCCATCTTTAACCCATATCGTACCAAGCATTGAAAGAAATATTATTTTTAAATAAAATCTTAAATATATGCTTCATTAAGCCTATGTATACACACAAAATCAAAAAACTTACCAATTTTTTATTAGCTTGATTGGTACAGGCTGTCCTAAAAATAGGACAATGATATAATCCACTGCTATTCATTATTAGATGAATGGAATGGGACAAAACATCTTAAGCATAGTCCCACGTTACATTTTTTACATATTGTGGTGTGTTTTCCTATACAAGGTTTTAGCTGGCATCTTCTTTGTCTGTTTTCTGGGTGTTTTATCAACACATGCTCATTCTGAATCCTTAAAAAATCTGCATTACTCTGTTGAAGACCCAATTTTCTGTAAGATGGTTTTCTTGGAATAGAAATCCCCAAATAGGCAACTGGTTATGTACCTTCGAAAATCAAGCAGGCTCAGACTATTTTCTCCAAATAACTGATTGAGCTTCCATGAAGCAACAAGCGCTGTTTCAAATGCATTAACAAATAATGGCCAATACCTTTTTTTCCCTTGAAATGAAGTTAAGTAAGATGCTGCATGATTATCAAACAAGTCAACTCCATTTTTGTATTTATTGTAGGATGTAATGCACGCAGGTATCTTTACATGTTTTCTACCACCTTTTACTCTTCTTTCTACTGTTGAGATACTTTTTGTTTCTTCGAAATTAGTGAATACAGAAACAACCCGATTGTCATTCCACCAAACTGCGGCTATTTTGTTCCTTGTATCGAATCTGATGTCAGAAAATCCACGTTCCAATTTCGACATTGCTTTTGAAGATATAAGTGGACACTTAGAGATTCTATTTTCTCTAACAGTACCTGTAACGAAGAAGTTCTTGGTTGCCAGAATGGATAGCAGTTCATGGGAAGTAAAGAAATTATCCATGTAAATTTTATGTATCTCAGGATTTGCAATTATTGACAGCAAGTTCTGGACAACTGTGTGAGATAATGGCTCATTCACTTTTTTCTGATGATCGATGCACACGTGATCTGCAGGTGTTAGAGAAACTATTTAAAGATTATTCGTACAAATGTTTGGAATATCACAGAGAAGAATAGATTATTCCCATTACTTAATGTAGGGATTATGTATCAGCGGATTATACCATCGTCCTATTTTTAGGACAGTATGAAATATGAGGAAAATAGACCATTTAGATATATATTTTTAATATATCTTTTTTATCTGTAGAAAAGTATAGAATATTACCTCAATAAATTTATATAACCATTATTTTTAATAGCAAAATCTTTTAAGAAATAATGTATTGAATATGTAAGAAATAAATCTTCAAAAAATCACCATTTTGAAAAATTAAAAAAAAAATATTTAACATTAATTTAAACTAACAATAAGAGCAGAGATATACTTAACAGACTTTAAAAAATATATCGCCTTTAATTTGAATTAAAATACTCAAAAGAATTTATATAAAGGCCATTCATACATGGTGTCCTATTTTTAGGACGATGGTGAAATATGGGTTAAGAAAAGCTCGAAATAGGGTAGCGCTGTCACGATATGCTTTAAACCTACCCTCACCTCCTCTGAACTTGGCACCAGTTTTATCAAGCCTAGGGCCAGATATCAAATTGTGCCTTAAACTTGGGCAGTACATAACATCGCCGAAGCGAACCATCTCCCCATTTATCTTTAAGTCCACTAGTCCGGTTCCTTCAATAGCAAAAGTCGCACCGTCAACAGCAACAGCCAAATCCTCATTGTGTAAAGGTTTGAACTTAATGTATCGATTTTTATCTTTGCAAAAATGGTGCGAGGAGCCCGTGTCAAAGACCCAGGCGTCTCCACCACACTTAATATTTCTAAGATTAGATTGTATGAGGTAATTTACCTGGCTTGTTGGCTTACGTTGACGTCGGTTTCTGGTTCTATTGCGAGACACATCTCTGCTGGATCTGGGATTACTGGATTGGACTCGAACTGGACTGGACACCGATGAACCTCTGGATACTGAGGAGTCTCTCGAAGTAGTATGGAGGCAAGATTCGGGGCTGGAGGCTTGTTGAGGCATTTTACATTGTTGTAGCATATGGCCGGCTTGTCCACATCTATGGCATCTTCCCTTAAACTTGGGCTTATAGGCAGACCTCTTGGGTGTACGAGCTCGGGAAAAGTGGGACTGGACCAAGTTATCTCTGTCCTCCTCTCGTAGTTTGATGCGGGACTCTTCAGCAACCAACTCGGTCAGGACATCTTTAAACTTGAACTGTTGTTCTGGCTATCGCAAGATTCCCTGGACGAGGTTATCAAATTTCTTTGGGAGCCATCGAAGCAACTGGAATGTCAGATAAATTTCTTTTATCGGCTCATTCATGGCAGCCAGTGGGTCAGCTAGTCTTTGTAGACGTGCGGCAAACATGTCCACCGGCTCATCAGGCTGTATTCTACAGGATAGGATCTCGCCAAAGAGCTGCATATGGCGAGCTCGGTTGTCAGGCTGAAAGTGGATTTTCAACTTTGTACATGCTTCATGTGGGTCGTCGATGTTTTCTATAATTCTCCTGAATTCATTTTCGACGTTCAAGTAGACTATGGACAGTGCTGACCTGAGGCGTGCCTGATATTCTTTAGTGGCTACAGCGTCACTGGTATTCGGAGCCTCTTCAGTTCCATTCACGATGCCCCAAGCATTTTTATCAAGCAGCAGGTATTTTACATCCGCTGCCCAGGTTGCATAGTTGTGAGCATTTAGTTTGCTTATGCTAACCTGCACATTGGTCATTGCCATGCTTTTAACTTTATTAAATTTAAATAGAAAGGAAAAAAAAGAAATTTTTTTCAAAGAAAAGTACACTTAAGCAATCAGATAGTATAGTACAACAAAAATTTTACCAAAAAAAACCTTTCTATTTCATGCCAAAAAAATTAAATGTGTTTATCAAAAAGAAAAGCTATTGCGCCCCCCCCCCCCACTAGAAATCACTTGGAGGTCTAATGGCCGCATGCTACCACCAATTTACGATATTGCCAACAAAATTATTTCCAACGAATTTATTTCCGAAATTATATTATCTTCGAAATTAAAGTCATACATTAACACAATACAAGATACTTAAATAATTAATTAGCATGACGTAAGATAAAGAGAAATGACCAGTACAGGTAGCAAAAATAAAATTACTCACTATAGCATAACTGGGAAAAAGGCAGGCCTTTCAATTCAAATGATGACGAAAAAATACTGTCCAGAAAATGTCCAAAGAAAATAAAAGCCTTGGATGTCAAAATAATTCATCACAACAAATATTCAGCGAAATATTTCCACTATCGATTAACAGGATTCATTTCTTAAAACAACACCATCTTTCACCACTAAAACAAACTGCAAACAAAACTTTCATAACTAACATTTAAGACAACATACGGCATTTGCCAGACTAAACATTGTCAGACCCCCCCCCCCCCCCGTCAAAACACAGCACCAGCTTTAAATACCTCTGCTATTCTAGACATCGCCAGAGAGCAACGCCCCCTTTGCGTCTGCCGGAGTTGAGTGAATGCAATCCTGTCTTGTGAAAGGGAGATACGGCTACTCGTAAGTTGCGATTTGCAATGATCGCAAATCGCGATCAGACAGAGGAAAACGATCATGAACACACTGGTGGATGTTCGTAATCGAAAGTAAACAAATAAGTAACCGATTTAACAATAGAATATGCCATGGAACAGGAAAAACAAAATAAAAGGATTGGAAAACCGGCAAATAAGATAAGGTTGGAATAAAATAAAACCCAGTAAGTCATGCTATATTATTCTATTACAATATGTATATATGCTTATAGAGTTTTAAGGGAATGAGTATGGCTGACACTGTTGCGTCCGAACTGAATGCGCGCCTGCTAGTTGTCTTCTCATTCATACATTTAAGACCGCCTGTTCTCAAAGCGTGCATTGCGGTAGACAAGTCTTTGACAGGTCAAGTTTTTTTTATAAGATTTTGTTCCGAAATTTCCAAGAACTAAAAACATTCTATTCTTTTTTTTTTTATATACCATAGATCAGTAAATTGAGGCATAAAAAGTATCGCGAATTTCAACAAATGATTGGCGAAAATTTTCGTCAATCGTTCACACACACAAAAGAAAAAAAAAGGAAATGAAAAGAAAGTAAAAAAAAAAAAAAAAACGTGAATTTCATCAAGGAATCGTGGGGGAAAGCGTATTTCGTTTTAGAATTGCGAGAAAAACGCTAATTTCGACAAAAGATCGCCGAAAAAGCATTAATTTCATCAAAATGCAGCAGACAAAAGTGTGAATTTTGAAGAATCGGAAAAAAACTTCGAAGTTCGTCAAGGAGCCATCGAAAGGATGCCAATTTTGTCAAGGTATCAGGTGTAAAATAGAAATTTTGTTAGAGAGCCACGGAAAAACGCGAATTTTGTTAAATGGCCGCGGACAAAAGACTTATTTCGTCAAATGACCGCAGAAAAAATGCTACTTTTCAAAGGGCCGTTGAAGAAACGCGAATTTTATCTAAGTATAGAGACGAAAAGCGCGAATTTCATCAAAATGCCTCGTAAAAATGCAAATTTTATATCAAAGGGCTGTGGAAGAAACTTTTTTCGCGACTCTGCGAAATTCACGTTTGTAACACGTACTTTCCAAAGGAATAAAAGAAAAAAATAGACTCACGCGTCACGTGACCTGAGTTTTGCTAAATTAAAAAAAATGTAGTTGTAATATTTCTCGTTTAAAAGAAATCTGGCAACACTAGTTCTATTAAAAAAATGTTCTTTTTCTTAGTGATATTCGAATGTTGGTTGTAAACTGTGGTTTATATCTTGTGATGGTGGCGTGCGCCAGAATTATGTAAAAGCTTTATTTGTATATAATGTGTGTGCGTTAGTGTTATATTTGTAAGTGTCGTCTTTTCAAGTAATAAAAAGTTATAAAGAAGAATGCAACCCCGAGATATTTATTAAGATAAGTTATCACTTCTTTCTTTCTTCTCTTCTACATTTGTAAGGCGAATTCTTACAAAATGGCTACCCAACTTCGGGCTACGAATCAATTTCAAAGTATTCAGCTATCTTAGTTCCAGAAAAGTTTGATATTTTTATAATGAAATATGATTAATAAGAATGAAAAAAAAAATGGCTCGAGCGGTCGTGCTCGTCTGTTTGTGAAGTATATTTTAAATGATTAACATAGCAAGTTTGTTTCGTTGATGTGAAATCATTCGATTGTGAAATACGCACGAAATAAAAATGCATGCATGTTTAATGCAAGAAAATGGCACGAGCAGTCGTTGCTCGTTTGTTTGTGAAATGTGTTTTTCAAAGCTTGCATGTTCTGTGCCTTTAAAGTTCTCGTTCTTCGTTTGTGAAAAAATTTCTACGGAATAATCTTATGCCAAGCGCCATTTTCATTTGTTTGATATATGTTCTACGGACTGAATTTGTTTAATTTTCTGCTTCAGTCATCGTCGTTTCATCTTATATGTGTTTATTTTGGAACATTTTAAAGTTCAATACTTTTGTCATATATTTTCAATAAGTAAGCCAAGTTTTAAAGTATCTATAATTCTTTTCGCAAGTTACCACATTTTACCTGTCTGTAACATTTTGCATACCACATATTAGTTTTAATTTATTGATTACTTTACAATTTATTTATGTATTGTGTAATTCCCCTTCCCTCCCCATGCTTATATTTTTTATTCTTTTGTTTATTTTCATTCTCTGCATGCATGTTTAATTTTTATCTTGATTAAATAACAACTTTTCTTACTTCGAATAAAAAAGAAAAAACAATAAAAAAAAGGGTTGATAAATAATAAAATAAGCATTTATTTACGTTGATATTATTTTTCTTTTTTTTTTTACAAATAGGGAAATAGAGTGAAAAAAGGGAAAAATATATTAAAAGGTATTTATACTTTGTATTTCAAGTGTCATATGGTATGTGTTTATTATTTTTTGTTTGTTTTGTTGTTGGTTTCGCAAGATAACAGAATTTAATTAGAAATTATATTTGAGTGTTCTGTTGTTAGTTATTTTTAAGCATTTAATTTAGAGTTCCTGATATATTGTGAAATAGCATTGAATACGATTTTTAAAACAGATTGAGTAAGTTTTTGCATTTATTTATTTATTTATTTTTATGAAATGGGACTTTCTTTTCTTTTAAAGTTATATTGAAGAAAACTATATTACGTGGTCTTGTCTTGATAATATGATAATAATATTGCTTGACATTTTAATTATTCAGATATGTTTTGACTTATTTAGAACTGATCGGTTCTGAGGCCAGAACCGTTCTAAAATTGAATAAAATTTAAGCAGAGGTTGAAAAAAAATAAAAAATGGTGACCTGAAAAAATATTGGCAATATGTGTGATTGCGTTATAAAGTCAGTAAAGAAGCATTTGATTAAAATATAACCTAACGTTTATTTTTCAAAAAAACATATTCAAATTAAAATATATGTATATATGAAATAATAAACAAAGAGAAAATTATATCTGGTAAAATCAATCAAAAACAATAATTTCTGAAATTATATTATCCATAGAATTAGAGTAATACTTTAACATGATAAAAGCACTTAATTAATTTAAACGGCATGACGTAAGGTAAAGTTTAAAAGACCAGTACAGGTTTGCAAAACGAACAACTCACCATGGCATCACTGGAAAAAGCAATTCTCAAAACGGACGATGACGAACAAGTAAAGTCCAGGAATAGTTCAAAGAAAATAAAAAAAACCTTGGGTGTTAACACAGTTCATGGCAGCAACATATTCATCATCATATTCCCGCTATTAACTAACAGAAGTTCGTTTCATAAAAAAAAAACACTATCTTTCACTATCTAAGATAAACTGCAATTGAACCTTCCATAACTAGTATTTATGACAACAAACGGCCTTTACTAGCCCACAACATCGTCAAACCACCCGCCGTCAAAACAAACCGACTGATTTAAATACCCCTCGCGATTCCAGATATCGCCAGACAACGCCCCTTTGCGTCTGCAGAAGTTGAGCGAAAGCGTTCCTGCTTTGCGAAAGGGAGATACGGCTACTCGTAAGTTGCGATTTGCGAAGATCGCAAATCGCGATCAAACGGAAGAAAACGACCATGAACGCACACGTAAGATGATCAAATCGAAAGTAAACAAATAAGTAACCAATTTAAACGGTGGAATATGCTATGGAACCAGGAAAACAAAATAAAAGAATTGGAGATAAGACAAAGATCGAATAGTATTGAAATAAAATAAAAACCAGTAAGTCATGCCATATTATTCCCTTACAATATGTATATGTGCTTAGGAATATGAGTGTTAAGGATATGGGTAAGGCTGACAATCGCCCCCCCCCCCCCCCTCAACACTCATACTAAAAACTAAGTAATTACCAAGTATTACCAAATAATATAAATAACATCAAAGTTCATATTGAACAACATAAGATATCAGTATATCTACTATCACACTTTGACAGTTACTAGTGAAGAACAACTCAACATTAACGTGCATAAATGCAACAAATTCACAACATCATATAACAAGGTTAATTTGAAAAATGAACAATTTTTTTAACAATGTTAATAACCACACAATATGAATAACAATTTGATAGCTATACCACAACAAGATTAACAATTTTTTTTTCATAGCACAAAAGTCTCTAGTTACCATAGTAACTTAAAAATTTGAAAGTCTATTTAGGTACACAAACATTTCAAGGAAAAGTTCATGAAAAATTTGTTACCGTGTTACCTCGTCACATACAAGTGACTACGATTACCGTTACATACCATAACATTCTTTAGTATGTCGATTCTTGATCCTTGCCTTGACAATACAAGATTAATATTTACATACATTTGCATAATGACACTAGAGTAGATGATTATTATACAACAGATTCATAAACATTACGAATATGAGGAATAGCAAAAACATGAATTACAATGCAAAAACACTTTGATAATGTATGAGAAATTCATGATATGCAAAAATAGACACATTTAATGATAATAATACTAATGATCATGATCATGATAATGACTGTGAATATGATAATGATAAGGACGGTGAGCGCTCACATAAAAACAAAAATAACAACAACAACATGCATGCTTAAACTTTTGAAATAATACACATTTGCAAATGTTTTAAGAAAAATTTAAAATGTGAAGGACACTTGTTATGCAATTTCTTAAAAGTAAAACAACCCTTTTCATATTTATATATGCAAAAAAAAAAAATACAGCTCAATTTTGAACACCACGAACGGGACCTATGTGACATTTCCATTTATCAAAAATAGGGACTTACAAATTAAAAAAAAAACGATGCCCGCGACAGGCCTTCCTGTGATCAGAACACTCAAGAAGGCCACTACCCCCTGCAGACCACTCTGGCTATTTACAATGGCACCCCTGCGAGACGCTTCCTGGGGCTGCTCGGGTCCCGGAGGATGAACCATCCTGAGGTCTGATCACATTCCAGCGGGAGTTAAATTGTCCGCGATGTTGGAAATGAGGGTATTGAAAAGCTTATGTATGAAAAATAGAACATATGCATATGAGACAAAACTATGAGATAACAAGAAAAACAAGTGTATAATCACATATTCAAACATTATAAAGAGAAAATACTGAAATATACAAAAATTTCAGATTGAAAAAAAAATGAAATGTGTTAAACTTCAAGGTTTAACTTAAAAAAAACTAAACAAGCATCTTAATGCTTGACCCAAGCCCAGAGGAGGGGGAGTTTTTTTTTCACCTTATACCTCTAACATCTTTATACATTTTACTTTTTTTACATTTAAATAAAACATATTTAAAACAATATAAATTACTTATAACTAAAAATCACTTCAATGAATCTTTTAAGATCAAACTTCGTTAGGGGTTTTGTAAAGATGTCTGAGAGATTAGCTTTACTAGTTACGTGTTTTACATTAAATATCTCTTGGTTTAAAAGGTCTCTGGCAAAAAATAATTTAACGTCAATGTGTTTTGTTCTGTAGTTTTCTATGGGAGACTTAAGGAAATCAATGGAGGCCATATTGTCTACTAACAAGGTTGGCTTAGTTTGTGGACCTGTAAAAATGTGTTTCTCATAACATTCAGTTATGATTCTACTGAACCAAAGAAGCTCTTTAGTTGCTTCTGTTAAAGCCACAAACTCTGATTCCATGGTAGACAAGCAGACAGATTTTTGTTTAAAAGCTCTCCACATGATAGGAGATTTGTCTAACATTAAAAGTTGTCCCCCCATTGACGTCCTGTCATCACGATTGGCGGCGAAATCGGCATCAGTATATGTTATTAGATTTATGTTATGACAATGTAGCTTCAATTTGTAGTGTTTGGTGCTTTGTACATATCCCAGTAATTTTAAAAGACCATTCCAGTGGATTATGCCCGGATTACTCTGGAATTGACTGAAGATATTTACTGCATAGGATATGTCGGGGCGAGTCCTGCTTGTAAGAAAAGATAAGCAACCCAAAACACTTCGGTACGGATATTTTGACATCTCCTGGGTTTCAGTATCTGTTTGAGGGCACTGTGCTTTGGAGTACACTACTCCTTTACTTATGGGAAGTGATGTGATGGGAAAGTTATATTCCTTAAAACGTGTGCAGATATCATCAATATATTGCCTTTGATGGATTGACACTACACCTTCCCTATCCTCCTCAAACTCAACTCCAAGGAGTTTACGTGTTTTCCCCAGGATTTTGATGTCAAAATGTTCAGCTAGTAATTTTAAAATCTCATTTATGTGTTTCTGATGCTTACTTAAAACAACAAAGTCATCAACATATAACAATAAAACAGCGTAATTAGAAAATGTGTAGATGCAATTACACCAATCCAGTTTGTTAAAACCAAGAGAAATTAAAACTTTATGTAATTCATAAAACCACACCCGGCCACTCTGATGGAGGCCATAAAGTGCCCTCTGGAGTTTACAGACCAAATTTTCTTTCCCTTTTATTTCGAATCCAGGAGGCTGTTTCATGTAGATGTTCTCTGAGAGAGGGGCATACAGATAGGCTCCTTTCACATCGCATTGCGTGTGAATCCATCCGAGACATGAGACAAGGGCGGCAAAGAAAAAGCGGATTAAACTAAAATTTACGACTGGTGAAAACGTCTCGTCATAGGTTTCACCCCTGGCCTGTTTGTAGCCTTGGGCTACTAGTCTTGCTTTGTATCTTGCCACCTGCCCTTTATCGTCTCGTTTGATGGTGAAGACCCATCTGCAGCCTAGAGGTTCAGTGTTGGGTGGTAATGATGTTAATTCCCATACATGTCTTTTATTTATTACGTTCATTTCCTCCTGCATTGCCTGTCTCCAGAGTTCCCACTGAGGGGATTTTAAGGCTTGCTTATATGTGTTTGGTATGGAGTCTTCTAGTCATATGTTATTTTTACGTGTTTCTGATAAGGATGTGTGTGGAGGTGTGTAACTAGGACTTGAACTAGCACTGGAAGTAGATTTTACAATACCCTGGTATTTATTTTCCCCTTTGAAACTGAACATGGTTGGATCAAATTTTATACCATTAGACTGACAGTATTCCCGCACTTCTCTGAGTGATCTTAAACGTTGTGTTTCACCCATCTCATAATAATAGATGTCGGTTCTCGACTTATCAGGCCTAGTTACGGCCTTACGGAACCATACAGCATCCCTCAATGTTCTCTGGAATTCTTCGCCCTCCTCGTCACTTTCATCGTCAGATGAGTGAACGGAGGCGGGTTCAACAGCTTTTGAGGTGCCTGGCTTAGGTGTTGGAGATGGTGATCTTTCTAAAGGAAATCTGTCAGGTTGAAGGTCAGTCAAAGGGTCAATTTCTGGTTGTTCTGAACTTAAAATATATGTAGGTCCCAGGTCGCTTCCGTTGTGCTGCTCTGAAGTTGTAAAAGGGTTTGTGCCTATTGAATAACTTGGGCCTTGCTCGCTATGCCTGTGAACATTTCTTGGTACGGATTCATCCCCAAATCTAACATTTATAGTTTCTATTATTTTGTTTGTGTCGGGAATCCATACTCTGTAGCTTTTAGTTGACATTGCGTAACCCACTAAAACCCCCTTTTTTACCTTAGGATCAAATTTTGAATTTCTTAACTGCCTAGGTACTCCTACGTATGCCACGGTACCAAAAGGGCGTAAATGTCTTATTGAGGGTTTGTTGCCACAGTAATACTCAAAGGGTGTCTTTTTCTGCGTTTTGTGACATACCCTGTTTAGTGTGTACGCGATGTATAGAACTGCTTCTGGCCAGAATTTCAAACTGAGTTTGCTTTCGTTAAGTATTGAGCGTGCCCCGTCCATTATAGTCTGATTTAAACGTTCCGAGACCCCATTTTGTTCCGGAGAATACACGTTGGTAAACTCATGGTGTATCCCGTTTTCCTCAAAATACCTTGTAAAGGCTTCATTGTCAAACTCCCGCCCATTGTCACTACGGACCTCTTTTACCTTAGTACCTAAAAATCTTTCAGCTCTTTTTACATGATTAGTGAATACCTTGAATACTTGTGATTTATTACATAAGGGGTAGACTGATACTTTTCGTGAGAAGTCGTCAGTTATGGTTAAAAAGTACTTCTCGCCGTTTCTACTTGTTATTTGTGTCGGTCCCCACAAGTCAGTATGAAGTAATTCAAGGGGTCGTTTTGATCTTATTTGATTTATAGGACGGAAGGAAGTTCGCCTGTGTTTGTTAATTTTACATGTCTCACATTCAAAGTCTTTACTTTTAATAGGTGGTAAGCCCCTTACACCATTACATTTTACAGTGTGTTCAATTAAAGTGGAGCTAATGTGTCCGAAACGTCTATGCCATAACTTAAAGTCGTCTTTCTGGACAGTAGAGGCTTGAAAACGCACCTTTTTAGGACTTTGACTATTTTGAGTTTTAGTTTTATTTTTAGGGCTAGGATCTGGGTACAGGCAGTAAATGCCATCTTTAAGAAAAGCACGAAATAGGGTACCACTGTCACGATATGCTCTAACCCTGCCCTCACCTCCTCTGAACTTGGCACCAGTTTTATCAAGCCTAGGGCCAGATATCAAATTGTGCCTTAAACTTGGGCAATACATAACATCGCCGAAGCGAACCATTTCCCCATTTATTTTTAAGTCCACTAGACCAGTTCCTTCAATAGGAAAAGTTGCTCCGTCAACGGCAACAGCCAACTCCTCATTTTGCAAAGGTTTAAATTTTACATAGAGGTTTTTATCTTTGCAAAAGTGGTGGGAGGCACCTGTGTCAAAGACCCAGGCGTCTCCACCACATTTAATATTACTAAGATTAGATTGAATGAGGTAATTTACCTGGCCTGTTGGCTTACGTTGACGTTGGTTTCTGGTTCTCTTTCGATGCACATCTCTGCTAGGTCTGGAATTACTCGAACTGGGTTGGACTCGAACTGGACTGGACACTGATGAACCTCTGGACACCGAGGAGTTCTGGAACGAGGAGTTTGAGGAGTCTCTGGAAGTGGTATGGAGGCAGGATTCGGGATTGGAAGATTGTTGAGGCAATTTACACTGTCGAAGCACATGGCCGGCTTGGCCACACCTGTGGCTCCTTCCCTTGAACTTAGGCTTATATACGGACCTCTTGGGTGTGCGAGCTCGAGAAAAATGGGATTGGACCAGGTCACCTCTGTCTTCTTCACGTAATTTGATGCGGGATTCCTCGGCCACCAGCTCGGTCAGGACATCTTTAAATTTGAACTGCTGTTCGGGCCATCGCAAGATTCCCTGGACGAGATTGTCAAACTTTTTAGGGAGCCATCTCAACAACTGGAATGTCAGATAAATTTCCTTTATCGGCTCATTCATGGCAGCCAGCTGATCAGCAAGTCTCTGTAGGCGTGCAGCAAACATATCGACTGGCTCGTCAGGCTGTATTCTGCAGGACAGGATCTCGCCAAACAACTGCATGTGACGTGCACGGTTGTCAGGTTGAAAGTGGGTCTTCAGCTTTGTCCACGCTTCATGAGGGTCATCGATGTTTTCAATTATCCTCCGGAACTCATTTTCGACGTTTAGGTATACTATGGATAGTGCTGACCTGAGCCGTGCCTGATAGTCTTTTGTTGCTACTGCATCACTGGTATTCGGAGCCTCTTCGGTACCATTTACGATGCCCCAAGCATTCTTGTCGAGCAGCAGGTATTTGACATCCGCTGCCCAGGTTGCATAATTGTGACAGTTCAATTTGTTTATGCCAACCTGTACGTTGGTCATTGCCATGCTCTTAATTAAATTTAAACAGAAAGGAAAAGAAATTTTTTTTTCAAAAAAAAACGTACTCTAAACCAGTCAAATAGTACGACAAAAAAAATTTTACCAAAAAAACCTTTCTATTTTATACTAGAATAATTAGATATGATTATAAATTAAAATACAAATGCTATTGCGCCCCCCCCCCCCACTAGAAATCGCTTGGAGGTCTAATGGCCGCATGCTACCACTAATTTAAGATATTGCCAACGAAGGTTATGGCCACCATAACAGGTTAAAAAGCGTAGTCGCTTTGGCCCATAACCCGTGATCGGTTCTGAGGCCAGAACCGTTCTAAAATTGAATAAAATTTAAGCAGAGGTTGAAAAAAAATAAAAAATGGTGACCTGAAAAAATATTGGCAATATGTGTGATTGCGTTATAAAGTCAATAAAGAAGCATTTGATTAAAATATAACCTAACGTTTATTTTTCAAAAAAACATATTCAAATTAAAATATATGTATATATGAAATAATAAACAAAGAGAAAATTATATCTGGTAAAATCAATCAAAAACAATAATTTCTGAAATTATATTATCCATAGAATTAGAGTAATACTTTAACATGATAAAAGCACTTAATTAATTTAAACGGCATGACGTAAGGTAAAGTTTAAAAGACCAGTACAGGTTTGCAAAACGAACAACTCACCATGGCATCACTGGAAAAAGCAATTCTCAAAACGGACGATGACGAACAAGTAAAGTCCAGGAATAGTTCAAAGAAAATAAAAAAAACCTTGGATGTTAACACAGTTCATGGCAGCAACATATTCATCATCATATTCCCGCTATTAACTAACAGAAGTTCGTTTCATAAAAAAAAACACTATCTTTCACTATCTAAGATAAACTGCAATTGAACCTTCCATAACTAGTATTTATGACAACAAACGGCCTTTACTAGCCCACAACATCGTCAAACCACCCGCCGTCAAAACAAACCGACTGATTTAAATACCCCTCGCGATTCCAGATATCGCCAGACGACAACGCCCCTTTGCGTCTGCAGAAGTTGAGCGAAAGCGTTCCTGCTTTGCGAAAGGGAGATACGGCTACTCGTAAGTTGGAATTTGCGAAGATCGCAAATCGCGATCAAACGGAAGAAAACGACCATGAACGCACACGTAAGATGATCAAATCGAAAGTAAACAAATAAGTAACCAATTTAAACGGTGGAATATGCTATGGAACCAGGAAAAACAAAATAAAAGAATTGGAGATAAGACAAAGATCGAATAGTATTGAAATAAAATAAAAACCAGTAAGTCATGCCATATTATTCCCTTACAATATGTATATGTGCTTAGGAATATGAGTGTTAAGGATATGGGTAAGGCTGACAAGAACATTGTTTATGAATGTTGCCAACAATTCAGTACTAGTTTTATATCAGTTAAAATAATGTTTTGATTAAATGGCACGTAATTTAAAGTATATTTTCTTTAAAAAAAATAATAAAGTTTAAATTTTAAAGATACTTTTATGAAGTTTTATGAAGTTTAATTATTTTAAAAGTATATTTTGCTAACGTTAAAGTTCACTGTTTTGTTTTATTAATGTCTTGTTTATATGAGTTGTAAAGCAAAGCTCACGTCCGGGGAACAATTTATTTAAATCGAATTTTTAGCATTTGTGGGGTATATATTTTGTTGTTTTGCTAAAGGTAAGAATGTCCGACCTCAACAAAGCACGAAAAGAAGACCTATTTCAGGGCGCTTTAGAAATGAATTTAGATGTACAACCCTCTAATGACTGTTGTCACATTGCGTGATAAGATTAAATCCTCTCCCTCGTATGAAGTTGATTTCGTAAATTCGTTAGTCAGAAACCAAATTGCGACTCGCGAGGAAAAACAGCGTAAACGAGACTTAGAGGAAAAGGAAAAAGCAGCTGAATTAGAACAGCGTAAATTAGAAGTAGAAGAAAAACGTCGTTCGGAAGAACTGGAATTAAAAAAGTTTGAGATGAATTTTGAGCTTGAGAAGCTTAAGGCATGCCACACACCTGTGAGACATTGAGCGAAAAAACATGAGACATGCGACAATTTCACCCTGATAACAAAGGAAAAACCGGTTTCACTGCGTCATGTTGCACGATTTTTGACGCATGTCTCCCTAGTGTGTGGCGTGCCTTAGTTACAGGCTCAGAGCCAAAGTGTTTCCAGTGGAGCGGTAGGTGGTAATGCGGCAAGGATAATGTCTCATCCAGAGAGTAAAATAGATATCCAGAAGCTGTTGCCTACATTTAAACCAGAGACAGATGATGTAACATTGTTTCTGGTGCTCCTGGGACGACAGTTAAAGCTTTCGAAGGTACCAGAACACCTCTGGGTTTCTTATTTACTAAGTGTTGTACCCTCTTCTATATCTACGCTTATTGCTCGTGAAAAAGAAGATAACGCTTCAGATTTTTCACATGTTAAAGGTCTACTTCTAAAAAGGTTTAAAATTAGCACTGAAAGGTTTAGGCAGCTGTTTTTCACACATTGCAAAGATAAAGAAATTACTTGGAGAGATTATTACTTCGAGTTACGTGCTTACTTTGAAAACTGGCTTAAAGAGTTAAATGTAACGTCTTTTGAAGCTCTTCAGGATCTGATCATAGCGGATCAGATGAAAAGGCGCATGCCTGTCGAATGCAAACAACATATGTTAGATGATTGGGAACATTTAAATTCACCAGTCGACCTTGCCGGAAAATTAGATGCGTATGATACTATCAGGTCTACGTTTTCTAAAAAAGATTCGGTTGTACCCCAGGAGAAAAAAGCGTATTTTCGCCGAGAAAATACATGGAAGCAGAGTAAGCCTCCAAAAGAAGACAGATCTTCTCCTAAGGTTGCTAATAAACGTTTAGAATCCGATATATTTTGCTATGGTTGTGGCAAAGTGGGATTTATAAAGAAGAAATGCCCAAATTGTTCCCCTATGGTTAAAAAACAAACAGTGCAAGCTCATCGTCTTCAGCTATATAGTTTAAATACATCTGCAGTTTCAGCTCCAAATGTGCCTATTACGATCTGCAATAAGAAGGTGTTAGTCTGTGCAGATACAGGAGCCAATCGTTCTATTGCAGGAGAGCGAATGTATAAATTATTTTTGAAAACTGGTGTTGCATTGAATCCCCATACTCATGATGTAACCCTGGCTGACGGAATTACGATGGCTAGAGAAACTTTGTCTGCCACTGTGCCCGTAGAAATTGAAGGCCGAGTTTTCAAAACGGAGTTTATTGTTTTACCAAATGCCAAAGGTAATAGAACCCTTTTAGGAATGGATTTCCTTCACAATGCTAACATGGTGCTTGATACCTCTAAAAAGACATGGCATTTTAGTGATAAACCTCATAAAGAGTTTGATTTTGTGGATGAGTACGAAGAAGAAAATAGTACGTCTGCTGGTGCTGTCGAAGTTAGCCCATATGCTTTACGTGAAGACGAAGGCAAAAATTTAAGTCCTGATGAAAGGGAAAGACTTAATGATCTCCTGAAAAAGTATGAAAAGTGTTTTCAACCAGGGGGAGAGACAACCCCATTTGTTGAGCATCGTATCAATACAGGTGATAGTGCTCCTGTTGCTGTACCACCTTATCGAATGACTCCTGCTAAAAAAGAAATTCTTAAGAAGGAATTAGATAATCTTCTAGCTCAAGGAATCATAGAAGAATGTGAATCACCTTATGCTTCGCCTGTGGTCCTCGTACCAAAACCCGATGACAGTGTAAGATTATGCATAGATTATAGAAAATTAAATGAAAACACAGTAGCAGATAAATATCCATTACCTCGAATGGATGACCTTTTACATGAAGCCAAGCATCCTCCTTACATGTCAACTATAGATCTTCGTTCTGGGTATCACCAAGTCAAAGTCTACCCACCAGATCAAGATAAAACTGCATTTGTCTGTCCTTATGGAACTTATCGTTTCTTAAAAATGCCTTTTGGACTAAAAAATGCTCCTGCCACGTTTCAAAGATTGATAGATCAATTTAGAAATGGTCTTAAGGATGTATTTGCTTTATCGTACCTAGACGACATCATCGTTTTGTCAGAAACATTTGAGAAACATCTCTTAGATCTTACAGCTGTGTTCGAGAGACTCCTTGAATTTAAGTTAGATGCCAAACGCGAAAAATGCCATTTTTCTTGTGAGAAATTTAAGTATCTAGGACACTGGATAACTCCAAATGGTTTAGAAGTAGATCCAGACAAAGTCTCCGCGATTAAAGCGATACCTCCACCAAAAAATGTTAAAGAAATTCAGTCCTTCTTACAAACCTGTTCTTGGTACAGAAGATTTATATCAAATTTTGCTGATATCTCAAGACCTCTTAGCAATCTTATGAAAAAGAAAGCCACTTGGAAATGGGGAAAAGAAGAACAAACAGCCTTTGAAACTCTAAAACATTGTCTCATGACATCTCCAGTACTGAAGCAAGCTGATGGAACCAAACCATTCATTCTACGTACTGATGCTAGCAACTATGCTCTTGGTGCTGTACTTTTACAGGGTACCGACAAGACCTCTGAACACCCCATAGAATATGCTAGCCGTCTTCTTACAAGTGCAGAAAGAAATTACTCCACTACTGAACGCGAGGCTTTGGCTGTTGTCTGGGCCTTAGAAAAATTTCGTGGTTATGTGGAAGGCCAAGAAGTGATTGTAGCTACTGATCACCAACCTTTAAAATGGCTTCTCAGTCTTAAGTCACCATCGGGAAGATTAGCCCGTTGGGCACTACAATTGCAATCGTTTTTATTGAAAATAGAATATGAACCTGGAAAATCTAATGTTGTGGCTGACATGCTGTCACGTCCTGTGTGTAATCATCAATCTGCTTTCTGCGAGACATGCAATTTTGTTAGCATAGATATGCCAACAAGAAGCTCAAAAGATATGAGGGAAGTGCAGTTACAAGATGAAAATCTTAAAAAAATTATAGATTGCTTTGAAGATGAACAGAAAAGTGAAGATTTTGCCAATTGGACTGATAGAGGATTCCTGATGACTCAAGGTGTACTTTATCGTTATGCTCCTGAATCTGATGCCGAGGAAGCGCAACTGGTCATTCCAGTTCAAGAAAGAGAAAATATTTTAAAACTTCATCATGATGACCCCTCAGCTGGACATTATGGTGAAGCAGGAACCTATCAAAGAATTGCTAAGAGATATTATTGGACAGGCATGCGAGCCTTTATTTCTGAATATGTAAAGAAATGTCCAGAATGTGCTCGCTATAAAGCAACAAATCAGAAACCTGCTGGTTTATTGCGAACACCTGCTTATGCTCAGCGGTTTGAAACCCTCAGTATTGATCTTTTTGGACCACTGCCACCCAGTAAAGATGGACACCGATGGATTTTTATAGTGGAAGATTGTGCCACTAAATGGGTAGAACTATTTGCCTTAACAACTGCAACTGCACAAGAATGTGCGACTACTTTGATAGAAGAGATCTTCCTTCGGTATGGTATTCCAAGAAGACTGATAAGTGATAATGGTCCTCAGTTTGTGAGTGCTGTTCTACAACAAGTTTGTTATATTCTTGGAATAGACCAATCATTGACACCTTTATACCATCCTCAGGCCAATCCGGTCGAACGCAAAAATCGAGACTTGAAACCTCGAATAGCAATCCTTGTCGGGGATGAACACCGTTCCTGGATAGATAAACTTCCTTTCATTAGATTTGCCATGAACTCTGCCAAATCTGATACAACAGGCCAAACTGCTGCCTATCTACAATTTGGTCGAGAACTAAGAACAATCGATGATGTGGTAAACGATTTCAAAGCTGTTGTCGAAAATGACAATTTCATTCCGGAAATAACCCCATATCTTAAACGACTTGCAAGTATTTCGAAAAGTGTGAAAGAACGTGTTGAAATGAAACAAGATCAGCGAAAGAAATATTATGATAAAAATCGTAGACAAGTATATTTCAAGCCTGGTGAAAAAGTATGGGTTAACCTACACCCAGTGAGCAAGGCAAGTAAAAATAAAACAGCAAAATTTATGCCTAAGAGAGATGGGCCATACATAATTTTGACTCAAAAGTCACTAGTGACGTATGACATTGCTAGTCTAGAAAATCCTACTGAACGAATTGGATCTTACCACGTTTCTGCCTTGTTCCCTTTCCAAGAATCTGAAACTATTCCAGTTGCACCCTTGAGAAAAAGAGGAAGACCAAAAAAGCATCCTGTTTCCTCTCCGAGACGTAGATCGGAAACAGAGGGGGAGGATGTAACACGCGCTTTCCAAAGGAATAAAAGAAAAAAAAATACTCACGCGTCACGTGACCTGAGTTTTGCTAAATTAAAAAAAATGTTGTTGTAATATTTCTCGTTTAAAAGAAATCTGGCAACACTAGTTCTATTAAAAAAAATGTTCTTTTCTTAGTGATATTCGAATGTTGGTTGTAAACTGTGGTTTATATCTTGTGATGGTGGCGTGCGCCAGAATTATGTAAAAGCTTTATTTGTATATAATGTGTGTGCGTTAGTGTTATATTTGTAAGTGTCGTCTTTTCAAGTAATAAAAAGTTATAAAGAAGAATGCAACCCCGAGATATTTATTAAGATAAGTTATCACTTCTTTCTTTCTTCTCTTCTACATTTGTAAGGCGAATTCTTACACGTTTTTTTATCATATTCCCTGAACGAAATTCGTATCTTTTCACGATTCTCTGTCAGAAATCGTTTATTTCATGCGATCCTAAAACAAAATTTGCATTTTTCCCCCCAATAATTTGTCAAAATTTGCGATACGTTTTATATTCGAATTTTCGGAGTTTTGACAGATTTTTTTAATTTTCGAAATGGCTGACTCAATTTTTCTTGATTTTGTGGAAAATCTGATAGAATCACAGAGGTGAAAAAATATGAAATTCACAGCAAATTTTCTGAAAGGTTACAACAGAAGTGGGAGAAAGGGGGGAGCAATTCCACTCCCGGTACAAAGTTATGTGCTTTTTTTCCCGCGCCCCTATTTTGAAATTTGCGTCTTTTTTCGATCATTTGACGAAATTTACTGTTTTTTCGCGATCTTTTAACAAAAATTGCCGTTTTTTTACGATCTTTTTACAAATTTTGCCGGGTTTTTTTTTGCGATCTTTTAATAAAATTTGTCGTTTTTCATGATTTTTAGCAAAATTTGCCGATTTTTTTTAACAATCTTTTTACAAAATTTGTCTTTTTTTTCATGATCTTTTAACGAAATTTTCTGTTTTTTACGATCTTTTTAAAAAATTTGTCGTTTTTCATGATTTTTTAACAAACTTTGCCATTTTTTTTACGATTTTTTAAACAAAAATTTGCCGTTTTTTCGCGATCTTTTAGCAAAATGTGCCGTTTTTTCGCGACCTTTTAATAAAATTTGCCGTTTTTTCGTGATTTTTTAACAAAATTTGTCGTTTTTTCGCGATTTTTTAACAAAATTCTTTTCTGGTGGATAGGAATAAATGTGCAAGGAGTGAAAAAAGGTAACATTTTTTGATGATTTTATAGTTTATAAATATTATAGGAGTAAAATCCACAAAGGAATAAAATATTTGAAACTTAAAAGCAATTCTATGTAATGGCTCATGGGATACTTATGAAGTTAATCGGTGATTATGATTTATATACTATTGTAACTTATTTAAAAAAATGCAGATTTATTTTTTCAGGGGATTTAATCAAGTGTTACAAACAGGCATGCAAATGTCAGGCCTAGTCCTGTTAGCTATAAAGGCAAGACATCCTACAAGACTGCGATATCGGATATTCTGCATTTCATTAAGTTCTATTTCATCTTTTGGACAATCTGACTTAGAATATACAACTCCTTTAGAAATTGAGAGAGATGCGATTGGGGGGTTATATTCCTTAAACATATTGTAAACCTTTTCAATATAACTCTTTTGGTGAATGAAAAGTTTACCATCCTCCTCATAAATTTTCTACACCTTGGAGTTTCTTTGTACGTCCTAATAATTTAAGATCAAACTTACATTTTAAAAGATTTATGACTTCAGAAACTAAGGTTTCTGTTTGCCCAAAAAGTATGATATCGTCCACATACAACAACAATAGAACTTTTCTTTTAAATATGAAAACACAATTTGCCCATTTCAATTTCTTAAAATTTAATTCCTCAATTACATGCTGAAGCTCAAAGTACCACTCACG
Source organism: Maratus speculifer (assembly GCA_964019185.1). Taxonomy (NCBI): domain Eukaryota; kingdom Metazoa; phylum Arthropoda; class Arachnida; order Araneae; family Salticidae; genus Maratus; species Maratus speculifer. Next base: position 54,430,008 of record OZ025293.1, read on the forward strand.
TCCACTTTAAGACCATAAATTGCCTTCTTGAGGCGACAAACATTGTTAGATTTTTCACTATCAACATACCCTTGAGGCTGACTCATAAAAACCTTTTCTGATAAATATGCACAGTTAATGTCTATTTGACGATGAACCCAACCAAAGAAACAGACTAATATACTGAAAAATAGTCTAATAAGGGAAAAATCAACCACTGGGCTATAAACCTCCTCGTAAGAGATTCCTTTTTCCTGCCTAAAACCTTGTGCGACAAGTCTTGCTCTATAACGAGCAATTTCACCTTTCTCATTACGTTTAATGGAGTATACCCAGCGATTGCCTAAAATTTTCTGATCTTTAGGCTTGGGGACAAGCTCCCACACACGCCTTTCTCTCATGGTTGAAATTCCATCATCCATCGCCTTAGACCATTCCTTTTTAAAAGGAGACCGTACAGCCTCAAAATAGTTTGACGGTACTTTTACCTCAGTCATGTTAGCCTCATGGTGCTCAACATTGGGACGGGGTTCTACACCAGAATAATCATCTTTCTTTTTAAAACTAAAAAATTCCTTCCTATATTCGATATTTCTAGCTCTGCAATAATTTACCACATCTTTATGAGATCTAAGCCTAGTATTTGTTCCCTCAATACCGTAATATATATCATTCTGAGAGTTATCTTTTCGCATAACAGCTTTTCTGACCCACCTAATGGCTTCACAAGCAGTTTTTTCAAAATCTAAATTATCCTGCACTGGAGATTCATTATCTGACTCTTCTGTTTCAGAATGAGCTAATACCTTTTCAGCAGTGCCTAGAGATTTAACAGATTCCGACCGTTTATTTTGATCAGGTTCTGATTCAGAATCAGATTCATCTGTATCAAAATACTGGACTCTACTCTTAGGCAAAACTTTCCCGTTCTCAGGATTACGACCAATGGTGTCTAGGACGTGACCACTAAACATCTCATTTTCATTAAAACTAACATTTAAAGTTTCCTCAACAACACCCTTTTCAGGATTGTAAATTCGATAACCCTTAGTCTGTCCTGCATAGCCAACCATGATACCTTTGGTAGCACGCATGTCAAATTTCTTACGGAGTTGTTTGGGGATCCCTATAAATGCAGTACATCCGAACGGCTTTAAGTGACTTACTGTAGGACGTTTTCCACCATATACATGGTTCGTACGCTCTGGAAAAAATAGAAAAAGTGCTGGACAAAAAAAGTATTCATTTTCAAGGAATGAAAAGTGCTGGAAAGAAAAAGATTCATTTTCAAGGAATGAAAAGTGCTGGAAAAATGTAAAAAAAAAAATATTAGTGCTTAAATTTTAAAATTTCCTAAAAAAAAACCCTTCATACATTTTATTTTTAAAAAATTTACTATAACCTTGTATTTTTTTTCCCAATAGAACATTGAATCACCTGCAGCCAAAGACTTCCTTCTCTCCTCTTAACAATCCTTTTGGCATCTTTCCTTGGCTGTAAAAATCAGATGCATGCAGAAACCAGCGGGGGGGGGGGGGGGGGGGGGTTAGAACGCAGATTGCGACATAATAAAAGCCTGAAGTGTGATTTTTCGCCAATGTGCTCCTCCTGCCTGATGAGAGGAGAGAGCAGACGCTTACGTCACTTTTTACTACACATTAGCAGCTGGGAAGTGCGACTCAGGACAACAAATCAGAATGCACTAGCTTTGGAATAACTTCGCTTTTTCAACAGGAAGATATGTTTGTTTTTCCGTGGGGCATTGGGGTCTTTTTGCTGAGTCGATGTAATTGGTTGCTCGTTAGTTGTGCTTTCCAGATATTTGATGTCAACAATTTTGCACCTTTTACAAGTCTCTTTCAGTTTTTGTTTCGAACGTGTCTTTGTTTTAATGCGATCTATTCCGGATTTTACAATATGATTTTTACGATCGATTTTATTTTTTACTTTCTTTCATCAGTCATATAATCAATAAAGAAATAGGGCAGGAAAGTGCGTTTTCAATGATTTATGGATTGAAAAACCGGAATATAAACTGTGGCATAAGATACTGGAAGTTATTAATACATTAAAAGATTTGCAAAGAATTTAACTCAATTTGAATTTGGACTTTTATTTTACTAAGTTTTATTCGCCAAGAACAATTTTTTTTCCCTTTTGATCACCTAAATGATGATTCTCATCCGAAATTTCCGAAAATTTAAGGTATCCTCTTCTGAAAATTTGAAATTGGGTTATCAGTTGTGCATAGTTGAAAACTTGTACGATTTTGCGCGCGGAAAAAACAGTCGCTGAGAAATGCAAATTTCGTGAAAGGATCGCCGAAAAAGCACACATTTTGTCCATATTTCGTGGAAAAATGAGATTTCGTCAGTGTTTTTGTCAACAAACTTTATCAAAAGATAGCTGAAAAACGCAAATTTCCTGTGTGGATCGCGAAAAAAACAGCAATTTCACCATAATAACACAGATAAAACACTGATTTCGTCTGAAAACCGCGAGAAAACGTCGATTTCGTCTAATGATTGCGGATATAACGCCGATTTCGTTAAAAGATCGCTTAAAAAATTTTTTGTCAAAAGATCATTGAAAAAAAAACGATTTCATCAAAAGATCACGGAAAAACTCCGATTTCATCAAAAGATCACGGAAAAACTCCGATTTCATCAAAAGATCACGGAAAAAACGCCGATTTCGTCAAAAGATCGCAGGGATAAAATGCAGTTTTCGAGAAAACATCGCGTAAAAATGCAAATTTTGTCTAATGATAGTCTAAAAAAAAAAAAAAAAAAAAAAAAAAAAAAAAAAAAAAAAAGGGAAAACGCCGATTTCATCTGAAGATTGTGGATACCCCTCCCCGCCGCCGATTTCGAAAAATGCAATGTGAATATCCAAAAACAAAAAAATTCACCCAGAATCACCCTTGCTTTTGATTTTACATTTTAATCTAAATTTACATTTAATTTTCATTTACTTTTTAATTAATATTTTAATCCTTTTTATCTTTTTATATTACAAATAAAACTTCATTAGATGAAAATTTAGAAAGTATCTTTACTAACGAATGATTAAACACACAGGTAACATGATGACTATTTCCTTTATATTATTCTAGAGCCATTTTTATGCATGTATTAAAGTAGCCCTTGAAAAGTCCTTAAGTGCTTGAATTTTATTTGGTCTCAAGTGTATGAACCAAGATATAATTCAAATGGTGTTTTAGATTGACCCTGGTGGACAACTCTATTCCAAACATATGTAAAACAAACAGCTGCCTCAGCCCAAAATTTTTGGTCTAGATTACTATCCTTCAACATTGCTCGAATCCCATTATTCACAGTGCTATTTAATTTATCTGCAGTTCCATTTTGTCCCGGTGTATACCGATTTGTTTTCTCATGATGTATCCCCTCCTTGTCAAAAAGCTGTTTAAATCTGTCATTACAATATTCACCCCCATTATCTGACCTTATACTTTTAATTTTGTTTCCCGTGAACCTATCTGCTCTATTTTTAAACCTAACAAAAGTTTCATAAACCTCATCTTTACTCTTAATTGGAAAAACAACAGCCTTTTTAGAAAAGTCATCTATAAAAGAGACAAAAAAACGAGAACCACCAATTGAAGGGACTGGCATTGGTCCACAAACGTCGGTGAAAATAAGCTCAAGAGGCTTACGTGTTCTATTCCCGGGTAATGGTTTAAAACTTATCCGTCGATTCTTTGCTAAATGGCAAGGTTCACAATTAAGTTCCTGGTTTTTCAATCTAGGTAACCCATGAACTCTGTCATTTTTACTGGTCTCAACTATATAATTTGTATTGATATGACCATATTTCTTATGCCAAGCCTCAAGGTCAGACACCATAGACTGAGTTAAATTTACATGCTCTCTGACATTAGGGTATTTTGGTCTGAGAAAATACAAGCCATTTTCTCTTTTTGCAAAAAAAATCTAATTCCCCTTTACAATTATACACAAAAATTTTACCATTTTTGCCAACAAATTTGCCCCCCTTTTTATCCACAGCACATCCAGCAAACAAATTCCTTCTTAACTTAGGAGAATAAAGAACATTATTTAAAGTTATTTTCTTTTGGGTACCTTTTACTTTTACTAAAAATTCTACTTTGCCTATGCCCTCAACTGGACAAGATTCTTCACCAATAGCAACAGATACAGTTGTATCGCCTGCTGGTCTAAGTTCAACAAATAAGTCCTTATTACGGCAAAAATGTGAAGAAGCAGCGGAATCTACAACCCATGACAAATCATCATGACTCTTACTACCTTGACTTTAGTTAGCCTCAACAATGTAACTTGAATTGTCCCTGTTGAAATTCCCCTTTGGCTTCGACTTTTTACCCTGAAATTTAGTAGAATTTGGTTTTTTTCTGGACAATTAGAGGCAAAATGGTTTAAACTAGAACAATTAAAACACCTAATTTCTTTCTGTTTATTGGATTTGACACTATTATTTCTATGCCCTTGTTTATTAACTTTATATGCAGATGCATCAATGCGTTCAAAGTCACTATGACACTGTCTCAGTCTATCCTCTTCAACTAACAATTCTTTTAAAACATTATCAAAAGTAAATGTTTTATCATCCCACCTATAAATTGACTGAACAATTCCTGAAAACTTAGGGGGTAAAAATCTAATAAGTTGGAAAGACTGATACATTTCATCCATTTTATGGTTAGCATCTGCTAATTCATTAACTACCTTTTTAAGGTTAACTGCATAGATACTAATGTCATCCCCATTACTAAATCTCAATGAAAAAAATTTATCCAATAAACTAACAATCCTACTACGCGATGTTGGCTAATATCAATCTTTTAATTTCTTCCATGCTACATAAGCATCTTTAGTATCACTTATTATAGAACGATACGCCTTCTCAATGTTCAAATAAATTGAGGTATATGCTCTATCCCTATGCAATTCAAATTTTCTATGTTCCTTCCCAGCCAAATCAGCAGGTAGTTTAAAATCTGCTTTCTCAACAAATTCCCAAACACCACGATCCATCATATAGACCTGCATTTCCTCTGCCCAAGTGGAATAGTTATTGCTATTCAGCTTTTGAACTGAAAATTCCGTTTTGTATTTAGGAAAAAAATTCAAATATATTTCAAAACACTTTTAAAAATATTTAACAACACTGTATATATAATAAAACAATGTTAGAAACTCTTAAACTTTCAATAGAATATTAAAAAGAATCATTCAACAATAGTATATACTTGAAAATACAATATTTATAAACTACTAATAATTTCATTATCTAATTCAAATTGATTAATACTTAGTAATTAACCATTCAATTATATACAATATATCAAAAATGTAAACCTTTAAATTCGAATTATTTCAATTAAATACCTGTAATTAAATTTTATCATTAAATTCTAACATTTAACTTTTACCAAAAAAATTTTTTTTTCAAAAAAAAAAAAAAAAAAAAAAGTAAAATATTTAAAAATTTTAAAGTCCCAAAAAGTCCTATAAACTTATTCAATAAAATAATATATTGCAGTAAGTCATTAAAATTCAAATAAAAATAAACTTGAGTCCAAATTATTCAGTGTATCTGAAAAAAAACTTCCATCATGATGAGTAAGTTCCATTGGCACACCGTAAGCACTCAATAATTCACACTAAAACAACTATCCAAAATGGAGAAAAACACCATCCACTTTCTTTAACAGCTGTAATGTAAACCACAAGAACCACAAGTAAGCATAAACATCACCGGCAGCAAACTTGTTATCAGCAGTCCAAATGTAAACAACGTTCACGGCACATCATTATCAGTTGCAAGTGCAACACTTAAAAAGAGATAAATTGCCTTGCATCTATCTGATAAACACTTTCATTTAATCTTCACCAGGAAAAAGAAACAAAATGGAGCTTTTTCATGAAGTGCATAATCAAAACATCTGCCGACTTCCATTATCAAAACAACAGCTGTCTTGAGTCAACATTGAAAACGTAACAGGCCCCCCTTCTCAAGTATTCTTGGCCATTCATCAGAGTCAAACTTTATCTTATCTCACTTTACTTAATTAAATATTTATATTCCTTAAATTTAAAACACATTCGGCCCATAACTGGATCTTAAGAAATATAGGGTGGTTTGAAAAAAACCACCGGGCCTTAAAGTGTAAAGAAAGACAAAGATAGTGACTTCTGAATAAAAATGGCTGAGTTAAAAACTAAACTATTTATTTAATTAAAAACATAATAACAGATGAACTAAGCCTTGCTACTTGCAAAAGCATAAACTAGTGATATACTGCAGTACACATCACCACATTGTAAAGCAAAACAGAAGAGGGTCATTCCATGTTAATTCAACCAGACCTTGTAACCCGACCCACAGGGATTTTGATGAAACTTTGTGTGTACACTAATTCTATCATGAAATGATTCCATCAGAAATTTTTCCTTCCCAGACCTCATAGTTTGTGAGATATGGGTTATCCAATTCTTGGGTTTTTCACAAATCGCAAATTTCTGAGTCTGTATTTTGAGATTGCCGTTCCATCTTCAAAAAATTGTTTCTCTGGATCTAAAACATGAATCATCCTAAAAATATCACTGTAAGAAGATACAAAGATGCAGATTTTAATAAAAATATTTAAAAAATTTGCTTGTAATGTTTAGGATAAAAAAAGTCAGCCAAAGTTGAGAATTATGGTTATTTTTCCAAATTTTTGTGACTTCACGAAAAAGGCTGTACACAAAAAGGCAAATGAAATTTCCAATTTCTTTTTGTTTTAAATAAAAGTTTACACCAGGGTTGGCATGATTTAAATCAACTGATTTAAATCAAGATTTAAATCTAGATTTAAATCAACTGATTTTTTTTAAAAAAATCATTTGATTTAAATCAATTTTTTGCAATTTCACATGAATGCACATATCAAAGGAAAATTTTGGGTAAAAAGTTAAAAAATGTATTAGATAACGATAGAATTACAAAATTTAAAGCAAGATATGAACAAACTATTAATGGCTGTTATTTTGCTGGAGTTTTATTAACGTTCTTTCTTTTAAATCAAAATGAAATGAAACTTATTGTAAGGAAAAATAATGAAGATTTGGCATTCATTAAAGAAGATTGTCTAAATCTTCTCATCACTGTAGCACATTTTCAAGCAAAAAACGGTCCATTTCAAAATTACCATTGCTTGAGAAAAAAGTTTCTGATATTATGACAGATTATGATTGGCGGAAATCCTTTTATGTAATGGGAGGTAAAGAGAGAGTCAGCGAAATTGAAATTGAATTTATTTACCAAATAACAACAACCGTGGCTTCATCTACTGGAGTAAAAAGACAATTTTCTTCTTTTGGAGTAGTTCGTTCAAGCCTTCATAATAAATTAGGAGTAGACAAAGCTTCTAAATTAGTGTTTTTGTTCAAACAATTAAATCCCTGATTTTTTCTTATTTGCTTAAGAAATATAGAATTAATTGTGATTTTTATCCCTTAATAAATAGCTTGCATTAAATGAATACAGTAGACTTCCTCAAATCCGCGCAGCTTGGGACCAGAGGTTGTGTGGATTTTAGAATTTTGTGAATTTCTGGTCATGGGTTTGTTTACATTTTTAAACAGTAATTTGATTGTAATTAATAATGCAACTGAAGTTAATGAATGCTTATAATATAGTAAAACATTAAAACAATTATGTAAGTTAATAAACTATAATAATAAAAATTTAGATAATTAAAAATGATTAAAATATTGAAAGCAACAAAGATGAAGTAAATAATCAATGTATAACTAAATATTTATTATAAAGATGAGATGCATTTTTTCCTAAATTATTCAATGGAACTTGCCCCATAAAGGTGCACTACTAATTCACATCAATATCATAAAATATAAGAAGTTTTATTTCAGGTTTAACCAAACTCAACAATAAAAAAAAAGCTTGATGAATGTATAAATGCATTTTGCAAAAAGATTGTGATCACCACTGATATTAGCAATACCTTGAGTTTTTTTCAGAAATAAATTTATTCTTCCTTGATGAAAAAGCATGAATTTAGCAATATTAATGAAAGTTACAGATTAAAATATAAATAGAATTGATATAAAAATAAAAAAGTCATTTTGTCCCTATACCTGACCTGAGAGCTTCATTGTTTACATCTGTAAATTATGCGCGGATTTTAGAGAGTTGTGGATATTAGGGCAGCGGATTTGAGGGAGTCTACTGTATTTAATTTGTTTTTTAAATTATGCCAGTTTCTATTCATTTACAACATATTTAAATTTATTTCTTATTTGTTATTTAGTACGCACAATTCAATTACAAAATAACAGAATGTCTTTAGATTAAAGCCTAGATGTTTAATTTTTAGTACCAATCAGTAATTAGAATATAATATTTTCTTAACTATATAATTATTTTTTATATTATTTTTATAAATTATAAATATTATTTATTCTTTTTTAGTTATTTATTATAAAAAATTGCTTCATGTATTGTAAAAACATAAAAACACAGTAATTAAATGTAGGATTCTAAAAAAATCAAATAAATCCAATTTAAATCAAAAAAATCTGATTTAAATCAAATAAATCCGATTTTTTTGATTTTTAAAAAAAAATCATGATTTTTTTCCAACCCTGGTTTACACTTTGGGCTTTCTATCTATGAAATAAAAATGTGTTTCGCATGGCTTATGCAAAAATTTTGGGTACTTTCCAATTAGCCGGATGCATGCTTTATTTTTATATATTACATATGCACACAAAAAGGCAAATGAAATTCCCAATTTCATTTTGTTTTAAATAAAAGTTTACACTTTGGGCTTTCTATCTGTGAAATAAAAATGATGTCTTTCGCATGTCTTATGCAAAAATTTTGGGTACTTTCCAATTAGCCGGATGCGTGTTTTATTTTTACATGTGTACACACGTATAGATCTATTTAAATACAGATGTATTATACATGAACATATATATGTAAATACAGTATATTGATATATATATGTATAACACTGGTGCCCGTCTAACCTAAAAGTACCAAATTTTGCCTTATTTTGAGAATCTGGACCAATTAAGAGGAAAAAAATCTGACTAAATTTAGCTATGGTACTTAAATAATTACTGGAATTTCTATGAGTTATTGAATTTAATGTTATTTGATGCATGTTTTTTTATTTGCAAAGTAAAGTTTAGGTTTTGTTTTTTTTTATTAAAAAAAATCTGACTGTAATATGTTTCCCCATTAAATTTAGCCAATGGTCCATATATTTCATTTAGTCAGAGTTTCCCCCAGGTTTAAAAAGGGGCAGGGCGCTACTGTTCTGAAAAGGGCACTTTTTACATTCTTCGGGGCACTTTTATAGAGTTGAATCTAGAATCTAGCGATTCAAATGATCGTGAAAATACAGAAATTTCGTCAAATAATCCAAAAGAAAATCTCAAAATTTATTCAAAAAACTGAAAAAAAAATGGGAATTTTGTTAAAAGATCGCAAAAAACAGCAGGTTTTGTTTAGTAATCGCGAAAAAACGGCAGATTTTGCTAAAAATTGCGAAAAAAACGACTAATTGCCAGAAAAGATCGCGAAAAAACGGCAAATTTTGTTAAAAGATGACAAAAATGGCAAATTTATTCTAATGATCTCGAAAAACCACCAATTTTGTCGCGAAAAAAAGGAAATTTAAAAAAAGGGACGAAAATCTGATTAAAAAAGCACATAGTTTGTAACGGGAGTGGAATTGCCCCCTTTTTCCTCCCACATCCGTTGTAACAGTGTCTTTCAGAAAATTTGCAATGAATTTAATTTTTTTTCTTAGGATCACTTCTGTGATTCTGTTCAGAACCGTGCGGGGGCAGTCGTCCCGGGAGCGGAAATTTAAGGGACGCCAAATTTATACTACAAACGTCATTTTTGGGCTGTCACAGGTGTTTGGGAAGGGAAGGGGGGGGGGGGTGCGTCAAATTCTAATTATGCCCAGAATGCGATTTTCTCTTCGCACGAAAAGGATTGTGAATCAGTAAAATCCGCTTTTGGAGCAATAAAAACACAATTTTGAAGTAGGAAAATTAGTTTTTAGAAAAGGAAAATTTTGCTTCCGCCATTAACTTTTTTTTGTGCTCCAAAAACAAAATTTGCATTTTTTTGCGATCTTTTGATGAAATCTAGCGTTTTTTCGTGGTAATTTGACAAATTTTGCGGTTTTTTGCACATTTTTAGGCAAAATTTGCCGTTTTTTGCGAATTTTTTCACGAAATTCTCCGTTTTATTGCGATTTTAGGACAAAAATTGCCGTTTTTACGCAAATTTTTTGACGAAATCAGCCGTTTTATCGTGATTTTTTGACAAAAGTTGCCGTTTTTCGAGATTTTTTGTTGAAATTTTCCATTTTTTGCGAATCGTTTGACAAATATTTCCGTTTTATCTGGATTTTTGGACTAAATTTGTCGTTTTTTCACGATTTTTGAAGGAAATCTGCTGCTGTTTCGAGATTTTGTGACGAAATTAGCCATTTTCTCGATAATATTGCCAGAAATTAGTCGTTATTTTGCAACTTTTAACGAAATTTGATGTTTTTTCGCGATTCTTTGACAAAATTACGCGTCCCGTGGAACGCATAAGCGATTTTTTTGCGTTCCATCGCCGATTTTTTGCATAATTCACGCGCTATAGCGCATCCACATCATAAATGGAGGGCTGCATTTTTCAAATGTAGGGCAAGAAGGGCGCTATTTTTTTAAATGAACGACAAGAGGGGCGCTAGTTTTTGGATGAGGGGCAAGAGGGGCGCAGCGCCCTCCTGAAACCCTTTGGGGGAAACTCTGATTTAGTTATTTAATAATGGGCATTTTTTGCTAATCTAAATAATCTCTTACTTTTATTTTCTATGATTAAACTCAAAACATATATATATATTTTGTACAGTATAAAATAAATAATTTTTCTCCTCACATTTCCATTCTTTCTTTCGAATGCTTATATATTAATTATTTGTGTTTAAAAAATGTTCAAAAACTTTTATTTCCTTTCCTTGGTTAATTTTAATCAGTTTAAATATTTATATTGGCAAGTTTAAATACACAAATGTTTAACAAAACTTAAATTTGTTTCTATAGTCTGAAAGATTTAATTGCACCTGCACTGTATAAACACGTTCTGATAAAGGCAGGGTAATGTTTGTTTGTGAAAGCAGATGTTTTTAAATCAATTAATCAAATTATTGTCATTATGTTGTTTCTTTTCGCAGAAGGGTCATTCCACGTGAAATCAACCAATTTAAGGAAAACTTGTTGCATCATAGTCACAGATTTTTTTTTAATTTTTATCATAGACAGACATAGTACCGAAACCCTCAAATCTGAAATTTAAAAGTAATTTTCACAATATTGGCCGAGATATGGCCATTTGAAAACTGGCCATTTTTACAAAATGGCGGCCATCTTGGAATTGTATCACTGTCTAAATATGGCCATAACTTGACAACTAATGGCTCAAAGTTTATATATCTGGTACCAATTTGAAGCTATTTGTACAAAGAATGAATATTTCACATCAAAACAATAATAAATTTTCATTTTTTTACTTTTTATTATGTGCAAAGTGAAAATTTCACCCCAAAAAAGGGCAGATTGTAATGGCTCATAAAAAAAATGAATTTTTCTGAAACTTGGTAAAAACGTTGCTCCATCTGTGTGCTTTAAATAAAAAAAAAATTGGAAAGGTAAAATTTGTTGTTTTAAAATAAATGGTTTTTTACAGATAAGGTGTCATTAACCAAATAATGATATTTTTAGAATCTGTGAGCATTCCTGATTCAAAAAATAATGGTTAAAATAAAATTTTCTAACATCTAAATTAATGTAAAAGTATAATCAAAACCTCATTTGTACTAATTTTGTAGAAATCTGCCTCCAGCCCCCCTCCCCCCCACCCAAAAAAAAAAAAAAAAAAAAAAAAAAAAAAAAAAAAATTAGACAATTCAAAAAATTTTACACTGAAAAAGATAAGATAATAATTAAGGAATATAAGGTATAATTATAAAATTCCTATAAATGCAATGCATACATATGGTGATTTACTTCACATATAGGGGCAAGTGGGCTAGAATGGGACAGTAGGTTTTTCTCTTTATGTATCATTCTAAATATTTCATCAATCACATATTAGATGAAGTAATGGTACCCCAATCTTCAGTTGAAAAAAGTATCTAATTTACACAAGCTTGCAATTATATAAAGAAAAAGATTATTTCAAGAATCAAAACATGAATTCAAAATTTTAAATTTTGAATTCAAAACATGATGTAAAAATTTCATTATGTTTCTATAAGCTGATGTAATATCGCATCATGTTCTATATAAGCTGATGCAATTTAAAGAAAAGATTGCTACTGTACCTTCATCTGCTTCTTAATTGGCTATAATCAAAGTATGATGCTATCTTGCATCATGTTCTATATGAGCTGATGCAATTTAAAGAAAAGATTGCTGCTTTACTTCATCTGCTTCTTAATTGGCTATAATTAAAGTATGATGTAATCTTGCATCATAATGTCCAAGAAACTTGAGTAATTCCTTTTAAATACCATATACCACTTCTAAAGTTTTCAATGAAGTGTATTTAGACATACAATATTTATTTTGTACTTATTATACAGTGGAGATGGAGTGTTTTGTATGTAAAAAACTCAATGTTTCTCTGAGTACTGATGTTATTTCTGTTCTTCAATTATCCCCACGGGATTTACATTTATTAAAAAAAAGGTTACATTATATAATCCCAGATAAAAAAAGTTTTTTGCATGCGAATATATGCAAGGTTCACAAGGATAAATTTCTAAAATTTTATAGTTTAAATCAGAGACAGTGTTGTGATCCATTTAATAAACATCCAAATAGTAACAGAGCAAAATCACTGAAAACAATTTCTTTAGATATGTCTATGACAAATCCAGACATACTCATTCCAGGAAAAAAATTATGTACTTCCTGCTATTCATCAATAAATAAGATGATTTCTATTGTTGACATGAAAAGCATCTCTGATCCAGAATTTAGTGAACCCACAGTAGTAATGGAACAATTAAACAAAAGCTGTGAAATGTTAGAGTTATCGCCAATAAAAATGAATAGGCATAGCTCAAAGAGGAAACTTGGTTATTTGCAGACAAAAGTTACAAAAATTTTGAATGAAATGAAATAAAAAGTACTGTAAAAATAAATATTTAGTGTAAATAACTGCAAATTGATATTTCTTTATTGAATTATATAATATAAACACAATACTTTAATTTAGATGCTAGAAAATTTCATTTTAACCAATATTTCTTAAATTAAGAATACTTACAGATTTTAAAATAATCATTATTTGGGTCAATGACATCTTATATGTAGAAAACCATTTTTAAAACAACAAATTTTACCTCTCTAATTTTACAGTATAATGTTCCATATATAGAGAAACTGTTACATCTATGCATAATCAAATCATTATACAGAAAGCGTAAAAAGTATATGAACTAAATTTACTTTTCATTTTTGAAATAATCTTTTTCTTTATATAATTGCAAGCTTATGTAAATCAGCTACTTTTTTCAACTGAAGATTGGGGTACCATTACTTCACCTAATGTGTGATTGATGAAATATTTAGAATGATACTTAAAGAGAAAAACCTACTGTCCCATTCCACCCCACTCGCCCCTATATGTGAAGTAAATTATCATATATATATGCACTGCATTTATAGGTATTTTATAATTATACATTATATTCCTTAATTATTTTCTTATCTTTTTCAGTGTAAAATTTTTTGAATTGTCTAATTTTTTTTTTTGGGGGGGGGGGGTAGGGGGTAGGGGGGGCTGGGGGCAGATTCTACAAAATTAGTACAAATGAGGTTTTGATTATACTTTTACATTAATTTAGATGTTAGAAAATTTTATTTTAACCATTATTTTTTGAATCAGGAATGCTTACAGATTCTAAAAATATCATTATTTGGTTAATGACACCTTATGTGTAAAAAACCATTTATTTTAAAACAACAAATTTTACCTTTCCAATTTTTTTTTAATTTAAAGCACACAGTTGGAGCAACGTTTTTACCAAGTTTCAGAAAAATTCATGATGATTCATTTTTTTATGAGCCATTACAATCTGCCCTTTTTTGCGGTGAAATTTTCACTTTGCACATAATAAAAAGTAAAAAAATGAAAATTTATTATTGTTTTGATGTGAAATATTCATTCTTTGTACAAATAGCTTCAAATTGGTACCAGATATATAAAATTTGAGCCATTAGTTGTCAAGTTATGGCCATATTTAGACAGAAATACAATTCCAAGATGGCCGCCATTTCGTAAAAATGGCCAGTTTTCAAAAGGCCATATCTCGGCCAATATTGTGAAAATTACTTTTAAATTTCAGATTTGAGGGTTTTCACTACTATGTCTATCTATGATAAAATTAAAAAAAAATCTGTGACTATGATGCAACACCCATTGGTTGAATTCATGTGGAATGACCCAGAAGAATTATCTAACTTTTACTGTGGTACGTATAAATATTTTTTTTTGCTTTATTGTTTTAATATGGAGCTTGATATTAAACCTTCTACTAGTCTTCAGGCTTGCAGTATTGTAATATTAACTGGTTTAGAAGGTCACAAAACTAGCTATGCAAATAACAGAGAAATAGACTACATTGATAATCTCTGTGATTCAGAAAAAGAACTTTTATTAGTTAGGACTATTGCATTTATAAAACAAAAATTAAGTGAAAACCGGTTTCTTAATATATGTGAGAATTACAGAATTTGGCTCTTAATGAAATATGAATTTTATCAATATAAATGTGAAGATCCATTTAAGCGGCATAAAAACAAGTGAGAAAAGCAATTAGGGCAGTTAAGAGAGATTTGTATACGGCAGGGGTGATTCTCGTCCGAAAATTCCGAAATTTCCGAAAATTTAAGGCATCCTTTTCCGAAAATTTGAAATTGGGTTATCAATTCCGCATAGTTGCCAACTTGTACGGTTTTGCGCGCGGAAAAAACAATTACGTAGAAATACAAATTTCGTGAAAGGATCGCCGAAATAGCATACATTTCGTCAATATTTCGTGGAAAAACGACGATTTCGTCAATTTTTTTGTAAACGAACTTTGTCAAAACATCGATAAAGAACACGAATTTCCTGTGCGGATAGCGGAAAAAACGTCAATTTCAACAAATATCGCAGATAAAACGCTGATTTCTTCTGAAGACCGCGGGAAAACGCCGATTTCGTCTAAAGATTGCGGATACAACACCGATTTCGTTAAAAGATCGCGGGAAAAAACGCCGTTTTCGATACAAGATCGCTTAAAATATTTTGTCAATAGAATATTTGAAAAAATACGCCAATTTCGTCAAAAGATCGCGGGAATAAAACGCCGTTTTCGAGAAAAAATCGCGTAAAGATGCAAATTTTGTCTAAAAATCGTCTAAAAAAATGATTTCACTTTAAAATAAAACATGGGAAAACGCCGATTTCGTCAAAAGATCGCGGAAAAAACGCCGATTTCGGCAAAATATCGCAATAAATCGCCGATTTTGCTAAAATATTGCTGATTTTGCTAAAATATTGCTGATTTCGTCTGAAGATAGCGGGAAAACGCCGATTTTGTCCGAAGATCGCTAGAGAGAGGGGGGCTCACGACCCCCCCCCCCCCCGGCACCGATTTCCGAAAATGCGATGCGAATTTCCGAAAAAAAATTTCATCCAGAATCACCCCTGGTATACGGCTGAAAAAGTAAACCAAAGTTGAAAGTTAAGATTATTTTTCCGAAATTTTGTGACTTTATGAAAAAGTCTCTACACAAAAAGGCAAATGAAATTTCCAATTTGTTTTTGTATCAAATAACATTAAATTCAATAATTCATAGAAACTCTAGTAATTATTTAAGTACCACAGCTAAACTTAGATTTTTTTCCCCTTAATTGGTGCAGATTTTCAAAACAAGGCAAAATTTGGTACTTTTAGGTTAGACGGGCACCAGTGTTATATATATCAATATAATGTATATATATATATACTAGGGATGCACCGGATATCCGGCTCCTGCCGGATATACTGCTTATTCGGCACTCGAACCGGATATTCGTTCCGGCCGAATATTTTAATATCCGGTTGCCGGATAGTAAAACATTTTTTAAATTCTGTTTTTTATATTTAAAAACAAATGTAAAACTAATTTGCTCCTTGCATACCTTATCTTATTAAAAAGCAATGTTAACAAAAATAAATACTTGTATATTTTCACAATTATGAAATTATAATGTTTATATGTAAATGAAGATGTATTTAAAGTATGACAATATTTTGTCATAACCTATAAGAGCAATTGTAAAAACAAAACTAGAATATGTACTTCAACTTCACATTTTTTATTTCTCTTAAAAATTGTTCTTAAATTTCAGTAATGAAGTAATTTTACACCTCTCAAAAGTTTTATTGTAATTTTCACCAGTCAAAATTTAACTGCAGTGTTCAATAATTCTGTCATAACTGTAATTGTAAAACCAAAACTAGAATATCAACTACAATTTCAACTTTGTTTTTTTTTCATTTTTTCATTTTTTTTTTTTGGTAATGAAGTAGTAGACTTTTATAGTTCTTCTCAAGTGTTTTGTTAATAACTTTATTATTAATTTGAATTATTAATATCAACAAAAGAGAAAGGTATAAATATCTAATCTAAAAGTTTTATGAAGTTGCTGTTAATACGTCAAAAATCCGAGTCTGAAATGTGTACAATGGGGCCATCTTATAAGTGCTAAAGTATTGAGGATTAAAAACTATGTAGAAAAATAAAGTTTCCAACAAACTAAAGAGTTTATTTATAAATATTCATACTCCAGATTCAAAGTGTGTTTCTTTAGAAAATCAAGAACAAAATGGTGCTGATAATAAAGAAACCATTCAATTTTTGTTGGAACATCAATTGCACAAGTTAAGCAGTCAACAATAGAAAAAAATGTGGTAAAAACAAAAGAAAAAAAATCATTAAATATACAAAGGGACCGTTCAAGTATTACGTAAGCACTAAAGGGGGAGGGAGGAGTCCATAGTCTGCTTATTTTTTCTGACAAGGGGGAGGGGGGGAGTCACGACAATTCTTACGTAAACATTAAACAACGAAGCAACTGCAATTCAAATTCAACAAGCAAACAAAGTATGATGGGGAAAGAGCGTTCTATACCCCGTTCGAAATTCGCCGTTTATTTTCGATTTTAACCTTTGCTTATCCATCGGCAGTCCCGTGACCTGCATCACACACTTGCCCTTTGTCTTCATTGTTGTCTGTTAAGTTGTGTGCCAAGTCAAGTATATTGCAAGACTAGAAAAACCCAGGGACCGGTGTGGCTGGGTTCTGTTGCCAGGTTAACTGATCAGTTAACTTTATTTTAGGTAAGTCCGGTATTTTCTTTTATCCCGTTCAATCAGTCATGGAATTCCGGGAATTTTCGCAGAATTTCTGGAAATTTTTGTCTTTCCGCTCCTACTGTCAACCTTCCTTCTCTACAGGTTTTGGAATTTAGAAAGCAGAAAAATTACTTGGGGTTTTTCTTGTCTGGATATACAGCACAGATATTTATTGTTTTAGTTCAGTTGCATAGTGAATTTTTAGTGAAAGAGTATTGCTTTTAGTTGCATAGTGAATTTAGTGGGATTTAATTATGGATACTAACAATGACAATATATTAAAACCATTTTATATATTTTGATATCACAATCCCTATATGCCTATATAAATTTGTAGGATTAATAATGTAATTGATTGGTAACTTTTTATAAGTCAAGAAGTATTGATGTATAAGCTGTCATAAAATCTTACGTAAGCAAAGGGGGGGGGAGGGGGTACAAAATGACTAAAAATGTGCTTACGTAATACTTGAACGGCCCCAAATTGCATTTTTAAATAAAACATATTTTAGTAAAAATTTCCAAAACAATTGAACTACGCCTTGTTATATAAGTCACCCGCTCATGTTAAAATTGCAAGTGATATTTTAAATAAAGTTCATTCTGAAACTTGCTCTACAATGCAAAAAGAGCTTAATTAAAAACTGTAATGCTCACTGAGAGTCAAGAGGAGTAACATACATAACTATCCCATTTTTGTTAATTATGTGTCAACAGGGTAAAAATATTTTTTTTCTGTTAGTTAATCGATACAATGCATCTATAAAAACATCAAGACACTACCTAAATCTGGTGATAGAGACTAAAGAAAGGGTAGAAAAAAATATGCATGTAAAGTTAAAAGTTTTATAAGTAATATTGAAAAGGCAAAATATTATTACATTTCAATATTTAATTATTACTATGTTTTTAAGTAACTTTGACTTAATAAGTGAATTGAAATCTATTAATACTTGCATAATATAAAATTACAATAATTTTTTTTTCTTTAAACAAGCATAAAATTGAAATATTATTAAAATTAAAAATGAGAAATTATTCGGCCGGATACCGGATATTCGGTAAAATTTTGTGCCGGATATCCGTTATTCGGTATCCGGCAAAAATCCACATCCGGTGCATCTCTAATATATACATATGTACATGTATAATACATCTGTATTTATATAGATCTACAGATATGTACATATGTAAAAATAAAACACGCATCCGACTAATTGGAAAGTACCCAAAATTTTTGTATAAGCCATGCAAAAGACATCATTTTTATTTCATAGATAGAAAGCCCAAAGTGTAAACTTTTATTTAAAACAAAAAGAAATTGGAAATTTACTTTGCTTTTTTCTGTGCATATGTAATATATAAAAATAAAGCACTTATCCGGCTAATTGGAAAGTACCCAAAATTTTTGCATAAGCCATGCGAAACACATCATTTTTATTTCATAGATAGAAAGCCCAAAGTGTAAACTTTTATTTAAAACAAAAAGAAATTGGAAATTTCATTTGCCTTTTTGTGTACAGCCTTTTTCGTGAAGTCACAAAAATTTGGAAAAATAACCATAACTCTCAACTTTGGCTGACTTTTTTTATCCTAAATATTACAAGTAAATTTTTTAAATATTTTTTATTAAAATCTGGATCTTTTTATCTTCTTACAGTGATATTTTTAGGATGATTCATGTTTTAAATCCAGAGAAACAATTTTTTGAAGATGGAACGGCAATCTCAAAATACAGACTCAGAAATTTGCGATTTGTGAAAAACCCAAGAATTGGACAACCCATATCTCACAAACTATGAGGTCTGGGAAGGAAAAATTTCTGATGGAATCATTTCATGATAGAATTAGTGTACACACAAAGTTTCATCCAAATCCCTGTCTGTCGGGTTACAAATGGGGGAAAAATTGGTTGAATTTACATGGAATGACCCAAGAGAGAGAGACTCAGCTCTGCAAAAGTATTTATAGTTGCTTTCAAGCAGCTCAAAGCATGTGCAGTCTCAGCATCCAATCAGGAGCCGCACGTGGCGATGATGTAATACATACGTAATGAATAAACACTTCCTGCAACCGGAAGTTACGTCAGAAGATAGAAGGAACTAGAAACATAAGAGATTGTTTACTTTAGACATCGCGCATCTCCGATATTACGATCGCGATTGATGTGCTAAGCAGGAAAACAAAGAATACATCTCAGGGACGCGAGACCTAAGTAATATACAGATGAAAGATTAACTTTTTCATCGTGAATTTCGTCGATCAGCTTTAGAAAAATCGCAGATATCGGCTTCGTAAAAATCGCAAATTTTGCTGATCGGGAGCGGAAAGATCGTAAATTTTCTCGATTGGCTTCGTAAATATCGCAAATTTATTCGGTCAGACTCAGAAAAATCACGAATTTTGTCGATCAGGCTTGGAAAAATCGCTAATTTCATCCATCAGATTCGGAAAAATTGCGAATTTCATCGATCAGGCTAGGAAAAATCGCGAATTTCGTCGATCAGGCTCGGAAAAATCGCAATTTTCGTTGATCGGGCGCAGAAAAATCGCGAATTTTGTCGATAATGCGATGATTATAAATTGCGAATTTCATCAATCAGATTTGCAAAATTCGTGTTTGTCGATTGGCTTTGTAAAAATAGCGAATTTTGTTGATCAGGCATGAAAAAATCTCAAATTTCGTCAATCAGGAGCGGAAAAATTGCAAATTTTATCGAGCATGTGAGAAAAATTTGCAAATTTCATGGATCAGCTTTGTAAAAATCGCGAATTTCGTCAATCAGTTTCCTAAAAGTTAAGAATTATGTTGATCGGTTTCGTATAAAGTGCAAATTTGGTTGAATAAGCATGGAAAGATTGCAAATTTCGTTGATCAGGTACAGAAAAATCGGGAACTTCATTGATCAGGCATGGATGAATCTTGTTGATCAGCAGCTTCCCTATCCTTTATTCTTAAAATTCACATTTTTTTTTTCGGCACCAACTACTTATGTTTGTTTTTTAGCAATTTTAATAAAACAAAATTTACTCTCCTAAATAAAGCCGAGGAATATTATTACATCTTGAAAATAATCCTTGCTATATCTGTTATAAATACAATCATAAAAACTGCTGATATAACCTTACCGATTGAATTGGATATTTTGATTGGGTAAGTGAACTTAAAGGAATAACTCCCCCACTCTCCTCTGAAACCATATTTTTAATTCGATTATAGCCACACATCACCTCCTTGAAATCGAATTATCCCCATGTTATTGATGTGGCCCTCGACCACCCAGACATATTTGTAAGTGGCCCTTCACTTGAAAAGGTTGTGCATCCCTAATTTAAATCTTTAAAAAAAAGGTGGGGTTCACTCTTACTTAAGAATTTAAGAACAAAATAAAAAATTACATACCTATTTTTTTTTTTAAGTCAGGGATATGTTTAAGAAAATTTTAGGTCCTTTAAAGGACCCTTCATAAAATAATTTATTTAAAAATAGGATCCTTTACAAAATTCTTTAACCTCAAACAGGACCCTTCATAAAATTATTTGTCTCTGAAATAGACGTTTCACCTTCAAATTGAACTTTTCACAAATTTAATCATTTAGAAATAAAATCTGCCCTGTTAATAAACAATTGAACTCACCAAAAAATATATTACACTTAGTTTCTTTATATGTGAAGGTTAGTACCTGAAAACACTAATAATTTAAAATTCACAAAACTATGTCTAGAATTTTCACAAAGACAAGAAAAACTTCCCAATTTAACAAAAGCAGGACCCTGTGAGAAAAGTCTAGACAGACCCCTGTAAGTAAAGTATTTTATCAGTCATTAATATGTATATATTTTTTTAATTATCAAAAGATTTTATACAATTCTGTTATTTTTGTTTTATGTATGTCATGAGACTTAAGGAATGTAAATATCAAAATCTTTGGTACTATTTTATAGCTATTTATCTGATGAAACTAGTTTGTTAAAGATAAAATAAGTAAATTAAATTGAAAATTATATATTGAAAAAACTGTTATGGCTTATTAGGAAACTAGATTTTTTTTTTTGTCACTTTTACTCTCCAAGAAAGGAACAAAATGTTAAAGTATTTAGATTTACTTACAGTAAGTAGCCTGTTGTCTCTTTATCTTTTTGTATCATATTCCCCCTTCCCTCACCATAGCAGATGCTTGTCATGTATGGCTAAATCTTTTGAAAAATGAAGAGTTAAAACCACATTTTTCAAAACTAAAAAAGATATTTGAACAAGCGATTTTGCCATGTCATCTTGTAGCGTATTTGTTGCATCGAAAGTACAGAGATGAACTTCTAAATTATGAACAAAAAGAAAGCTGTAAAGCATGGTTATCTAAAATCAATCCTGATTTTATATCTTATATTATTAAATTTAAGCTCAAAGAAAAACCCTTTCCTAGCTCATTGCAGAAGTGATTAATAGTGTCAGTGCATGTAATTGGTGGAGAGGTATTGAATAAGCTTGTGCAATTTCAAAAAACTTCTGTTCATTAGTAGCACACCTTCAAATATGCCAGCAAGTAGTGCTGCTATTGAAAGATTGTTTTCAAATTTTTCATTTGTGCAAACTAAGATTCAAAATAAGCTATCAACAGATGCTTTTTCAAAACTTGTTTACTCCTATGCCATGCTAAAATAGCAAAATTTAGGTTATGAGGAAGATATTGCTGAAAAATTTGAAATTTAATAGTTTTCTGCTTCAAATATAATTTTGTTAAATTTAGGTTACTATAACTGTTTCTTCGAATTTCTAACATATATAAACTATAAACATAAGTGCTTTACTCAGTCTCAAACGTTCTATTATGTAAATTATTAATAAATGTATAAACATGAATAAAGAAGTTTATTCATTTATATAAAATTGGAATTTATTTCATTTATAATCTTGTTATAAAAGTTAGTATTCTTTCATAAAGTGCATAATTATACTTATTTAACTTAAAAGTTAAAATAAATTTAGAATAATATTGATTCTTCAATTAAGTATGCCATTTATTTTTTCTTTCGTGAAATATTTTTTCTTTTTCTGGGGAAAAAATTAAATGGACAGTCTATTTTTGCCGGGATGGTTTTTACCAGGTTTTTTCCGTGTTTTTTTCCACCTGGTCTGCATAAAGCTGCAAAGTTTGTATTTTGTTATAGAATGCTAAGAGGCTCCGAGGACATAGATTGGTAAAATGTACTAATATTTGTACGGACTACATTATGGGGCAGTCAAAATTTGTAAGCGTTTGGTTTTTATCACAATGATTAGGATTTTTATGTGTGGAAAATGTGTGCTTATAATTAGGGATGCACTGGATTCTGATTCTGATTTGCCTACCGGATTTGGATATCCGGTACTAAATATGTTTTTAGTTATGGTGAATGTTTATTTCTTTATCCAATACCATCTCAAATAATAAATTGCAAACATGTTTCACACACAATTCTAACATTTTAAATGTATTGAAATATATTTTACAGAAACTATATATCTTTGACAATCAGGGCTTGAAATTCAGGTTTTCCCAGGAGGGGAGAGTTTCCTTCATAACATTTGTAAATACAGGGTAGTTAAACTATATAAGAGGGGAATTTTTTTTTTTTTTTTTTTTTTAACCCTATTATTTTTTACTTGCCACTTAAATATTTACAATTTATACCGACATGACAAATTTCCATTGAAATAATTTAAATCAACAACTCAAGATAATTATCCAAATTGTTTATTTTAATTAAAACAAAGGAAAAGAATCAAGCTTTATATATATCATATCTGTTTTTCAATTTTTACTCAGTGTTATGGACAATTAATAACTGAGTTGCTAAATAAATTTTTTAATTTAGATTTTGTTCGATTTTGTGTGGTTTAGAATCTTTTATGGTTACACTTTTGACAACAGAACAGTGCAACTTTTCTAATACATTAAATTATTGGAAATACTTGTTTTTGATTTTTTCTTCTTATTTTTTTTCTTAATTTTGTAAAATCTGGTGTGCATTCATTTTTAATTTGCTTGCACGAATAATGCATGTAGGTGATTGTATCGTCCGTATCCTTCTGTGATTGTACATCACTTAGTGGAAATATCGTCAATACCATAATCCCTGGCATTTTAGCTAATTGAATTATGTTCAACTATGCATTGGAATTTTAAACCCATAAGGAATTCTGAAAATGACATTGTCAGTAGATTTCTTCTATTACATGAGAAATGATTTATTTAAAAAAGTCATGTCCTGATTTCTGTGAACTACGCACATCAATTATTTAAATGGTTTTTTGTAGTTCCACATTTTTTTTAATCATTTGGAAAACAGTTGTTGTTATCGCTCGAGAATGGACCTTGTGGTGTCCGCATTTTATTTTGTTTGATTCGTCCAGGGATATTAATGTTTAATCCATGACATACGTAATATATGACTCTTATTACATAAATCATGTTTTGATCATAAAAATGGTGCTTTTAATGATTTTCAATAACTCAATGGGAAACATTTAAACATCTTGCTTTGGGCAATGGATGTCCATATTTTATTTATTTATTTTACGTACTTCTTTAAATATAGAAGAATTTTTATTTAAATAGGAAATCAAAATTTCATTGTTAATAAAGAAGAGAGTAGAAAAGTTATAAAATGTGCAGGTGCAAATTATAAGATAAGGAAAAAAAAAACAAATACAAACAGAAACATCGTATGAAAGATCGTCTTTTAATAAAAAAAGAGGTATGGTTATTGAGCCCACTGATGAGGAAATGTGCGATGATTTTGAAAAATGAAACATCTAATGTTGAACCATTGATTGATTGTAAAAAAAAAATGTTTTCTTTTTTTCCAATGATTTAATAAGACGAGATAACAAGATTTAATTTCATTTTGTTTAGTGCTAATTCCAGAAGCTCAGACTCTAGTGAGTAGTGACCATTACTGTCCTTTTAGTTATTTCTTGCTTTGGCACAGGAAAAAAATCGCAAAATATGTAAATCGGTCATAGAAAAAAATCGCTCATTTTGTCCTCTATGGCAAAAGTAAATTTTAAAAAATTGTTGACCTGTCTGAAAAAATTTAAACTTAGAGGGAACTTGAACAGTGGAAAATATAGCAGAATTCGTGAATCAATCACAGTAAAATATCGTGAAATTTGTTAATCTGTCACAAGGAAATATCATGAAATTCGTCAGCCAATAACAAAAACAAAACACAAATTTTTCAGCTGAACACAGGAAAATAATTGTTAATTTCATCAGAATGTCACAAAAACAAAAAGGGAAATTTGCCAATCAGTCGCAGAGTAAATAGCTAAATTTGTCAATCTGTTGAGAGAAATAAATGGTGAAATTTGCCAGTTGGTCCCCCGGAGAAAAAAAAAAAAAAAAAAAAAAAAAAAAAAATTGCAAAATTTTGTGTGACGAGCAAACAAGAAAAATTTGTGAGAAAAATTAGTCAGACGCAGAAAAACAATTTTGTATAATTGTCGTAAGAGCAAACTGTGAGATTTGTCAATCGATAGTGGAAAATATCACAAAAATAATCAGTCAGTCCTGAGACTTGATCGCCACTTCACAAAGAAAAAAAATTCAAAAAGTATTTTTTTTTTTTTAAGAAACAGGAATGTCTTGCCCACAAGATTTTTTGGGGCATGAATCCTGCCATTCCGTCCTGAAATTCAAACATTTAAATATTCTGCCTATTTCTCAATGAACTGCTGATAATTGCTAATAATTTGTACAATGAAATGCTGATAATTTTTAGAACAAATTTTACATGTTTATTAATATGTCTATAATTGTAAAAGTATTTTCATAAAGAAATACATAGCACCTTTTTATAATGCAAACATAAAATGTCTTACTAATATACCAATGGTTGAAGAGTTATCTCCAAACATAGGTTTAATTTTTTTCATGTTTTAATTATTTAATGCTGATTACCTTAAGCTACATTTAATTTTATTTTAAGTTAAACCAGTTTAAAATTTATAAAAAAAAAATAAAAAAAAAAAAAAACCTTTTTAATTTTAAATATTTATAATGAAGTCACAAAAATAACTAGTTGGATGTACCAATCGCAAAACTCTTCTATTTCGTAGATCTCAATGTTTCAAAAAATATTACAAAATATTAATACTACTTCTATATTATAACCGTTAATTCACTGTATAAAATGATTATGAAAAAAAAAATTACAATAAAAAGAATATTGCCCTCTTAAACTGATGGCATTGAGCTCACAGGTATTGTATATTACAGCTAATTACTAATTGTATATTACAGCCTAATTACTAATTGTATATTTTCAAGGGTTTATGCTGTTCGAAAAACAAATTAAGAGGGGTGATAGCTGCTGCCCATTTCCCCTTTTTATATTTAATCATTGGATTCCCTAAACTAATCAGAGATATGCTTTATCACATAAAAAAAACCTATATCCAAATTCATAGCAAATCAAATAATTCTTCATAAAAATCCATTTATATAATTTAAGAAGAGTTATCCCCCTTTATACTTAACCATTAAACTTCCAAAACTATTCTGAGATTTGCCTCACCAGAAAGAATGTACATCCAAAATTTAAAGCAAATCTGAAAATTCTGCATAACCCATTTACCAAATTTAAGAAGGGTTGGGGTAATCGCCTGTATCCCTTTTATGCTTAACAAAAGAACTCCACAGCTAATTAGGGAAGCATATTATCACTATGAACCTGTATTCAAAAATTAAAGCAAGTCTGTTACTTTTGTAAGAAAAATCATTTACCTAAATTAAGAGGGGTAGTCCCACCAATCCCCCATTTATACATATCCAATGAACTCCAAAAAAAATCAAGGAAGTGCCTTATCACAATGAATCTATATCCAAATTTTGAAGCAAATCTGTAAATTCTGCATGAAAAACCCATTAAACTAGATTAAGGCAGGGGCAGTCACCTCCCATTTCCCCCTTCTGCGAATTCAATGAATTTGTAAAACTGATCATGGAGGTATCCTCATCAGGATGATCCTATGTCTAAAATTTGAATGAAATATGAGAATTTTGCATGAAAAACCCATTTATCTAAATTAAAGGCGGGGGATTAGCCCCCATCCCCCTCTTTATACTTATCCAATGAACTTCCAAAACTAATTGTGGTGGTGCCCTCATCAGAATGATCCTATGTCTAAAATTTGAATGAAATTTGATAAATCTGTATGAAAAACCCATTTATCGAAATTAAGATTGGAGAATTAGCTCCCAGTTCCGTCTTTTAATACGTATACAATGAACTTCCAAAACTAATCATGGTGGTGCCCTCATCAGAAAAATCCTATGTCTAAAATTTGAATGAAATCTGATAAATCTGCATAAAAGACCCATTTATTGAAATAAGGGGTGGGAAATTAGCCCCCTGTTTCATCTCTTTATACTTATCAAATGAGTACCTAATACTAAACACAGAGGCGCCTCATCAGAATGATCCTATGCTTAAATTTTGAATGAAAATTGATAATTCTGGATGTAAAACCCATTGATATAAATTAAGGGGAAGAGTATTAGCCCCCGTTACCCCACTTATACTTGTCGAATGAATTCCCAAAATTAATCAGGGAAACACCTTATCAGAATATACCTATATTTAAAATTTCAAGTGAATGGGATACTTTTATCATGAGTTATTGCATTATGCATTTACATACATACATACAGAACGGGTGGGCACATAAGCTCACAAGTTTTGATAGCCTCTGAGCTAAAAATCATTATTACAGTACCATTTTCCGGCGAAATATTTTCGAATTGAAAGAAGACCTGACAGCCTTTCAAAGAAATTTGGTTCATTTCTATGCACAACTTCATACAGTGTTTGTTGGTAGAATAATGAAAATGGCGCAAAAATTGTGATTACAGCACCGCCTTACAGCGAAATGTTTCCATAATAAATATCGACGTGCTGGCTACAGCCAAAAACAGAATATTTGGTTCATTCTATGTATAACTTCATACACATTTTGATGGTATGATCGTATGATGGCAACACTGGGACAAACAGAGGTTTTGAATAAACATGTTTTTGGGATATTGGATCCCTAAAACATGTAAATTCGTCGTAAAAAATTGATAACATTACTTTCTTCTATCAAGGATGGAAGAAAATAAAAATAGGTCTTTTTAGCTGTTTAACTTAAAAACCAATTAACCCATTGTTTAAATTAAAAGAAAGAAAGAAAATTAATAAAATCATAGTTTAATAAACAACTTCAAATTTTATAAAGACTAAAGACAGAAAACCAACATTTAGAAATGCATAAATAATGCATGTAAAGGTAGCAAACAGCCATTTTGAATCTATCATTCGCTCCCGTAATTTGGCCTGTGCTTCTCTATCGTTTTGCTCAACTTAGCTTTTTCTAGCATGCTGAGTTTTGTCCTGATGAAGAATCTTGATAGTAGATTCCAAACGGCTGTTTGCTACCTTTTCATGCATCATTTGTGCATTTCTAAAGGTTGGTTTTCTATCTTTATGCATTTTTGCAAAAAGGCTTTATTTTCTATTTTGACTTCAAATTTTGTTTTATCATCTGAAAGTAAAGATACAATTTTCTAAAAGATAAAAACGTAAACTCTTGAATTTATTACAGCGTTTAAATATAAATCTTAGGAAAGCTGGCAATTCTTTAAACTTTTGAGAGTTACCTTTTACTCATTGATAAAAACTTATTATAACATTTCATCTTTTGCATTGCAAACAAAAGTTTTTAGGCATTGTTTGGGATCAAACAATTACTGTTATTTATCTATATTTGCTTTGCTGCATTCTGCCGGATATCCGATAGAGAAGTCGGATATCCGATGTGTACTGCTTTATGTAATATATATATAGCAGAGTAATTACTTTAAAAATTGATAAGCTTTAACTGTCTTGAAGTCAATAATGAAAGAGTAAATAATGCACATCTTGTAAATTGAAAATAAAATGTCTACTTACAAATCTGAAGGAGCTTTGTAAAATAATGACTTGAAAAGAAACACAACCTGATTTAAAATCAACAACAGCTTTATTAGTATACCTTGAAGAATCTTGGAAACATCACAGTAGTAATTTTACTTATGAATACTGTAAACATTGAAACATGAACAAGCTAACAAACATGAGAAACTTTCTCATTTTATAATAAGTGACAACCAATCACCACTAGCCAGCACATGCTGGAACTATTTTGCATAAAACACATAAAGTTGAGTAACATTGAAAACATCTGTTGACAAATATTTGATATCTTGTGAGCAACCAACCAACCATAATTTTTACCTGAAAACTAGTCAAAAAATGTAAACAAAATGGATATCTGCATGCTGTTGAAGGTTAGTGATTAGTTTTGTTAGTAGGTTAGTAGTTTTAATTAGTAAAACAATAAAAAGGTACCTTGATGAATAAATTATAGACTTAACATAAAAAATGAAAACTTAATGAAAAATGATGGAAAAAAATTAATAATGTGGTTCTTCCACACGATGATATTTCGGATACTAAAAAATCAGCTGGATAATCAGATATTGGTCGGATATCCGTTGCATCCCTACTTATAATTTTTTTTTCATTTAATTTAAATAAAAATTAGTAAACTAATCTCCATTAAGATAAATATAATAATTATTGTAATGTGCATCCCCATAATAGTTATAATTTTCAGGCTTAGTAATGATGAATGCACAATATCTTTAAATTTTTGAATTCTTGTAGGAGAAAAACACAGTCAAAAGTTTTATGGGCTTTTTATGTTCATTAAAAACCACTATTTTCATATCTTTTCCTCACTCAAAACATAGTCTTGAAAAAGTATACCTAATTGAAAACTAAATTACTGAATATTGTTATATGGAATAATAGTATTTAATACCCTAAAAAGTTTTACCCTTGGGAAAATAAAAACTTAGTAGATAAATTTTAAGATAAAAACAGTCAAACTAGCAAGCTTTTTCATAGGTGGTAAAAATATGCTTTTCCAAAGACGGTAAATACCATCCAACCCTGGTCTAAAGAAACCAGTTCAAAATATTTTTTGGTGAACAAGGTACAAGTGTGCCTTGTTTGAAATAAGTGTCCTTTTTTAAGAATAGTGTTATCTTTTTGAAAAATGTACCCTTTTATAGAACAGTTTTCCATCTTTAGAAAATTCCTGCCCACTAGCCCCTTTTTCAAGAGTCAATACTAATAGTAACAATCAAAGATTGTAGGTTGATAATGTATATGCCGCAATATAAAATTCCAGTATCTTCATGACTGGAATGAAAATTCAGGATTGTCACTCATAGATGACATTAAAAAAAATCATTTCTTCAATTTATTAACATTTTGAAGCACATAAATATATTATCAGTATTATAATTAATATATTAACTTCTAAAAATGTTTGCATGTCCCATTCCTCCCCACTTACTTGTTTTGTGTTAAACTTTTTGGTACTTACATATTAAAGTCACCGCAGCTGCAGATTTGGCAGTTTTTAAGTATCGCCAATATACACTTAAAATGTTTGCAACCAAGGTTGGCGAGTTTTTGCCGAAGGTGGAAAAAACCTGGTAAAAACCGTCCTGGCAAAAATAGGTTTTTGCCAAAGAGGTGGCAAAAATAGGCTGTCCATTTAATTTTTTTCCCCAAAAAGAGATAAAATATTTCACGAAAGAAAAAAACTGCATATTTAATTAAAAAATCAATATTATTCTAAATTTATTTTAACTTTTAAGTTAAATAAGTATAATTATGCATTTTATGACAGAATACTAATTTTTATAACAAGGTTATAAATGAAAAAAATACCAATTTTATATAAATAAATAGAAACTTCATTTATTCATGTTTATACAATTATTAATAATTTATATAATATAACTGTTGAGACTAAGTAAAGAATTTGTTTATAGATTATAGATGTTAGAAATTTGAAGAAACAGTTATAGTAACCTAAATTTAATTTAATATAAAATTATATTTAAAGCAGAAAACTATTAAATTTAAAATATTTCAGCAATATCTTCTTCACATTCTAAATTTTGCTGCTTTAGCATTGCATAACAGTAAAGTTTTGAAAGAGTATCTGTTGATAGTTTATTTCAAATCTTAGTTTGCACAAATGAAAAACTTGAAGAAAATCTTTCAATAGCAATGCTACTTGCTGGACATATTTGATGGTGTACTTAAATGATTAAATATGTGAAAAGTTCAATTTGAAGGTGAAATGTCTGTTTGAGAGACAAATAATTTTATGAAGGGTCCTGTTTTAAGATAAATTATTTTATGAAGGGTTTTTTGAAGAATCTAAAATTTTCCTAAACATATCCCTGACTTAAGATAAAATAATTAGGTATGTAATTTTTTATTTTGTTCTTAAATTCCTAAAGAAGACTGAATCCTAGTTATTTTTCAAAGATTTAAAATATTTAATATTTATTAATTAGCATATTAAATTAAAATATTAAATAGTACACTGTTAAATTTAATTGTTTATAACATTACTATCCTTATTAGCATGCAGATTTTATAACATATTAAAGACAAATAGGTTTTTTCCATTTTTGCCGTTTTTTTCCATTTTTCCCCTGGTTTTTTCCAGTTTTTGCCACTGTCCTGGCAAAAATACCTTTTAGCCTGCAAAAATGCCAACCCTGTTTGCAACAAATCCTAAAATAGAACACTGTCAAAATTCAAAACACTTCATTTAAAAACAAAGTAGTTAATCAGATTTCGGCAGAAAATGGGCCGATATAGAGTCACTTCTGCTGCGGTGGCATTAATGTAAGTACCAACTTTTTGTATAAACAAAAGTGCTACTTTTCAGCTTATTTTAAATTATAGATAATATACAGTATATAATGTTCTATATAGGGAAACTATTACATCTATGTATAAACAAGTCATTAATAGACAAAGAGTATATGAATCAAATTTACTTTTGATTTTTGAAAAAATCTTTCACTTTATACGGTTGTAAGCTTATACAGATAAAAAAAATTTCAACTGAATATTGGACTACCATTCCTTCATCTTGTGTGTGATTGATGTAATGTTTAGAATGAGAAATAAAAACTTATTGTCCCATTCTCTCCTATTCAAAGGTTTAAAAAAAACAGCATGCAAACACAACAATAGGAAGCCATTTTAGAATGGTATGGCAAAAATTTAGATGTCATTCTTACAAAAGAATATTTTGCACCAGCTCTTCAAAAAGCAATCGCTTCAGTTTTAACTTATTTGAAATTTACTTGTGTTCCTTTTAAAGACAATTTTTGACAGATCAAAACTAATAAAAAAGGAGAATGGATACATAACAAATACAATCATTAACCAATATAAAATTAAAACATTCTTTAACCCTCTAATTTATTTTGATCATTGAAATTTGTCTATCAAAAATAAAGATGTTTATTGGTTACTGTAATAATTCATTGACTAATGCGAATGAAGAAATTGCAAAGAATCACTTGAGCAAAAAGATTGTGGCACTAGCACTAGTTTAAAATCTCTGCATGAAGAATTGGTACAAAAAGATTATATACATGCTTACTTAAAAGAAGGCTTTTGTAAAACTGACATGTCATTTGCATGGTGGAGGGGGGGGGGGGACCTTTTTAGATTGTGTGCAATTTTGCAAAAAAATTCATATGTGCACCTTCAACAACTGTTTATTCTGAATATATATTTTCAGAAGCAGGCCAAATTTATAGTATTTATTTTTAAAATGTCCTGTCCACTGATAATGTAAAATGTTTGGTGTTTTTGCACCATAATTTGAAATATAATAAATTTAATTATTAATTTTTTTATTAAATTTATTGTATTTTCTGTTTCTTTATTGCCCAATCCACAAAAAAAAAAAAAAAAAAAAAAAAAAAAAAAAATGGACATGAAGATGAAAATTTAAATTTCTTTAAATATGATTGAAATTTTGCATATTAACTGTTAAGAGTGTACTATTTCATATTTTATCAAAAAGTAATTAAATTTTTGTCATTAACATACTTATTTTAATTAATAAAGTGACACTTTGACTTTGTAAAATAGACTGCGGCAAAAATCTTTACATTTCATGGTCTCGTACAGCTGAACAAACATTCTGAAAATCTCCAAACTTGGATATATATGATCTGACAGCTATTATTGAGAGTTTTTATCTACAGAGAAGTGTTCACTAATCTTTATTACAAAAGGTAAGCATATTTAATTACTCTTAATTATTGGGTCACACCCGCAACAAAAAGTTACATTTATATCTATACAGAAAAATATTTTTGATTTAAAGTTATGAAACTTTATATTCAAAAATAGTTTACTAAGATACTTTGAATTACAGACACAAAAAAAATTAATTAATATTTTAATTATAATTATTGAGCGTTGCGGGTGTGACATTTAATTAAAGTCACACATATACAATGTCTTTTAAAATTGAATACAAATGTATATTTGAACAAATTATATGTAGGGATAGGACGAATAGTGATTTGGCCGAATACCAAATATTCGGCCAAATTTTAGGCCGAATACCGAATATTCGGCGGCCGAATACCAACTTTTTTTCCTAAAAAGAAAATAAATTTAGATTATATATAATTTAAAAAATAGGAGCTCATTAATAATTATTACTCTTAAATGTACTTTTAAATGTATTTTTAAATTTGAAAAACTTATTTTAACACAAAAAAATTATGAAATTACATTATATTTTTTATCCTAATGTACATCAAATTGATTTTCAGTAAGTCAGAAAAATGTACTTCACTTTTACTATCAAATCCAAATGATACTTTTACCCTTTCTTGCATCCAAAATCAATACTATTCTTAATCTTTCTCTCTCAGAACTCGCACAAGAAGATATTTTCTGAAATAACCTTTAATAAAGTAAATTTTATTATTTAGAGTTTGTGTCCCTAATGATAAGCAAATTCATAAGAACGAGACTGTTCTGAAATCAGTTGCCAAACTTTAAATTACAAATTATGTTACAGTAAAAGGTTATGCTTAAAGGAATGCATATGTTAACAAAATCTTTGACATTTGAATTGGTGCATACAATATTCAACTTCAATATTCCACTTATTCAACAAGCATTAAAAGAATAAACAGAAATTGATAACAACATGAATGAAGGAATAAAAGTATATACATAATGTTACATATTTAAGTCAGTAATTATGCAAATAATTATTTAAAAATGAAAACTATCAATAGTTAAAAAAATATTTTGTTCAGTATTTAGAATTTGTTTAAATATTTATAAGACTATCTTCATAAAGCAAGTTGTGCCATCTAATGCGTATCTAGTTTGACATAAATTCTGTTTTCAGATGTACTGTTGTATTTGGAATAGTGTTTGAAAATGAATCTTCGTTAATACACCTAATGAATGAATTTTTTCATTCCATACTTTATAGAAAATAAGTTATGAATTTCATAAGAGCCTTTTTTATATGTGCATGGAATTTGCAGACATTAATAAATATTCGAGTGCTTTAAAATACGGCAGTATTTTTCTTTTTTTTCTATAAGTGTTTTTATATCTTGAATTGTAGTATATCATTCTCTAATGAAGACATTTCCCGTACAATTACATCTCCAACTTGGACAGCATTTTCTAAAATATCACTAACTTTTATAGGAAATACAGAAAGGCTGTATATTTTTTAGTATCTGAATTACTGTATATTTTGTAAGTAAGAAGAAAAAGGACTTTATGAATGAAGTAGCAAATTTGTATTAGAGAAAAAAAAATGTAAGAAATGAGATTCTTTAAATCCTAAATTTATTTGGCAAGATATCTTTTACTATTCGGTGAGATTTTAATAATATTCAGCAAGATATCTCCAAATATTCGGCTACAGGTATTCGGCCGAAGTATTCGGCAAAAGAGCCGAATAGGCCGAATACCGAATAGTGGCCGAATATTCGTCCCATCCCTAATTATATGTAAATTTATATGAGAATAATATGCTGGAAAACATGTACTTGGCAGCTTTAACTGTATCTTTTGATTTAATAGAGTGAATTCCAGTTAATAAATAAAACTTTGCATCATCTGAGCATGTGACGCTGTGTGCAGTTGATTTATTCAGTTTCGATTGATAAAATTGTTGCCTTACTACAAGAAAATAATTTTATTAGTGATATATGATTAAGAAATTAATTTAAAAGGTAAGATTTTTATAGAAATTAAAAAAAGAAAATTACAAAACAATATTTTAGACATTTTTTTTTTAATTTGTTAATTTTGTTATATATATATATATATATATATATATATATATATAGTAAGTTTTTTTCTCTTTAGTATAAGTTTTTTTCTCTTTTAATTCAAACTAAATAAAAAGTAGAAGTAAGAAGTTAGAAACTGTTAAAATGTTTATTAAGTTAGCATAAAATGTATATAGTCAGTTTGAAATTAACCAAAATTTAACATAATTAACTTTATGTAAGATTAGAAATTTCAAGGGATAAATATTAACAATTTGTTAAGCATATATTTTTGCACTTGAAGTGCTTTATATATTCAGTTTACACATTAATTTCTTCTCTTTTGCAGAGAATGAAGAGTACAGAAAGATCATGATATCATCGGAAAAAAGATTAAAGAAAACCCTTTTAAATATGAAGAATATCTACAACAAGAGAAGGAAAGAGACAAAGCAAGGAGAGAAAAGAAGAAACTATTTAAAAAAATCATGGTAAAGGATGGCAGTCCTATTGCATTTCATCTCATGGTAAAAGAGTTGTCGACGGGGTTGGTGCAGTTGTCAAGAAAATGGTAACGCTAACAACGCTCTGCAACTATAAATTCAGCTTCAGATTTTGCCATGTGTGTAGAAAAAGTCCTAACAAATATAACAGAACTTTGCTGAATTTGAAATTTCTGAAGGTGTTGTGATAATGCTTCATGCATGCTGGCACCAAGCACAATCGAAGCTCAACATTCAATCGATACACCATGTTGTTTCTATTGACGTAGGCACAATTAATGTAGCAATAACTTCAGAAAGTGATCACAAGAGAATTTGTTTGTTACCATGTTTTGTCAAAATTATAATATCCAATGATAAGAATGCAATTGGAAATTTTGTAGAAGTTTTGTTCTCCACATTGAAAATTTTGATGGACAGATAAGACATGAATGGGGGTGATATAGAATAAGAGTATCTGGAAAAAAAAAAAAAATTAAGAAAATGTGCATATTTGGCTCAGTCAGTCAGATGTATCCATACTTTGACAAGGATATAATATCCAACGATGAATGTGGAGTTGGAGATTTTGTAGAAGTTGTTTTGTTCTCGACATTAAAAAAAGTGAAAACTTTGATGACAAATAAGACAAATGGATGGTGACGATATAGAATTAGAATGTTTGAGAAAAAATTGAGAAAACGTGTATATTTGGCCCAGTCAGTCAGATGTATCCTAGGGAAAAAAAGAGCATTTTTGTAAAAAAAAAGTTACCACCACCAGAAATTATAAATTCAAGATTGGAAATGAAATTTGTTTGATATTTTCCTCTCTGATACTATAATTGTAATATTGATTAATTCTTTAATTAAAAAAAATCTGCCTTGAAAATATTTGTGTATGTCATTATTTTATCGGCTATACAAGTCACACCCGCAACAGGGTGTCACACCCACAACGAAAATTTTGAATATTTTCTACAAAAGCAAGAATTGAGTAAGTAATTTAGTTTTATATAATAATTATTTAAGTATTACTGTCTCATATTTAAAAAAATCAATTCACTCAGTTGTCAAATTCACAGTTTTGCGTTTTTGCACTGAAAGATGAAAATGCATGTCCTTTTTATGTCACACCCGCAACAGGTGGAAATAATTTTTTTTTTATAAATAAATGATACATTGGACAATTTTCAGATTTGTATAAATGTATGTGTAAGTGATCTACATTGAAATTCATACAAATTGAAACCAATGCTCAAAAATATTTTTGCTGGTGACTAATTTAAGTTGTGTAAATGTCACACCCGCAACTTTGGATTGGGCGTTATCCAAAATGATAGTCTTTTCTGTTTCTCTGTATATCAAAAAAGTATTTATTTTTATTTGTATAAATATGAAACTAAATTTTAATCTGGAGTTACTTTGAGGGTTTTTGTTCTTAATTTTTTCTTCTCGGTATTGGCAGAGTACTCGTCCAAAATTTAGTCGAATACTTAGTACTCAGCAAATTGGCTGAGTATTTACCAAGTACTCGGTACGCCTCTAGATAAAACAGATAAATTAAAATCCGAATTAAGCAACTTAAATAGTTTAATTATTTAAATAGTTTTGATCATTTGTCACATATTTTTGCATCTTGGAGATCTTATGACAATGATATGATTTCGGTCAATGTGGAAAACTTCTGTACGATACATTCAAAAAGTCACCTTATTCTTAAATTTTGCATCCCACACCAGTATGGCCTGGGATAATACAGTATGTACAAGAACTAGAAGTAAGTGAAATGGTGAAAAAAAGAGCAATTCCCTGGGGGGGGGGGGATTATGTAATATATATATATAATGGTATATCCATTAAAGATGTCACTAGTAAAATTGATCCCCCATCGCTGAAAATTGCCATGGACATGTAAGAAGTTGCAGAACTTAGATATGTTAAATAGTACCAGGTGATCCAGAAGTTCCGGGAGTTCTGAAATGTTAATAGTTAGAAAACTATGTGCAATAAGAAGATGCTGTTTTCAGATATATACTCAGAAAAGCGTGGGATTTTTGTGTATGATTTTTTTAAAAAATAAATGGTTAACATTTTTCGCAACAGATGGTGCTGGTAAACATTGTAAGTTTCTATACCATGCGTTATATAAGCAGATTGATAGGAAATATTTTTCCTTCTGTTCTTGTTATTCCACTAAACCCTTTTTTTATTTTTAACCTTTGCAGGGATGAGATTCTTCCGCGGATCCGCGGTTTTCAGCTTTTTTGTTATTTTTAAATTCCAAATTTTCTGATTTATCAAAAAAATACAGGACGCG
This sequence comes from Maratus speculifer, assembly GCA_964019185.1. Taxonomy (NCBI): domain Eukaryota; kingdom Metazoa; phylum Arthropoda; class Arachnida; order Araneae; family Salticidae; genus Maratus; species Maratus speculifer. Next base: position 54,467,484 of record OZ025293.1, read on the forward strand.
TAATTTCGTCAAAAAATCTCGAAAAAACGGCAAATTTCCTTAAAAGATCGCCAAAAAAGACTAATTTCCGGCCAATTTTGTCAAAAGATTCGCGAAAGAATGGTTAATTTCGTCACAGAATACCGAAAAAACGGCAGATTTTGACAAAAATCGCGATAAAACGACAATTTTCGTCCAAAAATCGCGATAAAACGGTGAATTTCGCCAAATGTTTGCGAAAAATCACAACTTTTGTCAAAAAATCTGGATAAATCGGTAGATATCGTCAAACGATCGCAATAAACTGGTTTATTTCGTCAAACGATCGCGAAAAAACGTAGATTTCGTCAAACGATCGCGAAAAAATGACAGATTTCGTCAAAACATTCGCAAAAAATGGCAAATTTTTGAAAAAAAAAAAAAAAAAAAAAAAAAAAAACTTTAAATTTTGCCAAAAGATTCCAACAAATGACAGATTTCATGCAAAGAGTGTGTTAAAACTAAAAATTTCATCAAAGGAACTCTGAAAAAAACTAACCCAAAAATTTTCAAAATAACCGGTTTTTGCATTTTAGTCTTTTCCAAATGAACAAGTTCAAGTTTTGCATCTAAAAATGACTTATCAGTGAGGACCCACTTTTGTAAAAAAGAGACCCAGAATTTAGTTCTGGGTCCTGGAGATCCAGGATTTTTAAAGTCCAGCGACATCACTAGATAATCTTTAATGTGTAATATCCAAGAAAAAAGCAGGAGAAAGAAATTTACCTTGTGCAAGAGCAAAGCTAAACAACAAAGAAAATTTCTATTTTCTTTTCCCTAATACTTAACCAAAAGTGTCTTACTGTTAGAAAATTTCAATAAAAAAAATATTCATGCAAATAACAGGGTTTTATTAATGTACTGTATCTTTATAAACTAAATTTTCATTAGAGTAAGTATAAATAATTTCTGCAATTCACGTTAATAATTTTCTTTTAATTTAATTTACCAAAAGCTAAATTGTACGTTATATATTAATACAATTATATTTGTTGCGATTGACATTCCTGTCATTGCTCAAAAGTCGTTCGCGCAGTTTTCAGCTTTTTTGCTTTTTGGTCAATCTCATCCCTGCCTTTGCTATAACTAATTTCTCCAGCTTGTGTTAGAAGTTATATTTAAAATAAATTCTATTTATTTATTTACTTTCAAGTAATTAACTTATAATAAATTAAGTTTAAATTTAAACACTTTTATTATCTTTATTTTCTAGCTTTTAAATATCAACTTATAATTAATATAACCTATTTTTATTTCATACTTCAGCATAATTAACAATAATTTATATTTCATTAGCTTTGCATCCTTACGGCATTGCTATTTTGTTTACTCCCAGCTAATGTATTTCATCCTACAATGATGCTTATCTGGTGATAGGCAGCGTAACATGTCTGTGAGCACGTGTTGTTTCCCCGTGGCTGATTGCTATTGGTTCATTTTACCTGGGATCTTTCGAGATGCCAGAAGTAGTGTTAGACAAGGGAGCAGATGTCACATGAGGGTAAAGATGAAAATAAGGAATTTTGCTTAGTGGCCACTGGCCGGTAGGTTGATTTAATTAGTAGCCAGTTATTGGTTAGTGAGAATAATTTCTTTAGTAGCCAGTAAGTACATTTATGTCACTGAATATTTAATTACAAGATATAGACGAGCTTAGAATAAATAAGTAATATATGAACTAGATAAAAATATTCTAATTTATATTGTTTGGAATAAATTTGAGATACTAATTTCCAATCTATTTTAAAATTTAAATATTTATTTTAAGTTAACAGCAAAGTTATATGTAATATGTGCATGTAGTTAGCTACTTAAGTACAACTATGCTTAAGCATTTTTGTAGCTAACGACATAAATAATAAACCCCTACCCTCTTTTTTTTAATTATTTGTCTAGAATTAAGATGTGATTAACAACAACAACAAAAAAAAAAAATATGTTTATTCATGGACTAGCGCATTTGATTCAAAATATAAAAACTGAATGTCACAACAAGTTTTCTAAAAAATAAGGGAGGGAGTTTCTACTGAAACTAATATTATGCGTTTTCTCCACAATCTTTTGAGATAATGTGCATTTTTTTTCTTTTTTGCGATCTTTTGACAAAATTTGCGTTCGTTTTCGCAACTTTTTAACGAAAATCACGTTTGTCATCGCGACTTTTCGATGGTATTTGCGTTTGTTATCGCGATTTTTCGAAATATTTGCTTTTTTCATGTGTTTTATTGATAAAATTCGTATTTTTTACGTTCGTTTTCACGTTTTTTGACGAAAATAGTGTTCATTATCGCGATTTTTGACAGTATTTGCATTTATTATCTCAATTTTTTATCGGTATTCGCGTTCATTATCGTGATTTTTGACGACAATCACATTGATTATCGCGATTTTTGACGGTATTCGCATTCGTTATCGCGAATTTTGATGGTATTCCCGTTCGTTATCGCGATTTTTTTATGGTATTTGCGTTGGTTATCGCGATTTTTTGATGGTATTCACGTTTTTTGAGTTCGTTTTTACGTTTTTTGACAAAATTCGCGTTCGTTTTCGTTGATTTTTTTAAAAATTCGCGTTTTTTTCGATTTTTTGACATTTCCTTTTTTTGCAATTCTTTGACGATAATTGCGTTTTTTTGCGATTCTCTGATGATAATTGCGTTTTTTGCGATTCTTTGACGATAATCGCGTTCTTTTTGCGATCCTTCGACGATGTCTTTTCACAATTCGTGTTTTTTCGCGAATTTCTGACGAAATTCACAGGTTTTTTCCCACGATTCTTTGACAAAATACCTTTTCGAAAATCCTGCATTTGGCCGGTACTTTCCACATTTTTAGTCGCCAGTTTTTCACATTTAGTCGCCGAGTGGCGACTGGCAAGTGCTTATTTTCATCTTTACGTGAGGGGGCATTTTCAGTAAGGAGGGTGGGATATTTTTATCACAGCTGTTTTTGCCAGTGGGTAACCCATTGAAATGTGTGCAGGGCTTGAAAATTCTAAAAATTTCAAAGTTCCCAGCTGGGAACCTACATGAAAAATGTAGCTTCCCAGATGAAAAGTATAAGTTCCCCAAAAAATTTATATATGAGTATTTTAACAAAATTTTCCGTTTTAATGCGATTTTTAAAAGAAATTTGCCGTTTTTTCGCGATTCTTTGACGAAATCTGCCGTTTTATCGCGAAGTTTTAACGAAATCTGCCATTTTTTCAATTTTTTTTTTAAGCTGCTATTAGACACACGGACTTTAGGCGAGACAAACTTTTCAGCGGATTTTAACTCCAACATTTTCCCATTCAAAGGGGGACAAAGGTTTACAACTGTCTTTGAAAAATTCGGAGGAAAAGCCGTAAAACCAGTTTCTACTCGTGCCAGGCGTTAACATTTATCGCCTACTCATATCAATCGCTTACCTCTGATTCGTTGAAACGTTCGATGTTGTATGAAAAATCTAAGCTAAGCCAGATTTTTTTGAACGTGCGGAAAAAAGTCTGGGAGACATTGCAGTTTGCTATTACACTGGAAGTTGGGAGGATATTTCCCCAAAAGTTGGAGGAAATAGAGTGTTGGCTCAAAAGTCTTACTAAATGTTGGTGTATCTGATAGCGGCTTTACATGACTTGCCGTTTTTTTTGATTTTTTTAATGAAATTTGCACTGTTTTGCACGATTTTTTGACGAATTTTGGAGCGTTTTCACGAATTTTTGACGAAATATGTATTGTCTTTTCGTTATTTTTTTACGAATTTTGTTGTTTTCCATGATTTTTCAACAAAATCTGCTGATTTTTGCGATTTGTTAACGAAATTTGCCATTTTCGCGCTTTTTTGACGAAATTTGCCGTTTTTTTCGCGATTTTTTGACGAAACCTGCCGTTTTATCGTGATGTTTTAAGGAAACTTGCCGTTTTATCGCGATGTTTTAACGAAGCCAGTCGCTTTTCAAAAGAAAATCTTTACGAAATTTGCCTTTTTTTGTGATTTTTTAATGAAATTTGCGTTGTTTCATGCAAACTTTCAACGAAATCTGTTGTCTTTTAGATATTTTTAGACGATATTTGCCGTTTTTTTGGCGATATTTTGACAAAATTTGTTGTTTTCCATGATCTTTGAACAAAATGTGCCGCCTTTTTTGCGATTTCTTAACGAAATTTGCCTTTTTTTTTGCCACTCTTTGACAAAATTTGCCGTTTTTTGCAATCTTTTAATGAAATTTTCGTTTTCTTCTGCGATTTTTTTTTGCTGAAATTCTGGCTTTTCCCGTAGTATTTCGACGAAATTACGCATCCTCGGGCCGCTTAAGAACTATTTTTTTGCTGATTTTTTGCTTAATTTACGCATTATAATGCGTCTGCGGCATTGCTAACGGACACAGTGAAAGGTTAGGTTCTCGGCCGGGAACCTTAGTGATAAAATATGCATTCCCGGAAAGGATTTCTGGGTTCCCCGGGATCCCGAGAACGCTATTTTTCGAGCCCTGGTGTGTGCTGTTGGATCAGCTGGTTTTGAGATGTTTTAGCTTTTGGTCCAGTCATCTCTAATTTGAAATGAAAGTTATAGCAGTGGAATTAATACTATGGACCTTGGAAAGACCACTTTTAGTGAAAGGAGCCATCATATCTGGAAGATATAGTAGATGTTTTTCTCGATGATAATGGAAAGTGCTAGCTCTCTTCAGCTGATGTTGGAAAGGTTTATTTTATTTTTTTATTTAAAGAGATATATTTTTAGTCTCTCCGTTTAGATATCTTTTAACTCCAGATTTTTATCTGTTGATCTTAAATTTAATCTAGTCAACTTCACTTATAAATGAGTTTGCTGGGTGTAAAGCGGTGAAACGAATTCTGAAGAATTGGGGATATTTTTCCTTTTCAGCATTGTGTGATAGTCGGTGCCATTATGGTTTGAAACATAGGCTTTCAGCTTGGCCGTGCCAGGTATTCAAAGTAGTTATGTACTAGTAATGCTTGAGGTTTTATTTACTTACTTTTTCTTGAGCATCTGAAGCTGGTATCTCTTTGAAAAAGGATCCCTGCAATTAGCTAATCCATTTTTGTATTTTTCTTGCTCCATACTCCATTTTGGTCTCTCTGCAATCAAGGATTGCAGAGAGATTATGGAGAATATCTTACGTGGAAGATAGGTATAGGGCAAAATTGGGAAATTTTATTAATGGCCACTGGCCGGTAGGGCGGTAGGACTAGTTTTTTAAGTGGCCACTTTTTTGTTTAAAAATATTAAACAATAAAAATTTTATAAGTATTAATCTAAAACTGAATAGCCCAAATAAATATGTTAATATAAATATATTGGAACAAAAAAAAGTAGAATCCTTAATGAAATGCTAGAAAATATTCTCTCCATAAGAAAAAGTGGCCGCTTATAGACAATTTTTCACTATTTTTCTATATTTCAATCTTTTTCCCATTTACTGGCCTTGTGGCTAGTGCTAATTTTGCCCTTTACAGATAGGATATTTTGGAAGATACTTTGAGTGGCAGTATAGATATCTTAGAAGCTTTTGTTATTATTAAAAGAAGTTGTGCTTGACTGTTATGAAGTTGGAAAGGGAGATTGAAAATTTAAATGAAAGTTTATTTTATTTTTCATAGCATCAGTAATTAAGAGTTGTTTTGCCAGTATATATATTTCTTGGATGAGTTAAATAATAAGCTTTGGAATAATGATAGTTTAATTTAAAGATAAAATATTATTTCTACATTAACTCTGTCTTGATAATTTCCAATTAAAAAAAATGTATAATGTTTTCTTTTTAAATTGAAATATAGATTTATTTTTCTTTTTGTTCTCTGGTTCCATTATTGCAACTATTTCAAAATGAATTAGACTGATAAAAGAGACTAGAGTTCGCTAGAGTTTGTTATGAATTACAACTGTGAATATAAAAAATAAGTCCAAATTGCTCTTGGTCTAGAAGTAGTGAGAATTTATTCACAGCAGTTATCTTCTTTCATGCGATTTGTTTAACATTTTTAATTTCTTTGGGTGCAAAAGAGAAAGAAAAAATTACAACCAGAGCTTTTATTGAGTTATTTTACTCTGATGAAAACACCTGTTTCAGATGAAAATAAAAATTTGGAAGAAATATTTGGACAGGCAGCCCATCATCTGAATTCAAGGATAAATTTATGGCTCCTCAAAGTTGATGTAGCTCATAGTTGAAAGATGGAAGGTCATGATAATTTGTTTGAAAAAAATTGTGCGCAAAAAGTTTTCTCAAATTGCACATTCTGTTTCTAATTTTTACAAAACTGTAAAGATTTTAATACAAGCAACAAAACTTTTATTAGATGAAGAGAGAAATATTCCACGAAATAATGCTGTATAGATTAATGCTATACCTATTTTGAATATTTACAAATTGTATGGAATCAGAATGAAATATATGCCAATGCCAAATAATAGACTATCTATTACAGTTTTCAAAACCATCTTTTTGTATTTTTTAACAAACCTTTTTGTATTATTTAGCATAAAAATATGTCAAACTTTTAAATTTCTAAATTAGTCTTTTTTACAACATTTATTTTAATGTAAATGATGAACAAGACAAGGATGCGTGATGCACTTGCACGGTACAAATTAAAAATGCGCATAATTTGAAAAATTATGAACATAAATTTATTTTAACAATCTATTTTTCTCAGGGTTGGCTTTTTGCCGTTAAAAACTGGTTTTTACCAGGGCATGGTAAAAACTAGGTTTTTACTGATAAAAACCTAGGGAAAAAGTGATAAAAACCCAACAACATACTATAAACACTTAGTTCTTAAACTATATTTTATTACTATTAAAAAAACTATTTTCATGTAATTGTGTAATTGGTGTGCATATATATATAACACAAAAACATAAACAATAAGTCAGTTCTCTAAAGCTGCTGATATACTTTAATCATAGATTTTTTAGATTTTCTATAATTTTCCAAATCTATATATAACTTTACAGATGTTTACTGTTTCACAAAGCAAGTTTACATTTCAATTATACTCTTTTCCACTTATACTTGTTTTCAAAGATTTTCTTTAAACCAAAAGATGTAAAAGGCAAAATTTGGTGAAAATTAATAATAAAGAAATAAATCCCAAATTCCTAATTTAATGGTAAGTGTCGTGTCCAGCTCAATGAACTGATTGACTGTGACCGTGAAATAACTGTTTTGGAACATTCACGAACCAAAACTAAAACCATATGTGCGTGCAACTCTTTTGTGTTAGATATTAGTCAGAATGTTGTATTAATTGTTGTGTGTAATGTGTATGTAACGTATCGTAATTAAAGTGTGATGTGCTGTATATTAAAGAGTCTTCACTTATAAAATATCTCACCCACCTCACGACAAGATATGTCAAGTGGCGACCGAGGATGTATTTATTTTTTTTTACGGTAAATTCTTCACTTTGGATTAGATCGATGCTCGAAGACGGCTCAAAGTAAAAAGTTTGATTCTTTTTGTTTGGAACGCAGGAAATATGGAGCAGCATATTATAAATTTGCTTAAGCAAAACAAAGAATTGATAAAAGCGCTTCAGAATAAAGAAGCAGGATCTCAGAAAATCACTGTTCAATTCGAAAAATTTAATGAAGCAGGGCTGCCAGTTGGTCCCTATTTCCCTCAGGGTTGGCAAGTTTCTTCCACAGTGGAAAAAACCGTGGAAAAAACCATGGAAAAAACCGGCCGGAAGAAATAGGTTTCTTCCAAGTGGAAGAAATGGAAGAAACTGTTTTTCTTCTAGAATTTACCATATACTTTCAGTTTTGTAAGCTATACTAAATATCTTCTTCCTATAATCTTATATGAATTAATTCCATTGGACCAAAACAAATTTAAATAAATACATATGCTAAATTAATAATTACATCACTTTTTAGCCAATATCACACACAATGCCTGTGTAAAGATCTTCAACCATTGGCTTAATGAAATTTTATCCAGAATTAAAATACACAAAATAAATTAAATGTTATTCATTTCAATTTAACCTACATGTTTTTTTAATTATTTAAATTTCTGAAACTAGTAGTAAATAGTAGGGATTGTTTACCAATAGTAGAATGAAATCCATTTAAATAAAAGCTTTTAATGTACATGAATTTTATTAATGTAAGTAATATACAATAATTACTGTAATATTAAAAGCTTAATATTAAATTTTTAATATTATTGTATTAAACAGAGATTGATCAAAAATATGGTTTCATTTTTGGCCCAAAATTCGAGTTTTGTCAAAAATATAATTGAAAATTCAGCTTGACTAAAACTCTCAGTATTCCAAAATTCTTGTTTCTTCCTTTGGAAAATTTCAACATTAGTCATTGATTTGAACTGTATCAGCTCTAATGAGTGTATTGCAATGAGCTTTGTTGTTTATAATTATCAGTCATGAATTAGCAATCATCTTATAGAAAATTTTTAGTTTAAACTGCATTTTAGTGTTTCACTAATGCAGTTACATACTGCTTAGAGAATGTTCTAGAATAATAAATGATCATTTACAAAAATCATTATAGAAGAAAAATCAATGTGTATACATAAAATTAAAATATTTTTTTATTAAATGAAATTCGTATAATTAGAAAATTGTCCTGTGTCATTGACGAATTGTTTTATTGTATGAAAATAAAGTTTTTGGATAATTAACAATTGTACATAAATTAATAAATACTATACATATAATTAATTTACATTTATGTATATTTATGTAAGTATTAATTACTTTAAAACATACAATTTAAATACTTAAATTTTTTTTGGATGTTTTCATTTTTGGCTGAAACTTTGAATTTTCTGAGAATTGGTTTTGGCCTTAGAAACCTATATTGGTCGATCCTAGTATTAAAAAAATCATTAAAATTCTAATTTTTCTTAGTACCATGCAGCAAATACAGCATAGTATAGCAAAAAAGTTTTTTAGCAGTAGGATGCTGCAATTAATTTCTCAACTTAAATATGATGAATGCAAAAAATGAAGATTTTTTTTCCCCCAAGTCCTACACTTCAAGATAGTTTAAAAGCATTTTGACATACCCATAGATATTTTTAGAACACTACAGCATTGAGATATTCATGCTAGATGTTAGCATAAATAATTAAATTTATTTATTTACTGTGTTGCACAGTTTAAAATAAGACATTTTTATATAAAAGTAGCATATTTTTATATGAAAAATAAACAATTTGTAGGTGGGTTTTTTTTTCTCTCATTTTACATAAATGGTGTAATTAATAAAAAAAACATCCCTCTACCTCAAGAGTTGTAAAAATCCATCACCTAAAAATGTCTGCTGAACCTGAAGTTTGTTATTAAAAAAATAACTTATCTTTGCAAATAATAATAATAATTAAATTTTCCAATTTAGATTTCATGTAATTATACCTTAAATCTTTTATATAGTTAATATACTTTAACTTTGAACATTTGTTGTGGTTTCTGGTAGTTTCTTCCATTTCTTCCAGTTTTTTCCATTTCTTCCAGTTTCTTCCAGTTTTTTCCATTTCTTCCAGTTTCTTCCGGTTTTTTTCCAGTTTCTTCCACTGTCCTGGAAGAAATAGGTTTCTTGCGGAAGAAACCCAACCCTGATTTCCCTAAAAGGTCCCTATTTTTTAACTTGGTCCCTAAAAGTCCCTTTTTTCACTAAGAGGTCCCTAAAAGTCCCTATTTTAAATATTTTGTGTCTAAATAAAATTTTTCAGAGATTTTTTACAAAATTTATCATGAAAATTTAGATTTGTTAAAAATTTAATGCCCTAGATGGCAGCAACATAACTGATCATAGTTGAAGAAAGGACCAATAGCATATTTTGAAGATGAATTAGGAACCAATAATATTCCTAGGTTACACATCCTTTGGCCCGTAGGAACTTTTCTTATTTTAACAATCTGATCTGTCTCATTCTATATTAATTTGTTTTTTAATAATAGATTTAAAAAGTTAGATGAACAGATATCTGAGAAGAGAATGTACCTATCACCTTTTTCTTACTTCTGCAACGGATTGTCAATTGCCTGAGGAAGATTTTAGCTTTGTACAGGAAAAATTAAGTGTTCATGCACATAGGTTTATGAAACATGTGTCAAGCAGATGCAACTGCGGCAAATTGGTTGTTAGAATAATAGAATTGTCTCTACGTGTATTTCTTGAAATATATTCTATCCAGAAAAGAACAAATGACACTAAATACAGTCAGCTACAAAGGAATTGTGAAATATTTGAAGGAAAAAAACAATGAAGTGTCAGTTACTGTTTATTGTATCTGGTGCCAAACTATTTACACAGTTAATTGCATTTTTCCAAAGGGAAGATTCTCTGATCCACTTAGTATATAATGAGATAAAATCCCATATCATTAAAGTTGTAGGACATATTTACAAACAATCAGCCATTAAAGCTTTCAAGATTGATGTCAGTCAATATCCCTTTGAGAGTAAAAATTTAATCTTTTCAAATGATGTTATTTTCAATGAAGAATTGCTAAAAGAGCTATTGCAACTATCTGAAAAAGATAAAGGTTATTTTTTAAGTGATGTGTAACGTCATTATGTAGCTTCTGATAAATATTTTTACAATAAGGATATATTGCAAAATAAAAACTTGAAATATTTCAGTTGTTTAAACCTAAAATTCAAAAATACTTCAAAAAATGTAAACAAAAATTGATTATAACAGACATGTCACTTTTCTGCAAAAGTGTAGAATTCCATTTTTTCGGCACTGAATTCTATCATTCTTGGAATCAATGCAAATATGCATTCCAGTATAATGAAATTTTTTAGTGGAGGGGTTACGTAGCAGATGAAACAAAATAAGAAATAAGACAACAGAAATAAGAGAATGAACTGCATCAAATTTGAAAAGAATATTCAAAGAACCACAATAAAAAAAAAAAAAAAAAAAAAAAAAAAGAGAGAGAGAAAATGAAAAAGTATCCAAAAGGTCACAAAAATCATGAAAATAATTCGATTTTTATCAATAGATCTAAAAAATACAGTCTTCATCAAAGGATCACTGGGGGAAAATGCAATTTTTGTTAAAGAATCGAAGCAAAAAAGACATTTTCGTCAAAGGATCACAGAAATAGATGAGATTTTCGAGAAGGATCACAGGAAAAACCCACGATTTTTGAAGAATGAGAGGTGGGAGAAACATGATTTTCGTCAAAAGATTGCAGGAGAAACACGATTTTCATCATCAAAGGATTGTGGGAGAAATGAGATTTTCATCAAAGCATTGTGGAAAAAATGCAATTTTCGTCAAAGGATTGCAGCAAATACCAGACTCTTATCAAAGGATTGTATAACATATATGATTATCATTGGAAGATCTTGTAAAATACACGAATTTTGTCAAAGAGTTGCGAAAAAATGAAATTTTTGTCAAATGATCTAGAAATTACTCTATAATTTCATCAAAAAATCAAGTAAAATATGTGAATTTTGGCAAAAAAATTGTAGTAAATTTGTGAATTTTATAGAAAATCATGGAAAATATGCGAATTTTGACAAAAGATTGTGGAAAATACACAAATGTCTTAAGTGCAAATGTCATCAAAGAATTGCGAAAAAATGTGAATTTTATCAAATAATTGTTAAAAAATGACTCGAATTTCATCAAAAAATTGTGGAAAATATGTAAGTTTTGCTGTAAAATCGTGGGAAAAACCTCAAATTTTAGCAAAGGATCATGCAAAATTTGTCAAAGGATCGTGAAAAAATACGTTTGCATTAAAATGCCATGGGAAAATACAAATTTAATCAAAATTCTGTTTCACTGCAAAACGCCAAAGTTCAGCTTTTTCTATGCTGGGTCTATGCCTGCTATAAATATTATTGTAATTGATGCCCGCTTGGATGAATGGAAAATTTGCAAGCCCAATCAAGGAGAATCTGTAGTAAATAGAATAAATTAATTTTGGGCTACTTCTATCAATACAAAAGAGGAAAGTAGAGGACTAAAATATCCAAATCTCTTTCTCACTTCTTTTCCTTTTTTTTTTTTTTAAAGAGTAGTCTTAATTTGTAACATAGCAAAAGCAGATGTAGAGTCAGGATTTTTGCTTTCATATCAAATTCTTTCTGATGACTGGGTCTCTATGAAAGAACGAATGCTTAATGCTGGGCTAAACATAGCAGATGCTTTAAGACATCATTATGAAAAACATGCTGCCCTAGTACCAATAACTAGTAAAATGATAAAAAAAAGGCTAATTTTGCATATCAAAATTATCGAAGTTACCTAGAAAATGAAAAAAGAGAAAAAAAAAAAAAAAAAAAAGGGCGGGGGGAGTACAACTTGAAGTAGAGAAAGCTACAGAAGAAGAAGAAATCGGGGTGGGGGAAGTTGAAAAAAATATATCTGTGCAATTGTAGATCTTGAAAAAAAAAGTTGGAAATTTTAAACAAAAATATGAGTGAAGAAGTAACTGTATTGGACAGATTGATCAATGAAGGCAATGAAAGGTTAAAAATTGCTTTAGAAAAAAGGAAACTTAACTGAAGCTAGAGTGGCACAAAATTTGATTGCATCTGGTTATAACAGCTAACAAGGAACTGAAAGTAAAAAAGGATAAAGCTGATAGCATGTCTAGAGTCATAAATAAAAGAAAAAATAATTTAATTACAAATTTTATGAGTAAGAAACATAAAAAAGGTTAATTTTAGAAATCTGTGAATATTATATTTGGTTAAAAAAAAAAAAAGACTGTTTTTTGTTAAATTGTTTTACTTAGTATAAATATTACATTTATTTTTCAGGTCCCTAAAAGGTCCCTATTTAAGACTTTTGGTCCCTAAAAAGTCCCTAATTTTTAATCATTAGGTCCCTAAGTCCCTACTATTTTGTATCAAAGTTGCTTGCAGCCCTGATGAAGATACTGAGCAGTTCGATAGCTTCTTAGAACGTTTTGAAACATATCTGGATGTACAAAAGGTACCGGAGGATATAAGAAAAAAAGTTTTTATTTCCTCACTGAGTCCCAAGCTTTATCAGTTGTTAAAAAATTTGCTAGCTCCTGACATTCCTTCGGACCAAACTTTAGTAAAATTAAAAGATGTATAAAAAAAAATCTTACTCCAAAACATTTAGTCATTCCGTCGCGGCATAAATTTTTAAATCGTAAACATCATGAGGGGGGAAGTATTAGTTCATATATCGCTGAACTGAGAGCATTGGCAGTAAACTGTGAATATGACACAACCATGCTAAATACGATGCTGCGGGATGCATTTGTAAGTGGGTTACGAGATAAAACGACACTGGATCGTTTATTTGAGGAGGATAATATTGATTTAGAAAAAACTTTGCAGATAGCATTAGCAATGGAAAAGGCATTTAAGGGTGCTAGTGATATTATGGGGCGAGGAATAAATGCAGTGCAAGTAGGGAAAAATAATAATAAATTTTCTAAGCTTGGAAAGAAAAAACCTAATTTTCCTGAATGTCAGAAAAAATCTGAATATTGCAGCCGGTGCACGGGCACAGATCATAATAGAGAGAATTGCCGATTTATTTCAAGTAAATGTAATTTTTGCTCAAAAATTGGGCATATTCAGAAGGCGTGTTTTGCAGCATAAAAAGCGCACGTTAAACCTGTAAAACAGAAACAGGTTGATGTAAATAGGGAACAACAAAATGTTGAGAGCGAAATTAATGTTCCGATATTAGGATTAAATTCTGATGAAAGCCCAGTATGCGAGGAAGAACCGCGACAACCTCCTATAATGGTAAATTTAAAAACTGAGAACAAAAATTGTTCTATGGAACTGGATACTGGAGGTGCGGTCAGCGTAATGAGCATAAAAAATTTCAGGAAAATCTCGAATAAAAAAATTCAACATACCAATGTAGTATTTAAAACTTACAATGGAAATTCGTTAGTACCTATGGGGTATGTAACTGTAAAAGTTGAATACCAAAGTCAAATTTGAATTTGTATATTGTAAAAGAAAATTTAGATACTATTTTAGATTGTGAATGGCTTAATAAAATGAATCTTGATTGGAGAGCGATAAAAATCAGGGGTGATTCTCATCCAAAATTTCCGAAAATTTGAAATTGGGTTATCAGTTCTGCATAGTTGCCAACTTGTACGGTTTTGTGCGCGGAAAAAACAATTGCGGAGAAATGCAAACTTCTTGATAGGATTGCCGAAATAGCATACATTTCGTCAATATTTCGTGGAAAAACGACAATTTCGTCAATGTTTTTGTAAACGAACTTTGTCAAAAGATCGATGAAAACGCAAATTTCCTGTGCGGATCGCGGAAAAAACGGCAATCAATCATCAACCAAATATCGTGGGAAAAAACTCAGTTTTCGATAAAAGATCGCTTAAAAATATTTTGTAAAAAGAATATTTGAAAAAATACTCCAATTTCATCAAAAAATTACGGAAAAAAATGCCGATTTTGTCAAAAGATCGCAGGAATAAAATGCTGTTTTCGAGAAAAAAAGCGCGTAAAAAAACAAATTTTGTCTAAGGATCGTCGAAAAAACGCTGATTTCACTTCAAAAAAACATGGGAAAACGCCGATTTCGGCAAAGATCGTAATAAATTGCCTTTTTTGCTAAAATATTGCTGATTTCGTCTGAAGATAGCGGGAAAATGCCGATTTTGTCCGAAGATCGCTGGAGGGAGGACTCACGACCCCCGCCGCTGCCGATTTCCGAAAATGCAATGCGAATTTCCAAAAAAAAAAAAATTAATCCAGAATCACCCCTGATAAAAATGCTCCGAACAACGGATAAAACACATTTAGATAAGCTCTTAGAAGAGTATAAAGAAATATTTGATGATAAATTGGGGGAGATTAACAATTGTGAAATTAAGTTGGAATTTAAACGGGGGGTTAAACCTGTATTTCGTAGAAGCCGTGACGTACCTTTTGCCTTAAAAGAAAGAGTTGGAAAAAAAATTGACATACTAGAGAAAGAGGAAATAATTGAAAAAGTTGAAAGCTCAGAATGGGCAACGCCTGTTGTCCCGGTAGTTTAATCAGATGGCAGTATTCGGCTATGTGCTGATTTTTCAGTTACGTTAAACTCAAATTTTAATGTTCCTCAGCATCCATTACCCAAATTAGAAGAGATTTTTTCCAGTTTAAATGGGGGGGGAAGCAGTCAATGGCAGATCTAAAGGGGGGGGGCGATGGAGCGATCGCCCCCCCCCTTTGAGCCCAGTAAAGGGTCTGAAAAAGATGCCCGCACAAAACAAGGATTGGACTTAAACTCGAGACCGGCGCGGCCTGATCCGGGCCGCGCCATTTTTAAGTCACTGAACTGGGTCAGGTCTTTACACTTTCAGAACCGGGGCGGATCGAGTCTTACTTTTACCTGTAGAGTGGGATCGAGCCACACTTTTCTTTTCAGGGTGGGCCTGGTGTGGATTTCGTTCTACCTTGAGGTAAACGCTCGGTCTAAGATCGAACCAGACCATAAGGGAGGAGAAGCAACGGCGGATCTGGGGGAGGGGGGGTGTCAGCCTACTCATACCCTTAACACTCCAGAAGCATATATACATATTGTAATAGGATAATATAGCATGACTTACTGGTTTTTATTTTATTCCAATCTTATCCTATCTTTATCTTATTTCCAATCCCTTTATTTTGTTTTTCCTTATTCCATGGCATATTCCATTTTTAAATCAGTTACTTATTTGTTTACTTTCGATTTGAACACTTACATGTGCGTTAATGATCGTTTCCTTCCGTCTGATCGCGATTTGCGATCTTCGCAAATCGCAACTTACGAGTAGCCGTATCTCCCTTTCGCAAAGCAGGAATGCATTCGCTCAACTTCGGCAGGCGCAAAGGGGGCGTTGCACTCTGGCGATGTATAGAATAGCGAGGGGTATTTAAATCAGTTGGTTTGTTTTGACGGAGTGGTGGTCTGACGATGTTTTGGTCTAGTAAAGGCCGTTTGTTGTCATAAATATTAGTTATGAAAGTTCAGTTGTAGTTTATCTTAAGTGGTGAAAGATGGTGTTGTCTTATGAAATAATTTCTGTTAGTCGATAGCGGGAATGTCGTGATGAATATTTTGCTGTCATGAACTGTGTTAACATCCAAGGTTTTTTACTTTCTTTGAACTCTTCCCGGACATTATTTTTTCGTCATCATCTGTTTTGAGGAATTTGTTTTCTTCCAGTTATGCTCCAGTGAGTAGTTTGTTTTGCAACCTGTACAGGTTTTTTTTTTCTTTACCTTACGTCATGCTGTTTAATTAATTATTTTTATTGTGTTAAAGTATGACTTTAATTTTATAGATAATATAATTTCAAAAATTATCCTTTTTGGTTGATTTTACTGGATATAGTTTATGATTGTTTATTTTATATATACGTATTTTTTTTATTTTGAATATGTTTTTCTTGAAAATAAACGTTAGATTATCATTTAATTAAATGCTTCTTTACTGACTTTATAACACTACCACATATTGCCAATATTTATTTCAGGTCACCAATTTTATTTCCTCTATCTCTGCTTAAGTTTTATTTAATTTTAGAACGGTTCTGGCTTCAGAACCGATCACGGGTTATGGGCCGAAGCTACTACGCTTTTTAACCTGTTATGGTGGCCATAACCTTCGTTGGCAATATCATAAACTAGTGGTAGCATGCGGCCATTAGACCTCCGAGTGATTTCTAGTGGGGGGGGGGGGCGCAATAGTTTTTTTTTTTTTTTTGAAATACACTTTTAATTATTCTGGTATGAAATAGAAAGGTTTTTTTGGTAAAATTTCTTTTGTGTCGTACTATCTGACTGTTTTAGAGTACGTTTTTTTTTTGAAAAAAAAAATTTCTTTTCCTTTCTGTTAAAATTTAATAAAGTCTAGTTAAGAGCATGGCAATGACCAATGTACAGGTTAGCATAAACAAACTAAATTCTCACAACTATGCAACCTGGGCAGCGGACGTAAAATACCTGCTGCTCGATAAAAATGCTTGGGGCATCGTGAATGGTACTGAAGAGGCTCCGAATACCAGTGATGCAGTAGCAACAAAAGAATATCAGGCACGGCTCAGGTCAGCACTGTCCATAGTATACTTAAACGTCGAAACTGAGTTCCGGAGAATCATAGAAAACATCGACGACCCTCATGAAGCATGGACAAAGCTGAAGACCCACTTTCAACCTGACAACCGTGCACGCCATATGCAGTTGTTCGGCGAGATCCTATCCTGCAGAATACAGCCTGATGAGCCGGTCGACATGTTTGCTGCACGCCTACAGAGACTAGCTGATCAACTGGCTGCCATGAATGAGCCGATAAAGGAAATTTATCTGACATTCCAGTTGCTGAGATGGCTCCCTAAGAAATTTGATAATCTCGTCCAGGGAATTTTGCGATGGCCTGAACAGCAGTTCAAGTTTAAGATGTTCTGACCGAGTTGGTAGCTGAAGAATCCCGCATTAAATTACGAGAAGAGGACAGAGGTAACCTGGTCCAGTCCCATTTTTCCCGAGCGTGCACACCCAAGAGGTCCGCATATAAGCCTAAGTTCAAGGGAAGATGCCACAGGTGTGGTCAAGCCGGCCATGTGCTTCGACAGTGTAAATTGCCTCAACAAGCTTCCAGTCCCGAATCCTGCCTCCATACTACTTCGAGAGACTCCTCAGACTCCTCATTCCAGAACTCCTCGGTATCCAGAGGTTCATCGGTGTCCAGTCCAGTTCGAGTCCAACCCAGTAATTCCAGACCTAGCAGAGATGTGCCTCGCAATAGAACCAGAAACCAACGTCAACGTAAGCCAACAAGCCAGGTAAATTACCTCATTCAATTTAATCTTAGTAATATTAAATGTGGTGGAGACGCCTGGGTCTTTGACACAGGTGCCTCCCACCACTTTTGCAAAGATAAAAACCTATATGTAAAATTTAAACCTTTGCAAAATGAGGAGTTGGCTGTTGCCGTTGACGGAGCAACTTTTCCTATTGAAGGAACTGGACTAGTGGACTTAAAAATAAATGGGGAAATGGTTCGCTTCGGCGATGTTATGTATTGCCCAAGTTTAAGGCACAATTTGATATCTGGCCCTAGGCTTGATAAAACTGGTGCCAAGTTCAGAGGAGGTGAGGGTAGGGTTAGAGCATATCGTGACAGTGGTACCCTATTTCGAGCTTTTCTTAAAGATGGCATTTACTGCCTGTACCCAGATCCTAGCCCTAAAAATAAAAATAAAACTCAAAATAGTCAAAGTCCTAAAAAGGTGCGTTTTCAAGCCTCTACTGTCCAGAAGGACGACTTTAAGTTATGGCATAGACGTTTCAGACACATTAGTTCCACTTTAATCGAACATACCATAAAATGTAATGGTGTAAGGAGCTTACCGCCTATTAAAAGTAAAGACTTTGAATGTGAGACGTGTAAAATTAACAAACACAGGCGAACTTCCTTCCGTCCTATAAATCAAATAAAATCAAAACGACCCCTTGAATTACTTCATACTGACTTGTGGGGAACGACACAAATAACAGGTAGAAACGGCGAGAAGTACTTTTTAACCATAACTGACGACTTCTCACGTAAAGTATCAGTCTATCCCTTATGTAAGAAATCACAAGTATTCAAGGTATTCACTAACCATGTAAAAAGAGCTGAAAGATTTTTAGGTACTAAGGTAAAAGAGGTCCGTAGTGATAATGGGCGGGAGTGTGACAATGAAGCATTTACAAGATACTTTGAAGAGAACGGGATACACCATGAGTTTACCAACGTGTACTCTCCGGAACAGAATGGGGTCTCGGAACGTTTAAATCAGACTATAATGGATGGGGCCCGCTCAATACTTAATGAAAGCAAACTCAGTTTAAAATTCTGGCCAGAAGCAGTTCTATACATCGCGTACACACTAAACAGGATATGTCATAAAACACAGAAAAAGACACCCTTCGAGTATTACTGTGGCAACAAACCCTCAATAAGACATTTACGCCCTTTTGGTACTGTGGCATACGTAGGGGTGCCCAAACAGTTAAGAAACTCAAAATTTGATCCTAAGGCCAAAAAGGGGGTGTTAGTGGGTTACGCCATGTCAACCAAAGGCTACAGGGTATGGATTCCCGATACAAATAAAATTATAGAAACCATAAATGTTAGATATGGGGATGAATCTGTACCAAGAAATGTTCATAGACATAGCGAGCAAGGCCCAAGTTATTCAATAGGCACAAACCCTTTTACAACTTCAGAGCAGCACAACGGAAGCGACCTGGGACCCACATATATTTTAAGTTCAGAACAACCAGAAATTGACCCTTTGACTGACCTTCAACCTGATAGATTTCCTTTGGCAAGATCTCCATCACCTAAGCCAGGCACCTCAGAATCCGTTGAACCCGCCTCCGTTCACTCATCTGAGGATGAAAGTCACGAGGAGGGCGAGGAATTCTCGAGAACACTGAGGGATGCTGCATGGTTCCGTAAGGCCGTAACTAGGCCTGATAAGTCGAGAACCGACATCTATTATTATGAGATGGGTGAAACGCAACGTTTAAGATCACTCAGAGAAGTGTGGGAATACTGTCAGTCTAATGGTATAAAATTTGATCCAACCATGTTCAGTTTCAAAGGGGAAAATAAATACCAGGGTATTGTAAAATCTACTTCCAGTGCTAGTTCAAGTCCTAGTTACACACCTCCACACACGTCTTTATCAGAAACACGTAAAAACAATATATGACTAGAAGACTCCATACCCAACACATATAAGCAAGCCTTAAAATCCCCTCAGTGGGAACTCTGGAGACAGGCAATGCAGGAGGAAATGGAAGTAATAAATAAAAGACATGTATGGGAATTAACATCATTACCACCCAACACTGAACCTCTAGGCTGCAGGTGGGTCTTCACCATCAAACGAGACGATAAAGGGCATGTGGCAAGATACAAAGCAAGACTAGTAGCCCAAGGCTACAAACAGGTCAGGGGTGAAACTTATGACGAGACATTTTCACCAGTCGTAAATTTTAGTCTAATCCGATTTTTCTTTGCCGCCCTTGTCTCATGTCTCGGATGGATTCACACGCAATGCGATGTGAAAGGAGCCTATCTGTATGCCCCTCTCTCAGATAACATTTACATGAAACAGCCTCCTGGTTTTGAAATAAAAGGGAAAGAGCATTTGGTCTGTAAACTCCAGAGGGCATTGTATGGCCTCCATCAGAGTGGCCGGGTGTGGTTTTATGAGTTACATAAAATTTTAATTTCTCTTGGTTTTAACAAATTGGATTGGTGTAATTGCGTCTATACATTTTCTAACTACGTTGTTTTATTATTATATGTTGATGACTTTGTTGTTTTAAGTAAGCATCAGAAACACATAAATGAAATTTTAAAATTACTAGCTGAACATTTTGACATCAAAATCCTGGGGAAAACACGTAAACTTCTTGGGGTTGAGTTTGAGGAGGATAGGGAAGGGGTAGTGTCAATTCATCAAATGCAATATATTGATGATATCTGCACACGTTTTAAGGAATTTAACTTTCCCATCACATCACTTCCCATAAGTAAAGGAGTAGTGTACTCCAAAGCACAGTGCCCTCAAACAGATACTGAAACCCAGGAGATGTCAAAATACCCGTACAGAAGTGTTTTGGGATGCTTATCTTTTCTTACAAGCAGGACTCGCCCCGACGTATCCTATGCTGTAAACATCTTCAGTCAATTCCAGAGTAATCCAGGTATCATCCACTGGAATGGTCTCTTAAAATTACTAGGATATGTACAAAACACCAAACACTACTAACTGAGGCTACCTTGTGATCACATAAATCTAATAACATACACTGATGATGCTGATTTCGCCGCCAATCGCGATGACAGGACATCAATGGGGGGACAACTTCTAATGTTAGACAAATCTCCTATCATGTGGAGGGCTTTCAAACAAAAATCTGTCTGCTTGTCTACCATGGAATCAGAGTTTGTGGCTTTAACAGAAGCAACTAAAGAGCTTCTTTGGTTCAGTAGAATCATAACTGAATGTTATAATAAACACATTTTTACAGGCCCACAAATTAAGCCAACCTTGTTAGTAGACAATATGGCCTCCATTGATTTCCTTAAGTCTCCCATAGAAAACTATAGAACAAAACACATTGATGTTAAATTATTTTTTGTTAGAGACCTTTTAAACCAAGAGATATTTAATGTAAAACACGTAACTAGTAAAGCTAATCTCTCAGACATCTTTACAAAACCCTTAACGAAGTTTGATCTTAAAAGATTCATTGAAGTGATCTTTAGTTATAAATCATGTTTGTTTTATTTAAAAGTAAAATGTATAAAAAAAAAACTCCCCCCCCCCCCTTTGGACTTGGATCAAGTATTAAAATACTTGTTTAGTTTTTTTTTAAGTTAAGCCCTGAAGTCTAACACGTTTCATTTTTTCAAATCTGAAATTTTGTATATTTCAGTGTTTTTTTAATGTTTGAATATGTGATTATACACTTGTTTTTCTTGCTATTTCATATTTTTGTCTTATATGCATATGTTCTAATGTCATAAATAAGTTTTTCAATACCCTCATTTCCAACATTGCGGACAATTTAACTCCCGCTGGAATGTGATCAGACCTCAGGATGGTTCATCCTCCGGGGCCCGAGCAGCCCCAGGAAGCGGCTCGCAGGGGTGAAATTGTAAATAGCCAGAGTGGCCTGCAGGGGGTAGTGGCCTTCTTGAGTGTTCTGATCACAGGAAGGCCTGTCGCGGGCATCGTTTCTTTTAAGTTTTGTAAGTCCCTATTTTTGAAAAATGGAAATGTCACATAGGTCCCGTCCGTGGTGTTGAAAATTGAGCTGTATTTTTTTTTTTTTGCATATATAAATATGAAAAAGGGTTGTTTTACTTTTAAGAAATTGCATAACAAGTGTCCTTCACATTTTAAATCTTTGTTAAAACATTTGCAAATGTGTATTATTTCAAAAGCTTAAGCATGCATGTTGTTGTTTGTTTTTATGTGAGCGCTCACCGTCCTTATCATTATCATATTCACAGTCATTATCATGATCATGATCATTAATGTTATTATCATTGAATGTGTCTATTTTGCATATCATGAATTTCCCATACATTATCAAAGTGTTTTTGCATTGTAATTCATGTTTTGCTATTCTTCATATTCGTAATGTTTATGAATCTGTCGTATGATAATCATTTACTCTAGTGTAATTATGCAAATGTATGTAAATATAATCGTGTATTGTCAAGGCCAAGATCAAGAATCAACATACTAAAGAATGTTACGGTATGTATTGGTAATCATAGTCACCTGCACGTGACGAGGTAAAACGGTAACAAATTTTCATGAACTTTTTTTTGAAATGTTTGTGTACCTGAAAGACTTTCAAATTTTTAAGTTACTATGGTAACTAAAGACTCTTGTGCTATGAAAAAAAATTGTTATTGTTAATCTTGTTGTTGCATAGTTATCAAATTGTTATTCATATTGTGTGGTTATTAACATTGTTAAAAAGTTGTTCATTTTTGGAAATTAACCTTGTTATATGATATTGTGAGTTTGTTGAATTTATGCATGATAATATTGAGTTGATCTTCACTAGTAACTGTCAAAGTATGATAGTAGATATACTGATATCCTATGTTGTTAAATGATCAATATGACCTTTGATATTATTTATATTATTTGGTAATACTTGGTAATTAGTTTCTTTGTAGTACGAGTGTTAAGGGGGGGGGGGGCGATTGTCAGCCTACTCATACCCTTAACACTCCATAAGCATATATACATATTGTAATAGGATAATATAGCATGACTTACTGGTTTTTATTTTATTCCAATCTTATCCTATCTTTATCTTATTTCCAATCCCTTTATTTTGTTTTTCCTTATTCCATGGCATATTCCATTTTTAAATCAGTTACTTATTTGTTTACTTTCGATTTGAACACTTACATGTGCGTTCATGATTGTTTCTTTCCGTCTGATCGCGATTTGCGATCTTCGCAAATCGCAACTTACGAGTAGCCGTATCTCCCTTTTGCAAAGCAGGAATGCATTCGCTCAACTTCGGCAGACGCAAACGGGGCGTTGCACTCTGGCGATGTATAGAATAGCGAGGGGTATTTAAATCAGTTGGCTTGTTTTGACGGAGTGGTGGTCTGACGATGTTTTGGTCTAGTAAAGGCCGTTTGTTGTCATAAATATTAGTTATGAAAGTTCAGTTGTAGTTTATCTTAAGTGGTGAAAGATGGTGTTGTCTTATGAAATAATTTCTGTTAGTCGATAGCGGGAATGTCGTGATGAATATTTTGCTGTCATGAACTGTGTTAACATCCAAGGTTTTTTACTTTCTTTGAACTCTTCCCGGACATTATTTTTTTTTCATCATCTGTTTTGAGGAATTTGTTTTCTTCCAGTTATGCTCCAGTGAGTAGTTTGTTTTGCAACCTGTACAGGTTTTTTTTTTCTTTACCTTACGTCATGCTGTTTAATTAATTATTTTTATTGTGTTAAAGTATGACTTTAATTTTATAGATAATATAATCTCAAAAATTATCCTTTTTGGTTGATTTTACTGGATATAGTTTGATTGTTTATTTTATATATACATATTTTTTTTTATTTTGAATATGTTTTTCTTGAAAATAAACGTTAGATTATCATTTAATTAAATGCTTCTTTACTGACTTTATAACACTACCACATATTGCCAATATTTATTTCAGGTCACCAATTTTATTTTCTCTATCTCAGCTTAAGTTTTATTTAATTTTAGAACGGTTCTGGCTTCAGAACCGATCAGGGGGGAAATGCGCCTTGGCATTTTTCAAGGCGAAAGGACTATTCCCCCCCCCCCTTTGGGCTAATAAAAGTTTCCTAAAAAGACATGCATCCTTGCAGGAAATGAATTGAAGCCTAGCTCGAGTCCGGGGCGGGCCGTGCTTTTTTAATTTCACGAGGCTCGGGCTGGGTCAGGTCTTCTCGCTTTCAGAACCGGGCAGTATCGTGATCATTATTTTTTTGCAGATTTGGGTCGGGCCCAATGGCGGGCCTGAGGTATCGATCATCTTCACTTCTTGGGCAATAAAAGTTTCCCAAAAATACATGCATCCTTGCAAGAAATGAGTTAGATCCTAACTATAATTCAGTGCCCCCCCCCCCAGGCCGCGCCTTTTTAAGTTCGCGAGGCTCGGACTGTGTCTGGTCTTACCGCATTCAGAACTCGGCCGTCATTTATTTGATACTATCATGATCATTATTTTTCTGCTGATTTGGATTGGGTCTGACTTATTTTTCTTCCAGATCGAGTCTGGCCTGGAGTCATTCTTCTTAGATGTCTGCATGAGAGATAACACAGATTCAGACTTAGCCCGTGTCCGATACGAGATTGTGCTCTGTTTTTATGCTGGTCTACTGATTCAGACTCATTTTTTCTGAAATCTGAAAATTTTATTTATCGATGAATAGAAAAATGTAAAAAAAAATTTTCCTCTTAAAAATTAGTACTTATTCCTTTTCAAATCAATGTCTTGCTATTTTGCTAAAAATAAAAAAGAGGCACAATTTTTTTTTATATTTTAGTATTTAAATGCTATTAAAAAAAAAAACCCAATTAGTCATATCTACATCTGTAGATTTATGTTCAAGCATTGCCGACAACCGCCGATCTGGCGCCTACGAAAAAAGGCGGGAATAATGAATTTGTGTTTAGTTCGATTTTTGTTTGTGGCAGAGATTATTTTGCAATTGGATCTTTTATTATTATTATTATTATTTAGACATGGAACGCGAAAAGAATATTTTGTTTTGATTTTATTTTGCGGTTACCGAATAATTTAAATTTCTAGTGTATGCTATGTATACAATAGGGTGGGCCGAAAAAAACTTTTTTTCGATTTTCGATTATGGCGGGTGCGGAAAAGTGGCCACTTGTGGCACTCAGTTCATACAAAAAATTTGAGATTTTTTGGACATTTCCTTACCCTGCCGCAAACGGCTTAAAGTTTTGCAAAAATGCTGATTTTTGAACTTTTTTCGAAAAAAATTAAAAAATGTTAAATTAAATTTATTTTGACTGTATTTACTTGAAAAGGCATATTTAATGTACCAAATGTTTAAATAAGATCTGATCATGCATTATTTAATATCTATGTGTATTATAACTTAGTTTGTTTTTATAGCTTTTTCGCGTATAATAGGCAAAAGTTGTATTTGTTTGAATCGATCGTTAGTTTCTGCATTATTTGTGTTCCTTGGTCTTCTTTATATATTTTCTATGTATCAAACGTCATATATTTGGGGAAAAGACAGCAGTATACTTCAAAAACAAATCTGGAAGGTGAGAAAGTGGTGAAGCAGGACTCTAAGCGAGCGCAATGAGTCGTCGTAATACTCAGGGACTGAAGGACGAAATAGTTGAGAGCCAAAATGCGATGAAGGATTCTTATTATTTATCCTTGCTAAGTTACCTGAGACATTTGTTCAGTGTTTACGTGAAACCCTTTTGTGGTGATATACAGTGCTTTTGGGGTCGTTTAACGTGCTATTATAGTGTTTTGTGCGTTTTATTACAACGAGCTTAGAAAAGGCTAGTATAAAGGGCCATCACAATGCAAAGATACGCGATAGAGTGAAAAGTAATTCTTTGGGGGCATCATGCATATTGAAAAAATTGCAATTGCCAACTTATGCTGATAATCATGCGCCACTATTACTGGTTGCTTCACCATGTAGAAGTTGTCACAGCAGAGGATACGAATCTTGTCATCGATAAAAACAAAGTCCGAAGTGAGAAATAGAAACTTGGAAAGAAGATACAGGCAGAAGAAATTATTGAAAGAAGGAAACTTAAAAGCATATTTTTTGATGGTAGAAAGGATAAAAGTATATTTAGAGGAAAAAAAGAACAAGCGGCACTGTCGAAGGAAAGGCACGGAACACATCACCGTGTTGTTTGAACCTGGTTGGGAATACTCGGGTCACTTGATACCTTGTTCCGGTCACGGAAAAGAAATAGCAAAATCATTATACAATCTTCCAAGTCACCACAAGTTAGACTTTTCTGAACTGACGAGGTATCAAGGTAACGGAATGAGGTATCAAGTGACACAAGTATTCCTAACCAGGTTCAAACAACACGGTGATGTGTTCCTCGCCTTTCTCTCGACGGTGCTGCTTGTTATTTTTCTTCCTCTGAATATACTTTTATCCTTTCTACCATCAAAAAATATGCTTTTAATTTTCCTTCTTTCAATAACTTCTTCTGCCTGTATCTTCTTACCAAGTTTCTATTTCTCTCTTCGGACTTCGTTTTTATCGACGACGAGATTCGTAACCTCTGCTGTCACAACTTCTACACGGTGAAGCAACCAGTAATAGTGACGCATGATTATCAGCATAAGTTGCCAATTGCAATTCTTTCAATATGCATGATGCACCCAAAGAGTTACTTTTCACGCTATCGCGTGTCTTTGCATTGTCATAGCCCTTTATATTAGCCATTTCTAAGCTCGTTGTAATAAAACGCACAAAACACTATAATGGCACATTAAACGACCCAAAAAGCACTGCATATCAATACAAAAGGGTTTCACGTTAACACGGAACAAATTTCGCAAGTAACTGAGCAAAGATAAATAATAAGAATCCTTTATCGCATTTTGGCTCTCAACTATTTCGTCCTTCACTTCCTGAGTATTACGACAAATCATTCCGCGCGCTTAGAGTCCTGCTTCACCACTTTCTCACCTTCCAGATTTGTTTTTGAAGTATACTACTGTCTTTTCCTCAAATATATGACGTTTGATACATAGAAAATATATAAAGAACACCAAGGGACATGAATAATACAGAAACCAACGATCGATTCAAACAAATATAACTTTTGCCTATTATACGCGAAAAAGCTATAAAAATAGCCTAAGTTGTAATACACATAGATATTAAATAATGCATGATCATATCTTATTTAAACATTTGGTACATTAAATATGCCTTTTCAAGTAAATACAACCAAAATAAATTTAATTTAACATTTTTTAATTTTTTCCGAAAAAAGTTCAAAAATGAACATTTTTGCAAAACTTCAGGCCGTTTGCGGCAGGGTAAGGAAATGTCCAAAAAATCTCAAATTTTTTGTATGAACTGAGTGCCACCAGTGGCCACTTTTTCCGTACCCGCCATAATCGAAAATCGAAAAAAAGTTTTTTTCGGCCCACCCTAGTATACAAGACATAATCGCTTTTCATTTGGAAATAACTGTAGTAATTATCATTTCTTTTGGGATCTCTGCTGATGCCGTAGTGGTAAGTAAATGTATTTACCATATTCTTGCGATCGAGTAGTGTTTCCTCTATTCCCAAAAAAGTGTTGAACTTTAAAATTTTTAATTTGAGGTTATTTTTTGTGTCATGCTATAACGAAGGCTTGTTATGAAGAATGAAATGGTTATAGTTAAAAATGTGCATTTTTTACAGAAAATTTAAAAATGTTGTTCGATTGACAGATAATAGACAGTATTTTCTACAGGTTCCATGCATTTATTCATGAAACACATTTCATTAACATGTTCATTGTCCATAATATTTCTTTACTAAAACAGAGACAACATATGAGAATCCTTTTATGCGTAAAGTATATTTTTATTTTACATCAAACTGTTCTTTTGATAATATTAAATTTAATTTTTCGTTTACAGCCTTTTTTTAATATAAAAAACAGCTTTAAAATTATAATTACTTTTGGAATATTTTTTACAAGTATTATGCAATTTTTTCTACTGTATAATTTCATTATCGTGTTTTGCTCTTGATGCCGTAAAATGTTTCTGCGTCAGACGGGACTGTGCTGTGAAATAATAGCCCAAATTTATCTCTAGTCCGCACTGACCAAAATTTCCCTGGTCGGGGTTCGGCTCGGAATGAAAGTTAAATTTCGGTCCGTGTCCGACCCAGCCTAGACGTATGAATGTGCCCGGGCCTGTCCGAGTCGACGAAATGGTTCCGAATTTTCTAACACGCCAGCAAAATTAGAATAATTTTTCCAACAGGCCGGCCAATAAACAAAATAAACGGGACGAGCTGGCAAAAAAATTGAAGGGCCATATGGGCCGAACCCATAAAAAAAATTGCGGGCTCACTGGCCCTTTCATGGGCGCCCATATGGGGGAGCAAGGTGGGGCTTGAGCCCCCCCCCTAGATTTTGGTTTTGTCATACTTTTTAAAAATATAAATCAGTTGCAAGATATGAAAATTCTAACTTGCTCCTGTAAAGAAGGCATTGTAAGAAATTTCCGTTTTAAACAGTTTTCCGTTTAAGGAGGTATAATTTTGAGGAATTTATTTTCTCATAACCATGAATTTTATTTCTTTTAAAGTTAGATTCCGATTTAAACAGATTCAGTTTTGGTTAGATTTGAATTAGTCCTCTCGAATAATTTGCTTTTTACAAAGAAGAAAAACATGAGATAGGAAATAAATTATATTTTATACAATTTTTATTTTAGCAGGTGTTGTTACTGTGTGTTAGAGTGTAATACATTTTCTGCATAAGGAAGGATTGCGTTACAGACACGACCCATTTTCATAGGTAAAACTGATTTTGCGCGAACAAACCGCTGAGAAATTAGACACAGATTTAAAAATAAGATGTGAATTACCAGTGCTATTTTTTAATTGGAAAATTTCTTTTCCCTAATCTAATAAAGATTAGAATCCTGAATGTGTCAGATTTTAACCAGGGCCCAACTTATGCAGGGGTATACGGTTCAACTCTCCCAGAGCCCACTTCATTAGCCCCCCCCCCATAAGAGTAATTAGGATTTTCACTAAAAAGGGTCAAATGATTAAAATAAGCCAAATGGGGATCAGATTTCATATATTTTCAAATATTTTGGAAAGTAAGAGTGATTCTCCTTCCTCTCTTTGCTTCCAGTACCCCATTCATCTACGCGAGAAAGAAAGTACAGTCGACTCTCGTTAATTCGAAATCGGATAATTCGAATCTTCGCTTAATTCGAACTAAATATGAAGTCCCGAAATTTTCAATGGCAGAATAACGTTAAATTTTTCATTAATTCGAACTCATTTTCTCTTGACATCGTTTAATTCGAACTAACGAGAATTCAGATTTTTCGTTTTTCCTTTCTTTCTCACGGATTTCAGATCATTTGAATAACTTTATTTCTTTCTTTCTATACATACAATACGTATGAAGTTTAGTATTAGCCGCTATATATAGCCACTTAATAATGTGGAAACATTATTAAAAAAAAATCTATCGATAGACAGAAGAGGGCCTTCCCGAATGATGCTTGTCCAGGCTCCCCTCTCCCCATAGCCTTAGTCGGGTTCTGATTGTAACACAACCCAAAATCGAAAATTTTATCTGAAGTCAATCGGAACAAGACAAAATAATTTTGGTTCACTTAAAATCTAATAACTCTGATAAATATCATTAAAGAATTTTTGCTTTTCATAAATAAAATAAATATTGGGCATACCATTGTTTGAATTTAGTTTTAAATTATAAATGATCTGCATCAAGTTCTAGAGATAAGAAGCACAAAGCAATAAAACGAGTGATAAGATTTTTAGGGGGAGCACTCTTAGATTTTTTTTATTCAAATACTAGGGGGGCTCCGCCCCCATGCTCGCTATGCTCGCCATTAGCCCGTATAACCGCTTCGCGATTCCAAGTTGGCTACCCCTGCTTGCTGCGCTCGTCAATACCCCATAGAATTGCTTCGCAATTCCGTTCGGTATTGCTTTGCAATCCCGGTTGGAATCGCTTCGCGATACCTTATTTTCCATACACTCAATTTTGGAATCTTTCCTGATTGGTCTATTCGACTCATGGAAGGTATGGTCCACCCGGAAACCTTACACACCAGCATCATTCCAGGAGTCATTCCTGGAGATTTGTTTAAGGCTAGTTTTTATACTATAGGAGGATTCCTGGTGTACGTGAAACAATGTGGTCAGAAAACTAATACAGCTCATATTCAAAATATTAGAATAATTACCTTTTTTTTAGAAATTGAAAATATCGTTTGGTAATTTAATGTCTTTTAATGAAAATATGCAAACGATATTTTTATTAAGAACTTATTGTTGATTAAACTTACTTGTTATCTTAAATTTAATATCATTTTTGAAAAGATTAATTGCAAAAAAAATTATTTTGAAAAGTCAAAATATTAGAATATTTATTCAAGTGGTTCAAAATATTAGAATATTTCACATTAATTCTCCTTTAATTATTACCAATTCTTAACTGGTGGCATCATTGATTAAATTCAGACTATTTTATTTAAAATCAGTATTCTTTTTTGCAGTTTGTTTCTTTTTCGTCTTATGGGCCGTGTGAGTGACATTCCTAAATCTACTAAACTTCGTATGGTTGATTTGTATCGGCACGGTAAAAATCAATGTTTTATAGCGAATTATTTACATTGTTCGCAATCGAGCGTTAGTAAAATACTAACACAATATTCAAAAATTGGAAAATTTCAAAATAATCGCCGAAATGGTGGCCGAAAACCAAAAACATCTGCTAGAGATGACAGGAAACTGAAGCGTATAATTAAGAAAAACCGTTTTAAAAGTGTGCGATTCTTGCACCGAAAATGGAAAGAAGAAGAAGTTGAAGTTTCTACATCGACAACATTAAGACGTCTCCATAAATTTAAATTTGAATCTCGTGTACCGAAAACAAAACCTCTCATGACTGCAAGACAAAAGCGTATAAGATTGAATTGGTGTAAATCAAGACGTTTATGGAGCAATGAAGATTGGAAAAATATATTATTTAGTGATGAAAGTATGTTTTGTGTTTCATATGGTAATCAAGGTATTCGAGTTTGGAGAATGAAGCAAGAAGCATTTGATAAAGAATGCCTTAAACGTTCCGTAAAATTTGCTGCTAGTGTCATGGTTTGGGGTTGTATGAGTGCAGAAGGACCTGGAAAGTTATGCATCGTCTACGAAAAGGTTAACTCTCTGATATATCAAGAAATTTTAGAATATTACATGATTCCATCATCAGAAGATTTATTTGAAGATGATTTCATCTTTCAACAAGATTTAGCGTCCCCGCATACCTCGGTGTCAACTAAGAATTGGTTCCGCCAACGCAACATTAAGGTACTTCCTTGGCCACCAAATTCACCAGATCTTAATCCCATCGAAAACTTATGGTGTATAATGAAAAAAAAACTTCAAGAAAATCCTCCTTCAAGTAAAACTGAGTTAGTGGCACGTATAAAGTATATTTGGGCTAATATTGATAGAAATGTTTGTAAACACCTTGTATATAGTGTGCAAGATCGATTGTACGCTGTTATGAAAGCTAAAGGGGATGCTACAAAATATTAACTACCATTTACTTCATATTCATAAGATAATATTGTTGCGTAAAATAAAATATTCTAATATTTTGAACCAATCTAAATTTTATTCTAATATTCTGGTGTGTTTAAGGAAGCTGTATACCTAATTTATTGTGCTGTATTTTATATTTTATAAATGTTAAAATCTTATCTAAACATTCCAGATTTAATTTATAAGAAATTTAATTGCATTTACTTAGTATAAAAAATAAATAAATGACAAATAATTTTTTCTTATTACTTTTTCTCAATTATTCTAATATTTTGAATATGAGCTGTAGATCCATACCACATTTTTCTAATCATTTTGCCATTCTTTAAGAAAATCTCTGTAATCTCTCTCTAAACAATGGTACGAATATAAAGCAAGAAATACGCTCACAAGTCTTTAATATAGATGCTACAGCGTAGTGATTATTGCTGTAGTGATTATTTAATGTCTCAAAATAGATTCTAAATATTCTTTATATCTAGAGCTAATCTATAATAATAAAGAGAGAAGGATGTTTGTCTGTCAGAGCTGTTCTGAAGAGACTGCTGCACATAGAGTTACAAAATTTGGAGGGAAAGTACTTTTTTATATATAGTTTTGCATTTCGAAGCCCGATTTTCGATTTTTTGTTTAGATTTTTTTTTATAATTTTTTTAGGCGATTTTTAGCGTTATTTTTGCGGTTTTATCTCATTAGTAAAAGAAATACGGTTTCATTCTTTTAACCCAAAATAGCATTTTTTTTGTCTCTTTTCAACAAAGTTTATTCGGAATTTGTACAGTGATTTTTGAATTTTTAACGAATTTTTAATGCGATTTTTAGTGTTTTTTCTCAAGGAAATCAAAGAATTATCTCAGTTTTTTAAAATTGGGATTTGGGGGAAATAAGAATATGGCTTGATTTGTGGAAAAAGAAGAAGTGGTAGAATATCTCGGTAAATGACCTAATCACGGAAGCTACTTTCCCCATTTCCGCCAAAACATTTCGCTGCAGAAAGGTCATTTAGTGCACCCATGCCAAAAAAGCGTGAATTTTGATCAAAGATCACAGGAAAAATGCGAATTTTGCCAAAGAAATGCAAATAAACGCAAATGTTGTTAAATAAGAGCGAGAGAAACGCACATTTCATCAAAGAATTGCGGAAAAAGCACATTTCGTTAAGGAATCGCGAAAAGATCTCTAATTTTGTCAAAGAATTGCAAAAAAGATCGCTGATTTCGTTCAGAAAGAATAGAAAAAACCAAAAAGCGTGGAAAAAACACAAATTTCTTCAAAGTATCGCGAAAAAACGCTAAGTTTGTTCAAAAATCACAAAAAAATCGCAAATTTCACCAAAAAATTGCAAAAAAAAAAAAAATTGCCAAAAAATTGTGAAAGAAACAAATTTAATCTAAAATTCGTAGAAAAAAGCACATATTTCTTAAAAGGATCGCGAAAAACGCATATTTCGTCAAAAAATCGGAGGGAAAACTCAAAAGTTGCAAAAAAACACAAAGTACCTTAAATATTTACAAAAATATGTGATAGTTTTGGGGAAAGTTGAAATTTTCCTCAGCCCCCCCCCTAAAATTCATCATATGGGCGCCCTTGGGCCCTTTGTAAAGATATAAGCAGGAACGTAAAAAAATATGAACTAATTTCAGTTACAATATGGGTTTAATGAGAATAAGTATAAATGTGTGTCATCAGTCGAAACTAGTTCGGCAACATCAATACAGAAATCTAACTTTTACAGTGAGTGTAGAGATCAGCATCGGAGAATTATATTGTGTGTAACCCGGGTTTAATATTTTTTTAGCAGGCTCGTACCGGCCCGAGGTCAGGCTTGCATTGTTTTTCTACATATGGACGAGCTGGGCTGGAACTAGACTTAATTGTTCTCAAGATGTGTAGGACAGACAATATGCATTGCCGTGCGAAAGGGGGGGGGGGGGAATGATGCGGTCGGTCCGGGCGTGGAAATTTAGGGGGTGCCAAATTTATACTGCCAGCGTAATTTTTGGCCTGTTACAAGAAAAAGTTGGGGGGGGGTACATTTTGCTTTGCCCCGAGCGCAGTTTTCTCTTCTCACGTCAAATGATCGTGGATTTTTCTACCTTCTCATGCTGTCGCTTCCAGAAATTCTATTCAAAACAATAATTTTCACAGTATTTTCTTAAACTGCTTATCAAAAAATGGATTACGCCATAGTTTCTGAATAAAAACTCCTGCTAATGTGATCCACAACATAAACATTAGTTAACCCAACCAGCAGCAAAAACTAGAAGTCAAACGGACCCAGACCCGACCCACAGCAAAAAATAAAAGCAACATAACCCGCAGTGAAAAAATAAGCCCCGACCCACGCATTAAAGTCGAGTCTCCAAGTTTCTAAAATCGCCCCCCCTCACATTTGTTGTCCATTATAAAAGCCAACAAAAGATAAGAAATAATTTTAAGTAATATAATAGCATTGAAAAGAAAAATACTATAAATATAAGTTATTAAAAAAGGAGAAGTAAATTCTCATAATTCTATTGTAATTTAATTTCAAATTTTTTCAAAACAAATATATATATTATTTTTTTTATTACTTTCATATAATTACTTTCCATAT
Source organism: Maratus speculifer (assembly GCA_964019185.1). Lineage (NCBI taxonomy): Eukaryota > Metazoa > Arthropoda > Arachnida > Araneae > Salticidae > Maratus > Maratus speculifer. Next base: position 54,501,459 of record OZ025293.1, read on the forward strand.
ATACCTTTACATATACATATATGTAAATTGTCTTGTTTCTTATAACACACAAAAACACACACACATACATACATAAAATTAATAAATATTGCCTTTATTGTTTTACATTTTTGAAATTGCATGACATAACCAGCAGCCTCAAATGATTTTTGAATGCAGAGACAGCTGAAAATGCTATAACTGCATGGAAGCTACATTTCATTCCTCAAAAGAAAAAAAAAATCTTTTTTTTTTTTTTTTTTTGTAATTAAAATAATGTAAGAAACATAAAATATATTTATACTTACTTCTTATGCTCATTTGGATTGTGGAAAGCACTCTCGAAATTCGTTGTTTTAGCATACTTCATTTCTCTCCAGATCCGCCCTTGGAAGCAGTTTTCAAAACTGGACTTTAGGCACGCATATCTACAGATGAAAGTTCATCCTGAAAGTCAGAAACTATCTATACATATAATAAAACAGTAGGACCCGGTGTGTCTGTACATTGAAGATAATTGACAAAAATGGAGTCAGGGCGATAAAAGAAAACCAATGAAACACAAAAAAAATTTTTTGAATTTTTTGTCTGTCTGTCTGTCTGTCTGTTTGTTCGAGGTTATCTTCGTAACTACTGAATGGATTTTTATGCGGTTTTCACTAATGAAGAATGCACACTCCCGGGCAGTGTATAGGCTTTGTTTCATCAAAATCGGACAACAGACAAAAAAGTAACAAAAAGAAACTATTAGGTGCGCTGCTCACGTTTTTTAGTACATAACGTTTTTTAGTACATATAAAATCCAATAGATGTCACTGTGCGATTTTAAAACGCGCTATCGTTATGTTTTCGCCAGTCTACTTAAGTATGAGAAAGTTTCAAGCTGGCTGTCGTTCCATGTGGTTTAGTCCGTAGAACGTCAGTGCGCCATACTGATGGCCCGGGTTCGATTCCCAGCATGGAATTTTTTTCACTATGTTGGCATTAACGCCTATAAGCAATTAAAAGAATTTGAAATATTGTATTCAAGGCGAATTTTCTCTCTGGGAAAATTTCCTTGCATTAATATGTCAGTGTAATTTTTTTTTCGATTTAATTTTTTTTTTCGAAACTTTGTTTTTCTTAAAAAATTACAGTAAATATTTGATATTTCCCAACGTTTTTTGAATGATCGACTTGCTTTTTTTTTTTTTAATGTATGTCTGAACCTTATCTAACTACTTCTTCAAGATTTCTTTAGATAAACCGACCAGCGAAGCGGGCGAAGGCCGCTAGTTAACAATAAACACACACAAGGGGTTATTTGTTTGTAAGCGATTAATGTATGGATTAAATGGTGCACCTGCAATATGGCAACGTTTTGTGGATGGAGTATTTCAGGGCATGGAAGGAGTTAAGGTTTTTATGGATGATGCATGAATTACGAGAGTTGACGAGAAATCTCATTTGAAGGCTTTAGGTGATTTTTTCAAAAAATGCAAAGAATATGGGTTAAAATTAAATTTACAAAAAAGTAAATTTTTCCAAGATGAAATAAATTTCCTAGGACACAAAATTGACGCGAATGGTCTTCACAAGACGGATGAAAAAATTTCCGCAATTTTAAACGCTCCTGTTCCTAAAGACGTACAGGAAGTAAAAAGTGTTTTAGGGTTAGTAAATTTTTATGGAAAATTTTGTGAAAATTTATCGACTATAGCTAATCCGCTAAATAACCCAACTCAAAAAGATGTTAAATTTAATTGGTCCAGGAATTCTCAGGTTGCCTTTGAGAAAATTAAAGAAGAGATTTGCTCCCCAAGGGTCTTGGTACATTATGATCCTGCACTGCCTCTGACTTTAGCAACTGATGCATCACCAGTTGGTATTGGGAACTAAAACGGCCTATAGAGGCGCTGCTCGCAGCCTTCGATGCAGGATAACTGTCCCTTTAATTTCTCTTTAACTAATGTTTAAGTCCCATTGAAACAATTCTTTATTATAAATGTATTTAAAAGTTTTAGATTTTCAAATTCGTATAATATTTACTTTGTCATATAAGACAGAAAACAAATGTCACAGGAAGTCTGAAATTGTGCAAAAGAATAATTATTCTGAACAAATTTAAAATGCATGTAATGCAATGAGCTTACACGGTGTTATCCTGAATGGAAAAGTTACATCTTTTCTCCACCAGATGGCGTATTCGAGCGCTTGAATCGCCAATAGGATGTGTCTTGTCACATTTATACCCTGACAGAAGTGAAGACCTTCGCATCCAGAACATTAAATTGATCAGAGCAGAAATATTCCCAAATTGACAAAGAGGCTCTTGCCATTGTATGGGCGGTACAAAAATTTTATTTATATTTGAAAGGTCGAAGATTCATATTGATTACAGATCATAAGCCTCTTGTATCCATCTTTGGATCAAAACGTGGTTTTCCGGTGTTGACTGCAACTAGGTTGTTGCATTACGCATTAATTTTGCAATCCTTTCAGTTTGATATTAAATACCGAAATACTAAAGACCACGGCAATGCTGATTTTCTCTCTCGTTTACCGAAAGCTTCTGAACAACTCGAAATCAAGGACGATATCACTCTATACCAAATGTGTCAAATAGAAACCCTCCCTACGTCCAGAGAGTTACGGCAAGCAACTAAAACAGATAAAGAACTTGGTCCTTTATTAAAAGCGCTCCAAGAAGGGCAAAATTTACAGGGAAAGAAGCACATTATACAATTGAAGACGGTTGTATTATGTATGGTCAGAGAGTTTGCGTTCCCGAAACTTACCAGAAACAGGTTCTAGAAGAATTGCACCAGGGACATCTGGGCATGGTAAAAATGAAGGCTATTGCCAGATCATTTGTCTATTGGAAGAGTATCGATACAGACATTGAGGAAGCAGCTAAATATTGCTCAGATTGTGCGAAATTTAAAGCTGATCCGGCTTGAGTTAAAGTACACCATTGGGAGTACCCTAGTTCACCTTGGGAATGAATTCATATAGATTTCGCAGGACCTCTATATGAACACATGTTCTTGATAATTGTTGATGCCTATTCAAAGTGGTTAGAAGTTTAACCATTAAAATCCACTACAGCCAATAAAACAATCGATTGTCTCAGACTGCTTTAGTAGGTTCGGTTTACCTGTTGTACTTGTGACAATGGCTCACAATTCACATTTTATGAATTTGCAAGATTTATGCAGTGCAATGGAGTGAAACACATTACTAGTACTCCATTCAAGCCATCCAGTAATGGACAGGCCGAACGTTATGTGTACACAGTAAAACAGGCACTCAGAGCTATGCAAAATTATGAAGGTAGCATAAATCAAAAGTTAAGCAAATTCTTATTGCAATACAGAAAGGCACCTAATATGACAACTACACATAGCCCAGCACCAGCAATGTTATTTCTTAAGAGAGATATCCATACTAGAATTGATCTTTTGTTACCTGATCTCAAAACCAGAATTCAGGAAAAAATACGGCAGGGAGTCTACGATTTTAAAGACTGAAAATTTGAAATTGGAGAATATGTTGCTGTGAGAGACTACAGATCGCCAAATTGCAAATGTAAATTTAGGCATGTCGTAAGTCAAGACGGTGCTCTAAAATACACTGTCAATGTGCAGGGGAATTTGGTCAGAAGACACATAGATCAGATCCGTCCAGTTGGTGATAAAGTGAAAGAAGCTTATTCTTCACCATATGTGTATCGCCAAGTTCCAACAGAAATAGATTCGAATAAAAAATCAGAAACACAACTTGAAGAATCTGTTCCTGTTGTCGTAAATGAAAAAGCTGGGACTGAAGCCTCAGCAGAAGCAGTTTCACGTATGTCCAGCCAGTGCCGGAATCATCATCATCATCTCCTGTAAGTGATTCCATAGTCCAAAGCAGTACTCCGTCCATTCCATCGAAACCTAAACCAGACTTACGTCGTTCCATTAGGATCCGGAAACCTCCCAAGAGACTTGATCTTTAGGAATTCAAAAAGGGAGGAGAGTCGTGTCCAGCTCAATGAACTGATTGACTGTGAGCGCAAGATAACTGTTTCGGAACATTCACGAACCGAAACTAAAACCATATGTGCGCGCAACTCTTTTGTGTTTAAGATATTAGTCAGAATGTTGTATTAATTGTTGTGTGTAATGTGTACGTAACGTATCATAATTAAAGTGTGATGTGCTGTATATTAAAGAGTCTTCACTTATAAAATATTTCACCCACCTCACGACAAGATATGTCAGTAAGCCTTCACTCTTTGTAGTTTCTCAACCATAGAGCATTTTTTTTCCAAACTTTTCATAGCTGACTTTTCAAATATGCATAGTAAATTAAGAAATAGACTTGGTGTACAGAAAACTTGTATTTTATTATAGAATGCTAATGGGTCAATCCACGACTCTTCGCTCGACTATTTTTAAAAAATCTGAATTTTTTTGTACAACAACCCTAACATGACGGAAGTTCAAAATGACCGTTATTTTAATTTTACTATTTTTTGTTTGTGCATGGCGGCCATCTTTGTTTCATCATGTTCAGCGATTTTCTCAGATACTAGGATACACAAAATTATAAATATCTCGTCTTTTATTTTTCCAATTGAAATGGGGTTTGCAGCATTTGTTCAGAATAAAATAGGCTAAATATACAGTGATAGAAAAATTTTGAAAAATAAATTTTTACAGGTGAAATTTTAGCACAAAATTTAAGATTTTTTCCAAAATCTATCCGTTTGCAAGAGGGAATTTTTCATGCAAGGAAAACTGTCAACCTTACACAATTTTTTCTACAAATAGGTCAAAAGTGCGTGTACTCATACACCAAGTCCCAGATCTGGGAGTTGATTTCTCTTTACGAAAAAAATTCCGAAATTCGTCAAAAATTTTAAAAATCACATTTTTTAGGCTTTGATATCTTTGGTGGAGCACGAGATAAAAATCTGAAATTCTGGCCTTTTGATAGTATTGTGTAGTAGTAGAGATGGGAAATATAGTATTTTTGGTTAACAGGTTACGTCGTTCCACCCTTTTACAGGTAACAGGCTCCAACAACCTGTTATTTTTATAACATATAACTAACTGATGTTTTAATAGAAGGCCTTTCAAACAAAACGTTTTAAATAACTTTTTGACGTAATTATAAATGATATATTTTGCTAAGATTAATCAAAATCAGTTTGTGATTAAAAACTCAACTTTTGCAAGACTAGACAAAACTTAATTATGAAGCTTTGAATTTCGTGTATTTTTGGCATTTTCTGACACTAAAAACAGGTTTTTCCAGTTATAGTGATTAAAACATTAGAAATTCATACAATTCTAAGTATCATAACTCAGTAAGTTTTTAGCATACAAGAATAAATTTTTACTGTATTACATGTTAGAATGTGAAAATCTTTTCAAAATAAAGCTTATAGGACCCACGCATTGGATAAAATTTTTAATTTCTTATGAATTTAAAAATAATGTAAATTGATTTTTATGTGATGCAGAGAAGAACAAAATTTGAAACATTTATACAATGGAACTATAACTCTAAAACTAACGGTTTAGAAATCATTTATTGATAAATGATGAGACACCATGCATAATAATAGTTTTTACACGATTTCTAACAAAAAAATAAATTCATACAGATTATGAAACACCTTCTAACACATTTAGAATGCCATAACAAAACTTGACAATTTACAAAGGCAGAAGACGGCGTCTTATTGAACAATTTGAAAAGAAAAGAAAAAAAAAAACCAATGCATTTGAAAACACGATTTCTGCTATTACCATGAATAGTCGTTAAAATATAAGGGTTTTTTTTTTTTCAGCACTGTATATGATCGACAGACATGTGTGCTTACTACATATAGTATACTAAAAATTAGTTCAGTTAAATGCATAGCACAGTTAAAAATTTCCATACAGCAATTTCACCTATGAAACGGATGTTGTCGAGACCATTTTTTCGACCTTGCATATGATCTAAAATTTGTGCAAACCAAGTAACTTTTAAAAAGTAAATAAACTTTAAAACGCATACCATCTTTGAAAATGCACTTCCAGCAATTATTGTTCATAGGTTTCAATAGTTCATTTAATTTTAATTTTCTTCTATACCAAATACTTTTGTATGTTCTCATAAATAAGCGATAAGTTCTATGCACATCATATTCTTTAGCAAGAAACTTGTTGTACACCACAGTGATGTATATCAATTTCAGTATGTTTTAAATACTGTAATATCATTAAAATACATAGCAAGTGATTTTTCAACATAGGCCGTAAACTAATGGAATTCCTCCGAGTGGCCCTGCAAATAAACATTAAAAAAAAAAAAAATGCTACACACTTTCTTCTCAAAGCCGAACATGCCATACTAAATTCTAATAATATGTCTGTGTGTGTGTGTGTGTGCGCGCGCATCAATTTCATGGCAATCGGACTATATTTACGCGAGTTAGGACAAGGATAGACAAACCGAATTCATAAACACTTTTCAACTACATTGTAAAATATTATAAAAGAAAAATTGATCCGCGACTTAATAGCGGCCACATCAATCAACACATATTCAAAGTTAATTTCACAAGAACACAAAAATATTACTTACATACTTTTAATTGAATGCAATTCTTCAAATTAATTACAACTGTACAAAAATTAAGTGATTTCATAAATTATGGGAGACTATTTTCTTTTTTTCCTATCATTCTTTTTTTTTTTCCTTCAAGCGAAATAAAATCTCTTAACTCAAAAACAAAATAAAAATAGTAAAAGTATTTGGCCGAAAAACAAAATTTATAGAGCCAAAATCCCCCCCCCCCCCCTGCCGCCGCTCTCTAAAAAAATTCAAAGAGCATGTAGTAATAACCCTTCTAAATATTCAAAAAGGAGTAAACCCTTCTATTACCCTTGCAACATCAACACACAATCTTTCCCGATTGAAAATTATTTAATACTACCTCTTTCATTACTTTCGAAAACCATAAAGAATAAACAAACACTTTTAATCAAATGTCATTCACTCAGACAAAATTGTTAATTCTTTTATATTTATTATCAACATATCTTTTCAATTTAAAACGAGTTGTACCAAACGTTACGGTGATCGCAGAAAATATTTACAGATAAATAATTGAATCGATGTTAAATTATCTGTTTTTATTCAAAGTTAGAGAAACGATAAATGATCATTATCTATTTTAAGAATTAGATTTACTGCAGTGACAAGAAAATATATCAGAATGAATCGGGAAATATTAAGGAATTATCTGTGTTGTTTTTCAACTGCGGTTTTCAATTGAACTCAATTTGATGTTCCAATGCAGCGCCATGTGAAAGGGGGGGGGGGCAACGCCCCGGGCACGGAAATTTAGGGGGCGCCATATTTATACTACCAACGTCATTTTTGGCTTTTCACAAGAAAAAATTGATAGAGGGGGAGCCAAACTGAAACTTTGCCTCGGGCGCAGTTTTCTCTTCGGCCGCCCCTGTTCTAATGTACACATTTTGGACGATTTAATCAATTAAAAAATTATAAATTCGTGCACTTTATTTGAATGTAGTAAAATAATGCTCTGTTTTTTTTAATAGATTTTTTATCTAAAATTGAGAATTAATTTTAAGGCAAAGAATTATAAATAAATGCATTTTACTTAAATATTGCAAAAATGTACTTTTTATAAATTTAATGATTCTGAGCTCGAGTTTCACTGCTTTTTCTTGGTGTATGCGTCGGGGGGGGGGGAGGAATTAGAAAATGCATTTGTAATGTAAGTGTACAAAGGGAAAATATTTAGATCTTATAATCTAGCGTGTTCACTTTGGGGCTGTGCAAATATAACGTTTTCATTTTAGGGGAGTGGGAAGGGGGGTGTCTGGCACATGATATTTTAAAATACCTCTAGAGGGAGGAAATGTTTGTTTTTTATATCGATATAATTTTTGATCCAATGAAATTTTTCTCTTTATTTGTAACATGGTCTTTGGTTGAAAATAGTATTTTTTTTTTCTTTTTTTTAGTAGGTTATCTACTTTTGCGTAAGGGATTAATGAAATGCAAAACAATTTTTTAACACTACATGCCTAACAGAGTTGCCTATAACTAGAGAGTTAAGATAGGGCCAACTAGGTGCGCTCGTCTCAAAAGAAACGGTTCAGGACATTTTTAGTGAATGTTGTTCTATTTTAGAGGTGCGAAATTGATTTCTTGACTAAGGCAAATGAATGAAAAGCTGCCATTTAAAACCATATGTTATTTAATTAACAGGTACTTTTCGGTAACATATTAACGCAATATTAGGTTCCAGCATAGTAAGTGTTTTTTATCCTAATACGTTAAATAATGCCCACCCCTATGTAGTAGTGTTATGTACAAAAAATTTCAAGGAGGAGATCTGACTACAAGCTGAGATATGACATGGACAATATGTGAAAACAATACTGCCAAACTGTTGTAACCGACTATGCAATCGTTCATTACCTCCAAAATTTTAAATTAATTATTTATGGTACAAAGTTAAATGTTAATTACAAATATCTTCTTCAAATGCTTCTGTGTGATTTAAACAATTCAGAATGTATGCAAAGCCAATACACTATTTGTCCAGATGAACAAACCTTCTAGAAATGCTATTGCAACGATTTTACTTGGAACACTTTTCAGGAAAAGTAAATTACAGACAAGGGGTTGCAACTGATCCAGTTGACATGGTTTCAATTATTAAACCTAGAGAATTTTATTCAAGTTAATAAGGGATGACAAGACTTGGGTTGCTTCAAATAAAAGTTTGAGAAACAGCCTAATGCACTGACAACAGTAACTGGTTGAACTCATAGCATCTCTCGTAAATAGTGTAAAGCTCTTTGTTGAGCATATATAGTATCTTTGTAAATTAAATGTTTATTATTTAACTGTTTTCAACGAACGATATTTTCTGTGTAAATATTGTAACAAAAAAGACTAATCTCATTTCTCCTAATGTACTCGTAATAACATTTCTTAACATTTTTTTAATCACCAGCTGCACACAATGAAACAAAGATGGCCACCATGCTCAAACGAAAAATATTAAAATAATAGTCTTTTTGAACTTCCCTCATTAAGGTTGTTGTACAAAAAAAAAAAAAAAAAAAAAAATAATTAAGGGTCAATCAACCAAAATATTTTTGGGGCCATTGTAATGGACGAATAGCATTTCCAGTATGTTTTGTTCATCTGGACAAATAGTGCATTGGATTAGCATACAATCTGAATTATTTAAACAGAATTTGAAGATGATCTTTGTAACTTTGCATCATCAACCATTAGTTTAATATTTTGTAGGTATGAACAAACACATAACAGGTTACGATAGTTTAGAAGTATTGTTTTTACATATTGACCATGCCATATCTCAGCTTGTAGTCAAATCTCCTTGAAATTTTTTGTACATAACACTACTACACAATACTATCAAAGGCCAGAATTTCAGATTTTTATCTCATGCCCCACCAGAGATAGCAAAGGCTAAAAAGTGCGATTTTTTAAAGGTTGACAGTTTTCCTTACATGAAATATTTCCTCTTGCAAACGGATAGATTTTGGAAAAAATGTTAAATTTTGTGCTAAAATTTCACCTGTAAAAATTTATTTTTTCAAAATTATTCTACCACTGTACATTTAGCCTATTTTATTCTGAACAAAGTGCTGCAAACCTCATTTCAATTGGGAAAATAAAAGACGAGATATTTACAATTTTGTGTGTCCTAGTATCTGAGAAAATTGCTGAACACGATGAAACAATGATGGCCGCCATGCACAAACAAAAAATAGTAAAATTAAAATAACGGTCATTTTGAACTTCCGTCATGTTAGGGTTGTTGTATAAAAAATTTCAGATTTTTTAAAAATGGTCGAGCGACCAAAAAAATATTTTCTGGACCACTTGAAATGGATTGACCCTAATAGGCTCCAAGGACATAGATTGGTAAAATATACTAATATTTACACAGACAGTTAAAATTTGTAACTGTTTTGTTTTTATCAAAATGATGAGGATTTCTAAGAGTGGAAAATGTGTTCTTATAATTTTTTGTTTTAATATAGTTTAATTAAAAATTAGTAAACTAATCAGCATTAAGATAAATGTAATAAATATTGTAATGTGCATTCTTATAACAGTTATGATAATTTTTAGACTCAGTAATGATAAATGCACAATATCTTTAAAATTTTGAATTCTTGTAGGAGGAAAACACAAATGAAATTTTCTGGGCTTTTTATGTTCATTAAAAACCACTATTTTCTTACAGTATTCTTTTACTCACTCAGAATATATAGAATAAAAAATTTATACCTAATTGGAAACTAAATTAGTGAATATTGTTATATGGAATTATAGTATTTTATACCCATAAAAGTTTTACCGCTGAGAAAATGAAACCTTACTAGATAAATTTTCATAAAAATGACAAAAACAGTCAAACTAATAAGTTTTTTTCATAGGTGGTAAAAACCATGGTAAAAACATGTTTTTCCAAAGACTGTAAAAACCATTAGATGGTAAATACTGTCCAACCCTGATTTTTCTTCTTGAAAGTATAAATTAAATTAGAAATGGTTTCCATCTAAAATAAATATTACTACTTGTAGTGAAAATTATAGCAGTTTTAATGTGATGCACATGCTATCTCTTTAAGGTTCCTTAAATTTAAAAATAAAGTTGGGAAAAAATTATAATGAAAGTAATTTTTTATTAAATTTAATAAAAATGGATATGCAGCTACTTTGAAAATCCAAAAATTGAATATAAGTGTGGTATTTTTATTTGTAGAGATTCTCAAAATGTAGGTGTATGACTGACTGCATGTGATTTTTAATATTGTAAACTTAAATTTTGATCTTCATATACATATAGAAATAAATCACATAAAAATAAAACTAGTTGGATATGTCAATCCCAAAACTTTCTTCTATCTGATAAGTACATTTTAATAATAATAATAATAAAAAAAAAACATGGTGACCCCAAAGTTACTCACTATTGAATTCCCCGAACATTTGACCTAGCCTAATGAGATTCTGGTATCCGAAAAGCCTAAAACGCAAAATTTAATTAATATTCTGAGAAAATGAGCTTAGTAGTGCCTCATGTTGGGTAATTTATACTAAAACCTAATAAGCATCTATTTATGCCAAGACCTAACAGAATCTGAAATTTGATGGAATTTTGTCCATTAGTTGTTCTTGAGATATAGTTATAACAAAAATTTGCAAAACGTAGCACAGCAACACCATATCGTGGACAATTTATGCCAAAACTTAAAAAAGCGTCTAATTATGTTATGGTGTAAAAGAATATGAAGTTTGATGAAATTCTGTGCATTAGTTCTTGAGATATAGCTAGTTTAAAAAAACCGTGTAAAATATAGCACAGCAGCACCATCAGTTGAAGGATTTATAACAAAACGTAATCATCGTGTAATTATGTTATATGTCATTTTATAACAAAATCTGAAGTTTGATGAAATTCTGTGCATTGGTTGCTGAGATATAGCTATCAGAAAAATCGTGCAAAATGCAGCATAGCTGCACCACCTGTTGCAAGGTTAATACCAAGATGTAATCAGCGTCTAATTATGTTATATATTCTAGTGTAACAGAATCTAAAATTCGATGAAGTTCTCTGCATTAGTTCTTGAGATATAGCTATCGCAAAAATTGTGCAAAATGTAGCATAGCAGCACCACCTATAGGGATGTTCACACCAAAACCTTAGCAGCAGCTATGTATCTCAAGGTATCGCTGAATCTGAAGTTTGGTGAAATTTTGTGCATTAGTTCTTGAGATATAGCTATCATAAAAATCATGAAAAACGTGGCATAGCAGCGCCACCTGCTGGCCAATATACACCAAAACTTAATCAGCGTCTATGTATATTAAGGGGTCACAGAATCTGAAGTTTGAAATTCTGTGCATTAGTTCTTGAGATATAGCAATCTTGAAAATCATGAAAAACGTAGTATAGCAGCGCCACCTGCAGGCCAATTTTCACCAAAAACCAATAGGCATTAATTCATATCAAGGTCTAACTGAATATAAAATTTTATATTTCAAGCATTAGTTCTTGAGATGGAGCGCCCACAAATTTTTTGTCACATACAGACGGACAGACTCACAGGCATTTTCTAAAAATAGTCAAAACGTGTTCAGGACTAGAGATGGGAATGCTCGGAAAAAAACCGGAAAAATTGAGAAAAAACGTTTTTTTTTTTTTTTTTTTTTTCAGTTATTTCCGAACCGGAAAAATTGAAATTTCATTTATGAAATATAGTGAAAATTTTGTAATAGCTACATTTTCATACTTTTTATTTTATTTATTTTTATGTTGAGTGTTCCACATGAAAACTTTAATGTGGGTAATCTGATCTCTGAGCAGAAATCTGTTTGAGAAGACTTGAAAGGGTCCTTCATTTTTTTTCTTGTTTGAAACACAAGACCCTTCGCAAAATTCCTCTTGAAAATAGACATTTCAGAAAAAAGTTTAATCTACAAATTGAATCTTTCGCAAATGCAGTGATTGAAGAAAAAAAAGTCTCATGCCATATAGCAGCTGAATCTTATCAAGTTGTAAATATGTATAAATAACGTTATTAAAAATGTCTAAATAGAAACCTAAATATAGTAATAACTTCTTATTCACAAATTCTGAATATATTTTGTACAAGTATATACAAGAAGTTCACTATTTAACAAAAACAGGATTACATGAAAAAGACCTAGATATACAATTAAATGCAACTTCTCTTTTTAAAAATTAATTCATGTGCAAAATTATTTCAATAATATGCCGATTAATGGAAATGGTAAAATTAAAAATTAAACATAAAATTTGAAGCATGCATTTATTACTTTTTTCTATCTTTTCAAGAAGTAAGTATTGAATTCATGAAAAATTTGACTTCTAGTTTTTGGTGTATTTAAACGTTTTAAAAATTCCTGAACATGATTTGATGGTTTTTAGAAAATATCTGTCACTCAGTGAGTCTGTATGTGACAAAAAATTTTTTGGGTACTTGATCTCAAAAACTGATGCACATAATTTCACAAAACTTTAGATTCAGTTACGCCTTGATATAAACTCGAGATGTTTAGTTATTAGTGTATATCGCCCAACCAATGGCGCTGGTATGCTGCATTATTCATAATTTCCACAATAGTTCTATCTCAAGAACTAATTATGTATTTTCATAAAACTTCAGATTAAGTTAATCTTTAATATAACTTCGTGCTCATTAGTTTTTGGTGTAAATCGCTCAACAGATGATGCTGCTATGCTGCATTATTCATGATTAACGCAATAGCTCTACCTCAAGGACTAAAGGACAATCTTTTTATCAAACTACAGCTTCAGACAGTTCCTGATATACATTAATTTATTATTTATTGCATTTTATACATTAATTTATTATTAATATTCTCTAAGAAAATACAATTTATTTGGGAGAAACAGTCGTGAAAAATGAATTTTCCCAACTTTCCCGTCTTTTTTTTCCAGTTTTTTTTTCCACCAGTTATATTTTCCCGGAAAATTTACATCTCTAGTCGGGCTAATATCTTTTTCGTTCGGGCCGGGTCGAAATTTTAACTTATGGGCTTGGAAATTTCGGCTTGTGCAGACCTCTATCCTGTATTTCATTCAAATTTCAATTCAAATATATATTTTAATTGGAAATGAGACACTTAATCCGACGCAGTAAACTGTTAATATGATTATTATGTTTGGATTTATAAGGATGTTTCTTTTACGCAATTTAGTATTACTTGAGTAGTTTGGCGTTTTATATAATTTGTCGAAATGGGTTCATCAGACTTTTATTAATAGAGCATTACTATGTATATTAAAAATATTTAAATACTCGTTTAAATTATGTTTTCGCATTGCAATGCATTTTATAAATAGTTTACACATGTTTTATTTCCATACATTATATTATGCAGGGCTTGAATTTCAGGGCGGGATGGCGGGATTCGCGCCCAAAATTTTGAAATCCCGCCCAAAAGAATAACGTGGACGGGAGGCTCCCGCTCAAAAAATTTTGCATTTTGAAACTGTAATCAACTCCCACGACCGTTTTGCGAATTTTATGATATTTTCGTGCGAGTAATCGGCACATTTTGCGAGTTTTTTTACAGCGAAAAATCATTGAAAATCACGATTTTTTCCGCGACTGATTGACAAATTTTGCAATTTTTTTCCAGCAATCAATTAACGAGTTTCGTTGTATTTTCCGCGGCGAAATAGAGGTGATTCTGTTCGGAATTTCCACCTCCCCCCCCCCCCCCCCACGAAAAAAAATAACTCATTCAATTCCAAAAATTATGAAACACTGATGCCGCGGACGCGCTATTGCGCATAAATTACTCAAAAGATCGGAGATGACACACAAAAGAAACAGCTATTACACGTTTCACAAGACGCTTGATTTCGTAAAAGTTTGATAAAAAACGGCAAATATTGTTAAAAGATCGCGAAAAAACAACTAATTTCCGGCAAATTTCGTCAAAAGATTCTCGAAAGAATGCCTAATTTCGTCACAGAATTCTGTAAAACGGCAGTTTTTGTCAAAAAAGTCGCGAAAGAACGTCAAATTTCGTCCAAAAATCGCGAAAAACGACAAATTTCGACAAAAGATTCACTATAAATGACACATTCCCCCAAAATATCACGGAAAGCTGCAATTTTCGTAAAAAAATCGCGATAAAACACCAGATTTCATCAAAAGATCGCGAAAAAACGGCAAATTTTGACAAAAGATTCACTATAAACAACAAATTTCCCGAAAATATCCCTTCGTAAAAAAAATCGCGATAAAACATCAGATTTCATCAAAAGATCGCGAAAAAACGGCAATTTTTCTCAGAAAATTCACGGAAAAACGGCAAATTTCGTCAAAAAAATCCCGAAAAAACGGCAGATTTCGTGAAAAGATCGTAATAAAAGACAGATTTCATCAAAAGATAGCGAAAAAATGCAACTTTCGTCAAAGGGAACCTCTTCCTCCTTCCTCCCCCCAAAAATAATATAATGGTGAGTTCATTTTTCTGTTCAACAAACTAATTTTCCTGCTTCAATATATATATGTTTTTCTTTGCTACTCTCAAATCAGTTTCTGACAGCTCCAAATCTTTCTGAGTGAGTGCAATTCCTGAAAGCAGCCATACAAAAAGTATCCCTTTACTCAACAAAGTATTCATTTTTTAAGAAAATCTTTTTCGATGAATTTGACTTGCCCCTTTTTTAAAGAAATGCAAACAATAGTGATACTTCTTATCTTCTACACTCAAATAAGTATTATTTTATGATTAAATTTGTATCTTGCACATTAAAAATACAGAAAAATAACATTATTAATTATAATTATTAACCATTAATTATAAATTAAAAATATAAATTTATCTAATTAGAAGTTTTATTAATTATTATTAAAATAATAATTAGACCTGTGACAAAAATAATTAGCACCGGGAGGGAATTTACCACCAGTAAAAACTAGACAGTACAAGAGTTTTTTTTTTTTTACACATTTCGCATAATTATTCTGAATTGTTGATAAAAATTGCTTCAGAGATATTTTTTATGTCTGTATTCTGGTAATTCTTTAAATAGCACCTAAAATAATGGCGGATTTTAAACATTTTTTCTCCCTCCCAAACAGCCAAGCTCCCCTCCATTTATAAATGTTGGTAGGGAGACTCCCCTCCTTCGAAAAATTGAATTTCAAGCCCTGTTATGCATATCCATGATCGGTAAGTATTATGGTGACCCACAACGACTTGATTATTCTGGCAAGGAAAAAATGCGAATTCTTGACGATCTGATCTCTGTGGCTGTTTGGCAAAATTCGGATTTTCTTCGTATCTTTGACAGCATTCACTTTTTTAGTTTTTTCTACAATCTTTTGGTGGAATTAGTATTTTTTCTGCGATCTTTTGACGAAATTCGCATATTTTCATCGATCTTTTGATGAATTGTCTTTTCCTCGAACCTTTCACAAAATTTGATTTTTACAAGCTCTTTCACGAAATTCGCGTTCTTTATTAGATTTGTTATTAATGTTTTCTGACAGTGACACTTTTAAAAGAGCATGTTTTGATACCTCCATTTTACTCCTATATAAGAGATGGGAATGCTCGGAAAAGTTGGGAAAAAACCGTTTTTTTTTTTTTTTTTTTTTCCAAAGACTTTTTTAAATTTTTCCGAACTAGAAAAATTGAAATTTCATTTTTGAAATAATATAGTGAAAATTTTGTAATAGCTACATTCCCATACTTTATATATTTTTTATTTTTATGTTAAGTGTCCCACATGAAAACTTTAATGTGGGTAATCTGATCTCTGAACAGAAATCTGTTTGAGAAGACTTGAAAGGATCCTTCACATTTTTTTCTTCTTTGAAACACAAGACCCTTTGCGAAATTTCTCTTGAAAATAGACATTTCAGAAAAAAGTTTAATCTACAAATTGAATCTTTTGCAAATGCAGTGATTGAAGAAAAAAAATTCTCATGCCATATAGCAGCTGAATCTTATCAAGTTGTATATATGGATAAATAACCTTATTAAAAATGTCTAAATAGGAACCTAAATATAGCAATAATTTCTTATTCACAAATTCTGAATATATTTTGTACAAGTATATAAAAGAAGTTCACAATTTCACAAAAACAGGATTACATGAAAAAAATCTAGCTATATAATTATATGCAACTTCTCTTTTTAAAAATTAATTCATGTGCAAAATTATTTCAGTAATATGCTGATTAATGGAAACGGTAAAATAAAAAATGTAACATAAAATTTGAAGCATGTATTTATTACTTTTTTCTACCTTTTCAAGAAGTAAGTATTGAATTCGTGAAAAATTTGACTTCCAGTTTTTGGTGTATTTAAATGTTTTAGAAGGTACTGAACATGATTTGATGGTTTTTGGAAAATATCTGTCACTCTGTGAGTCTGTATGTGACAAAAATTTTATGGGCACCCTATCTCAAGAACTGATGCACATAATTTCACAAAACTTTAGATTCAGTTGCACCTTGATATAAACTCAAGATGTTATTTGTGTATATCGTCCAACCGATAGCGCTGCTATGCTGCATTATTCATAATTTCCACAATAGTTCTATCTCAAGAACTAATGTATGTGTTTTCATAAAACTTCAGATTAAGTTCATCTTTGATATAACTTCATGCTCATTACTTTTTGGTGTAAATCACTCAACAGATGACACTGCTATGCTGCATTATTCATGATTATCGCAATAGCTCTATCTGAAGGACTAAAAGACGATTTTTTTTAAAAATCAAACTACAGATTCAGACAATTCCTAATGTATATTAAAATTGTTTAGTTTTTGGTGTAAATTGCCCTGTAGGTGGCACTACTATGCTGCATTTTTCATGATTTCGTTATAGCTGCTTAGTGTTTTCAAGGTATTGAATCTAAAATTGACCTCCATTTTACTCCCATAATGTACAGTAATGTTGCAAAAGCATGGGCAGTTTGCATTAGAAAAGTACAACTGCGATGAAAATTTTTTTTTATTACAAGTAACTGTTCCAAATTATACTTTTCCTCTTGATTAAACTTTGAATTTTTGTAGTTTTCTAAAGCACAGTAGAAGTTTATCTCTGTATGTAACTGTTTTTGTTAATTCCTCAAATAGCGTGCATTTTCTATTTGCAGTGTTCTGTTTTCATAACTTTTGAGTTCCACTCTTAGAAATATAAAATTACCATATGGAAACATTATTGAATATGGTTTCTTACTCAGTAATAGAATACCAGATTTCAGAATAAAAAGAAAAAAAAAATGCGTTTAATTAAACTTAAAAAAAAATATTTTTCTGGTTTCAATGAGTAAAAATCTAACTGTCAATAAATCCTATGCTATTTTTTAGTTGCAGACCTGAGTAAGCCAAACTGAAACTTAGTTTTGTTTGAATTTAGACTATAAAACTAAATCAAAACTTTCTTGAGTTGAGATTGGAAAGCTTAAAAAAAAAAAAAAAAAAAAAAAAAAAAAAAAAAAAAAAAAAAAAATATTTTTTAAAGGAAATAAAATTATAATTGTAAGAAAAAAAGTAATAATGTAAAAATATACATTTTTTAAACAAACAATGGAATTTTTGAAAACTTGTATCATTTACTTAAAAACTATACTTATGTAAATGGAAGGCATAATTTGTTTCATTTCAAACTGCAGACATATTGGCTCAGGTTTTTACACTAGGTCAATTAGTAGTTAAACATGTAACTGAAAAATCATTTCAACAGAGATATGATATAACAAACAACAGCGTCTAATAAAAATTTTTAGGCTGTGGGAAAAAAAATAAACTTTTAATAGCAGACTTTGCTATTTTTCTTTTATTTTGTAATATAAAGTGAAAATAATTTAATACAAATAAATGGGAAAAAATGTTTATTATTTAATATTCTCTAAGAAAATATAATTTATTTGGGAGAAACAGTCATGAAAAATCAATTTTTCCAACTTTTCTGTTTTTTTCCGAAAAAAACCGGTAAAAAACCAGTTTTTTGTTCCTGCTTTTTTTCTGCCACTTATATTTTTCCGGAAAATTTACATCTCTATTCAGGACCTTCTAAAACGTATAAATCCGTCGAAAATTTTCATGAATCCAATGCTTTCTTCTTGTAAAGATAGAAGAAAGTAAAAATGCAATAGACTCCTTCAAATCCACAAAACTTGGGACCAGAGGTTTTGCGGATTTTAGAATTTTGCAAATTTCTGGTCATTGCTTTGTTTACATTTTTTAAAAAGTAATTTGAATATAATTAATAATGGAATCATAAGTATGATGAGTGCTTACAATATGTAAAAATATTAAAATAAGTGATAAACTAAAATAATAAAAATTTAGATAGTTTTTAAAATGATAAAAATATTAAAAGCAAAGGTCAAATTAATAATCAGTAATGTACAATCAAATATTCATTATAAAGATGAAATGTGTTTTTCCTGAATTATTCAATGAAACTTGCCTCATAAAGGCACATTACTAATTCACATCAAGATCATAAATTATTGAAGCTTTATTTCAGGTTTAGCCAGACTTAATAACTAAAAAAGCTTGATTAATATATAAATATATTTGATAAGATTGTGATTACCAATAATATCAGAAATAACTTTATTTTTTCAGAAATAAATTATTCTTTCTTCATGAAAAATCACTTGAATGAAAAAATGAATTCAATAACCTTAACAAAAATTACAAATTAAAAATATATGGAATTGATATAAAACTAAAAAAGTCAAATTTTGCACCTACATCTCAGGGATGGGATTTTCCGCTTTTTGGCGGATTTTCCGCCTTTTTTGTCAATTTAAGAAATTCCGCTTTTTTGTTATTTTTATAAGTTTCAGATTTTTTTCCCATCAAAATTCCGTTTTTTCCGCGGATTTCAGAAATATGTAACAGCCGCGGATGCGCTATAGCGAGTAAAATACGCAAAAAATCGGCGATAGGACGAGCTCACGCGACCCGCGGGACGCGTAATTTTCGTCGAAGAATCTCAAAAAATGCAAATTTCGTTAAAAAAAATCATGAAATAATGAATAATTTCCGGCAAATTCCGTTAAAAATTGGCGAAAAAATGGCTAATTTTGTTACAAAATCCCGAAAAAAAGTCAGATTTTCTCAAAAAATCGCGAAAAAATGACAAATTTCGTCCAAAAATCGTGATAAAACGGCAAATTTTGTCGAAACATTCGCGAAAAACGGTAAATTTTATCAAAAAAAAAGTGATAAAACGGTAATTTTCTTCAAAAGATAGCGAAAAACCAGAACATTTCGACAAAAGATCGCGAAAAAACGGAACATTTCATCAACGAATCGCAAAAAAAGTAAATTTCGCTAAAAAAAATCATGAACTAACGAATAATTTCCGTCAAATTTCGTCAAAAGATTAAAAATGTCAGATAATGGAGTAACAGAGAAAGATAGCTACAAAAATAAAAAATCTATTTTCAAAATTAAAAACTACAAAACAAACTGTGTATCAAACAAAAGTTTAGAATCAACTAAAAATGTAGAAACCAGTGAACAAAATTGCATGTCAACTGTAAAATCTGCTGAATCTAAAGAAGAAAATACTGTTCACCCAATTCAGGTGCCAGAAACTGCTTTAAAAGATCTGTGAATGAAGAAACAAGTTCCAAAGGAGTCAGAAATGAAGATAACTGCATATCCACTCTAAAATCTACTGAATCGAAAGCAGAAAATACTGTTCATTCAATTCAAGTGCAAGATACTTCTTTAAAAAGATCTGTGAATGAAGAAGCAAGTTCCCAAGGAACAAAAAGAGTCAAAATTCAAGATAAAGAAATTTGTAGGAATGAAAAATCAGTTCTGAAAACAAAAAGTGACAAAAGGAATTGTGGGAATGAAAAATCTGTTCTGAAAATAATAAGTGCCAAAAAGTATAAATGTATGTCAAAGATTTGTTTGCTAACCAAAAGCAAAAGTTGCAAGTGGAATATAAATTAAAATAGTAATTTTGGAAATTTTTTTTATCCAATTCTCTTTGTTTGTTATTTCATGAGTAATTAATCTTTATTCCAAGGTATGTCTTATGATTTTTTCCCCAAGGTCCAAAACTAGTTATTTTAAGAATACAAAAGCTGCCTTAGCTTTATTGAGGGGGTGGGAGGGGAGAGTTGGAGAGGGCAGCATTTATGATATTTGGAATAGATATAAAATTTTTGTGATAAGAGAGGAAGGAGAAAATGAGAATTTGTAATTTAGATATTGCCACTCCTGTAATGTAATATACAGGCTGGTATGCTTGTCTTCATTTGCTTGGAAATCAAGACCTGCTTTTGTTACTTGAATTATCTTTCACAAACAAAATATGGTACAATTTTTCATTCGCGCGTGTGATCAAAATATGGTGCAATTTTTCATTCGTGTGTGTGAATACAATATGGTGTAATTTTTCGTTCACACGTATTTTCAGTCTTTTTGCTTTTTTGCAGTTCCCATCCCTGACATCTGAACTGAATGTTTCATTGTTTACATCCATAAAATATGTGCGGATTTTAGAGAGTTGCAGATTTTAGGAGTGTGGATTTGAGGGAGTCTATTGTACTTGAATTAAATACTTCAGGCAATGTACTTTAATTAGCCATAAATAAAAAATAAAAAATTTATTTCATTTTTTGAGGGTGTGGTTCACTTTTGGGGGCTGTGCAAATATAAAATTATCATTTTAGGGGGGAGGGGGGGGGGTCTAGCAAAAGGCAAAATTAGCACTAGCCACCAGCCACAGGGCCAGTAAATGAGAAAAAATTGCCTATCAGCGGTTACCTTCTGGCCACTTTTTTACAAGGAGGAAATACAATTTACTTACATTTCATCAAAGATTCTACATTTTTTTTAGGTTCCAATATATTTATATTAACATACTTATTTGGTATATTCAGTTTTAGATTAATACTTATAGAAATGTTAACTGTTTAGTATTTTTAAATAAAAAACTGGCCACTAGTTTAAAGAAAGCGGCCATTTAAAAAATTAGTCCTACCAGCTAGTGGTCTCTAATGAAAGTTCCCAATTTTGCCCTATAGGGTCTAGCAAATGATATCATAAGATATCGCTGGGCGGGGGGAGTTTATTTTTTGATATCGATATCATTTTTGATCCGTCTTTTTTTATTTTTAACATGTTTTTTTTTTTTTTTCAAAACAATGTTTTTTTAACCTGTTAGTTATTTTTATGAAAATACAAAGTTTTTATTAAAATCACTAAATTATTATAAAAATATTTAATTCTTAAATATGGAATAGCCCAATATTCAACATTCTTGTATGCATATACAATCACTGTTTGAGAAACCCTATGTGATGTACATTTGAAATGAAGCTTCTATTTACTAATAAATAACGGAAAAAGAGGAAAAATGTTGCCCACTTATTTTATAGGTAAAAACTTCTATTACTCTCCCCTCCCCTCCTCCCCTCCCCTCTTTCGTGAGGAACAAATGAAATAAGACATTATTACTGTTGAATGCATTAGATAACAAAAAGCTATTATAAAGTATTTTTAAATAACAATTTCTTTTAATTGTAATATGATTTAAAGTGATATTTTATTAATGTCTTTTGATTTGAATCAATAAACTATGTAACCAGCTTTGTATATCACTCCAAACAAAAAAATAAATAAATTCCAAAGATAAAAATTTTTTAGACATTGATAATGATATCATTACTGGGGGGGGGGGGTTTCGAGGAATGATTATGTTTGATATCGGATGGGGGGGGGGGTCGATAATTACCAAAATGTTGATAATGTTATATATGCACAGCCCCTTAAGAGAATCGCCCTATAGCAGGGTTGGCATGATTTAAATCAAGATTTAAATCTAGATTTAAATCAACTGATTTTTTTAAAAAAATCATTTGATTTAAATCAATTTTTTGCAATATCCCATGAATGCACATATCAAAGGAAAATTTTGGATAAAAAGTTAGAAAATGTATTAGATAACGATAGAATTACAAAATTTAAAGCAAGATATGAACAAGCTATTGATGGCTGTCATTTTTCTGGAGTTTTATTAAGTCCCTCTGTTTTAAATCGAAATGAAATTTCACTTAGTGTAGAGGAAAATAATGAAGATTTGGCATTCATTAAAGAAGATTATCTAAATCTTCTCACCACTGTAGTACATTTACAAGCAAAAAATGGCCCATTCCAAAAATTAACATTGCTTGAGAAAAGACTTTCTGATATTATGACAGATTATGATTGGTGGAAGTCCTTTTATGTAATGGGAAGTAAAGAGACAATCGGCGAAATTGAATTTATTTACCAAATAACAATAGCCGTAACTTCATCTTCTGGAGTAGAAAAACAATTTTCTTCTTTTGGACTAGTTCATTCAAGCCTTCATAATAAATTAGGAGTAGGCAAAGCTTCTAAATTAGTATTTTTGTTCAAACAATTAAATCCCTGTTTTTTTCCTATTTGCTTAAAAATATTGAATTAATTATGATTTTTATCCCTTAATAAATAGCTTGCATTAAATGAATACAGTAGACTCCCTCAATCTGCACAGCTTGGGACCAGAGGTTGTGTGGATTTTAGAATTTTGCAGATTTCTGGTCATGGGTTTGTTTACATTTTTTAAACGGTAATATGATTGTAATTAACAATGCAATTGAAATTATAATGAATGTTTATAATATAGTAAAATATTAAAACAATTATGTAAGTTAATTAAACTAAAATAATAAAAATTTAGATAATTAAAAATGATTAAAATATTGAAAGCCGCAAAGATGAGTAAATAATCAATGTATAACTAAACATTTATTATAAAGATGAGATGCATTTTTTCCTAAATTATTCAATGAAACTTGCCCCATAAAAATGCACTACTAATTCACGTCAAAATCATAAAATAAAGAACTTTTATTTCAGGTTTAACCAAACTCAATAATAAACAAGTTGGAAATTGCACGTGAACATAGCAAATGCGGTGCGTTCGTACGATAACGAAGTTTTAAAAATATTCAGATCTTGCTGATATAGTAGAGCGTACTTCGGGTACAGTATAGTAGTCAAAAACTTTGTGTTTCTGTAAATATGCAGGAAGTAATTTTTATTACACCTCAGAAACCTATATCTTATTCATAAAATGTGAAATAGTTGAATATAATTAAAACACGTCCCAAACAATGTCTCCCCGTATAGCATTATGCAGGGGAATACTTTTGTGTGGCCCTGTAATTTAATAATAAAAATTCTTTGCATCACAGATTGTACAGAATGGATATTTTAGTATATATTTCATAGATTCATGCCAATTTTATTATGTTCGAATGAGTGTAACATCATAAAAATGCATTTGAATCTTTTTTCCCATTGACCGTAATGTAATGGAATACCTTTGATTGTCCCTGTAAATGATCTATGCATCCGACTTTCATAACATTTGAAATGACTCGATAAAATTACGTAATAATTATATGTTTTAACTTTCAAACGATTAAAATGCATTTGAAATTTTTTTCCCATTGACCGTAATGTAACGGAATCCTTTTGATTGTCCCTGTAATTGATCTATCCATCCGATTTTCATAACATTTGAAATGACTCGACAAAATTACACAATAATTATATGTTTTAACCTTCAAACGATTAAAATGCATTTGAAATTTTTTTCCCCATTGACCGTAATGTAACGGAATCCTTTTGATTGTCCCTGTAATTGATCTATCCATCCGATTTTCATAAAATTTGAAATGACTCGACAAAATTATGTTATAATTTTGCATTTTAAATTTCAAACGATTCGGTTGGGTAGTTTTTGCGTTGTTATATGCGGACAGACAGACGGACAGACATACAGACGGACTGAGCGACAACAATAGGTGCTACGTAATTACATAATTACGAACGCACCTAAAAAAGCTTTATGAATGTATAAATGCATTTTGCAAAAAGTTTGTGATCACCACTGATATTAGCAATACCTTGAATTTTTTTTCAGAAATAAATTTATTCTTCCTTCATGAAAAAGCATGAATTTAGTAATATTAATGAAAGTTACAGATTAAAACACAGTCGAGTCTCCCTATAACGAAACTCCATACCCCATATCGAATTTCTCTATATAGCCAATTTTTAGCAGGAACGGTCCCCTTTTTTCATGATTACATTAAAAACAGTCTCTATATAGCGAAATATCTATCTCCATATAACGAATTTTTTCATAAAATGTTCTTTAGTTATTCAGTTTTAAAAAAGCTTCAAAATCACATGGAATCAAATTTCCATCATTTATTTTTGATTTATAGTTCAAGGCTGAGTTTTTTATATTGCTTCTCTACCTTGAATCTCCTTGATCTTTAAGTCCAACGAATTCATTCCACCAGCCCCCCTCCCACACATCTTTTAACATCCTTCGAGAAACAGTGTCAATTTAATTGCTGCACATATAAAACCTGGATCAATGTGGTAATTGAAGTCAGTGTTGATTTCAGAGGGTGGTTTTGGGCCAGGAGTAAATGTCAGTACACTCCCGGAGCAATGAGATCGCTCCCAAAAATTTGAGATGTTGTGTTTTCAATGGCAAAAAAATTAACGTACGTTTTTCTTGTGTGATTTTTATTAAGCTTTTAAATAAACGTCTATTCTCTTTTTTAAAACTGTTCAAATAATTAAAAAATAGAATATTAAATTATAATATTTATAGTTAAACACTTCAAATTTTTAATTAAACGTATAAAAAATAATACTTGTTCAAAATTTGCCCATTAAACAGAAATTTTAATGGCTTTCTCTATTCAACGAATTTTTTACTGGAAAAATGGATTTCGTTATATAGAGACTCGACTGTATATATAGAATTGATATATAAAAAAGTCAAATTTTGTCCCTATACCTAACCTGAAAGCTTGATTGTTTACATCTGTAAATTATCTGCAGATTTTAGAGAGTTGCGGATATTAGGGCAGCGGATTTGAGGTAGTTTACTATATTTAATTTGTTTTTTAAATTTTACCATTTTCTATTCATTTACAACATATTTAAATTTATTTTTTATTTAGTGTGCACAATTCAGTTACAAAATAATAGAATGGCTTTAGATTAAAGCCTAGATGTTTAATTTTTAGTACCAATCAGTAACTAGAATGTAATATTTTCTTAACTATATAATTATTTCTTATATTATTTTTATAAATTATAAATGTTATTTATTCTTTTTTTAGTTATTTATTATAAAAAACTGCTCCATGTATTGTAAAAACATAAAAACACAGTAATTAAATGTAGGATTCTAAAAAAATCAAATAAATCCGATTTAAATCAAAAAAATCTGATTTAAATCAAATAAATCCGATTTTTTTGATTTTTTTAAAAAAATCATGATTTTTTTCCAACCCTGCCCTATAGCATGTTTGGTAAATGTTTTATCTTTCAACTCTGCACAGGTTTTTGAATGGTTGTGGGTTCAATCCTCACAAGTATTTTTGATCGATTTTTTTCGTTTTATTTTTTTGCCAGGAAGTTGGATTAAAAATTTTATATCCACGTAATTTTTTTAAAACTGATCAATTAATTTTAAAAAGATTTATTTTACTCAATTTTCCATTCATATTTTTTCCTTAGTTCGGACATTTTAATAAAAGCCTGACTTTTTACATATAATTTATATTTTTTTACCTATAATTTATTTTATGAATTTGATTAGCTTCTTGCTATCTTTCTTGGATTATTTGATTCATGATTTACTATTCTTCATAGGTGGAGTTGGCATTATGGGATACTGCTGGCCAGGAAGATTATGATAGACTTCGGCCATTATCATATCCTGACACTGATGTTATCCTAATGTGCTTCAGTATTGATAGCCCAGACAGTTTAGAGAATATTATGGAAAAATGGAATCCTGAAGTTCGGCATTTCTGTCCCAATGTCCCAATTGTGCTTGTAGGAAACAAGAAAGATTTAAGGCAAGATCCAGCTACCATTAAAGAGTTAGCAAAAATGAAACAAGAACCTGTAAAACCCGAAGAAGGTCGTGCTATGGCTGAAAAAATAAATGCTTTTGGATATCTTGAATGCTCAGCCAAAACCAAAGAAGGTGTGAGAGAAGTTTTTGAAATGGCTACTAGAGCTGCTCTACAAGTAAAAAAGAAGAAGAAAAAGAAGTGTGTTCTTTTGTAACTGTGTTAGTTCTAGCTTCTCTGATGCTTCAATTTAACCAAACATCTCTTGGTGATTTTTTTTTTCAGTGACTTGTTCATGTTTGATGCAATTTTTGTCTCTACTTACATTTTTTACTCTTTTTGTAAACCATTCCATGTTTGGAGGTCTTTGAAAATAGTAAATAGTTGTTTAATACTATCAAAAAATGTTAGCATTTTCTGCAGTTTTATGGAGATAATTTTGATTTTTGCTATTTTTCTAAATATTTGTATGGTTATTAAAAGTTTAAAATGTGATGATACAGTTCCAGTTTTAAAATATTTTTATGTTGATGGCTTTATTAATATTCCTACATATTGTCATCTCATGCATGATAAGGCTGTTTTACTATGTACAGACGTTTTTATTATAACAAAGCCATTTAAAAGAAGCACATTTTCAAATAGTAAACTATTTCTTCATTCATATCTATTAAAATCAAGTGGTTGCTATGCTAAATAAACTTATTTACAGATATAAACATATCGAAAATCAAAATTTAAATTTTATCTTCCAAAGTGTTATATTTTGTATGCTATTGTGCTTTAAAAAGTTAATGTAAATGATTTGTATGAACATTCCATATGTATTTTCTACACTCTTGGTTTCCCATGCTTAGATTTATTTCTTCATAGATTTGCGTATTCGTATATAAACATATAATTTGGTTTTTGTAAAAAACATTTATCCTATGCAAGCTCTTTTCTCACATTTTAGCTATGAAAATTAATTTTTTTATACAGTTTCAAATATGTGTGCATGCTTTAATTTTTAATTCATTGTTTGTATGCTGATGGCTGTTATATACTGCTAATAAGTTAGACAAATGTTTAATTTATAGAAACCCAAAATTTATGTACAGTTATTGCTTTGCAAAAGATATTTTAGTTAACAGTGTCATTTCATATTATGCTGCAAACCCTATGAAGTTTTTTTTGCAAAAAATAAAATTTAACCCTGAATTTTTATTTTCAGAAAAGTCTCTTAAAAGTGTGCCTATTTCATGTACTCTTAAATAATGAATCCATGCATTTGTTTGTATTTGCAATACTCTTGGCTGTTGGAATATAAAATGCAAAACAAGAAAGTTTTCATATTTTTATTGAAAAAATGTACAAAGTTGATCGAAGATTATTAATGATGCAGAAAACAACACATGTTAAAATTTGATTTTCACAATTAAAAGATGAAAAAAAAAAATCAGATGTTTAAATATTGAATTATAAGTTCATACAATCATATCATTAACTATGGCAGACTGAAAGATTCTGATTATGTAGTTTGTTGGCTAAATACTTATGGCATTAGGAATAAATTCAGGATCAAGCCAGTCATAGGGATATGCTTGTGACATGTTTCTCAATTTTATTTGTCTGCTGATTTGTGCAAGCTCTTCTTGGAATCTGCAAATATAACATTTATGCATGAAATTAGTTATTAAACTATCAGTATTAAAAAGTAAAAATGTTTTATAGCTCTGAGATGAAATAGACTAAAAATATTATACTCTTGTTTCAAAATGCATATGGATTTTTGTGCGTGTTTGTCTTTGAAAGGGAAAAAAAACTTGTTAAAAACCCTGAGTTTGCTCATGGATTCTTAAAAAGCACATTAAAAAAGATATACTCATTGCACATTTTAAGAAACATTTGTAACTGGGGTAAATGTAGAAATGAACTGGTGACTATATCTTTGAATGATTTTTAGCAGTTTTGAGTTTATACTTTTGAATTTATCCTCTTTTTCTATCATAAGTTTTTTCTTTTCTTAAGACATAATTTGCATAGAACATCAAACTGTTTAAATAACTCTACGAGTTTTGTTTTAAACAAAAGTGCTACATAAATATATTTATTATTTTTATATTTGTTTAGTCTTTGAGATAATGTTGTATGATGTTATATTTTAAAATTAATTCAAAATGGAATAAAATTAATTTTGCCAAATGTTCATTATAAATTTGTTTTTAATTAGGAATGATATGATACTAATGTAACTAATAAATTTTAAGCTACTTAGAAATTTCAACATAGCTTAAATATGTTTATTATACTCAGAATTATCCTGTGAGATTTTTTTATTTACTATGCTAAAATAAAATTGTAAAATGCTTTATTTATATCAAAATTTTCATTAGTTTATAATTTTTTTTTTCTTTTGCTGATGGAAATTCTTTTAGATTTGAAGTATCTTTCAAAATGTTATGAGTAAATCTTAGATATTAAACTTTTCATATATCTGATTATATCGGAAGCGTACATTTTTGTTTATTATACTCATAATTATCCAGAAAGATTTGGACTTCATAGCTAAGTAAAACTCTAACATTTCATCTTTTACTTATATTAAATTTGCCGTTAAGTTAATGAAAGATTTATAAAAATGTAAAGGACAGCTTATGTGGCATTTTAATTTTCAGGTTGTATATATGTGTGTATGTGTGTCTAAGTTTTAATACACTTTTTATGAGGCTTAAAATTGCTGTATTTTGTTTACTTTAAAGTTTGTCTTAATTAAAATTTTTGTTTTATTTTCTTTCATCTGATTTATATAATTTTTGCTTATCATAAATATGCATTTCAAAGTTTTGTGCATTATAAAAAAATATTTTAATTGAATTTTCATATCCCTGTATAAAATAAGTAATAGTATTTCTGTAAAACACATCTAGCACAGTATTGAATAAATTTCATTGAGATGTGTATCTTCGTATTAAGTCATAGATGTAGAATAAAATTATTTACTTCTTTTCATATTGAAGACTCATGATGTTTTATTAATGAAATAGAAACCTGTTTTTGGTTTAACACTTAAATGTAATTTTTAAGCTGTTGCAATGTTGTGCTAAATAGTAGTCGTTCTATTATGTGATATCAAATTCTTGTTCTATTAAAGCAAATTGTTTTGGACATTTTTTTAATTCTTAGCACTGTTATTTTTTATAATTATTGTTTCACTATATACATTAAAACAGCATAAAATTTGCAGAGTCAACAAGCCATTACAAATTAACTATATAACATTTTTAGACTCAACACACACCAGAGTTAGCAAGCTTCTTCCAAAGAAAAAAAAAGGCTAGTAGAAATGTATTTTAAAAAGTTATTTACTACATATGTTTTTATATTTTTTTAAAATGTAGATAAATGTATTTTCTGATCAATAACCTTATATATATTTAATTAGGCTTTTCAAGAATTAAAACATTTATGTATTCTAAATTTATGATTATACTGGTCTAAAACTAGCATTTTTCATTAAGTAAGTAGACATTTTAATAAAAATTAAAAACCCATTTAAAAAATATTATAGATTTTCACCAGTTTTATTTATCAGGTAACCATTAAAATTCATGCTGTTTTTTGAGAGCAGTTGCATTTGTCATATGTGTGGCCAAACTGAATTGGATGACATCATATCTGTACATTGCATCATACCTGTACATGATTGCACACCTGTACATCAAACACCATTCAGTAGAGAGTTCTTCAATGCATGACACATTTCGTTATCAATTTTGCAGGGAGTACAATCTTTGGAAGAGCATGTCATTGACAAAGGAAATTTTGAAGCTATCTGAAGTCTATGTAACCACTTAATTTTAATTTCCAAAGGCCACATTGGCACCAGAGTTTTGGTAAGAAAATTTTTCAGTTGATTAGATGCGTAAAATACAGCTTTTTCTTATTTCCAAATAAATTCTTTTCAAATTCCGGTTTCATTCATTCATTAATTTCAACACTTAATCAATGAAAGTGCTCTGTGCCACGAAGGGTTAAAAGATGTTGCCATGCTATCTAATTGTTAACAAATGCACTTAATTTTGTTTAAATATAAAAGATGAAATATTATTCTCAGCTCTGACATTAAGATCCAGCAAATAACAAATCTTAAGTATTTGCCGGGATTTATGGATCAGATCAGATTTAAAGATTAATTAGCTTTCATAAATAACCAGTTTGGTTTAACATAAAAATGATCACTATTCCTGTGATGTCACAATTGGGGGGGGGGGGGAGGGTGGTTATAGCCTCAAACTAAAAGGAAAAAGTCTTTTTTTTAAAATTTATTATTAGTTGGAAGCAGACGCTAAACTATTTTTGTTCTTCCAAGTGAAAACTATATTTTTTGCAATCGTCTGCATGTGGTAAGTACAATACAATATTCCTGTGATGTCACAATTGGTAAAACAGGGTTGGCAAATTTTTGCCGAAGTGGGAAAAAAACCATGGAAAAAACCTCCTCGGCAAAAATGCTTTTTGCCATATTTTTGCCACTGGCAAAAATTAGTATTTTAAAACAGGACTTTAAAGAGTTTATTTTAATTACATGAGGCAAGAACTAAGAGATACTGATAAACTTATAACATATGGATACTCTGGTCGTTGGTTAAATCTTCTAAATGAAGATATTATATATATCTCCACAAATAATTACAAAACATGTCACTGAAATGCAAAATTTCTTTTGTGATCACCATGCTCCACATGCTTACAAGGAGGGTCTCTATACTGGACGTACTTGAAATATTTTGAAAAAAATATATATGTATATACTAATTAAACTACTCATGTACGTAATAAATGATCAGTCAAATTTAGCGTCAGAATTACAGTAGAAAGTCTGGGAAAAAATCAAATATTTTTGAATATTTGGATTTGTAAAACGAATGCATCAAGGGATTTAGCGAGCAGTACTTTTCTTTGTCAAAGGCAAATGATTTTTAATGTAACTGAAATTTGTTTGTTAATGAATTTTTATGTTTGTAAATGGTAATTAGTGAATTTAAACAATGAGAGATTTCGATTCATATATTGTATTAAACATATATATTGCTTGTTGCTCAAATTGTTTAATTTATCACTAAAAAAATATCAGGGTAGATAAATTTTTGCCATAGATGGAAAAAAACCTGGTTAAAACTATCCCGGTAAAAATACGTTTTCGCCGAAGTGGTGGCAAAAATAATCTGTCCATTTAAATTTTTCCCTTAAAAAAGAAAAAAAAACTTCAAAAATCAATTCTAAATTTATTTTTGAACTTTTATGTAAAATAAGTACAGTCGGACCTTGATATCTCGAACCCCCTTAACTTGAAACCCTTGATATCTTGAAAAAAGATATTTCATCTGCATTTTCATCAAAATTCTTATGTATTTCCCATATTTATCTCGAAATACATTTTCCAAAACCCTTGATATGTATGTCGAAATTTTTTTCACAAAAATTAGTTTCAATTTTTACTTTTGACTATTCTTGATTATACAAACAGTTTGAACTGGATGCTGGTTAAGCATTATTTTATCCTTTTAATGATACAAAGAACTTAAAGGGGAAATATGGAATTTTTTTTATGCAAAAAAAAGGCAGTGCATAGTTTTCTGGAAATTTTGCAGTGAAACTGCACTGGGTGATGCAACCACCTGTCAAAAACTGCTTTTAGAATTTTTTTCTCTTTTAAAAAAACTATGAAGCAAATGTGTTTAATGAAGATAAAACTTGATTATTCTACCAGTGTTTTCCTAACATAACAGCAGCATTTAACTCCTTCGGGACGGGAGCCTTTTAGGAAATTTTTAATGTTTTGTCACCGGTTTTTAATAACAGAAATTTGTGGTTTATTAAATTGAGGGAAAGCTCCTATTAAATAAGGCAAATTTTACAGTAAAATTTTACTGGTGGGGGTAAACAAGGATTATTAAGCCTTTTTGAGGCACGTATATGTGTCATTTGTCCCCAAAGGGTTAAAGATAAAGAAAGCTGATGTAGCAAATGGAATTAACATCGTATAACTATGCTTTTAGCAGCAAATTGAAGTGGCAAAAAAAGCTTCTTCCTCTTATGAAATGACGATCTAAAAAGCCAATGTGCTTTGCTAGAATTAAGTCATTTTTAAGGCTTTACAGGTCAAATATAAGCAATAAGACAGAAGCAATTTTTGCTGATTGGCTGATAAGAATTGATAAAACAATTGCTAAAAGTAAAATATTCATTCTCCTTTTTATATAAACAATTGTGAAGCCATTGTTTAATCTTCCAACGCTAAAAAATGCTATGTTAGAGGAAAATGTGAAAAGCTCTTGCGAGACGGCAGATTTCAGTTAGACTTATTCTTCCTAAACAATCCAATGTACTTCTTGATGACGAATTGGGTAGTATTTAATCAAAACAAGTATGTGTTTAACACAATTTTGAAATTATTAAAATCGAGAAGTGTAATTTGTTAATTATTAGTAGATTATGTATAGTTTAATCTTACATTTACAGTAAAATGCTGTCTGTGAGATTAGATTTTTTAATTTTGTCAAAACCTTGATAACTCGAAACCTTTATATCTTGAATTAGTTTTAAGATTCATTACATAAAACAAAAGTAGCAAAGTTACATAAAACCTTTTGATAATTAAAAAGAAATTGTCTGACAGAATAATTTACTTAAGAAAAAAAAAAAAAAATAAAATAAACGTCAGATTTTTTATTTGGTTCTTAAATTCCTAAGTATTGGATTGGATTCTACCTATTATAAAGATTTAAAATATGTAAAATTATTTAATTATATTCATTAATTATCAAATTAAATAAAAATATTAAATGATATATTATTAAATTTAATTGTTTATACCATTATTACACTTATTAGCTTATAAATTGTATTACACATTAGAGACAAAAAAGAATTTGTCATTTTTTCTGGTTTTTTCCATTTTTTCCCCCAGTTTTTGCCACTGCCCCATAGGCGTAGAATTGTATGGGCCCATAGGGCTTGGGCCCCTCCAATAATTTTTTCAAATGGGCTGTATTTTTTGGCGTCAACCAATTCAGAAAAAAGTCATAAATTTTGGAATTTATAATAATTTATAAAAATTTTCTGAGTATATTTTTTTTCCAGAGAAAATTTTCTTTCCTTAAATTCGTTGTTTACTTTTACTTTTTATAAACGGCTTAAACAACCCAAGATAACTTTTATCATAGTGTATGGGCACTCACCGTCTCCCAGGATTTTTTTTCTTCCTTTCTTCTTTGGACAGTGAGCATGGTTTCTCGGAAAAGTAACTCATTCTGATACTGACGTCCTGCACAGGGGGCAATAAATTAACACGTCGTTACGTTAAAAACGTAGACGACGGGTCCAACACGATCAAATTACAAAATCATAGATAAGATGCTTGCCTTTCCTCAAACATACGAAGAATGGGCCTTCCGGCCAAAGGTCCTAATTTAGGAGCTTCAAAGAAATAAGAGGTGTGGGGAAGTATATAGGTTTTTTTTTTTTTTTTTGCTGCAATGGATTACCAAAACAATCACTAGTGTCTGAAGGCACCGAATGCGGATGGGAAATTTTTTCTTTTTACTCAAGTCAGGCATAAAGTATAAAATTTGTATATAAATGCAAACTGCAGATGGAGAAACAGTTATTAAAGTTATCTAAAGATACTCAGCAGTTTCTTTCAGTAGTGGATGATTCCCAAGGATCAAGTAGTTCCTATAATTAGTAAGTAATTCAAATGTTCCTACTTTTTATTTTAAAGAATTTATTTTTGCGTTACCTTAAGTTATCTGATTAAAAATCTGCATAAACCTGGGCCGGGCCCGAAACTCGAATTCAGGCCAGTTTTCTTTCATTGACCGCAACCTGGTAAAGTCAGCCCCCCCCCTCCCCCCCCCCCCCACACACACACAGTCATCTCCTAAGCCTGAACATTTTTTAAAAATCATATTAATGTGAAATTTGATTAATTATTATCGTTTCGATGGTTACATTAGAAATCTGCCCAGGCTCGCAGGTCGATTTCCATTATTGACATTCGGGCCGGGCCGGGTCGGGTCTAGTCATTATACTTTTTGGGCCGGGCGAGTTTGGGCCTTATTTTTTTTTCCTGGAGTATCGAGCCGGGCCTAACTTATTTTTCTAACTACTAAACTAAACACTACACATTTAATATTTGTACACCGTTGCGTAGGAAAAAATGCACTTTTAAATGAAATTTGTTTGAAATCTTTGTCACTAAATGTTTTAAAATTATTATTTTAAAGTTTTTGTTACTTTTTTACCGTAATGTCATCAGAAGTATTCCATTTTTGGACATTAAATATGGACTAATCAGAAAACGAATAAAATAAAATAAGTTGCGGAATTCAACCAAAAAAAGATTCAGATACATTTCAGATTTCCCAGTTCCCTACTGAGGACAACAACTATTTTACAAATAGTTAAAAAAATCCCCCCTTTTTTATGGTAAAATATTACCCAGTTGTGTTAGTTCCGAGATTTCCTGCACTAAAAATGGTAAGACGTTATTTTTCATATCTGAAAATTTTGAAATTTCATAGAATTCAAAATATCCTAATTAGATAATTTTTGGTCAAAGAACAGGATTTATTTTAATGTCCTTCTTTGACTCTGGAAAAAATTTTCGTGCGAGAGTGGCGTGCTATATATATATGTCTTTAAAAATGCCTTATCTAAAATATATTCACAATTTGTATACTTTTGTAATTAGAAGAAATATGCTTCTAGTATCAGCGGTACAGGAGTTTCCATTATATCTATTTTAAATTATCCGGTATTTATATATTTTCTTCACCATCTACTTTTTCACTATTCAGATTGTTTTGTATATAGTCATGGTTAAAAACGTTTTAGGGTTGTACACAATATTTTACGCGTACGTGCATGTTCCTTAAGGCTGCCGTTCTGTTTGGCGAAGGCACTTGCGAGCTAATGTTAAATCTGTCGGATTTTTTTATTTATTTTTTATTTTATTTTATTTATTTATTTATTAATATTTCATTTGCATTTCGACATTTTTTAAATATATTTTTTTCATTGAATAGCTGAAATCGATGTCTATATTCAGCTTTTTTTTTTTACTTTTTCAATTTTGCTTGCAGATTTTTTTTTAATGAAGTTACATTTTCGGAACCGGTTTTGAAAGGGAAAACCTGATCATAAAAAAACTGCAATAAAGTATAGGGATCGATCAGAGCTATCCAATTCAATACAAATATATACACTGCTCAAAACTATTAAAGGATATTGCAGTTTTAGGTGGATTTTGTATCTGGGAAATTTTTTAGCTGATTGATACATGGTCGACAGACATAGTAGGTTATATGAGAATAAATTACACATGTTTGGCAGAAAAAATGCATTTTATTGCGCATTTGTGTACAAAAGGAAAAAAACACAATTTGTGCATATGAGAAAAAAAGAATAAGAAAAGGTGTTTTCTTCAAAGAAAATCATTTTCAGTAGGGGGTATGGTTTCTACGGGCGGCCAGCAACGTTGAACACCTTTGAGGCATGGACTCAATGAGGCTATTAATGACGAGTTGGGGTATTCTGGCCCCACTCTTCCAGAAGAGCTCTTTCCAGTTCTTGGAGAGTTAGTAGGGGTTGTTGGCGGACAGAAACTCGTCTTCCTAGAGCGTCCCAAACGTGCTCGATTGGATTCATGTCTGGAGAACACGCTGGCCATTCCATTCGAACGATTCCTTCCTCGAAAAGGAAATCCTCCACCAGGTTTGCACGATGTGGCCTGCAGTTATCGTCCATTAAAATGAAGTTATCTCCGATTGCTGCAGCGTAAGGGACTACAATAGGTCTGAGGATCTCATCCCTATATCGGCGACCAGTCAGAGCTCCATCTCGAATGATGTAGAGGTCAGTGCGCCCGTCAATGGAGATGCCACCATACACCAACACTCCTCCACCGCCAAATCTGACACTTTCATGCACGAACGCAGGATTATTCCTACTGCCACGGTTCCTCCAGATGAAAATACGCCTATTATCTGGATGCACAGAAAAGCGGGACTCGTCAGAAAACAGAATATTGCTCCATTCATTTCTCCACCAGTTGACATGCTCGGTTGCCCACTCCCTGCGGTCGCGACGATGCCTTGATGTTAATCTAACACATACCATCGGTCGGCGAGCATACAGACCTACAGCATGGAGTCGGTTTCGGACAGTCTGAGTTGAAATGGTGGTGCCTGTAGCCGAGCGAAGGTGTTGTTGGAGAAGAGTAGCGTTCATGTTTCGGTGTCTCCGAGCTGTTAACGCTAAATACCGATCTTCATTGGGCGTTGTTGCCCGTCTACGACCTTGCTCTGGTCTTCGGCCTGCACATCCACTCTCCAAAAAACGGTTCCAGATCCTGTAAATGACACTTTGTGACACTCCAATGGCTTGCGCTACTTCGGCTTGAATTTGGCCCCCTTCTAACCTACCAACAATTCTCCAAGCTTCTGAATCTGTCAAATGACTTCGCTGAGACATCGTACTCATCGAAACAAAGCAATCACTGAATGCCGATCATCCTTGTCTTCATTCTCTTTTATCCAGTTGAAAGTCAAATTTCATTCGCTGCCGCTGAAGCGACGTTTTTGACGTCGAACTCAAAATTTGCATACTCCACAGTTTGAAAACCAGAAAAATTTGCATTTGTGATTCTCCTCTTCTATTTTCGGCAAAAAAATTTCATTTATTTATTTATTTATTTTTATGGGAGTTTTTCAGCGAAACAGATACCTCCATTCACCTCACGTATCATGTATAACTATCAAAACTCAGTTTTCACCCATCAGAAAGTACACCTTTGATACTGAAAAACTGCATTTAAATTTTCTTCCTTAAATTTTAAGAATTAGATAAAGTGCTATTAACTTTAAATTTAATGCTGTACCATAAACAGTGGCGTAGCTAAGGGGGGGCAAGGGGGGCGTCCGCCCCGGGCGCCGAGGCCTAGGGGCGCCAAATTGAGACAAATTGTTATATATCTATATTGGGGTGGGGGCGCAAAATTTCTTGCTGGCCCCGGGCGCCATAGGATAGGCCAAAACATAGCTACGCCAC
Organism: Maratus speculifer; assembly: GCA_964019185.1. NCBI lineage: Eukaryota > Metazoa > Arthropoda > Arachnida > Araneae > Salticidae > Maratus > Maratus speculifer. The sequence continues at coordinate 54,539,052 of OZ025293.1, forward strand.
TGACCATAAAATCTATAAATTTTATGGCCTTAAAAAAATATTTTGGCATCAAATGTTCACGGAATCAGCTGAAAATTTAAAAGCTCCTTATATATTTTTGCATTCTTTAACACAGAGGTTTCTTGTAATTGGTTGTAACTATAATTTTATGATTTTTGAATGTTAAAAATCTTTACCATTTTCATGGAAACTTATCTAGAAGTGCATTTTCCTTGCAATTGTTGCAGAAACCTACCACGAATTTTTTTTTCCTTAATAATTAGTGGTGTACAAAAAATGGACCAATACTAGTCCTGAAACTACTTTAAAAGTTTTAATTAAAAAATTCATTAAAAATACAAAACTACAAATTACAAAAAGCTTGTGTTAAACTACGTATATATGAGAGGAAAACGTATGTTAAAAATTTCAAATGTGTAAATTTCGTAGGTTATGAGATAAAATTTTATTTAGACAAATAAATAAATAAGTAAATAAATAAAGAATTTTAAAAAAGTCAAATGAGGTCTGATATGTTAGCATAATAAATAAATTCAATGCAAATATTTTCAATAAATTTAATGCATTCCACTACCATAGAAAGGACTTGGCCTTAATTTTCAAGAAAAGTGTCTTCAATCTTTCTTTTGCATTTTTATTAATGAAAAAAAAGGGGGGGGGGTGGACTTTAAAGTAAAAAAAAAGGGTTCAAATTCTTCTAAGTAATGTAATTTTTTGTTTAAATTTCCCCACATAAGTTAACACAGGATTCGGAGATCGGTGGGGTTCACTGAAGAATCTTTAAATTCTGTTATCAAGAGGCACAATATTTTTTACCTTCAATATTCAACTTTTTTATTTATATATTTATTTTATTCAATAATAGTTTGTTCATACGGATAAAAAGAGTCTCAGTGAATATTGTAGGTTTACTTATCTTGACCTAGCTTCATGAGTAGATTGCGCTGCTTTTTCAAACTTCATTTGGATATTTTTATAACCGTATTAAAAAAAACACCTTATTTAAATTTTAATTATCGGATAGCTTCAGACGAATTTTTAACTTCCGAAATGATTCCAGGTGACCGTAAACATTTCTGCATCATAAATTTTCAATACAATAATCTGTTAATGAATATCTTATCAAGTAAGAAAAATCATGCCTCAAGCATAGATTATGAAATACTTTCCAACACTTCCTGAAATCTTTAACAAAATTTCGTTATTTAAGGAAATAAGGTGTTACTGTGCCTAACCAAATATGCATTCCGATACTTTTGAACAGCCCTATATTTGATCTGTCAGTTGATATATGTACTATATAATGTGAAAATTTAGTTGAGCAAGAAAACGCCTAACTGGTTCAAATTTCACTTTCAGCAATTTGTACTAACAGATCGAAACATACTTGAATAATTCTGTTCAGCCCTGTAGTTTATCTAGTACCTTTATTTCACGCCAGTATTTTGCTATAATTTAGTTCAAACAAAAACACTCTTAAAACTACTTAAATCACATTTCCAGAAAGTGTCATCTATAGGTGACCATGTAGCCAATTCTTTGCGTGACCCTGTATATCATTTTATTTATATTCTACAAACATTTCTTAGTAAGCTGAAATCAGTTCAACATAAAAATGCATAACTCATTTAAAAACCACCTTTAACTAAATTATGCTCATATACAGTAACCTTTACTGTTTTTTGTATATAATCACGTGTGTAAGAGAAATTTTCTATAAGATTTACTTTTAAAATATTGTGGGGCAAATAGAGTATAAAAACAAGTTGGAAATTGCACGTGAAGCGTAGCAAATTAGGTGCGTTCGGACGATAACGAAGTTTTAAAAATATTACGTTCATATATCAATCTCATAACATTGTAAATAGTGAACTACAATTAAAACGCTCATCAAACAATGTTCTCCCTATACCATTATGTAATGGAATACTTTTGTGTGGCCTTGTAAATCAATAACAAATGTTCTTTGCACCACAAATTATGTAAGATGTATATTATAATATGTACTTTATAGTTGCATATAAATTTTATTAAGTTCGCATGAGTGTAACACGATTAAAATGCATTTGAAACATTTTTCCCCATTGACCGTAATGTAATGGAATACTTTTGATTGTCCCTGTAATTGATCTATGCATCCGATTTTCATAAAATTTGTAATAACTCGAAAATATTATGCAATAATTATGTATTTTAAATTTCAAACGTATAGAATATATTTGAAACTTTTTCCCCATTGACCATAATGTAATTGAATACTTTTGATTGTCCCTGTAATTGATCTATGCACACGATAATCAAAAAATTTGAAATAACTCGACAGAATTATGTAATAATTGCGTATTTTAAATTTCAAACGATTAAAATGCATTTGAAACATTTTTTCCCATTGACTGTAATGTAATGGAATACTTTTGATTGTCCCTGTAATTGATCTATTCGTCCGAGTTTCATAAAATTTGAAATAACTCGAAAAAATTATGTAATAATTATGTATTTTAAATTTCAAACGTATAGAATATATTTGAAACTTTTTCCCCATTGACCATAATGTAATTGAATACTTTTGATTGCCCCTGTAATTGATCTATGCACACGATTATCAAAAAATTTGAAATAACACGACAGAATTATGTAATAATTGCGTATTTTAAATTTCAAACGATTAAAATGCATTTGAAACTTTTTTCCCCATTGACCGTAATGTAATGGAATACTTTTGATCGTCCCTGTAATTGATCTATCCATCCGATTCTCATAAAATTTGAAATGACTCGACAAAAATATCTAATATTTATGTATTTTAAATTTCAAACGATTCGGTTGGGTAGTTTTTGCGTTGTTATATGCGGACAGACGGACGGACGGACAGACGGACGGACGGACAGACGGACGGACTGAACGACAACTATAGGTGCTACGTATTATATAATTACGAACGCACCTAATAAAACCAGGTATTTAAAGCTACCGTCCATAAGGTTTAAATGCCACATGCAGCGTCAAATTAAGAGAATAATGAAATAAATTTTAACATCTTTATTATCTTTATTACATCATTTTATCATCCAGTTATAATTCTTCTGTGCATGTGTATGTCACTGAACTCCTCCTAAACGACTGGACCGATTTTAATGAATTTTTTTGTGCGTGTTCCAGTGGATTCTAGAATTGTTTAGATTCACATTTCATCGAAATTGATTCACCACTAATTTAGTAATTAAGCAAAAACTAATAAAGTTAGTGATTTTTCGCTAATTAAAACTGTTGAATAAGTTCTCTAAACAGAGTGCGGGCAGAATGGCTGAATGGTCTAAGGCGCAAGACTAAAGCTCTGGTTCTCGAAGGAAGAGATAGTGTGTTCGAACCCCACGCCTGACATACGTGTATGATTTACAATATTTTTTCCTGTATTATAATTTTAAGTAACCAACTTAAGAAAATCGTTAACTTTTAACTAAAATAAATAAATAAACTTTTCTATAAAAAATTGAACCGACTTCAAAAACTATTGTAAATTGAAAAATAATTTCCTTATGTAATTATAACAAGAAATTAAATTAAGAGCGTAGTATTTATCATGCGTATTTTTATATTTATGTACATTTATTTGATTTTTTGGAGTTGGTGCCAGGACAAATTCTGTCGGGTCCGCTAGTATGTATATATTTCTAATTCTTTTATTGTTAAATAAAAGAAAAAGAAAAGCAAGGCAGGGATTTCACAATCTTAGAAAGGATTTCATATTCAACGATCAGTGCACGATTTATTCTTATTCTATATTCCCTAGTTTATTTATATACGATTTTCATAAATTTCATATACATGTTTTATTTTTCATTTTGTTACATTTTATTCATATTAAATTTTATTTCATTTATGACTTCTAAAACATGTAATTGGTTTCTTAACTGCAGAACCTTGTACAGATGAAAAACCTTTAAACACACCATTTGTTTTTAATTGTGAATAAAATCTGTCCTCTTCAATAAACAATCATGCGTTGCTGATGGCTGATTTTTTCGCTAATCATTGCGACAGATGAATCTCAGAAAATGGAGATGAATTACGTTTTAAAATTTTGTTATTCGCCAAACACATTGCCCGTATAATGGGTTTTCCACTAGTTAGTGTGCTCTATTTAAAGACGCTGACTAAAAATGCAATTTAATTGCAATAGAACTTTATTTATATTCCAAACACACAAACGCACGCATATTTATTTTTTATGCATAAAAAGTGACACAGCCATAGGATTTCTTCTCAGAAAGGAAAAGGAGGTGTCCAGAATTTTTCTTCATGTCATATATATATATAATAAAACCTACTAAGACGGAATTTGAAGACGAAAAATTCCAATTGCCGGGTTTTTATTTGAAAAGATGTACGGTACTTTTTTCAACAGAACTACGGTAGTTTTCCGATTAAGATAGGTTCCGATTTCACAGATTTTGCTGTATTTACATATATTTTTATATATTTGTTATACGTACATTAAAACTGCCAAAACGGAGCCTGTCTATAACAAATTCTTGTCTTAAATGGAATTTTTTGCGCTCTGACGAAAGGATTACCATACAAGCAAACCTGCTATAGTCTGCAGAAGCCTGTCAAACACATATTTTCGGTCCTTTATACTTGATTTTCACACGGTTTACTGCATAAATATTTAACCTGTTTAAACGGAAATAGTCAATAAAAGAATCCTGCATCAATCGGAAACATTCAATAACTGTAACGAAATTAATACCTTAAAAATTTACCTGTTAAGATGGAAACTTGTCTAAAACGGAATTTTTCTTGATTCCTTGCAATTTTATCTTATAAATCATTATTACTACTTTTGTATCCATCATGAAATAATTAGTTTCTTGTTTCAAGGAGGGGCAGACCCCTTCCCCTCTCTCTGCCGCTGACTGAGCCCCTCCAATAATTTTGAAAACTCTACGCCTATGCACTGCCCTGTCAAAAATACCAACTCTGTGGTAAAAAGGCAGTTTTTATAGCCTCAAATCAAAAGGAAAAATAGGATTCATAAGTAAATAATTTCATTTTATACAAAAATACTTAAAATAATGAAAATTAACTTTAAACATTCTCCCTCAAATGAAATCTTTATTTTTTAAAGTTTAGTGTTAACTTGAGATTAGTATTGTCTTTTTTTTATTCAGATGGCTTGATTGCTACAACTTTTTTGGAATAGTAATATTCACCTTATTTAATGACAGATTACCCTTTTACAGATCTAGGTTTTTTGCATATTTATAGAAAAATGCTTGTAAACCCTAGAATATATGTATTTTTTAATCACAATTTGATGCTATAATATAATTAATATCACTTCTTTCTATATATGGTTTAAATTAGAATTCTGTTTAAAATATTTTTGTGTACAGCCATTTTAGTATGATTTCTAGAAACGGAAAAATTTGAGTCAGCTGATTAAACTAAAAAAAATATTACTATTTGAAGAAGTGGTAGCAGTTAAGCAAAATGAACTATACAAAAATGCCCAACTGGTAATATTTCTCACAATTCTTATAAATTACATTATTTATAAGCTCAAATGAGAATAAGGGAAAACATTGATATAATTTAAGATATTAGGAAGTGAGTAGTTTCTTTTTATATACCGGGTGATTATAATTAAAGTCCCGATTTTAAAAATCGATAATTTTAAAACTACTGGTCAGAGTGACTTGATATTTTAGCAGAACAATCGTAAGGCAATGGAATTTTGTTTGGCGAAGGGAAAAATAGTTCCAAAATGTGCCGATAGATGGCGCTGTCAGTGTTCACAGTGTCTAGATATATGCAAATTACTAATACGTGACATGCGCACATGAGACTTAGCTGTCATAAAAATGTAGAGCACCAGCTCTTTGCCTAAATGCTTCATCATGACTCTAACTATGAAGGATCGCGCTCTGCTCTTGAAGATTTTTTATAAGAACGATGACTGTGCACTTACAGCTATTACGAAGTTTCGGACATTAAAATCCATTAAATTGGGTCCAATAACCACAAAAGGTCTGCGAAAAATGATTGCTAAATTCGAAGAGACCGGTTCATTTGACGTTAAACGGGGTAGAGGAAGGAAACCAGTTTCGTCTGCGGCAGTGGAAAATGTGGCTACAGCATTACAAGAACAGACTAACAGTGATGTTGGAATCAGCAGTGCACGGGGAATTGGCCGAATGCTTTAATTGCGAACAGCACGGTGCGTAAAATCCTACGGAAGATCTTGAGCTGTTATCCGTATAAGATAACTCATGTGCAGGAGTTGCTACCTGCTGACCTGAAAGCACGTCAATCTTTTGCACTGCAATTTCTTGCCCGGATGGGAGTGGACAACGGATGGCCATGGAACATTCTGTGGTCTGACGAAGCCCACTTTCATTTGCAAGGTTCTGCAATACCCTGTTCACACTATGGATAGTTAAGATATCTCAGGCCTGGAACTCTCTCAGAGAGTTTCACAAACTCTCTCAGAGAGTTTTAACTCTCTCGGGCTAGATACAGGAACAACCATTCACTCTCATTGGCTATAAAGCTTCGCTTTTACTGATTGGCTGTTGTGGGCGTCTTTATTTCAAGCGCATGCGCATACGTTACCTTTGTTCAGTTCAGAGATACAGTGACATTCGCTGAGATATCTTAGGTAAGTTTTTCAATGTGAACAGGCATCCCATTCCGGGAGGGTCCACTTCAAACACGGCGACCTTAAGATATCTTAAGTTTGTGGTGTGAACAGGGTATCAGAGAGTTTTAACTCTCTCGGGCTAGATACAGGAACAACCATTCACTCTCATTGGCTATAAAGCTTCGCTTTTACTGATTGGCTGTTGTGGGCGTCTTTATTTCAAGCGCATGCGCATACGTTACCTTTGTTCAGTTCAGAGATACAGTGACATTCGCTGAGATATCTTAGGTAAGTTTTTCAATGTGAACAGGCATCCCATTCCGGGAGGGTCCACTTCAAACACGGCGATCTTAAGATATCTTAAGTTTGTGGTGTGAACAGGGTATAAATACGCAAAATTGCAGGATATATGCGACCGAGAATCCGTCCCAGCTACAGCCATTACCTCTTCAGTCTGAAAAGTTTACTGTGTGGTGCGGAATAACGGCAGCGTTTATCGTTGGTCCGTTTTTCTTCGAGGAGATCAGACCTGCGGGTCCCGTTACCTGCACCATTATTGGCAAGCGGTATGAAACACTTTTGCGTAACCATGTCCTTCCGGCACTTCAGCAGCGTCAGTATGTGGATCGCACAATATTCGTGCAAGATGGCGCTCCTCCGCATATTGCTACTCCTGTGAAGCAGCTACTGAGTGCTAATTTCGGAGATGACAGGATCATAAGCCGTCATTTTCCAACAACGTGGCCGCCACGTTCCCCCGACTTAAACCCGTGTGATTTCTGGCTTTGGGGGTACCTGAAGAATGTTGTTTACAGCGGGAGGATTCAGAATCTAGCCGACTTGAAGGCAAGCATCACACACCACATCCATTGCATCAGTACAGATATCCTCCGATCTGTTGTGGAGCATGCCGTTTTGCGCTTCCAATTAGTAGCGGTACAAGGCGGAGGGCATATCGAACAACTTGTGCTTTAATCATCAGCAAGGTGTTGATTCCATGAAGCTCTTTTTTTTTTTGTCATAATCGCTGTTGTCGCTGTATTCTGATCTTTTCGCTAATAAATCTTTAGTAAATCCCTGAACTCTAATTTTTTTCTTTTGGTTAACAACATTTCTGTGTTTAACGAATACATTTTTGGTTTTTCCTCCTGATATTACCCGGACAGAGCCATCTATCGGCACATTTTAGAACTATTTTTTTTCCTTCGCCAAACAAAATTCCATTGCCATACGATTGTTCTGCTAAAATATCAAGTCATTCTGACCAGTAGTTTTAAAATTATCGATTTTTAAAATCGGGACTTTAATTATAATCACCCGGTATATTATCATTAATATTATTTTAATGATTTTGAAAGTTAATTCATACTTACTCTTTGGCTGCTTTAACACAAGCTGGGTGAAACATAAATTGTGACTCAAAATCGCCTAAGGATTTTGTTGCCTTTGTGCTTAGAATTTTAGTTATAACCATTATATCTAATGTTGTTTCTTTATTGGGAAGCCTAATTAAAATGTCATTTTCCGTCAATGGTGTCTGAAAAAAAAGTGACATTAAAAATTACATAACATAAGTTTAATATACAGAAGTTCGTTAACATAGAATTTTGTGTTTTCATAAAAGATTTTTGTTAATTTTATTCATTTTTAAAGGACTGACAGTTGAATTTTTCTGTCAATCATTTTTAGACGAGTTGCCTTATGGATCATTCCATGTCAAATCAACACACCTGACCTCCGTAGAATTTTATGATATTTAACTCGGTTGTTAGGCTTATAGAGAAATGAATAAATACCCAATAAGTCTCTGTCTTTGTTTTTGAGATAATTAGCTTCAAAGATTGACTAAAAACGATTTTTTGCATTTTATGCAATGCAAATTGCGCTGTATTTTGTGTCCTAATTTAAACAGACTTACTTTTGGATTCGTTAGTGTTTGTAATGGGCTTTCATATGATATATCACATGCTCCTACTTTTAAATTGTTTTATTTCAAGGTTAGTATTATAATTTAAAAATTGGACATTATAATTTTTTTGAAAATAAAATACGTTACTATTATATTTATTTTTTGTAATATTTGAAAGCATAATTTTAGGAACTCATGGGATACTGATTTATAAATTAAAATGCAAATTGCTTCAACTATTTTCATTACCAAAGTCACTTATTAAGGTGACTTAACTACATGCCATATCTCCCTCCCCTCTTTTTAAATATGTAGTTAGATATATATATTATGTCTTGGATGCTTTTTCATGTTTCTTTAATAAAAATTCTTGGGGCTTTTCAGTAAAGATAGGCGTACTTCTTACCTGATGGATGTTCATCTAATGATGTCACAATATACCAAAATAATGTCTGTTTTCTAATTTTAAAAAAGGAAATTCTATTGATCAAGCTACTATTCTGGCATGACAGAACAATCGATGAACTTACTCCATTTTTACGTAACCCTAAGTACATTTATTATGAAAGGAATCTTCTAAGTTGGACTGTTTTTGTGGACTTATATATGTGTGGCTTCCAGTAATAACCAGGTAGGGCACATTTTTGAAAAAAAATTAGATAATTTGGAAAAATGTAGCTTTAACAGAGTACTTTCATCTGCCATAGTCTGAAAAATGAAAATCAATTACTTCCCGTTATATGGCAACTATAAATTTTCATTTAAAAATTGAAAAAAACAGTAATAAGCAGGTAAGTGCATAAAGTAACAGTAATAACGAGATAAGTAAGTGCATAAAGTAACGGTAATAACCAGATAAGATTTATATTTATTTTTTTTAAATCGTCTATAATGATAAAAAATAACATAAAAGTGGCTTGTATAACTTATAAATATCTCCAAATAATTAAATTAACGTCAATAAACTATAAAAATTACCTATCTGTGGCGGGAAACTGCACCCAGCTAGTGGATAAATTTGCAAAATAATCGCACAAAGTAAATGATCTGATTAATGCTATGTATTTTTTTAATATAATATAAAGAAACAACTATAGCAATAAAAGTTGGTAAAAATGAATTTTTTTTATCATAATTAGAAAAGAAATTAAATTAAATAGAATTTAAATAATAATAGAATTTAAATTAAATATTAATTTTTTAAAATCTTTTTTTAAGACAACGCCACAGATATATTAATTTTAATTTAATAAAAAAGGAAATAATTTAATTCAATTTAATAAAAAAGTGACAATGTATTTAATTGTTGTGGAGTTGTTGTTTAAAATGTAAATAAATATTTCATTTAGTTTACATATATTAAAAATATCTAACTATATCTGGTTATTACCGTTTTACACTTATTAAAAATCAATGTAAAACGGTAATAACCAGATAAAGTTACATTTTTTAATTGGTTCTCAATTAATAAAAGCCATTTTTATATAACCATTTTGACAAAAAAAAGAGGTTCTTATGTCCTAATTGAATGTAGTAAAAATTGTTAAGTTCTAATCTGTTTTATAAAAGTAATGATAAAAAGACCTTTTTGAAAATTTTAAACGTTAATTACTCAAAATATTAAAAATGTGCCTTACCTGGTTATTACCGGAAGCCACAAATATTTTGTTGCTAAACATCTAGCGAACCCATCCAGTCTCCTATATTCACATAGTATATGATTATTGACAATCTTTTTTATTATAAAATTCATATTTATTTTTTCTTGGGGGAGGGGATGTGATGAGGCTGGGGCTGTTATTTTTACAAGTACTTTAAGTTGAAAATATAATTTTATGCACAGTGAAAGCAAAAAGAAATGCAGGCATTATAAACTTTTCCTTAATATAATTTTTCTGTTTGTTAGTATCGTTGAATTCCGACAACTCTCATTCCCAAAAGGATGAATTTTTTAAACTAAAGACTGAAATTTCCAATTCATGAAAGCATTTCTGTGATTTTATATACTATTCTATAATTATATATTCTTATAATACAGGAATCAAATTTCATAATTTGTCTCGTGAAAACAGAACTGATAAGAATATTGTTTATTAGTTAAACGTGTTATATCGTTTAGTATATAAACCATGTTAAATAAGATTCAGCTGAACCTTCTACAAATTATGTGGCAGATCTGCAAAAGAGGTCTAATATCAGCTATTTATTTTAAAAAAGAAAAAAAAGTTTTTTTTTTTTTTTTTTTTTTTTTTTTTTTTTATTTGAAATTTTGTAATACAATACCCATTATATGCCATATTATTTAACAGCTTCAAAACAAGCTTTAAAAATAAAATAAAATCGGATCTTACAAGGGCACCACCAAACATGGTGCTCACAGATTTTAATGATTACAAAGTATGTTGTAGGGGTCATACCATTAATTATTCGGCTAAAAGGATTCCTTCAAATGGCCCTTAGTTTTTGAGAAATTGGGGGGGGGGGGGGTCAAAGTTTAGCGTTTATTTCAAACACCTGTTAGTATTCCTTTTGGTCAGCAGCTCCGTGGCTGCGAGGTAAAGCGCTGGACTCCAGACTCGGAGGTGGCGGGTTCAACTCCAAGTTGGACCTCCTTTTTTTTTTTTTTTTTTTTTTAAATCTTTACATACTTTTTACATGTTACATATTTTAAGCTGAATTTGGAATTCTACAGCTTTGAACTTATTAACATTTTCTTATGTGGATTGTTAATTTTTTTACTTTTATTTTTCTTATTTAAAAAAATATGGTTCAAATTATAAACTAATTGCACTTCAAAATTTATAAAACAAATAAAAAATGCTTATATAATTAAAATTTTCAAAAAGCATAAAAAATTTTGAATATTTTAAAATCCCTTTTACTTTAAATATTAATAATTTTGCTCAATTACTTTTTTCAGATTTTCAAATGAATACTACACAATTACATATTATTTTTATCTTTACATACTTTTTACACGTTACATATTTTAAGCAGTATTGGAAATTCTACAGCTTTGAGCTTTTTTATATTTTTTTAATAAAGTAAATTTATATTTCCGAATTTATTTCATGAAAATTTATTTTTATCTGCAATTTTTAAACTAATATTTTTATTGACAAAACGGCATAACTAATTTATGCCTTGAATCTTTTTGTTAATTATTAAGTAATTTCTTTTTTTATTAAGCACAATTCTGAAATAATAATTTTTCTCTTTCCTATCGCCTTTTTTGTGGAATTTTTTAAATGAAAATTTATCCTTTTTTTGTATAAATTATACAAAATAATTTTCAGGTGCAATTTCTCAGACATTTATATGATTAGTTAATTCAAATAATGCATACCTTCGAAAGTCTAATAAAATATTATTGCAGCAGTGTTAAAATATTATCCAAATTTTTATTGATCTTTAAATACATTTATTTCTAAAGTTCATCCTCAATATCATTTATCGTTTGCACAAATAAGAAATGACGGATTATATTTAAAATAATACATATATTTTTTATTTTAACAAATTAAAGCACTATTCATAAAAAATCAACTAAATTGGGAAAATCGTTTGCTAATGAAATAATATTTACGACAGATAAAAAAAAATATATGTATTTATTTTATTCGTCTGCTTTTATTTTCTCGGTAAAATCACGCAAAAATAGAAATTCTTTATCCTGTTGTCATTCAGTTTCTTTTGCAGACAAATAAAAGATTTGAAATATTGGTAGATATATGTATAGATAAAATTACGGTATGAAAATTGAGCGAAGGTAGATTTGTGTCGAGCGAAGGTTAAATGTTATAATGGAAGGAACTAGTACTAGTGCAGTAATCTTTTTACACTGCATATATCAGTAACATAAATATATATATATATATGTAAGTATATTAAATGTAATAATAGATTGTCTAAAAATCCATGCACAGTATTGTGTAATATTCATTTGAAAATCTGAAAGAAGTAATTGAGCAAAATTATTAATATTTAAAGTAAAAGGTATTTTAAAATATTCAAAATTTTTTTATGCTTTTTGAAAATTTTAATTATATAAGCATTTTTTATTTATTTTATAAATTTTGAAGTGCAATTAGTTTATAATTTGAACCATATTTTTTTTAAATAAGAAAAATAAAAGTAAAAAAATAAACAAGCCACATAAGAAAATGTTAATAAGTTCAAAGCTGTAGAATTCCAAATTCAGCTTAAAATATATAACATGTAAAAAGTATGTAAAGATTAAAAAAACTAAAAAAAACTTGGGTCTAACTTGGAGTTGAACCCGCCACCTCCGAGTCTGGAGTCCAGCGCTTTACCTCGGAGCCACGGAGCTGCTTACCAAAAGCACTACTAACAGGTATTTGAAATAAACGCTAAACTTTGACCCCCCCAATTTCTCAAAAACTAAGGGCCATTTGAAGGAACCCTTTTAGCCGAATAATTAATGGTATGACCCCTACAACATACTATCAATATCATTAAAATCTGTAAATCTCGTAATCATTAAAATCTGTGAGCACCATGTTTGGTGGTGCCCTTGTTAGTGCAACTGGATTATTTGCTACAATTAGGTAATTATTTCAACCAATGTGTAATTTTGAATCAATTTAAAAAATTTCAGCTCATTATAAGTTCTTTAACCTCAGATACCTAATTTCTAAATTTATAATTAATCAAAATACTATTAAGTACCCAAATTACATTGATGTATTAAGAAGTTAAGTTGTCTGTATTGATTTAATGGGGAATGATTCAGTAGTTTGTTTGTACATAGATTTACTTGCTTCAAAATTATGAAATCTTCCTCAGCTTCTTCCCCCCCCCCCCCCATCCCCTCCACACACTTAAAAGTGAAAAGGTTTGTTTTGTGAACTTTACAAAAAAAAATATATATTTTTTAATAGTTACATATAAGTTGTACAGATCAGTACACAGTATGAATGTAAGTGGCCTAAATTTGTACAGTTGTGGAAAAGAAAGAAAAATAAAACACCCTTTATCGTAAAATGGGGTGAATAGGAACGAAACTTCCCAGTCATACAAATAAATATATGTGATGATATTTTTTGTTTCCAATTTTTTTTTATAAGAAGGTTATAACATTAATAGTTGGGAAATTCAGTTTCGACATGTTTGCACAATTATTGGGTTATACAGGATGATTCATAAATATCGAAACAATAGTCTATCTCCTTAAATATTGCCTCTAGACCCATACTTCCAATTGCAAAAACTCATAAAAAAGGTGAAATTTCTGATAAAATAAGTTGCAACTCCGTGGGGGGTCTATTTGAAAAAATACGAAAATTAAATTTTTATTCTAAAGTTAGCTAAATTTTTAAAAAGGACTTAATCTGCATATAACTGATGGGCAGTAAAACAGGGGAGATGGTCACTCCGGCTCCCCATTGTTTATTGACAAGCATTGTTATGTCCCCTAATCCCTTTTTAAACCTGTCTAAATACGTCTCTTGAGACCTAGACCCCTTCTATGGTAACTAACTTGGCAACCCTTATTGGCGATTTTCAAAAAAAAATTTTGGGCAAAGAAATCTTATGTTTATGCAATCTATGAATATGGTAGATTTTGAGTTTGGATCGGATTTGAGATTCAGATCAAAATTTTAAGTGTCTCATTAAACATGAATTTCGTAAACCAGAAAATCTTTTAATCATATAATTAGATATAGAAAAAAATGCTTTTTCACTGCGTTATAATTTTTTATGCATTATAAACCGGCTAATAGGGAAGTAGAAAATTAAGTAAAATCCAGGAGTGGCGCCAGGGGTGAGGCAAGTGAGGCAGCCGCCTCAGGCGTACCGTAAAAGGTCGGCATTTGTCTCCCATATTTGTATTGGTAAAATAGACCAACTGATGGCCATTTAAATTTGAAAAAGTTTTGTTTTGACTTTAAAAATGGAGATCCGATGGACCACCCCCACCTTGAAAAAATATGTTTTAAGATGTTTGGGGAGCAAGGGCGGCGCCAGAGGGGGGGATCGGGAGGGCATATTTTGACTTTTGAATTTCGTCCCAGTCAAGTTGGGTTAACATATAAAGATTTTTTTTAACATTAAACACAGATTGACTAAACTAATTCCTTTGGATACGAATCGGTTTCTGACTGAATTTTGATTCCTGCAGATTGTGTTCAGATAAACCCGATCTTTCAAAGAAAGAAAAAAAAAGAAATTTGAATTTTTTAAGATAAAAATCTATAGAGATGACTACATAGGATGATATATGAATGTATACGTGTATATTTAAAATATATATATATATATATATTTAGTTTTGTAGGGACTGTCTTGGATGACAAATAGAATGCTGCATCGTCTCGGGCAAACTGAACCTGACTACGACTCGCAATCTGGATCGGATCGGGTTGAGTCTAATCTTTTGTCGTTCTGGGTCGGATTCCAGCTGGGTTAATTGTTTCAGGTCGGGTTTGGATGTTGACACTTATGGTTCTTGATTCAAAATCGATCTCTCAAAAGAATTTACAAAATTTATTTTAAGTTGAAAAATTATATATTGAATGTTAATGAGTTTATATACACTATATGGCCATTGATTATAATCAATGCCATATATCACTTGCGATTTTAGACATTTTACTAAATATCTAGAAAAATGTATGAGGAATCATCTCGAAACTCTTAGTGTATAAATACAATAGTATACGTCATACATCTCCGTGAAGATTTTTCACCGAAACTTCATAGGGGACCGTTAACAAATTAAAAAAGAATGAATATCTTTTGAATAACCCTGTCAAAAGTAATGTAGCAAAAGCGCTCAAACTCTAGATTATGATTGAATGCCTTATTGTAATACACTGTGTTCATTTTTATGCACATAGCATGCATACTCGCAGAGTAATTAAGGTTTTTATAAAAATGGTCCCAAATTTTTCCAAGTTTTTCCCTTATAATTTTCAGGCCCCACCAGTAGCCGAGAGGTTTTGTCCTCTCAACTGGTAGACGGCAGGTACTGGGTTCGAACCCAATCGCGGCCGTCGGCCTAACCGTTCGGAGTTTTCATGGTTTTCTTGGAACCCTGCGTAAATACGGGTTAGGTTCCCTTAGAAAGACCCCCACGAAGGGCACTCCCCCCCTGGGCCTATATCCCTAGTGTAGATAATCGGCAGACACAAATACACCAAATACACACCTTATAATTTTCAGAGTTCTTAATATAAAATATTTTTTTCAGAAAATATAACAAACAACATTGCACACAGTACTTTGTAATCTTAATTAAAAATAATAAAAATTGTATGAAAAATGAGTAGGTTTACTAAATAATTTTTTACTGCGCATGCGTCAAAGATATCAAAATTTCATTTGCATATTATGTTAGTTAAATGTATAGAGCAACTTTTGTAAAAGTCTCAAAATCATAGCTTGAAAATTCTGAAAGTAATCGTCTATAGAAAAGGACAAAATCTGTTGTTTCCAAAATGAAGCAAAGAAATGAGGGATTTTATCCAAATGTAGTAGTACATCCCGTATTGTGTATTCTATATTGACACTAATCAATGAATATATGGATACAACCCCTCTTGTTTTAGCTTCATTTTGAGAATAACGGATTTTCAACTTATTCAATTGACGATTATTTTCAGAATTTTCAAGTTATGATTTTGTGACTTTCACAAAAGTTGCTCTATATATTTAGCTAACATAATATGCAAATGAAATTTTGATATCGTTGACGCATGCGCAGTAAAAAATTATTTAGTAAACCAACTCATTTTGTATACAATTTTCATTATTTTTTAATTCTGGTTACAGGGTACTGTGTGCAATGTTGTTTGTCATATTTTCTGAAAAAAATGTTATTTTACATTAAGAACTCTGAAAATTATAAGGAAAAAAACTTGGAAAAATTTGGGACCATTTTTATAAAAACCTTAATTACTCTGCAAGTATGCATGCTATTTGCATAAAAATGAACAAGGCGTATTACAATAAGGCATTCAATCATAATCTAGAGTTTGAGTGCTTTTGCTACATTAGTTTTGACAGGGTTATTCAAAAGATATTCATTCTTTTTTAATTTGTTGAAGGTCCCCTATGGAGTTTCGGGAAAAAATCTTCACGGAGATGTGTGACTTATACTATTATATTTATACACTAAGAGTTTCGAGATGATTCCTCATGTATTTTTCTAGATATTTAACAAAATGTCTAAAATCGCAAGTGTCCAATAATCAATGGCCATATAGTGTATGCTGATTTTTTACTTAAAAGTTAAAACTGAAACTGGAGATATAGTTGTATAGATATATTTTTACATAATTGCATTACAGTATGGATATATTTTTTCATCAATTACGGTTGGGATCTATTTGAGGCTGAAATATTTCGAGTTCAGGTCGAAATGTGGAGATATCAGGCTTAGATCGCGTTTCGGGTAGATTCCTGTATCACCTTGAGAAATTAAACTCAACTCGACAGGCGATTTGAGTCGGATCTGGCTGAAGTTGATATTTTTTCGGAGAAATTCGGATTGACTTCTGTTTTTCAAGTCGGGTCCATTTTAATTGTTTTAGCGTAATGGGTTCGATTCTACCTCATTTCTCAAATGTATCGCCGAAGTATATTTTAAATTTAAGATTATATTATTTGAATGCCAATGAGTGCATAAATTGATGCATTAATTTTTCTACATAAAATATATAATTGATATTGGATGTATTATTGTAGGCAATTTACCCTTATTGCTTTACATTATGAAATTTTCTTTTTCAATTTTCTCCTGCATTTCGAGTTGGGATTGGAATACTTTTAGGTCGAAGATTTTCGAGTTCGGGTCATCTACGTTTTTAAAACTGGTTGAGGTTGAATGGATATAGAGTTAACTAGTTCAGGTCGGGTATAATCCAATCCGCGGAAGACTTTGTGCGCAAAATAATCCGTGAATTGAACTATTTATTCCCTTGATATTCCGTTAAAACAGAAAAATTTGCTTAAATTTTGTTTTCACGCGCTTTAATTTTGCTATTTCAACCCCTCCCCCCCCCCCCCCGCAAAAAAACCAAAAAAAAAAAAAAAAAAAAACACCAATTACCTGAAATATTGACACCGAAAGCAACATGTTCGTCAAATTACATGGGTGTTCTGGCAACTTTCCTGCTTATTTTCGAGTATTTGTAGAGTATTTGTAGAGTACTTTTTCGTATTAGAAACAGAATTTATAAATCCAATATAGATAATCTTATAAGGCCTATATAGGATTACCTATAATCCTATAGGTACATTGTCTGTACATTTTATTTCTGGTGAAATGTTTTTTGAGAGTGTATGGAATAATAATTACATTTTCTCAAAAGTGACAAAAATAGAAAATAATGAAAAAAGTAAAATGCGGTATTTATGAAGTAATATAAGGTACATATTTCAAAAATTGTAGTTTGACTAATTAATTTCACTCTGGCAAATACATTCAATTCAAATAAAGTATGCTGTATCTTTATACTTGTATTCTTACTTAGATTTCAATCTGCGATGTTTAAATCACATAATAGCTGCAATTTAATAAAAGGAAATACATGCCTATCTGTTTTGACTAGTTTTCAAATTCTGATGTGCAAGATAATATAAAACAAACTTTTCGTTAATTGGAATAAAGAGATTGATGAATAATGCTTTTTAGCTTCAACAGACGGTATTCTTGCTGATTGGTTGTAAAAATAACATTTATATATCTCAATGTGGCTATGGGAATTACCAAGAAGAAAAAAAAAACTCCTGTATTGTGATAGACCGGCAGGATATTTCAAAGTTACATAGATGCAGTACTCTATTTTCGTGAGTTGTCCATTGACCATAGATATAAGGAGTTATTATTTTTTTTTTTAAGGAGTTAAGATTTAAAGTTTCAAGACTTTTATAAAAGTAAGTCCAAATGATTTCTTATTTATTTGTGTTTATAAGTGATTTGGTATTTTTAACCGAGTATTTTAATTTAAAAATTGCTTTATACGCAGAATTCGTACTTTTGTTGATAATAATAATTTAACTAATGTGTTTGGGAGTTTTTTACTTATATTTTTGCATTCAGTAAGATACGCAGTAGAGCTTCGATTATTCGGACCGGTCGGGATCTAGACTGATCCGGTTAATGAAAAATACGGTAAATAGGACAACTTTAAAAAGTGGATATGGCAATATTTTTAGGTAACTTCCCTTCACTTTTTTTCCAGGTTTAAGAAAGACTGGCATTTGAGGTAATGCATATTTTAGCACATTGAAAATGGCATATTTAAAAGGTTTTTTATTTATTTTTTAAATAAAATTTAAAATTTTATTTTCTGCAGAATTGGTACAAAATTATACGTAAATAGAAGCTTCATGATTTCCGATATAACTATGTTAAAAAAATTAACGCACAAACTTTAATCCAATTTCATACTTTTTTAGACCTTCACATAAATTAATGCTGATAAAATTTGTTATGCATCACTCAACAGTGGTTTTGTTATGCTTTGTTTTTAATAATTACCGTGACATGCACGCAAAACCTTTTTTCCCCCCCCTCAAAATTCAAAATGATCATATTTACAAATCAAATTGAAATGAAATAAGTTCCACGTAAAAGGTTCCCTTTCTAAATATTTTTTTGTTTTATAATACATTTATTTGATTGTTAAAAATCTAAAGTTGGCTCTGTCTGGTGTGCCGTGAGACCTGATTTCATTCTTCCTAGGACTGCGCGGATCGAAATTTTCAGTCCCGGTTTCGATCCAGCCCTTATGAAAATCACCTTCTCGAAATGACAGGGGCCGTGCAAAAATCAGTGAAATTTGACCCTTTCCAAACATTTTTACAAAAAATGTATGCATTATTATAAGTTTAACATGCCATTATTCTATAATTAAACTTTAAAATTTATCATTTTTAAAGAATAGTAGATTTTTAGGCAATAAAATTTAAATACAGTAAAGCCTGTGAAATAATACCTGCCTATGACACAAAAAGTACTTTTCAGTTTCAAAACCGTTTCCGAAAGTGAAAGTATCTTTAAAAAAAAAATCTGCAACCGAAATCGAAAAAATGAAAAATAGCCATATTAAAGCGCAAGCTCAGCTGTCCTATACCAGAAAAAAAAATATATTGTTTAAAAATATTCTAATTAAATCTAATCTGTGAAAATATCTAATCTAAGAAAATAATCTGTGTTTAATATGACGTTGCGGATGTTTTCAAGTGAGTGAAGAGTTTCTTTAAACGCAAATTCTGTTGATTCAAAATTAATATAATAATACATGAGAAAATAATTTAATACATCAACACCTGCTACGAGGGCAACTTGACTATAACTCTCTCTCTCTCTATAATGCGATTTTGTTTTAGAAATCTTAGTGGGGCATTTTTCTGATTTTTAAGTCTCCAATACATGATATAAGGATTAACGATAACTGAATGATAATTGAAACATTTACATGCAAATAGACATTCATTCAAAATAAATAAATATTGCCGCCCAGAACACTTCTTAAAAAATATATATGTATGTATGTATCTATCTATCTATCTATATATATATATCAGAACTCCTTGTGCAAAACACTTTATAACCATATCGAAGTAAAATTTTGCGTTTTGTAGAAGTAGAGTCTTGCAAACCAAGGTTTTAACCTTTTTTTTTTTTTTTTTTTTTTTTTTTTTTTTTGTCAGATTAAATTATATATGTATGTATTTGTATTTCCTAGACAGTATAATACAATTTTTTTAATTTTATATCGACCGGACCATTAATCTATTTTGTAAAAACCGGATCAGGCCTGGGCCTAAAATTTTTGTCCAGGCAGTTTCTTAGGCCCCAGAACAGTACCCGGGGACCTCTAATATATTTTATGAACTTGGCCCCCCTGTCGGGGATACAGTGCCCCCCGTCGGGCAAATTCTGGTGCCGCCCTTGTTGGGGAGGAGGGGGAGAGGACACATTTTTTATTCTGCTAGAGAATTCAACTTTTTTCTTTGTCTATAGTGTAGTAATTTTTTAATTCGGAATCGAATGACACTTCCGCAAGTCGATTCTGTTATACATTACACAGTTCGGCAGGTCGTATGAATACTAAGTCAGGATGGTTTTATCAATAAAAAATTATGAATACACTGATATTTTGATAACTTTAATAAACTTGAAGAAATTTGATCATCCTGATTTTGATTATTGCAGTTTTGAGGGCATTTAAAAAAACTTGATATTTTTTGATATGATATAAAAGGCAAGTTTTAAACGTAAAATAAATATGACAAAGTTGTGCTCAATAATAAAACGTAACTTTTAACATTATATATAATAAAACCTACCATAACTTTTATAAAGAATGATTGTATGGACCCCCCCCCCCCCGGAAAAAAAGCAGCAAGGTAAAGCTTTATTTTTCGAGAACGTATTGCGCTTTCATGTCCAGAGACAAAAAAAGCCATCATACATTACTGTAAAATCCTATTTTATCTGCCTAAAGTATAATTTTTGCTATTTTATTCGTAAATCATGCCGAACTTTGAAAAAATTGATAGTATCGACTTGTAAATGTCTCTTATAAAGAATAACAGAAACACTTCAAAATTTCTTTTGCCTTGTGTTTCCTTTCGAAAAATCACGCACATTATGAATATTAGAAAAAAATCCTGTTACAGCAGGTGAAGTATGTTTTTAAAATAAATATTACTGAGACAAAATATGTCAAACATTTAAAATCAGTCACACTGCGTATAAAATTTGTATATGAATTTCAAACAGAAAAATAATAAAATAGCATAACAAGTTATTTATCTTTTAAAAATCGTATATACAAAACAAAACCGCATATTGCTATCCAATATATGATTGATATTAAATAGAAAAAATATGACATTAAGAGAAAATTACATTATGATTTCAAATTTAATTTGACACATTTAACATGAAAATTTAATTTTACAGTAAATATATTAGTTTCAAAACCACAACTATCAACAATGAAATATTTAATACAATAATAAGTTAATAAGTAATAATAATTTATTTTTTACAATTGCAAAAAAGGCAGTACGCACAAACGTTGAAAATAGCTTTAAAAATCCATAAAAATTATTAAAAAAAGGGAGGGGACTCACTGAGCAAAACATTAGTAAAAATTTTGAAACCGAATATCTTTTATGAATACAGGTGTCAAAAAAACGCTGCGAAATAGGAAAAAAATTAAAAGGGCAAAATTTACTCTAGCGGGTTAAAACATTTGTAATCCAAATTATCTAAAATTAAAAAAAAAAATGAGGGCAAAATTTGTTTTATTATGCTAAACAGTTTGAAACAGAATTTACAAATCTAAGAAAAAAAAATCGCCACGAAACAGGAGAAAATCCAAAAATCACCAGAAGAATTCGAAAATAGCTTGTGGATACCGAATAAAGTTTATTTAAAAAAAGGATAAAATTAACTACATTGGGATAAAATATTAAAAGCTGATTAATTTTTTTATCAATATATGGAAAAATCGCCGGAAACACAAAAATTATCAAGTATCGCAGAGGATCAAGTTTACTACAGTGGAATAAAATATTCCTACAGGAATTATTTACTGAAGTAAAAAAATTGGCGCGAAACCCCAAAACTGCCAAACATATACATATATATTACAAATTGCGGAAGGTGTCCTGGAGTAATAAGATAAAGTTCTAATATTACGCGTAATTATGAAAGGATCCTGCAAATGGCACTTATGAGAAAGTATAATTGTCATTATTGAAAACCAAAAAGGATAAAGAGAAATTCGCCTGTCCATAAGTGCTGCTAAATTTTTCATGTCAGAATTATCAAATGTTTATTACTGTACCCTAATATCGCAATTAATGTTAAGTAAGAGAAATTTGTCAATTTTTAAGGCTGTAGAGTTTGTATTTTTAGAATTGGATAATTTACATGTCATTATTCAATCGTATTTTATAGTTCGTTTGTATGTAATAATTCCAAATAGCATTGGTCAAGAAATCACGCCAATGCATTTTTTCATACATTTCTGCTAAAATCTTTTCTTTTGTATACATAGTCAATAAGTTGCTGTATCAAATCCCATATTTGTTTGAAAAAAAAAAAAAAATCTTAAATTAAGCTGCGAAAATTGGTAGAACTTTAACGTGGTGTTATTACCTCAGACCATCTTATAATATTAGGCTAAATGTTTGAAAAATAGCCCCTTATGAATGACAAAGGATCGCAAAAAAATACCCAGACATTGCATTGAAAGTCGTAAACATTTCAAAAATCGCAGAGGACAAAATTTCCTAGATGTAGGATTAAATTTTGAAAAAGAAGTTTGTGTAACGACTGTCAAAAATTCTTAGCAGAACGCACAATAAATAAATAAATAGATAAAATAATAGTAATAATAATAATAATCTCTAATAATCGCATTGAAAATGAATTTTAAAATAACTAAATATTCAAAAAGCGCAGAGGCGAAATTTTAATATATTTAACTAGTTTTTTTATTTAGAATTACTTCCAAGAAAGCCAAAAAATCGCCCCAAAACTCGGCAAAATAATTAAAATGATTTAAAAGTAGTTTTTAAAAAATTACAGAACAAAATTGAATATATTTTCCTAGAAGACAGTAACCGGAGCTCCTTCCCAAATGTTAAAAATATGTGCGGAAAAGAACGCGAAAAAAATGCTAAAAAAATTACTATTTTTTTTTTTTTAAATTGTAGCTCATAAAATTCATTCTTTTAGGTTAAAAATTTAAAAACGAACTAATATTACAAAAAATTAAAAAATATATTCGAAATTACAGAAATTTTTTAAAAATCACTCTATGTAAGTAACTTTCATTGGAAAGAATTTTTTTATATTAATCTTAATTATTAAAATACATTTCCTTTCACTAATGTCGAAAAATCGAGAAAAGAAATTAAAAATCTTTTAAAAATCGCTAGTGGACAAAATTTACCATTACGAGAGCTAAGGTAAGTGTACCAGTAGTGGGCCACGTACCAATAGTGGGCCACCAGTTATCAAAGTTGAAAAACAAGTTTCCTAGTCACCCCTGCCAGATAACAAACTAACTATTGATTGGCTGGAACCCTTATCTATTATCAGACAAAGGGACAACTTCAGTATTCTGTTAGTTTTAGGTAGATTTCGTATGAAATACTACCTATTGCATTGTCTCCCATGTTGGAATTTCTGAAAAATTTTTGCGGATCTACACGAATCATGACTCCTAGACCCCAAAACTACCATCAGTAAAAAAGTTTATATATATATCTATCTATCTATCTATCTATCTATCTATCTATCTATCTATCGGTGTATATCACTTTCTTCTAGACACGATAACTTCCATAATTATGCTCAGATCTTCATCAAAATTTTACATAAAATCAAGGGGCATAAAATCTCGGTTAAGTTCGTTAATGGGCAAAATCGGACCAAGGGGGTGGAAGTTAGGAGGGTTTTTGTGAAAACAGAAAAAACGCGATAACTTTTTAATTAAAATAGATATCGAATCGGTTTAAAGTTTATATTACTTCTAAAAAATTAGGAAAAAGTTTATGCGTGACAGATTTTTGATAAAATTAAAAATGGGCTCAAGGGGCGAAAAAAACATGGTTTTTGGGAGAAAAAAATTCATAACTTCGTCAATTCTCAAGATATCAAATCCAACTAAATTTTATATAAATGTACTCAATATTATCTAAAACTTTTGTATTTACAAGTTTTTGATAGGACCAATTTTTACCGATGAAAAAAATTAAAAACGAAAAGAAAAAGGGGGGAGAAAAAAGAAAAAAACCCATAACTTACTCAATGCTTAAGCAATTAAATCTAATTAAATTTATTTTATATCTTCACAATAATATCTACAACTTTTATATTGACAAGTATTTCATAGAACCAATTCTTATAGCAAAAATAAATTAAACAAAAATAGGAGTTGGAGAAAAAACCTCAAATCCAAACTGCTTATATTCTGACTCATTTTAAAATTCATTTTTGATTTTAAACGCATCCAAATGACAGATCCTCTTATTTAGCAACTATATAATGCGACTTATTGGCCAATTTTTTGATAAAGGCAGAATATATTTTTAAAAAGGCTGCCAAAAAAGGTATTTTGAACAGATTTCCCGAAGTTTTCATCATTAAAAAATTCATTAAGTATAACAAATTGCGTTTTTCATGAGTCATTTTTAAGTTCATTTTTGCTCTCAAACCCATTCAATTTACAGGTCCTATTATTTAGGAACTATATAATTTGACGTATTGGCCAGTTTTTTGATAAAGGCAGAATATATTTTTTAAAAGGCTGCCAAAAAGGGTATTTTGAACAGAATTTCACGAAGTTATGGTGATTAAAATTTGAGGAAATTTAAGAAATTGCGTTTTTACCGAGTCATTTTCAAATCTTTTTTTGTTCTCAAACGCATCCAATTTACAGGTTCTTTTATTTAGGAACTATATAATGTGACGGAGTGGCCAGTTTTTTGATAAAGGCAGAATATATTTCAAAAAAGGCTGCCAAAATGGGCACTTCGTACAAAATTTTCCAAAGCGAGATGATTAATGAACTGTGGGTATTCAGGTTATTTTATGACTCATTTTTAAATCCAATTTTGCTCTGACACGCATTCAATTGACAGTTTTTTGTTACTTAGGAACTATATAATGTGCGTATTCGTCGATTTTTTGATAAAGGGTGAATATATATATTTTAAAAGCTGTCAAAGTAAGCACTTCGCAAAAAAATTTCCCAAAGCGATCATGATAAAAGAATTGAGGTTGTATTCAAATAAGAAATTGTTTATTTTATGACTCATTTTTAAATTCAATTTTGCTCTCAAACGCATTCAATTGACAGTTATTTGTTATTTAGGAACTGTGTAATGTGCCGTATTGGTCAGATTTTTGATAAAGGCTAAATATATATTTAAAAAAATCTGTCAAAGTGGGCACTTCGCACAAAATTTCTCAAAGCGATCTTGATTAAAGAATTGTGGATGTATTAAAATAATAAATTGGTTATTTTATGACTCATTTTTAAATTCAATTTTGCTGTCAAACGAATTTAATTAACAGTTTTTTGTTATTTAGGAATTATATAATGAGCATATTGGTCAATTTTTTAAATAAAGTAAGAATATAATTCAAAATATATTGCCAAAATGGGCATTTAAGTAAAGATGGGCTTTTTTTTTTTTTGAGATGAAAACTTTTCGAAATCTACCTCCGCCTATAGGCCATGCCGAAAGGGATTTTTTTGAGTTGGAAGGGTGTTTCTCTTCCAGTCTTAAAATACAAGGATTTTGTGGCTCATTCTTACTGCTTTCCTTAAGAGGTAAGTTTTCATTCAATATTTTTTTCTTGAAAAGTATATTGAATTTTATATAAAAATGTCACATTTCTAACACACTATATAAATGAATACTTTATTCCTTATGCTTAAAAGGTATAAAACTATCATATTTTTAAGTTTGGGTGGTGGCCCACTTCTGGATAATTAAATTTCAAGTTGTTCCCGTAGTGGGCCACTACTATATCCCAGAAGAATCTGAAGTGAAAGAGGAACAATTTATACTTGTCTCAATAATCGGAGGAAAAAGAAATACAGAAAAATATGTGTATTTGTGTGTAATTCAAGAAATTAAAGAAATAATATTTTTTCAGGGACTGAAGTCAACAGGAAGTAAAAAAGACTTTATCATTAAGGAAAATGATGTCTCTAGCATAAATTTTTCCGATATAGTTAGAGTGGTACCGCAACCAGAATTCAGGCAAACAGATAGTCTGCTTTTGTATTCTTTTTGTAAAAAAATGGCTGTAAAAGAAAAATAAATGCAGTTAAATTTAAATCCCACTCACATTATTATTTTTTCTTTCTTTCTTTTTTTTTTTTTTTTTTATAAATGTAATATAGTTTTGCAATTATTTCAGCATTTAATTACCCTTATTATTATGTATATCTTATTATTTATCAGTACTGCAAAATAACAAATAGGGCAGATATTTTTTTAAAGTTATAAAAGAGTATGGTTCGAACAGTCTGGTTTCGAACCAGACTGTTCGAAAAACTAAAGAGAAGCTGAAATTACTTTACGTAATCATCAAAACTTCTAAATATGATTTCATTATTGTGTATATTTAAGTGTAGAAATGAAAAAAAAATTATAACCTCTGTACAGTACACATTAAACTTAAGAATGGAGTGGCCCACTTTTGGGGGGCCCACTACTGGAGCATCAGAATTTTACTATGCCCACTTACTGGAGCATAGAGGAAGGTAACATTTTTTATTTTTTTCTAAAGAATATATTTTTAAAATTTTAATGTTTATTCTGATACGTGAAGGTAAGGACTAGGCTAAAAATATATATGTTTTTTGGAATTCACTAACATATTAATAATAATTAGACAAATGTCCTTAAGTGGCCCACTACTGGTGCATTTACCTTAAAGCATTTTTCGCAGGAATTGACTTCCGAATATATATAAAAAACAATCGGCGCGAAAAGTGAAATAATACAAAAAATCCCATTGAAAATCGCAGGAGACAAAATTTAATATGTTTGTCATAAAAGAGAATCCCTTTATGGATGTGAATATATCACCGCAAAATGTAAAATCAGGCTAAAAACTGATTTTTTTTTAAAAATAGTGATATACAAAATATACTACATTAGACTGAAAGTTTAAAACATTTTTTACGAAGAAAAAAAAAAAAAAGACTGCTGCAGAATGGAAAACCCCACTAAAATGGGACACTAAAAATCGGTATTTTTTTTTTTTAATGTGGAAGACAACTTTTACTATATGAGTTTTAAAGTTTAAAACCTAATTCTTAATTAACAAATTACATACAATGAATTATATATTAAATATACATTACAAGTAAAATATATTTTTTTTTTTTTTTGTACAAATTTACCAAAATTTGGAAAGAACTTTATTTTGGCACTTTTAATGAAAATACGAAAAATCCTCCTCCCCTCCCAAAAAAGTTTACCATGTTTTAAAAAGTAAAAGGAGGTTTTTTTAAAACCCTAGTACGGGTGGAGGGGGGGGGGGGATCAGAATTTTTTAAGAAGGTCAAATGGGGTATCGTTTCGTATGGGTTTTTTTTTCAATTCTGCCTTTTTTTAGTACTATTAATTTAATTCCTAGTTAGCTGTTTTTATTTAATTTTATAAATGATAATTAAGTATGTATATATATATATGTGTGTGTGTGTGTGTGTAATACATATAATTATACGGTTTAATGCCGCAATCGCAACTTTTTCCCTATTTCTAATCTATGACTTAGAATGGTTTGAAAAGTCAAACCTAACCCCCCCCCCCCCATCTTTGTTGAAATTTATCTCTAAAACTATCAAACAAAAACACCAGTATCCCCTTTCTACGTTTAACTGTTGGGGGGTAACAAAGGTCAGCTCTAAGGGTCAACTGTAACTCTTAGATGTCAAAGTGTAATCAATCACTTCGGGGTAGAAAAGGAAAATCGTTTTTTTACAAAGCATTGAGGTTGTACCAATTCATGATTGTAAACCCTGTCGTTGTGATTGTAGCTCTTTGCTTTACTTATATTAGGAAAAACATTGCATATAAATATGTTGAATTTTAAATAGAAGAAATGCTCTTTAATGTTGATAAAGGTAAAATAGTTTGATTAAAAAATGCTTTACAGAATTAGAATTTTTAGTATTTTAACAATCTTTTTCACGCATGTTTTTCGTATTTTTTAAGTTTATATTTCCAATTTTATTTTTAAAATTCTTAATTCATTTAAAAATCTCGACTCATTTTACTTCATATTTCAGAAAAGAAATTTAGTTACCACTTTTTTTTTTATAATTTTTAAAAAGCACTAATAATATTTCCTTTCCACAAACACACAAATACTAAAAAAAAAAAAAAAAAAAAAAAAAAAAAAAGACTACAAAAAAATCTATATTCTAATATTTGAATAACATTATATGTGAAAAAAATTACATCATTAAATATTATAACATTGAATTGCCATCAAAAGCTTTGTACTTTTTTTTCTTTTTATATAAATAAATTTTGAATATATAAATAAAGACAGTATAAATACCGGTTTCAATAAATTTTTGTTGTGGTAATATCTGAGTTACTTTGGTTTTATTTGTAAAAGTATATATATATATATATATATATATATATATATATATAATACCATTAAAAGTAGACAAGATATATATATATATATATATATATATATATATATATATATATATATATATATATATATATGGGTGATTCTCAAAATAGGGGACAATTTCAAAAGTGAAATCTTAAAAAAATTACTGTTAGCAAAATTTCTGAAAAAAATAAGTGTTGTTAATATAGTATTAGGTATACTTTACATGTAGTCAGCAGAGCTAAATATTTAAAAATTAACTTAAAAAAATAATTAGTATTTTTTGAGCCATGCTAATGACAAAACAAATTGCATGGAAAAAATATATTAAGAAATTTTTATTTTCTTCCTGTTTAAATATTTTTTTCTATATTTATTAGCCTTCCTTTTCCGCAAATGGTTTCCATTTTTACATATATACATATAAGGAGAATAAAAACATTACCATAGAGCAAACTTTGTTTACATGAGCAACATTCTGACACTAACAATGTAAGAAGCTGTCTTAGTGATTTTCTGACAGATTTAATGCATATTTTAGGGATAATAAATGTAATACCTAAATTTATATGTAAAATTAAACTTTATAAAAGATGCAATATAAGCAATGGTTACATTTATGCACATAGGAGTCTTTAGCATGGAGAGAAAAACCATGCTAAATGACACTGGTATTTGTCCATGCTAATGACAAATTTTAATTTAAATGTGATTATGAGCCATAATATAATCACAATGCAATAGTCCTTTCTGGGGCTTTTTAAAACACAAAAGTCCTATGCAAATAAGTAAAATAAAAATTTTAATTATAAAATAAACATGAAAATTATTATCTATTCTAATGACATACAATTGATGTACGCCCCTAATATTTAACTTCTATTCTCAAAATACAATACATGCTTCTATTTTCAGGCTGGAATAAAATGGCTACTTGTTGCCATGGAGAAACTTTATATTTTGAAACTATTGTCATATGTGAAAACGAAATTTTTATTAATAACCAGCTGTTATAGTATGACCTTGTTTTGAAAATAGAATATGGAGGACAAACTTTAATTCTTTTTTTATATACTATAATTTTATTTTTAAAAAGAAATTTATTGGATAAATCCTCTCCTTGATTAATTTAAAGAAAGAATAACATTCGTTTTATTTTATAAACATGGTATTATCTCTTGAAAAAGCTAGTATATACAAGGCACAGCTGCTGTGGACATCCATGCTAATGACATTTTGAACATTTATTCTGTTATTTTAAGGCGTTTTTAACTAAAAAGTGAGTAATTCTTGAGTGCAAATAAGAATAATATTAAGACAAACATATCTAAATATAAAAACATGACAGAAAACCTCTCAATTTTTTTTGTATGCCGAAAGACATAAATTGTCATCTATTTTGAGAATCACCCATATATAATTCTAGTACATCAAATGCGATTTAAAAACACTATTGAAAATTTGCATTTTTACATAAACAAATCAAGTTGAGTTCAATAAAACAATGTTATTAGGATTGTCTGTTTTCATTTTCAAACTTTAATAAATGCTAAAAAATGCAAATTAAAGCTAAAGTAAAGAAAAAAAATGTTGTATTTTAAAACACATTTCACACTTGCTCATCAAAAGGGGGGGGGTAGTCAGAATTAAACCTCCTTCAAGAGCTAAAACAAATGCAGAAATTACCGTTCATATCAATGGTTAGTAAATGAAATTAGCCACTTTTATGACTAACTAATGCTAGTAGTAGTAGTTTTAGCTTATTCGCAGTACGCCATATTGTAGAATCAAAATCTATTCAACAACCGTAGTTTCTTTAAACGGCAAATATTGCATTATTTTGTTTATTCGCTAAAATTTCTGAAAATCTAGTCTTTTTCGGGTGGGAGTGGAGGGGAGGGGGATGCCGCATCAATTTTGATCGGATAACTAGAAATTATTTCAATTTCGAAATAATTTTAGAGAATATAAGAGATAAGAAATAATATAAGAGATAATTATTTCAATTTTGATAACTAGAAAATTATTTCTTTTTTTCTTAAAAACCGTACAGTAAGTGAGGGTAGAGGTCTCCACGGGACCGGCCCAAGGTCCGTTACCCGGCCCGGCGGAATTTTTCCAAATTTTCTAATGAGCCGGGCTGGCGGAATTAGATTTTTTTTTTCAGTGGGATGGGCCGGATCGACAAACGGACCGGACCGGCAGAAAAATTGAAAGGACCATACGGGCCGGACCGATAAAGAAATTTAGCGGGCCTGCCGGTCTGTTTTAAAAATTTCGGTGCAAACGATAAACTATGAGCTATTTTCAATGAATATGACTTTAACGAGAATAAGTATAAATGTGCGACACAAGCTGATATCAGTTTGACAACATGAACACAGAAATATAACTTGTACAGTGCAGAGATAGGCATCGGACAGTTACATTGTGGCGAATTCGAGCTTAATATTTTTTTAGCAGATTCCTATCAACCCGAGCTCAGGTTTGCATTGTTTTTCTATATATAAGCGAGCCTGGACGGACTAGACTTCAAGACTTTCTCAAGATGTGTAGGGGCAGACAACAGGATTTGTAAAATTATTAATAGCGATAAAAAACTTATGTTAACGTAATCTTTGGAAACATACTTCTTCATGGTTCTTAAATTCACTTTTCAAAAACGCAAAAGAAAAGTTTGACACATTTTTTGACTAATATTTAACTGACAAGCCTGACTATTGCAGGTGTTTGGAATCGGATAGAGTTTTTCATTTTGAGTAAATAAGATACTTGTATATATTTTTGAGATATGAGAGATTCGTGTCACATGGTTGCGCATTTTTCTCCCTTCTTATGCTGTCGCTTCCGGAAATTCTATACAAAACGCTAACCTTGATATTATTTTCTTAATTGCTTGTATCAAATAATGGATATCGCTATTCGATTATGTAGTTTCTGAATAAAAACACCTGCTAATGTTATGAGTTTACAAAAAAGAAATGAATTCAGAAATGTATATGAAAGTAGTTCCTTCGGATTTGAAGAAATCTTTAATAAATTGACGTAGAAATATTTTCATAAATATACTCATATTATACGGCTTCAAAAGTTATGATGTTTTTAACTTTCTTTTATACCCTTTATTCCAAACCATATATTTTTTCTAATGAAACTTTAATTAAATGTTGAAAGTCAAAGAATCGAAGTAATCATTAATGTTGCTGTTGGACGTTCCTCTCAGCCCGCACAACTTTGAAGAAAGTCCGTAGTAGTTATAGCTGCCACCACCGATATTATTAGGTGATATCGGTCACCCACTGTGAGGATTGTGTAAATGAACACCGACGCTGTCAATTAACTGAATTAACCGTTTATTTATACTATATGTACACAAGAAATGCACTATTTACAATTATATACAGATACAACTAGGATATAGGTGATCCGGTTCAACGTTAAATTAAATACAGTAAACGTTTGGCTGTGTACTGTTCAAATTACACCTTCTCCCTCACACTCAATGCACGTTAGATTCACTTTTCCGGAGATCAATTTCGAATCTCCCAACACATGGATACTCGGCCTACGCTATTCGGCCCAGAGCACTACACGCCGGGATGTCTGCATCCCTTGCTCTCCAGATACGAACTGCCTACGCTCTCCGACACAGAGAACTCTCTGCAAGGACCTCTGTCCTACACTGCTCTCTAGGTACGAGCCCAGATACGAACTGCCAAAATCTCAGACAAGCCTTGCTCTTCTCAAATCACTGCTTTCCCCCCAATGTACTTCCCCCTGTGGAGCTTCTCCATTGGGCGCATTCCACATTGCTTTCTTGATTCGTGGCATGTTCCTTGTTTGCTCATCATTCACATACATCGCTGACGGATGAACACTCCTCTCGGCAATATTCTCTTTCTTACTTCACCACCTGTACATGATCACCTGTCAATTCTCATTTTAACAAAGAAAGAATGTCACCTTGAAAATTCCAGTACACAGCCAGTACAATGCATAGAATATTAAGATAGAGAAATAACAGAAATTCCAATCTGTAGCAGATGTTTGCTCAGAACCTGACAGTTGTTATTGTGTATTTTCTGTAAAATATACTCTGAAATCATCCCATAAAAATATATACAGTATTCTTTAAAAAAATCTTAATTAGAAGATAAAAACTGAATTTTTTGGAAATAGTAGAAATTGTGTCCGGCCAGGTGAGATTTTTTTTCTGATTTTGTGTACGGGTCGGGTCGAACTTTTTAGTTTAACATCGGGCCGGGTTTCCATCGGGTCCGTGCCTTAAAATTTCAACCCGTGCATACCTCTAAGTGAGGGTCGGACACTGCGATTCTGTATGTTTACGCAAAAGCTTTATAAAATTTTTCACATTTATTGAATTAATAGAATAAACAACAGTATCAAAACTTACGCAGTTTTTTCCCCCCCATTATCATCACGTTATTGTTGTGAGTTTATCAGCATTTTTTAAAACATTAACTAAACAAGACTGAACAAGATTGAACAAGTAAGAAAAATCATGCGTTAAGCATAGATTATGAAGCACTTTCCAACACTTCATGAAATCTTTAACAAAACATTGTTATTTCAAGAAATAACAATATACCCAAATAAACAATAACAATATAGCCAATATACCCAAGTATGTATCCCAGTACTTTTAAACAGCCCTGTATTTCATCTGTCAGTTGATATAATGGGAAAATTTAGTTTAGCAAGGAAATGCACAATAGCTTGAAATTTATTTTTCAGCAATTGATATTATTAGATGGAAACATACTTGAATACTTCTGTTCTGCCCTGTAGTTTACCTTGTACCTTTAATACACGTCAGGATAAAGCTAAAATTTATTTTTAATTGAAATACTCTCAAAACAATTGAAATCACATTCTCATAAATTATAATTCATAGGCGTCCATGTAACGAATTCTTTGCGTGGCCCTGTATATCCTTTTATCTATATTCTGCAAACATTTCTCAGTAAAATGAATGCAATTCAACGTAAAAATGCATAACATAGTTAAGAGCCACGTTTAAGTAATCTACGCTCATATTCAGTAACGTTGGCGAACTCTTTTGGGTAGCTCTATATATCAACCATAACATTTGTGCACACCATATAATGTGCATATATTTAGTGAAACCTAAACGCGAATATCATAATTAAAATGCATTTCATCCCTCCATGAGCCATCATCGGACACATATACGGTACTTCGGAAAGATTATACTATTTGAAATCTTTTGTATGGCCCTGTAAATGCTATGTACTTCATATTATGCAAGACGGTATCGTGTGATTTATATTAAGCTTCAGTGAAATCCATCAATTTTACTATACATAAAACAGTTTAATATATTTAAAATATGTCGCACGCAATTCCCTCTTTAACATTATCTAATGAAATTCTTTTGTGCGGCTCTGTAAATGAATAATAGCTATATTTTCACTGCATACATTACACAATGCATATTTTAGTGCACTTTGCGAATCCATATGAATAGGAGTATGTTTGACTGCGTGTAACACCTTTAAAATTCATTTGAACGATTTTACACCATAGGCCTTAATGTAATGGAAAACTTTTGTCTATCCCTGTAAATAAATTAATCATGGTGGAAACTTCATTTTCAATAGGGTTCGTGCTAGGGTAAATATCAATAATGTATAAAATTTTCATAGCAATCCGAGTATAATTACGGGATTAGAGCGCGGCCAGACGGACAGACGGACTGACATACCGAATGCATAAGCACTTTTCAACTTTGTTGGAAAGTGCTAAAAAGAAGATATTATCTCTTTTTTCCTCAATTGTAGCAATATGATGTTGAAAAAATTAGAAAATCATCTTTTTATAAAGTTTGTAACCAAAACAAAAAGGAGTTAGATTTCTATCTGAGATTCAGCAAGATAAATGCATATTGTCTAACACTTTTACGCATGGCCAAAACTACAGGGGCTAGAGGACATGTGTCCTGGGTGCCAGAAGTTCTGGTGTAGCCAGGATTTCGTTTCGGGGCGGGGGGGGGGGTCCAATTTTTTTTCAGGTTATGTACATAGTAAAATTTGTCAAGATAAAAGCACAAATATTGGTGAAAAATTCTGTTTTCCACAGGTTTTCGTCTTAGCAGATGTAATTGTAAACTCTTCTTTTAGAAAGCATTTTATTGAAAGCTTTACTTTGGTCTGCGCATATCCTAATAGAAACCTTCAGTACACTAAAATTTTTAACTTCTCCTTCCCCAAAATATATTATAATGTACTATTTAAGCCCTAGAACATAATATTTTGCATTACATTACTTCGCCATCGACTTTCAAGATTAATTAATATATTAGGAAAAGCTAACAATAAGCTAAATATGATTGGGTCGGCACAACTTGGTAGAAAGCGAGACGAAAGAGGCACCAAACACCTATTTTGATAGTAATATCACGTCACCGAATTGCTGCTTGAAATTTTGACACTTTACACACATCGACTAGTACAATACAAATGTTTCAGTCTGCCTCATAATATCTTGGTACATGATGAGCTGAGTATGGTGCCAATTCCCAATTTTGATGTACCATCACTTCATCGAGTCGCGACTTGATAACTTATGACAAAATTTCAAGCTATAACTGAATGATGTGATAGTATTGTCAAAATAGAGGATTAGCGCCCCATTCATGTCGCTTTGTATAGAGTTATGCCGAAGCAGTCATTTTTTTCTTATTGTTATAAGCTTTTCCTAAACCACTGATTCATCTTGATAGTCAAAGGCGAAGCAATACATATTGCAATGTAATGAAAAATATTATGTTTATAAGATAGTTATTGTAAATTGACTTTTTTTCTGTTATAAATTTTAGTCTTAAAAGAGTTTCTACCAGCGCAAGTAGATCAAAACTTCTTAAAATACGTTATTTTATCTTTAATTTGGCATCAATCTCATCTCGTAACTTGATGACGTGATAGTGACGTCAAAATGACGAGTTGGCGCCCGCTATTGCTAATATCGTAATAAGAAATACCGAAGCAGATTAGTTATTTCTTAATCTACACCTAGTATTATTGTCCTACATCAAGATTTTATATCGTAACTCGATTACGTAGTCACTCTTTCGTCAGCAGTCATTCGTGTCGCCGCCGCCCGCTTTATATGAATTCCCATACAATTAAATTTCCAAAAAAATTTGTCTGAAAGGGGATTTTCACAACTCTTTAATGAAGTAAAGTAAAACTTGTAAAAGTGGAATATTCATATAACGGAATCCTGTCTCATAAACGTACATTCTAAAATGCATGTTTCTAGAGAGTGAATAGTCACTCCTTTGAAAGAGTGTCTTATGCTCTCACGCTTAGAGAGAATATTCACTCTAAGCGGTATGTGAACATAGTATGTATTGATATTATTCACCAGCCAATCAGAACAGTCTTGTCTACGAAGCATAAATTTGTGATCAGATTAAAATCTGGGGTATATTCGAGGAGAATAAATGTAAATAAAGCGGGAAAAATTGCTTTAAGAAATTAAGGATAGAAGGCTTTGCAACGAAAATTGCAGTCTTTGGGTCAAAAAGAAAAAAGGTTCTATTCGTTCTTGTTTTTCATAAAAAGACGATTATAAGGAGGTTAATTCTTTAAAAGCGGTAATGTGGTAAATTGTACCAGAATGACATTTATTTATTATTGATAGTGTAAAATGATAGATATAAAATTCTACTTAAATAATTTAAGCTAATAGTCTATTATAATAGATATATATGTAATAAAATAAAAAAAAATTGCGCCATTTTTTTGTTCTCTCTTAGCTTCAATTCTAAATTTGTGGAAGATATTTCAATCTTAGTTTCGTAACTTGTAACAGCTAAAATTCTTTTTCTTACTTTAGTTATTAATAAATTATTTCTTGCTTCTCAAAAAGGCGGGAGGTATTTCGTAAGCTTTTTACTTTCTGGAATATTCCTGGGATTTTAATTTTATTTTTTATTTTTAACATCGCGTGACAGGTGTTACTACGCGTTGCTAAAGGGCTGGTTCTTCCGAGGAAAAAATATAGTTCTTGCCAAGGACCGCCTGCTACGACCAATTAGAATTGATCATTTTTGTCCGTTTGAGGCTCGAGTTCATCCTAATTGGTTTTTTGAAATGATTGACGCGGAGTAGGAGGGCGCTAGTTTTGTCGTGAAAATGATTTTTTCATTTGGTCTTTTTTAGGAGGTTAGAATGCGATCGATTTTTAAAATATTAGGATGCTGTTTCTTTTTCCCCGAAAAATTCTAATATCTTGGAATGCAGCTTAATCACGAAGTTTTGGAATATTTGATGACCAGGCCAAGGTGAATGTGGGGAAGAACTTACGTAGTTTATGAGTTAATAAATAAAGGAATTGAAAGACTCATGGATTTTGTTTTTATAATGGGGAAATTCCCCAATGCAACTCTTCCACTGCTTGCCAACTGTCGGAGCGACTACTCTGCTCGTGCTGCTGCTGATACTTAGAAGTAACATTCTTAGGAGTTTACGGAACATAGCCTTCGTCGAATTATTATTACACATTTTAGCCGGTAGGATGGAGATGAACCGGCGTTCGATTTTTGAATAAGAATTAACGAGCTCATCAACTACAAAATGAACCTTTGTATGAAAATTGCTTCACAACGCTGTTTGTGTTTGCCATGTTCGATGAACGATTACTCGGTGAAACATCTGTTATGATGGTTTTGTTCTGAGACGCATCTAAATCTACAAAGTAATGCCACTGGTGTTGCAAGGAATGCTGTCGAAAGAAAAAAAAAAGATCCCAGATAAATAGGAATCTTTAATACGATCTTCATCAGAGCTTAATGATAAGGAAGAATCCTGTGAAAAAAAAGAAAAATCATAGGAAATATGTTGTAAAATTTTATTTGTGATCATTGTTGGCACCTACAGGAGGGAAATTCTTTGTTTGTGAAATATGTCTCACAGTATTTTTTTTTTTCATAATTAACATCTACGAAGTCATCTACTGATTATTACAGATAAAGAACACCTGCACGACAAATTTCAACATCATTTACTTTTATTTATTTATTACTGTATTTTCTAGGTAAAAGTGCAGAAATATTATGATAAATTTTCATTTCATAATAAATGAACACTTCATCACGATTGCGAAACCACGGTTGATACCATCGGTAATATAAGCTAATTGAAATTTGCACCTGTGAGTCGTATCTACGAAGTGCTTTATTTTTGTTTATTTTAATAAATTTTAGGTATTTGAACAAGGCCACATCGAGGTGTCTGTAAGTTATTATTTATTATTTTATTTGTTTATTGATTAAGAAATTTTAATAATAATTTCTTTGTTTAAATTCTTGACTTTTTTTTTCTCTTTTATTACAGATATTAAAAAATAAATTTGTTCTTAATTTATAATTAATTGAAATTTTCTGCTCATAGAAATTTTATTTAGTTTTAAAGGTGTTTTTTAAATCGAAAGATGGATTATTTTGTTCTTAAAAAATACTCTGTTGCTAAATTTATTTTCCACACGTAAAGAAAAGTATTTTTGTTCTTAAAATTATTTGTTATTTCCCCTGTATGGAAAACCGATATTTATTATTTTATTATTTTATTACTTATTTATTTATTATTTATTTATTTCACATGAATTCAAACAGAATTGATTTATTTATTATTTATTATTTTTATTGTTATTTATTGAAGTATTTGAAGTATAGTAATTGAATTTTAATAATTGAAGTATAGCATTTAAATATTTTCCATATGAATTATCCTTCTTTCATGTTATTAAGGTCAGGATTAGTAAAAGAAGAAAAAATGTCAGAAAATAAACTTGATATTGTCCCTTTTGACTTTGAGTCAGGCATGGACATTTTTAAGTGGTTTAAACACTTTGATAATGAATGTTCTGGAGAAAAAAAAGATAATGAGTGGAAAAAACAAAATCTTTCAAAATATTTAAAGCGGGAAGCGCTAAAAGCTTATATAAATGATTGTTTGGATTGTGCTACTTATGAGGAAATTGTCGAGATTTTAACTGAAAAATTCATTAAGATTAGAATTCCAAAATTTTCTGAGTTTACCTCCTTAAAGTTGAATGATCTAAGTGATTTGAATTCTTATTTTAGAAAGAAAGTTGAGATTGGAAGGCAACTTCAGCTTGGGGAAAATTTAATTATACAGGGATTAACTGATGGACTTCAGCCGGAGTATCAAAATTGTTTGATGGTTAACCCTCCTTCCAATACTCGTGAATGGTTTCGCATTGCTAAACAATTAGCAGCGATTCCATAGAAGGCAGATTACCAAAATAATAAAATGGACATTAGAAGGTTTTTTCATTAAACCACTCGTCAGAGTTGCATAATTTAATGAAAAAGCAAAAGCATCCAACCAGTTTCTGTTATGGAACGTGCTAAAAGCTAAGACATTCGTTCCACAATGCACCCGACAGGCTGGAAGCAATTTACTATGACAAATTAGTAAAAAGATGCTCATTGAAGAAAAAAAAACAATGACAAAATAACAATAATATAATATTCCTTAAAAAAAAGCATATATATACTAAAATATTTACCATACCTAAATCCTATCAAGATGAGTTCAAGTGAATCCACATATACTTTTATAAATATAACCAAAGTAATTCAGATATTACCATTCAATAAACCAATGAAACCAGTATTTTTACAATCATCTTATTGAAAACAGTTGAAATTTGAAGTGAAATAGAAGGTAGATTACCAAAATAATAAAAGAAACATGGATAAATGGACATTAGAAGGCTTTTTCATTCAACCACTCGTCAAAAGTGCATAACTTAATGAAAAAGCAAAAGTATCCAACCAGTTTCCGTTATGGGACGTGCTAAAAGCTAAGAAATTCGTTCCACAATGCACCCTACTGGTCGGATTTTAATTTACTGTTACAGATTAGGAAAAAAGATATTCATTGAAGAAAATAAAAACAATATGACATAATAACAATAATATAATATTTCTTAAAAATTATATATATACTAAAATATTTACCATACTTATACCTAGTTTGATGTGTAGTTCAAGTGAAACTCAGTTAAGAGTTAAAGTGGATATAAATTACATGCGACTCTGTAGCAGGTAAGGTTATAGTCACAGTTATAAGTTGTATAGATAATAAAATTAAAATTGTAACAATAATTTTATTAAAAAATTAGCAGATCATATATTATACCATAAATAGTCATTATACATTTAGCAAAAAAAATTGCTACTGTTAGTGGTATATTTTTTAACAATTATTAATATTACAATATTAATTATTTAACTAAAAGATATGTTACTACAACTGCAAGTACAAAATACAAAAAAAAAGTTTTTTAGTGCTGCCATCTATATGATTAATATATTAATTAAATTATATATTGATAGTGCTGTCATCTATATTTTATTGATTAAGATAAATATTATCGGAATAAAAAAAATTATTTTAAAGCTAAAAAATTTTTAAGAATAATTTCTATTCTAATATTTTACAAATAATTTCTTTAAGACAAATGCAATAGACAACCACATCTTATCTCAATAACTTGATCATTTTTAAATTATGCAGATTAATTTTAGGTAAACATAAATTTTAATTCTATGTGTAAAGTTAAGTATTTTTTTAATATAAATGTATAATAATTAACCATTGCGTATTATCCAGACAATACCGCGATCCTCCGTAATCCAATATCTAACCCACCCATCCATCCTATTATACACATTTTTTAATTTTTTTGCATTTGTAATTTTTTTGTATTATCTTTATTTTTTTATACATTTTTTACGCAATGTGTTAATTAGTTTTAAGATCATATACTAACTTATTACATATTAAAGATTATAGGGTGTTTCGCTACCAGACCGACAAACTTTGAGGGGTGATAGTAAACATAAAGACAAACATTATTAAATAGGAAACCATGGGGCGCAAACGTCTTCTGTAGGACCTAGAGGCTATTAAAGTTTAAGGTCCAAAAATTCAAACGCTGATAAAAATTATAAAAAAGGGTCGATTTGTTTGCGGTTTTCTCTAAAATCATTCTTTATATCACGATTTTTAATTTTTTTAATTTTAAAGGTTGAGTTCAAAAATTGTCGATAGAGGGCGCTTTAGACTTTAGAGTAACGAACAAATACTTTTTGCCGTTCTTTTGTGCATGGGGTTGAAACTATTCTAAAGTTTAGACCTTAAGTTAAATTTTAAGCCCAAAATCGGAAACACAGGGATCGGTTAACTAGCGAAAATTTAACTGTGAACCGAGGGGGAGATTTTAAACGCTCATAAACATTGGACAAACTAATCGATTTTGTTGCGGTTTGCGCGTAGGACGTTCCCTTGGTAGTTATTTTATTCAAAATGACGTACAGCTTTCATGTCCTCATTTTTTGATAGAAGGCGCTTCCGACACATGTCCGACATTTCAATGGTATTACTCCTCGGTGTTTTAATACCAGACCACCATACTTCCTGGAAGTGTAAGGGATGCAAAGACGACTCGGAATCACACAGGAATGTAACGTTGAAAATTGCTTTTTTGCATGTTACGTTTAAAAAAAAGCAGAGAAAAAACAACAGAAACAAGCAGAGAAACACCAACATGTTAAAGTGACAGAACAAAGTTTATTTAAAGATTTTACTGCAAAAAGTGTTCGAAATTACGATCAGAAAAAGTCCGGCAAACTTGAAAGCGGCAGTAGATGGCACTGCGATTTTCTTGCGGTACATTGCGCTGAACGGTAATGCGCGTGAAAGTCTCTCTCTCGTTGCGCAGCTCTATGTGGTTCCAGCACGATCGGGCTCTTCCACATTTTACCAATGATGTTCATCGATACCTCAACGTAACATATGGACAGCGGTAGATAGGTCGTGGTGCCCCGGTTTATTGTCCTGACAGATCACTGGACTTATCAAGTATGAGCTTCTTCTGCTGGGGTCACATGAAAAGTTAAGTGTGTGAGAATCCCGTACCATCAATTAAAGACTTAGCAGCTCGTATTTCTGTAGCTTCCGGAAATCTATCAAAGATTCCAGGAATCTTTCAAAGCGTGAGGAATTACATGCGACGCCGCTGTCAAGCATGTCGAATTACTTTTGGTCGTAATTTCGAACATCTTTTCTAGTAAAACCTTTAAATAAACTGTTTTATGTCATATTAACATGTTGTTGTTTCTCTGCTTGTTTCTGTTGGGGTTTTTTTTGTTTGCTTCCTTTAACCATAACTCGCAAAAAAGACATTTTCAACGTTGCATTCCTATGTGATTCCGAGTCGCTTTTGCATCCCTAACACTTCCTGGAAGTATGGTAGTCTGGTAGTAAAACACCCAGGAGTAATGCCATTGAAATGTCGGACATGTGTCGGAAGCGCCCTCTATGAAAAAATGAGGACACCACAGTTGTATGTCATTTTGAATAAAATAATTACAAAGAGAATGACCTACACGCAAACCACAAGAAAATCGATTAGTTTGTCCAATTTTTATGAGCGTTTAAAATCTCCCCCTCGGTTCACAGTTAAATTTTCGCTAGTTAACCGATCTCCATGTTTCCGATCTTGTGCTTAAAATTTAAGTTAGTCTAAACTTTAGAATAATTTCAACCAATTCAATATTTATGAACAGCCCTGTATTTGACCTGTAGGTTTACATACGAATCATATAATAGGGAAATTTATTTTAGCAAAAAAACTCCAAACAGGTTGAAATTTCTCTTTTAGCAATTTATACTATAGTATTAATTGATAAATGAAGCATACTTAT
Source organism: Maratus speculifer (assembly GCA_964019185.1). NCBI lineage: Eukaryota > Metazoa > Arthropoda > Arachnida > Araneae > Salticidae > Maratus > Maratus speculifer. The sequence goes on from OZ025293.1 coordinate 54,581,539, forward strand.
ATAATTTTGTTCACCCTGTATTTTTTCTAGTATTTTTATAACACGACAGTATTTTGCTAAAATTTAATTCAAACAAAAACATTCTTAAATTAATTAAATTACATTTACAGAAATTATTATCCATATTTGTCCAGAAATTTGTGAAAAATTCTCTGGACTGTTCGAAAGCCATTCCAATAGTAACTTATCAATGCAAAGTTAGTTTGCAAATTTAAAACTCGACACATGGTAGCGATTGATATTTGTAAGTTTAATCTGTTGATAATTCAATTATAGTCTAATTATTTTTCTAATGTTTTTCTTTGAAATAGTTTTTCCATTGCAATTAATCTATTGATAATTCAATTATTGTCTTATTATTTTTCTAATATTTTTCTTTGAATTATGTTTTGAATTGCAATTAATTGGGCAATATAGAAATCAATTTTAGGTTTATCCTGATTTCTATTCAGAAATTAATCGCAATTAATGTGTCTATTTAGCATTGCCCTTGATAATGTGCTGAAGACCACATTTCTAATAATATTCCAATTTGAGCCAACTCCTATGTTTGATATATTTTGTCATTAACGAGTTATTCCACATATTGATGTTGATTTGTAGTATTGTCTAATGGTTCTATGTATATATATATATATATATATATATATATATATATATATATATATATATATCTGTTATAATAGACTATTAGCTTAAATTCTTTAAGTAGAGTTTTATATCTATCATTTTACACTATCAATAATAAATAAATGTCATTCTGGTACAATTTACCACATTACCGCTTTTAAAGAATTAACCTCCTTATAATCTTCTTTTTATGAAAGACAAGAACGAAAAGATTCTTTTTTCTTTTTGACCCAAAGACTGCAATTTTCGTTGCAAAGCCTTCTATCCTTAATTTCTTAAAGCAACTTTTCCCGCTTTATTTACATTTATTCTCCTCGAATATACCCCAGATTTTAATCTGATCACAAATTTATGCTTCGTAGACAAGACTGTTCTGATTGGCTGGTGAATAATATCAATACATACTATGTTCACATACCGCTTAGAGTGAATATTCTCACTAAGCGTGAGAGCATAAGACACTCTTTCAAAGGAGTGACTATTCACTCTCTAGAAACATGCATTTTAGAATGTACGTTTATGAGACAAGATTCCGTTATATGAATATTCCACTTTTACAAGTTTTACTTTACTTCATTAAAGAGTTGTGAAAATCCCCTTTCAGACAAGTTTTTTTGGAAATTTAATTGTATGGGAATTCATATAAAACGGGCGGCGGCGACACAAATGACTGCTGACGAAAGAGTGACTACGTGATCGAGTTACGATATAAAATCATGATGTAGGACAATAATACTAGGAGTAGATTAAGAAATAACTAATCTGCTTCGGTATTTCTTGTTACGATATTATTAGCAATAGCGGACGCGAACTCGTCATTTTGACGTCACTATCACGTCATCAAGTTACGAGATGAGATTGACTGCAAATTAAAAATAAAATAAAGTATTTTAAGAAGTTTTGATCTACTTGCGCTCGTAGAAACCCTTTTAAGACTAAAACTTATAACAGAAAAAAAGTCAATTTACAATAACTATTTTATGAACATAATACTTTGCATTACATTGCAATATGTATTGCTTCGCCTTTGACTATCAAGATGAATCAGTGGTTTAGGAAAAGCTTATAACAATAAGAAAAAAATGACTGCATCGGCATAACTCTATACAAAGCGACATGAATGGGGCGCTAATCCTCTATTTTGACAATACTATCACATCATTCAGTTATAGCTTGAAATTTTGTCATAAGTTATCAAGTCGCAACTCGATGAAGTGATGGTATATCAAAATTGGGACTTGGCACCCTACTCAGCTCATCATGTACCAAGATATTATGAGGCAGACTGAAACATTTGTATTGTACTAGTCGATGTGTGTAAAGTGCCAAAATTTCAAGCAGCAATTCGATGACGTGATATTACTGTCAAAATAGGTGTTTGGTGCCTATTTCGTCTCGCTTTCTTCCAAGTTGTGCCAACCCAGTCGTATTTAGCGTATTATTAGCTTTTCCTAATATATTAATTAATCTTGAAAGTCGATGGCGAAGTAATGTAATGCAAAATATTATGTTCTAGGGCTTAAATAGTACATTATAATATATTTTGGGGCAGGAGAAGTTAAAAATTTTAGTGTACCGAAGGTTTCTATCAGGATATGCGCAGACCAAAGTAATGCTTTCAATAAAATGCTTTCTAAAAGAAGAGTTTACAATTACATCTGCTAAGACGAAAACCTGTGGAAAACAGAATTTTTCACCAATATTTGTGCTTTTATCTTGACAAATTTTACTATATATATAACCTGAAAAAAATTGGACCCCCCCCCCCGCCCCGAAACGAAATCCTGGCTACTCCAGAACTTCTGGCGCCCAGGACACATGCCCCCTAGCCCCTGTAGTTTTGGCCATGCGTAAAAGTGTTAGACAATATGCATTTATCTTGCTGAATCTCAGATAGAAATCTAACTCCTTTTTGTTTTGGTTACAAACTTTATAAAAAGATGATTTTCTAATTTTTTCAACATCATATTGTTACAATTGAGGAAAAAAGAGATAATATCTCCTTTTTAGCACTTTCCAACAAAGTTGAAAAGTGCTTATGCAATCGGTTTGTCAGTCCGTCTGTCCGTGCTCTAACTCCCGTAATTATACTCGGATTGCTATGAAACTTTTATACATTATTGATAGTTACCCTAGCATGAACCCTATTGAAAATGAAGTTTCTACCATGATTAATTTATTTACAGGGAGAATCAAAAGTTTTCCATTACATTAAGGCCTATGGTGAAAAATCGTTCAAATGAATTTTAAAGGTGTTACACACAGTCAAACATACTCCTATTCATATGGATTCGCAAAGTGCAATAAAATATGCATTCTGTAATGCATGCAGTGAAAATATAGCTATTATTCATTTACAGAGCCGCACAAAAGAATTTCATTAGATAATGTTAAAGGGGGAATTGCGTGCGACATATTTTAAATATATTAAACTGTTTCATGTATAATAAAATTGATGGATTTCACTGAAGCTTAATATAAATTACACGATACCGTCTTGCATAATATGAAGTACATAGCATTTACAGGGCCATACAAAAGATTTCAAATAGTAAAATCTTACCGAAGTACCGTATATGTGTCCGATGATGGCTCATGGAGGGATGAAATGCATTTTAATTATGATATTCGCGTTTAGGTTTCACTAAATATATGCACATTATATGGTGTGCATAAATGTTATGGTTGATATACAGGGCTACCCAAAAGAGTTCGCCAACGTTACTGAATATGAGCGTAAATTACTTAAACGTGGTTCTTAAATACATTATGCATTTTTACGTTGAATTGCATTCATTTTACTGAGAAATGTTTGCAGAATATAGATAAAAGGATATACAGGGCCACGCAAAGAATTCGTTACATGGACGCCTATGAATTATAATTTATGAGAATGTGATTTCAATTGTTTTGAGAGTATTTCAATTAAAAATAAATTTTAGCTTTATCCTGACGTGTATTAAAGGTACAAGGTAAACTACAGGGCAGAACAGAAGTATTCAAGTATGTTTCCATCTAATAGTATCAATTGCTGAAAAATAAATTTCAAGCTACTGTGCATTTCCTTGCTAAACTAAATTTTCCCATTATATCAACTGACTGATGAAATACAGGGCTGTATAAAAGTACTGGGATACATACTTGGGTATATTTGGCTATGCATTATTATTTCTTGAAATAACAATGTTTTGTTAAAGATTTCATGAAGTGTTGGAAAGTGCTTCATAATCTATGCTTAACGCATGATTTTTCTTACTTGTTCAATCTTGCTTTGTCTTTCTTTTTTTTCCTTTTTTTTACTGACATACTAAGGAAACACTTGTAAAATTGCATAATTTCCTCATGTCACAAGTTCCAAAAACTGATATTTTGACTTATGTTTAAGTAATGTTTTAAAAAATGCTGATAAACTCACAACAACAACGGGATGATAATGAGGGGGGGGGGGGGGGAACTGCGTAAGTTTTGATACTTTTGTTTATTCTATTAATTCAATAAATGTGAAAGATTTTGTAAAGTTTTTGCGTAAACATACAGAATCGCAGTGTCCGACCCTCACTTAGAGGTATGCACGGGTTGAAATTTTAAGGCACGGACCCGATGGAATCCCGGCCCGGTGTTAAACTAAAAAGTTCGACCCGACCCGTACACAAAATCAGAAAAAAAACCTCACCTGGCCGGACACAATTTCTACTGTATCCAAAAAATTCAGATTTTTATCTTCTAATTAAGATTTTTTTAAAGAATACTGTATATATATTTATGGGATGATTTTAGAGTATATTTTACAGAAAATACACAATAGCAACTGTCAGGTTCTGAGCAAACATCTACTACAAATTGGAATTTCTGTTATTTCTCTATCTTAATATTCTATGCATTGTACCAGCTGTGTACTGGAATATTCAAGGTGACATTCTTTCTTTGTTAAAATGAGAATTGACAGGTGATCATGTGCAGGTGGTGAAGTGAGAAAGAGAATATTGCCGAGAGGCGTGTTCATCCGTCAGCGATGTATGTGAATGATGAGTAAACAAGGAACATTCCACGAATCAAGAAAGCAATGTGGAATGCGTCCAATGGAGAAGCTCCACAGGGGGGGTGTACATTGGGGGAAAAGCAGTGATTTGAGAAGAGCAAGGCTTGTCTGAGATTTTGGCAGTTCGTATCTGGGCTCGTACCTAGAGAACAGTGTAGGACAGAGGTCCTTACAGAGAGTGCTCTGTGTCGGAGAGCGTAGGCAGTTCTTATCTGGAGAGCAAGGGATACAGACATCCCGGCGTGTAATGCTCTGGGCCGGATAGCGTAGGCCGAGTATCCATGTGTTGGGAGATTCGAAATTGATCTCCGGAAAAGTGAATCTAACGTGCATTGAGTGTGAGGGAGAAGGTGTAATTTGAACAGTACACAGCCAAACGTTTACTGTATTTAATTTAACGTTGAACCGGATCACCTATATCCGAGTTGTATTTGTATATAATTGTAAATAGTGTATTTCTTGTGTACATATAGTATAAATAAACTGTTAATTCAGTTAATTGACAGCGTCGGTGTTCATTTACGCAATCCTCACAGTGGGTGACCGATATCACCTAATAATATCGGTGGTGGCAGTTATAACTACTACGGACATTCTTCAAAGTTGTGCGGGCTGAGAGGAACGTCCAACAGCAGCATTAATGATTACTTCGATTCTTTGACTTTCAATATTTAATTAAAGTTTCATTAGAAAAAATATATGGTTTGGAATAAAGGATATAAAAGAAAGTTAAAAACATCATAACTTTTGAAGCCGTATAATATGAGTATATTTATGAAAATATTTCTACGTCAGTTTATTAAAGATTTCTTCAAATCCGAAGGAACTACTTTCATATACATTTCTGAATTCATTTCTTTTTTGTAAACTCATAACATTAGCAGGTGTTTTTATTCAGAAACTTTATAATCGAATAGCGATATCCATTATTTGATACAAGCAATTAAGAAAATAATATCAAGGTTAGCGTTTTGTATAGAATTTCCGGAAGCGACAGCATAAGAAGGGAGAAAAATGCGCAACCATCTGACAAGAATCTCTCATATCTCAAAAATATATACAAGTATCTTATTTACTCAAAATGAAAAACTCTATCCGATTCCAAACACCTGCAATAGTCAGGCTTGTCAGTTAAATATTAGTCAAAAAATGTGTCAAACTTTTCTTTTGCGTTTTTGAAAAGTGAATTTAAGAACCATGAAGAAGAATGTTTCCAAAGATTATGTTAACATAAGTTTTTTATCGCTATTAATAATTTTACAAATCCTGTTGTCTGCCCCTACACATCTTGAGAAAGTCTTGAAGTCTAGTCCGTCCAGGCTCGCTTATATATAGAAAAACAATGCAAACCTGAGCTCGGGTTGATACGAATCTACTAAAAAAATATTAAGCTCGAATTCGCCACAATGTAACTGTCCGATGCCTATCTCTACACTGTACAAGTTATATTTCTGTGTTCATGTTGTCAAACTGATATCAGCTTGTGTCGCACATTTATACTTATTCTCGTTAAAGTCATATTCATTGAAAATAGCTCATATTTTATCGTTTGCACCGAAATTTTTAAAACAGACCGGCAGGCCCGCTAAATTTCTTTATCGGTTCGGCCCGTATGGTCCTTTCAATTTTTCTGCCGGTCCAGTCTGTTTGTTGATCCGGCCCATCCCACTGAAAAAAAATTCTAATTCTGCCAGCCCGGCTCATTAGAAAATTTGGAAAAATTCCGCCGGGCCGGGTAACGGACCTTGGGCCGGTCCCTGGAGACCTCTACCTTCACTTATTGCACAGTTTTTAAGAAAAAAATAAATAATTTTCTAGTTATAAAAATTGAAATAATTATCTCTTATATAATTTCTTATCTCTTATATTCTCTAAAATTATTTCGAAATTGAAATAATTTCTAGTTATCAGATCAAAATTGATGCGCATCCCCCTTCCCTCCACTCCTACCCGATAAAAACTAAATTTTCAGAAATTTTACAAAATAAACAAAATAATGCAATATTTGCCGTTTAAATAAACTACGGTTGTTGAATAGATTTTGATTCAACAATATGGCGTACTGCGAATAAGCTAAAAATACTACTACCAGCATTAGTTAGTCATAAAAGTGACTAATTTCATTTACTAGCCATTGATATGAACGGTAATTTCTGCATTTGTTTTAGCTCTTGAAGTAGGTTTAATTCTGACTACCCCCCCCCCCCTTTTTGATGAGCAAGTGTGAAGTGTGTTTTAAAATACATTTGTATTTTTTTTTTTTTTTTACTTTGGCTTTAATTTGCATTTTTTAGCATTTATTAAAGTTTGAAAATGAAAACAGACAATCCTAATTACATTGTTTTATTGAACTCAACTTGATTTCAAATGAAAATCATGTTGTCATCATCTATGTTGGCATTAACGCCTATAAGCAATTTGAAATTTGATTTTCATTTGAAATATTGTATTTAAGGCGAATTTTCTCTCTGGAAAAATTTCCATGCATTAATATATTCAACGATGCTGGTTCTATTTGAGTTCTGTGTTTGCCCCGAAATTGGTGGCTCTCAGAATATATTCCATCTTGTGCTGCGATTGTTGCCTTGCCAACACACAATAGTGAGAAAGTTTCAGGCTGGTTGTCGTTCCATGTGGTTTAGTCGGTAGAATGTCAGTGCGCTATACTGATGGCCCGGGTTCGACTCACGGCATGGAATCTTTTTCACTATGTTGGCATTAACGCCTATAAGCAATTTGAAATTTGATTTTCATTTGAAATATTGTATTTAAGGCGAATTTTCTCTCTGGAAAAATTTCCATGCATTAATTCAACTTGATTTGTTTATGTAAAAATGCAAATTTTCAATAGTGTTTTTAAATCTCATTTGATGTATTAGAATTATACACACTACACACACACACATATATATATATACTTTTACAAATAAAACCAAAGTAACTCAGATATTACCACAACAAAAATTTATTGAAACCAGTATTTATACTGTCTTTATTTATATATTTAAAATTTATTTATATAAAAAGAAAAAAAAAAGTACAAAGCTTTTGATGGCAGTTCAATGTTATAATTCTTAATGACGTAATTTTTTGACATATAATGTTATTCTAATATTAGAATATAGGTTTCTTTGTAGTTTTTTTTTTTTTTTTTTTTTTTTTTTTTTTTTTTTTTTTTTTCAGTATTCGTGTGTTTCTGGAAATGAAATATTATTAGTGCTTTTTAAAAATTATAAAAAAAAAGTGGTAACTAAATTTCTTTTCTGAAATATGAAGTAAAATGAATCGAGATTTTTAAATGAATTAAGAATTTTAAAAATAAAATTGGAAAAATAAACTTAAAAAATACGAAAAACATGCCGAAAAAGATTGTTAAAATACTAAAAATTCTAATTCTGTAAAGCTTTTTTTAATTAAACTATTTTATCTTTATCAACATTAAAGAGCATTTCTTCGATTTAAAATTCAACATATTTATATGCAATGTTCTTCCTAATATAAGCTAGCAAAGAGCTACAATTACAACTAAATTGCTTCAGCGACAGAGTTTACAATCATGAATTGGTACAACCTCAATGCTTTGTAAAAAAACGTATTTCCTTTCCTACTCCGAAGTGATTGATTACACTTTGACATCTAAGAGTTACAGTTGACCCTTAGAGTTGACCTTTGTTACCCCCCAACAGTTAAACGTAGAAAGGGAATACTGTTTTTTTTGTTTGATAGTTTTAGAGATAAATATCAACAAAGATGGTGAGTTTTTAGGTTTGACTTTTCAAACCATTCTACTTCATAGATTAGAAATAGGGAAAAAGTTGCGAATGCACTACTAAACCATGAGTAACAGCGGGTGCCAACTCTCCATTTTGGCGTCACTTTCACGTCATCGAATTACGGGATGAAATTGGTGCTAAATTAAAAGTAAATTAAGGTATTTTAAGAATATTTCGGTCTGCCCGCGCATATCCTGGTACAAACCTTCGGTGGACTGAAATTTATAACAAATTATGCTTCATAATGTACAATACAAAATCTAAAGACGTACTTTACGTTACTTAACTTCGCAATTGTTGGTTTAGGAAAAGATTCTTATTAGTAAGCGAGAAAACGACTGATTCGGCATATCATGAATTGTATTGTATATTACGACGCCTTTTTGTTATAAATTTCAGTCTGCGTAGGGTTTGTACCAGGGTATGAGCAGGCAGACCGAAATATTCTTAAAAGTATTTTATTTAACCTTTATTTTGGCATCAATTTCATCCCGTAACTCGATGACGTGAAAGTGACGCCAAAATGGCGAGTTGGTGCCCGTTGTTACCGATATCGTAGCAAGAAATGACGAGGCAGACCAGTCATTCCTTAATCTACACCTAATAATCTTGTCCTACATCATGATTTCATGCCGTAACTCGATGACGTAGTCACATTTAATTTTACATTATAACGTCATTTTTTGTTATAAATTTCAGTCTGCCGAGGGTTTGTACCAGGATATGCGCAGGCAGACCAACTTAAAATACTTTATTTTACCTTTAATTTGGCACCAATTTCATCCCGTAACTCGATGACGTGAAAGTGACGCCAAAATGGCGAGTTGGCGCTCTCTGTTACTCATATCGTACCAAGAAATGCCGAGGCAGACCAGCCATTCCTTAATCTAAACCTAATAATCTTGTCCTACATCATGATTTCATCCCGTAACTCGATGACGTAGTCATTCGTGTCGCCGCCGCCCGGTCTATGATTTATTAATGTAATTCCAAGTCAGCTGTTGTTTTTTATTAAGATGCAAAATGAATAAATAAATATGATTATTTTAAATTCCTTAAATGAAAATCATTTTAGAACACGTTTTACTTTATATTTATGCAAATAAATTAGAATTATTATATTAATTTACTTATTTTTTAAAAAGTTTGAATAATAGTAAAAAAAAAAAAAAAAAAAAAAAAAAAAAAAGATGACGTCATAGGGGCGGCAAAAAAAGGTTCGCCTCAGGCGGCGAAATGTCTGGCGCCGGCCCTGGTAAAATCATATAGAAAAAGTTATAAAATATGTTAAGTTATAGATTATAAAAAAACTAGTTTTCATTTCCGTAATATATCTTAACCCTTTAGTGCATAATGTTGTCTATTGGCAACAAATTAAATTTTCTCACCTTATCATTTATTTACCGTTGTTTCTTAAGTAACTTTATACTTTGCATATTCATTCTGATCCTATATTAGGTTTAATTCATTAAGTATACCATAAGTGATGATATTTTTTTATAACTTACAAATAAAAAGAAACTTTTTAAGCTTTCTATTTTCCTAGCCATAGATGGATTTCTTACAAAAGTAAAAACATATTTAAAATGCAAAAATTCTTTTTCAAAATAAAGGTTTTAAAAATTATTTTCATAATGTAATTGGTCTTTACATATTTTCTTTCACATGAAATTTTAAACAATTATCTCAATTTTACGAAATTGCTTGTTTACTGTGTTAGACAAACCTAGAACTCTGTTATAACAACCCAATCTTGAGATCCCTTCACCACCATTAAAATAACGTTAAGGTGGACGTATAATTTGTCCTTTAAAAGAAATAAAAATTAAATGTCAAATCATAATGCTTTTGTTTAAATTTACCATATTAAATTTTTTTTTAATAAACTGATTACAGCTTTAGTTATAACAGACTGTACCCCCTTCCCCCACCCCTCTTCCTCGACTTTTTGGTCGACTTTTTTTCGTTTTCTGTCGCGAAAATTGATTCAAAATTTTAACTTCGACATCCGCAGCTGAAATTTTCATTGTTTTTATAGGAAATTAAAAACACTATTCGGTTTTTTGTATGAAAATAACACTACATATGAAAATTCCTTTATTAATGAATAAAAGTAAATTTGAGACTTTTTCAAAAAAATTCAATGTAGATTTGAGAGTAGCTTTTATTACTGAAAAATACTTACAGATTAGAATTATTCATTTTTTGTATTTTATAAATGGCAAAAAAAAAAAAAAAAAAAAAAAAAAAAAAAAAAAAAGCATGATTTAAGATGAATTATCCTAAAATGTATTATTACATATTTGGTTATATATGCAGGAGCTAAATAACATTATTACATTCATATGAGTCTGTGCATAACATTTTTTGAAAGGGTAAATTTAATATTATACATATATTTTTACTTAACTTGACATTCATATAAAGGTGGAATTTTATAGTTAGTTTTTCACTCACTTTCTGATATATTAAAGATCTAGAAATTACATATAGTTAATTTTATATTCCCGATTACAAACTATTTTTAAAATTTTGGAATATAATAGTATTTAATTTTGATTATATGGTAGGAAAAATTTTAGAAATCTTAGATAGTTTAATAATATGGCAAATGATATTTTTAAAGTCTATTATTTCGTGTGGTTTCTACGATAATTTTAAGAAATACATTTACAAAAATATGGAAAAGAAAAAAGAAGAAGAAGAAGAAGAAGCTTAGCAAAAATTAACATTCTTAATAAAATTTCATTAATATTGAAATTTTATTCTGCATTTTTTATTAATAAAAATGCGATGTCACATGAAAGGGAATTTTTACTTACAGCTTTAAGGCTTTTTTTAATTTTAATTTAATTTTCTTTTTTTTCTTTTCTTTTTTTTTTCGCAGTACATTGTAAATAATATTCATTATATATATATTTATTGTGCGCAGTATGCTTTTTGTACCAAAAATCATAATTTTATCTAGATTTGTCAACAAAGTGTAATTCTATTTTTAATTCTAGTAATTAATTCCATTGTAATTCCAGTGTAGCTGTTTTTTGAATAAATAAAAGTTAGAGAGGATGCACTGTTCTTCTCTATGTACAGTAAAAAAAAAGAAAGAAAAGAAAGTGTGTACCAATAGTTTATAATACTTTATGAGTTGGGATTATTAAATTAAAAAAATAAGCAAATAAATAAATATTTATATAAATAGAACAATTACATTCTCAAAAGGGAAAAAAAAGAGTGTGCGTGTGTCTGGGGGGGGATTCTTTTAAAAATACAACTAACGTTAATAAGATTTTTGTAATATTTTTCAACAAAACAAAATAATCAGACAAGATAAAATTATGCCTATGTTATTATCAGTTATGAAACAAATATACACAAAGCGTGGTCCGAAACTAGGGAAGGGCAGATGGGGAAGTATCTCGAGTGCCAAAACAAAATGTGAAGAAGGGCATCAAATGAAGATTTTGTTTGTAGTTTGATACAAAATACGTATGTACATGAAACTTGAAAAAAAAAATCTCGCGTCTCGAAAGCTTACCCACAAAATTAACTGAAAGTAAAAGTAACATTTAAAATTATTATAATGCAAGAGAGAACTTTAAAAAAGAACGTTACATTCCGTTACATTTAACATTAACGCTCCAAATTCTTTGCGTGACTGGTGTAGTAATTTTAATTTTTTTTTTTAATTCTCTTTCTAGATTTACGTGTACTAAAAATATAATTAAATCATCTTATTGAAGTATTAATTTGATTTACGTATTAATACTTCATTAAAATTAATGTGGAATATTTATTAAAATGTTATATTTTAAATTTAATAGCATTTAAATTTAATAGTAATAGCATTAAATTTTAGAAGCATAAAAATGTAATATTATTTCTGCGAATGCTCAAAAGAAAAGAGTAAATAATGTCATTTCTGCATTATTGAAAATATTTTCTTATTAAAATTGAAAAGAAAACTAAAAGACGGTTTTTTTTCTCTTTGCAGTAATGCTACTATTATTTCAGATATTCGTTTCAGATACCAAAATAGTTCTAAAAGAAAATTTAATAATTTTTATAATTCCTAAATGCAAAATATTAAAAACTTAATATTATTGAAAGATTAATTTGTTTAAGATTTTATTGTCATTTACATTCAGTTGAGCAATGGACCGTAATATTCCATTCGGTTCCAGGCTATAAAAACCGCAATTGAACTTATCGTACACAGATGATTACAGAAATTTATACACTTAATGCAGAAAATTATTACACTTAAAAGAATATGTGTAGTAACGCATTTATTTCCAGCTAATAACTAATAAAGAAATAGACCCTATTGTTCATGCTTTTGGTTCAAGCATTTTGGTTCAAGGCTATAATAATAGTCATTTTGCCAATTGTGACATCACAGGAAATTTTTGAAGAAATCACCTTCAAACAAAATAGCCATTTAATCAGTTGTTTTCATAAAATCGTTTCATGAAGTCGTTTCATTAGGATTTTATATATATATAGTGTAGCTATGAAACAAAAGCAAGCTTATCCATTTTTTCATTACTCAACCTATCTTACAGTTTAAACTGAGAAAAATGAAAAAAAAAAAATATTATACTGAAACAATAAATAACTTATGCAAGTTAGACAGTTATTTTCCCAATGACTATTCTAATTAAATATTATCCCGCAACATTATTGGTTGTACTTTTAAAAATCCAAGGTCAAATGTAAAGCTAGAAATATATTATTAATAAGCATATTAATAAACAATGCATAATTCCAAAGAGATAACCTGGAAAAGCTCTCATTGATGAAAATCATTCCGCATGATTTTACATAAAAAAAAAAAAAAAAAAAAAAAAAAAAAAAAAAAAAAAAAAAACAGAATGAGAAAAATTTCAGGTGAGAAAAATACCTGAAATTTTAAAAGTTTGTAAGAGAAAATGGCATCCTTTCTTTCGTATTGCAGCATAGAAATGGGCCAGAGTAACAACATCAGCCAGAGTAGCTAAATTTTTCCATTTGCTATCGCCATCAATTCCTCAAATTATATATATATATATATATATATATAAAGAATAACTGTAAATTAATGAAGAAAGATTTACATCGGATCAATTTTTTGAAGTCACTTTTCATTTTTGAGGCATAAAATAAAGTCACAGAGAATTTGAAGCTCTCAAGCAAATAACAAAGATTTTTAATAAAGATTCCTTTAATTTGGAATTTTATTCTTAAAGTGTTAGCAATAGGAAACTTTCAAAAGGGTGCCAAAAAATTTTCAGAGGGCGCAATGGCCTCCTCGGGCGCCGCATTGGACTGTCCTGAATTAGACAGTTTATCTTTCAATGACCGATCTAATAGGGTTCGGTATATATATACATCTATCTATCTATCTATCTATCCATCTAAACAATATATATATATTCAAAATGTTGGTATACCACAAGGTGGTATTATCTGACTTATACTTATATTACTATGAACGTCATTATTTAAATAATACAATACATTTATATCGATATATAGATGATGTAATTTTAATTGATACTGATAACACCTGTTTATCTCAATTCCCTGTTGATTATCCTTCTAATCTAGAACTTTCAAAAAACCTACTTTTTAATAATACAATCAATTTCTTAGATATTAAAATTATATTAAAAGAGAACAAATTTATAACTGATATTTATGACAAAAGGAAAGAATTTAATTTTAAAGTTAATACCTTTACTAATTTTAAATCTTGTCTTCATAATTCTGTATATCGTAATATAATACTTAACCATTTATATAGAATAAAATGTCTATGTTCTTCCCATTTAACTAATACTAATATTAAAAAGCTTGTATATGATGCTATAAATAATGGTTATCCTAAAAAATTCATATATTCTTTAATTTATAATTAGATATTACATGATCTTATAATTAATTCTTTGCGTAAAAAATGTATATAAAAAAATTATAAAACATAAAAATAATAATAAAAAATAAAAAATTAAAAATGTTAAAAAGTAATAAAAAAATATATATATAGGTTGGTTGGGTGGGTAGATGTTAGAGTACGGAGGAGGGTGGTGTTGTCTGGATAAAAACGCAAGGTTAATTATTTATTTAAAAAAAATTGAGAGTGGGTTATTTATTTTAACATAATTTTTAAACTGTTTAATTTACACCAATATATGGATATCTGTCTAGTTATATCTATAATTAAATAGCTATATTTTAATTATCAAATTATTTTTAATGTTATTGATATAATTTTTGGTATTATTATTAATATTATTACTATTATTATTATTAATTTTTTTTATTATTATTATTTTTTTTTAATTTTTTTATCCTATATTAAGATAATGAGTTTTTACCATGTAAAGTCACAATAAATGTTACTGATTAAAGTAACAATAATGTATTTTAAGTTATATGTTAACATGAATGTTATCTCTTAATTCTAATTTTAATCATTTTATTAATTTAATTTTATGTTAATATCGATTATTAATTATTTTTCCGGTTCAATTATATTTCCATTCTGCTTTATCCTTTTTGTTTGTTATGGAAAACTATTATTTTTACTTACTTTCAACTCCTTTTTGTAAAATATCTTTGTTCCTTGTTTAATAATTTGGTTTTTGTGTGATGGTAGTCCCAAATTCGTATTGTTTTGCTTTTTCATGGCAAATACGAAGATGAAACCACACACTCCATTTGTAGTTCCAAAGTATTTGGGACCTGAAGATTCTGCGTTGGTTCTACAAATTTCATTTGTATTCATATTATTCTTTTTTCCTTCCATGTTCAATGTACTATAAGTTATTAAATTCAATGGTTAATTTCAAATGGTTAATATTGTTTACTATAATTCAATTTAATTCTTTTATTGATATAATCCATTGGTGAATCTTGTCTACTTTTAATGGTATTATATATATATATATATATATATATATATATATATATATATTAGGGTGGGCCGAAAAAAACTTTTTTTCGATTTTCGATTATGGCGGGTGCGGAAAAGTGGCCACTGGTGGCACTCAGTTCATACAAAAAATTTGAGATTTTTTGAACATTTCCTTACCCTGCCGCAAACGGCTTGAAGTTTTGCAAAAATGTTCATTTTTGAACTTTTTTCGAAAAAAATTAAAAAATGTTAAATTAAATTTATTTTGGTTGTATTTACTTGAAAAGGCATATTTAATGTACCAAATGTTTAAATAATATCTGATGATGCATTATTTAATATCTATGTGTATTACAACTTAGGCTATTTTTATAGGTTTTTCGCGTATAATAGGCAAAAGTTGTATTTGTTTGAATCGATCGTTAGTTTCTATATTATTTATGTCCCTTGGTCTTCTTTATATTTTTTCTATGTGTCAAACGTCATATATTTGGGGAAAAGACAGCAGTATACTTCAAAAACAAATCTGGAAGGTGAGAAAGTGGTAAAGCAGAACTCTAAGCGAGCGCAATGACTCGTCGTAATACTCAAAGAGTGAAGGACGAAATAGCTGAGAGCCGAAATGCGATAAAGGATTCTTATTATTTATTCTTGCTCAGTAACCTGCGACATTTGTTCAGTGTTAACGTGAAACCTTTTTGTAATGATTATACATTGCTTTTTGGGTCGTTTAATGTGCCATTATAGTGTTTTGTGCGTTTTAATACAACGAGCTTAGAAATGGCTAGTATAAAGGGCCATGACAATACAAAGACACACAATAGCGTGAAAAGTAACTTTTTGGGGTCGTCATGCACATTCAAAGAATTGCAATTGCCAACTTATGCTGATAATCATGCGCCACTACTACTGGTTGCTTCACCATGTAGAAGTTGTGGCAGAAGAGGATACGAATCTCGTCATCGATAAAAACAAAGTCAGAAGAGAGAAATAGAAACTTGGAAAGAAGATACAGGCAGAAGAAGTTATTGAAAGAAGGAAAATTAAAAGCATATTTTTTGATGGTAGAAAGGATAAAAGTATATTAAGAGGAAGAAAAATAACAAGCGGCACCGTCGAGAGAAAGGCGAGGAACACATCACCGCGTTCCGGTCATTGAAAAGAAATAGTAAAATCATTATACAATCTTCCAAGTCACCACAAGTTAGACTTTTCTGAACTGACGAGGTATCAAGGTAACGGAACGAGGTATCAAGTGACCCGAGTATTCCTAACCAGATTCAAACAACACGGTGATGTGTTCCTCGCCTTTCTCTCGACGGGGCCGCTTGTTATTTTTCTTCCTGTTAATATACTTTTATCTTTTCTACCATCAAAAAATATGCTTTTAATTTTCCTTTTTTCAATAACTTCTGCCTGTATCTTCTTTCCAAGTTTCTATTTCTCTCTTCTGACTTTGTTTTTAACGATGACGAGATTCGTATCCTCTGCTGTCACAACTTCTACATGGTGAAGCAACAAGTAGTAGTGGCGCATGATTATAAGCATAAGTCGGCAATTGCAATTCTTTCAATATGCATGATGCCCCCAAAAAGTTACTTTTCACGGTATCGCGTGTCTTTGCATTGTCATGGCCCTTTATACTAGTCATTTCTAAGCTCGTCGTAATGAAACGCACAAAACACTATAATGGCACATTAAATGACCCAAAAAGTACTGTATAATCACTACAAAAGGGTTTCACGTCAACACTGAACAAATGTCGCAGGTAACTAAGCAAAGATAAATAATAAGAATCCTTTATCGCATTTTGGCTCTCAACTATTTCGTCCTTCACTCCCTGAGTATTACGCCGAGTCATTGTGCTCTCTTAGAGTCCTGCTTCACCACTTTCTCACCTTCCAGATTTATTTTTGAAGTATACTGCTGTCTTTTCCCCAAATATTTGACATTTGACACATAGAAAAAATATAAAGAAGACCAAGGGACATAAATAATATAGAAACTAACGATCGATTCAAACAAATACAAATTTTGCCTATTATACGCGAAAAAGCTATAAAAATAGCCTAAGTTATAATACACATAGATATTAAATAATGCATGATCAGATGTTATTTAAACATTTGGTACATTAAATATGCTTTTTCAAGTAAATACAACCAAAATAAATTTAATTTAACATTTTTTAATTTTTTTCGAAAAAGTTCAAAAATTAACATTTTTGCAAAATTTCAAGCCGTTTGCGGCAGGGTAAGGAAATGTTCAAAAAATCTCAAATTTTTTGTATGAACTGAGTGCCACCAGTGGCCACTTTTCCGCACCCGCCATAATCGAAAATCGAAAAAAAGTTTTTTTCGGCCCACCCTAATATATATATATATATATATATATATATATATATGTAGCATATGCATATTATACATGTGCATATATATTATATATATATGCATATGTATATATATATATATATATATATATACATATGCATATATATATTTACCATAATATATACAATGATGTATATCCAACTTTTATTTTCAAAATATCAAGAAGTTTGATATTTTTGATATAATTTAATTTATATTCAAAATATTCTGTCTAATACTTTTTATATTTTTTATCAAAACAAATGTAAAATTTTTTTAATCATTATTAATTTTGTCATTCTGTAGATAAAAAGCTTTTGCTACGGAAATGGTTTCTACCCCCCCCCCCCCAACCAACGAAAAAAAAAGTTACGTTTTACTTCTGAAGATGAATTCTTAAATGTAGAATCAATAACAATGTGGGGATGCAATAGTTACTTAGAAAACGTATTGAAAGATGAACTGTCTAATTAGATAAGTTATTTAAATATTCATTGGAAATAATCTTTACTGGTTTTAGTTTTGTTCAATTTAAATTGCACAACAAATTAAAAAATGAAAAAAAAAAAAACCACGCATACGTTTTGTTTTGATGTATTTCAATCTGTATTTCAAATTTTGTTGCATAAAACGTAACATTTTCTTAAAATTTCATACTAAATCCTATTTTTTTTTTTAAAGCAAATTGTGACAGTTTTCAACTAATTTTCTTACATAAGTTAAAGGCGTTTAGAAGATTGCTTTGTTAAGTTTTCATGCTAAATTTATTTATTTATTTTTTAGTTTCTAATTTAAATTAGGTCTGAAAATGTTTAATAAGTTTACTACTTTTAAAGTATCAAATATGTACCAAAGATATCGGATATTTTTTTATATTTTTGAAAATATATTTACTAAACCTGAAATTAATATTGCTATCACAAAACTGTAGGTTCTCTATTGAAAAATTCAGTTTCAATCATGTAAAAAAAGAAAAAAAAATTCTTAAGCTATAAAAGCATTTCCAGAATTAAAAATATTCTTTGTCCACTGAATGACACAGTCAATAAAAATTGAAAAATATATTTACACATATTTTGACTGGAAATATTTAATTTATTTGTCTCTAAATTTCATGGTATATCCTGGGAGGTCATTTGATTTTTCAGAATATTGTGAGTATTAAATGCATTTACGAATGAACGTTATACTTCATAAATGTAAGAGAATTTAGCGATTTTGTTTTTAGATCAAATGAGAAAATATCACTAAAATATTAAAAAGATTTTAGTATTTTGTAATGATTTAAACCTTTTTATTTTTAAAACTTTTCAAACATATATTAAAGTTAAAATTCTAAAAAAAAAAAAAAAAAAAAAAAAAAAAAAAAAAAAAAATCCTGTAAATAACATATTTCACGAAACATACGCAGAGATTTTCTCCGAGATATTAAAATTTTCAGATTTCATTATAATCTATACAGATATCTGTGATTTACAACAAAATAATTTATCTTTATTTACAATTTTGTATTTAAAAGTATAATATGATGGAAATTTTCAGAAGTTCTAAAATAAAAGAAAAAACTCTAATTTATACACCATTTCTTTTAATTTTACTCTTGATCCTGCCAATTTTATCGTTAACATTGAGGGTAATTTCATTCCATTAAAAATTATGTAGAAATCCCAGACTAAATGTAGTTTGTCATCTTTACTTAACTGGTACTTTTTAAAGTTAATATAATATATATATTCTTTTTTCATGGGGGAAAATTTTTCTAAAATAAAAGTACTTGACAAGTACAATTTTGTTTTAAACAATAAGATATTGGATTGTACGAAAATTATTTAAATCCTCTTAAAGCTTAATGAGTGATGTTAAATGTGCATTTTTAAATTTATACTTAGATTGAGTTAGAACTAGTTTATAACAATTATTTTGAAAAATTTCATTGTTTGAAGAGATACGAATCGCGCTCCATTTTGTAAAGAATAAACTGCTTAAAAAAAGTGGATTTTTTTAGCATCGTGACACCTATTCCAATATCATAATAATAATAATAATTATTATTATTTTTTTGTTTGCAATAAATTCGTTTTCTCATGCATAATAGTCTTTTTACAATTTCGTTTTTATGCATTGATGTAATATATTTAAATTTAAAGTTTTAGTTTTCACAAAGAAAAAAAAAGAAAACTTTTTCTGTTTAATTGCATGTAAAACTTTTAATACTTAGATGTTTACAAAATATATTAATTTCTTGGAGTGATTTTTGTTTTATTGGAAAATTCTTCACACCTCTTTAAAGAAAAAGTCACCAAATAGTAAGATAAAGTAGCAAAATGTAGTTAGGATTTTTCCTTGGATAACTTATACATTTCACCTCTTTTTTTAATCCTTTACACAAAAGAGGTAGGAGAAATCCTTATCTATCTTTACTTGTCAATCTTTAAGATGAGTCCTATTCATTATAACTAAATGGGCGTATCCAGGAGCCGGAGTGACATGCAACCGTAAAACAGTGCATTTCGTTTTTCTGTATAATGACTTTTTTCCCGACCATTTTTTTGTTTTTAAATTATTAAAAGTGAAGAATTGTTTAAGAAAAAAAAGTACAAACTTGAAGCATTTCATTTTTAATTATTTTACATTAGTTTTGTTTAAAAAAAATGAAAAATTATATATTTTTGAAAATATAATTTTCTAAAAGTTATTATTTTTTAAATAAATATTTTTAATAGTTCTAAAATAAATATTGAAAAACAAAAACCCCGAAACAAAACTATAATCAGATTTTCATTTTTGATTAAATAGAAAGAAATTGAAATCCGATAAATAATGTTTGGAGTTATAACGACTTTTAATTATCCCATTTAGACAGTAGTAACCATATGAAATTTTTATAAATTTTATGATAAATTTTAGGATGTTATTTTCTTAGCAAATTATATAGCTAACCATCACAAAAAAAGAAAAAAATCAAAATTCTAACTCAAAAGAATGATTTTTTACGCGTTTCCTACAACTGTTAAAGTAACATTGTCTTTTGAATTGCGCGCATTTCAATTTGTGTCTAATCCCTTAAAACCTGATGAATTATTCAAACGATTATAACTCCGCGAATTTTGAAGATATGAAGATGCAACTTTTTATGTATTATTCAGGACTGGATAAGGAAAGTTTTCCTAATTGGATTTTTTATCCTACGGGGGCCGTATAAAAAGTTAATTTTCGTATTTTTTCAAATAGACCCCCCATGGAGTTGCAACTTATCTTATCAAAAATTTCACCTTTTTTTTATGAATTTTTGCAATTGAAAGTATGGGTCTAGGGGCAATATTTAAGGAGATAGCCTATCGTTTCGATATTTATGACTCACCCTGTATAAAAAAACTTCAATAGGATCCTCAAAAACCTCATTCTTGCAACGTCTTCAAAACTTTGCATGTAACTACAGTGTTTTTCGTATTCTGAACCTAAGAGAGGGGATTTTTAATTAATGATAGTCCTGTTAACGATATTCCGTATTAAATTCTACTTATTTCTAAACTACATAATGAAAAAATGAAAAATGGCTTGTAATATCAAAGGTTTAAGATTTACGGGGTGAATCGGAACACGTTTTCTTTCATGGTTAATTTTTCTATACAATAATAGTTTCATGTAATATATGAAAACATATGTATGGATATGTATTGTAACAATATTTTGTTTGTTCTAATTACTTGAAGAGTTTAAGGGTGGCAAGAAATTGCTTGGTTAAGCAAAAAAGTCAACGCCTAATCCAACAGACATGGAACATACAATAAAAGACTTTGAAAATAGCAAATTAGTTAAAAAAAACTGTACAGAATTATTCTCTGACATCCACAACATTACACAAACATCTCAAAATGAAAAATTAATTAAAAAAGAGAGGGATGCAAACAGTATTATGGGCTGGGAATGAGGGCGTATTAGTAGATCGTATTAATACATGCAGCGATTGGGGCTACTCAATAGATTCACTTACCCAATGACTACTAACACATAACAGGGCTAAATTTGCATTAAATTCTACATTTCCAATTCGAATATAATTTCTTAAAATAAATTTTAATTTTTCTTGTTTTAAAAGTTGTTTTCTAATTTTTAAAAACGCATATCTTTACTTGTATATAAAATAAAGGCTCGGTTTCACAGTAACTACGTTTTCCTATTCCTCCCTTATCATTATTACCTGTTTTTATTAACCCTATTAAAGTTTGAATCGGAATAAATAAAGATTATAGCATTTGTTCCGATTCACCCCTATCTGCGGGGTGAATCGGAACACCATTAAAAATCTAAATAACGTATATATAAACAGTAAAAATGTTTCGTTTTTGCTTAAAAAGTAAAGAACAAAACAAGACCGAAGTTTCTAGTAGAAAAATTAAAAAAATAAAAAATCAGTTGTTGCTTTTTTTAACGTTAAAGTTGAAAAGTGTTCAGATTCGCCCCATTTTACGGTACTTATTCTTCAACAAATTATCGTAGAAGAAAGTTAATGGTACCGAACAATTGGAAATAAAGTCTACTTTTAAATGACTTATAATTAATAATATATATAATTAATTAATAATAATAATTATTTTTTTGTTTGCAATAAATTCGTTTTCTCATGCATAATAGTCTTTTTACAATTTCGTTTTTATGCATTGATGTAATATATTTAAGTTTAAAGTTTTAGTTTTCACAAAGAAAAAAAAAGAAAACTTTTTCTGTTTAATTGCATGTAAAACTTTTAATACTTAGATGTTTACAAAATATATTAATTTCTTGGAGTGATTTTTGTTTTATTGGAAAATTCTTCACACCTCTTTAAAGAAAAAGTCACCAAATAGTAAGATAAAGTAGCAAAATGTAGTTAGGATTTTTCCTTGGATAACTTATACATTTCACCTCTTTTTTTAATCCTTTACACAAAAGAGGTAGGAGAAATCCTTATCTATCTTTACTTGTCAATCTTTAAGATGAGTCCTATTCATTATAACTAAATGGGCGTATCCAGGAGCCGGAGTGACATGCAACCGTAAAACAGTGCATTTCGTTTTTCTGTATAATGACTTTTTTCCCGACCATTTTTTTGTTTTTAAATTATTAAAAGTGAAGAATTGTTTAAGAAAAAAAAGTACAAACTTGAAGCATTTCATTTTTAATTATTTTACATTAGTTTTGTTTAAAAAAAATGAAAAATTATATATTTTTGAAAATATAATTTTCTAAAAGTTATTATTTTTTAAATAAATATTTTTAATAGTTCTAAAATAAATATTGAAAAACAAAAACCCCGAAACAAAACTATAATCAGATTTTCATTTTTGATTAAATAGAAAGAAATTGAAATCCGATAAATAATGTTTGGAGTTATAACGACTTTTAATTATCCCATTTAGACAGTAGTAACCATATGAAATTTTTATAAATTTTATGATAAATTTTACGATGTTATTTTCTTAGCAAATTATATAGCTAACCATCACAAAAAAAGAAAAAAATCAAAATTCTAACTCAAAAGAATGATTTTTTACGCGTTTCCTACAACTGTTAAAGTAACATTGTCTTTTGAATTGCGCGCATTTCAATTTGTGTCTAATCCCTTAAAACCTGATGAATTATTCAAACGATTATAACTCCGCGAATTTTGAAGATATGAAGATGCAACTTTTTATGTATTATTCAGGACTGGATAAGGAAAGTTTTCCTAATTGGATTTTTTATCCTACGGGGGCCGTATAAAAAGTTAATTTTCGTATTTTTTCAAATAGACCCCCCATGGAGTTGCAACTTATCTTATCAAAAATTTCACCTTTTTTTATGAATTTTTGCAATTGAAAGTATGGGTCTAGGGGCAATATTTAAGGAGATAGCCTATCGTTTCGATATTTATGACTCACCCTGTATAAAAAAACTTCAATAGGATCCTCAAAAACCTCATTCTTGCAACGTCTTCAAAACTTTGCATGTAACTACAGTGTTTTTCGTATTCTGAACCTAAGAGAGGGGATTTTTAATTAATGATAGTCCTGTTAACGATATTCCGTATTAAATTCTACTTATTTCTAAACTACATAATGAAAAAATGAAAAATGGCTTGTAATATCAAAGGTTTAAGATTTACGGGGTGAATCGGAACACGTTTTCTTTCATGGTTAATTTTTCTATACAATAATAGTTTCATGTAATATATGAAAACATATGTATGGATATGTATTGTAACAATATTTTGTTTGTTCTAATTACTTGAAGAGTTTAAGGGTGGCAAGAAATTGCTTGGTTAAGCAAAAAAGTCAACGCCTAATCCAACAGACATGGAACATACAATAAAAGACTTTGAAAATAGCAAATTAGTTAAAAAAAACTGTACAGAATTATTCTCTGACATCCACAACATTACACAAACATCTCAAAATGAAAAATTAATTAAAAAAGAGAGGGATGCAAACAGTATTATGGGCTGGGAATGAGGGCGTATTAGTAGATCGTATTAATACATGCAGCGATTGGGGCTACTCAATAGATTCACTTACCCAATGACTACTAACACATAACAGGGCTAAATTTGCATTAAATTCTACATTTCCAATTCGAATATAATTTCTTAAAATAAATTTTAATTTTTCTTGTTTTAAAAGTTGTTTTCTAATTTTTAAAAACGCATATCTTTACTTGTATATAAAATAAAGGCTCGGTTTCACAGTAACTACGTTTTCCTATTCCTCCCTTATCATTATTACCTGTTTTTATTAACCCTATTAAAGTTTGAATCGGAATAAATAAAGATTATAGCATTTGTTCCGATTCACCCCTATCTGCGGGGTGAATCGGAACACCATTAAAAATCTAAATAACGTATATATAAACAGTAAAAATGTTTCGTTTTTGCTTAAAAAGTAAAGAACAAAACAAGACCGAAGTTTCTAGTAGAAAAATTAAAAAAATAAAAAATCAGTTGTTGCTTTTTTTAACGTTAAAGTTGAAAAGTGTTCAGATTCGCCCCATTTTACGGTACTTATTCTTCAACAAATTATCGTAGAAGAAAGTTAATGGTACCGAACAATTGGAAATAAAGTCTACTTTTAAATGACTTATAATTAATAATATATATAATTAATTAATAATAATAATTATTTTTTTGTTTGCAATAAATTCGTTTTCTCATGCATAATAGTCTTTTTACAATTTCGTTTTTATGCATTGATGTAATATATTTAAGTTTAAAGTTTTAGTTTTCACAAAGAAAAAAAAAGAAAACTTTTTCTGTTTAATTGCATGTAAAACTTTTAATACTTAGATGTTTACAAAATATATTAATTTCTTGGAGTGATTTTTGTTTTATTGGAAAATTCTTCACACCTCTTTAAAGAAAAAGTCACCAAATAGTAAGATAAAGTAGCAAAATGTAGTTAGGATTTTTCCTTGGATAACTTATACATTTCACCTCTTTTTTTAATCCTTTACACAAAAGAGGTAGGAGAAATCCTTATCTATCTTTACTTGTCAATCTTTAAGATGAGTCCTATTCATTATAACTAAATGGGCGTATCCAGGAGCCGGAGTGACATGCAACCGTAAAACAGTGCATTTCGTTTTTCTGTATAATGACTTTTTTCCCGACCATTTTTTTGTTTTTAAATTATTAAAAGTGAAGAATTGTTTAAGAAAAAAAAGTACAAACTTGAAGCATTTCATTTTTAATTATTTTACATTAGTTTTGTTTAAAAAAAATGAAAAATTATATATTTTTGAAAATATAATTTTCTAAAAGTTATTATTTTTTAAATAAATATTTTTAATAGTTCTAAAATAAATATTGAAAAACAAAAACCCCGAAACAAAACTATAATCAGATTTTCATTTTTGATTAAATAGAAAGAAATTGAAATCCGATAAATAATGTTTGGAGTTATAACGACTTTTAATTATCCCATTTAGACAGTAGTAACCATATGAAATTTTTATAAATTTTATGATAAATTTTACGATGTTATTTTCTTAGCAAATTATATAGCTAACCATCACAAAAAAAGAAAAAAATCAAAATTCTAACTCAAAAGAATGATTTTTTACGCGTTTCCTACAACTGTTAAAGTAACATTGTCTTTTGAATTGCGCGCATTTCAATTTGTGTCTAATCCCTTAAAACCTGATGAATTATTCAAACGATTATAACTCCGCGAATTTTGAAGATATGAAGATGCAACTTTTTATGTATTATTCAGGACTGGATAAGGAAAGTTTTCCTAATTGGATTTTTTATCCTACGGGGGCCGTATAAAAAGTTAATTTTCGTATTTTTTCAAATAGACCCCCCATGGAGTTGCAACTTATCTTATCAAAAATTTCACCTTTTTTTATGAATTTTTGCAATTGAAAGTATGGGTCTAGGGGCAATATTTAAGGAGATAGCCTATCGTTTCGATATTTATGACTCACCCTGTATAAAAAAACTTCAATAGGATCCTCAAAAACCTCATTCTTGCAACGTCTTCAAAACTTTGCATGTAACTACAGTGTTTTTCGTATTCTGAACCTAAGAGAGGGGATTTTTAATTAATGATAGTCCTGTTAACGATATTCCGTATTAAATTCTACTTATTTCTAAACTACATAATGAAAAAATGAAAAATGGCTTGTAATATCAAAGGTTTAAGATTTACGGGGTGAATCGGAACACGTTTTCTTTCATGGTTAATTTTTTTATACAATAATAGTTTCATGTAATATATGAAAACATATGTATGGATATGTATTGTAACAATATTTTGTTTGTTCTAATTACTTGAAGAGTTTAAGGGTGGCAAGAAATTGCTTGGTTAAGCAAAAAAGTCAACGCCTAATCCAACAGACATGGAACATACAATAAAAGACTTTGAAAATAGCAAATTAGTTAAAAAAAACTGTACAGAATTATTCTCTGACATCCACAACATTACACAAACATCTCAAAATGAAAAATTAATTAAAAAAGAGAGGGATGCAAACAGTATTATGGGCTGGGAATGAGGGCGTATTAGTAGATCGTATTAATACATGCAGCGATTGGGGCTACTCAATAGATTCACTTACCCAATGACTACTAACACATAACAGGGCTAAATTTGCATTAAATTCTACATTTCCAATTCGAATATAATTTCTTAAAATAAATTTTAATTTTTCTTGTTTTAAAAGTTGTTTTCTAATTTTTAAAAACGCATATCTTTACTTGTATATAAAATAAAGGCTCGGTTTCACAGTAACTACGTTTTCCTATTCCTCCCTTATCATTATTACCTGTTTTTATTAACCCTATTAAAGTTTGAATCGGAATAAATAAAGATTATAGCATTTGTTCCGATTCACCCCTATCTGCGGGGTGAATCGGAACACCATTAAAAATCTAAATAACGTATATATAAACAGTAAAAATGTTTCGTTTTTGCTTAAAAAGTAAAGAACAAAACAAGACCGAAGTTTCTAGTAGAAAAATTATAATAATAAAAAATCAGTTGTTGCTTTTTTTAACGTTAAAGTTGAAAAGTGTTCAGATTCGCCCCATTTTACGGTACTTATTCTTCAACAAATTATCGTAGAAGAAAGTTAATGGTACCGAACAATTGGAAATAAAGTCTACTTTTAAATGACCCTTATAAAAATTTGCTTTGGGAGCCATCTACATATTAAAATAAGCCCTATTTTTTTATTTTTTTTATTATTGTTTTTTTATTATTATTATTTTTTTAATAGCAGTATCCAATTCTGACAGCATAAATGAACTCTACAGCCTTCAATTAACCAAAAAACAAATTTTCATGCAATTTGTATGATAAGTTCTTCGCCTTACCTAATGAGAGAATTACCTACAATTAAAGATGATGAATTAAACTGTAAGAAATGAGTAACGTTCAGAACATTTGGAGCCCTGATTTACGCAGGACATCTCGCAACACTAGTTGGAGCGCCTTCAAGAAATAGGACTATCACGGGGATGTTTGGAATCCTTTTTCCTTAAAAGTACTTTGCCTACAAATAAAACTTAATGTGTTGCTGTTGCTTGTACAAATAGCATAAATTGACCATCTTATATCTTTCACATTTTATTATGATTCAAATTTATAAATATAATTCTCATTCATTCATTAATTCGATTACAAGTTACAAGGACCATTTAAAATTAATATGCATCCGGATATTATTTTACTTATGATGTATGAATAGTAAAACAAATCTTACTTTATCTGTTGGTGGATGGTCAAGTAGTATTCCTGGATAGTTAGGTGGAAAAGCATATTCGTCATACTGCTGAAAATTAGCTGCAGCATGTCCCAAACTGCAGGTACTGATGATAGCTGTCAGAGTATCCACAATCTCTTCTGTATTTGAAAACCTGTCGTTTTCTTCGCCAGGAACGCCCTGTTTTTTAATGACATTCAAGTTTTAGTGTATGATTTTTTTAAATTACCGCTAAAAGAATAAACGCAAATCTCAGTGATACTATTTAAATGAAGTAGAAAATGGAAAAACATTAAAAAAAGTTATTTTGAGTTTTTAATTATTTTATTTTACCGCTCATGTTAATAAAGTAAAGTTTATCTGTCGAAGCAGTGTGATAAATTAGGAAAGATTCTCCTATGTACAATTTCCTCTCTTCTCTACTTTTTATGCAGTGTGATAGATGTTATACAGGGTGTTTCTAAATTCATGGTACAAACTTTAAGGGGTGATAGTACACATCAAGAGAAACAATATTAAATAGGAAACTAAGTGTCCAAAACGTCTCCCGAAGGCGATAGGCGCCATTAAAGTTTAGGGTCCAAAAATTCAAATGATTGGTCGTTCCGTTTGCAGTTTTCATTAAAACTATTCTTTATGTCAGTATTGTCTTGAAAATAAATTATAAAGATAAATTTCAAAAAATGCCGATAGAAAGCGCTTTAGACTTTGGAGTAACAAACAACTATTTTTTACCGTTATTTTTTGCATCTCATTAAATTTTTTTAGAAGCTTAGACATAAACTTAAATTTTGAGCTCAAAATCTAAATCGTTGGGAGTGGTTAAGTAGCACAAACTGAACTGTGGGGGGAGGTTCAAATTTCAAATGATTATAAAAAACAGAAAAATTCGTTAATTGATTTGCGATTTTCACTAAAATTATTCTTTATGTCTGTATTATCTTGAAAAAAAAATATATAAAGATAAAATTAAAAAAGGCCGATAGAGGGCGCTTTAGACTTTGGAATAACGTACAACTATTTTTCACCGTTATTTTTTGCATCGCATAAATTTTTTTTAGAAGCTTAGACATAAACTTAAATTTTGAGATGATAATCTGAATCGTTGGGTGTGGTTAAGTAGCGCAAACTGAACTGCGTTCAATGGGGGTGGGGAGGTTCAAATTTCAAATGATTAGAAAAAACGGAAAAATTGGTCGGTTTTCGCTAAAACTATTCTTTATGTCAATATTTCCTTGAAAATAAATTTTAAAGATATCTTTCAAAAATTCCATCAGAGGGCGCCTTAAACTTTAGAGTAACCAACAACTATTTTTAACCTATTTTTTGTATCTAATTAAATGTCTGTAAAAGTTCAAACTTAAATTTTGAGCTTAAAATCTGCATCGTTGTGAGTAATTAAGTAGCGGAAAATTGAACTGTGTTCGAGGGGTGGGGAGGATAACATTTCAACTCCTGAACACAGTTCAGTTTGCGCTTCACTCTAAATAAAAAGGAGTGACTATTCACTCCGGGAGAGTGAATACTCACTCTATCACAGACTCAAAATATGCCCAACCTCTTTAGAGTGACTATTCACTTTGAGCAAAAGTGGAATCGTTGACTCTTTGAAAGGGTGAATACTCACTCCTGGGAAGTGAATATTCACTCTAAACAGGGGTCAATAATAACTTTTTCTGGGGAGTGACTATTCACTTTTGCTAAAGTAGTGCGTTTTTTCACTCCTCGTAGGAGAGAGTAGTCACTTTTTCATAGGAGTGAATGTTTTTTCCCCCTTTTTATTTTTTATTTTTTTTTTATTTTTTTGCTATTATGGGTATTTTAAAAGAATCGTATCTTTTAAAGCATACAATGAAAATAAATACAAGCGTGGTAAAGACTGGAATAAAATTCTTTATTGACAATATTTATTTAATTCATAATATGTTACATTAATTGAACTTTTTAAGGGAAAACATAATTAAAGTTACTATGAATCAAATTAGATTATTGACAGAAATAAAATATTTTATTCAAATCTTTCTCCTTGTGTTTGCTTTCATCGGTAGACCCATAAATATATGATACTTTTAAAATGCTCATTAGCGCAAATTATTAAACAGTTTTAAAATCTTAAACAATCAATATGTTTTTTTCAGATACCCATTAAGTTTTACATATTATTTAAATAAATACATATGTACGTTATCTGTTTTTTTATGCGTAATTAAAATCTTATTGCTGAAAAATATATATTAATGCAACCCTTATTAAAACTACATGGTAAGTCATATTTAATTTAAATTTTTTATTTCCGTATATAGAGTAGATGTGCAGGTAATGGACACCCTTAAGGCATCTATCCCTGCCGCGAAGACATTCACGAGCTAATGCTAACCCTATTTGAAGGAATTTTTCTAATATCTCGTTTGCATTTCGACATTTTATTTATTTATTTTGCATTGAATAGCTGAAGTTCGTCTCTATATCGCATCTTTTTTACTTTTTCGACTTCGGTCGCAGATATTTTTTATAAACTTTCTTTCACTTTCAAAACCGATACCAAAAATGAAAGTGTTATTCTAAAAAATATCTCCAGACAAAATTGAAAAAGTAAAAATAAACAAATATTTAAGAGAGAAAATATGTTTTTAACGACTTCTGTAACTTGAATGTTTTTATTTAAATGGTGAACGATTAAGTCCTATAAGCCCCTCTTTGACTGTGCCATTAAACAATAGTTTCGGCTTCATGAGTGGTTTGATTATAAAGTAGACAAAACATAGGTTAGATTCATTTAAAATAATAATAATAAAATGAAGATGATATTGAAATCTTATTAATCACATTAATATAACTTAAAAGCAACTATTTATAGAATTTTTGTCGTCATTACATTTTGGTAAGTGCAATTTAAAAATTAAAGTTGATTATTTAAGTTTTTAATTAAGGTAAAATATTTTTTGTACTATAAACTCAGTGTTGAATCCAGGGGTGGTCCGGCGTGACATTCCCCCGGAGCATTGAAATGTCTCCCTCCCCCGGAAATTTTGAGATTTTGCTTTTTCAATGGCCAAAATGGGCATTTTCTATAGGATTGAGATCAGGTGAGTTGCCTGGCCAATCAAGCACTGGTATATTTTTATCATTCAATTATTTTTGTACAAGTTTTGATTTATGTGCAGGTGCTCCATCATGCACGAAATACTCACATCCATGAATGAATCAAAATTTCAGTAAGTGGTTTTGTAAAACTTCTATATATTTTCTTCCATTCATAGTAATATTTTTTGGAAGGAAATATAATCCAGCTCTACCTTTTTCACCTCCCCATACCATGACACTATCTGAGGGTTTTACAGTTTTCACGGTAAACTTCGTATCATAGCGTGAGGAACCTTTAGGTAGTCTCACCAACATCGGGCGTCCTCTGATAAGCCTGCAGGTACTTTCATCAGAAAACATTACTTTCTTCCAGTCTTCTGCTGTCCAATTCAAATATTTCTTACAAAAATTTAATCTTTTTTTTTTCATGACATCAGTAAGCATGGGTTTTATCGCTGCTATTCAAGCTGGAAGCTACAAGTCTTTTTGAAGTCTGCGGCAGACAGTCCTTACTGATACATCCTTTAATAGATTTGGGGGGTTTATTTTTTATTTCTGCTGCTGTAATGGTTGATTTTAATAATACCTCGCGTTTCAAAATACTATCAGTCCGGTCTGAGGTCTTTTTTGGTCTTCCTGGACCGATTTTTCGTACTGGCATACTGCCCCGAGGTAAATTTGCACTCGCCTTTTTTAAGGCATAAATCGTTTGTCTCGATACTTGCAAATCGTTAGCAATGCGACTTATAGGAACATTTCGTTCTAATAAAGTTACAGCGCGAGATTTTTCAACAACTGCAAGTTTTTTTCGTCCCATTATATGCACCAAAAAAGATTTGTATCTGCAACAAAATTAAATTCCACCTTTTAAACAACTAGAAAATACGAAAAAAAAAACCCTGCTGAGTCATCTCAAGATACAAGCATTACTATTTAAAGTGGCGCATGCTCAGTGGAAACTTCTACCCGGCTTCTATGTTTAAAACAGGCAAAAATAAATAAATAAACGCCGACCCAGTGGCGTGGTCGGTAATGGCAGCTGATGCCACACTGTGGGTCCCCGGTTCGAATCCGGGTTCGGGCATGGATGGTGTGTTGTCCATTTGAAGTGTAATAAATATATGTAATGGATATCTGTAATAAAAAGTGTTCTGTATTGTCTCTGTTTCTGTGTATTATGGATCAATTGAGGCGGCAGCCATAGTAGCTAGAGGCCTCAAAAGCACTGTCAATTCAAAAATAAAGTAAAACATCTGAACATTTAAAATGCGATGCAAATGTTTTTTTTTCTTTCGGGCATTGTATGCTATATTGTTACTAAACAATGAAATATGGATACAGCGCCTTATCTTTTTGCTGCTTTTTGGGAATAACGAATTTTCATCTTTTTCTATTGACGATAATTTTCGGTATTTTTACGCTGTGATTTTGAGACTTTCACAAAAGTTGCTCTTTACATTTAGCTAACACAATATGCTATCAAAATTTCGGTAGCTTTTACGCATGCGCATCGAAAATTTATTTGGTAAACCTGTTCATTATTCATACAATTATTATTATTT
Source organism: Maratus speculifer (assembly GCA_964019185.1). NCBI lineage: Eukaryota > Metazoa > Arthropoda > Arachnida > Araneae > Salticidae > Maratus > Maratus speculifer. Next base: position 54,614,109 of record OZ025293.1, read on the forward strand.
TTAAAATTCTGGTTGCAGGGTATTATGTATAATATTGTTTGTCATATGTTCAGGAAAAAACTTTATTTTATATTAAGAACTCTGCAAATAATAAGCAAAAAACTTTAAAAAAATTGGTACTATTTTTATAAAAACCTTTATTTTTCTACGAGTATACATGCTATCCGCATAAAAATGAACACACATAATTACAATAAGTCACTTAATGATAATCCGCAGTTTGAATGCTTTTGCTACATTAGGTTTGACAGGGTTATCCAAAAGATATTCATTCTTTTTCAATTTTTTGACGGTCCCCTATGGGACTTCGGCAAACAAATTTCACGAAAATATATGACCTGTGCTATATTGTTTACACACCTGAAGTTTCAGAATAATTCCTCATGTATAAACGTCTAAAATCTCAAGTGTCAATATTTTTTTGGCGGTGACTGTAGAACTTACTTTCGAAAAATTAAAAAGTTGAAATTAAAATTGACTTACCGGTTTTTTTTCTTAAATATTATCCCTTGTTTGATGAATAATAATCCTTTGTTCGATAAATAAGATGTGTGCAGTGCACTGAGTATTAATGGAGTATTATTGCTTTTTACTGAATTATTTGTTCTCCATTTTGACTTCAGAACAAGAAATTTAATGTATGTGGATTATTTTGATTCATAAGATATCGGAGTGTATCATTCCAAGATCGAAATTTAAACTGCATTTCAGTATTAATAATACAAATTAAAGATCCACATATGTAGACGAAGGAAACAAAGTCGGACACATAACGGACACGATAAAATGGCGGATATATTTTTATCATCACAACCAAGAAGACGGTTTCTGATTGGCTGATGCGTAATACATATCTAACAAGGAAGGTCTCCATACGGGCATACTCAGAAAATTCTGAAAAAATTACAGAATGTTCTTCTCATCTAGATATATACGTTTGTAAAAAATTTGTTGGCGGAACCCCGTTAGAACGTTCGTAAAAAATAATGAACATTTCTTTTATCTGGCGATTTATCATTGGTTGGCGACAAAATAAAATTTCAAAAAACACTTTTTTATGTCAAATTCTTTTTAAGGTAAAAGTGTTTCATCTTGAACTTGTTTAAAGAAATTTTATTTATATAATGTTAGTTTTGTCAGCTTTAGTTTGTTACAACTATATTTGTCATAATGTATTTAAAAATAAAATTAACTGTAAAATTTTATGAATTAAAACAAAATTTAAATTAATTAAAATTGTTTCAATCTCAAAATTCACTCCAATCTAATTGAGCTCTGTCGATTCAATTTTGTTGCTATGGAAACTAAAACTTTTCCAATATTGAAATGCGTTATTGCAGCATTCTTCATCTGGCCTTTATTAGGTAGATTTCGTAAGAAATACTACCTATTGCAATCGCACCAGTTTATCTATCTATCTATCTATCTATCTATCTATATATATATATATCTCACTTTTTTATGGACACGATAACTTCTATAATTTTTCACCAATCTCCACCAAACTTGTACATAAAATCAAAGGGGATAAAATCTTGGCTAAGTTCGTTAATGGGCAAAATCGGACCAAGGGGGTCGGAAAAGGGAGCGTTTTTGTGAAAACCAAAAAAACGCCATAACTTCTTAATTAAAGTAGATATCGAATCGGTTTAAAGTTTATATTACTTCTTAAAAATGGGCCAAAAGTATATGCATGACAGATTTTTGATAAATTTAGAAGTGGGCTCAAGGGGCGAAAAAAACAGGGATTTTGAGAGAAAAAAATTAATAACTTCGTCAGTTTTCAAGATATCAAGTCCAACTAAATTTTTTGTAAATGTTCTTAAAATTATCTAAAACTTTTGTACTTACAAGTTTTTGATAGGACCAACTTTTACCGGCGAAAAAAATTAAAAACGAAAAGAAAAAGGGCGCTGAAAAAAGAGAAAAATCCATAACTCCGTCATTTTTTAAGATATCAAATCTGATTAAATTTATTTTACATCTTCTCAAAAATATCTACAACTTTTATATTGACAAGTTTTTCATAGGATCAATTCGTATAGCAAAAAGAAATTAAACAAAAATAGGAGTTGGAGAAAAAACCTCAAATCCAAACTGCTTATATTCTGACTCATTTTTAAATTCATTTTTGATTCTAAACGCATCCAAATGGTAGATCCTCTTATTTAGAAACTGTATAAAGTGACGCATTGGTCAATTTTCTGTTAAAGACAGAATATATTTCAAAAAAGGCTACCAAAAAGGGTATTTTGAACAGAATTTCCGAAAGTCATCCGGACTGAAAATTGAAGGAAGTGTTGTTCAAATAAGAAATTGCGTTTTTTTTCTGACTCGTTTTTAAATCCATTTTTGCTCTCAAATGCATCCAATTTACAGATCCTCTTATTTAGGAACTATATAATGCGATGCATTGATCGGTTTTTTGATAAAGACAGAATATATTTTTAAAAAGGCTTCCAAAAAAAGGGTATTTTGAACAGAATTTCCCGAAGTCTTCGTGATTTGAAAATTTAAGGAAGTTTTCACATAGCAAATTGCGTTTTTTATGACTCGTTTTAAAATCCATTTTCGCTCTCAAACGCATCCAATTTACAGATCCTCTTATTTAGGAACTATATACTGTGACGCATTGGCCAGTTTTTTGATAAAGATAGAATATATTTTTTTTAAATGCTGTCAAAGTGAGTATTTCGCACAAAATTTTCCGAGCAATCATGAATAGAGAATTAAGTATGTATTCAAACAACAAATAGGTTATTTTATGACTCATTTTTAAATTCAATTTTTTTCTCAAATGCATTCAACTGACAGTTTTTTGTTATTTAGGAGCTGTATATGTACTGTTTTGGTCGATTTTTTTAATAAATTCAGAATCTATTTCAAAATATGTTGTCAAAACGGGCATTTGAGCTGAATTTTTCTTAAGATGATTCTGATAAAACCAGTTTTTGAAGAAAAATGAAATTAAAAATTTTTCATAAACGGCCAATTGAAGTTATTAAACTGGGTTTATCTCTAATCATATATTTTTTTTTGTTGAATTGAGCACTCTTCGAAATCTACCTCCGCCTATAGGCCCAGCCGACAGGGATTTTTTTTGTTATACGTTTAAATATATGAAAAAAAATGCTTTTCAATATGAAAGTATTTTTCATATAAGAAATTATTTTTAAAGTGATAACATTAAATAACTGCAGCAAAAGCAACAGAAATAGGCAACGTAAAATACATGTATATGTCAAACTTTCTCATTATTGAAATTTCAATTCATTAAATACCATTTACACGTTTAAAATTAAACTGACAAAAAATTTGCAGGTGCATTAAAATCGTTTGCTTTTGGTGAGGGAAAATGCTGCTCGCCAAAATGCGTGACGCTTTCATCTTTTCGTGCCAAATACTGAAAAGTATTTTATTTTTTTACAGAGTTTCTTCTGCAATTCCGCCGATAAATTTGACTGATCCTTTATTACATACAGGAGTAGTTTAATCAGTAATTTTTTCAAAAAATTCTGAGTATGCCCAGTATGGAGACCTTCCTTGTAAGTCACTTTTTAAGCGGAGTGACCGTTCACTCTTTCGAAGGAGTGACACTCATTTTTGAAAAAGAGTGTGTTTTAATCGCAAATAAGCGTAATTTTATAGGTTATATTATTAAATGTAGTTTTTGAAAATTAAGAATTGGCATATTTTGGTACTTTTCATTGGTTCAAAATTTAACGGGTATTTTTTTCAAGTGTATAAATGCCGGGCTTTCACTCTCGTTAACGGAGTGAGATTTTTCACTATTGACCATGGAGTGAGATATTTCACTCTCGACAACGGAGCCAGATATTTCACTCCTTTTTAGGGAGTCGGAAATTCCAATCTTCAAAGAGTGTATTTGTATAAAGTTCACTCTAAAAAGAGTGAAAATGCAAATCACTCTTACAAAAAGTGAGCTTTTCACTCCTCCCAGTTTTAGAGTGTTCTTAACCTCTCCCATCGATTTATATTCATAGGTTCATGTCAATTTTATTATGTTCGAATGAGTGTAACATCATTGAAATGCATTTGAAACCTTTTCCCCATTGACCGTAATGTAACGGAATACTTTTGATTGTCCCTGTAATCGATCTATGCATCCGATTTTCATAAAATTTGAAATGACTCGACAAAATAATGTAATAATTATATATTTTAAATTTCAAACGATTAAAATGCATTTGAAACTTTTTTCCCCATTGACCGCAATGTAACGAAATCATTTTGATTGTCCTTGTAATTGATGTATGCATCCGATTTTTACAAAATTTGAAATGACTCGACAAAATTATGTAATAATTATATATTTAAATTTCAAATGATTCGGTTGGGTAGTTTTTGCGTAGTTATATGCGGATGGACGGACTGAAAAGCCATTTGAAAAGTGAAAAGCCATTTAAATATATGTAATTGCTTCAGATGTGGAAAAATGCTTACATTGTATAAATATGTGCACATGACGAGGAAAGTAAAAATGTAGGCACCAGTGAGCAGTCTCTTACCACTAAATTTTGTTAGCATTCTTACAGAAAATTTAGACGAATTATTATAGTAAAAATAGCGTACATAAAATCTAGCTATGAAAGACTGCTCGCTGGTTTGGGGATGGGGAAGGGGTTTAGGGATGGAATGGATCTATATACGCGTAAGGTTTAGCTTTTTGCAACTCTATTTGTAGGTTGTTTTAATAACTGACTTCAGGTTTTTAACAAATTTTGTTTTTAAATACTGTTTTGGATTTTTTAAGTTGTTTTTTGACGTTGCTTTTGAATTTTACTGTTTTGCTTTTCCATATATTCTACAGTTTCTAAACATGCACTAAAGATCGCCTCAACAGATCGCTTTTTCGTGGGATTTAACCCTTTGAGGGGTAAAGCAATTGTTATCTTAAAATGCTGAAATGATTGATTGACCCCAGAATTTATAAACAATTTTATATTAAAAAATGATGAAATCTTTTCTCCTCGTACTTAATATAAATAAAATTTTCATTTCAAAATTCTGCTGTCAATGTGCATTTCGCAATTAAAATTAAGTGGGATATATTTTATCCCATCGCCCTTCAAAGTGTTAAAATTGTTTTTAACAAAAGGTATTCAATAGTAAGAAAATGCAGCAACGCCACATGAAAGTAACGCAGTAATGGACATTTGAGTTCCATGGGTTCACTTCGATCGAATGCCCTGCACCAACAGCATGCCACTCTTCGAATAGATTGCCATTTACGTTCGAGGAACACACCAAGACCTGATTAATGTGATTCTAAGCATGTAGATTAAATTTATATTATAATTTATATTTTATGGAAACTGGTGGCGATGAAGTTTTACGTAAGCAGATTAAAAATATCGCATCGTAAGCATATTTGAAAGCAGATGCACATTTTAACATTTAGACTGGAATAAAAATGATAAAATTCCATTTATATTTCCCTCTCCCCATCTTTATATTCAAAATATGTTTGTTCTTTTCAAGTTTTTCTTTACCCTTAACCAGAATTAAGCATTTTTTGAGTATTCTGTTTCTTTTTCTTTTTAAAACATTTGTTTCATAATTTCGGTCATTATATTAATTGCTATTCAGAAATAGTGATGTCAGTTTGAACACTGTCAACGAATTCACTACCGTTGATTTACAAAATATAGATTTTTTTTATGAAATTTAAAATATTTGACATTTTTCAAAATTGTTTACGATGAAATCATTTTGCCCAGATTTTACAAACAAATATATATATATATTTATTCCCACCAGTTTACACTAAAAGCATTGTTCAGATATACATTTCTTTTATGTATCGTACAGGTATTCAGATATAGAGTTAACTAAAATTACTCATACGTTATAAAGCTTTTTTACTATGCGAATTCTTTTTGTCTGGCCCTCTAAGTGTTTGGAACGTAATATTCCGTTCACTAAGCTCCAGGTTTCACTGCAATATAACCAGTATTTAACATAATATAAATCTATAGATCTAATGAATTTTCAATACATTTTAGAGTGATTTATACTCTTAAGGATTACATTCATATTTTTTGAATTACGTTTTCTTTATAATTTTGAAAGAATCATTTTCTGAGCATTTAAAATAAAATGCAGAGAAAACAACATTACAATTTTACCCATTTGCAAGACGCTCAGAGGGCTGGGGTGCATTCGCGTGAGATGTTTGTGATTATTTAGTAAACGTTAGAAAGGTTTTTAAGGTAACTTTTAAAAAATCAAGGTATTCTGGAATGCCCTGATGTAAAATCTGTAAGCTTCTTCTGAAATGAACACACATGTTGGCGGCGAATACGCGTGGCAGCAGGTTAATTGACAGCAGCACACGAGTAGGATTCTTTGACTTTTTTTAATACGAGAAATTTTGCTAGGAATATTTCAAAAAAGAAAATTATAAATTCCTATTATGAAAACTTACGAAAAGACAAAACGATCCCGGAATATACTCGGAACATTACAATTTTTTACGGTATACAGACAGAATTGAAAAAATGCTATTTTTTAAATTAAAAGTTTTAAAGATGAGTATTTTCTATTTTGATAATTTCAAATGCACATTTCAGTATGCGGTAAAAGAAAACACTGCTGGAGGATTATGTTGAAATTCTTATTTTATTGACTCAACACAGACTATTTAAACACAATTTCTGCTTTAAACATAATTTAAATGCAATTTATAAAATACCATATAAAATGGCCTTTTTTAATATTCTAAAAGTTTCTACACATTTAGGACATTGCCTTTGTCCCAAATAGGCCACTGAAGGAAACTAATTGTCTAAAGGCGGAAACTTTAGAATTCAAATGTGAAAAATTTTCGCGTTTTCCTGAAGCTAACTTTGAAGGTAAATGAAACACACATTCTAGCCATTGACGTAATTTTATTTGATCTTCAAAGTTAACAGAAAAAAAAAAACCTTGAACCAATTTCGGGATTTTTTATCTCATTTAGGCAACACCGGGTTGCTGTAAAACGAATGACGTCCATTGGAATAGGAATTTTTATGTAAGAAAACGTTTTAAATACAAACAAATATTTCAGGTTCTATTCTTTAAGGTTGGATGTCTCTTTATACAGTATTTGCGTATGATTTTTGCATCAAGATTTCAAGTAAAATATCATTATCGCATTTAGCAAAATGATCCTACTCTTTTAAAAATAAATTTTAATAACCAGGAAGAAAAAGTAATTAATATTTATTTTGAAAAGCATATTATTACTTTTTAAAATTGCTTATACATAATAATTATAGAAAAATAGAGAAGAGGGAGAAAAGTTTATGAATCCAGTAAAGCAATAATAGTTTACTTTTGTTGGTTTATTTCAACGAAGACCACAAGAATAGCATGAGTATTTTTACTGTAGACAATGATTAGTTATTTTACTTATTTTTATCTACAGTGGTTTTAATAGATACTTACTAATAAGCCACAACCACCGAGATTACGGTCTTTCACCAGCTCAGTTCTCCATTTTTGAAGTTCATAATCGTTGACTACTTTTTCATCGGAATCTGAAATTATAATATTTAGTAAGAATATTTTTTTTTATAAAAGAAATGTTTCCTTATCATAGTAAAGATATTCACATGCAATTGTTCTATGACATACCGTAATTTCGCGCGTATCCGCCGCACCTCAAATAAGACAATTTCCTCTCAGAATTTATCTTAAATAAATGTGACTTTACTTTTGCTTAACATTAATTTGACTTCTTTTTTACAATAAAATTTCGGGTATGAAAAAGACTTAACTGAGCTGCGGCGTATACGCGGAAATTACGGTACATTTTATTTCTCAGTTAATGCATTTTTTACTGATTACATTAAATTTTATTTTAACTCAGTTAGTGACAAATATACTTATATAATTATAAGCAATACAATGCACTTATAAGTAATAATACTTATTTTGCAAATTTTGAAAAATGCATCTAATTTAAAGCGTTATTTAGGAATGCAGCAAATTTAATTAAAATTACTTTATAATTTTAATTAGATATCATCAGAGATATTATTCCTTCACGTACGATTTCCATAATTTCTGGATATTATCAAGTTCCTCCACTACTATGAATCACTTGAAAATCACAGGCCAATGTTTGAGATATGTACCGTAATTTCCTATAGATAACAATAGCAGCTCAAACATTTCTGTTTCGACCCAGAGAAATCATTCAATAATTTCAGATAAATGTACATCGCGGTACAAAATGTTACATACATTGAAAAAAATGGGTTCTCAAAATTGAGTAAAAAATATTCAATTCTAAGTACGTCACATACTCAAAATAGTTCTATTTTTGATTCAGTGGTTGTGCTCAAATATAAATCTCTATGAAATGTACCATAAACTTACAAGTTAAAGTAAAAAATATACTGGCATTTATTTCTTGCTCAAAATTATTAATAAAAATTTAATTGCTTATTTGTTAAGAAAAATAGCAAAATTTTAGCAAAATACCAAAGTCGAATATTTTTCATGACAAGAGCATTATTTGCAAGCACTTTTAAATTATTTTAAAACTAGCTGTTACCAGTGACTTCGTTCACATAACATTTAAAGAAGAATTAATTAATCAATCAAACAAAAGTATTCGTTGGTTAAAAGCATGTGTAATTAACTTTTTATCGCGATTTATAGTAAAAATCTTCTGATGATCCTTTTTTGCCGATTTTTTTGCTGGTTTAAATTTTCCATTCAGCGACTTATACTAATAGATATAAACATTCTTGAATACTTTTGTTCAGCCCTGTAGTTTACCTAGTACTTTTAATATACGAAAGTATTTTTCTAAACTTTAGTTCAAACAAAAATATTCCTTATTACTAAATTACATTTTCAGCAATTATCATCCGAAGACAACCATGTATCCAATTCTTTGTGTGACCCTGTATATAATTTTATCTATATACTACAAACATTTCTTAGTTTACTGAATGCCGTTCAAAATAAAAATGCATATTTTATTTAAGAACCACCTTTAAGTAATTTACTGTCATATTAAGTAACCTTTCCAATATCTTTTGTGTAACCCTGTATAGCTAAATTGTGTAAATATCAGCATTTATACACACACTTTAATATGCATTCATTTAGGGAAACTTAAAAGCACATATCATAATTCAAAATGCATTTCATCCATGCAACAGTCATCATCCATCATACACAGTACTTCGGATAGAATATATACTATTTAAAATCTTTTGTGTGTCCCTGTAAATGCTATGCACTTCATATTATGCATAAAATAACTCACATTAAGCCTCAGCAACGTATATCAATTTGATTATACATGAAATCGTTTACCATAATTAAAATGTGTCGCAAATTTTTCCTGCCTATATTCTTATGCAATGGAATTCTTCTGTGTGACCCTGTAAATGAATAATAGGTGTCCTTTTCACTGCATACTTTACAAAATGCATATTTTAGTGTACTTTGTTGATGCATATAAATTTGAACATGTTTCGCAGGGTGTAACATTGTTAAAATTCAATTGAAACGATTTTTCCTCATAATGCCGTAATGTAAAGAAAATTTTTGACTATCTCTATAAATAAAATAATTATGGTAAAAACTTCATTTTCAATAGGTATTCGTGCTAAGGTAAATGTTAATAAAGTCCAAAAATTTCATGGCTACTCGGATTGCCATGAAATTTACGAAAGTTAGAAAGCGGCCAGACGGACATACAAACCGAAAGCATAATAACTTTTCAACTTTGTTAGAAAGTGTTAAAAACTAGAGTCAAAAATATATTAATCAGTAATTTTATTTTCCTTCTTTTCCCTACAAAAAATTTCTTTCATTGATAATTATGAGTTTTGAATAAAAATTTTCATTTGTATGTAACTTATAACTTATTAATTAGTATAAGTAAAAAGTATTTCTCATTCATTTTAAATATGACGTCATTATTTATCTAGCTCCATTAGCTACTGATATTCATGCCTCTTGTATTTTTAACGACTACTATAAAGTACCTGTTTTATTTCAACTATGACGTCACATTTTTCCAAGTGAAATATTTCATTGAAAATATTATTCTTTTTCATTCTTTTTTACTTCTAATTATGTCGCCATTTTTGACAGAAAAATTCTCTTTAATGAAACAAGTATACATGTTTAATATATAATAGAAAATACTCTTTATTTCTATTTCAAATATGACGTCATATTTATTTTTCTTTTTAATTTTCATTTTTTTGCACGGAAATCGCTCAATTGAAAATTTATTGCCGCTGAGAAATTATCATTCCAGATTTCTATTTTATTGGCAACAGGAAAGGGAAATGTTTAAATTTTATCTAAAAAATGCCTTTTGATTCTGTATGAAAAATAATGAAATTTTGAATTATTAAGGAAAATATTTGAATAAATCAATCAAAAACTAGCCTATGTTCATTTCCGGGCTTTAACTTATCTACATGCAAAGATTCAAAGACATTAATCCATCCGTTTTGAAGCCAATTAAATTCCAACTTTCGGACACACTTTCACATTTATAATACATATAAGATACCGTGCATAATTTAATATTTCATTAATAAGCATATTTTTGCCGCAATGAATGAAATAAATCTATACAGGTTACAAAATTATTGTTTTTTTTTTTTTTTTTTTTTTTTTTTTTTTTTTTTTTTTTGGTTTGATAACATATCATGTTTCAAATTTGAGAAAGCAATGTGTTCATTTTTTATCCAAACATACTCAGTTTGATATGAGTACATCGATTTACTCATTTCTGAGTACTTCCTTTTTTTCAGTGTATTATTTTTGAAAATTTCCAGATCCAAACAGAATTGTTTTAGCTGCGGGTTATCTATGGGAAATTACGGTAAGTTTTAAAAATTATACATTTAACTAGTACTATTTTAAGCAATAATTTCCACAGTAGAAAAATAATAAATCTATATACAGGGTGAGTCATAAATATCGAAGCAATAGACTATCTCCTTAAATATTGTCCCTAGATCCATACTTCCAGTTGCAAAAATTCATAAAAAAAGGGTAACATTTTTGATACGATAAGTTGCATCTCCATAGAGGGTCTATTTGAAAAATTAAAAGTAGTTAATTTTTTATACGCCCCCCGTAGGATAAAAATTCCAATTAGGAAAACTTTCCATTTCCAATCCTGAATTAGACACAAAAATTGCATCTTCATATGTTCAAAACTTGCAGAGTTATAGCCGTTTAAATAATTTATCAGGTTTTAAGGGATTTGACACAATTTGACATGCGTGCAATTCAGGAAACAATGTTACATTAACAGTTCTAGGAATCATGTAAAAAATCTATCTTTTGAGTTAGAATTTCGATTATTTTTTCTTTTTTGTGATGGCTAGCCATATAATTTGTTAAGAAAATCACATCCTAAAATTTCTCATAAAATTTATAAAAATTTCAAATGTTTAGTAGAAATTTAAATGGGATAATTTAATATCGTTATAACTCGAAACATTATTTATCGGATTTCAATTTCTTTCCATTTCATTAACGATGAAAATATAATTTTAGTTTTGCTCCAGGATTTTTTTTTTCAATATTAATTTTAAAACTATTGAAAAATATTTATTTAAAAAATGATATAATTTTAAAAAAATCATATTTTCAAAAATAAATATTTTTTTTTTCAAATTTGCCGAAACAAAACTAATGTAAAATAATCAAAAACGACATGTTTCATGTTTTTACATTTTTTTCTTCAACAATTCTAGACTTTTAACAATTTAAAGACGAGAAATAGTGGGGGAAAAACTCATCATGCAGAAAAACGAATTTAAAGTTTTAAATAAAGTTTGGCTCCTAATAAAATGTTTAAATGCTTTTTAAAAAATTGAAAGTTTAAAGTAACTCCATTTTACTGTAGCACAAATTTCTGATTGAGTTTAACTTTTCTCATTTCCATCTCCTTTCTGAACTATTTAAATGACCATTAGTTATTTAAAACAATGGTTTTTCTAAGATGCGGATTAAATCTTTTTTTATAAATTTAGCTCTCACAACTCCAGGCTTTTTATCGTCCTGGAGAGGCTGTTAAAAAATATCTGTATTCTGGGCTCAGGCCAGGCCATAATCGAGGCATTACTTTTTTCTGAAGTCTCGCGTGGTCGGGCCTAACGTATATATCATACTGGAGGGGACTGCTTCCTTCTTCCTAGATTTGCACTGGACGAAATTTTTAATCCCGGTCTCGACACAACCCGTATTAACCCTTAAATACTCAGGATAGAACGCGTTCCAAAAAATGAGCAATTCAAAGAATCAGAATTTATACTGAAAATCTAAATAATAAATTTTTCTTTATTTAATTACGAATGGTCTGTCATTAAGTGAAGTGAAAATTGCTCTTTTAAATTTCTGGTGAGAATACGGAATATGTGAATAAAACCCCCAATAAATCGGGAGCACTTATGGTATCGAAAATGATACAATATGCATTTAAGGGTTAAAATCACTGTCACTGACTGACCTAATACTTGTATAAAAGAAGTAAAATTTGGCTCAATCAAAATTTTTACGAAAAACACATAGATTTTAAAATCGCCTTTATTAAAATAAATAAATAAAAAAAAAAAAACTTTTTTTTTTTTTTTTTTTTTTTTTTTTTTTTTTTTTTTTTTTTAAGAATATTATATTCAAAGGCTAAAAAATTAAATACATTAAATCCAGTGCAAAAAATCTGTCTATGACGGACTCCTATCTTAAACGGAAAATTTGTTGATCCATGCAAAATAAATATAATAATACCTGAGAAAAAAATTAACTCCATTTAGACACCTCCTAAATATTTGTCTATAGCGTATTTTTTCTTTCCTATGTGTTTCCGTCTTAAAAGATTTTACTGTACAACATTTTCCAAAGTCTCCAACGCATCGAATATGGATTAACGATATTAAAATATAAGTGAAACATTTACATATAAATAGAGATTCATTGATAAAATAAATATAACGCAGCCTTTGGCGATTCTTTAATAATAATAAAAAATAAATATGAAAAATGAAAAGCTATAATAAGTATTTTTGATTAGAACTCCTCCATACTAAACAATTTTTAACCATATTGAAGTAAACAATTATGTAGAAATTCAAGGCTGAGCCGGGCTATGATTTAAACTTTTTTCCAGGCCATTCCGGATTATGATTTTAACATTTTTCTAGGCCGGGCCGAACTTTTTTCCCTATGGGTCAGTTTGAGACCAAACCTAGATATTTCGACTACAGTGCAGACTACCAACACATTTTGAAAACAAGTTGAGCTTTAAATCAATACGATGCTTTTTTATGTCCAAATAAGAGGCACTGTATCTTAAATCGACATTTAACAACGGACAATTTGTGGACGATCCCTCACTTGCTTTCAAAATGAGTCAAAAAATCTTTTACAGGCATGGTTAATTGGTGAAAGTCACGAATTTTGGATTTTAATATCTCTGTGAGGTTTTTAGATATGGAGATGATTTTTTTTTATTTTTTTTTTTTAATGTTCAATTTAGGAATGGATAAGAAATGATTTCCTAATTGGGAATTCTGCCCTACGGGGGCCGTATAAAAGTTTTATTTTCTTATTTCTGTTCAAATAGATCCCCCATGGAGTTGCAACTTATCTTATCAAAAATTTCACCTTTTTTATGAATTTTTGCTATTGAAAGTATGGGTCTAGGGACAAAATTTAAGGAGATAGCCTATTGTTTCGATATTTATGACTCACCCTGTATACATATGTTAAAAAAAAAAAATCGTCTAATATTCAGGAAAATGTCAAAATCGAGTTATACGTGGAGTATTAATCAAAATCTTAAAATATTCAGTAAAACATCAGTAAGTATATAAATGAATTGATAAATCACTTTCCAGAAAAAGAATTGTTTTATTTTTTGTTTTTTGTGGTTTAAAACATCCTGACTGCCGCCGGCTGATTTTTTCACACACTAAGCTGCTGGTTTCACTGCAACATAAGCAGTATTTAAATTAGTATAATTCCAAAACCCAGTTCTGAAAAATTAAGTTAGGATTGATGCTATCAAAGATTATACACGGATACTAATAACATATTTTGTATCAGGTTGGAAATAACATCTTTTTTTAAATATTTTAAATAAGTTACAGAAAAAACAGCATTACAATATTACCCTTTGGCTGGGCAGTCAGGGGGTTAAATTTATATTTTGCAATTTAATTACGATGTTTGTTAAAAAAAATGGTAACATGTCAATTAATAAAATTTCTCATTAACATACCGTAAAACCGGTGAACAACCTTTGAAACGTATCTTCTGATCGTCATGTATATTTGCATAGCATCATCTCTGTAAGGGTAAACTGGTAATACGTCACATTCAACCTGTAAAAAGAGCCACAAAATTTAAAGTAAAAGATCATGCTTATAAAATTTCAGATAATTAAAAGTCTAAATGTAAACATTTTGCATAAAGGAAATAAGGAGAGCAGAAATAGGGTCTGCTGGTGTAATACCCGTTAAATTAAAACAATTTTTGTAGAATTGGGAAAATATTTTTTTAAGCTGAAATAACTATTCACATCACTATTCACTACTTCACGCATCACAGAGGTGTAACATTAGGGGGGAGGGCCTCGACCAGTATTATTATATGCTAAATTTTGCTTTGCTTTTTCGTATAACATTCAATAGGTTAATAAAGCTTAATTTTCTATATGATAGTGCTGGTAGCGAAATGATCGACATCCCTCCCCCTCCTACAACTCTATATCGCTGATATTAGACAAATTTTACAAATATAAAAATAATCTGGCCATAAGAAAGTTCAAAATAAGAAAATTATTCTTAACAGAATTGGGAAAAATATAGCAAAAAATTATTTTCGATAAAAAAAAAAGTAATTTTGCGCGTATCCGCCGCACTTCAGATAAGTCAATTTCCTCCCAGAATTTATTTTAAATAAAATGTGACTTACTTTTGTGTAGCATTAACTTGACTTCTTTTTTACAATAAAATTTCGGGTATGAAAAAGACTTAAGTCTTTTTCATACTGCGCTGCGGCGTATACGCGAAATTACGGTATTAGTTTTAAAAATAAATTTACAAAATGTTTTCAAATTAAAGAGATTCCAAATATATCCACGTATTTTCAAATTACATTTAAAATACAAAACACTTAAAAAATATGTATAGGGTAGGTGCACCAGTAATGGACACCCCTTGATGTTTTTATTTCATAAAAAATAACTAATAAATATTTAGCTGTAATTATTTTTTTTATATGATTTCCCTTTGCATGTTTTATAATGTAAGTTATTGGTGACACTTTTAATCAAACTAATCAGGAAGCAGAAAATAGTGTTTCAAAGTTCTGCTGCTTTTCAGTGAATATCTTAATGAAGATGCTAAGAGTAATAATAGAGAAATAAGAGATGCTTCATCTAATAAATAAATACAGGATCTCTACTCTCAACGGTGGTCAATGGCGAACTTCTAAACCATTAGTCATAGACATATAATTCCAGTTGCAAAAATGTTTTTAAAAAAGTATAGAAGTGTTTTTTGAGCGATTTAGGTGTAAATTTGTATAAAAAATAAACACGAAAATTAAATTTTCAAACGGTCTCCCGGTCCTATAAGTGATATTTAGTAAAATTTTACCACTATTCTAACAAATAAGTCAAAAAAGTCCCATTCCTCTGCGATTAAAATTGACCGAGTAATAGCTGTTTAAAGTTGAAGCATCTTTTTTGCTGCAAAATTGGGGTCAGTCACAAATTTACTGGAAATAAAAAGAAATGTCAGATATAAAATTTAACATTAAGCATTAGGAGTAAAATAATTTTTACGATATTATTTTTAAATTTATGTCGATGTTTATATATTAAAGCAAAATATACAACTTGTACTAGAAATATAAGTAAAAATATAACAGAAATTTTGTTAAATTAAATTATGAAAAGCGACAGACACAATTCGTTACAAAATGATAAATGTTTCAAATTTTATTAGGTTCTTCAGCCTAATAGAATTTGATATAGTACTACAAAATAAATAAATGGTACGCACTTAAAATCGTATTAATATTACATTGTCATTGGATATAAATAAGTAGGCGAATTGAACCTCGATTGGATATTTGGAAGTGAGTTAAAACAACACACCCTTTTAAAATAAAATCATAAAAAGAAACAGTTTCATTTCCTTACAAAATAAAGCACATGTAAAAATACAATTGGGGATGTGAATTTCAAAACTCATCTTATCGCCTTTGTTTTCTCTATCAGTCTATATCAATCTGCGCTAATGTAACACTACAATCTCCAAATTTATAATGAAAATCAATGAACGCATTCAAAGGTTTTCCGCGATTTCTCAAAAATTGATTTTCTAGATAAAATTTTGAAATTCAGGTCTTTTATGTTATTTTAACCAACCTAGAAATTAATTATTTTAAAGATTTTAAGAGGAGGTGTCCATTACTGGAATGGTGAGTTAGTCATTTTTCAGTAATGGACACCCCCAGGGCCCGACATATTCAGGGGCATGCGTGGCAATTGCATCGCCCCCCCCTCTCTTTAGCCCTTCCTTCCATGAGAGATCTTTCCCCACAAATAAATTATTTATTAAAGTTTTCCTCGTTGCGTAGCAAGTTAAAACCATTAATTATGACCAATTCGCGAGATTTTCTTTTAATCATGTTATAACGTACGTAGCTAAGCAAAGAAAAAGTTTACGAAAGAAAGCGATACTTCTGTCAGCCAAACTATCATTTTTTTCTACCATTATCCTACAAGTAGATTTTCTTAAAGTTGCGACTATCTTTTTGAGATGGCTTTTATACAGATGTGAACTGAACCGAGTACAAAACTTATACATAGAATCAATACGTATAAAATTTAGTACTAGCCATTTCCACATTATTCACAAAAAAATCTATTAATAGACAGATGGGGGCTCCCCAGAATGATGCTTGCCCCAAACCCTTAGTCGGGCCCTGGACATGGACACCCCATGTAGACATTGTTAAAAATGCAATTTCAGTAATGTTTATAGTGCATAGAATATTTTGACAACTGGAAACCTAAATAATTAAATTTAATTTTAGGTAGTTTTCATTACAAAAAGTAAAAGGCTAGCTATTGCAGCCGTCCGGAGGAAAGCACTTCAGGAAAATTTTGGTATATTTTCACCGATCATGACCCCCAGACCCTAAAACCACTCTCTGTTCTAAGTTTGATATATACATAAGAATTTATAATATTTCGACCCAAAAAATTCAATCAGTAATGTATGCCGCGATACAAAATGTTATATTTTATTTCTAAAAAATTCTGGCTTGAAACAGAATTGTTTGAGCTGCGGATTATCTACGGGAAATTACGGTAAATGTATTTTTTAGATACTGTACAATTCTGACACTCCCTTTCTGATTAGTGGGCACTACTGCTTCGTAACGGTGGTTCTATGCCAAAGAAATAATCATTTATTATTTTTATTATTCCTTTTTTTTGTAATAGAAATCTGGCAAAACGTTTATTTTCACTCGCAATCATACTAATATTTTAAAGAAATAAAGTCCATTTGTTTGTTGGAGGTAATCTCTGGAACTACCAAACCTATTTCAAAATTAATAGTATCAAAATGATGGTGGGTGACAAAAAAGTTGATCAAAACCTCAAACCATTTTTCTTGAAATAAGATTTTTTTAAATTATTACATGTGTTTTTCACAGTTAAGCCTTTTGGGCTATCGTTTTTTTTAATTTATTTTTTTCTCACAAATTAAATTAGCCATTCTTAATTGGAGCACAAACCTTCAAAAATTAAAATGTGTATTAATTTAAAAATTTTAAATAGTTTCGAAAAAAATATAGAGCCAAAATTGACCACAAGCTTCTAACACCCACCATTTTGGGAAATTCTAATATGGGGTTTACTATTCAATTAGTCTAATATATTTTAAAAATCCACATAATTTTTCCTTTGTTTCAGATGATTATTGAGAGCATAATTACTTAAAACGATTTCCTGTGCACTTAGCGAACTTTAGAAGAGTTTAACTTAATCAATTAAATATAAATTTTTTTATAAAGCAGTATTCCGACACTTAGATGAATTTACAATAAATTCAAAATTGAAAACCACTTTTTTATGTGTGGCTTATTTGAAGATATCCTTGAAATTGCCTTGACTTAGCATATTTTGAATAACAGAATGAGGGGTAAGTGGGACCTTATTAATCAAGAAGTACCGTAAATTCCGACGTATAATCCGCGGATGAAACAATTCTTTTTCGAGACAGAAATTTCATTTAGTTTTTGAATCCAAATATTTTAGCAATTTAAAAAGTTATATTTTATTTTAAAAAATTTCTGGGTCGAAAAATAACTGCTTGATTCGCAGATTATATGCCGGAAATTACGGTACCAAAATTTATTTAATTTTAATAGGCTATTTTCATGAGCACTTGTAGTGCAAATGGCATGCTACAATTTTTTGCTCCTAGTATTTTAGAACGGGAAAATGTGAGTTAATGTTTTCAGAGCTATCTCATTAATTGAATGAGACCAAGAAAACTTTTCGAAAATAATAGTGGCCAACAAGCATAGCAAGTATTATGTATGTGACTTACACTACGAAAATCCATGGAATTAGCCAATATATAATTGTATTTTTTCATTCATGTGAAGTACTTCAGCTTAAATTGTTTAGCTAAAATAAAATAATAAACAATTACTTGTCTAGACTTGATTTCATTTGGCACTATTCCATGTACATCCATTCGCCATTGATTGATTCTATAAAGTACAAAATTGAAAAATTAACAGTAGTATGATATGATAAAATGTCATTCCTAAACAACTGAAAATGCATATGGATCATTAAAAAAGTCATACAAATCTATTTCAAGAGTCTGAAAATGGAAATGCAAAAATAAAACTTATATGCATTAAAAAAAAAAAAAAAAGAAAGAAAGGAACAAGACGTATTTTTTTGTCAATTTTTTAATTAATTATGAGTAAGAATTCCAGAAAGATAAATGTAGATCACTCACAAATCAAATGATATATATACAGGGTGTTTCAGAAATTTTTTTACAATAAAAGAGGGGTGATAGTACACATCAAGACAAACAATATTAAATAGGAGACCAAGGGTCCCAAACGTTTTCCAAAAGAGATAGACGCCATTAAAGTTTAGGGACCAGAATTTCAAATAAACATAAAAAACGGAAAAATCGGTCGATTGATTTGAGGTTTTCACTAAAATTATTCTTTATGTCGGCATTTTCTTGAAATTAAATTATAAAGATAAATTTTAAAAAATGCCGATAGAGGGCGCTTTAGACTTTGGAGTAACGAACAACTATTTTTTGCCGGTATTTTTTGCATCTCATTAAATGTTTTCGTAAGCTTAGACTCAAACTTAAATTTTGAGCTCAAAATCTGAAAGTGGGAGTGGTTAAGTAGCACAAACTGAACTGTGTTCAGAGGGTTCAAATTTCAAATGATTATAAAAAACAAAAAAATTGGTTCATTGATTTGCGGTTTTCACTAAAACTATTCTTTATGTCGGTATTTTCTTAAAGATAAATTATAAAGATAAATTTCAAAAAATGTCGATAGGGGGCGCTTTAGACTTTGGAGTAACGAACAACTATTTTTTGCATCTCATTAAATGTTTTCGGAAGCTTAGACTTAAACTTAAGTTTTGAGCTCAAAATCTGAATAGTAGGGAGTTGTTAAGTAGCACAAACTGAATTGTGTTTAAGGGAAATCTAGGAAAAAAAGTTATCGGAAAAAAAGTTATCGGAAAAAAAGTGACATAAACTGCAAAAGCGGAAAAAAGTGACACGGAAAAAAAGTTACCGTAAAAAAAGTGACAAGGGAAAAAAAGTTACCGGTAAAAAAGTGACAAGGAACTGATTTTGGGGATTTATTATTGATTTTGGGGATTCATTGGCTAAGTATGAAAGGAGGATTGGGGGGGAGGTTCATAATTTAGGTAAATGGGTTTTTCATGCTGAATTAACTGTTTTGGTTCAAATTTTGGAAATACGTTCATCCTGAAAAGACGCTTGCCTGATTAGTGTAGGGAAGGGACCATTACTCCCCTCTCATCCGCCCTAAATTAGATAAATGGGTTTTTATGCAGAATTATCCACCGTGTGTCAAATTTTGGATATAGGTTCTTTCTGATAAGGTTTATATGTAATAATATAAAGCCTGAAGAGATTTGAGAGTTTAATGGTTAAGCATAGAAGGAGGAACGGGGGAATAGCCTCTCTTAAATTAAATTAATAGCTTTTTATGCAGAATTATCCGATTTGCTTGGAATTTTGGACATAGGTTTATTATGATAAGACCTATCTCTGATTAGTTATGGGTTCTTTTGCTTATCTCTCCTCAAATTAGATAAATCGTTTTTTATGCAGAATAATCTGATGGATTTCAAATTTTAAATGTAGGTTTTTTTGATAAGGTAAATCACTGAGTAGTTTTAAGGGTTTAATGGCTAAGTATAGAAGAAGAGTAGAATATAATTCCCCTTAAATTAAATAAATTGCTTTTTACGCAGAGTTATCGGATTTGCTTCAAATTTTGGGTTATAGATTCATTATGATCAGGTGTATCCCTGATTAGATAGAGGGTTCTTTTGGTAATCAAAAAGGGGGTCAAGTGATTATTACCCCCCCCCCCCCCCCTTAAATAAGATAAATTGTTTTTTATGCACACTTGTCCGATTTATTTCATATTTTGGATATACGTTCTTTCTCATAAAGTGAATCCCATAATAGTTTTAAGGTTTAGTGGCTAAGTGTAGGGGGGGGCGGAGGATAACCCCCCTTAAATTAAATAAATGGCTTTTTTACGCAGAATTATCCGATTTGCTTCAAATTCTGGATGAAGGATCATTCTGACAAAGCTTGTCTCTGATTAGTTATGGGGTTATTTTGCTAATTAAAAGAAGGGGGGAGGTCGGCTGATTATCTCCCTACTTAAATTAGATAAATTGTTTATTATGCACACTTATCCGATGTATTTCAAATTTTGGATATACGTTCTTAATAAAAAGTAAACCCTAACTAGTTTTAAGGCTTTAATGGCTAAGTATAGAATGGGGGGATGGAGGATAACCCCCTAAAATTAAATAAATGGCTTTTTACGCAGAATTATCCGATTTGCTTCAAATTTTGGATGTAGGTTCATTATGATAAGGCGAATCCTTGACTAGTTGTGGGTTATCCCCCGTTCACCCCTCTATACTTAGCCATTAAACCATTAGCCATTTAATTAGCAAAAGAACCCCATAATTAATGAGGGATACGCCTTATTATAATGAACCTATATCCAAAATTTGAAGCAAATTGGATAATTCTGAGCAAAAAGTCATTTATTTAATAGGGGGTTATCCCCCTTTCACCCCTCTATACTTAGCTATAAGGAACCTATATAAAACAATTTATCTAATTTAAGGGGGTAGACAATCAACCCCCCCCCTTTTAATTAGCAAAATCGGATAATTCTGCGTAAAAAGACATTTATTTATTTTAAGAAAGGTTATCCCCCACCCCCCCTTTATACTTAACCATTAAACCCTTTAAACTATTCAGGAATTTATTTTATCAGAAAGAAACTATTTTTAAAATTTAAAATACATCGGATAATTCTGCATAAAAAACGATTTATCTAGTTTGAGGGGGAGATAATTGCTCGTCCCCCCTTTCATAATAAGCAAAAGAACCCCATAACTAATCAGAGATACGTCTTATCATAATGAACCTACGTCCAAAATTCCAAGCAAATCGGGTAATTCTGCGTATAAAGCTATTAATTTAATTTAAGAGAAGTTATTCCCCCGTTCCCCCCTCTATGCTTAACCGTTAAACTCCCAAATCTCTTCAGACATTATATTACTACATATAAGCCTTATCAGAAAGAACCTATATCCACAATTTGACACACGTTGGATAATTCTGCATAAAAACCCATTTATCTAATTTAAGGCGGATTGGGGGGGGGGGGGTAATGGTCCCTTCCCTAAACTAATCAGGCAAGCGTCTTTTCAGGATGAACGTATATCCAAAATTTGAATCAAAACAGTTAATTCAGCATATAAAAAACCATTTACCTAAATTATAAGCCCCCCCCCAATCCCCCTTTCATACTTAACCAATGAATCCCCAAAATCAATTCCTTGTCACTTTTTTTCCGGTAACTTTTTTTCCGTGTCACCTTTTTTCCGCTTTTGAAGTTTATGTCACCTTTTTTCCTGTCACTTTTTTTCCGTTTACCGTTTTACTGGGGGTGTGGGGGGGGGTGTTCAAATTTAAAATAATTATAGAAAATGGAAAAATTTGTCGATTCGTTTGCGGTTTAAAATAAAACTACCGTAATTTCGGGCGTATAAGCCGCGGATCAAACAATTCTTTTTGGACCCAGAAATCTTATTTAGTAAATGAAGACAAATATTTACGGCGATCTAACTAGTTATATTTGTTTCTTAAAAAATTCTGGGTCGAAAAAGAATTGTTTGATCTGCGGCTTATACACCCGAAATTACGGTATTCTTTAAGTCAGTATCTTCTTGAAAATAAATTTTAAAGATAAATTTAAAAAAAAATTCCATTAGAGGGCGCCTTAAACTTCAGAGTAACCAACAATTAATTTTAACCATTATTTTTTTGTTTTAATTAAATGCTTGCAAAAACTTATTAAATGTTTTTGGAAGTTTAGATTTAAAGTTAAATTTTGAGCTCAAAATCTGAATAATTAGGAGTAGTTAAGTAGCGCAAATTGAAGTGTCTTCAGGAGTTAAAATTTAACACTCCCCCTCCTCGAACACAATTCAATTTTTCGCTACTTAAACACTCCCAACAATTCAGAATTTGAGCCTAAAATTTAAGTTTATGCATTTGAAAGCATTTAATGAGATTAAAAAAACAACAGTTAAAAATAGTTGTATGTTACTCCAAAGTCTAAGGCGCCCTCTATCGGCATTTTGTGAAATTTATCTTTAAAATTTATTTTCAAGAAAATGCTCATTTAAAAATTAGTTTTAGCAAAAACCGCAAGCGAATCGGCCAATTTTTCCGTTTTTTATAATCATTTGAAATTTGAACCCTCTGAACACAACACAGTTCAGTTTGTCTACTTAACTACTCCCAAATATTCAGATTTTCAGCTCAAAATTTAAGTTTAAGTCTAAGCTTACGAAAGCATTTAATAATATGCAAAAAATAACGCCAAAAAAGAGTTGTTCGTTACTCCAAAGTCTAAAGCGCCCTCTATCGGCATTTTTTGAAAATTATCTTTATAATTTATTTTTAAGAAAATACCGACATAAAGAGTAGTTTTAGTGAAAACCGCAAATCAATGAACCAATTTTTCCGTTTTTTATAATCATTTGAAATTTGAACCTTCTGAACACAGTTCAGTTTGTGCTACTTAACCACTCCCACTTTCAGATTTTGAGCTCAAAATTTAAGTTTGAGTCTAAGCTTACGAAAACATCTAATGAGATGCAAAAAATAGTTGTTCGTTACTCCAAAGTCTAAAGCGCCCTCTATCGGCATTTTTTGAAATTTATCTTTATAATTTAATTTTAAGAAATGCCGACATAAAGAATAATTTTAGTGAAAACCGCAAATCACTCAACCGATTTTTCCGTTTTTTATGTTTATTTGAAATTTTGGTCCCTAAACTTTAATGGCGGCTATCTCCTTTGGAAAACGTTTGGGACCCTTGGTCTCCTATTTAATATTGTTTGTCTTGATTTGTACTATCACCCCTCTTTTATTGTAAAAAAAATTTGGAAACACCCTGTATATACAGAGTGTCCCAGGATTATTGGGACAAACATTATGGGGAGGTAGGGGACATTACAAGGATTCAGATTTGCATAGCAACTCATGATCGGAAACGTCAGCGGAAAGTACTATGACAGATACAAGAAACGAAGAGGCACAAGACTGAAATAATCTGAAATAATCTATTAGTCAAAGA
Source organism: Maratus speculifer (assembly GCA_964019185.1). Lineage (NCBI taxonomy): Eukaryota > Metazoa > Arthropoda > Arachnida > Araneae > Salticidae > Maratus > Maratus speculifer. The sequence goes on from OZ025293.1 coordinate 54,638,115, forward strand.
TGTTACATTTGGTGCGGTCACAGACTTTTCATTCAAGTAGACTCCAAATTGGTAATCTTTTCTTGAAGCCTGGATGTTTGTCTTCTGTCACGTGACGGAGGGCAGATTATCGCGCCAAACCGGTTTTTCTCCCGCCAAAATCTCCTCGGAATCTCTCTCCACATTCCCACCGAATTGCTAGAACGAAATTTGAAAGTTGTGAATAAAAGTATCACCGCCAAAAAAGATACCATTTTGGCGCTGAAAGCGAAAGATGTTGGATTCAAAATCTAGCAATGATATTTGCAACAATGGTATTTGGAGTCTACTTATATGAGAAGTCTGTGGCTGTGGTAGATGATATATGAAAATGGTCAAATAAGATGTTCAAAGTCTCCACCAATGCTATCGATGCATGCATTACAACGTCGCTTCAGCCAATGGATTGACGGACTCGCTCAAATACTCTTGGATATCCGCAACAGCACAGACGAGTTTTGAAACCAGATCATATTGGAATCCACAGGAGTTGCGTACACAGCACTTTTCAGTGCACCCCAAAGAAAGAAATTTATGCTGCTTAAATCAGGAGAATATGATGGCCAGTGAACCGGTCCACCATGGCCTATCTATCGGTGACCAAACACCTGATTCAAATGTTGACGAACACATCTGCCATAATAGAGAGGTGCACCGTCGTGTGGAAATCACATATGGTATTTGACATGTTGTGGCACAGTGTCAAGTAAATTTGGTAACACTTCTTGAAAAAAGATGCGATAATCTGCAGATGTTAGCGATGTTAGAATCTGCAGATGATAACACCACCTAACGGCGAGCAAAATATTTTCCAACCATATGCAAATTTGAATCCTTGTGACGTCACAATGCGGACTTTTTCCATACCCAGAAAAAATTGCCTCCAATCTAATACCCTGTTCACACTATGGATAGTTAAGATATCTCAGGCCTGGAACTCTCTCAGAGAGTTTCAACTCTCTCGCGCTAGATACAGGAACAACCACCTACTCTCATTGGCTACAAAGCTTCGCTTTTACTGATTGGCTGTTGTGGCCGTCTTTACTTTAATCGCATGCGCATACGCTACATTTGTTCAGTTCAGAGATACAGTGACATTCGCTGAGATATCTTAGGTAAATTTTTCAATGTGAACAGGCATCCAATTCCGGAAGGGTCCACTTCACACACGGCGATCTTAAGATATCTTATGTTTGTGGTGTGAACAGGGTATAATTTATTTGCTGCAACTATTGTACTAAATATCGTACATCTTGTTTTACAAAAATATGGAATTTGAAACAGTCGTTATGTCACTTTTTTTTGGGGGGGGGGTGTTAGGGCGATTGGGGGGGATAATTATTGTTGCCAAACAATGACATTTAACTGAAAAAATGCATAAGTGTGGCATCACACTTACATGACGTCACATTCAATTGCACGTTTACGATTTTCGACTGATAATCGTTACCAAATGCCTCATCCGTGTATTCCGATCACGAAAGATTATCGGGAACGTACCTCACGAGAAGGAAAAAAAAAAAAGGCCCAAAGTTTTATTTTGCCTAAAAATCACAAGATAAATTTGTTAGCATTGAAATTCATTGTTTATGGTTTTGTATATTACTGTTGTAGTTCTTCTCTGAAGGTATATAGCAAACTCCAGTAATATAAATTTGGAAAGAACACATTGGCCCTTATTTAGTCAGAAAATGGAAACAGATATAACATATACAACAATCAAAAATGACAGATATAACATACAAAATACACATAAAAATTAGATAAAGCCTTAAATATATGAGGCAAATAATAATAATAATAATAAATTCGAGTCATAAAACTGTTTTTCTTTGTTTTAACAATTTTAACATGATATAGCCATCTTTTATAAATTTGCAAGAATAATCTCATATCATGTCTATTAATGCACAGTTTTTTTGGTAACGTAATCCCATGATCTTAAAAATATTTTATCATATAAAATTCTACAGATTGAAAACCCCAGATTTTTATAATTTTTTTCCAAACTACAAAAGAAAACAGACAAATAACAACAAACGTATAACCATCATTTAAAAAATACAAACTGGATTATCCACAAAAGAAATAAAAATTGAATAAGCACATCGCGTAGTATTTCTGCATTTATTATTAAATGCGACGTCACGCTTTTATCTTATTTTTCATTAAATTACATCAACTTGGGATAGTTTTTTTAAATAGAAAATGGTCAACAAGAAACTAGAAACTTACAGTTTTTTTATATTTTTATTAACAAGATAGAAAGTAAATTATATGATCCTCTGTTAGTTGTAGTCGGTTTTGCATTTACTTGTCACAAAGTTTCAAACAGGCAAGATGTATTTGTGTATCAAATATGTCACGAAGGATAAAATTACTAATTTTGGCCGAAAATAAGAAGTAATAAATCGAATCAAACTTGCAATGTTCAACCACGATTAGTGAAAAACACTGTCCTGAGCTAAATTTAATCCCATATAACATCAAGCATTGCTCTGATTTTTGAAATATAATTCAGTTAATGAGTTTTAGAGTTTGAACTCATAACAACTGCAGGATTGAAAACATCAAAAACAACATATATTTTTATATTTCAGTATGGTCATTCAGAATGAAATATATGTGGCTACTTAATTTTCAAATTTCAGCATTTTATGTAGAAAGACCTTGAAAATGGAGAAACCTTATAAAATGTAAAGTTATGAAATTATATAATTATTTATTCGCGTAGATGTGTTTAAATTAAGAGTTGTAGGAAAAAAATCTGTTAAAATGATTAAATTTTTAATATCATCTTACCCTTTGGTTATAAGTTCAAACATTCCTTTCCGGCCAATAGTCATTGTCTTGTCCACCCATCCACCTGGTGAAATTAATTTTTCTAAACCTCGTCTGAAAATTATTAAAAAAATATATTAATCATTTCCAAATACAAGAAACATTTAACAATGTAAAATTATCTGTTATAAATAAAGTTGTTTACGTATAAAACGTTTCGAAAACACGGTGAAAGCTGAGAAAAATAAATATTTTTCACAGTTTTGTCTTTGTTCCTGTAGTTGTAGCTTAGCATCTGTTACCCCTTTCATGGGAGGTGGATAGAGGGTTCTAGTCCCCTAATTTTAATTCCAAAGCTGACAAGTTACACCAAGAAAATTTTATAGTAAAATTTTGATTTTGTAATGATAGTGCAAAAAAATTTCTTTTTTCTAATAAATTAGTCGGAACATTCTGGTGTCAGTTATTTATTTCATCATTTTACAAGCAGAATTCTTCTGCCCCTGAAAAAGTTATGTATGTGATATTTCTTTAATCTTCATTTTTTTTTTAAATTAAAACCCTTTTCACTTATGCTTAAAAATGAAAATCTAGTTCCTTTTGTTTAATAAATCTAAATTCTTTATAATTCATTTATCTTTCAATGTACTTTTCTGAAGTAAACATAAAAAATTCTCCGTAAGTTAAACCTGCAACTTTTATACCCCTCCCTCCTAAAAATTTAAAATGTATGATTCAATTATTTTTATAACCCGAGAAAGCAGGTGTTTTCTTGTTTCCAACAGTCTCCTCAAAAGTTTATTCTTGTTGAAACTAGTTTATCCATATACAGTGGCGGTCAAAAGTTTCCGGCCAGCAAACATTTTTTAGTTCATTTGTAAATATATCCATATGAAGAGGAATTTCAAAGTGATACTTATGCATTTTATTGACATAATAATTAGGAACTCATTTTTGGAATAACACATAAATAATAATAAATTTAATTAAGAAAATTAAGTACAAAGAAAAACGCATGCTCTCAAATGTTTCCGGCCACCTTCGCAAGTTTGGAAAAAAAATGGTATTGTAACAGAAAATTGCAATGATCACAACCTTTACAATTAGTATTTTATCAACATACCTTTAGTAATAAGTACTGCGGCGTAGCAACGTGACAATCATACAATCAACGGTTAAAGATCGTCGAGATATGTTTTTTCTACATTTCTTGCATTTTTTTTGGAAATTTCGGAGGAGTTTAAATATTTGTAGTTCGATAACGTTTGCCAATTTCTTTCCAAAGATTTTCTATTGGATTCATCTCGGGCGTTTGGGCTGGCCATTTCAAAAGCGAATTTTTTTTGTGTGAAAGCCATTGCTTGTCGAAGATTGCATACATTCTTTAAGTCATTATCATGTTAAAAAAAATAGTTGCGACCACAGTTTTCCCTCTAATAAGTGGACAAATGATCTTGCAAAATATCCTTATACATTGCATCATTCAACTTCAGTTTTTTAAGAAAATACTCCCCACAGCATAACGTGTCCTTCGCCATGCTTTATTGTAGGAATAACATAGGTCAAATCATATTTTTTGTTGTTAGGTCATCAGACGTAGTGTCTGCCATCACTCCAAAAAAAGGTTGAAATTCGATTGATGGAAAAATCTGCCTAATTTTTACTTGACCACACTTTGTGTTTTTTGGAAAACGCCAGCCGGGTATATTGATATTTTTTTTACCTATGAAAAATTTTTGAACACCGACTCTTCCATAAAGTTCTGCATCACCTCAGCATCTTGACACGGTAGATCGACTTATTTGAGCAATATTTTCATTCCGTAAATCGCCGGTTATTGCAAAGGAATTTTTATGCGGGTCATCAATTTTTTCTCCTGATAATTCTGTCCACAAGAATAGTCGTTTACGGGCTCTCCCGGACTTCAGAAAGTCCTGAAGGCCATGTCCGTCTTTATATAATTTTTATTTATCGTTGACAGTCGATATCCGATTGATAATTTTGCCGCAACATCCTGAGAAGATTGGCCCTTTAGCAACAAACTAATCACTCATTTACGAACAATAATTGTTGAAGTTTTCAATTTGAATTTAAACTATGCTATTCATGTTTATTCATTCACAATCACGTCCAAAAAGCAGTTTACCGATGGAAAAATACTAAGGCTTTATGAGTGGCCGGAAACGTTTGCACACGTGAACTTCGAATTCTACCCCTTGGCATGAAGCGTCTTCAGTATCCGATCAAAATAATCACGTAGTTAGAGGTCATTCACACATTCCTAACTTTTGAAACAATCGCACTTCTTTTTCACTGAAACCTTCTAGTAGGAGAGGAAAATCAAAGAAAGTAACTGGCCGGAAACTTTTGACCGCCACTGTATATATTGGTATGTCAGTGTGCTTAAAATCAGCCTTTGTCATTTTTATGGTGAATATAGTAACTTCATCCCTGGAATACACTTTTTTGTACTTAAGTTTTAATTTTAGTGAGTTGGGATTTTATTAAATTAGGTAAGCTTTCATTACAAAAAGTAAAAAGCTACCTATTGCAGCCGTCCGGAGGAAAGCACTTCCAGAAAATTTTGGTATATTTTCACCGATCATGACCCCCAGACCCCAAAACCACCCTCCTTTCAAATGTTGACATATATATATATATAACCACATATATATATATATATATATATATATATCTGATTTTTGTCATGCGATAACTATCGTATTTATGAACCGATTTGAATGAAACTTGGTATGTACATAGTACATACAAATGTCTCGACCTTCGTTAGCCAGCTTCATCCGCCATCTTGTTTCAAAATGGCGGCCATTTAAAAAATTAAAAAAAAATTTAAAATTTAAAATTAAATGCGAAGAAATTAAAAGTTGAAAAATATTTTTCTTTTATGTGTTAGAACTTAAAACAACAATTCCAGAACACTTTTTATTTTATTTATATCTTAAAAAATGATTGAGTTATAGCACTTTGAACTTTTCTTATGGCTGGCATTTTCAAACAATCTAATTTTTGTCATGCTATAACTAATGTATTTATGAACCAATTTAAATGAAATTTGGTATTTACATAGTACATACAAATGTTTCGATCGAGTTTGTTAGCTAGCATCATCCGCCGTCTTGTTTCAAAATGGCGGCCATTTAAAATTTTTAAAAAAATTTAAAATTAAAAATTTAATACGAAGAAATTAAAAGTTGAAAAACATTTTTCTTTTATGTATTAGAACTTAAAACAACGATTCCAGAACACTTTTTATTTTGTCTATATCTTAAAAAATGATCGAGTTATAGCACTTTGAATTTTTCTTATTGCTGACATTTTTAAACTATCCGATTTTTGCCATGCTGTAACTAACGTATTTATGAACCGATTTTAATGAAACTTGGTATGTACATAGCACATACAAATGTCTCGTCCGAGTTCGTTAGCCAGCATCATCCGCCATCTTGTTTCAAAATGGCGGCCATTTAAATTTTTTTAAAAGTTTAAAATTTAAAATTAGGTTCAAAAATGTGAGAAATTGAAAAAGATATTTCTTTTGTGTATTTGACCTTGATACAAAGATTCCAGGGCATTTTTTATTTCATCTATATCTTTAAAAATGGCTGAGTTATAGCACTTTCAATTTCCAGTGTGGTTGACATTTTGAAACGTGATAATACGCATATTTATAAATTGATTTGGATATAACTTCGTGTGTACATAGTACATATCAATGTCTTGACCGAGTTCACTAGCTAACTTCATCCGCCATCTTGTTTCAAAATGGCGGCTATTTAAATTTATCAAAAATCTTTTAAATGTATAATGATGTACAAATAAAAATTAGAAATTGAAAAAAAATTCTTTCGAATGTATTTATCTTAATAATGAGTTCCGGAGTATTTTTTGCTTTGTCTTTATCTTAAAAAACGCCTGAGATATAGTAGTTTGAATTTCTAATGTGGGTGACATTTAAAAAAAAACAATTTGCCCGCGACAGCAGTCGTATATACATAGTGTCTCACAAAAGTGATGGGACACTTGTGCTTTATAAAAAGAAACTGCAATAAAATAAATAAACAAACATGTGTAAAATTTTTTTGGGTGTTTTTCATATTTAAAGTTAGTAACAATTATTACATAACATACATTTTGTCAAAATATTAAAATATTAATTTAGTAAAAATACAATTGTTCAGAACGGAGCAAAAAATGGCTCACATAAGTGATGGGACACTTACTTTTCCATCAAATATTTATCCAAAAATTTTACTTTTTAAAAGGTTTTAATATTTTGTTGGATTTACTTTTACTTTTAAAACATGATTTAATCTTTTTGGGATGGATTCGACTAATTTTTTTGTGATTTCTGGAGTGATTTTACCCCATTCTTCTTGAAGCACCGATTTTAGTTGTTGTTTTGAAGAAATGGTGTGTTTGCGAATTCTTGATTCCAATTCTTGCCAAATATTCTCTATGGGATTTAAGTCTGGAGATTGTGGTGGTGTTTTTATTATTTCAGGACAGTTATATAGCAGCCAGAGTCTAACGTTCAGAGCAGTGTGCTTGGGGTCATTGTCCTGGTAGAATTTAAAATCGTTATGAAGGTTCAATTTTCGTGCTGAAGATTTCAAATTTTGCTTTAAAATATCAACATACTTGTACTGATCCATTATACTGTCAATAAAAACAAGATTACCAACTCCAGCGGACGACATACACCCCCATACCATAACTCCTCCTACACCATGTTTTACTGTTGGTACCAAGTTCTGTTTGTGAAATTCTTCCTGGGGTTTTCTCCACACCAAGATTCTACCGTCAGAACCAAATATATTAAATTTACTCTCATCAGCAAATATAACTTTATTCCAGTAATCAGAATTCTTATTTATGTTGGATTTTGCGAAAGCTAGTCTGAGTTTTCTATTCTTTTCACTTACGAAGAATTTTTTCCTGGCTACTCTACCATGATATCCAGCAGATCGAATTACCCTTCTAATAGTCTCAGGATTAACAATTATTCCATATAATACTTGTAAATCAGCAGCAACTTTTGAAGCACTATTTCTTGGTTTTTTTTTAATATTTCGAATGATAATTCGCTTTATTCCATTGGATAGATTTGATGGTCGGCCAGGTCTTCTTTTATCCTGAATCACATGATTCTTTTTATATCGTTTAATGATATTGAAAACAGTTGAACGACTCAACTTAACTGTTTCAACAGTTTTTCTAATAGATTTTCCTCGTTCAATATGCAAATTAATAACTAATTTTCGAATTTCAGGCGAAGTTTCTTTTCGTTTAGCATTCATGGCTACACAGAGCTAAAAAACACAAAAATTCCAAAACAAACTAGAGAGAAATACTGCAGACGATTTTATAAATTATTGCCAATTGCTTTTAAGTAAAAATAAAACCCCCAAAAATATTTTTATTGCTTATTTCAGACGATTTTTGTTGCATATATAATGGTGTCCCATCACTTATGTGAGCTATTTTTTGCTCCGTTCTAAACATTTGTATTTTTATTAAATTAATATTTTAATATTTTGACAAAATGTATGTTATGTAATAATTTTTACTAAATTTAAGTATGAAACACACCCACAAAAAATGTGTACATGTTTTTTTAATTTATTTGATTAGTTTCCTTTTGTAAAGCACAAGTGTCCCATCACTTATGTGAGACACTGTATTAATCGATTTCGATATGAGAGTGCATTTCCACATGAATTAAGATTTCGACCAAGCTCATTGGTTTGTTTTATCCATCATGTTGCTTTAAAATGGCATACACTGCATGATATCGTGGAATTTGGCGACTCTCTATATCGCTGAAAATAAAACCAGGTTGAATAAATATGACTAATTTCTAAAAATTCCTATTAATAATTAGTATTGACAAAAACTAGCATTCAATCTTATAAAATCGGGTTTCACTAATTTGAACTTCGTTTGTTTGAGTAATATAACTTAATTTAAAATAAATAATATATAAATAAGTATATGAAAGCTACCTCTTCCTCACGGCATTGCCGGAAGAACTTTTTTGATATGTGGAGGTTCATTAAAATAGCTAGAAGATATAAGGTGTATACCGCCATATACCCTCCATTACATCCCTAACAGATAACATTTTTTACAGGAGTAAATAAAACGTTGTTTTGATATCCGAAGGCGATCCTACATATCTGTATAATACTTTCTGCTCACCAGCCTCAAATTTCTGGTGGCCAATGGCGACCTTTAGCTAATAGTTTTCGAAAAATATATAAATTCTTCCTATCTTAACGTTTTTATAGGTATTAAAAAACGATGAAAAAAAGGACCCGAATGCTTAAAAAACTTAATCATCATTTTGTTTGCATGAATTGCGTAAATATTAATATATTGCTAATATATTAGTATAAATTCCTGGCACTTGTTAGTGAATTAATATACAGAGAGTTTCTAGTAAATTATAAATGACGGAACAGAATTTCCTGATTTTTCCGGATAATTGGCATGTGTAAATTTAGAAAAGTATGTAATAAAAGAATGGCGTTAGGAATAAAGCGGAGGAGACATATACAAGGCTCCCAATGGTCCGCTTTTAGAAAACCAGTAATTTTTTCGAAAGAAATTTTTTGTAAGTTTCTACGACAATCTCAAGAAAACGCTCTTTCAGGTATGTTTCTACGTAATTTATAAACATTTTTTTTCAAAAATAAAAGTGTGTTCAAAAAGCGGACCAAGTGGGAGCCCTGCATATGGTGTATAGCCTAACAGCTGCGAGTGAAGTAATTGAGGAAGTTGTCAAAAGATGTGTCACAAGGTGTTTCTTTTAATTGGATAAGCAGTTTCTGATTCCCGCGAGTAAAACTCCCACCAGTAAAATTGTACAGAAAATCTCATCTAATATAAGCGTCTTATTGATGGAAATTTCACTCACAACTACGGTAAAAGAATATGTTTCTTTTTACTGATGTCAGTTTGTCCAAGCATTATAACTTTTTTTACTGCCATAGACAATGAGTTGTCTTGGTTGTCACAATGTAGCGCAATTGCTATCGCCGAAGTAAACTTCCACCAGTAAAAATGAATATCAATTTTTATTGAAATTTTTCATTAATGAAGCGTTTGAATAAAGTGAAATATTCTACTTAAATTTACTGGTGGAAATTTTTCGCGGGTGTAACGGATCCTTGAGAAAACGGTTACAGTTGATGCTTCATTATTTTAAGTATATGTCAATTCCTCTTTCTTAACGACTTAAATGATCAATATTTTAAAACAATACTTTCAAATAATGCCTAATTTTTCATGTTTCTCACAAAATTTGTTATCTTTTTTCCCCGGTTTTTCAAAACAAATTTTTTTGCCCAACTGAATCATAAAAATGCTCGGATGAATACTGCAAAATTTATGATAAAATTTTATTGGGGAGAATAATAAATCATGATTGGTCAAAACATGTTGCCTGTACGACGTACGGGCAAATCAGGTACGCGGGCAATAGTTCCATAATTAATAATGGCTGGTATTACGAATTGTCATCAATAACGGAAATCTTAATTGACCCAATGGGAATTTTAAACACAGGTTTATTCGTGTACATCGAATGTATTTTTTAAAATTCGGTTAAGCTGATGCCTGATACGAACATACTACATTTTAACAATTTATTTTCTAGATTATAACTATCTTTTAAGAGCCAATAAATTTCCATTAAGTAAAAATGTCAAAATATTCATTTTACAAAATACTTAACATTTAGAGAAAAATGTTTGGAAATGCAAATATATATATCGATATCAGATGTCAACTTTTTGATGGTGAAAAAAAAAATTGCCATGAGTAGTCCTCTGTTTAAACTTCTCCATATGTTACACATGTGATTTTGCGAACGGGTTGAATTGCTAAAGCGTTTCTTTAAGTATAATAAACAAAATGTACTTACGTATTAATAGCTAATAAAAACAGAAAATGAGGTGCAAGAAGTTTATATAATGGATGGGAAGGTGAAAGATTTCGATGCGTGCAGATAACAACTCCTTCCATTAATAAATGAGTAAAACCTAATAAGAAAATTGACAATATTAAGCAAATGAATTAAATTAAAATAAAAATTATGAAATCTTTTATAATTTAGGAAAAGAAGGTTTCAATGATTTTTTTTTCTATTGGAAAAAATAATTTAAATTCATTCATAAGAAACTGTATTTTACTCTTTCTTTTTCATAAATAATAAATAAGTTATTTATCCATTTAATCCTTTACTGCAAGATTTTTTCTTGTTTTATGAAAAAAATCATCTTAAATCTATATATAGGTCTACTAAGGGGAAATATAATAATAAAAAAAGAAATTTCAAAATTTTAGCTAAAATTTAATATTTTGTGACATGTGCCATATGTACACAGTTATAAAATATTGTATTGCTGTATTTTGTAACTAAATGAGTTTAAAATAATGAATTTTATTAATTAATGCACTGCAACTTTTTTATATTAACATTTTTAAGTATTCAGTAAAAATAACGAGTTTCCGAAGAACAAATTCTACTTTTTTGTCTAGTGCAGTCATATGACAAGTACTGGATCTGGACAAAATAAGTGTCATTCTAATGTTTGGATTGTTCCTGATCAAGGACGGCGATCATATAAACAAATTCATGGCGCATGATAAAAATTATAATGCTTTTATGTATGTGCCAGATATGGCATGCGGTGCAGTAAAGGGTTAAGATCGACGGGAGAAATTTTCGAAATGTCAGGTGTGTTTTATAAGGTGTCATTCTCCCTTTGAACTAAAAAATACGTGAAAAAGCTATCTCTGTAAGAATTGCAGTCACTCTACATCTAATTGACTTTTGATTATAGAATTGAAGACATATGTTAAGAAAGGTTTGTTTTATCAATTAAAGTTATTAAAAAAAGTATACACATAAATAAAAATCTTTAATTTATTTTTAAAGATAGAACATTTTTGCGAAAGAATGCATGCATTGCGCAGATGATTTTTCATATTTGAATGACTAAAATAAACCAATATATTTTTTAATGAGTACAGATATAATGTGTTTTCAAAATGACCTACAATGAAAAAAATAAAACTTTTAGATCCAGAGAAAAAAAAAATAATTCAAAGAAATTCGAAATATCGGGATTTTTTAATTAAAAAAAAATAGTGGTGAATTCTAAAGTTCTAACTTCAGAAACATAATAGTAGGTCATTTTGTACTTCTATATGTTTAATACATTCAGTGATAATTTTGTGAAATTTTAGGCAACCGTTTTTCAGAAATCACGCGCGCAAAGATAAAAATCACTGTTTTGAGAAAATTGACTTTAAAGATTAAATCATCCATTGACAGTATAGGAAGAGCTGAGAATGTTTTAGACATAACTTCTCTTCTAATGTGAATTTCTGTATGCAGTTTGTTTTCAAATGTTTCTAAATAATCATATTTAATTATAAGGTACTTTTTGAAAAATCGATTTTTAGATTCTTTAAAGGGCACCTGATCCCTTAAATGCAAGATAAGTTAATATTTGTATGTTGTATATGCATTTTTATATGTCTAATAGGATGAAGCGAAAAATGATTTTATTTTATTTTATTAAAAACGGGTAGGAGCCAAAAGTTGCCTTCATATTAGTATATAGCTGCCAACTTGTACGGATTTTTCCTACTACAAAAATTTAATAGAAAATTTTGCCTAAAACTATTGCCAAAAGCTAACGATTTCCCACTATGAAACAAAACACAAATTTCTTTTTAGTTTTAGTGGTGGGAAAAATCCGTATAAAGCTATGCAAGTACATCATCTGCGGGAAAAAAAAATGCCGTGAGTCTGCGCTTTTGGTCCAAAAGTCGAAATTTTGGGTAAAATTTGACATTTAAAAAAAAAAAAAAAAAAAAAAAAAAAAAAATAAAATAAAATAAAAGTAACTATAGAGATGGTTATCAGTTAAAAGTACAGTGCTCAAAACAATTAAAGGATATTGCAGTTTTAGGTGGATTTTGTATCTGGGAAACTTTTTAGCTGATTGATACATGGTCGACAGACATAGTAGGTTATATGAGAATAAATTACACACGTGTGGCAGAAAAAATGCATTTTATTGCGCATTTGTGTACAAAAGGAAAAAAACACAATTTGTGCATATGAGAAAAAAAGAATAAGAAAAGGTGTTTTCTTCAAAGAAAATCATTTTCAGTAGGGAGTATGGTTTCCACGGGCGGCCAGCAACGTTGAACACCTTTGAGCCATGGACACAATGAAGCTATTAATGACGAGTTGGGGTATTCTGCCCCACTCTTCCAGAAGAGCTCTTTCCAGTTCTTGGAGAGTTTGTGGGGGTTGTTGGCGGATAGAAACTCGTCTTCCTAGAGCGTCCCAAACGTGCTCGATTGGATTCATGTCTGGAGAACACGCTGGCCATTCCATTCGAACGATTCCTTCCTCGAAAAGGAAATCCTCCACCAGGTTTGCACGATGTGGCCTGCAGTTATCGTCCATTAAAATGAAGTTATCTCCGATTGCTGCAGCGTAAGAGACTACAATAGGTCTAAGGATCTCATCCCTATATCGGCGACCAGTCAGAGCTCCATCTCGAATGATGTAGAGATCAGTGCGCCCGTCACTGGAGATGCCATTATACACCAACACTCCTCCACCGCCAAATCTGACACTTTCGTGCACGAACGCAGGATTATTCTTACTGCCACGGTCCCTCCAGATGAAAATACGCCTATTATCTGGATGCACAGAAAAAGAGACTCGTCAGAAAACAGAATATTGCTCCATCCATTTCTCCTCCAGTTGACATGCTCGGTTGCTTACTCCCTGCGGTCGCGACGATGCCTTGATATTAATCTAACACATACCATCGGTCGGCGAGCATACAGACCTACAGCATGGAGCCGGTTTCGAACAGTCTGAGTTGAAATCGTGGTGCCTGTAGCCGAGCGAAGGTGTTGTTGGAGAAGAGTAGCGTTCATGTTTCGGTGTCTCCGAGCTGTTAACGCTAAATACCGATCTTCATTGGGCGTTGTTGCCCGTCTACGACCTTGTCCTGGTCTTCGGCCTGCACATCCACTCTCCAAAAAACGGTTCCAGATCCTGTAAATGACACTTTGTGACACTCCAATGGCTTGCGCTACTTCGGCTTGAGTTTGGCCCCCTTCTAACCTACCAACAATTCTCCAAGCTTCTGAATCTGTCAAATGACTTCGCTGAAACATCGTACTCATCGAAACAAAGCAATCACTGAATGCCGATCATCCTTGTCTTCATTCTCTTTTATCCAGTTGAAAGTCAAATTTTATTCGCTGCCGCTGAAGCGACGTTTTTGACGTCGAACTCAAAATTTGCATACTCCACAGTTTGAAAACCAGAAAAATTTGCATTTGTGATTCTCTTCTTCTATTTTCGGCAAAAAAAATTTCGTTTATATCCTTAGTTTATATAAAACTTCAAACATCCTTTAATTGTTTTGAGCAGTGTATTATTGCTTAACTCTTTCCGGCACGGGCAAAATCCATAAGTAAAATGAGAAATTATCGAATGACACTGGAATTCACAAACAAATTGTTTAGATATTTTGGAGTCCTTAATTTTAGCTTTTATTGTAAAAGTAAAATTTTACTAAAATATTATTGGTGCTATTTGCAAGTTTGGAATTTGCAAGTTATTTAGGTATCCCAGATCGGGCACAGTGTGTCGGAAAGGGTTAATGAATTGTTGTTTTGAATGTAGCTCTTACCTAGTTGTTTTCGAAACAACCCTGGACACCTCATGGTGGGGGCGCCATTTCATGTCCCAACCGCCGAACCATCTGGGAACAGTGTTTAAGTATATACTGAATTGTGATTTTCTATTAATTTTTTTCCTTTTCTTTCTTTTTTTTTCATCAAAGACTGGCATAAGTTTGCTGTGTACCACCTAGATCACCTTTTTTTGTATCCACAGATTTTGGATGCTGCTGCTGTGACAACCTTCACGTATATTTTTACAGATAGTGTAGACGAAGGCAAGCGGAGTAATGCACGGGGATGTTATTAATGGTAGCTATTTAGCCATCATATTTACCAAAATTGCATCCAATTAATGCATAGTGATTGGAAGTTCAGTTACCCCAACATTTTTTTTCAATGAGCTGTATTTTTTATAGAATGATCTGTTTCAAAGGGTATTTTTTGTATTTGAGTGTAACGCCATCATTTATTCTTCCTTCTGCATTTATTATATATTGAGAAACAAGTTGTTTAATGTATTAGCGATCATCAGAAAGCATTGCAAACAGAATTTGTTCAGCATGTGCAAAGCAACCATTGTTCTAAATAACTTCTTTCATTATTTGTTTTATCTTATTTTCTGTGTTGTTTAGCAACCAAGTAATTTCCCATTAACTTTTATATCCCTTCTTTTGATGGTACAATTTACATTACATTTGACGATAAACCTTCTTAGGCACAAATTTGAATGCATAGTACCGTAATTTCCGGCGTATGATTCGCGGATCAAAGAGTCATTTTTCGACCTAATTTTTTTTTAATGAAATGTAACTTTTTAGATCGCGGTAAATATTTGGCTTCAATTACTAAATAAAATTTCTGGGTCAAAAAGACTTGTTTTATAAGCGGATTATACGCCGGAAATTACGGCACTTTGTGAGTGAATGTAAAAACACTAATGGGAAATGAGTGCTCCTTTAACCCTTTGAGCTCTGGTGGACAAATTTCTTCAAAATTCCAAATGTCGCTTTGGTATACCAGTATTTTGCAAAGAAAAAAAACCCGGTTAACGATATACACAAAAAAACGCATTCAATCCTTTTCAAGTAAATTTGGTTGAATTTTCTGGTGCTGTTGTGACATTTCGGAATTAAAATTATGTGGTAGAAAATTCTACCATCAGAGCTCAAAGGGTTAAAAGGTGGAGAAATCTATTCGCCGTTGTCTATTCGCTATCTTTTGTGGGTGATGTTTACTAGGTTTCTATTCGCTAGGTCTTCTGAAAAATAGCTTTTTTGATTAAATAACTTTGGAAATGTCTAGCAGGTATTTCTGGTCTGTACTGAGTATCTTTTCTTCAATTTGAGGAAATAGTTTTTCAAAATTAATAGTATGGGTTAAAAATTGGAATAGGAAATGAATGGCACATGGACAAAAATTTTCCAATTGGTCCGGTGAATTCAAGCGGATTAGACGTTTTCTTATAGATTTTGTCTAAAAAATGACACAGAGAAAATTCACTGGAGTGGAAGTAGCATATGATCCATTATAGTTCATTCTAAGCTTATCCCACGCAAAATGGTTCACAAAGGCAAATAGAATTTTTCGACTTTTAAATGAGCACTATTTTTCCATTAGAGTTGGTGCAGTCACTCACAAAATACTATGTATTCGAAGTGTATCACCCACGATGATTTACCATCAAATGAAATCCATTTCTAACGAAAGGATATAAAAGTTAATAGGAAATTTACTTTTGGCTATTAACTTGGCTACTAAACAACATAGAAAACGGCGTAAAAAAATACTAAAAAAGTTATTTTGGACAATGGTTACTTTGCACATGCAGAACAGATTCTGATTACAATGCTTTCTGACGATTACCATCATATTAAAGAGCTCGCTTCTTAACCTATAATACATGCCAGTGGTGCAGCCAAATTTGGGGTTTTGAGGTATGGGATACCACTTTTTTTCTTGCAGTTTTGTTTTCTTTTATTAAATCAAAAGAATTCTACAAGCAAATTTTACAAAATTAATCGTATAAAAATAGTAGTGCATTAAGTTTGTAAACCCCCACCTGGCTGCGCCGATGTAGATGCAAAAGGTAGAGTAAATGATGGCATACTCAAAGTTAAAATACCTATAATAGTCTTTGATTCAGATCATTATATTAAAAAAATGAAAAAAATGTTGTGGTTATAGAACTTCCAATCATTATTCATGAATTGGATGCAATTTTGGCAAAGATATAATAGATACAGCTGAATAGACCAGTGGCATAACCAGAAGGGGTGCCCAAGTGCTTTGAATACCGGTAATTTTCTAAAGTTTAGTTCGCCTTATCTAACCAGAAATTTTTTTCTTATGAAACAAGGAGGAGAAAACCTTACACTATTACTGGTTTTGGACACCCACCTTGGTTACGCCACTTGAATAGCTTCCGTTAATAAGATCCAGGTGCATTTACTATTATTTTAACATAATCAAACTGATTGGTAAATTTATCATACGAATTGGATATTTCCATCTGAGCGAAAAATTGCCCAAGCCGGGAATCGAACCCAGATACTTGGCTTACAAGGTCAATGCTTTACCTTAGATTAATTTTGAACACGATTATTCAATCGGTAAATTAATTATAACAGATGTAAATTTTCCATTTTTCAATTTTGGGTGTAAAATGGAAAATCTACATCTGTTACAATGCTTTACCTGTTGAGCAAATTGGGCGATAGCCGGCTGGGTCGCTTTTCGCTCAGTTGGAAATATTCAATTCGTATGATAAATTTACCAGTCAGTTTGATTGTGTTAAAATAATAGTATATCTACGTTACTATCGTTATATGGAGTTCCATTATCTGCGGTTTATTCTGCCGAGCTGTATTAATGACGGACCAGATGTTAAGACCAATAAGGTTATCTGAGCGAAAAATCCCAGCCGGCTATCGACAAGTTAGCTTAACAGGTAAAACATTGGCCTTGTAAGCCAAGTATCTGGGTTAGTGATGGGCGATTCTGGAAATTTTGAGAATCGATTAAAATCGACATAGAATAAAACAGCATCGATCATAAAAAGAATCGATTTCTCAGCTCTAGAATCGATACTAGAATCGATATTTCGATATTCACAGATAAGCTCGAAATTAGTAATTCCAAAACTTATGCAATTAGCTGGACCATAATTACCGCCTTCCGCCCCGGGGAGGCGGTAAGAATGGAATTAGGATGGATGTAGAAAAAAAATAGTGGCAACAAAGAGTGCCGACAGAAGTGAAAACTTAAACAATTACGTGTGTATTTTTTGAAGCGTTACATCATATTTTTTGAAGCGTCAGGAAATATTTTATTGTGCAGGAAATACTTTTAAATGAACAAAAAAAAGCTACAATATTAAAGAACATATCAAAATCGATTTTGAAAAAACTTTGCGATACCATATGTCCAGCTATTGTATATACCTCACTATAATTACTTTCTTACATCTTAAAACGCAATAAATACGCCAACAAAAAATAGACCGTGCTATCGACACCTTTGTATTAATCATTTTCCAAGCAAATCATTTTGTATTCATGACTGTTTCAAGTTTCAATACCTGTAGATTACTTTTTGAACTATTCAAATGGGACATTCCTTTCAAAAGATATTACGAATTTAAAAATGACAATCTAAAGAAATAATAGCGCTGCTGAGCGCTCGATGGCCAATAAGCTTAGGGATTGCGTTCTCAATCAAATGGTTGCGAGTTCCAACCCAAATTTCGCTGACATGAACCAAAGTTTTTGTTTTTTGTTTTTTCTGAAAAAGTTTGAGAAATTTAAATTTTAACGCATTATGGGTCCGTAACGTGACCCAGAATGATGGGAAAAAAATTTTAATTCTAGGTTTGTAATGTATGAAGCATAAGCTTTCAATAGACATATTATATAAAAAATGAGAAATCCCCCTCCCCCTCCAAAAAAAAAAAAAAAAAAACCGGTTCTATGGGAAAAACTATAAAACTCGAATAGCAAAAAGAACGAGGAAAAGTTGGCTATACTAGAATTTTTCTCCCCACTGTAGCTCGTATGGAAGCAAAGTTATAACCTTTTAAAGATTGAAATGAAGTGAAGAAATGAGCAAAGTTAGGTGAATAACCGATAGGGGGGAGGAGTCCACAGCCCCGGGGGTGCTATGTATCTTAAACTTTTAAGTTAAAAATGGTTGAAAATTAAATGAGCGAAATTTTAAGGTGTGTGTTGAGGAGGGTGTAAATCTCCCCCTTCCCAACAACAATTTGTTGTTTTTTTGAAGAAACAAAACATATGCTTCCCGGCACGGCGCAGGTAAACCTCAAATGCGCGGAAGGGCACATATGTATCTTTTGTCAAAGATTCCAAATGTGGATCTATAGTAAAATAGAACGAGAAATGGACATTTTTCAACCTTCATGCATATTTTGAACGGTCCTGTAAGTTACGATTGGTGCGGAAGAAGGGGGAGGAATTAGAACCTAGAGCATACATACTAATAGAGGGAGCATGCAATGTTAGTTTTCCTATGCAGAGATGTAAAAACATTGGGGGAATTTCGACACCACTCACGGGAACAATGGTTACCACAATTTGCCATATTTTGGCTGTTTTTCCGCTTTTTGCGCTTATTTTGAAAATGCTTCATTTCCCGAACAATCTTTTGTTGTAATATTGCTTTTGCAAACATCGAAGTCATATCGAGTAGCTTCAATACATTAAGAATTTATTTATAATTGCAAAATATAGCCTCACTAAATGTGCAAATTGTTTTCATCTGTTATTTTATTAACAGTTGAATCTGAAAAAAAAAGAATTAATCATTCCTAAATAAGTAAAACTTGTATTAGAAAGATAATAAAAGCTATTACCGTGAATTAATTTTAAATATCAAGTATAAGATTATGTTCATAATAAAGATACTTAAAATGAAAAACACAGAAAACTAAAAAAAACTGTTAAAATATTTTATTATTATAAGAAAGACATTTTTTATACATTCTTGTAAGAAAATGTAAAATTTTCAACATTTATTTCACATGTTTTCAAAGTACATATAAAAGGAAACATAAGTATTGTACAGTAAATATGCATATTGAATAAAGAAGTATAATTAATTAATAATTATGTATGTTTATGTATAATTATTTTTAACCGTTTTGGGGGAATTTCCGTTTTCGTTTTCACCGAAAATAGGAAAATTATCGAAATTCAGTTTCGGTCGTAATTTAATTAAAATACACAAGATCTTTTTAATACATATGTTTCTCTAGGTTTCAATCTTAGAATCTTCAGCTATACTGAAAACCTTTATTCCATAAGTATTTTTAATTATGTTATGCATGATGCACAGAGTCTCAAATATTATTTAAAAATATATTATTACAACACATTTCCATTTTTTATTTTAAAATCACATTTTTAAATCACCAACGTATATAACTTAAAATATAAGTTCTATTTCAAAATTCACTATATTTCCACTGTTTTTTTTTTTTTTTTTTTTTCATAACCAATTTCAAATTTTCAAAATCTGTTTTTCTCCCATCCCTTCTTATTACGTATGTTATTTCAGGTTTCAATAAAAGAATATTCAGCTAGGCTGAGTGCTAAACTTTTATGGCCCAAGCGTTTTTAAATTAGTATGCAACATATATAAAGTATCAAATATTATATCAATATAAAGAAAATATAGACAAATGTAATATTAAAATAAAAATATAATAACATAATAAAAACACAAATACCGATTTCTGTTAAAAAAAAAAAAAAAAAAAAAAAAAAAAGAAAGAAAGAAATTGTAGCCTTTTTTTTTTCATGATTTTGATTTTAGAATTTTTAGCTTCGTTGAACAGTAAAACTTTTATGATTTTTTTTTCATTTTTTTATTATTATTATAATATGCAAGATTTACACAATTTCAATTATTGTAGAAATGCAGTCCTATTATACAACCACAATGCTTATATACGAAAATAATGCTGTGATATAAACATGTACTATAGTATAATTTTATGAAATGTAAATTTATTTATTTAATGATTTTTGCTTTCTCCATTTTATGAAGTTAATACTACATTTTTAAATCACAATCATGTGTGTAATAATTACTATCTGAAAATTTGTAATATTTTTGAAATAATTTTATTCTAAATTCTATAATATTTCTTAACTAGCAGAGAAATAATCGAAGAAATCACATGTCAGGTTCCTAGAAGACATCTGCCCTGAATTAGAGAGGAATGACATTTCCTTATCTGAATATTTTATGTATTGTGGGTTGTGTATCCGTGAAGCTTTCGAAATACCTTTCTTTCTTTTCTTATAATGACAAATGACAGGTGGTTATCCAGGCGCAGGTGTGCGGATGACGCACTCGTTGCTGAATGAAAGTGATGACCACGGGGCATGGCTTAGCTGTCATTTAGTATTGAAGTGATGTGTAAACAGTAGATGTCATGACTCAAGGTCGGTATGCGGAGTTGAACCAATGGAGGAACTCTAAGAGGCCCTGCTGGGGGAAGGAAGATCTCTGACAAGGTCAACTCTGGACTGAGAGGTTAGACAGTTCTCGCTTGGCGTTGAGACCGATAGGTCGCTCAGGATTTGTGGTCCTGTTGGATAGTGTATATTTTGAGCGTGGGACAAGGCGTCCCGGTGGATAGTGTTATAGGCCGAGAAGTGAGGCCTAGTACCCTTGTGTATTGAGATTCTGCAGTAATCTCTGATAAAGCGTATCTAACGTGCGTTGAATGTGAGGAAGAAAGTATAAGTTGAACGGTACACAACCAACGTTTATTGTAGTTAATTTAATGTTGAACCGGATCATCTATATCCGAGTTGTAATTGTAGATAGTTGTAAATATTGTTTCTTGTGTACATATCTATATCTTAAATAAACTGTTAGTTCAGTTCATTAACAGCGTCAGTGTTATTTTACCCAATCCTCACAGCAGGTGACCGGTATCACCCATTAATATCGGTGGTGGCAGCTAAAACTACCTAGGACATTCTTCGAAGTTTGGTGGACTGAGAGGAGCGTCCAACATCACACTTTACATTTAAATTTTTATTATATATATGTATATATATATATATATATATATATATATATATATATATATATATATATATATATATATATATATATATATATATATGTATGTATTATTATTAACAAATGTGCTATTCTACTCAAACTATTTTGCGTTATCAACGTTACATTATATAATTATTCTAATTTAACTTAGAAAATCCTGTTTAAACACCCCCCCCTCCCCCCCAAAAAAAGTTGTAGAAAATTTTCAAATCTATTAGCAGCAATCGGAGTATTTTTACGAAAGTTATGGCATGGAAAGATATTTCAGCACCCTCCCCCCTCCCTTTTCCGCAAAAAAAAGAAAAAAAAAAGAATTAAATTGCACAGGACCACTTAAAAAACCCCTTAATTACTTAGAAATAATTAAATGTCAATTAAATGTTTTAAAGTGAATTAAGTAAGCCATTTAAAAAGCCATTAAGATGTTTATTATATGATTAATATTTAAGGTTTTTAGTAAATATACTTTCTAGATAAATAAAGTTGGGAATGAAACGGAATAAAAATTTTATCAGCTTTCTTTTCGGGGGAAAAAACTGATTTTGAAAAAAGTTATACATAATATGATAATTATGTGAACAATTAAAAGATTACATTAATATTCAAAATTGAAAAGAAAGGCAGGGAGGATATTTCATAAAAAAAGCAGTAAAATTAAGAATAAGACCGTATACGTACACATCATTATTTGGAAACTAACATTAAACAATGTTTTAAAGTTAATTAAATAAAAATTATCTATAGCTTTAAGGATGTTTAAATGGTAAACATTTACCTTTTTCAGGGAATATACTTTTATATAAATAATATATTATATATATAATTAATTTATTTTTCTTGAAAAGTTATAAAATTCAACTTTTTTATATTTATTTATTAAAATATAATCCATTTGAGGGGCAATCTGCATTTGAAAAACAGTATTTTATTGACCTTTTCTGAGTCTCTATAATAATTTAATTGGAGAGTTTAATGTAACAGCATTTTTTAAAAATGTAGCAGTACAACAAATAAAACAGTAACTGGTATAGAGAAATTGAGAGATTTGGAGGAGCTCGCCAAATCGCGCCAAACCGCTTTTCAAGACAAAAATGGATATATCTTACATAATTCTAAAAAGTTTGAAATAAATAATCTAAAATACATCAAACAGGGAAAGGTTAAGCATATGAGCGTCCAAATAAATTAAAAATTTTTTTATGAAGGCTAAAATTTGAAGAAAAACTGTACATAATACGCATGCATACGCGAAAGCTTTTACTTTTGAGCATTAAAACATGAATTAATTTAATATTATGTCAAAATATGAATAATATTTAATGGTATATATGTACTTGTGAAATGTTATCAGTCCTCCTTTGACAAATTTTTCTTTGCATCCAAATGCAGCACAATATTTCCCCATTTTTATCACAGTAGTACGAGTATCTCCATACAAACACATGTAAAAAAGCTCCCTAGCAGGAAGGAGCGTCAACCAGTCACGTGGTTTCAATGATGGTCAAGTTTCCTTGGAGGGGTGGCTCACTCTATTAGTATATATGCTCTAGGAATTAGAAGAAGTGAGCGTGAAAAATAAAATTCGAATTCATCATCAATTCCCTCCCCCCCATTAGTATTGAGATTTTATGCTTTTTAATGCACAAGTTGCGATTTCCCCTCTTTTACGGAGGTGTAAAACATGCCTTCCTCTGCCGGAGTCGCAAATAGCCTTCAAAGTGAAAAATACCTGCATTCAACATTCAACACTCATTTAGCCTAGAAAGAAAAAAAAATCCTTCCTTATACGTAATTTTACATAAATACTACCATTATAACAATAAAATTAGAAAAATCGATTATGCCCGAATCTAAAAATCGAAATCAAAATCGAAAAATCGAAGTCGAAAATCGAAATCAAAAAATCGAAATCGACATCGAAAAATCGAAATCGAAATCTATAGTGAATCGATCTGTGCTGTGCCAATCTTATGGGCAGAATCGATTTTACATTTTTACTTTCTTTTGTATCTTTACAAGAAGAAAGTATTACGTTCGTGAAAAATTTCGACTTCCGGTTTTTGATGGATTTACACATTTTAGAAGATTTTTAATACGATTTGATGGTTTTTAGAATATATCTGTCTATGAGATTGTCTGTCACTCTGTAAGTCTGTATGTGACAAAAGTTTCTGACAGCTCTATCTCAAGAACAAATGTACGTAATTTCACAAAACTTTAGATTTAGTTTGACTTTGATATAAACTGAATCTGATTAATTTTTAGTGTATATCGACTGACAGATGGTGCTGCTATGCTACATTTTTTGCGAGTTATGCAATAGCTATATCTAAATAACTAATGCACGGATTTTCATCAAATTTCAGATCCAGTTAATTCTTCATATGAATTGATGTTGTGCACATTTTGGTGTATATCGCTTCTCAGATGGCGCTGCTATGTTGCATTTTTCACAATTTCCACTCAGCGCCATGCGAAAGGGGGTAGTTAAAGGGGGCGATCATCCCGGGCGCGGAGATTTAGGGGGCGCGAAATGTTTACTACAACGTCACTTTTGGCCTATCTCAAAAAAAGTTAGTGTGCGGGTGCGCTAAATAGGAACTCTGAACCAGGCACAGTTTTATCTTCGTACACCCCTGTTTCCACTTTAGCTCTATCTCAAGAACTAATGCACAGACTTTCATAAAAATTTAGATTCAATTAGTTCTTGATACGATTTGATGCTGATTACTGTTTGGAAATGGAGGTGCTGCTATACTGCATTATTCATAATTAACGCAATAGCGCTATCCCAAGAACTAACTAATTCACGAATTTTCATTAAAATTCGGATTTACTAAATCCCTGATATAAGATTAGTGTTGTTTAGTTTTTCGTATAAACTGCCCCACAGGTGGCGCTGATATGCTGCATTTTTCATGATTTCGCAATATCTGTATAAACTATGAGAATATATAAAATATTTCGCGAACTAATGCATGGATTTTCGTCAAAATTCAGATTCAGCTGGTACCTGATAAAAATTGATCCTGATCAATTTTTGGTGTACATCATCCCCCCCCCCCCCAAAAAAAAAAAAACGCTGTTTTGCAGTTTTTTTATTTTTGAGGTTTTTCCAGTTGTTCTATCTTTAAAACTAATACACTGATTTTCATCAAACAGTTAGATTCAGTTAGAAGTTAACATAAGTTTTGGTATAAATCACCTAACCGGTGGCGCTACTATGCTGTCTTTTTTATGAAGTAATAACATATGAGATAGAAGAATGTTTTGGGTTTATCACACTTGACTAGCTTATTACTTTTTATTTTCTTTACAAAAAGAAAATATTGGATTAATTAAAAATTTTCCCTTCTGGTTTTTGAGAGATGTATCGTTTTCGAAGTCTTCGACTGGCTCGAATACGATTTTACTTTTTTTATAAATTGTCTGTCTGTCAGTCTGTTATTCTCTGATCAGTGCCTATTTGTTTTTGTCTCCGACAAAAATTTTATGGGCTCTATTTTTTATTAACTAATGCTTGGAATCTGTTGAAATTTTAGATTTTGTTAGACTTTCGTATAAATTGGCGGGGAAATATTCCGCTGAAAATCGTTCAACAGGTGGCGCTGCTGTTTCCTAATAACTGCAAGATCACTATCTCATGAACTAATGCAAGAATTTTCTTGAAACTTTATATTCAGTTAAACGTTGCCATAAGTTGTTGCTTATTAGGTTTCAGTGTAGCTCACTCAAGAGGGAGAGTTGCTATGCTGCGTCCCGGACATTTTTCTCCGGGAGGGATTTCTGTGACTCTGTCGAGAGACATTCTGGACTTCAGAGAACGCTAGAACGTTTTGTATGTTAGCATAAAATCTCAAATCTTTTGGAGGGATATTTCAGTTTTTTCGGATGGAGATGTCCCTCTTCAGGGTACCCCAAAATTCAACCGTTTTTCACGATACATATGATTTTAAGGATCATATCTCATGAACAAATGAACGGAATTCCATCAAATTTAATTCTCTGTGGGACATTGCCAGAAGTTTCCTCTTGATTAGGCTATCGTGTAAAACATGACAGGTTATGCTGCTATGCTGCTTTTTTAAGGGGTGTTGAATTCAGACATTTTTCTTCGGGAGAGATTTTTGCGGTTCTGGAGAGAGACATACTAGATTTCTGTGTGGGAGGGACGGGGGTTGGACTTTTCTCCATGAAGTATTTAAAAATCTGAAATCTTCCTGGCGTATCAATCAATGCTCCGGGAAAGGGATGTCCTTCGGTACAACATCCTGAATTCAATACTTTTTTCACGATGTTAGCGAGAATATTTCAAGAATTAATGAACATAATTTCATCAAACTTAATATTCTGTTAGATGTTGACATGATATGTTCCTGATTAGGTTTTTGTGTAAATTATGTAATAGACTATGTTGCATTTTTTACGATATTTGTGATAGTTCTATTTCAAAACTTATGCATGGAATTTAATCAAACTTCATATTCTGTAGCACTATTACATAAATAGATCCTCAAAAAGCTTTGTATACTGCCCAAAAGATGTCGCTTTTATGCTCTTTGAATTTCAAATTTTGATTGTAGACATCTAAGAGCGTGTGAGCCGAAATTCAACAATTTGTTTGGATAATAAAGTGCTAATATTTTGTTTTAAAATGCACATACTTCAATGAGCTTATGCTTATTGAATCCTCATGATGGACATAAGTTATCATTTAATTTTGACACCGTGATAGTGAATTTGGAAGTTTTAACATGTATGAAATAGAAATTTTGGGATTAGCACATTTGAATATTTTATCTTCGACATTTGAAGGAAAATGAAAATGATATTACCTTCAGAGGAATCGATTAAAAATTTTAAAGTATCGATTAAATCGAGTCGTCCATAGTATCGATTAAATCGATTTAAAAAATCGAAGTCGCCATCACTAATCTGGGTTCGATTCCCGGCCTGGACAATTTTTCGCTCAGTTGGAAATATTCAATTCGTATCCAGGTGCATTACCTCACTTATCCTCTTTTATACAAACAGTAAAAGTATACTTAAATGAGTCTGTGGATACAAAGAAATATGAACTAGGTTGGTACATAGAAAACTTATGCCAGTCTTCAATTAAAAAAAAAAAAAAAAAAAAAAATCACAATTCGATGTATATTTACAACACTGTGCAGTAGGGTGGAGCGAAAAAAATTATTTTTAAAAAATCAAAAACGGGTAGGTGCCAAAAGTTGCCTTTATGCTAGTACATCAACTGCGTGAAATTTTACCGCTGAAAAAAAAAAGGCTTGAGTCTGCGCTTTTGCTCCAAAAATCAAAATTTTAGGTAAAATTTGTCATTTTTTGACATTTTTTCAAAAAAATTAAAAAATTCCTACAGAGCTGGTTAGTATTTAAAAGTGTTGCTTAGACCTTTATATTTATCTGCTTAACATATTTAAACTACAAAACAATATCTGTTGTCTGTATAATCGAAGCAAATCTGACAACTTTTTGTGAAAAATCAGCGTTAACCTCTCTATTGGAGCATACAACGAAATGTTGTTTTGAATGCATTTCTTACCCAGCTGCTTTTAAAACTACTCTGTATATAACTCATAGAGGTGGTTGCATTTCATATCCCACCCATCTTAACCACCCAATCATCTAGGCCCAGTCATTATTTATGTATTGAATTGTTATTTTTTCCCCGAAGACGAGTATAAGTTTTCTATATATCAAAGTAGTTTACCTCTTCTTTGTATTCACTGACTTTGGATGATGCTGGTGTGACCTGCTGCACGTATATTTTTATACTATGTATAACAGAAGAGAAGCTGAGTAATGTATTTTTATGTTGTTAATTGAACCGATTCAGCAGTCTATTATCTTCATTAGAATTTCATGCAATTAATACATTATGATTGGAAGTTCTGTTACCACAGCATTCTTTCAATCAATTACATTTTATATGTAATGATTTGCCTAAAAATTGATTGTATGAATTCAATTTCTAGCATGTCATCATTTATTGAACCTATTACATTGAATATATTTTGAGAAGCTAGCTGTTTAATATTATGACGATCGTCACACCGGATTGCAAACAAAATTTGCGTGTAAAGCAAAAATATTTCTAAAGAACTTTTAGTATTTGTTTTATGTCGTTTCCTGTGTTGTTTCGTTGTCGAGTAATTTCTAATAAGATTTTAGATCTATTCTTTAGGTGTGTATTACATTTGGTATAAAACATCCCGCGGTATAAACTTGGATTATATATTTTGTTAGTGAACCTATAGACTCTGACTGCCAATCTGTGCTTATACACTATATTGCCATTGATTATGGGACACTTGCGATTTTAGACATTTTACTAAATATCTAGAAAAATACATGAGTAATCATCTCGAAACTCTTAGTGTATAAATATAATAGTATACGTCATACATCTCCGTGACGATTTTTTACCGAAACGCCATAGGGGACCGTCAACAAATTAAAAAAGAATGAATATCTTTTGAATAACCCTGTCAAAACTAATGTAGCAAAAGCGCTCAAACTCTAGATTATGATTGAATGCCTTATTGTAATACACTGTGTTCATTTTTATGCAAATAGCATGCATACTCGCAGAGTAATTAAGGTTTTTATAAAAATGGTCCTAAATTTGTCCAAGTTTTTCCATTATAATTTTCTGAGTTCTTAATATAAAATAATATTTTTTTCAGAAAATATGACAAACAATATTGCACACAGTACCCTGTAATCAGAATTAAAAAATAATAAAAATTGTATGAAAAATGAGTAGGTTTACTATATAATTTTTTACTGCGCATGCGTCAAAGATATCAAAATTTTATTTGCATATTATGTTAGCTAAATGTATAGAGCAACTTTTGTAAAAGTCTCAAAATCATAGCTTGAAAATTCTGAAAGTAATCGTCTATAGAAAAAGGACAAAATCCGTTGTTTCCAAAATGAAGCAAAAAAATGAGGGATTTTATCCAAATGCAGTAGTACATCCCATATCGTGTATTCTATATTGACACTAATCAATGAACATATGGATACAACCCCTCTTGCTTTTGCTTCATTTTGAGAATAACGGATTTTCGACTTATTCAATTGACGATTATTGTCAGAATTTTCAAGTTATGATTTTGTGACTGTCACAAAAGTTGCTCTATACATTTAGCTAACATAATATGCAAATGAAATTTTGATATCGTTGACGCATGCGCAGTAAAAAATTATTTAGTAAACCAACTCATTTTTTATGCAGATTTCATTATTTTTTAATTCTGATTACAGGGTACTGTGTGCAATGTTGTTTGTCATATTTTCTGAAAAAAATAATATTTTATATTAAGAACTCTGAAAATTATAAGGAAAAAACTTGGAAAAATTTGGGATCATTTTTATAAAAACCTTAATTACTCTGCGAGTATGCATGCTATTTGCATAAAAATGAACAAGGCTTATTACAATAAGGCATTCAATCACAATCTAGAGTTTGAGCGCTTTTGCTACATTAGTTTTGACAGGGTTATTCAAAAGATATTCATTCTTTTTTAATTTGTTGACGGTCCCCTTTGGAGTTTCGGGAAAAAATCTTCACGGAGATGTATGATTTATACTATTATATTTATACACTAAGAGTTTCGAGATGATTCCTCATGTATTTTTCTAGATATTTAGTAAAATGTCTAAAATCGCAAGTGTCCCATAATCAATGGCAATATAGTGTATAAAGCGGAAAATTTTATTCGCTTTATGAGCTGTCTTTTGTGTGAGATGTTTTCTAAATTCCTATTCCCCATTCTTTCTGAGAAATAGTTTTCCTTATGAATTAGCTTTGCAGTCTCCGACAGAAATTTCTAGTCTGTTCTGAGTGTCTCTTTCTCAATTTGAGAAAATAAATTTTTAAAAATTATTCTCTATTTTATAAAAAATTGCACTAGGAAGTGAAAATAGTACGTAGACAAAGATTTTCCTTATTGATCCAGTGAATCCATGTAGATTAGAACGTTTTATATCGACTTCTCTAATAATTGACGCAGAGGAAATTCACTGGAGTTAAAGAAGCGTATGATTCATTATTATACACAATTCTAAGCTTGCCCCTTGCAAAATGGTTCACAGCGACAAACAGAATTCTCCTAATTTTAAATGAGTACATATAGTCGATTAGAATCCGTACATTCCCTCATAAAGTACTATGTATTATAAGTTTATGCCCAGGACAGTTCACCATCAAATGTTGTCCACTCATAAAAAGGGGATCTAAAAGTTAAGAGGAAATTACCTGGATATTAAAACACACAGAAAATGGCATAAACTAATGCAAAAAAATGTTATTTACAACAATGGTTGCTTTACACATAAATAATAAATTTTCATTGCAATTCTCTCTGATGACCACCATCACATTAAACAGCTCGCTTCTCAACGTATAAAAAAGGCAAAAGTAGAATAAAAGATGGCATACTTATAGTTCAAATATCTGAAATCATCTTTGAAGCAGATCATTACATAAAAAATATAATTGACTTAAAAAATGTTAACAGAACTTCCAATAACTTTCATCAACTGGATGTAAGTTTGATAAAGGTAATAGATGGCCGAATAGATTCCTTTAATAATGTTCTCGTGCATTACTCTCCTTCTCATTTTTTTTTTGTATAAGCTGTAAAAATATACATTAAGATAGTTACAGCAGCGTGTGGATGCAAAGAACAGATAAACTAGGTGGAAGTATCGAAAACATGCCAAATTTTGATAAAGAAAATCAAAAATCAATATATAAATAAAACACTGTACTAAGATGATCGAATAGTTGGTACGGGTGGTATATGAAATAAAGCCACCTCTACGACGTATGTCCAAGGTAGTTTTGAAAACAAGAGCTGTATTAAAAACAACAATTCATTGTATGACCTAATAGAGTGGTAACGCTGTTTTTTTACCAAAAGTTGTCTGTTTTGCTCCAGCTATAGAGAATAAACATATTGTTTTATAGTTTAAATATGTTAAGCAGATAAATATAAAGGTTTAAGTAACAATTTTAAATAATAACCAGCTCTGTAGGAATTTTTTAATTTTTTTGAAGAAAATGTCAAATATGAGAAATTTTACCCAAAATTTCGTTTTTTGGAGCAAAAGCGCAGACTCGAGCCATTTTTTTTCAGCGGTAAAATTTTACGCAGTTGATGTACTAGTATAAGGCAACTTTTGGCACCTACCCGTTTTTGATTTTCAAAAAATAATTTTTTTCGCTCCACCCTACTGTGCAGTGTATGGATGGTCGGACGGGTGGGAAATGCAAGTACCTCCAAGAGATATGTCCAGGCCAGTCCAGAATCATTTTGAAAGCAACTAGGTAAGAGCTGAATTCAAAATAACAGTACGTTGTATGCTAGAATGGAGTAGTAATGCCTTTTTGTACCAAAAGTTGTCAGTTTTGCTGAAATTTACACAGAGTATAGATTAGAGGTCTGCACGATTGGCCGATTTTCATTAACGGCATTCGGGCTGGGCCGTCCCGGGCTCGGGCATTGCTTCTGAAGACTCGGGGCGGGCCGGACGGGCCTAGTCACTAATCTTTTCGGGCCGGGCCTTAATATTTTTTCCTGGAGTATCGGGCCGTGCCGAGTCTAACTTATTTCTTCCGTACGAAGCCGAGACTAATTTTGTTCTTCCTAGTCTTCACGGACCTAAATAATCAGTCCCCGTTGAATCTTCCCATATGAAAATCCTTTTCTCGACGTGGAAAAGACTGTTCATAAATCAGTAAAGTTTAGCTTGGTCCAATTTTTTTTGCAAAATAGACATATACTTTTAAGTCGTCATTATTCTACAATTAAACACTAGAATTTATTCTTTTTAAAGAATCGTAGATCACTAGGCGTCTTAAAATATAATTTAACACATAAAAAAAAAAAAAAAAAGGATTATGACAGAATTTTTGTTTAAACTGAAAACTGCAAATTTCTTTTAACACTAGAACCGCGGAAAATTTTACTCGAGATTTATAAAAATAATACACATCAGAATTTTTATTAAAAACTATTTAACTTATTTATTTAAATAGCTTTTGTAGAGCTTATATGTAACTTATTTTAAGAAGACTTATCTGGTTTGAATCAGCATCTTTACACGGAGTCCGGGAGAAAATGATCCGTCTCCGCGGTTCTAGTGTTAAACTGTTCATTCATGCAAAATGAATGCAACAATACGCAAAAAAAAAAAAAAAAAAAAAAAAAAAAAAAAAAAAACTGTATATGTATTAAACATTTGCATCTGCTTAGAAGGAAACGTATTTTTTTTTCAGTGTCTTAGAAGATTTTACTTTTACCATATACCATTTTTTAGATTTTTTTAAAATGTATTAATAATACTAATGATAACTGAAACATTTACATACAACAAACAAAGGTTCATTAAAAGCGTAAATATCGCAGCCTATGGCATTTCTGCATAAATAGAGATTATAAACATGGAAGAAAATAAAAGACTAAGATAAGTTTTTTTTTGGTCTGAACTCTTCCGTTAGAGTAAAGATCAATGTTCTGTAGAAATTCACCGGAGCCGGGCCGGGCCGGGTTCAGGCCGAAATTTTAATTCTCGGGCCGGGCCGGGTCGTACCAATATTTTTTTCGTTGGAGCCGGGCCGGGCCGGGCCGGGCCGGGCTCGGGCCGAAATTTTAACTTTCGGCCGGGCCGGGTCGTGTCGGGCCAATATGTCTTTGGTTCGGGCCGGGCAGGGCCCGGACCAAAATTTTAACTATCGGGCCGGGCTCGGGCCTGGAAATTTCGGCCCGTGCAGACCTCTAGTATAGATATTGTTTTATAGTTTAAATAGGGGGAACTGGGGTACATTGATACATGGGGCACATTGATACACCCCCTCTACCGCTCACAGGGTCATTAAAGGAAGTTTCACAACAGCTGCAAAAGGTGATGCTAGTGTATTCAACTACATACAGAAAATCTTGGAATGATTCAGCAGTTTGATGAAATGGGACGGGTGATTTATTGTTTTTGTTGTTCAAAAGTAAATATGAGTTGTACAATTGAAATGCTATTATACAACTGTTCCAGTATTTTCAATCAAAATGAATACTCTCCCTGGTAAGTACTGCTACTCTTTATCAGTTCCTCATTATTTATTGTTAGATATATTGTGAAGTGTTGGATTTGAGACTCATTTTATTCAAAATCGCTGTATGGGGCACATTGATACAGTTTATGACGGGGCACATTGATACAGCCTAAATCCTTTAATAGTTCATATTTTCATTATCTTTTATTATTTTTTTTACCATACACTCCTTAATCCAACCTTTTTTTCACGAAAAATTTCTAATATTAGTTTTTATTGAAGTGAAATAGCTCTAATTTCTTTATATTAGAGCATTTTATAGTATTTTTGAAAACAGAAGACGTAGGAACTTACCCAGCATCTAGTGCTAATAGAACTAATAAAAGAAAAGGACAGCATTCTGGCAAATCTCGAATTTATATCGATTCTCCAGAGAAAAAAGTATTTTCGACATGAGAAATGTTAAGTAAGAGAAACAAACTACAGAACAGAAAATGATACTTATATTATAAACAGAATTTTTAATATAATTATCCTTTATTTTCTGTTTATGAACCTATTTATAAACAGAAAAACTGGTAATTTTTTCATCTTTCATCAGAAAGAAGATAATGCTGGGGTTGAAGTGCTAGATATGACAAAGTTACCACAGCCAACAATCAGACAAGAAACAGACAGAACATCAAGTCATAATATATTTAATTTTGATTGCTTTAATATTGCTTAAAAATAAATTGTGGGTGATTTGAATTTTTATAAATAAATATAAAATGGTTTTCTAACTCATTTTTTATGAAAAATATGCATTGGTATTATTTTGTCGTCATTTTGCTTAAACGTATCAATCTGCCCCGGGGATGGGGCACATTGATACAAATGACTTTTTTTGATTTTTTTAAAATTACATGCAAAAATACTACATAAAACAATGATTGTACATTTTTATAACATACTACACAAGTTTTGCTGTCACCTCATGGAAAAAAAACTTGAATTTTCTACTTTCTTGACACCAAAAAAAATCTTAGAAAAAAACTGTATCAATGTACCCCAGTTCCCCCTATGTTAATTTATAATAAAGGTGTAAATAACACTTTTAAATAATAACCATCTCTATAGGAATGTTAGGATTTTTTGAAAAAAATGTCTATTTTTATCCAAAATTTCGACTTTTGGATCGAAAGTACGAATTCGCATGATAATGCGTACTCAGTCTTAAAGAGTTCAAGGAGTGATTATATGAATATTGTATAAAAATGAAGAATCGTAATTAACGCAATTCTTTTTGTCAAAGAAAAATAAAAATTAAGTTTTTAAGAATTAAAATTTTTTAAATAGAAATTATGATAAATTATTTTGTTTCTTTCGCTCTATTGGATCATATTGCTTACGTTAGTAAATAAATTAAAAATGATATACGTTTTTTCATCGTCATAATTTTAGTAGTGTGGAAAAGAAAAATGATATAAAAATGGTTGAGAAATATTACCGTAATGTATTATGAAATTTAATTATGTTAAAAATCTTAATAATCGAAATGGAGCAAACAATAAAGGAAATCAGTAAACATACCTAAATGTGTACAGGATTGGTGATAACTAGCATCTGCATTGTTGTAGTATATTTTGGCCATTAACCAGGTGTACCTTGGATCACTTGGCAGAAATACCTAAATTATAAAATATATGCATGTTACATACATATACACATAAAGAAAACGAAAAATTCAATAATAATAGTGGAAACTTGTAGATTATGTTTATCTTGCAATTAAGTTTTAAATTTCCTGTAAGGCTTTCTTCTTACACTCTAAAAGTGGAAAGAGTGAAAAGCTCACTTTTTGGGAGAGTGAGAGCCATTTTCACTCTTTTTGGAGTGACGTTTGTAAAAATACACTCCTAAAGGAGTGAAAATTTCCACTCTATGCAAAGGAGTGAATAATCTCACTCTATAATCAAGAGTGAGAGAGTCACTCCACTGATGAGAGTGACTGTCTCACTGCGTTATCGAGAGTGAGAGAATCATTGCGAAATCCTGGCTAAAAACTTTTGAAAATTCCCTTTCATCTTTGAACCAATATATGGAGTAAAATAATAAAAATCAGCAATATGCGACATTTTTTAGCAGCAACGTGCAAAGAGAAAACTGCACAAGGAGCGAAGTTTCAATTTGGCGACCCTCCCCCTCCCTTCTCCCCGTCTTTTTTTGTGGCAGGCGTCATAAGTGTGAAAACACAACTAAATTCAATTGAATACATATTTCATGTTTACTATACAATTTTAAAAGATTTAATTTTAACAACTAAATAATATAAAATTTTGCTTACATTTTGGCTAAGGGTATTTGGAAAACAGACGTGGATTAAATGTATCTAAACTAAATTATAGCAATGTATAGAATTGAAGCTGGTGTAATACACAATTGAAATGAAAAAAACTTCTTTAAACACCATAAAATAAGTTACTGCGCAAGGCCTTTCGAAAGAACTTAGTCTTTCTTCGTCAGGCGCAAAAAAGACGTGCGTCCACAATGAATGTAGCGGCACGACTGAAGGGGAATGCGGAAGGGAGAGGGAGCAAGCAGAAGGAACAGCCAATAGGAAAGAAGAAGGCAACAGCCAATCACGGAAGAGCATAAACAAAACTAGATAGACAATGAAGGAGAGGAAAGGAAGAAGGGGGGAAGGGAAATGGGAAAAAAGCGGGGTAAATTAAAAAGTTAACAAAAGGAGAGATTAAAAAGGAATAAAATGTACGCAAAAAATATATAAATTAGTAAAAAAAAAAAAAAAAAAAAAAAAAAAAAAAATTAAATTAAAATACATAAAAAAAAAAAAAAATTACAATTAAAACACACATGAATAAAAATTGTATACATAATATATATATATATAAATAATAATAATAATAATAATTAAATAATAAACTTAATTATGAAGCAGTGCTGAAAAGATTCTTCCAGGCAACGGAGAGGGTTTTAGAATCAGATTTATCATTAACAATAATATCACGATTAATATAAATAGCTAAATTTTCAAGAAAGTCTAACTCAGAGGAACTATTGGCATTAAAAATAATTTTAGCAGTTTGAAAATTGAAACTATGGCCGGAATCCCAAGAGTGTTTAGCAACAGAAGATTTAGAAATTTCTTGATTAATGACATACCGAGAGTGTTCTTTTAGGCGTTTTTCGAGATTTCTTTTAGTTTGACCAATATACGATAAATCACAGCCATTACAAGGAATATTATAAATACCCCATTTTTGGAGGTCAGGGACAGGACATTTCATAGAAGGAAATTTTAATTTATTGACTGGTTTAAAGATAACATTAAAATTGAAACGTCTTAAAACTTTAGCTAATTTAAAACAAAAAGGAGGATAAAAAGGGAGGACGACCAAATTATCAGGTTTACTTTTATCAATATTAGAAAGAGTGGAATTGTTAGGGGGTCTATTGAATTTGCTCACAGCAGTATTAATGATAGAAGGATTGAATCCACGTTTTACAGCAACAGATTTTAAGTAATTGAGTTCATTCTTAAGAGATGCAAAATCGGAACAAATTTTGAGAGCACGATAAACATAAGTATAAAAAACACCGACCTTTTGATTGACAGGATGATTTGAGAGAGCATGGGGTGGATTAGAGACAGAAAAAGGTTTTCTATAAACACAAGTTTTGAAAGAAGAATCACATTTGGTAACTAAAACATCAAGGAAAGGAAGTTTATTACAATTTTCTAACTCAAAAGTAAACTGAATATGAGGATCAATAGAATTGACAGCTTGAAGAATTGTAGAAAAATCAAATGGATTATCCAATAGGACGAAAGTATCATCAACATAACGTATCCAACATTTAAAATTGATCAGATTTAATAATTTATCTTCAAAGTAATGCATATAAATATCACAAAGAATGGGAGATAAAGGATTACCCATACTTAAGCCTTCTAACTGTTTGAAAAATTTACTATCGAATTGAAAAGTAGTAAGAGTTAAGCAAATTTTAGTTAAATTAACATAATCTTTGACCTCAATATCCGAGAAATGAAATTCACGTAATCTTTTTTCCAAGCAAGAAAGAGCGCCTTCAATCGGGACATTAGTAAATAAAGATTTGACATCAAGAGAAAGCATAGAGCAATTCGATGGATTAATACTTTTTAATTTATTAACGAAAT
Source organism: Maratus speculifer (assembly GCA_964019185.1). NCBI lineage: Eukaryota > Metazoa > Arthropoda > Arachnida > Araneae > Salticidae > Maratus > Maratus speculifer. The sequence continues at coordinate 54,675,020 of OZ025293.1, forward strand.
CATAAGAATTTTTTACAGTATGAGAATTAGCAATGCATAAAGGCGAGAATATGGAAGCTAAAAATTTGGCAAGAGGATAAGTAACAGTACCAATATTAGAGACAATAGGTCTTAAGGGAATATTGCTTTTGTGAACTTTGGGTAAAGCATAAAAACGAGCACAAATGGGTGCAGAAGGAATAACACAATGTTTAGTGTTGTCATTTAGAACAACAGAATTCTTAACAGCTTTAGTGAGAGTGGCAAGATGCGAATTAGTGGGATCTTTTTTAACTTCAATATAAGGACCTTCAGATAAGAGAGCATGAACTTTATCAGAATAATCATTTTTATCCATAAGAACAATTTGACCCCCCTTATCAGCTTTAGTAATAATAAGATTATCATTGGACTTAAGCTCATACAGAGCAATATGCTGAGGACGTGAGAGATTAGGTTTATATTTAGAAACATTAGAAGAAATAGTATCAGCAAGAATGTGACGAAGGGTTTCTTTTTGAAAAGGAGAAACTTTACTATGTTTAAAGGAAGACTCAATAGGAGCAATCAATTTGGTGAGAGAAGGTTTGCAAGATTGAGAAAAATTTAAACCAAGATCTAAAATGCTTTTTTGCTCAGGAGTTAATGTATGAGAAGATAAATTTACAATATTGTTTTCATTTGAAAGATCCTTATTCAAAAATTGATACTTGGAATTTTTATTACATAATAAAGAGAACTTTTTATCAAGTTTATTTTGATGAGCAGATTTGAAAGAAAGCAGAGAAGGCCAAAATTTGTTTTCAATATTACAAAAATTATCAAGATTTTTACTGAGAAACAAATGCAGATCATAAAGTTCTTCTTCAATTTTGGAGAGAGTATGCCGAACATCCTGAATGCAAGCTCTTAAAACTATAAGGTGTGAACGAAACATAGCTTTAGAAATTCTAAAAGAACTATTGACAGAACACTTAAGTTGAATAAAATTGGGGATAACATTATTTTTCTTGCAATTTTGAAGGAAATTTAAGTGATTGAGAAATTTAATACGTTTGCGTCTAAGTTTAATAAACCGGTTTAGTTTAGCAGTATACATAATAACGACAAGAAAATAAACAATATACAAGTACAGAAAAATAAAATATGAATAACACAAAAAAGTGAAAAATAAAAGGATAGATAAAAAATATATGAATAAGATCATAAATGAAAATATAAAATGAAAAACAAATAAATAAGACACTAAGATAAAGAATAAAGATAAAAATTACTTACGACAAAAGTGGGGGCAAAGGTGGGCAGTTGAAATGCCAGAATCAGCACAAATCAATGTATAGAATTGAAGCTGGTGTAATACACAATTGAAATGAAAAAAACTTCTTTAAACACCATAAAATAAGTTACTGCGCAAGGCCTTTCGAAAGAACTTAGTCTTTCTTCGTCAGGCGCAAAAAAGACGTGCGTCCACAATGAATGTAGCGGCACGACTGAAGGGGAATGCGGAAGGGAGAGGGAGCAAGCAGAAGGAACAGCCAATAGGAAAGAAGAAGGCAACAGCTCTTCCGTGATTGGCTGTTGCCTTCTTCTTTCCTATTGGCTGTTCCTTCTGCTTGCTCCCTCTCCCTTCCGCATTCCCCTTCAGTCGTGCCGCTACATTCATTGTGGACGCACGTCTTTTTTGCGCCTGACGAAGAAAGACTAAGTTCTTTCGAAAGGCCTTGCGCAGTAACTTATTTTATGGTGTTTAAAGAAGTTTTTTTCATTTCAATTGTGTATTACACCAGCTTCAATTCTATACATTGATTTGTGCTGATTCTGGCATTTCAACTGCCCACCTTTGCCCCCACTTTTGTCGTAAGTAATTTTTATCTTTATTCTTTATCTTAGTGTCTTATTTATTTGTTTTTCATTTTATATTTTCATTTATGATCTTATTCATATATTTTTTATCTATCCTTTTATTTTTCACTTTTTTGTGTTATTCATATTTTATTTTTCTGTACTTGTATATTGTTTATTTTCTTGTCGTTATTATGTATACTGCTAAACTAAACCGGTTTATTAAACTTAGACGCAAACGTATTAAATTTCTCAATCACTTAAATTTCCTTCAAAATTGCAAGAAAAATAATGTTATCCCCAATTTTATTCAACTTAAGTGTTCTGTCAATAGTTCTTTTAGAATTTCTAAAGCTATGTTTCGTTCACACCTTATAGTTTTAAGAGCTTGCATTCAGGATGTTCGGCATACTCTCTCCAAAATTGAAGAAGAACTTTATGATCTGCATTTGTTTCTCAGTAAAAATCTTGATAATTTTTGTAATATTGAAAACAAATTTTGGCCTTCTCTGCTTTCTTTCAAATCTGCTCATCAAAATAAACTTGATAAAAAGTTCTCTTTATTATGTAATAAAAATTCCAAGTATCAATTTTTGAATAAGGATCTTTCAAATGAAAACAATATTGTAAATTTATCTTCTCATACATTAACTCCTGAGCAAAAAAGCATTTTAGATCTTGGTTTAAATTTTTCTCAATCTTGCAAACCTTCTCTCACCAAATTGATTGCTCCTATTGAGTCTTCCTTTAAACATAGTAAAGTTTCTCCTTTTCAAAAAGAAACCCTTCGTCACATTCTTGCTGATACTATTTCTTCTAATGTTTCTAAATATAAACCTAATCTCTCACGTCCTCAGCATATTGCTCTGTATGAGCTTAAGTCCAATGATAATCTTATTATTACTAAAGCTGATAAGGGGGGTCAAATTGTTCTTATGGATAAAAATGATTATTCTGATAAAGTTCATGCTCTCTTATCTGAAGGTCCTTATATTGAAGTTAAAAAAGATCCCACTAATTCGCATCTTGCCACTCTCACTAAAGCTGTTAAGAATTCTGTTGTTCTAAATGACAACACTAAACATTGTGTTATTCCTTCTGCACCCATTTGTGCTCGTTTTTATGCTTTACCCAAAGTTCACAAAAGCAATATTCCCTTAAGACCTATTGTCTCTAATATTGGTACTGTTACTTATCCTCTTGCCAAATTTTTAGCTTCCATATTCTCGCCTTTATGCATTGCTAATTCTCATACTGTAAAAAATTCTTATGATTTCGTTAATAAATTAAAAAGTATTAATCCATCGAATTGCTCTATGCTTTCTCTTGATGTCAAATCTTTATTTACTAATGTCCCGATTGAAGGCGCTCTTTCTTGCTTGGAAAAAAGATTACGTGAATTTCATTTCTCGGATATTGAGGTCAAAGATTATGTTAATTTAACTAAAATTTGCTTAACTCTTACTACTTTTCAATTCGATAGTAAATTTTTCAAACAGTTAGAAGGCTTAAGTATGGGTAATCCTTTATCTCCCATTCTTTGTGATATTTATATGCATTACTTTGAAGATAAATTATTAAATCTGATCAATTTTAAATGTTGGATACGTTATGTTGATGATACTTTCGTCCTATTGGATAATCCATTTGATTTTTCTACAATTCTTCAAGCTGTCAATTCTATTGATCCTCATATTCAGTTTACTTTTGAGTTAGAAAATTGTAATAAACTTCCTTTCCTTGATGTTTTAGTTACCAAATGTGATTCTTCTTTCAAAACTTGTGTTTATAGAAAACCTTTTTCTGTCTCTAATCCACCCCATGCTCTCTCAAATCATCCTGTCAATCAAAAGGTCGGTGTTTTTTATACTTATGTTTATCGTGCTCTCAAAATTTGTTCCGATTTTGCATCTCTTAAGAATGAACTCAATTACTTAAAATCTGTTGCTGTAAAACGTGGATTCAATCCTTCTATCATTAATACTGCTGTGAGCAAATTCAATAGACCCCCTAACAATTCCACTCTTTCTAATATTGATAAAAGTAAACCTGATAATTTGGTCGTCCTCCCTTTTTATCCTCCTTTTTGTTTTAAATTAGCTAAAGTTTTAAGACGTTTCAATTTTAATGTTATCTTTAAACCAGTCAATAAATTAAAATTTCCTTCTATGAAATGTCCTGTCCCTGACCTCCAAAAATGGGGTATTTATAATATTCCTTGTAATGGCTGTGATTTATCGTATATTGGTCAAACTAAAAGAAATCTCGAAAAACGCCTAAAAGAACACTCTCGGTATGTCATTAATCAAGAAATTTCTAAATCTTCTGTTGCTAAACACTCTTGGGATTCCGGCCATAGTTTCAATTTTCAAACTGCTAAAATTATTTTTAATGCCAATAGTTCCTCTGAGTTAGACTTTCTTGAAAATTTAGCTATTTATATTAATCGTGATATTATTGTTAATGATAAATCTGATTCTAAAACCCTCTCCGTTGCCTGGAAGAATCTTTTCAGCACTGCTTCATAATTAAGTTTATTATTTAATTATTATTATTATTATTATTTATATATATATATATTATGTATACAATTTTTATTCATGTGTGTTTTAATTGTAATTTTTTTTTTTTTATGTATTTTAATTTAATTTTTTTTTTTTTTTTTTTTTTTTTACTAATTTATATATTTTTTGCGTACATTTTATTCCTTTTTAATCTCTCCTTTTGTTAACTTTTTAATTTACCCCGCTTTTTTCCCATTTCCTTTCCCCCCTTCTTCCTTTCCTCTCCTTCATTGTCTATCTAGTTTTGTTTATGCTCTTCCGTGATTGGCTGTTGCCTTCTTCTTTCCTATTGGCTGTTCCTTCTGCTTGCTCCCTCTCCCTTCCGCATTCCCCTTCAGTCGTGCCGCTACATTCATTGTGGACGCACGTCTTTTTTGCGCCTGACGAAGAAAGACTAAGTTCTTTCGAAAGGCCTTGCGCAGTAACTTATTTTATGGTGTTTAAAGAAGTTTTTTTCATTTCAATTAAATTATAGCAGTTTGTAACTAACACTTTTTGGATTCCAGGAAAGAAGTCATATGTTTTTTTCAGAATGTGTGTTTTTGTCACAAAAAAACTCCCCAATATATACATATTTGTTTTTTTTTGCAAGAAAAGAAGAAACAAGGTAGGTTGATAGTATAAATTTTGAACCCCTCACTTTCTGCTCCCTAGGCGATTGCCCCCTTCTCCCCCCCCAGGACCCTCGCGAACGCTTTTTATTGGTGGGGCAGAGAGCCTTAAAATGCTAAGTCAAAATTCATTATTTGCCAACTCAGTGAAAAGCAAACATAAATAGTTCTCGGCGTTTGCCAACTGGTTTTATATTTTTACCAAGTTATCTTAATTAGAAAACATAATATACAGGGTGTTTCAGCGAAGTGCGGACAAATTGTAAGGGGTAATAGAAGGCATGATGACAAACATTAGGGCATAGGAAACCATGGGGCGCAAATGTCTTCTTTAGGAGCCAGGGGGCATCAAAGTTTAGCGTCCAAAAAATCAAGCGATGATAAAACACGGGAAAAAAGGTCGATTCATTTCCAGTTTTCGCTGTAAACTTTGTTTATATCGAAAGTTTGTCCAAAAATTTTTTTGAAGGGAGCTGTCAAAAAATGACGGTAGAAGGCGCTGTAGACTTTTGAGTACAAACAATTACGTTTTACTGATTTCTTTTTTATTCTGTTAACAGTTTTCTAAAGATTGGACCTTAACTTAAATTTTGAATACAAAATTGAAATAATCCCAAACGGTTAAGATGTGCAAATTGAGCTGTGAACAAGGGGGCGGGGTTAAAACGCTCATAATCACTAAGTAATCGATTTTGTTGCAGTTTGAGTGCAAGTCATTCTCTTAGTAATTGATTTATTCAAAATGACGTACAGTTTTGGTGCCCTCATTTTTAGATACAGGGCGCCGCTGATACTTTTCCGGCATTTCATCGACATTATCCCTGGGTGTTTTACTAACAGACCAGCATACTTGCAGGAAGTGTTAGAGATGTAAAAACTACTTGTAATCGCATGGGAATGTAATGTTGGAAATGCTTTGCTTGCGAGTTGTAGAAACGGAAAAAATAGCAACAGAAAGAAGCAGAAAATCAGCAAAAGGTGAATGTGATACAAAACATTTTATTGTAAGGTTTTACTGCAAAAGGCGATTTCAAAACGTTCTTCAAACTTTGGAGTAATGAACAACCAGTATTTTTTGACGGGATATTTGTAGTTATGTTGAATGTTTAGCAAAGTTTGAACATTCACTTAAATGTTTATCTCAAAATCGGAATCGTCCAGAATGAATAAGTAGCGAAATTTCACGTATGTATTGAATTGCGTTTTTTTTACACTTAGGTGGTACGGGCAGCACAAAACCCGAAGAAATGACACGAACAGGATAAAAATACATGTAGTCTAAGTACAGCAAAACATGCTCGGAAGTTTTTAGTTAGTGTACGCGATACCAGATGTTTGTACGTAAACGGAGACATCAAACGATGTTGCCTGCGCACACTCAGTTGTTGCTGCCTCGCTTGATGGGAAGCTTCATTTCGCCTTCTGACTGAGAGGTAGTAGAATGGAACGGTTCACGAACGCCGAGTTAGCTGCTATGCATTTGGCATACGGGGCTGCTAATTACAATGGGAGAGCCGCACAGCGCTTGTACGCCCATCGTTATCTTAGGAGGCAAACTCCCGGTCACGCCTACTTTGCGCGCTTGCACCAGCTATTGTCCGACAAGGGATCTTTCATCGGGGATACACAGGAACCCTCGCGAGCAGTCAAAACAACAAACAACGAGGAGGCTGTGCTGGAGGTGGTAGAGAACAATCCCAGTATGAGTACGCGCGGAATTGCTACTCATGTCGGTATTCACATACGAGCGTCTGGCGGACTCTGAATAGCAATGACATGCACCCTTATCATATCCAGCAAGTGCAGTTACTGCATAGAGAAGATTTTGATGCAAGATTGGCTTTTGCACGGTGGTAGGTACAGATGCGTACTGTAAATCGTTGTTTTCCACGCAGCATTCTGTTCACTGATGAGGCGAGCTTCACGCGGGAGGGAGTGTGCAATTTGCACAACAGCCATACGTGGCCGAGGGAGAATCCACATTCAATCAGAACTCGTGCAGCCCAGGTACGGTTTGCAGTAAATGTGTGGGCTGGCGTCGTAGGAGACCATCTGGTGGGACCATACCTGTTGCCGAATCTTCTGCGTGGTCCTGAATATCTGATCTTCTTGCAGCGAGTATTGCCGCGGTTGTTGGTCGATGCCCACGTTCCCGCTGCCAGGCGTTCGACCATGTGGTTTCAACACGATGGTGCCCCAGTCCATTAAAGCGATGACGTACGTCTGCACTTGAATGCAACTCGCAAACAAAGCATTTCCAACATTACATTCCCATGCGATTACAAGTAGTTTGTACATCCCTAACACTTTCTGCAAGTATGCTGGTCTGTTAGTAACACACCCAGGGATAATGTCGATGAAATGTCGGAAAAGTATCGACGGCGCCCTGTATCTAAAAATGAGGGCACCAAAACTGTACGTCATTTTGAATAAATCAATTACTTAGGGAATGAACTGCACTCAAACCGCAACAAAATCGATTACTTTGCTCATTGATTATGAGCATTTTAACCCCCCCCCTTGTTCACAGCTCAATTTGCACATCTTAACCGTTTGAGATGATTCCAATTTTATACTCAAAATTTAAGTTAAGGTCCAATCTTTAAAAAACTGTTAACAGAATAAAAAAGAAATCAGTAAAATGTAGTTGTTCGTACTCCAAAGTCTACAGCGCCCCCTACCGTCATTTTTTGACAGTTCCCTTTAAAAAAATTTTTGGACAAACTTTCGATATAAACAAAGTTTACAGCGAAAACTGGAAATGAATCGACCTATTTTTCCATGTTTTATTATCTCTTGATCTTTTTGGACGCTAAACTTTGATGCTTCCTGGCTCCTACAGAAGACGTTTGCGCCCCATGTTTTCCTATGTCCTAATGTTTGTCATCATGCCTTCTATCACCCCTTACAATTTGTCCGCACTTCGCTGAAACACTTTGTAGTTTATATTTGGAAAAAGCTTAATCATATTGGTAACTTTCGCCAAATTTATTAGAAATGGGAAGTGTATTATAATTTTTTGTATAAAGTTTTGGACAAATTTGTCAGTTTAGTTTGTAAATTTTCCAACTGTAACAGCATGTGCAAATGTCCCCCCCCCTTAGCGAGGCCCCTACTCCCCTCCCCCCCACACACACTTCGCACGGCCCTGCATTTTAGTTTTCAAAACTACATCTCGTAATTTAACCTTTGAAATTACACCGATTTGCGAATTCGTATTAAAACGCATTCTTTTTAAAAGAAAAAAGTCACTCCTAAAAAGAGTGACTTGTGACGTAATGAGGGTAACGTATGCATTACGTAATCATCAACCAATTAGGCGAATCTTGTGTCTGTCTATGGCACTTTGATAACTATCCGCCATTTTAAAATCTCTTCGTTTCGTGGGTCCACACATGTGGACGTTCATATCAGCGTTGTGATCTTAAAAAATGCAGAGAATATTGTATAAGCAGAGGGTATAAGTTATCTTCATGAACGTTCATGGATATATATAGACTAAAGCTTTATTTGCGAAACACAGGGTATACAGAGCATCTTTAAAAAAAATCCAGAAAGTACACGGCGTGTGTACCCTCGGATATCCTCCACTAAATCGTTGGATATTTTATTACATGGATTGTTATCGAAACTTAACGGTAAGTCATACTTAATTTTAACTTTTTATTCTAGTATGAATGAATGTCATGACTTTCATTAAATTATTATGTTATATAGGAAAAAATAAGATTAAAGTTGTTTTCAGAAGCGATTAATTTCCTATTCTAAACTATAATGTTGTTTTTTAAATCATTTGCCTGCCTTCACATGAAAGCTAGCTAAAAGGACTGATACAAAATTTATTCACAGCAAATGTAAACATTAATTTCAGTTACTTAAAAGATTAAATTAATTTCTGCTGTGGAGATTTTTTTTTTTTTTTTTTTTTTTTTTTTTGCTTTTTTTACTGTTTTTGGATTACTAAACTTTAGTTTGGAATTAAATAATAATATTCGATTGTAATGATATTACGAAATGCTTTCAGTTTGAAAATTAGGATTATTTTACGAAAATATGTTTTTGATTAATACAGTTGTGACAATTTTGAAAGGTATTCCTTTATTACTAATAATGTTTTAAATTATCATTTAAAATCATAAATCTTTATACTAATATTTTCAGATTTAAGATTTGCCAACTTTAAAAAGTAATAGGAGTTTCTTCTATCATATAGCAAGATTTTTCAGAAATAGATAAATCTAATAATGTATTTAATTCATTTATTGTGGTATGCTGTTGTTGAATAATACAACTCTAAAAAACTAATTCTATTTTAAATGTTTTTCGAATTTTTTCCTATAAAACGTATGATTTTTTTAAAATCTGATATTAATAAAATTCAATATATAACTAGAATAAAAAGTTATAATTAAATTTACACTTTTATACCGTTGAAAACAAAATCTCAAATGTTCCGGGGGGGGGGCAGTAACACAAGGTTTAAGTTTGAAATAAATTATTTTAGTTAATTTCTGTCGGTAATATAATTTAATTCATATGTAACTTTAAATAAGTTTTCCCTTAATAATTGAATTAATGTTACAAACAATGAATTAAATAAATATTGTCAATAACGTATTTTCTTACAATGCCCATAAAATACCCATAAACTAACATAAAAAAAGAATTCGCTGCAAAAAAATAAACATTCACTCCTACGAAACAGTGACTACTCACTCCTACGAAAGACTAACTATTCACTCCTACCAGGGGTGAAAAAACGCACTCCTTTAGTAAGAGTGAATAGTCACTCCTCCGAAAAAGTGATTATTAACCCCTGTTTAGAGTGACTATTCACTTAACAGGAGTGAGTATTCACTCTTTGAAAGAGTCAACAATTCCACTTTTGCTCAAAGTGAATACTCACTCTAAAGAGGTTGGGCATATTTTGAGTCTGCGATAGAGTGACTATTCACTCCTCCGAGTGAATAGTCACTCTTTTTTATTTAGAGTGTAAGTTTATTATGCTAAACTTATATGTGAAGAAATACTTCCAACTGAAAAAAAGTTTTAAGTCGCTTTAAAATTCGAATGTATTAAATTTTATACATAGTTATTTTTGTAAAAGTTACGAAATTTTTTTATACTGTCCTTGGGGTCTATAAGTTAGATTTTGAAAAACATTCCCCATTTTCTAAAAAAGTAAGTAAATGAAAAATATCAAATTTATTACGACAAAAGTTACCGAGTCATCAGTCCTCAATTTTTATGAATTTTCAGTATTCTCCAGTACTGAAAGCACTTCTTTTTGTTTTTAGCGCTAGAAAACGGTGAAATTCGCAAAATTTTGGTTGTAGAGAATCACTCCTCCCCCCCTGATTCCAAAACTGTGTCTACTTACTGAAAAATTTCTATCGGAGCCCATCAAGTCATCGAAAGTTTAATAAGTTAGACTATCGTTCAACATTATTTTAAAAGTATCTATCGAGTTTAATTTTTGCTTATCATATTTATGATGAGGGCCTGATTATTATACAAGCCTATAGAAATTGCATCCTCAGAGCTCCTACTGGGTCCGTTTTTTGAACATCAGTTTTATTTAACCATTTCAGGGGCAGGGCACTTTCATTGCGAAATTTTCGAAACGGCTGATTGACACCGGAATTTACGTACAAATGTATTTGAAAATAGGAAAAATCTGTTTTCCCCATGCATTTTAAACGGAAAATAGTCATACCAGAATTCTGGTGTCATTGTGGCATTTGGGAATCAAGTTGGGGGTTCCATGTAATGGAACATTGAAACACAAAGGGTTAAACGAAAATCCTCCTTATGAATGTCGTAGAAACATACCAAGAATAGCGTTTTTTTCTTGCAATTGTTGCAGAAACCTATCACAAATTTCTTTAAAAAAATATATGGTTTTCAATAAAACGGGTATGTAGAAGTCCTTCATCCTGAATATGAAATTTCTAGAGACACTAAAACTTTCCATAATGTTATGTAGTATGTTCATGTAATTTATATTCATGATTTATAAAAATAATTTATCACAAAACATCTGTGACTTTTTCTAATTTTGCATTATTTCCACTTTTATGCTACATGTACGATTGTTAGACTTTTATTTTCCAGCATCAAATGAGTTAATTTCTGAATGTCGCTCTTTTACATACTTCTCTTTCAAACTTTTTCGTTTCATTTTACACTGAGAAAAAAATACAGTTGTGGAATCTAGAATCTAAATTGTGGTTCTAGAAAAAACAGTTCCATGTCATCCTTATAAATTCTAGTTACCATTATATGAGAGTTCTAGAACCTACAACAAGAATTCAAGAGCGTTTTGCTTTATTCTCGCTGTAATACTTATTTAAAAATCTCTGCAAATAGATGCGAACACAAGAGATTTGATTTAGTAACTGTAATTCTAGTTTTTGAAACTATTTCCGAAATCAAGCAATAATTTCTCGTTACTGAGACGAGTCAATATCGTTTCGTCACCTTGAAAACAAGAGACTAGAAATGCTAGGTAATTTCGGCTATTCAGCTTAGTTGTTCAAACTATTCGCATAGTTCGGTCATCTGTAGTTCTAGTTTAGGTATTCAGAAAGTGACTAACTATTCATTCTAGGTGAAGGCGGTATATTTTTTCTCTCAGTGTAAGATCACTTTTAACCTCATCCTAAAACAGGATTCATACGCATTAGGGGATTTACGGGATTTTAGATGTTTTAGTACCAGAAATTTCGTAAAGTACTGGCAGATATATCTGACAAGTGCTCATGCGATTCTTATGAAATATTTCAATCGGCAGTATTTCCAAAAATGGTTAGTTTTGACGCTATGACCATGGAATGATCTTTATTCATATTACCGTAATTTTCCGTAGATAACCAGCAGCTCAGAAAATTTTGTTTCTACCCAGAGATTTTCAAAAATAAAATTTAACATTTTGTATCGCTGTCTTTAATTACTGAATGAATTTTCTGGGTCAAAAAAGAATTGTTTGAACTGCGGGTTAATAACGGGAAATTACGGTAGATAGCTGCCGACTTTCCTGTTCTTTTCAAGTTAAAGAAACACATATTAAACCAGAACAATTATTTAACAAAATGTTACCTGCTTGCATGTGGTTTATTTAGCGTTACCAGGTATCTCGCGTAAATCAGTGTTCCAAATGTGCTAGACATTATTAATTTCTTGCATTTTATTTCACCATCAATAATGGAGTTATGAATAAAGAGGAGGAGACATAGAAGTGTATTGTCTAGCAATTGTGAGTGAAGTAACTGAAGAAGGTTGCAATCACAAGAAGGTTGCTGTTTATTTTAATCTGATCAACAGTTCTGATTACCATCGGTAAAAACTCTCAGTAAACTTGAATAAAAAATTTCGTCTTATGTAAGCGCCTTATTAAAAGGAAAATTTTCACACAAATAAAGTAAAAAAATTCTTTTTCTTTTTACTGGTGTCAGTTTGCACAGGCATTATAATTTTTCATTGACATTGACAAGAAATTGTCTTGGTTGTCGCAATATGACGGAACTACTGCCGCAGAAGTAAACTTTCACCAATAAAAAAAAGAATATCAGTTTTTCCATTGTTCTTGATGGAATTTTCCATTACTAAGGCGTTTGAATAAACAGAAAATTTATACTTAAATTTATTGGTGGAAATTTACTCCGGTGATAATGAACCCCTGCTAAGCGGTTTATAGTGAAATCAGGGTTCGTACAGCTCCTGGAATTTCATGATCAGGAAATTTTCTGGTATCAGTATTTTCTTATAGAAATCTCTGATTAAATAAGAAGAAATTTCGACGCTTTTCCGCTGTATTTATTTTTCTATAGAGGCACATCTACCCTATATACGGGAATAAAAAATTTAAATTAAATATGACTTTCCCTGTTGTTTCATAAATACAGGTTGTATTAATATCTGTTTTTCAGCAAAAAAGATTTTAATTACACATAAAAAAACAACAAAAACATAGAAAACTTGCATCACGGAATTATTAAAATGATATGTAAAACTTATTGGGTATCTGAAAAAAAAAATACTGAGTGTTTAAGATTTTAAAAGTGTTTAATAACTTGCGCTTATGGGCATTTTAAAACTATCACATATTTATGGGGATACCAATGAAAGCGAACACAAGGGGAAAGATTGGAATAAAATAGTTTATTTCTGTCAATAATCTAATTTAATTCATAGTAACTTTAATTACGCTTTCCCTTAAAAAGTTCAATTAATGTTACATATTATGAATTAAATAAATATTGTCAATAAAAGTATTTTATTCCAATCTTTACCATGCTTGTATTTATTTTCATTGTATGCTCTAAAAGATACGATTCTTTTAAAATGCCCACTAAAAAACGCACTCCTTTAGAAAGAGTGAATAGTCACTCCTCTGTAAAGAGTGACTACTCACTTCTATCAGGAGTGAAAAAGCGCACACCTCTATAAAAAGTGAATAGACACTTCTCAAAAAGAGTGATTATTGACCCCTGTTTAGAATGAATATTCACCTCCCAGGAGTGAGTATTCACTCTTTCAGAGAGTCAACGATTTTACTTTTGCTCAGAGTGAAGAATAGTCACTCTAAAGAGGTTGGGCATATTTTGAGCCTGCGATAAAGTGAGTATTCACTCGTCCGAAGTGAATAGTCACTCTTTTTTATTTAGAGGGTACGTATTCTTGTTAAAAAACCTAATACATGATACGATAGCTTTTTACAGCTTAAAACTTTTTCTGGGTTATTATCAGTGTTCTATAAAATGTTGCATTCAAATCCATTCGGCAATAGGTGAGAAAATTGTGGGCATACATACTTATATACATACATAGGGGCCAAAAATAGAAGCTTCTTCTTTGAAGAAGCTTAGAAAGTCTAATTTTCAGAAAGCACACTATCGTTTTTAGCTGTTAAGCAGCTCTTTATTTGTTAAGAGTTTCAATTTTTAATGCGTTATGCATAAAATTGACTACAAACCTTAAAAAGGAACAAATCAACCAATTAATCAATAATAGGTTCAGAAAATCTAGCCACTGCCCTGAGCACAAAAGACCTGTTTATTCTTATAGTATTCTAATAACTCATTTCGGTAATTAAAATAATAAAAGACAAGAATGTATCATGAGAAAGCAATACGATAATTTTTTAAATATCGAAATTACTTACAGGATTTTTTGGCCCTTTTTCTTGAAACAACTGAATAGCAATAGGCATTAATTCTTTATGTCTGTTGAGAAAGAAAAGAGCAAGTGGTGCACAAAGCTGTATTATAAAAGAAAAAAATATATTAGAAATTGATAATCAACATAAAATGAAATTCTGTTTCAGTCGATCATTATAGGATTCCAACTAATTTTGCTGAAATAAATAAATAAATGATAAAATTAATTTGATGGCATTATGGATTACATTCTTAACATGTACAATATGCGCAAAATTCCACCAGTTTTTCAGAATGGGAGAGGAGGCATAGAAGGTGGGAATATGGAATACTTTTTGTAAGTAAACAAATACAATCATTAATCCTTTTAGGCGCAGAACACTTCCGTTAGAAATTGAAAATGTTGAAATGACTGAGTGACACCGGAATTTACGTACAAATTTATTTGATAGTAAGAAAAAGCTATTTTCTTCATACATAATAAACAGAAAAATATTTATACCGGAATTCTGGTGTCATTGAGGCATTCTGCGCCACAAATGGCCGATTGATACCATTAAATTTTAATCGTATTTATAGACTTATTTAATGACAAAATTTCTCATATATAATAAAAAATAATAATATTAAATTTTATTGGTTAAAATCAACCATTTGTGGCGCAGCACTTGCATCCCTGATCAGGGCAGTTTTTGCGAAATTTTTTCTTTGGTGTATATGAAGTTTCATTCATTAAAATAAGAAAAAAATTAAATAATGCAAAACATCAAGTTGAACTTACTTGCAAACCTTCTCGAGTACTAATGCCTTCTAGTATTTTTAAATCTACTATGAATATTCTTTTCTTTTCTATCGCCTTTTCTAAAGTTAAATCTTCTAAGAAAGGTTTAACCATTTCGGGCGTAACACCAAATCTATGAAAAGAAAATGAAATCATTATGAGTCTAGATTTTGAATTGATGAAATAGTTTTCTTATGTATTGCCACATGAAAAGAAATCTGTTATAACTGCCTAATTATTATTAATATTTTTCAAATTTATCTTTTCATAAAAAGAGGTGAAATTTATATATATATAGTTTTAGATGTATAGACCCATAATAGTAACGTATACGATAATACTATTATACTTGATAGGACATATCGTCTAGTAAATGATTCTTTGAATTTTATTATTAGGTTGTCCCAAAAGTTTCTTCCGTTTTTTTAACCTAAGCAAATTTCGAAAACGACGAGATTTTATTAAAGAATATCTGTGCTGTTCTATTCTGCGAACATTATAATAGAATTCCAAGGAGTCTTACCCTCCTCAATCTAGATGTCGCCTGTAGGAGACACTAAATAACACCTTTTAAATTCATTTAAATCTTCTAGAATTGTTGAAATTACTTCTAGATTGTTTTTATTAAATGCATGCATATCATAGGGAACGATATGTAGACTGATACATCTTTGGTGATATTGTATAGTAATTTTAAACCGGTTTTTGTTGTCCCTCGAAATGTTTGTCTCAGGACTGAGGAGGTTATAATGTCTTTCCAAAATTTTCTTGATTTGGTTTCAAAATAGTTACCGAGGTGATTTTTTAACAGTTATTTTTTTATGAAGAGAATTTTCGGGAGAAAAAAGCAAATAGCAATCGGATACAGCAATGTCTGATGAGTAGGGAGGATGCGTCAGAACATCTCAATTGAACGCAAGGATTATTTTTCCCAGTCAAAGATTGTCCGTGCAGTTTCTTTTGCAATTCATGTGATAGTCTTTATTAAACTAGCTCCACTTTTTGAAAATAAAAATCTTTTACTCCAACTTTAAAAACATTTGCAAAAGAAAAATACTACAAAACGTGTTTTTAAAAATATTGGTGCCAATAGAATATGAAAATTGTTGCTAGTGACCGACTTGCCTATGGCTTGTTGGCGAGAAACTTTGTAAATCGCATTTTCAGCATCAAAAAGATCTTTTTTTGAAAAGATAGGAAACCGTGGACGAAAGTTGGATACTTTATAGCAACCAGGAATGCAAACAATCCTGACCCAGTCGACATAAAGGTCCCATTCCTGTCACTAAACTCGGACTCTTACTGAAGAAAGTTTTGGTCTCTATTTGGCAAAACTGGATCTACTACGAGCGACTTCCATCTAACCAGATTATAAATTCTAGAAATTGCTACTGGCAACTAGACAAACTGGAGGTAGCAATAGTCATGAAACACCCCGAAATAGGAAATAAACGAGGTATTATCTTCCTTAATGACGACTCCATTCCACATGTATTTTTAATTTTCAGAAACAAACTTCTTGTACTTGATTGAGACATTCTGTACCATCCTCCTCACTCTCCGGACATTGCTCCGTGCGACTACTATTTGTTTTTTCTCTCAAAAATTCTGTCCATCCAAACAAAAAATATTTTTGAATGACATAAAAATTCACCTCTGTAAGTATTTTGCCACCAAATTAAAAAAGTTTTGGAAAGAAGGTGTTATTAGGCTACGAGAAAGATAGAAGAAGATTTGTTCAACAGATTGGCATAAACGTTCTTCAATAAAATATTGCCTTTATCAAAATTTCTATTTTTTTAATCTTTTTTAAGAAGAAAAAATAAATAAAAATAAAATAAAAAACGGACTGGTGTCCCAAATGGTCCGCGAACTGAACACCAATATTTTTAACAGAAAATTTCATACTAGTTTTCTACAGAATTTGTGGTAAAATTAATGTCCGAAGGCGATTTCTGCGCAATTTTGCAAGAAAAATATAAAACGAAATTCTTTCTAAAAAAATATTGATGTTCAGTTGGCGGACCATTTGGGACCCCTGAACGGAAGAAACTTTTGGGACAACCTAATAAAATATCTTTGAAACTTTTATGTCTCTAATAGCAATGGTAGCATTTATTCTATCATCAGTGTTTTCAATTTACTGAACGTTTCAGATATCCCTAAATTCATACCAGAAATTTAAAATAATAATACCCCCCCCTCGCTTTTTTTAATAGCAGACATTCCGTCATTAAATAAAGCGAAATTTATTATTTAGAATTTTTGGTATGAATTCGTATTCTCTGAATTGCGGAATTTCAAGAATGCACATACTACGGGGGCGGTTCAATAAGTACCCGTGTTAGAAATGAAGACACCGTTTTTTTTCAATTTTTTTTTATTTTTCAACATAGTCCTCTTTTAGAAAGATACACTTCTCCCAACGTTACGGCCATTTTTCTACCCCCCCCCCAAAAAAAATAGGATTTGCCGAACTCTGCAAAATACGCCTCTGTCTTCCTCGTTTGAGCTAAATTTTTTCCCGCGAGCCATTTCTTCATGTTAGGAAACAAGAAAAAGTAGCAGGGAGCGAGATCGGATGAATAAGGGGTGCGGCAGCAATTCATAACGCAATTCATGCAGTTTGGCGGCGACAACTCCAGTTGAATGTGCTGGTGCGTTATCGTGATCGCGGCACCCATCGGGCCGACAATTTCTTCATCCCCAACTTGTCATGTAAAATATGAATTGCCGTTCCGGTCGACACGCCTACGGCCTCTGCTACTTTGCGCACCTTCGTTCGTCGATCAGCGAGAATCATGTCGTGGACTTTTTCAATGATTTCCTTGGTTACCACATCTGTTCGATCCTCTCGAAAACGGAAGTTCGCCCACGTTTAAATTCGTTGAACCAATATCTAACTGTGGTCATAGATGGCGACGTGTCCCCATAAACAGCATCCAACTTTGCTTTTATCTCCTCGCATTTTTTCCCATCCAAAAACAAAAAGCGGTTTACCGAACGATATCCATCTTAGCGAAAATCACGAAACACGTCTTACTCGAATGACTGCCAAATCCAAACTAACCTATCAATCAGTCTGAAATTTTTATAGCTGTCGTTTTATAGATGGCAGCACACGATGATAACAGCAACTGCCCTGAGGAACGTCCTTTGTCTTCAAACACGGGTACTTATTGAACCGCCCTCGTATAAGCATTAGAGAGGAAAAAGTAGTTGCGAAATTCTATGAAAAACAGTTGATATTTATTTACCTTTTCATAGGAACTAGTGAAGTGATTTTAATGATGTTTTGTTTTATTATTATTTCGTTTTATTACACATTATTTCGGGTGTTTATTAACCTTTTCTTGGGAACTAGTGAAGGGATTTTAAAGATGTTTTGTTTTCTTATGACTTCGTTTAATGATGAGATATACAGGGTGTCTATAAAAGAACTCCGGGGTTTTGAGGCAAAATATTTTAATGAAATAAAAAACATACATACATGTTTTATACATGACTGAAAAGCTTACATTTTCAAGTTTTTTTTAACACTTAGTAAAGTTCTATATGAGCCCCGTTAGTGGCACGCAGACGTCTAAACGGTATTCTACCTCTTCTCATGTCCTGGCGAGCATGTCTGGGGGGGACGGTTGACACACAATTGACTATTCGTTCCCTGAGATGTTGAACATCACGAATTTTCTCTGCATACTCAAGATTCTTGATATGCCCTCAGAAGAAATTTCTATCGTTTCTATGAGCCAAATAATACATTGAGCCTTTTGTTGCGGAGTCGTCATCATTTCAAGGTCAACGCCCTGCAGCGCCGCCAACAGTTGATGGAAACATTCCCAATTCGTATGAGTAAAACTTTTTGAGCTACTCTTTTCAGAGAAATCGACTAAATTTTGCTATCTTTTATAGTTAGTGAGATATGAATTTTTAAAACCCCGGAGTTCTTTTATAGACACCCTGTATTTCTTTTCTTGAATATAAATTTCTTTTTGTTAACGTTAATTGCAAAAGCATCAACAACTATGAGTTATATACATTTAAATATTGTCTAAAACTTGTAAAAACAGAATCGATAGTGATTGGTCCATCTTAGACAGGTTTCCATCTTATCTGCTAGATTGTTAAAATATTGGCAGAATCATAAAAATTCTCTGTTATAGAAAGAATTTGTTTTTACAAGTTTTATTCAATTTAGTGACATTCAATGCAGACAAACAAATAACATGCTATTGAAAAAAAAAAAAAAAAATTAAAGAATTTGTGTATCATGAAAAAATTGGAACTTTTGATGTTCCGCGAACTGGTCTTGGATAGCTTAAAAATCGAGATATTTGGTAACACTAGCCTCAAAACATTTGTATTTATAGTTCATGTTACAATTTAGTTAATAAAAATTAACTAAAATAGCAAGATAATAAAAGCAGTTTTGCAAAGTGCTAAAACACGACTGAATTTAATCAGTATTATCGCTTCTAATAATAGTCTATATAATAAATATGAGACTTAATAATATAATAAAATAAATTTCACAAGTTCTAAAGACAAAAAATCAGGAGATTTTTTTTTATTAAATCAGAATTTTGCTTAATGCACTACAAAAACATTTTATTATTTTTTAAAATGTAAAACCAGGTTTCGAACACATCAAAGGATTCAAGGGATTTTAGGAGATTTAGCATCAGAAATTTCGTTAAGTACAGGTTGCTATATTTGAAGACAATTTATTGTCACTAAATAAAGGAAATATTACTCATTAAATTATTACTCATTAAATTACTCAATAAATTTCTGGTAAAAGTTGCTAAAAAATCCTTGAAACGTACGAACTCTGAAAACATAGGGGTCATTCCACGTAAAATGAGCAAAAATTTAAAAAAAGTCGTGGCCCCATGGTAACCGATTTTAATAAAATTTGATACACAGGTTTTATTCATATTCAAATAGAACTCTGCAAAATATCTTGACAAAAGATAAATTATTTTAGCAGTTTTGGACTTTTAAAAAACTTGTGATGTAGAACGGCATGTGTGCAATAGTCCAATGTTGCGAGTTTAAAGCTCTGTATCTTGAAAAATATTTAACATAAATGAATTTGGCTTGCAATTTTATAATCTCTGAATAATAATATTTTTATTTATATAGCAATAGCAATCTGGTAACAACATAATTAATTTTAAATGGGTTGTTAAAATTGAAAATTTGTGAATTTTGAGAAAATTCGAAACATTATAAAAATTTCAAAAAATGATAAAACAAGTGAGAAATTGGTGCATGATACAGTATTATATATGAAGATTGAATTCCCCAAGTTTGATAATTATCACTTAATTCCTTCATCTTCAAAAAACTTAGAAACTTAAAAAAAAAATTACAAAATCGTATTTTTTCCTCTTATTTATGCTCAAATAATGAAAAAAGGACAGGTCCGTCATAAACAATATTGCACAGACATAAAGATTAATAAATCCATAATATGCTCGAAAATTTTTAATAGTGCCTTTTGATTCCTAAAATTGAAAAAAAAATTATTTAAAAAAGTATTTTTATTACATTTCACGCAACATTTCCTTTGAATTAGCGCGCTTTTTTAAAAATATTGTACGATTTCGATTTAAAAACAGTGCTGCCATCTATTAGATTTTAACAGTACTAGATAATTAATTCTTCAATTCTCATCGCTTTTAATATAAGTCTGAAGGAAAAGAAGAAAAAAGAAAAGAAAAGAAGAAAAGGCGAGAAGTAGCATTTGAATATTTAAAATCGACACTTTTATCTTTGATATCAAGCAATTTGAAATGATATAAGAGATTTCCTTCATGACTAAAATAGCAATAGAAGTATTGCCTTTTCCAGTCCTTTTTTTCCTTATTTTTTTTTCCACATTAAGGAATAAAAAAGACATATATGAAACTTCTTGTGTTCGAAATATATACTTTTATCTAAAATGTCAAATAGTTTTGAAGTCATAACACCTGTCCTAAATTTTTTATAAGCAAAAGAAATATTGAATTTTCTTCTTAAAAATTTTCCTTTTCTATATTTTTTTTCTCAGTAAGGAATAAAAATTCAGATCGTAAATTAAGCCAATCTCTTACTTAGTATCCATTCTTATCTGAAAATAATTTATAATATAGTTTTTTCATTCCTAAAGCTAATAATACAGATTGAAATTTGAAGCATGTAAACAAGAACTCGATTTTGTATCAACTTTTCAAGTGAGTTTACATACTTAAACAATCTGTCCTGTAATCTATTATTTTGCATTTCTTCATAAATAAACATGTTGTACTCATATGCCAATTGTCATTCAAATCTGTGACATGGCAGCCACAGCTAATTTGCTCATTTTGCCTGGAATGACCCATAGAAGAAATTTAATTAACATTAAATATCCAACAACAAGTCATTTGAAAAGTATCTAAAGAAAATATTTCGATAGAACAAGAAATTTCTTCAAAGCAAATAAAATATAAATTACACAGAAATAACATAAATAAAAAAGTTAAATAGTTTGAAATCAGAATTACGTAGTAATTTTTTTTAAATATATATATATATATATGTATATATAAAACTTGAGTAAAATTCCAGGTGTTAATTTTAAACAATGTTTGATTAGTATTCATATTGAATATTATATACTCATGCTAATGGAACCACATGTAAAAATAATTTTTAACTAAACAAATAAGGGTCATTCTCACTGAATAGGAAAAAACGAAGTCCCACTTGATTCTATAATTTTTTTAAACTATTTTACCAATAATGTTTATTTTTATTAAAAGCTTTGCTTTTTTGCCATCTACTACTCATATTATTTACCTGAAAAATAATTTTAAACAATATAAAATAAAATAAAATATATGTAAAATATCATTCCCCTGGCTGTCCCCAACCCCAGAATTAGACTTTGAACCCAATAAATATTTATTAAATATTGATTTATTAAATATTGATTTATTAAAATTGTAATTATTAATAAATTATCACAATTTGTTCCTTTATGAGAGGAGTACATATGTAGAGATATACTATAATGCAATTGTGTGAAAAAACACAATGAAGTATGTCCATGAATGTGGGCATCATTCCCCTGCACTTACAAAAATAGTTCTAAAAATCACCAATAGATGCCGCTGGACTCCAATTTGACATTGATCCAATTTTAACTACTTGCTTGGAAGAGATACCTTAAAAGTTTGGAGTCTGTAGCCATTTTGTTTGTGAATGCAGGTGTTGAAAATTGGAGTTTACAAGCGAATATTTTTATTAGCCATCATTACCCTGGATCAATTTTTTCTGGATAAACTAAAGGTAAGCTTTTTTTTATTTTGTTTTATATTTTTAATACAAGTTTTTTAATATGTGTAATTATTTTAAATTTATTTTATTCCCCCATGTGCTTTTAAGGTGGATATTATTAACAAAACATCATTCCCCTAGTATCATTCCCCTGCCTGTTCTTAAAACAGGGGAATGACTTTAGCTAGGGAATGATGAAATTTTAGAAATTTTATTAAGATATTGGCTGTAAACACTATTGATACATTGATAAAGAAACTAAATATTGTTAAATTTGAAAATATTCAAAAATTTTTAGTATTGTTAACTATAAATGTGATTTTTATGAAAATTGAAATACTTTAGTTTTAGGTAATCGTTAAATGTAGACGCTAGATTTTTTATCTATTAGTTAGTTACAATTTAGGAAATTTAAAAAAGAAAGAAAAATGTTTAATTTAGTTAATATTACTACTCAAATATTTCATAAAATTTGACAATATTTTGCATTAATTTGAAACAGTATTAATTATTTACTACTATTGTTACTTAATTTCAATTGGAAATTTTTTTTATTACTTGTTTTTCAAGGAGAATTCAATGTAATTTATCTGAAATCTGTATTTTTCAATTTTCATAATTTAAAAAGAAATTAACGTTTAAAATTTTTATTTTAAATGTCTGATTAAATTTAGACACTTCATTAAATTAGAATGTATCTCATTTATTTTTAACAGGGATTCCACTTCACATTGCTCTTAGTGAGAATTGTAGCTTCAAATATGGTCAAGAAATACAGTCTTATCACTTTGGAGGGGTCTCGTCAGCAAGTGACCTTACATACTGTTGTGGCTTATTACAGAGTAGAAGATGATACAGACTTGGAGATTCAACCCATCTGTACTTTAACAGAATGCCCTCAACATGATCCAGCTGCTATTTCTTTACATATGTACTCTTTTGAAATATTTACTCTTAAAATTACCTTTAGTTGATACTTTATATTTCCCTTCCAATCAATATCGCAATAATAATATATATATATATATATATTATTTCTACCACTTTGCCTGAAGTACTTCCTCATCTGCAAAGAATTTGTTGGAACTATTCTGAATGTGGACATGGAAAGGGGGCCCCTGATGGTTTATGTGGCACGTTTAAGAGAACTGTTAATAGAATTGTTGCCCAAGGGATAAACATAGCTGATTTTACTACATTTGTGAAAACACTAAATGAACATTGCAGGGGCATCAAAATAATAGCAATTAAGAAAGAAATCATAGAAAATAAATTGAAAAATAATGGCATAAAATTTAAAGGAACAATGAAAGTTCATCAAGTTAACTGGTATCGATCTGATTCAACTCTAAAATTTCATCATGTAAGTTGTGTTGAATGCAGAGGGGCAAAAGCTAAATTTTGCAAGTATTTTGAAATAGGAAGAATCTATCTGAAAAATGAGGGTGAAAATATTGTAGAAGACACGCTAACATGTAATGATGAAAAAAGCTTGTTCGGCATAGGAGATTGTGTGCTAGTTCACTATGATGGCAAACTTTACCCAGGTGAAATATTAAGATTATTGACTGGGGAAGTTGAAATAAATGCCATGGCATACACTGGTGTATCAGGACGGTTTAAATAGCCAAGAGACTAGGACATTCATTGTTATCCCATTGAAGACATTGAGAGAAAGATTGGTAAGCCTGAACCTATGTGACAATAGAGCAATATATTTTTCTTTCCCAAATGAAAGTTTTTAAACAAAATGTTTTCATTAGTGTAATTCAGTATTATTAAAAATTCATTATTGTGAAAACTATGTACAGTAATTTAAATAATTATGTATATTACTTTGATAAAAAATATTCATTGATATGAATTTTTCTATCATTACTGGTTGACTGCAGTGCTTTATAGATTATTGAATCATTCCTTTGACAGGTAAGTCATTCCTCTGCTTCAAAATATCATTCCCCTGCTCTCTACCATCATGCCCCTGGAAGATGTTTTTTTTTAATTATAAATAAAATATTAAATTTTAGGATTTATGAACTATGGGTGATAATTCTAATACAAATTCACTCTTTAAAGCTATATATGAAGAAAAAAGTAATTTATTTTATAGTTTATAAATTTGTATTTTGCAACTTCCAAATTACCCAGTTTATGGAGAATGACTCATAACACTTAGAATGTTTTAAAATTTTTTAAATTAATTATAAATTTAATTTAGTGATTATGACATATTAACAGGTCAGATTTTGTATTCCCTTATTAATATTTAAAACAACCGTAGAAGTCTTATATATTTTTTTATGTGCATATAATTTTTTTTTAATAACAGTGACAGATGAATGACAGTATTGCTCAGATCGCACACAAAAACATCATGGACCGCATGTTGAGTATAGCTGCTATAATTTGATTAGAGTGAATTTGTAACTTTTTAAATGACTCTCAAGCATGAATGTTTTAAAAATATATCTTAACATTTGTTTAATACAATGATGCAGAATAACTAGTGGTATAATCACAATAATTGGAAATTGATTACGTAGAACAATAAAAAAAGCTGTTTAGTCATAAGACATCATATTTTAGCAACTGAAATCCTCCAACAAAAAGATGGAAGTTTCGTTTTATGTTGAAGATAAATTAATATTGAGATGAATTGATTAAAAAATACGTTGCATCAGAATACGTTCGGAATTGTTTTTATTTTTATTTATTTTTAATTAAACTGTGAGCAAACAACAAAAAAAATCTTTATTTATTTTTTTCTAACTGTACAGTCAAATTGAAGCAAAGCCGAGGAAGATGCGCACTTTTGGATAGCTCTTTGCAAAATAATATTATAAATAAGGTACAATAATATTACAAAACAGTGCGTTATTTTCTTACCTTTCTGGAATTGTTGTACAAAGTTTAATAAGCACAGGATTTACACCTTGTATTCTTTGTGATCCAAACCATTTATCGTCATTCCAACATTCTAAACATCTGGGTTCTCCTAAGCTGAATTTGTAAACTTTTTTCAAGTCACAAATGGATTCCCATTTGTCAGTTGTCCACCGAATCAGTTTTGTGTCTAGCATATAACGACCTTTATTTTTGACAATATCCCACTGAAATGAAACACAGTTTAATGTGATCACTATTTAGTGAGTAATTAAAAATAATATTTGTAAAAATTATGATAATAATAATTATAATAACAACAGTCCTGCGAAATAATCACCCAGCTGCCAGTCTAGACACCCATGCAGAAAAAAGATAACTACTATATTTGTAGATTTAAATTCAAATTTTCGGTGAAATAAATATGACTTATGCTGCCAAATGAAAAACATAAAAAATAAATACATGCAGATAAAATATTTAAAGTCGGCATTCCATTCTTTTGCAGTTGCAACTACCCTCTGAGCGTCCGAGGACCTTCCTGTATGTTCATAAAACAAAACTAATGTTATCTAAATTTTCTTTCTCTGTTTATTTCTAATATCGATTTTACATCTATCTTAAAATACAATTGTGTTAAAAATAATTTTGCTTACAGCCGATTTATGTTATTTTGGAAAAACCTAAAAATACGGATAAGCAACTTATGGTACAGTTCAAGAGAAATAGCTATAGATTCTTTTTTCTTTTCGCAGTTAAAAACAAATAAAATTTTTGAAAACATTTGGGAAATTAATTTAAAACGAATAATAACAGGTTGATCACGAGTCTAATCAAGAGTTATATTTTATCAAAACAAAATGACGCAATTAAATCACTATAATATTGGAAATAACTTTGTTTTCAGCTAAAATCAATAGATGGCAGCACTACGTTTCAAGCCACGGATTAAAAGGAGGCATTTTTTTTTTCACAATAAAATAATATTCCGGCAGAGATTGATGAAGCATATGTGGCATATACAGTGATGAATTCAGACATTTTTCTCCGGGGGGATTTCTAGGGCTCCGGGGATGGGGATATTATAGAGTTCCGGGGGGGATTGCATTTTTTGTCCATTGAAAACAAAAGATTTCAAATTCTCCGGGGGGGGGGATGTCCTCCCCGGGCCACTCCGTGAATTCAACATTGAGCATATAGATACGTATTTCACTTTAATCTTTTTATTTTGGGACAATCTATAGATACAAGCATGTGTAGAAAAAATATTTCCTCTTTAGTCTTTCAGTCTGAAGTTTCGTGATTAGTCACTTATATTCTGAGAGTCAAAAATACACGAAATGAACGAATACGAAAATAAATGAAAAGACCCGTTCACTAATCTATGGAAGAAATTTACAAATATATCACGGTTGCAATATTTTTAAACGTTTTTTATTACTATTATTGGATAGCTGATATCAATATGTACAAAGGCTGTTGTTTACTTTTTCGATTTTTTTTTTTTTTTTTTTTTTTCAGATATATTTAATGAGGACGTTTTCATTTTTCGGAACCAGTTTAGGAAGTGAAAGCATCCTCATAAAAAAAAAATCTGCAATCAAAATTGAAAAATTAAAAAATAGCCTGCATACAGATCAATATCAGTTATCCAATGAAAAAAAAAATCGTTTAAAAAACTGGAATGCAACCGAGAAACTTTTATAAATTTCTTCTATAAGATTAACATTAGCGAATGGTTTTTTTTCACATGATTGAAGCAACTTCTTAAAATGACATAACTCAAAAGACAAGTTTTTTTAAAACATTAATATGCATAGCTGACAACTTTTACACTTTTTTTCTTACCACTAAAATTTTAACAGTAACTTTTACCTTTAACGTCATAATCTGTGATTAAGGAAGTAAAAAATATCTTTTATTTTTTAATGGTAACAAAAAGCCATGAAAGTCTCACGTACATAATTTCCTACTTTTTATCGAAAGCACAATTAAACATTTAAAAAATAACCGACTTGGAATATTTAACTGTTTTGCATATGAGATTTTCCGCCCCCACCCCTACTCACCGGTAAGTTTTTTGAATACCACTCTTTTCGCTCTTGTTAGATTTCTCTTGAAAATTTTGTAGAAGTTTACGCTAAAGATAATTTCTATTTCAAATTTGTAAAACCTTACAATGGAGTTTTTTCATTAGAGATATTGTTATGAAAAAAAAAAAAGAAAAAAAGAAAGAAAAAGAAAAGAGGATTAGTGCGAATTTTGGGTTATTCAACTCTTTTAAAATGTCAGCCAAAAAATAACCCAAGTTGAGCAGAAATTCTCTCATCTCACTTTTGAAAGGCAACTTCTCATAAAGAGTTGAAACAACTCAAGTGAGTGAGTAGATTCTAAACAATTTTAATCAAGATGAGTTATTTAAATAAGCAATTTAACTCAAGATGAGTAAAGTATTTAAAAAACAACTCATTCACGATTCAATAAATTACAGTTCTTTCCTGAGAAGCCAAATCCACTCTTTCATTTTAAGAGTGAACTGTACTGTCTACAAATCGTCAGATAATAGAAGTAAGGTCATCCAGATTGAAATAAATAAGCTATTTTTGAGATATAGACATTTTAACTATTTCATGATTCATTAAAGAAAAAAAAGTAATTTGATATTTAAAAACATTTTTCATACTTCTCAACAATTTCAGTGTTTATAAAAACAAAATTCTGTCACTTTATAAGTAGAAATGTAATATCATAGTAAGGTTTGTCAAATAAATAGATCATTTAAACATTTAATAATGAAATACATACTTTATAATCTTCTGTAAATTGTTCATCATCTGGCAATTCCTTTATCTGCAATTAGAGATAAAATTCTTATTAGTTGAGATACATTTCTAATGAAATCACATAAATATGCTAGTGTACTATTTAAAAAATATTTTGCTTAATGTAGAAGAAAACACTTCTATAACACATTTATTATGTGATATTTCTAAATTATTATATGACAGCAAAAATAGTGCTGTATAAAGTGTTTATTTAGGAAAAAATGGATAGCGTGCTGTTGTACTCCGATAAAAAAAAAAAAAAAAAAACACGGCACATTTTGAAAAACAGCTCCATCGTTTTTTACCCTTTCCGGCACACCTAATTTTAATTCCAAACTTGATCAATAATATTTTAATAAAATTTTTGCTGTTACAATGAAAGCTTAAATTAAAGAGTTCTCAATTTCTAAAAAAGTCGTTTGTAAATTCCTATGTCAGTGGATGCTTACTCATTTTACTAACAGAATTTTCCGTGCCGGAAAAGGTTAAGCAAGGATGCTACTTGATGGAAGCAATGTGTGTGTGCTTGGGGGGGAGGGGATGGGATGGGATTGTGTCCTTATAGGTATTTGATATTTTCGAAGGTATCCGTCACCACATATCAAACACACCCACACGCAAAACCTTTTTAGAAATCACACAAAATCTAAAATAACTGATCAGATTTGACCAAAATTGAAACGCTATCTCTAAGTAAGTACTTTAAGCATAGGAATGAATAATTATCAACAGTATTTTCTGAAGCCTTATTTATTATTGCAACATTTTCGAAGTTTCATTAATGAATAGTTTGGTTAATTTGAAAAATATATGTGAGAATTTAACTGTATTAATAGCTTCCCAGATGTGCTAAACAACATCAAAAGAAATTTTTGCTCCCTTCCCCAATGAAAACTTTGTCCTCCCAGGGAAATTTCACCCCACCAGTGGCCGAGAGGTTCTACTGTTATAGCCTGGATACGGGAGGTGCTGGATTCTAACCAATCGAGCCCATCGGTCTAATTGTTCGGAGTTATCATGGTTTTCTTCGAACGCTGGATTTCCTTGGGGATACGGGTTAGATTTTTTTAGATAACCCCCATGGAGGGCAACCCCCCCCTCTTTGGACCTATTTACTCCCTGCAAATAATTGGCCGTCATAAACAACACAACATTCAGACAAAGTCCTGAAATGGCGCCCATGTATTTAAGGAAATGGTAATGCGCATTTGGTAAACACGGCCAGTGCTGTAACTTAGTTCGTTTGCAACTGAAAGCATTACGCTCTTTATCGCAGTATCGGTGAATACCGCATAAAAATGCAATGCATTACACTATATTTATAACAATCGTTTTCTTTTTGTTTATTTTGAGTATTTTGCACGATACAATTAATTTGTATGGTTTGTATTAATATAATTGCATTTTTTATTTAGGCAATTACATGATCGTTCCTATCATTTTGCACCCCAGTATAGAAAAAAAAAGCATTTAGTTAGTTTTACAAAACAATATATATTTTTATGTGGCCTTTTAGCTAAGATAGTAAAAATTTTATAAAGCACCAAATGTTGAATGTAACTAAATGCTGAATTGATATTTGTAGCATTTCCCATGCTTGATTAATTTTTGGTGTTTTGTTACGATGTTGAATTTGCGTTTCACCTACACGCAATAGTCCTGCAGGCTTACATTTACTTTTTGATACATAACTGTCAGGCTTATATTTACTTTTTGATAAAAAAAATTTTTATTAACTTTTATTAGTAAAAACAATACAATATAACCTATTTGAAATATAATAATTTGAATTATATTAAATTTGAAATATATTTAATTAATTTGAAATATATATATATACATATACATAAATTGGGCGTTGTAGGTTTTAAAAGTTCCGATGGAGATGACATAAATAATGAACCAAAATGCACAGACGTAGATAAAGAAAAATAGAATGCGCGTGGGATTTCACATATGAACAAGGTCTGGCTATTCCTCTTTAGAAAGTATTTTCATTTTAATTATCACCTGAATAAAAAGACTGCAAATCTATGTCAAAATTTAGAATTCAGTCCTCATTTACATAAATCTAATTTGCATGTCCTGTAAAATGTGACTGAATCTCTGCTCGAATAAAAACAAATTGGGCATTTAAACTTCATGCATTTTTTTTTAAATTTTTCAAAAATACAAAAGGAGAAATCCTTTTCAATTCGTTTAACAATCGAAATAAATGAATCACTTATTATGCAAAAATAAATGAATAAATATCTATACGAATAATTTATTTCATGTGTTTAAAGTACCAGTAACTATCTATGCAATGTTATTTATAAAAATTGTTTTTGTAGTAATGGCTGTATATTCATGGTTGCCAACTACTACGCCTATTTAAAGTCAAATAAACATATTAGAAACAGAAATTTTAATAAATTATTGACAATATGTAACGTAATACATAGCATTGAATATATTTGGCATACATTTTACCAAAAAAAAATTGTAGTTTCAAACATATTTAGATGATTTAAACAGGCGTAGTAGTTGGCAGCTCTGTATATATTCATTCGAATATTTCTTAACCCCAGAGGTTAATTTGTTTAGACACAAAAAACTAAAAGTAGAGATCACTCACCACTTTTATTGCACTAAACACTCTCCTTCCATAATTGATATAATCTACCATTAAAAAAAGGCGAACATTGCAGTTTAAAATTAGTGGCTCTTAACCCTTTGAGGGGCAAAACACTTCTACTCAGAGAATGCTGAAATGGTTGAATGATGCCAGAATTTAAAAACAAATTTATTTCAAAATAGATTGTCATATCTCCACATTTCCTGCTGTAGGTGTGCCTTTTGTCCTCAAGGATCGGAATGTGGTCGCAATTATTGAACTTTATGTGGACAGTGAGGGGATGAGCAAGTTGTCTCCAGCTGAGTGGTGTACGAGGATTTAGTGCCATGCCTGAACAATACTGCCTCCCGCGCTTTATGTGGAGGTCACCTTACACAGGTGTTTTGCTTGCATTTCTATTGCTAAGTACAGATTTCCTTGGGCTGTGAAATCAGTCAAGGGGAGGCACTCTGTGATATCGAATGGGAGATGGACGCCTTGACCCCTGGATCCAGATTGGAAGAAGTCTGAGAAAGAGGTCTTTCCTCCCCCCCCCCCCTTGTAAATGTTGACCAGGGAAGGACGTTTGTTTTTTGGCTGCTGGTCGGACAGTGGAGAGATAGATCTCTCGAGATTACGTTGGAGGGAGCTCTGCTCTCTCAGACCACTGCTATACCCAATATCGGGGTTTGAAGTCCGGGTGTCCGGCGAACCAACCGCTCTGAAAAGTCAGAGCATTTGTAACTGTCATTTCTCATTAAATTTTTATAGTTGTTGAGTTTATAAAATTTAGTCTTGAATATTTAATTAAATTTCTACAATTTATTGCAAGCCCATCTGCCACTACGCCACAGCTAAATTAAATAAATTATACTGGTGGCAGCGCGTTTGGATCTGAGAGTTAAGTTAAAAACTCTGGACCCGTTTCTTCAGTTGATTTTTGGGACTTTCATCGCTTGTGGAATTGGACTTTCGCCAGAGTCGTGTGCATGTTCGACAATTTTTTGGATTTTCATCGCTTGTGAAATTGGACTTTCGCCAGAGTCGTGTGCATGTTCGACAATTTTTTGGATTTTCATCGCTTGTGAAATTGGACTTTCGCCAGAATGGTATGCCTGTTCAACGTTTCCTAGTGTGAATTCGTCTGGTGGAGCACCCGTCCGGAGTTTCATCTGACTGATTGCCTGGTATTGCCTGGTGGAGCACCCGTTCCGTCGCCTAAAAGAGGGGTGAGTTCCTTTTAAATGCTTTTTGTGTTGCAAGGTACTGGTCAATGAGAAAGTTAGAAAAATTAATTTTTTAAAATTTAATTTGAACTGGGAATGTTCGATTATGTGGGTGTGGTAGAGATAGGTTAGTGTATTGTGTGTAGAAATTTGTTTAAGGGTTTCATTTTGTGGTATATGCATTTCTCTAGTGTGTTATTTATATGTGTTATTATATTTATTTTTGTCTCATTTGGAAACATTTGATCATTCATATACACTATATTGCCATTGATTATGGGACACTTGCGATTTTAAACATTTTACTAAATATCTAGAAAAATACATGAGGAATCATCTCGAAACTCTTAGTGTATAAATATAATAGTATACGTCATACATCTCCATGAAGATTTTTTACCGAAACTCCATAGGGGACCGTCAACAAATTAAAAAAGAATGAATATCTTTTGAATAACCCTGTCAAAACTAATGTAGCAAAAGCGCTCAAACTCTAGATTATGATTGAATGCCCTATTGTAATACACTGTGTTCATTTTTATGCAAATAGGATGCATACTCGCAGAGTAATTAAGGTTTTTATAAAAATGGTCCCAAATTTTTCCAAGTTTTTTCGTTATAATTTTCAGAGTTCTTAATATAAAATAATATTTTTTTCAGAAAATATGACAAACAACATTGCACACAGTACCCTGTAATCAGAATTTAAAAATAATGAAAATTGTATACAAAATGAGTTGGTTTACTAAATAATTTTTTACTGCGCATGCGTCAAAGATATCAAAATTTCATTTGCATATTATGTTAGCTAAATGTATAGAGCAACTTTTGTAAAAGTCACAAAATCATAACTTGAAAATTCTGAAAATAATCGTCAATTGAATAAGTTGAAAATCCGTTATTCTCAAAATGAAGCAAAAACAAGAGGGGTTGTATCCATATATTCATTGATTAGTGTCAATATAGAATACACAATACGGGATGTTACGACTACTTTTGGATAAAATCCCTCATTTTTTTGCTTCATTTTGGAAACAACGGATTTTGTCCTTTTTCTAAAGACGATTACGTTCAGAATTTTCAAGCTATAATTTTGAGACTTTTACAAAAGTTGCTCTATACATTTAGCTAACATAATATGCAAATGAAATTTTGATCTCTTTGACGCATGCGCAGTAAAAAATTATTTAGTAAACCTACTCATTTTTCATACAATTTTTATTATTTTTTAATTCTGATTACAGGGTACTGTGTGCAATGTTGTTTGTTATATTTTCTGAAAAAAATATTATTTTATATTAAGAACTCTGAAAATTATAAGGGAAAAACTTAGAAAAATTTGGGGCCATTTTTATAAAAACCTTAATTACTCTGCGAGTATGCATGCTATTTGCATAAAAAGGAACACAGTGTATAACAATAAGGCATTCAATCATAATCTAGAGTTTGAGCGCTTTTGCTACATTAGTTTTGACAGGGTTATTCAAAAGATATTCATTCTTTTTTAAATTGTTGGCTGTCCCCTATGGAGTTTCGGTAAAAAATCTTCACGGAGATGTATGACGTATACTATTATATTTATACACTATGAGTTTCGAGATGATTCCTCATGTATTTTTCTAGATATTTAGTAAAATGTCTAAAATCGCAAGTGTCCCATAATCAATGGCAATATAGTGTATATATATATATATATTTTAAGTTAAGGTAGGGAGTAATGATATTTGTTTTGTATGTTATGTTGGGGCATAGTGAAAAGAGTAGCATATGTATGAGTTATGGAATGTAATAATTTTGAAATTATAATTAATTTTGAAACTATATTTAAATTGAAATCTCATTGAAATTTTGGAAATCTTATTTAATGTTGAAATAACTCAAAGATTAGGTTCTTTGTTTTTGAAAGGTTAGAATTGTGTATAGGAGTGTTAGTTAATTGTTATCATGGCTTTTCTAAATAAGTTAAAAAGGCAGAAGAAACAAACTTTAATTTTGTTAGCCAGAGAATTTGAGGTTGATGTGTCGGATTCAGACCTGATTAAAGATATTATAAAAGGCATAACGGAATCGACGGAATATGATGAGGAAACTGGGGAAGCTTTCTTAGATCGTATTTTAGAGGAATTAAAGGAAGCGGAAAAGGAAAGATTAGCTAGGGAAGCCAAAGAGGAGAGGGAAAAAGAAAGGTTAGAAAATAAAAGGTTAGCTAAAGAAGAGCGCGAATATGAATTGGAAAGGTTAAGGCTTTCTAATGCTGTAGAAACAGCGAGTGTAGGATCGACGGTTTCCATAAATACTGAAGGGACCAGAAAAGTTAAGTTAAAGGACTTAGTCCCAAAATTTGATCCGAAAATCTTAGATATTACTTTATTTTTTATGATTTTTGAACGTCAGGCTACAAAAGAGAAAGTTAAGGAGGAAGAATGGGTGTCGCAATTAATTCCGTTGTTACCTGCAGAGATAGCTGAGTTAGTTGTCAAGGAACCTGCAGATAAGGGAGATGATTATTATCACATGAAGAGTATGTTATTGACTAGGTTTAGACTAAGCACGGTTGCTTTAAGGTTAAGATTTGAGGAGCATAAAAAAAACCGGGTGCGTTTTGGTCTGATCTGGTTTATGAGTTGCGTGGCTATCTAGATAATTGGTTAGAGTCCGCAAAGGTGACTGATTTTCAATCTTTGAAGGAATTAATGCTTACGGAGCAATTGAAAAAACGGGTTCCCCCTGAAATTAAGGAAAGGTATCTAGAGAGTTGGGAGGAATTTCGCGAAGCTTCTGAATTAGCGACCAAACTAGATTATTATGAGAGCGTCAAGAAAACGTTAAAAAAAAAACGGATAGTAAACCTTGGGAAAGGAGGTCTTTTGGAAAGGGTAAAACAGGAAATAATTTTAAGGAAAGGACGGAAGATCGGAGGAAACCGGAGCCTCAGAATAATAGGGAACTACCTAAGGTAGAAAAAAATAAACGCTTTGAGAAAACTAGGGAAGTCGTTTGCTTCCAATGCAATGTTAAAGGGCATATACGCCCGGACTGCCCCAGTTTAAGAAAAAGAGAGGAAAAAATAGTGTGCCGATTAGTCGGAAATGTAGAAGTAAATGAGAGTTTTGATCCATATATCAGTAAAGTGAGAATTAATGGCGTTGAAAGGGATTGTTTAAGAGACAGTGGTAGTGGAATCGATTTGCTAGCAAAAAGTTGGGTAAATCCGGAAGATTTATTAGGTGAAGTAACTTGGGTACGTCAACCTTTAGATAAAACCTGCTTTTGTGTACCTTTGGCTAAAGTCACAATTCAAGGTGAATTTGGAACTATTGTCACTAAGGCAGCTGTTAAACCGGATGATTTAGATCAGGGATTCTATTTAATGGGTAATGAAACCGCAGAATTAATTGAGAAGCATAAGGAATCTCCTATACCTGTTTGTGCTGTAATTACGCGTAGTCAAAGTCGAAAGAGTAAACAAATGGAAGTCGAAATTCCGGGTGAATCCGAAACCGAAACTGAACCTCTCACTTTAAATGAAGAGGATGGGGAATTTCTACCGAAGGCTGATGGGGAAAATATATTAGCTAAGATTTCGGGGGATGAATTCAAAAGGGAACAGCTGAAATGTCCTTCGTTAATTCCTTTGTGGGAAAGAGCAAAAACTGCCGAGGAAAAAGAATTTAAAATTGTAAAGGACCGTCTTGTGCGCATAGTTGTGAGTAAGTCGGGGGAAGAGAGGATGCAATTGTGCGTTCCGGAGAAGTTTAGGGAGGATTTAAAGGCCCTTTGTCATAATGAAGTGTCAGGACACCTGGGAACCACAAAGATTAAAGACAGAATTTTGAGGCATTATTTTTGGCCGAACTGTTATCAAGAGATTGAACAATATGTTAAAACCTGTCACGAATGTCAGATTGTTGGTCATAATAGGGATAAAGTGAAAGCACCTTTGAAAATTGTGCCTGTAATTTCGGAAGTGTTTTCAAAAATAAATATAGACGCCGTAGGTCCATTACCCAGGAGTCATAAGAATAATAGATATTTACTTACTGCTATTTGTGTAGCGTCGAGGTATCCGGATGCTATACCGGTGGAAGATATCACGTCGGTCAGTGTGATTGATGCCTTGTTGTTGGTATTTTCTAGGACGGGTTTCCCTAAAGAAATCCAGAGTGATTTGGGAAAATCCTTCACCAGTGAGTTAACTTCTGAGTTTTTTGAACGCTTTGGAATCAAAGTGACTCATAGTTCGGTTTGTCACCCGCAGAGTCATGTGGTGGAGAGATGGCATTCTTCATTAAAAAGAGTCCTTAAAGTGCTTTGTTTAGAATCAGGAGAAGATTGGGAGAAGAATCTATCAGCGGCACTGTTTGCGTTACGCACGGTGACCCACGAAAGTTTAGGGTTTAGCCCTTCTAAATTGGTTTTAGGGAAGAATCTGAGGACCCCTCAGACTATTGTTTTTGAGAATTGGATGGATTCTAGTGATACCGATCCAACGGTTGTTGAATACATCTTGGATTTAGTCAACAGACTTAAAAAATGTCAGGATTTGGCTTCCGAGAAACTGCGCGAATGCCAGGAGAAAAGGAAAGTCTGGTATGACAGAAATGCAGTGTCTAGAAATTTTAATGTGGGAGATAAAGTGTTGGTTTTAGCTACTTCTAAGCCCAATAGAATGGCTGTAAATTGGCTGGGGCCGGGAACTGTAACAGGGAAAATTTCGGATACAAATTATTTGATTGATTTACCTGAAAAGAGGGACAGAAGTACCATTTATCATGTAAATCTGATGAAACCATATTACCGCAGGCCGGAACGAGTTAATTTGATTATTCCGGAGGAACCACAGGAGTCTGAAAAGGACGCTGAGATACCTTATCCGGCACCGGATTCGACTCAGTTCGATTTGCGGGAAATTGTGCGGGAAAGTGGGTTAGCGGAGCGCGCTACGGAAAGTCAAATTGATAGTTTCTGTAGAATGTTAAGACAGAATGGGAAGGTATTTTCTGCAGATCCGGGTAATACTAAATTAGTGGAGATGGACATAGAGCTCACGAGCGATGCCCAGGTGAGGGCAAGGCCTTACAGGATGTCCCCTAGACAAATTACAATTTTGCAAGATGAAATTCAGAGATTATTAGATTTGGGGGTGATAGAAATCGGTCAGTCAGACTATACAAGTCCGATGATTCTAGTTGAGAGTCCTGGCAAGGATCCTAGGCCTTGTGTGGACTACAGAAAATTGAACGCGATTACGCGCGTATGTATTTCCCCTTGCCGAATATCGAGGAAGTTTTGCAAAAGGTGAGCGCCGCTCCCTTTATAACTGTTATGGATCTGACGAAGGGGTATTTTCAAATTCCTCTCCCGAAGCAAGCCCAAAGGTATGCGGCATTTGTGACCCCCTTTGGCACGTACATACCTAAGAAAATGATGTTTGGATTAGCCAATGCGCCGTTCTATTTTTGTAAGTTAATGGCAGAGGTCTTACAGGGGATGGAGATTTTTGCGTCGCCATACATCGACGACATTGCGGTGTATTCTCCTAGTTTTGAAAGTCACGTGAAAGACGTGGGGAGAGTATTAGAGAAATTACGGGAAGAAAACCTTACCATCAAACCTTCTAAGTGTCAATTTGCCCAAGACCACGCTAAATTCTT
Source organism: Maratus speculifer (assembly GCA_964019185.1). Lineage (NCBI taxonomy): Eukaryota > Metazoa > Arthropoda > Arachnida > Araneae > Salticidae > Maratus > Maratus speculifer. Next base: position 54,712,444 of record OZ025293.1, read on the forward strand.
AGGTCACGAGATTGGGTCGGGTAAAAGATCCCCGGGGGAGGCTAAAATACCAACAATTAAAGATTTTCCTACCCCTTGCACAAAGACTCAAATTAGAGCATTTTTAGGAATTGTGGGGTACTATGGGAGGTACATCCCGAATTATTCTGTTATCGCGGCTCCTCTCACCGACGCGTTAAAGGGGAGGGTTAAAAAAGAGAAAATAGAATGGACGCAAAATTGTCAATCCGCGTTTGAAAATTTAAAGGGAAAGTTAGTAAGTAAATCTGTACTCTATGCTCCAGATTATTCAAAGGAATTTATTGTCCAATCAGATGCGAGCGAAATTGGGGCCGGTATTGTGTTATCCCAAATGAGTAACGGGGAAGAACATCCCATAGTTTATTTGTCCAAGAAATTTAGTCAGGCTGAGAAAAATTATTGTACGGTAGAGAAAGAGTTAGCGGCTATCATTTTTGGAGTAAAAAAGTTAACTTATTATCTGGATGGCCAGGAATTCCTGATTCAGACAGACCACGATCCTCTCATGTATCTAAAAAAAATGATGGGAACTAATGCGAGGCTATTGCGCTGGGCCTTATGCCTACAACAGTTCAAATTTAGAATAGAGCATAAGCCAGGAAAAGAAAATGGGAACGCCGATGGTCTGAGCCGACTCATCCCTTAGCCTTTTTAAATAAACTATGAAGTTGTAAATATTAATTATCTAGCATATTTTTAATTTCAGTGTTTAACATTTGTGTTTATGTATTGTTATTTATTATTGTGTTTCCAAGTGAGACAAGGTGGGTGTTATGTGAAAATTGTTCTCGGAAAAAGGTAGTTAAAATTAAGTGATAGGATATTTAAATGTGCCTTGCCTTGCCTTGCCTCACAAAGGGTGTTTGAAGGGAACGAGCTATCCTTGTGGAGCTTTCCTAGTCAAGCCCAGGAAAACTCTTTAGGGGGAAGGAGTTGTCATATCTCCACATTTCCTGCTGCAGGTGTGCCTTTTGTCCTCAAGGATCGGAATGTGGTCGCAATTATTGAACTTTATGTGGACAGTGAGGGGATGAGCAAGTTGTCTCCAGCTGAGTGGTGTACGAGGATTTAGTGCCATGCCTGAACAATACTGCCTCCCGCGCTTTATGTGGAGGTCACCTTACACAGGTGTTTTGTTTGCATTTCTATTGCTAAGTACAGATTTCCTTGGGCTGTGAAATCAGTCAAGGGGAGGCACTCTGTGATATCGAATGGGAGAAGGACGCCTTGACCCCTGGATCCAGATTGGAAGAAGTCTGAGAAAGAGGTCTTTCCTCCCCTCCCCCCCCTTGTAAATGTTGACCAGGGAAGGACGTTTGTTTTTTGGCTGCTGGTCGGACAGTGGAGAGATAGATCTCTCGAGATTACGTTGGAGGGAGCTCTGCTCTCTCAGACCTCTGCTATACCCAATATCGGGGTTTGAAGTCCGGGTGTCCGGCGAACCAACCTCTCTGAAAAGTCAGAGCATTTGTAACTGTCATTTCTCATTAAATTTTTATAGTTGTTGAGTTTATAAAATTTAGTCTTGAATATTTAATTAAATTTCTACAATTTATTGCAAGCCCATCTGCCACTACGCCACAAGATTAATGCTTTTCTTCATGCACTTGATAAAATTATAATTTTCATTTCAAAATTCTGGTGTCAATGAGGCATTTCGCAATTAAAATTTAGTGGGATATATTTTACCCCACCGCCCTTCAAATGGTTAAAAGTTTTTAGAAACAAAACAAGAAAAATTTTCTGGTACTTAATAAGTGTAGGGAGACCTGTTAAGGGGATTAATAAATAAAAAATGAACTATAAAATGTTTTAAAATTTTGACATTTTTGCCTACCAGAGACAAGTCTCCCCGATCGGTTCGTTTTTGAAGACCACTTTTTTCCGAAGAAAAATCTTTTTGAATTTCGTAGAAACTAACCTGGATGGGAATCTCCTTGCAATTGTTGCAGAAACCTACTACAATTTTTGCTCTTAAAAAATACTGGTTGTAAAAAACGGATTAGTACGAACCCTGCACAAGCTGAATGTTTCTACTCTCAAAGTTGGTACACAGGGAGGTGCCAATTTCAAACCCATGTTGCGCTCTTTGGCCTAAATATTTGGAGTTTTCCATGGTTTCCGAATTTTGCGTTGCGTGAATGAGGTTTTGTTCCATTAGAACCCACTTCCTTCTTTTCGGATTATATCTTTCACGCAGATTCTCATCCGTAACAAAAGATAACCACCAACATTTAGCATTTTCATAAAATATGAAGTAATTGCATAGTATATTTACTACATTTTGTGCCCATAAATACATTAGTTGTGCATAAATTTTTGTGCCAATTTCCAAAAATACTAGAAGAAAATATTGAAGAAATGATAATGAATAATGCCTTTTGCTTGTTTTAATCCTTTAAGGAGTAAAGCACTTCTATCCTTAAAATGTTGAAATGATTGATCGACACCAGAATTTTAAAAGGAATTTATTTCATAATAGATATAAGCTTTTCTTCTGATACTTGATAGAATGAAAGTTTTCATTTCGAAATTCTGGTGTCAATGTGGCATTTCGCAATTAAAATTAAGTGGCACATATTTTATCCCACCGCCCTTCAAAAGGTTAACTAGCCAGAATTAAAAAAGGAATGAAAACACGCCTTTCGATCAAACATCTCAATTCCTTAATTCTCGTTCCCCTGATTTTCACGGACAGTTCAGGATATATCTTGGTTTTGTCATGGTTGTTTTTGCAGTAAAATTAATTTTTGAGTGGCAAAGGTTAAATCTATGCATACATAAAAAGTTTGCCCTGACTGATCAACGTGCAGCCCAAACTACTGAACCTAGAAGCATGGAAATTGGAGAGAAAATACTTCTCATGACGTAAGCGTGCACTAAGATGGGATTTTTGAAAATTCCCCATTTAAGGAAGGGGCAAAGGGGACGTCAAAAATTCTGAAATATTATCCTATATCTCAGCCAGCAGCCGTTTAAGGTAGGAGCTTAAATTCCAGAAAATAAATTTACTTAAAATTAATTAAACACGTATTTCAGCGATTCTAGGAACTTCTACCCTAAAGGGGTTGAAAGGGGATCGAAAATTTTAGGACAGTTGTCACATCTGATCAGTCGTTTTAAGTAGGAGCGAAAATCGGCTGAAAATATATCTATTAAAAAATAATTAAACACGTATTTCATTGATTACTCATTATCTAATCTACTAAAACAAACTTAAACATGTATTTTATCTATTTTAGAAATTCCCACCTGAGCGAGTTTAATGGGGCTGGTCGTACTTTTAGGATATTTCGCCATATCTCTGCAGCAGGTTTAGGTAGAAGCGGAAAATTCAAAATAATATATCCACTAAAAAATAGTTAAACATTGGTACTTTAGTCATTTTAGAGCTATTTTTTCTACTATGTCATCAACATTGGTTTCGAACCGGATAATGTAAGATCTTACATTGTGTAAGATCTTACATATGCATAAACAACAACTATGGATGTTTGATTCGTTATTAAGTTAAAAAAATATTTGCTAGATGTATTTCGTTTGATTCAAGATGCCTTTAGAGAAAGTAACTAGCATAGCGGATGAAGGCTGCTAGTAAACATATGTAATTTTAGTTTTCACATCTGAGCCTACCATCAAGGACACGTTTTCAATAAGAAATTTCGAAAAACGTGGACTATATAATTTTTTGAAATGAACAATTCAGAAGGTTTAGACGGCCGAGTAGTTTAGGGTGTTCAAAAACTAGCCAGATTAAGACCCCCAACCCTCTATCCCTTGGATGTTTTAAACCATTCGGCACGGGAAATTTTCCTGAATTTCATGTTCAAAAATGACGAAATCATTAACTAACACCAGGGACTGATTACACTAGTTTACAAATTTCAACTTTTTTTATACCCCAAAAGAAATGTATATAAATGTATTAGTCTATCTTCCTTAAACCTAAAAGTGTCAGCAGAAATATTCTATCACGTTACAATTTTCTTTCTGCAGTCAATTGTTTCTTTTAACGACTGAACGTGGCGAAGACAGTTTAATGTTCATTCGTTCACTTCAAACAACAAATATTTCGTTTCGTATTGAATTAAAATGTTGAGTTGAAAGTGTAAACAAAGTTCTGATCCTTTTTTGTTATGTTTGTGAACAGTTTATATTTTCAAAAAAAGAAGACCCATTTTAGATTCGTTAAAAAGTGCATATCTTCATTATTTTGGATTTCCTGTTGCAAACCAAGATAAAAAGTGGGTGCCATATGTGTTTTGCGAAAGCTGTAGAATTGTTCTACTCCACTGGTCATCAGGAGAAAACGTACACTGTCCATTTGGTTCACCAATGGTATGGAGAGAAACTAGTAATCATGAAAATGATTGTTACTTTTGTGTGGCAGACAGTGGGATATAATACAAAAAATAAAGCGAGTATTATATATGCCCCCCCCCCCAAAAAAAAAAAAAAAATTCGTCTGTTACTAAGCCCATTTTACACTCGAAAGATCTACCACGTCCAGTTTGTCCCGGTAATTCGAGTGTAAATATACTAGGAGATGACAATGAAAGTGATGTTGAATTCAAATCAATTTCTAGTGATTCTGACGAGTTCTCTCTTCAAGAAAAGACTCCACATTTAATTAATCAAGCCGAATTAAATGATCTTATAAGAGATTTACAATTATCAAAATCTAAAACAGAGCTTCTTGGTTCTCGCCTACAACAATGAAACTTATTAACACCAAACACAAAAGTTACGTTGTCCTGAAACAGAAGCAAAGTTTACTCAGAATTTTTCAAAAAAGAAGGTGAATATTGTTATTGAACTGATATCCCGGGACTTCTTGAAGCAATGGATCAAAACTATGATAAAACAGAGTGGTGCTTATTCGTAGACTCTTCGAAATATAGTCTAAAAGCTGTTTTATTACTTAATGAAAATAAGAAGTCGTCTATACTAATAGGACACGCAGTGAATTGTAAAGAGAGCTATGAAACGATGCGTACTTTAATTAATTCAAAAAAGTATAAAGAACACCAATGGAAAGTGTGTGGCGACCTCAAAGTCTTCGGTTTGTTATTGGGATTGCTGGGTGGTTACACAAAATACTCTTGTTTCCTTTGTTTGTGGGACAGCCGAGCAAAACAACATCATTATGTAAGAAAAGAATGGCCAATTCGGAACGAGTATATTCCAGGAAAAATGAACATCAAACACGAGCAATTGGTAGATCAAAATAACATTTCTCTACCCCCTTTACACACAAATTGGGACTCGTGAAAAACCTCTCTTTTTGTCATTCAAAATTGTTGTGGAAGAATTTTTGGGAAATAAAAAAAAGTGGAAATTACAAAGAAATTGCTGCCGATTTATTGAAAAATTTTGAACAGATGGGAGTAAACATGTCATTAAAGATTCATTTCCTGAATCTTGTCTTAGTTTTTTCCCTGAAAACTTAGGAAATATGAATGACGAACAAGGGGAACGTTTTTACCAAGATTTAAAGGTTTTTGAAGAACGACATCAGGGATTTTGGAATGAAAACATGCTAGGGGATTATTATTGGTCCATTATAAGAGAAACTGATCCAAATAACTATAAAAAGAAGGCAAAAAATAGCCATTTTTAATTTTTTTAAAATAATAATACAAAAATTATGTAATCCAGTTAAGTAAATAACTATTTCTTAAACCAGACGTGACAGAATTTTATTATTATTTTTTCTGGGTAACTCTATCTAAATGGATAATAAATTAACAACTTTCAGCATGGATATAAAAACCGTGTAAACTAGTGTTACTAACGGGGCACTCTCCCACCAGTAAAAGTTTATAGATATTTTCACCTTTTTTAAACGCCCTTTTCATGCGAAATTACTGTCATGGATAAGGAAAAAATTTCTATTTCTTTTTACTGGTAGGAGAGTGCTCCGAGTTTATAATCAGGTCCTGACAGAAACAGGAATTTATAAATAACTTTTTAGAAATTGAATTTTCATTGTAACAGCGAAATTTTATGAAAATATTTCTGTGCAAGTTTTAAGGTTGGAATTAAAATAAGGTGAAAAGGCTCGTTGAAAAGGGTTAAAATGACCTTGTAATAAGTGATCGTATTTCATTTTTTAAATGCGGAAATCACACATTATAATATAAAGCACATTAAGAAAAAACTAGCTTGATGACCTTGAGATTTTTCAGCTAGCATCTTCACACAATTCGAGTAGAAAAATTCTTATTACTTTGAGGCTGATAAATATTTTTCTCCGTTAGTCATCCAAATTTCATTTGTAGTTTTTAACAAGCAATTACTTTTGAAAATAAGAAACCTATTCTCATTTTTAAATGCACATTTTTTATCAGGGAAACTAAATATAGTACATCATAAGTCCATCTGTATTTTGGGGCCCCAGATTTGATCTCAGAACTCTAAAACTAGGTTATCACGTCATTATCAGAGCTCCCAACTCGGTCTGTTTTTTGAAAAAATGTCTTCGAAGAAAAAGTTTCTTTTTTAGTTTTCGTCGAAACTTACATCGCTTTTGTCATTTTTGTTGCAAAAACGTACCACGAATTTTTTCTAAAAAAATATTGTTCTTCAAAAAACGGACCGATGGGATAGAAGTCTGCATGGGCCCGAGGCCTGTACCCGGACCGGTTCGCGGGCGGTGCCAGCAGAATTAGAATAATTTTTTTCAGCGGAGTGGGCCGGACCGATAAACAAGACAAACGGGCCAAGCCTTAAAAAAAAAAAAAAAAAAAAAAAAAAAAAAAACTGAACGGGCCTGGCCGGTAAAAAAGGTTTGTATGTTTAAACCCGAAGAGTTTTTAGCCGAAAACGATTAAGGGGGGAAAATACCAGGGATCATTCACGAGTTGCATACTGCCAGCGCTATCTTGATCCCCGTGAATCGAAACAAAATCACAGAGTTACTCCATTTTCGCCCCACCCACCCTCACATTTGGTCATTAGAGGGAAGATTCGACAGAACTTCAGGAAAGAACCCTGTAGAGTTTGAAGTCAAGGATTATGTTTCAGTAGAATTTATCGTTTTATTGCTTTTTTTCTCCTAAGGTTAGTACTGTTTATGCATTGTATCATCTGCCCAATAAAAGGGTGACAAAACAAAAGCTTCTCTAAAAATTCCATCAGAAGTTTCTTCTCACGATTTTTTTTTTTTTCATTCGTTGTAATTTTTAAACTTTTGTTCATTCTTTATCTTCGAAATAGAAGAGTGCTTTATGAATTCTTTAAGGAAAAAACGTTTGTGCTGTTTATAATGGTAATTTATTTCTCAAAGATAAAAAAATAAATAAAAAATAAAACTTATTGGCGTTGTGTCCGATATAAATCCTGCAAGGCAAGAATTATATTAAAATATAATGAAATTCTTAAAATCGGAAAATTTTCTCACAACTATGAAAAAACCTCAAAAGAAATCCAACAAATATACTTTAAAAATCAGCTAGTAAATAAAATAAAATCCAATCCAGCCACACCAATTACAAGGATTTATAAATAAACGAAAAATAGGTATTTTTAAGTAATTTTTAAAGACATTTAGCTAAAGGAAATCTCTTAAAATATAGCACTTGAATCCAATACATGTAATCCTTGTAAAACTAAATATTAAGTTACCTCTGTTTATATCTAAAGAAAAAATGCATTTTATTTCTTTATCATATAAGGAATTTAAAACTTAATTGTTCCTGAGTTTGTGAAAAGCTTACTGTAGTTATTTCTTAATTCACTTTCAGTGCCTTTTTCCTAGAAAGAAAGACATTAACCTAATAATCAATGATTAGTTCAACTATAAAAAATATTGTATTGAATGAAATCTGTGTCAAATTACTAATTTGTACAAGTTATTTTTGAATACTTAGTTTTCAGGCATAATTAATTTACTTATTCAAAATTAAATAATAATAATAATAATAATAATAATAATAATAATAATAATAATAAAATACGAAGAAGAGATTACAACTTTAACAGTAACAAAGTACATGTGCTGCTTTTTCTGTTTCTTATATTTTTATATTATTTTCATCAAGTTTAACAATTATAAAATGTTTAAATTTTCTCTACTGTTTACTTATTTACTCATTTATTTCTTTTTGTTTTGTTTCCCAATTTTCACTGAAAAGAATTTGAGCAATGCTTTCTTATTTTAAACGTTTTGACAGTAAAATTTGTTTTTGCTGAAAATAGAATTTTACTAAGAAAAGATTCCATGTAGAAATACTTATCTTGTTTAGTCTTTCAAAATCAGTCGCAATTGGTTGAAAAATATAGGACAGTATATGACATTATGTTTAAAGGAAATCATAGATTTTGATTCATAAATTTAAAGTAAAGTAAATTGCGTTGAATGCATTTGTTTTTCTTTTGTATGTTCCAAGATTAAAATTATGCTGGTTTAATTTTATGAAAATATGCACAAAAAATAAATTTTTAAGTATATTAAATTTAAGTTTAAAATCAAGAAAAATAAGCGAAAAATATGCCACTAACGCAATCATATTGATTAGCTTTCTGTGTAAATCAAATTTAATCTTACTTAAATTATTTATTCTGCATCTTTTTACATTATCAACGTGCACATATATTTTAATGCGGGTGAAAAAGTATCGCTATAATATTTTTGTCTGTGTTTAAAATTCGCGGATTTAAAAAAGATATACAACATATATTCTCGATTGAACATCACATCACTTTTGCATGCAAAATTAGGCATTAAAGATTCCAATTTAAGGAACTTTTATCGAAAATTTTTCATTTTTATTTATTTTATTTAAAAGGCTACTTCAGTCCAGCGAAAAACCCGTTCCCTAATGTTAATCCTATGGAAGAATTTTATAACGATATCTCTGTCTCATTTCAACATATTTAGATGATTTTTTTGCATTGGATAGCTGAGATCGATTTGTACAAAAGCCATTTTTTACTTTTTCGATGTTGTTTGAAATCATTTTTAAAGAGGACATTTTTATTTTCGGAACCGGATCCGAAATTGAAAGAAATATAAATCTGCAAACAAAATCGAAAATCTAAAAAAAGGTTTAGATGTGGATATCAATCTAAGCTATTAAAATTAAATACATAAATAAATAAAAATTATTTAAAAATATTGAAATGCAAAAGAGATATTTTTATAATTTTGTCCCCACAGGAAAAGCATTTCGAAACAGGTCTATTTGCTTGACTGAAGTAGCCTCTTGAGTATGGCAACAAGAAAGAAAAAGAAAAAACGAAAGAAACACGATTTTACATTAAATTTTGTCATTTGAAAAATTGATTCAAATAATAAAAAAAATGAGATTTATTAAAATTATATTATAAAGAAATTAAAAAGAAGCCTATATGCTATTTCCTGTTATGAATCATATGTTATAATATAAATGAAATACATATATTTTTCATTTACTTTTAAGGAAAAGTAATATTCTAGATTACAGATTTTGATTCGATTTTCTAATGTCCATATTTCAATTCCAAGAAAATATTAATACGCATAAATACTAATTTAACCCTGCTATCACCTTTTTATAAGACAATCGACACATTAAAAAATTTGGTATATTAAAAAAAAAATTTTTTTTTGCTTTTATTTTGATTGTACATTTTTAGAAGCCAGTTTCTTCAAAAACTTTCTTCTATCTCATACATGTTAATACTTCAAAATTCGCTGTCACACTAACAAAATTAAATGGCAATTTATGCCCATTATGGATATTTTAATTATATGAAATTCCGTGCATTAGCTTTTGAGAAATGACAATAGCTAAAATCATGTAAATCATGTACAATGCAGCATAGCAACGCAAATTGTTGGATGTCTTACACCGAAACCCAAACTGCAACAACTTATATCAACATCTAAATGAATCTGAAGTTTGATGAAATTCCGTGCATTAGTTCTTGAAATAGAACTATTGAAGAAATTATGAAAACTGCAGCATAGAAGTGCCACCTATTGGGTGATGTATACCAGAAACTAACCAGGTTCAATTTTCATCAAGTACTAACTGAAACTGAAGTATGATGAAAATCCATACATTTGTTCTTGCGATACATCTATTGCAAAATCGTAAAAAATGCAGCATAGCAGCGCCGCTTGTAGGGGGATGTACACCAAAAACTAAACACCAAACTGTATCATAAACTAACTGAATCTGAAGTTTGATGAAAATCTGGGCATTAGTTCTTGAGAAATAGCTTTTGCGATAATCATGAGTAATGCAGAACGGCAGTGCCAAGTGTTGAACGATTTGCACCAAAAAGTAATCAACAGCGAATTGGATCAAGGACTAACTGAATCTAAAGTGTTATGGAAATCTGTACATTATTTCTTGAGATAGAGCTATTGTGGTAATTGTGAATAAGGCAGTACAGCAGCGATATACACCAAAAACTAATCAGTTTGTTTTTCATGAAGGTCTAACTGAATCTAAAGTTTTGTGAAATTCCGTGCATTAGTTCTTGAGATACATCGGCCACAAAATTTTTGTCACATACAGACTCACAAAGTGACAGACCGACTCAAAGATAAGCATTTTCTAAAAACCATCAAATCGTGTTCATGATTTTCTAAAGCGTATGAATTCATTGAAAATCGAAAGTTGAATTTTTACACGAATCCAATACTTTCTTTTTGAAAAGATAGAAGAAAGTAATAAAATCTTGTTGCCGGAACACTCTGAAATTTTAACCTATTGCAAATAGAATTGTATCCAAATCCTCTTTAAACTTTCATGAAAAAATGTGCATACTTATATGAAAACATGAGATGAAGCGCGTCGAAATACCTCTCTTTTAAAATGTTTTCATCGAAAATTTTTGAGATTTTTTAAAAATTATTTTTACTTTTCCTATCCGAAATTTGTATGAGATTTCAAAATTTGCATGAGTAATGCCTAGAAATACGGATTCTCAGCTACTTTTAACGCAAAAAAAAAAAAAAAAAAAAAAAAAAAAAAAAAAAAAAAAAAATCTGGAAGGCGCAATTTCACTTGAAATTTTTATTTTCTTTTGTCTTTGCAAGAGGTACTGCATACATGAAAAGTTTCAATTTCTAGTACATAATGGAGCTTTTTTTTAAACAACTGATGGCTATTTACTAAAAATTGGGAAGGACTTCGTTTTCATCTTAGAAATAAAAATCCCATAAGTCCTCCCCCCCCCCCAAATTTTTTGGAGGGGGAGGGGAGACTAAAGAGGACATTTTTTATACAGGAAATGAGGAGGGGGAGATTAAAAAAATTTAAGCTGAGCAAGTGACAATTTGTTATTTATATATTTTTTAATTCCGAATTGAATGACACCAACCACAAAACGATGTGATCTTTTCTTTTTTTTTTCTTTTTTAACAAAATTATGGTAGATTTAATGAACACAAAGATGAAAATTATACTTTATTATTGATAAAAGCTTTGTTAAATTTACTTTACTTTCAAAACATGTTTTTTATACCACATTAAATAATCTCAAACTTATTAAATTTCCTCCTAATAACTATATTCAATATAAGGTTCATCCGAGAATTTTTAAAAGTCATAAAATTGTCAACATCTGTGTATTTGTTATTTATTTATCATAAAATCATTCATAATTTTGTATTCATAAAACCTCGCCTACCGTTTTAACGAATGATCAAATTAACTTTCTGAGACTGTCATTATATTCATAATTAAAAATCTAAAAAATTATATCCCACTTGAACTAATTGTAAAAATTTTATTTCCCTCCCTTCCTGCTGTAAATTTCAGCTGTTTTTTACCCCCTCCCCTCACCCCTCAAAAAACTAAATAAACATTTTAAAACAACTTTATTTTGGGGGTTTCATTAGATCGTCCTTTAATGCCAAAATTAAGTCTCTTCCAAATTTTCTTGAATGGCTATCAGTTGTGTTTTGCTTAATTATTGAACTATTTTACCAGCAATATTTAGGTTTTCAATGGATTTATGCATTTTAGAAGGTCCTGAAAACAATTTGACTGTTTTTAGCTAATGTCTTTTTGTCAGCCTGTCTGTTCATGTCTGTGTATGTTTGTTTTTGTAACTTAATTTTTGATGCAAGTCGCCCAACAGATGGCGCTGCTGCATTATATTCCACAATAGTTCTATTTCAAGAAATTATACATGGATTTTCATCAAACGCTACATAAGTTATACATTGACATACATTAATGTTGATTAGATCCTGATATAAATCACCCTACAAACAAAACTGCTTATTTAATCATTGAAAATCTGAATTTTGTAAATTGGCATGGGTTATCAATACCAATCTGCTAAATATTAATGCTGCTTAGGAATAACATTTAGAACCATGGTATTGAAGAACACAGTGTTTTGAAATTTCACTGTAATATTTCATTATTTTGATAGAGTTGTATATATTTTCCGGGACATATATGATTGATGAATGTAAGTAGTGAGGAAAAGAGTGTTCAAGGACAGCAGGCGATTGTGCGTTTGCCACCATCACCTCCGGTCCCGCCTGCACCACCACCGCCTTCGGTCCCCCCCTCCAGTACCCCCTCCGCCAGCATAGCATCGCCCCCTAGCGGGGAAAATATCGTTTTTGAGTTGATTTTCTACTATAACATGAGGAATGAACGTTACATTGACTAGATAATCATACTATAAGATGAAGATTAAATTTATATTTGAATTTTGAACAACCATAACCTTAATGAGTATTATTAATTAAGCAAAACAACGGAAAATCTTAGATTTTTAGTCTCTTTATTTATATTTTTTCTACTATACGGTATATTATCAAATTGAAAGAGGAATGTTAAAAATAATTGAATTTTGATTAATGAACATCTTAATGAGTATTATTAATTAAACAAAAACGATAAAAATATGAAGTTTTATAGAAAAGAGACTAATTTCATTAGATTTTTATAAACTACAAGATCAGAATATCAACTTAAAAGTGAAAAGAAAAGGAAACTTAAGCATACAGTCCAGATTTTGAACAACCATTACCCTAATGAATATTATTAATTAATCAAATGACTGAAAATATCAATTTTAAGCCTGTTTCTTTAGATTTTTTCCATCTATATGGTCTGATTATCGATTTAAAACAGGAAAGTTAAACGCATATTGAAATTTTTGATTGATCAACATTTTAATGAGTATTATTAACTAAGTAAAAACAATGGAAAATATCAAGTTTTATATAAAAAGACTGATTTCTCAAGATTTTTAAACTTTTTAAATGTTTAACTTTCCATTTTTAAGTTGGTAATCTGATAATATAGATAAAATGAATAAAAAATTCGATCTTTTTACTTGAAAATTTATATTTTTGTTGCTTTGCTTAATTAACAATATTCATTAAGGTTATTGTTGTTGAAAAAACTAGGATGTATATTTAAGTTTCCTTCCCTCAAGTTGATATTCTGATCTTGTAGTGGATAAAATCTTAATAAATCAGTCATTTTCTATAAAACTTGATATTTTTATTGTTTTGCTTAATTAATGATACTCATTAAGGTGTTGATCAATCAAAATTCGAATAAGTGTTTTGATTGATCGTATAGTTGAAAAAAATCTAAATAAATCAATTAAAACTGAGATTTTATCCATTGTTTTGCTTAAATAATAATATTCATTAGAGCAATGATTGTTCAAAAAATGGACTGTATGCTTAAGTTTCCTTTTCTTAAGCTGATATTCTAATCTTGCAGTTTGTAAAAAATCTTAAGAAGTTGGTTAAAATTGATATTTTCCATTGTTTTGATTAATTAATAATATTCATTAGGGTAATTATTGTTCAAAAAACTGACATGAATGTTTAACTTTCCACTTTTAAGTTGATATTCTGATCTTGTAGTTGATAAAAATCTAATGAAATCAGTCTCGTTTCAATAAAGCTTCATATTTTTATCGTTTTTGTTTAATTAATAATACTCATTAAGATGTTCATTAATCAAAATTCAAATATGTGTTTAACTTTCCTCTTTCAATTTGGTAATCGACCGTATAGTTGAAAAAAAAACTAAATAAAGTGGCTAAAAACTGATATTTTTCGTTGTTTTGCTTAATTAATAATACTCATTAAGGTTATGGTTGTTCAAAATTCAAATATAATCTTCATCATACAGTATGATTATCTAATCAATGTAACGTTCATTCCTCATCTTATAGTAGAAAGTAACTCAAAAACACTATTTTTCAGCTAGGGGGTAATGCTGTGCTGGCAGAGGTATATACTGGAGATGGGGGGACTGAAGGCGGTAGTGGTGCAGCCGGGACCGGAGGCGGTGCTGATTGATGCATATCTCATCATAACATCGAAGATTGCAGGATAAAATCGTTGAATAATGTCCAAATTGTCGAATAAAGTTCGAATCAAATATGAGTTCGTAAGTATTAAATTTTAATGACGCAGTCAATCTTACTTAAATCAATTAAATTAACTTCAGATTAAAAAAGATATATACATATTTATTTACAAAGGAATATTTATTACTCTTATTGAGAGTTCAATTTTTACCGAACAACTCGGTTCAAAAACATTCTACAGAAGAAAAATGGTCTGTCAAAAAATAAACAAAAAAAGGTTCGTTGCCAAGTAACAAAAATTGGTTCGCAAACCAAGGAGTCATTCATAACACTGCTTGCTGCGGTGGTGGCAAACGCACAATCGCCTGCTGCCCTTGAACTGTCCTTTCCTCACTACTTATGTATTTTTTCTCTATTTTAATGCCCCGTCATGTATATTTATATATATATATATTTTAAATTATACATTTTAATTAATATGTAGATACAAATTTTCTATCAAATTATTTATCAAACAGTAAATCGCTCAAAATAAAACGAAAATCTATACGCGCGTGCATTTACCTGTATTTGTGCGAGTGATAAAATAAATAAATTTTCTAGCTGCGTTACATTTACAACATATGATTCCCAACGTCGCATAAATATTGCTCATAAGAATATAGTTTCTGTATTGATTTAATAAATGACGTAATTTTCATCTTAAATGGAGTTCGCATAAATAATTTAATTTTTTGGAAGTTATTTTCCTTATTTAAAAGATCTGTATGTAAATATGTTATTAAATGAAATTATTGTTCGTAAATGTAAATTAATTTTCACCATTAAAAGTTTTCCATACGAATATTTTTATTATTTTAGACATTTTCATATGACGATATTTAATATATGTCCATTTTACATCTAAAGTAATTTTCACTATGAAATACATTTTGCGTATAATAATTGAATTATTTTAAGATTATCTTACTTTTTACTTTTTTCTACCTTTACAAGACAAAAGTATTGGATTCATGAATATTTTCAAAATCCGGTTTTCGTCTGATTTACACGTTTTAGGGGTCAGAAAACCCGAAAAACATCTTTTTACAAAATGTGTATCTGTTTCTGAGAGTCTGTCATTTTGTATATGACAAAAATTTTGTGGGCGCTCTATTTCAAGAACTAATGCACAGAATTTCACAAGATTTTAGATTCTGTTAGATCTTGATATAAACTAGATATGATTGTTTTTTGGTGAATATCGCTCAACAGATGGCGCTGCTATGCTGAAGTATTCACATTTTCCTCAACTGCCATACCTCAAGAACTAGTGCATGGATTTTCATAAAACCTTATATTTATTTAGTACTTGACATAGCATGGCATTGATTACGTTTTGTGCAAATCACTCTTCAGTAGGTGCTACAATGGAGCCTTAGTTGTGATTATCGCAGAACTAATGGACGGAATATCATAAAACTTCAGATTCTGTGAGACCTTGATATAAACTAGGTCTGACCAGTTGTTGGTGTATATCGCTCAACAGGTGTGCTTCTATGCTGCATTACTTACAATTACCACAATGGCTATATCTCAAGAACTAGAGCATGGATATTTACAAAGTTTTATGTTTTGTGAATACTTGATATAACATTGCGTCGATTATTTTTGGCGAAAATCACTCAACAGATGGCGCTGCCATGGTGAATGATTCATGATTATCACAATAGCTTTATCTCAAGAACTAATGCAGGCAATTTTCGAAAACTTCAGATTCAGTAAGTTCCTGATATAAATTAGCTTTGTTTACTTTTTGCTGTAAATGACCCTACAGATGGCGCTGCTAAGCTGCATTTTTCGCAATTTCCAAATAAATGTATTTCAAGAACTGATGCGTGGAGATTATCAGTCTTCATCAATCGTTTGATCAATCAGCGTTTTCACCAAACTTCAGATTCAGTTAGTACCTGATAAAAAATGGATCCTGATGACGTTTTGGTGTATATCACCCAACATGGCAATTTTTTAAAAAAACTTTTGCTATAGCTCTGTTTTAAAAACTAATGCTCAAATTTTTTTTTATCAAACTTCAGGTTCAGTTGTCATAAGTTGTTGCTTACAAGATTTTGGTTTAAGTCAGCTTACCGGTGGCAGTGCTATGCTACATTTTTCAAGAAGTAATAATTTGCATAAGATAGAAGAAAGTTTTGGGATTGCCACATCTGACTAGTTTTGTAATGTTCACGTGTAAACATATTTTTATGAAGCAATTTTTTTCTATTACCTGTTACTGATTCCCTACCCCGTGATCATTTAATTATTTTAAACTTTCATATCTGTTTTTAATAGGCACATGTAAATGCTTTTTTCATAATGATAAGAAATATAATTAGTTGCGCTGTTTTACAAATTGTCTTCAATATTTAAAAAATGACATTTTCTAAATATGAAAATATTATGTTTTGAAGAGCTGAAAATGTATATAAAAAATAAAAAAACACCCTAAAAAATTAATCAAATTAAAAAATAAATGCAGTTCGAAAATCACAAGTTTATCAATCTATACTAATCAAAGAACAAAACGCTCTGTCTGCGTGTGTGTGTGTATCTACGATGGCTAGCAAAATCTACAGCACGTACGAAGCTCAAAATTTTTTTGAGAGTAGCCCAATACCTCTCTGATGCACCTGAGGCTCAGAATTTTAATTTTTTGATTAGTTTTATAGATATTAATTATGAAGCGGAACTCACTCTCATCAAAAAGTCATTTTTTAAATGTTCTGGGAAAGAAAACGTTTGCACATGCGCAGAAACTCAATTACGCATTTAATCGGAGGAAGAACCTTTCCCCCCCGTTTATTTCTGTTTTTGGATCATTTTGTTTAAATCCAAATCAACCAAACTACTCGGCGCAGTTAAACTTACGAGACATATTTCGAAAGATCATATTTTTAGGTCTCAAATGCAATAATCAATTCGAAAAAATGTTGCAGTTAACCCTTTGAAAATAAATATTCAAAAATGGTCGTTTTTTCCAAAACTATTTTTCTCCCTTTTGTCAATGCCCCTCCAGGGCGTAATTTTTAAGATATAAACAAACCAAAAAGAAAATCTTAAAGTTGAAACTTTCTTCTGACTGATGGTGTAATTGGTTTTAAAATATTTGGATTTTAACCCTTTCAAATACACTGGCAAAAGAAGATCATTTTACGACTCGCAGAGAGGGTATTTTTTCCATGCTAAAATTATCTTAACGTGCATATTTCAACGCAATCTTTTAAAATCTTCTCAATAGACCAAATTTATACTCCCTACAAAAAATTCGACACGTTCGGACGGATAGAAATATTTTTTACAAAATAAAATGTGCGAAAAATTTGATGAAATGAATAAAAAACAGATCGTTTTCATTGCGGTTTTGACTTAGCAAAACGCAATCCTAAAGGTACCGGTAAACAAAAAACATATTCTTTAAGCTTAAAAACATTTTTATAATCTATGATGCAATCGGTTTTTAAAATATAAGATTTAACCCTTTCAAATACACCGGCAAAAGGAGGCACTTTGCGACTCACAAATATAGAATATTTTTTCTACGCTAAAAATATCTAAGCGTACATATTTCAGCCCAAACTTTTAAAAGCATCTAAATAGATCAAATTTACACCTTCTTAAAAAATTTTAAAACGTTCGGACGAGTAGAAATAATTTTTACAAAATAAAAAGTGCGAAAAATTTGAGGAAATCAATAAAAACCAGATCGTTTCATTGCGGTTTTGCCTTTGCAAGGCGCAATTCTATATACGTCCTGACAAACCGAAAATATTTTCTTAAAGCTAAAACATTCTCATAATTTATGTTGCAATTTGTTTAAAAAAAATATGAGATTTAACCCGTTCAAATACACCGACAAACACGAATTACATCCCGGCTAAAAGTAACTAGATGCCCTTATTTTAGCACTATCTTTTTAGAGCCTTTCAATAAACCAGATTTACATTACTTTCAAAAATTTTGGAACTTTCGTATAGATAGAATTCTTTTTTTACAAAATAAAATGTGTGAAAATTTTTACGAATTCAGTAAAAACCTGAATGTTCCGTCGCGGTTTCGTTCGCTCTCGGTTCGCATAGTTTCCAAAAAATCAAATCACATAGAAAACAAAATACCAAACAGCATGTGCTTTCAATTCAATATCTTTTCGCGATTTTTCTGTTTTAAAAATATAATTTTTGACAAAATGGACTTAAAGATATAAAATCATAGAAATTTGAGTTTAATTTAAGGGTTATTTAGAAAACAAATAACACATTTGAAAACTGAATAACATCACGGGCCCGGGCAACGCCGGGTAAGACAGCTAGTTACCTATAAAAATGTAACGAAATTTCTTAGCTTTTGTTCTTATAAAACTTTCTTGATGAAACAGTTTAGACCGAATTTTTCGATTAACTACTCTTAAAGTATCTCTTCAATTTAACCTCTTCAGTCCCTGAGTACCCAAATGGGTACACCAGTTTTGTCCCATTTTATTAATGATACTCAAATATAAATGAAATTTCGATATAAGAATAATATGTTTCGAATTCTAAGATACGAGCTAATGAAAATAAAACAAAAATCTCGCTCTGAAGTCAAACGAGAGAACAAATAATTCAGTAATAATTAAAAATATTGTAATAATCGCCAGTAGCGAAGAGGTTAACAATGATCTGCTTTAGCGTATTTATCAAGAATTTCTTTATATAATCACGAATTTTCAGATTTTTGTATGCATTAATTTAGATAATTTTAGCAAAAAAAAAAAAAAAAAAAAAAAAAAAAAAAAAAAAAAAAATGTCCGATCTCAAAAAATTCGTTTACGGCAGAGGTGACAACGTTAGTTTTTGCTTCCTTATATCTTTACAAGAAAAAAATATTGGATTCGCAAAAATTTTCACATTTTGATTTTCGACAGATCTGGACGTTTTAGGGGTGAGACATTAAAAAAAACATGTTTTTACAAAATGTCTGTCTGTGAGTCTATCTCTCAGCATGTGACAAATTTCCTGGGCGCTCTATCTGAAGAACTCATGCATGGAATTTAATAAAAAATTTATATTCAAGTAATCCAAAATATGTAATGATGCTGATTAGTTTTTGGTGTAAATCGCTCAACAGGTGGCGCTGCTATGCTGAATTTTTTTGATTTACACAATAACTCCATCTTAATAACTAATGCATGAATTTCCATCAAACTGTAGATTCAGAAAATCCGTTATATGAACTAAGTTTTGTTTATTTTTAGTGTAAATCGCTCAATAGGTTGTGCTGTTATGCTGCATTTTTTTGCGATTTACACAACAGCTCTATCTCAATAACTAGAGCACGGATTTCCCTCAAACTTCAGATACAGTAAATCCGTTATCTGAAGTAGTTTTGTTTACGTTTAGTGTCAATTGCCCAACAGGTTTCGCTGCTCTGCTGAATTTTTCCCGATTTCTACAACAGCTCTATCCTAAAAACTAATTTACGAATTTTCATAAAACTTTAAATTTTGGTATAGATCCATAAATATTATTGTTGTTTATATTTTGGAATAAATGGCCTTTCAGGTGACGTTTTTATGTTGTAATTTTTCCGATATCCGAAATAGTCCTATTTCAAGAATTAATGCATGGAATTTCATGCGGTTTTAGAATCGATGGTTTAGCACGATGAATATAGATTTTTAATTAATTTTGGCCTCGTGGTAGCGAATTTTGAGAACAGAAGATGCTTTTCTATCAAACATTTTCCATGATTCACAGAAAAAGAAAATGAACAGGAATTTTAACTAATAATAAATGTAAATAAATAATTGAAAAACAAAAATTTGCTTTCATTAAAATTTCCAAATATGTAGAAGAAAAATAAATATCATAAATTCACTAAAACTGATCCATAAGTCCTAAAAAAACCCTTAAATGTGCAGGGTTTAAATCAGATTTTGGAGGATTAAGGGATTTAAATGGGAATTACGCCAAATTAGCCAGCTATTGTCAAGTTGACTTCATGTATGACAACTTATTTTATCGCTAAATATGACGATAATTCACCGGGTTTTCTAAAATTTAGTTATATTTCGGCAAGTTGGACAGAATTCGGGCTATTCTAATAACCCTGTCATTACTTCATTTAAACAAGTACTCATTTTTAAAACTGATACTGATTTCTCAATAGGAAATTAAATTGTAAATGAGTAATCATCAAATAAATCCCTCCGTTGCCTTTCTTAAGGATAGCATTAAAAAAATCAATGTCCAATACAATTATAGCCCACAAAAATTCATATATATTACAGATTTAATGTAATTCAAATGTAAAAATGTAATATTTTAATATGTTTTTTAGCAATTTTATAACTATGACTAAACTAAAAAAGAAAAATAATTAAGTGTATTGTCTAAGTAAATATCTTTCGTTTAAAACAAACACCTTTTTCAACTCAATTTGTATTTTTCAAGTACTACAGTATGAATGAATAATTAAATAAAATATTATATTAATTGAATGTACAATGATTTTAAACAATAAAAAATAATGTTATATGATGTATAGGAAACTTACAGAGAGAAGAAAAATATTAAAATTGGTGAACAATTTTAAAAGAAAGGAAAAAAATTGTCACGATTGAAACTTTCTTCAGGAATTCGATTTCTTTGTTACTTTCTTTTATCTTCAATAGAAGAAAGTATTGTTATCGATTTTTTTTTTCGACGTATTTACACGTTTTAAGGATCATAGATTCCAAAAAACATATTTTTACAAAATGTTTGTTTGTGTGTGTGTGTCCATATGTCGCCATTGCACTATCGAAAAGTGTAAGAAGACATGCATGGAACTGAAACAAATTCTTTGTGTAGGTTTTTGGCCATGGCAAACAGGACCTCCTTCAATATTGAACTGTTCCGCCGAAAGGGGCGTTGTAATAGCGATTTTTGTGCCATTTTCAATATTGTACTACCGAAAAGCATATGAAATTATGCATAGAATTGAACCAAATTTTAATTTGAGTAAATGTTTGACTATGGCTAGTGTGTCATCTCTGAATTTGAAAAAAATCCACCGGAAGGGGGCGCTGCAATAGCGATTTTTCTTTTCGCCTGTTTCAATATTGTGCTTCAAACTTATTATTTTCAAAGAAATAACTAAAAGATCTTTCTGGTGGCTATAAATTTTACTACTTCTGACTTGAACTATGTCAAAAATAAGTAGAAATATTTTGCAGCACCATATTTATACCTGGTAAAGAACTAAAATGAGCAAGCCAGGAAAATGATTTTCAGTAACAATCATATTATGGAAAATTATTTGTGAAATACAGAATTTGGTACATTCCTCATGGATGTGTTCTATAAGGTATAAATATATATTAGAAATAAGAAAAAAAAATATATATATTTGTATAATAAAGCAGAAGGCCCTTTACTTTGCACACATCACAGTGTGACGTGCAAGAAACTGACAATTTGAAAGTTTAAGTCTTTTAGGCACAGATGTCATATACGCACCACATTTGCACCTGCTTTTCCCCTGCGCCAAATTGGCATTGCCCATCTGTGCCGAGGAGAAGCGATTGTTAGGGAAATAAGATGGCAAAAAATCTAAGATTTCAGTGAAATGCGCTGATTAAATGATGCAACTGCATGCATTCAATATGGTTATAAATATTAATATTTACTATTTATTGTGAAAATTATATTTACTGCTTTGTTATTTATTAAGTTTATTATTTATAACCGTTTATTTATTGTTTCCTTTTTTATTAAAGTCATGCTTATTTACCGTTATATTTCATTTTAATTCTTTAAATTACTTTTATTATATACTATATGAATATTTATTTATATCAAATTATCATTTATTTATTTCTATTGCCTTTTTCAAAATATTAGAATCTCTTTCATTTTTTCACTTTATTTTATTTTTATATTGCAATAAAAAATCGAATGCTCTTATTGCATGAAATTTTTAGCTTATATTCAAAAACAAAAATTTCGCCGAATTGACGGGGAGAAAGCACGTGCAAATGTAGTGCGCATATGACATCTGTGCCGTCTTTTAATTTCTTTATTTGTATTATAAGAAATGTAATATCTCTTGCAAATATTTCTAAGGACACTTTTTATTAAAAATAAAAACATAAATTGCATTGCATTGCATAACATTGAATAGGAATTTTCCTGTGCAGTTTGTCGTTTTCGTATTTTGTGATATTATCCCAATAAGGGACTGTGAAAATATAACGTTATCAACTTTTTGGTAATTTTGGACCCCCACCCCCCCTTTTGATACCTCACCCCCCCCCTCCCCCCGGATTTCCCCGGTAATGATATCATTATCATTTTTTTTTTTTCAATTTTCAGGATTTATTTCTTTTTTCTGAAATAATATAGAAAATTGATTAAGCTTATTTTTCGCATAATTTATTGATTAAAATGAAGAGAAGCCAACAAAATGTCTCTTTATTCAAATAATACTTAATAGAAATAGTTATTATTTACAAGTTTTTATTTTTTATTTTATTTAATTTTTGTTGTTGTTTTGTTTACATAATGTTTTCAACGGTAATAAAGATTTGTTTCACTTGCCCCGAACGGATGAGGATTGGGGGCAGATAGAAATTCTTATCGACAAAACAAATCGACAATATTCTTTCAGTTTTTTTTAAATTAATAATCACAAGCTTCATTACAAATATACTTTACATATGGTTTATCGAACAGCGAATATACAGGGTGTCCCAAAAGGTCGTTTACAAACTTAACATGCTGTTCTGGCATATCATGATGAACAATATTAAATAGGAAACTAAGGGTCCCAAACGTCTTCCAAAGGAGATATGCGTCAATAAAGTTTTGGGTCCGAAAATTCAAATGATTATAAAAAACAGAAAAATTGGTCGATACGTTTGCGGTTTTCACTAAAACTATTCTTTATGTCAGTATTTTCTTGAAAATAAATTATAAAGATAAATTTCAAAAAATGTCGATAGAAGGCGCTTTACACTTTGGAGTAACGATAAACTAGTTTTTACCATTATTTTTTGCATCTCATTAAACTTTTTTAGAAGCTTAGACATAAACTTAAATTTTGAGCTCAAAATCTAAATCGTTGGAAGTGGTTAAGTAGCGCAAACTGAATTGCGGGGGGAGGTTCAAATTTCAAATGATTATAAAAAACAGAAAAATTAGTCAATTGATTTGCGATTTTCACTAAAATTATTCTTTATGTCAGTATTATTTTGAAAATAATTTATAAAGATAAAATTAAAAAAATGTCGATAGAGGGTGCTTTAGACTTTGGAGTAACGTACAACTATTTTTTTCCGTTTTTTTTTTTTTTGCATTTCATAAAAAGTTTTTAGAAGCTTAGACATAAACTTAAATTTTGAGATAAAAATCTGAATCGTTGGGAGTGGTTAAGTAGCGCAAACTGAACTGTGTTCAATGGGGGTGGGGAGGTTCAAATTTCAAATGATTATAAAAAACGGAAAAATTGGTCGGTTTTCGCTAAAACTATTCTTTATATCAATATTTCTTGAAAATAAATTTTACAGATATATTTCAAAAAATTCCGTCAGAGGGCGCCTTAAACTTTATAGTAACCAACAACTATTTTTAACCGTTATTTTTTGTATCTAATAAAATGCTTGTAAAAGTTCAAACTTAAATTTTCTGCTCAAAATCTGCATCGTTGTGAGTAATTAAGCGGCCAAAAATTGAACTGCGTTCGAGGGGTGTGGAAGGTAACATTTCAATTCCTGAACACAGTTCAGTTTGCGCTTCTTAACCCCTCCTATCGATTTAGATTTTGAGCACAAAATTTAAGTCTAAACTTTTGCAAGCATTTAATTAAATTAAAAAAAAAAGGTTAAAAATAATTGTTGGTTATTCTAAAGTTTAAGGCGCCCTCTAATGGATTTTTTAAAATTTATCTTTAAAATTTATTTTCAAGGAAATATTGACATAAAGAATAATTTTAGCGAAAACCGACCAATTTTCCCGTTTTTTATAATCATTTGAAATTTGAACCTCCCCACCCCCATTGAACACAGTTCAGTTTGCGCAACTTTACCACTCCCAACGATTCAGATTTTCATCTCAAAAAATAAGTTTATGTCTAAGCTTCTAAAAAAATTTATGAGAGGCAAAAAATAACAGAAAAAATAGTTGTACGTTACCCCAAAGTATAAATCGCTCTCTATTTTATCTTCATAAATTATTTTCAAGATAATACTGACATAAAGAATAATTTTTGTGAAAATCGCAAATCAATTGACCAATTTTTCCGTTTTTTATAATCATTTGAAATTTGAATCTCCCCCCGCAATTTAGTTTTCACTACTTAATCACTTCCAACGATTTAGATTTTGAGCTCAAAATTTAAGTTTATGTCTAAGCTTCTAAAAAAATTTAATGAGATGCAAAAAATAATGGTAAAAACTAGTTTCACGTTACTCCAAAGTCTAAAGCGCCCTCTATCGACATTTTTTGAAATTTATCTTTATAATTTATTTTCAAGAAAATACTGACATAAAGAATAGTTTTAGTGAAAACCGCAAACGAATCGACCAATTTTTCTGTTTTTTATAATCATTTGAATTTTTGGACCCTAAACTTTAATGGCGCATATCTCCTTTGGAAGACTTTTGGGATCCTTAGTTTCCTATTTAATATTGTTCATCATGATATGACAGACCAGCATGTTAAGTTTGTAAACGACCTTTTGGGACACCTTGTATATGCTTACACATATGAAGAAGAATAGGAATGTCAGTTGTTGTAGTATCTCACATTTTAGTGTTAGATAATTTTATAATAATTCAGTTATTTTAATAATAGTTTCGTATTTTCATAAAAATAGATAATAGACTAAAAAAAGATACCATACTTTTTTTAACCCAATGTTACAAATAAAAAGAGACGATTCTGATTGAATCAAAAATTATATCGATATCTAAAGACAAACCCCCTCTCCCCCTAGCGATATCTTACGATATCATGTGCCAACCCCCCCCCCCCCTAAAATGATAATGCTATATATGCACAACCCTTAAGGCCCCTGTCCCGTCAGGCGAAGTGGTCGTGAACTAATATCACGCTTATGGTGGAAGGGTTATTTCGAATATCTCGTTTGCATTTCGATATTTTTTTATTATTTTATTTTATTTTATTTTAGCTTGTATTGGATAGCAAAGATGCATCTCGACATCACTCCTTTTTTACTTTTTCGAGTTTGGTTGCAGGTATTTTTTATAAAGTTACTTTTACTTTCGAAACCGGTTTTGCAAATGAAAGTGTTATTCTAAACAATATCTGCAACCAAAATCGAAAAAAAGGGGGGGGGGGCGATGTCATCGACATGCATCTCAGCTATCCAATGCAGCAAAAATTATTTTAAAATATTGAAATGCAAACCAGATATTAGCAAACAATCTCCCTATAAGATTAGTATTATGTAGCGAGCGCTTCAACTGAGGAGGACGAAACACTCTGAGCGACTGCGATCATAATTAACCACTTGTTTTTTTATTTTGTGAATTATTAAAACTCGCGAATGTTAAGGAATTATTGTGCCCTTTTGTTATGTTAATACAAATTACTTGATTAAAAAAGATTTGCAATTAATAAAAAAAATAATCAAAAGTATGTCATAAAATAAAACGCATAGATTTCAATGCGAAAGATTTACTTATTTTTCCACCGATGTAATAAGCAGGACAAATTGAACAAAATAAATAATAAATCTGTTGATCGCGAGCATCAATGTCAGTTCTACAACACATTTTTTTCCCAATAATATCACCTTTCTATAAACCGCAATTTAAAGTTTTAAATTTGATAAATATTTATCGAAATAAAAAGTACTTACTTGGAAAGTTTCAGACATTAGAAGCTTGAAATTAAACCCTTTGATATGAAAATGTATTTCGATCAGCTGCTTCTTCTGATAAATAATGAAGTTAATTTTATGAAGTCAGATGGGTTTTACCCCCCACCCCCCCCCCGTCTGAAATAACCGTAGTCTAATTAAATTTTAATTCAAATTAAATAGACTGTGCTAGTGGTTGTAGTATAGCTTACATTTTTTTTTCACTGACTAATAAGGATAAGCAATACTTTGGGCATGCATTTCTGCTATCCTAATAATCAAATAGCAATTATTTTCTTACCGGCAAATCACAAATTATACCTTAATTTGATGGATAAGGAACTTTTGGAAATGTAAACTGAGTTATCTAAATACTTAATAATCTACTCGATAACACTAATTTACTAAAATCACTCAAAAATGAACCATTTTCTTTCAACAAATGAGAAGTTGAATCCGGCGGATTTTTTTTTTTTTTTTAATTCAGGTAAGACCAACTAGTTATAGCCATACATTTACACAAAAAATTTGGTTCAATTCTATTCATAATTTCATACACTTTTAGGTGGTACAATATTGAAAATACACAAAAATTGCTATTACAGCGCCCCCTTGAGGCGGATTTTTTTCAAATTCAGGGAGGACCAGCCATAGCGATATACTTACACAAAAATTTTGGTTCAATTCGATGCACAACTTCATACACTTTTAGTCGGTACAACATTGAAAATGGCACAAAAATCACTATTGCAGCGCCCTCTTCAGGCAGATTTTTTTCAAATTCAAGGAGGACCAACTAGCCATAGCCATACACTTACATAAAAAATTTAGTTCAATTCGATGCATAACTTCATATACCTTTGGTCAGTACAACATTGAAAATGACACAAAAATCACTATTGCAGCGCCCCCTTCCGGCGGAATGTTTCAAAGAAAGGAGGACCTGCTTGGCACAGCCCAAAACATTTACAAAAAATTTGGTTGAATTCTATGCATATCTTCATACACTTTTTGATGGATGAATGGCGACATACGGACACACATACAGACAGACACGGACAGACATTTTGTAAAAACATATTTTTTTGGAATCTCTGACTCCTAAAACGTGTAAATCCGTAGAAAACCGAAAGTCGAAAAAAATTAGATTACAATACTTTCTTCTATTGAAGATAGAAAAAAGTAATAAATAAAACTAATTTCATAATAAAGAGTTTTTAAGATTAACTACGTACTCAGACGCAAAAGGTTCACAGAATTCTTTCATTTTTTTTAATTCAAAAACAAAGAGAGAGAGAGAGAGAGAGAGAGAGAGAGAGAGAGAGAGATACAGGTTGTTTTCGAAAACATTTTTTTTGTTTCGGAACGGTGGCGTTCAATAATTACACGTAAGAAAGTTGCATAGGTTGGTGTTTTAGTTGCATCCGAAAATCTGCGCGTAGCACAACGCTAAAAAAGCTATACATAAACTAAAATCCTCTCCCCCCAATACACACGCACACCTTGCCTTATTATATAGAAAGCTTTAAAAATGGCTATTCAAGGGTTGTTGGTTTTTTTTCTCAATTTTGGATTAATGAATTAAAACTTCAAATTAAAAGCGATTGTTGTCTCAAAATGTCATTTTGTTTCCTTTCCTACACTGCCGCCGATTTGAAATGAGGTTCGAAACATTAACTTCCGAAGTATTTTTTGAAATATATTCTGGCTTTGCCGAAAAATGGAGCTGTGTTTCACAGCTTCTGAAGTATCGAAATTCTGGAATGTGATTATCATGATATATATAAATTAAAAGCACTTGAAAATTTTTGAAAACAAAGTAAATTGAAAAATGTGTGGACTAGACAGGCTGGATTTGAAACAGACTTAAAAGAGAACTTGCATTTTGATTCATAAAAGGAAAACTGGATTACAATTTCTTCAGAGTGACATCATTTTCATCTATTTTAAATCCCATCTTTTTCTCATCTTTTTATCAAAACCTTCCTTTTCTAATATGAAGAAAACATTTTTTTTTGAATTTGCAGGATTTGTACGCATCAAGAGATTCGTGCGATTTTTGGTGTTTTATTACCAAAAATTTCGTATAGTACTGGTCGCTTTATTTGAGGATTGAAAATTTGTTTAGTTAAATAAGGAAAATAAGGTACCCTGGGCCCCTGGGGTAATAACGCCACGTTAAGGTTCTACCAATTTTCACGGCTCAGTTTCAGTTTGTATTTTTCAAACAAATACGTGATTTGATACAGCAACTCATTGACTATCTATATAAAAAAAATAATTTAACAGATATGTATTCATAAAATGTAATGGCGTGATTTCTTGACCAATGCTATTTGGCGTTATTACCCACCTATATGGGTAATAACGCCATGCAAACAAAACTATGAAACAAGATGGAATAATTGCATGTAGATTGCCCAATTCTAAAAATACAAACTCTACAAACTTAGAAATTGGCAAATTGCATTCTAAGCTATTGAAAATGTTCAAATTTTTGTGAAAGTGTAAGAAAAATAAAGGTATGGTTTGTGTGTGTGTGTGTGGGGGGGGGGGGGGGAGGATGAGGAGAAAGAATATCAGACCGTGAGCTTCTTTTTGCTTAAAAAGGACCGCTTAAATAGAATTATTAGAAACATTGCACAGTTTTAACTGTGTTTATTTGAATCAGTATTTAAGATGTAGCTCGGCCACTGTAGGGAATCAACCGGGGTATTAATGCCAATTATTGGCGTTATTACCCCATTATAGTTATTGCGCTGTACATTTTAAATTACAAATTATCTCGAAAAGATATCCAAAATCTTCAACAACATTTTGAAAGTCCATGAAATGTACTACAAATTTATGTTATTAACAAAGTATTTCCGGATAAAAAAAATAGTCTTCACATCACAAAATGTATCTCGCAAATTTTAGATCAAGCGTTAATTTTAGTTGCTTTGAAAAACAATAAGACCTAAAAATGAAACAAATTAACTTGAATTTGTTTTTTGCGATTTATATGACTCAAAACCCTTCTGCGCAGAGCACACGGGTATCATTTACCAGATTATTTCATAATTATGCAGAATATTAGCATTTGGCGTTATTACCCCGCCTGGCGTTATTACACCAGACCACCTTATTAAAAAAAATTCTGGTAAAAAGTTCTTTGCATGTCCTTAAAGCGCAAGAACCTTGCTTTATCGTTATAAATTCTATCGTTATAAATCATTTAATTTATGTTTTTGTAAATCTTTTGATCATTAACCTAAAAAGTGCAATAATATCAAAACAGATTAAAAGTTTCTTTCGCAGCATTTAATCTTATCACTCTACAATTTTAAAAATGGTTCTTAAAAATAATAATATCAAATCTTGAGTGATGCTATGCTATTATTTAATTTATATATTATTTATTTGATCATTTCATTTTTGCTTTATTTATAACTGCATAAGCAAAAATTTTGCTCAAGATAAAAATATGTATAAAGTTATGTCATTAACATCTATCGGAAATTGAACATATAAGTTTTAAAAGATCTTGTATTAAAACCCGAATAATGTCTTGATGCGAATTTAATTGACTTCTTTTTTTAAGTTTCAACATAAATTATTTTTTATTTGTCTTCTAAAGTAAATTTAGGCAACCAAACTATACGTTTAATTTTTTAGTATATTGATAAGTATATCACTTGAACTAAACCTATATTGATTCACTGAAATATTGAACAATGTGGTTTATTTTTTGTGCCATGCTACCTAAAACCTTAACAAAAAATTATGTAAATGATTTTTTAACAACATATTAACAAATTGCACAGATTTCATTTAGTTTGGATACCATGGCGCTAAATAATTACATAATAATTGCTAAATATTTACATATTAATTACTTTTTTATATTAATTTCGTTGAAAGAAAATCTTTATTTAAACAGTACTAATCGAAATTGTTTTTTAAACTATGCTATAATAGATATTCAGCGAAAGAGGATTTTCGAGATTCCCCCCCCCCCCGACACACACACATATGTATATATGTATATAATATAATATGCATCATTTAAACGCATGGAAAAGTGAATTAAAAGGAATATAATCAAAAACAATATACATTTAATATTAGGCATATATTATTATATTATACCTTTATATTTTATGACATTATATCATTATATGAAATTATTATTAGATAATAATATTGCAAAGTTATAAGGGAATTTCCTATAAAGAGGTATCAAAAACCACATAGTATAAATCTCAGTTGTAATACACAAGGAGATGCGCAACACAGCAATTATCCTAGCTAATTATATATCTACTCTGGTTTTTTTGAATTAATAATTAATTATATAATCAACTTTTGTAAATCAAATCCGAAATAAGTATTAATGTTTTCAAATTACCTAAATCTGAGAAAGCAAATATAATAGATGTGTGCAATAAATAAAATCCCCATTACTAGTTTTAGAAAAATAACAATGGTCGCACAGCATAACCTTCG
Organism: Maratus speculifer; assembly: GCA_964019185.1. Taxonomy (NCBI): domain Eukaryota; kingdom Metazoa; phylum Arthropoda; class Arachnida; order Araneae; family Salticidae; genus Maratus; species Maratus speculifer. The sequence continues at coordinate 54,743,122 of OZ025293.1, forward strand.
TGACCCCAGATGACTAAGAATGGGACCGAGGAAAGTGAGAACAATCAGACAGGGAAACGTTGAGAGAGGGTGGAAGAAAGAAAGAAAGCTTCTTATCTCTGTTTCGTATTTTAATTTTTATCAGCCCCCTTTTTTTTTCGGCTAAAAACTTTTCGGCTTTAAAGGAAGTCACGGTAAAAAAAATTTAGTGGGTAGTTTAGTGGTAGTGGGTAGTAATTTAATAAAATATGAGCTACTGTAATTTCCGGCGTATAATCCGCGGATCAAACAATTCTTTTTTGACCCAGAAAATTTTTGAAATAAAATGTAACATTTTAGATCGCGGTAAATATTTGGATTCAATTACTAAATAAAATCTCTGGGTCGAAAAAGAATTATTTGATCCGCGGATTATACGCCGGAAATTACGGTATTTTCAATAAATATGGCTTTAACTCTTTGAGCTCTGATGGTAGAATTCTCTACCACATAATTTTAATTCCGAAATATCACAACGGCAACAGAAAATTCGACCAAATTTATTTGAAGAAGGTTTAATGCATTTTTTCGTGTATATCGTTAAACGGTTTTTTTCTTTGCAAAATACTGGTGCGAATGTTGCATTTGAATTTTGAAGAAATTTACCCACCAGAGCTCAAAGGGTTAAAGAGAATAAGTATAAATGTGTGAGGTCAATAGAGATCCAGGAGATGATACCAGGAGCTGATGTCAGGAGCCGATACTAGTTTGACAACATCAATAGAGAAATGCAACTTGCACAGTGTCGAGATCGGCATCGGAGAGTTATTTTGTGCAACCCGGGCTTAATGTTTTTTTAGACAACTCGTGCTCGGCCGAGATCAGGCTTGCATTGTTTTTCTACAGATAGTCGGGCCGGACCGAAAATTGACTTACTTGTTCTCATGATGTGTAGGGCAGACGACATGATTTGTAAAAATATTAATAACGATAAAGAACTTATATGTTAACGTAATCGTCGGAAATATACTTCTTAATGGTTCTTGAATTCACTCCTCAACATCGCGAAAGTGTGACACATTTTCTGACAAATTTTTAACTGTAAAGTTATAAAATTGACAAGCCTGACTACTGAAGGGATTTGGAATCGAATAGCATTTTAATTTTTTGGTAAATAATATACTTATATATACTTGTTGAGATATAAGAGATTCTTGTCACGTGGTTGCAGATTTTTATCCCTTCCCATACTGTCGCTTCCGGAAATTCGACTGAAAATGCTAACTTTAACAGCATTTTCTTAAGATGCTTGCATCAAAATATGAACAACTCTATTCGATTACATAGCTCATGAATAAAAACACTTGCTATTCTTATACGTTTCCGAAAAATAATGAATTCAGAAATGTGTCAAAAAATAGCTCCTTGGGATTTGAGAAAATATTAAAAAAATTATATAGAAATACTTTTATGAATATACTTTTTATTATACAGCTTCAAACGTTATGTTTCTAACTTTCTTTTTTTTACTTAAATTCTAAATCATATTAATTTTTTAATGAATCTTTATTTGAATGTTGAAAGTCTAAGAATCTAAGTAATCATTAATGTTGATAATGTGTATTTTCTGTGAAATATACTGTAAAATCATCCCATAAATATGTATGTAGGAGGAAAGGACTTTAATTATAAGGGCTCTTAATTAAAGGACTCTTAATTATATGATAAAATCTGAAAATTTTCGAAATAGTAGAAATTGTGTCGGGCCAGATCGAGTCGGTTCGGGTCTGTTTTCACTGATTTCTGTACGGGCCAGGCTCGGGCCAAACTTTTGAGTTTTACACCGGGATAGGCCGAGCCTGAAAATTTTGGCCCACGCAGACCTCTACAATCAGTCTTGCATTATGCGTAACAGATGACTATATATTTTTGCCGGCATATTCGTCTACTCTTTCATTTAGCATTATTGAAAACAATTTTTGACATACTCAATATTGTTTGATATTGACATATTCAATATTGTTTGATATTGGCATACTCAATATAGTTATTTGTATATGATGAAATGACGACAGTGTCATTATTGTTATATCATATTGAGAAAGAGCATTGCTAAATCATAGTGCAACAAAATATTCTTGAAAATTGAGGCGAGAAATATTCAATCATACACTTCTATAGACTATACTGTATAATCAGAATATGAGTGGGGTAGATGTTTTGGGTCATTTGCCTCGAGCATATCTCCAGTCGTTCATAAAAAAAAGGGGTGGTGAAATCTGTTTGTCAATGAACTAAGTATGACTGCCGTTGTTGCTTGGAGAACTGCACTGTTATGGAGTATTCTCAAAAGAAGCCATAAGTCATTTAAAATTTCGTCGTGAAATTTCATTTGCAGGGCTCCCAAATGATTCGCGAACTGAACACCAATATTTTTTAACAGAAAATTTCATAGTAGTTTTCTACAGAAGGTGGATTATTTGGGAGACCTGCATTTGCTGCCATGAAAGTTGGATTTCATATTTTGAAAATCAGAATTGTTCTACTACTCAAGTAAGTAGGGACAGTATTCCCTCCATTAGCTATTGGTTTTCCTCTATTACTCTAAAAATAAGCTCAAATTGTCAGAAAAACATTGAGGAATGGTGTGAATATTGTGGAAAGCATATGCATAGAAAATGTTTTCAGGCCTTTCATAACCATTTTGCTGTTAGTAACAAGTTCCTAAAATATAAGATTTTTTTACTTCACCTTGTTCAATTTGTTTTGATATGTGTGTTGTGTGTAGTGCTAGAATGATTTGGAAAGAAAAATTCGCCAGTATTTACACGGAAGTACGGAATTTCTAGAATGTAATCCTATCAAGGGAATTAGAGGGTTACACCCTACATGAATTGTTGCATACGAATTTGTGTATTGAGTAAGAAATGTAACATTTAGATCAGGAGTGTCAAACTGTGATCCGTCGGATACCATTAAAATTCTATAGTAATCATTGCCTTATCTAATCATCGAATCTCTGATTCAGTAAGACGATTCTTTCTTTAAAAAATTAGTTTTACCTGGCGGGCCACACTTTAACACCCCTGATTTAGATCTAATTTAATAAGTCTAGTTAAGCTAGTCAAATAAGCCGACAAATTTTGATTAATTTTGTGAAAATTATTATCAAAGCCAATAACTATGTTAAGAAATTTAAATATATTTAAAAATTTAGGTTCTTAATAAAATATATCAGCAAAAAAAAGTAAAAATAATAGGATATATCAAATTTGCATCAGTAATGTATATTTCTTTAATACTATTTTCAAAAACGCAATCTTGACGTTATTGTTGAGATAAGGTTGTTTTATAAAATTAGTTATCTTTTAAATAAATGTGGTTACTATTTATATAATTGTTGTTAATTGAAAAATTTTTTATTAGATTTTTATGGTAAGTGCTAAGTACGCATTATTTTTTAAAGAATCTAAAATTTAAAATTAAATGACATCAAAATAATTCATTTAACAGATGGAACTGTCTTTTTATGTACTAACATTTTTGAAGCAATCAGTATTATACTCATTTTTGTTTTATTACAAAAAATGCATGTCAAACATGCAAAGATCTTACAGTAACGTCTGGATTTCCTACCAGAATTTATTTTAAGTAAAATGTGCCTTATTTCTGCTTAACACTTATTTCGCACCTTTTTTTTTTCAAAAATAATTATAGTTTAAAGAAGATTTAAATAAATCGAGGCGTATACGCGGAAATACGGTAGTACAATTTTTTATAGTAAGTTAGCTTAAGCAAATTTTGGAAAGAACTTTAACTACTTAAGCGATTTGCCTAGTATGTCGTATGGGCAAGAAGAGTTTGCTTGATCCATCAATTAAAACTTTTTACACCACTAAATTTTTGAAATAAAATTTCATACTATTTAATGGCAGAAAAGTTTAGACTAAATATTATAAATATTTCCATTTAAAAAAGTGGTGTTTATATCATATTTTCAATTTATTATACGTAAAAAAAGAATCAGTTAAGCGGTTAATGGAGTTAGAAATAAATACTTAATTTTCTCAGTAATCTGATATCGAAACAGTTTTTAATAAAAAACTTACTATTACTTCCGTTAAGAGCCCACATCAGTGAAATCGAAACTCAATTTTATCTCTTAAAACCATTCGAGTTGCCACCGGAAGGCGTATCCCAAACACGAAGATTGACACTTTAAAAGACCAATGATATTTCCTAAGCTTGTAATTGACAAGAAAAATGGTCATTTCTTGACATTCTTTCTCTCCAGGCGAAAAGTAAGGGGGTTTAGCTACCCCAACTGGGAAAAAGTCATTAGCTAATGGCTAAGAAGAAAAATCCTCGCACCTTTCAGCCCGAGGGAATAGAGCGTTTGGATATGATCTTCGGGCTCATTTTGATCAAAACAACTGAAGCCGTTTTAAAAACAAGTTCACTCCGACCTTTTTTATTAGATAGTTTGAGGTGAAATTAAACCATTTATACGTAATTTTAAATCCATAAAAAATATTAATTGTTATTTTTGGATTATATCGTGCTATCCTGTTAAAAACTCCCAGTATACTGCCTGGCGTACATAGTAGAAGTAGATCCGGAATTATTTCCGGGCTACTAAAATTTTCATATTTTTATTTATTTATTTATTATTTTTCCATTTTTCTGCTCTGGAAAAAAAATTAACAACAAACTTCTAAAAATTTCCTTTTTCCCAGTCCACAGATCCGAGATACGGATAAGACCAAGGGCGGCGCCAGAATTTGGCCGACGGGGGGAGGGGGGGGGGTGGGGGGCAAGTTCATAATATATATTAGAAGTCCCCACGTGCTGGACTGGGGCCTAAAAAACTCCGTGGGCAAAAATTTCTTTCCCCAATCAACCCGATAAATTAATGATCGGTCGGTATAAAAAAATTCGGCCTGACTATACGTTCTGGCACCCCCCCCCCTCTCAAAAGAAAAGGGATAGTTGCAATGATACGTATGTGATAAATCTCTTCTGATAAGATGTGTGCATAAAGATCATTAACAGGGGGAATTACAAGGGATTATATAGCAGTTGCATACAGTCAACGTTCAGTTCTGAATTTCAGTGAGGCGCGTGTTTTAAAAGACCCACGTGTAGAAAGCTATATCTTTTATTGCTACTTTATTTTTTTTAATTAGGCGCGTGTTTTAAAAGACCCACGTGTAGAAAGTTTATTGTTACTTTATTTCTTTTAATTATCATTAAATTTAGATCTAATCTTAAATTGTAGATAATTTCTAAATTCATAAAGATTGTATGTTTGTAAAATTATTAACTAATGAAAAATAAATCTTGTGCATAATTAGCTCAAATAGAAAAAAAATCTATACAGGAAAAACAATCAGTACTTTAAAAATAAAATATTTTAAAAATAAATGATTGAATCCATTTTTAACATTTTCTAACAAAGTTGTAAGGTGTTTATGCATTCGATTTATACATTACGGTCTATGGAGGAAAATCGTTTGCAGAGTATTTTGATGACATAACGCTATTGCAAATGTATTGAAACTGATATAAATCACTGAATTTCACTACGATTAAATTATAATTAGACATACATAACAGTTTTAATTCATTTGCAGAGACATGCAAAAGAAATCGTTACAATAATGTATAAGATTAATACCTGTTGGAAATGAGTTTTCAGCTTCGGCATGCGTTTTTAAATTTAACTGTTTTTTATGTACATTTGTAGTTATATAAATAAGTAGCGTCTATTGATGTCGTCAGATCTGTCTGTCTGTCTGTTTGTCCATCTGTCAGCCCGCATGTAACAGCATAAAAACTACCAAGCGAATTGTTTGAAATTTTAATTATAGATTTGTTGCAGAATTTTGATGAGTCATTTCAAATTTATTAAATACGGATATATAGTTCAAATACAGGGACAGTCAAAAGTATTCTGTTACATTACGCCGGTAGGATAAAATAGTTTCAAATGTTTTTTTAAGAATGTTACACCTGTCGAAACATATTTAAATTGATATGCATACTTATTTTCAATTTTTATTATTCCTGTAATTATATTAACTGTAACTTTATTAATCAAAACATAAAAAGTATAGTGTTTTAACTAGAGAATTAATTGTTTAATAATTGCTAGTTTAAATTGCATTAATATTAATATTAAATGCAATTATTAATAATTTTAATAAATATTAATTTCTGCTGCATTTCATATAGGTATTATAATAATTATTACAAAAGAAAAATAATAGTATTCCTTACTTATAAAATAACTAATTTGCTGGTTTTATACCTTTTATTATTGAGAATAGTTTTATTAATTAAAGAATAAAAACATAGATTATAGTATTGTAACTCAAAAGCAAACTTTTTTTTCTTTTTTTGAAAATTTAGAATTTTTTATAGTTATAATTCAATTTTAATTACTACTAATTGTCATCTTTCTGTTATAGTTGATTTGAAGTCTTCACATTTCATGCATTGAACATGTGTAAACTGAATAAATAGTATAGATCGACCGAACGTTTTCGACTCAAAAACCACAGTTTAGCCGAAAATGAATTTCCGGCAAAAATACATTCCGCCGCTCCGAAATTCGACCTAAATTGTCTGTATTCCAAAAGTTTCGTGTCTTGTTTCGGAAATTTTCATCATTACTCATTAATTTTAGCTCTATTAGTTCAAATGAGACACTCTTTATTGATTGCTATAAAATGTGCAGTTTATAATTAACAGTCATACCTGACTGAAGATGTGAGTGCAATTCTTAAAGCAAGCAGTGCATATTGGACTAATCTTTGAGGACATTTTCCAGGTACTTATTAAAAGTTCCAAGCTTAATATTAAAGAAAATGTTTAATTTGAAACCGCGGAAATGCTTCGAATACATTTTTAAAAAGTTCTAGTATATCAGATAATCATTATAAAAGATAAATCGAGATATGTACAGCTTAAATATTTTTTAATTAGATTAAATTCATGTAATTAAAATGAAAATTCTGAAAGGGAAAAAGAAAGGAAAGACAATTTATATACAATAAAGCATAAATATATCATTTAAGGATGTGAATTTTACCGCAACAGAATATATTTGCTAAAGTATTGTAAATTAGTCATAATTTTCGATAGAAGTGTCAAAATAAATATATTTCTATCTTTTAAATTAGTGTTATCCAATTTAATCATGAATTGCATAATAATTACTTTATATTTTAGAGTGGGTATACTGCAAACTTTTATTGACTAAAATAGAAATATTTATGAAATCTTTATGAAAAGGAACATTTAAACTAATTCATTAAGAATTGTCTAAAAGAATGATACAAAAAAAGATATAGAAAAATTTAATACAAATGTATTTATTCGCGAATATGTCTATTCATTTTTAATGTCAGAGCCATTGTTATTTTCTTTCTGCCCTTTCTTCTTTTCCCTTTGTCGACTGCAGATGACAAAAAGTTAATTCTATTATGTTTTGTGAATTAACGAATATTTCACTTTGATGTTGTACGCAATTAAAGAATCTTTTTTAGAAATTAAACTTCAAATATATGGAAGAAAAATAATAAAAATGGTAAATGTGTTTTTATTCGAAATCAATAATGCTTTTAAAGTACATTTGAGATTAGATGCCTAGTAAAACAAACTTTTTGAAATCAACATGTATTTACATCATTTCTGAAATTCATTTTTGATCGAACTTCTTGCGTGAAATATCATGCATTCAGGAAAGGATGTTTTTATTTTTTCATCCTAAAGCAGCAAACAACATTTTACTAATAGCCACAGGCAAGATTTTACACCTTCGCCCCTGTAAGACTCCCTGGAGGGTAAACCCATATCGTCTTTCACCCTAATTACTTTTAAGGTGTCTCCCTTTTAAAGGCGGAGTTAAAACCATTTTCGACTATTTTAAATCAAAGTGTTTCAACTTTTTATACAAATAGCATAGATTAAATTTTTTTAAAAATCAAAATAAAAAACATTTTCTGAAAGCTAAATAATTAAACTCTGCATGCTGTTTTACCAAATTTTAAAATGTCAAACAGATTTTTCGTAATAAGACATTAAAGGTGAATTTTAAAGACTATAAAATAACGCACTTGTATTGCCTTAAAATTAAAAAAAGAAATAAAATTTCAAAATGACGTGCATAGTTTAAACCTACAGGTTTTCAAAACAACAAAAATTATTAAATTTGAGCAAAATGCAAAGGAATGAAAGCGATAAATTTCTTCCATTGAAATAACATTAGCCGTTCTATCTCGGAGCGTTACTGATGCAGGGCCTTAAGAGCACACACTAGTCACGCGGTAAAAGCCGACCGCTAATGGTAAGTCTATGGGCGCAATCTTTTCGAATATCTCGCTTAATTTTCAATATTTTTAAATAATTTTTTTTTCACAGGATAGCTGAGGACATTCTATTACCGGGCTAGTTTGTACTTTTCTGATTTTCGTTGTAGTTTAATTCTGAGGACCCTTTAAAGTTTGGATTCAGTGAAATTCGAGGTGTTGTGCCCTTTTTACTCTTATAAAATCTATTTCAGCAAAATTCAGAAAAAATTAAAAACGCTTCACGGAATATTAGTGTTTAAGCTTTCCAATGATATGCTTTCCATATTTCTACTGCAATTAGGCTGAGCAAAATTGGAAAATATTTTGATCAGAAATGGAGCAAAAAAAGCGTTTTAATTATATGCGCTCCGCCTCAGCCAGTCTCCGCCTCTCCTGCCCTTTTGAAAATTACAATTGGTTAACATCAATCCATTTTAGCAAATGAAAGTAACTTTTTTCATTTTCTTTCTGTTATTGGTTTATAGTAACGTGTTAAAATAACATCCCTTATTTCAAGGTTTGGATTTATTTTTTCTACAATTATTGATAAATTTTAACTAAAATAGTTTTGAAAAAAATCAACGACTTCTAATTTTTTGTTTTTATAAAACTAACGCTATTTTTAAGTTATAACTAACTTCCAAAGAAGCAAATTATACATTTATTTGTATATATATATATTTTTCAAGTCCATACAAAACAAGGTAGATTTGATACAAATTACAGTAAGCTTCTTTTTAGCAAAAAGGAAATTCTGATAATTTTAAAATATAATTGGAACTTTTATGAAATACATAGGTAGCATTAAAAGGACAAGGAGCTAGCTATATTTGGAATTTATAAATTTCCTTATACAGCTTGCAAAATACATGAAACAGGGGGGGGGGGGCAGGGGTGTGCAAAGAGAAAACTGCGCCCGGAGTAAAGTTCAGTTTGGCACCCCTTTCCCTGAACTTTTTTTTGTAACAGACTAAAAATTACGTTAGTAGTAAAAATTTGGCTCCCCCTAAATTTCGATCCCGGGGCAACCACCCCCTTCGTCCCCCTCTTTTTCGCACGGCGCTGCAAGGAGTACATTTTGAGGAGGCTTATTCAACACCGCGCCGTCCGAGGGGGGGGTCCGAGGGGGGGGGGGGCGCCACATTTTTGCTATCAACATCATTCTTGGGCTGTTACAAGAAAAGGTTGGGAAAGGGGGCGCCAAATTGAAACTTTGCCCCGGGCGCAGTTTTCTCTTCCCTGTGTTTGTTTTTGGTACTATTCGATACTAGGCAGCCCAATTTCAGTCCAGTATTATTAAGTAAAACAGTAAAAAAAAATAAGCATTTTCAGTTCGAAAAACAGTTTTATCAAAAATAAGCAGAAATTAAAGTTAGAAAGTTTTAAAGATTGGTAATTTTAAAATTGTTGATCAACTTGTTTCAAACTTTAAAGAAATATTTTTTAATATTTATTACTTTTGAGGAAAACGATACACTTTTAACAGTCGTTAAAAATGGGGAATTTATCCTGCGTAATACATTTTATTTTATTATAACATAAAGGTATATTTGCAAAGACAACGAATTGCAAATATTTATCATTATTTATCTATACTAATATTATAAAGAGGAAATATTTGATTGTTTGTTTGTTTGCATTGAATAGGCTCCGAAACTACTTGACGGATTTGAAAAATTCTTTCGCCTTTGGAAAGCTACACTATTTCCGGTGAACATAGGCTAATTTTTAATTGATTTATTCAAATATAGTCGCCGCTTAAAAGGATAAAAATAAAACGCCGGATAAACGAATCAAAAGCAATTTGAGAAACTAAATGTTACCTGACCCACTAGACACATGACAATCACTGAAACACATATGAAAATCGTAACTATGCAACTCCCTCCTCCCCCCCCTCCCACAAAAAAAAAAACATTTTAAAATTTTTAGCCCGACCTGATATAAAACCGTGTTTTTTAATTTTTAAAACTATTTAGCAATTACTAAAAAAAGGAAAAGAAATGCTGAAACGCAAATTAATTAAAGTTAAAAATAAATCACGAAACGATTGTTTTGGGGTTTTCAAAAAAGTTATAACAGATAGTAAATATTTTAAAGTGTAGTGAGCATCAAATATGGGGAGGGAGGATTTTTTTTTTTAGGAGGAGCAGTCAAATATTTAAAATTGTAACGTTTTCCACAATTTCAAATGCGGACTGTTTCAATAAGCCTAGGGATAAATATTACTTATTTAATTTAATATAAAATTATAAAGAGGAAAGATTTGTTTGTTTGTTTGTTTGAAATGAATTGAATAGGCTCCAAAACTACTTGACGGATTTGAAAAATTCTTTTACCGTATGAAAGCTACACTATTTCCGGTGAACATAGGCTATATTATATTTTCAAAAAAATTATTTCAAATCCTTATTAAAATGCCAATATTGTAACCCAAGGTGTAGAAAAATGAACTTAAAAAATCTTTACATCGCGTGCGTTGCGAATACTATTGATTATAGAACAAAATAATGTACTACGACTTTGTTAACATGTAATTATCTACAAAAAATGTCGCAACAGCATATGTCTAACTTTTATAGTTATGTCACAATAAGTGTTTTTTATTTTAAAAAAATAATTAAAATGCCGTTTCTGTAAAAGCTCTTTATTGTTACTTTGGTATTGATTCTTATAAAAATAAATTACTTCAAAATCAAGACTGATTTAATGGTTGCCGTTTACCTCGCTCGACTAGGCTGCATCACAATGTGTGATATAGGCGTCACTGGGGCACGGGAGGGGGAGTCAATGTCAGAGACGGCATTTTAATTATTAGGCTATGAGTGTGTGTAAAAATTTATAACTTGAATTTTTTCTTAAATATCCGTGAGAAGTCGGGGCGGGCTGCTATAATCTATATACATAAAGCAAAATCGTGTTATTTACACCATTTATAACTCAAGAACGGATGGATCGATTTTTATGAAATTTTGTATGGAGGTATCTGACACCTTAGATTAACATATAAGCTATTTTTTATCCGACTACCTAAAATGAGGGTAATGTTTTTAGTAGTTGAATTTAATGAGATGAAGTGGTAGAAACAATTTGCGGTGTCAGTAGTGGCGGGGGGACTGGGCGACTTACTCTACCCGAAGAAAAGCGAGCGCGGGCCACTAGTTATAGTATAAAAGTAAAAATAATGAAACTGTAAGGCAAAATATAGCAATTTTTTTAAAGTCTGCTATTCAGCAAATTTTACTCTCTAATACTTTTCAGAATTATTTCTTCTTTGGAGTTTTTTATTCGACGTTCAACTAATGCAGCTTCTATCGAGCAGAAGGCTTTCGTATGTTCCAAAACATCATAGTACAAAGTATCGTGGACAAGATTTGTCGTGATATTTACAAACTTTACAAATTCGTATATATTTAATGGGTGACAATTCGATATAACAGTGTAAAACTTTTAGACGATTTTGCAGTTTTTAGCAGTTTTTGTTTATCCTGGTACAAGGGCAGATCTGAAGACTCCTCAAAAAAGAGGGGGGGGGACTTTTCAGAAATTTGGAGATTCCAATCGCACCTGCAGCTCGTGTCGGGACAATTTTTTTTCATCATGAGTAGGATCGGGGCTAATTTTTTTCTTTGCAGGTCGGGTTTCGGTCCGGTTTACTTTTATTTTTTGCCGTTGTTCTGGTTAAATACTTTTTTTTGCGAATCGTGTTTGGGTAAGGTTCAATTCTACTTTGCCGCTGGGGGTTGGGTTGGGATCCGTTTCTCTTTCTTTATTGCTGCTGGTTGGTATTGGGTCTGGTTGATTTCTATTTTGTTTGTGTGTGGGGGGGGGGGGGGGCAAGGCCGTAGCTAGAAGTGAACAATAGGGGGGGGGGCTCAAGAGAATGTAAGGGGAGCTCATAATTTTTTTCTCTCGCATTGCCACAGAAAGATAAAGTAATGCATATTCATGTTGTAGGTACTATGTTTCTTATTAAAAAGTGTTCTAATAACTTCATTTTATACTAAGAAAATTATAGGATGATGAAAATTTTGAGTGTATAGCTGATCAAAATTAAACATCATGTTAGCTTCTTATGTGCCAATAGGATGAGGGAGGTGTCAAACACACTTATTTTAGACATAATTTAGTAATCCTGCGAAATTGTGAAAGGTTTTCAAGACTAAGTTAGATTTTTGAATAGAATTTCATTTGAATTTTCGGAACAGAAATTCATTGAGTGACCTTGGAATCTTTTCCTGGATGCGGGGGGCTCAAAATATTTTAGGGGGGGGGCTGAGCCTCCCATATCGCCCGCTTAGCTACGGCCCTGGGGGGGGGGGGTTGAGTTGAGTACTATTTTATTGACGCTGGTTTGGTTTCGGTCAAGTTGACTTCTTACTTTTTTGCTACTGGTCGAGTGGATTTTTACGTTTTTCTTGCGGACAGAGTGGCATTCTACTTTTTATCTGCTTTTCTCTGCAATCTTTTTTGTTGCTGTAGTTGTTTTGGGGTGAAATTAATTTACACTATTTTGGGTTCTGATCTGATTCATAGTGAATTTTCAATCTTGCAAGAAGGAATCGATTCGACCCCATATTTCAAATGAAAGTCTAAATATTTTCTCCGTTATGAAAGAAAATAGTTTAAAGGAGTATTATAAAAGAAAATATCAAAGATACTATAAAATAAAACTATATAAACGCCATAACAGACATTTCCAAATAGTTAATTATGAATATTTAAGATTTTACATTTCAATTTACATGTTAACACTGCTATTCGCAAGTGTTAACATGTACATTAAAATATCCATACGGAATGTCTCGAATAGAAGATACCTCTATTTAACGAACACTTTTCAACAATTTAGCCATCTCTCTTTGGTTGATTCCGTTATGCGTATATATTAGATAATTATTTTCTATATAAAAGATAAAATTGATATTAGAAATATAAATGTCGACATTTTATAATTCCATTAAAACATGAATTGTTTTTCTTTCATTTCGATTCTAAATCGACAAAAAAATTTTTGGTCGGGTTTTGATTTGATTTCCAATGGTATTTTCGAGTTCGGATCGGAAGCAGGGCAATACTATACGCTCAGGGGTCAAATAAATTTTTTTGTCGAATATTTGAAAAATGAAGTTATTTTAAGTGCAATTCTTAGAGGAACGCTCTTTTCTGATTCAAGGGGGGAACACGAGAATCCTCAAAAGGGAGCGATTTCAAAATTTGGAGGTTCGGGCAAGGAGGTGATATTTTTCATTGCTGGTGGAGATTATTTCTAAATTTTGCAGTGAGTCGTGTTCGAATCGGCTTGACATTTTTGCTGTGGGTCGGATTTGGGTCAGTTTGACTTACATTTTTTCAAATTCTGTTCTGTTCTGGATAAAATTTCTCTTCTGAGAGTATCATTCAGGTTGATTGATTGGTTGGTTGAATGGGGTTTTATGGCGCAAAGTTACATCAGGATATGCTGCACAAAGAACATGGTGGGGATTCGAGTTAATTAGAAAGTTTGGTTAGGGATTTTTTTTTTTTTTTTGAGTTTGTTTTTTGTAATAGGCCGGATAGATTTATACTTTTTTGCTACGGACCAAGTTTGAACAGGCTGACTTAGGAATAGGTTTTGCACTAAAGAGCAAATACTAGATTTTTTTTTCTCTATAAATTATAACATTCAAGTTGAAGATGTAAAACACATTTTTTAATTCTTTTAAAATACATGAACTTATTTTCTTTCATTTCAGTTTCAGGTGTTCGGGTAAGGGCTCCATTTGACATAATTTGTAATTTTTGGGTTCGGATTGATACATTATGGGTCGGGTTGACTTTAAACGTTTCGGATTCGGGACATTTCTTCTTTTGGATTTTGACAAATTCGGATCTAGTATAAACTGGTTGATGACTGGATTTTTCAATAGATCAGACAATTTTTTATATGAAAAACTATATGTTTGAATATTGACGAGTACATTATATATATATTCATTTTTCTACTTAAACAAAAAAAATATTGATATAATTATAAGGGATACCTTTCCTAATTTCCTTCAAATATTAGATTGATTTTGTTTCATTTTGGATTTGTTGATCTGTTTTGTATCAGGCTATTCGGTACTGAATCAGATTTTTTTCTTTTATTTATTTATTTATTTATTTATTTATTTAGCGAGCTTGGGTTGGGTTAAAATTGAGTTGCTTTTTGAGCCTGGGCATGGAAATTTAGGTTCGGGCAGACCTCTAAAAGAACGAAGTCCACGCCAGGCCCGAAGTGGAAGAAAAAATATAGTGTGGTCAAGTTTTGCAGAAAAAAAAGTAAGATCCGAAATCGGAACGGTTTCCGAAAGAGTGAAGACTTGAGTAGAGGTCTGGACGGGCTGGAGTTTCCAGTCTCGCCCCGGCCCGGACCGAATGAATGTTATTTTGGCCCGGTCCGGTATAAAACAAAATATTCGGCCCGAGCCTGGCCCGCTCGTTTACACTTTTACATTTCTAGGCCAGGCCCGGTCCGTACAGAAATCAGTGAAAACAGTCCAGGCCGAAATCGGCCTGCATCTTTATTTCGAAACAAAATCAGATTTTTATCATACAATTAAGATTTTTTAAAGATTACTGCATTCATATTTATTGGATGATTTTATAGAAAATTTTTACTGACAATACACAATAAGAACATTAATGATTACTTAGGTTCTTAGACTTTCAACATTCAAATAAAGATGCACTGAAAAATTAATATGGTTTAGAATAAAAGAAAAAAAAAGGAAGTTAAAATTATCATAACTTTTGAAGTTGTGTATTAAAAAGTACATTTATGAAAATACTTCTTTATCATTTTATCAAAGATTTTCTCAAATTTAGAGGAGCTATTTTTTATGCATTTCTGATTTCATTTCTTTTTGGAAACACATGAGTTTAACAGGTGTTTTTATTCAGAAACAATGTAATGGAATGGCGTTGTCCATTTTTTGATACAAGCAAATACAATGCGCAACACACTATATAAAACGCTAATTTTCATGATATTTATGAGAGTATTATGAAAATTAGAGTTTTGAATCGAATTTCCGGAAGCGACAACATGCAAAAGAGAAAAATCTGAAACCACGTGACAAGAATCTCTTATACCTTAACAAGTATATACAAATATCTTATTTACCAAAAATGAAATATGCTGTTCGATTCCAAATCCCTGCAATAGTCAGGCTTGTCAATTTTGTACCTTTATAGTTAAAAATTAGAAAATGTGTCAAACTTTCGTGTTGTTCAGAAATGAATTTAAGAAACACCAAGGAGTACATTTTCAAAAAGTACGTTAACAGTACGTTAATAGTTTTTATCCCTTTTACAAATAATGTTGTCTGCTCTACACGTCTTACGAATAATTAAGTCTAGTTCTGACCCCGACTATATGTAGAAAAACAGTGCAAACCTGATCTTGGCCCGGCTCCAGTTTGCCAAAAAATTATTATACCCGTATAGACACAAAGCAACTGTCCGATGCTGATTTCTACGCTGTACACGTTACATTTATGTATTGATGTTGTTAAACTAGTACCTACTCGTGACGCACATTTATACTTATGGTCGTTAAACCCATATTCATTGAAAATAGACCTCATTTTAGCGTTTTTGCCGAAATCTTTATAACACGCCGGCAGGCCCGTTAAACTTTTCTATCGGACTGGCCCATACGGCCTGTTTATTTTTTTTTGCCAGTCTGATACAGGCCGATGCAGATCTCTAGACCTAAGCAAGCCCTAGTCTCATGAGTTAAAACTGGCCCGGCCCAACCCGGGCAGTGACAGCTTCGTCGAGTCCGATCAGGTCGCACCGTTCTCAATCTTAAACACGATTCATTTATCCCATGGGCATCTAATATCATTTTGCAGACCCTTCATTGGGCTCAAAGGGGAGGGGGCGATCGCCCCATTGCTTCTGGTATTCATCATATTGAAATCTTGCTATTGAATCGCATCTTTTTATATGTCGACAGATGGTTCGTGGCAATTATTACATTGTTCTGCAATGAATAATAAATTTTGTAAGAAAACTTAATTGTAAAACACTGTAACATTAATAAAGCTAGACTGAGTGTGCGGTATCTTCCTTAAAAAAAAAAAAAAAAAAAAAAAAAAAAAAAAAAAGGACGGCGGGAAACAGATGACCAATTTCAACAGGTTTAATTTGATTATATATATAAATGGAATGTTTTTATGGAAATTCTTTTTAACAGAGAGTATACACGAAACAGAATCTCATTGCATTTCATGTTCAAAGTAGTGAACATAATTTAAATACGCTAGAAACAGTTTTTCTCCGAAGAGCTTTTTACAACCGAATTCTTTTGTGTAACTCTGTAATTGAATGGCAAATGTTTTTCGCCAAATATTATACCGCAAGCATTCTTAAGTCCATTTTAGAAGTTCGTATAAATTTAATTGTTTGTAAAAGAGTAACATTATTACAACAATACATCGCGAAATTATTTTTAGACCAGAATATAATAAATTACTATGGAGATCCTCTGTGTGTATACTGTAAGTGCTATACATGACATATTTTTTTATAATTGTCTTCCAGAGTACCTCAGTAATGTATATGAATTTCATTACTTTTAAATTAGTATGGCGCTCCTTGAAACACCGCAAATGATTTATCTACATAGATCTACATAGAGCTAATGAGCGGAATAATTTTGAGTGATCCTACACATTTCTTATGTTTCTTCAATTTTTTAAAAAGTGTTTAATTTTTTAAAAGTAATTTTTGCTCCTTAAAAAACTTTGTTAGTGTAATGCAGAATTTGCAAAAAGTCCTTAAAAATATTTAAGTTTTTTGTTATTTATTAATTGGAGGTGAAAATCTGAGTTCTCTGAAATTCTGATTTAGAAAAATAATTTATATCACCCTTGCCCCCCCCCCCCTGTATCAAAATTTCGTTCCCGCCTTTTGCTCTCATCACAGCCTTCAATATTATCCCTTCCAGAAGTATCACTTCGCTGTTTTGCTGTCTATTTCACCGTATCCATGTTTACACAATATAGCCACTTTGTTGTAACAATAAAAAATCTATCACAAAAACTCCTCCCCACTAACTTAAAATGAGATTTTTCCCTCTCATCCTATTAGTAAATGCCTAGAATTTATTCATTGAGACTTTCCCACATTTTATTATTTTTAAGCCCATATGTTAATGTTTTAAAAGGCAAATAAAAGTAAGTCATTTAAAAAACTTGTCCATCCCACATACACACCAAAATAAATAATTAATAAATTGTTTCTCCCCACCCCCAGCTCACAAATTTTAAACTTTTAAAGTCATCGATTTTTCTAAAACTTTTACTGTAGTAATAAATAATCATAGTTTTACTCTTAACCCCACAAAAATTGATGTTTTCCCCCTATTTCTCCTTACCAAGTACATAAAATTTAGTCTTTAAATCTCTTCATTTTGTGTTTAGCCATATTTGTTTAATCTTTAGTCATATAAAGTAAGTCATCTAACAAATTTCCTTCATCCCCCTCCAAAATAAATAAATAAATACTTTTCATTTTTTCCTTCTCAGAAATCTCCAACAATTTAATAAAGGAAATTTTAAACCAATTATTTATATGATTTACGATATTCGAACGAAATGTGTAATTCAGCATAAAAACCTTTTTCTAAATTTAAAGGAGGGGGGTAGCTACCCTTTCTCCCCTATACTTATTCAATGAATTATTAAAACTAATCGCCCCCAGGGGGATACCTACTTTAAATATTCACAGGCTTCCTAACCCAAGCCACCTGAATGATCTTTCTCTTTTCTTTTTCCTCTGATTTCTATTGTCTTCCTTTTTTCTTTGTTTCACTCTCGTTGTGGTTTTTTTCCTGGAGGTGAGGGCAATTTGTATGAGCCGATATCATTCTATATATCGATGGAGAATTGTAAACCACCCACGTGTTTGTAGGAAGGAGTAGAAGTTAAACGGATTCAAACGCAACCCACAACAAAAAGTAAAAAATTAAACCCGACCAGCAGCAAAAAATAGAAGCGAACCGGACTACAAATTTTGTAAAATGATTGCGGAAAAAACACAAATTTCTTCAAAATATCGTGAAACAGACGCACATTTTATACAAAAATTGCAAAAAAGAACGAACATTTTACCAAAGAATCCACCCCAATAAATTCGGGTCAACTCGAACCCTTCTCGATAAAGTAACAAGTAAGAAAAATCATGCGTTAAGCATTGATTATAAAGCACTTTCCAACACTTAATGAAATCTTTAACAAAACTTTGTTATTTAGGGAAATAATAGTGTATAGCCAAATATACCCAAATATGTATTCCAGTACTTTTGAACAGCTCTGTATTTCATATGTCACTTGATATAACGGGAAAATTTAGTTTAGCAAGAAAATACCCAGTAGCTTGAAATTTATTTTTAAGCATTTCATACTATCAGATGGAAACATACTTGAATATTTTTGTTCAGCCCTGTAGTTTACATTGTACCTTTATTACACGTCAGCATTAGGCTAAAATTTATTGTAAACTAAAACACTTTTAAAACAACTGAAATCACATTCGCATAAATTATCATTCATAGGCGTCCATGTACCGAATTGTTTGCGTGGCCCTGTATATCCTTTTATCTATATTCTGTAAACATTTCTCAGTAAATTCAATTAAGCTCAGCGTAAAAATGCACAGCTTATTTAAGAACCACGTTTAAATAATTTATGCTCATATTCAGTAACGTTGGTGAGATCTTTAGGGTGGCCCTGTATATCAACTATAACATTTATACACACCATATAATGTGCATATTTTTAGCGAAATATAAACGCGCATATCATAATTAAAATGCATTTCATCCCTCCATCAGCCATCATCGGACACATATACGGTACTTCGGAAAGAATATGCTATTTGAATTTTTTTGTATGGCCCTGTAAATGCTATGTACTTCATATTATGCAAGACAGTAGCGTATAATTTATATTAAGCTTCAGTGACATATATCAATTTTATTATACATGAAACAGCTTAATATATTTAAAATATGCCACACACAATTCCCCCTTTTACCATTATCTAATGGAATTCTTTTGTGTGGCCATGTAAATGAATAATAGCAAAATTTTCACCTTATATTTTATAGAATGCATATTTTAATATGTTTGACAGGGTATAACATCTTTAAAATTCCTTTGAAACGATTTTTCCATATAGGCCGTAATGTAATGGGAAAATTTTGATTCGCCCTGTAGATAAACTGATCATGGTAGAAACTTCATTTTCAATAGGGTTCGTGCTAGGGTAAACGTCAATAACGTCCTAAAATTTCATGGCAATCCGAATATATTAACGATTTTCCCCATATGCCGTAATGTAATGGGAAAATTTTGATTCTCTCTGTAGATAAACTAATCATGGTAGAAACTTCATTTTCAATAGGGTACGTGCTAGGGTAAACGTCAATAACGTCCTAAAATTTCATGGCAATCCGAGTATATTAATGATTTTTCCCCATAGGCCGTAATGTAATGGGAAACTTTGATTCGCCCTGTAGATAAACTAATCATGGTAGAAACTTCATTTTCGATAGGACTTGCGCTAGGGTAAACGTCAATAACGTCCTAAAATTTCATGGCAATCCGAGTATATAAACGATTTTTCCCCATGGGCCGTAATATAATGGAAAACTTTTGATTCTCTCTGTAGATAAACTAATCATGGTAAAAACTTCATTTTCAATAGCGTTCGTGCTAGGGTAAACGTCAATAACGTCCTAAAATTTCATGGCAATCCGAGTATATTAACGATTTTCCCCATACGCCGTAATGTAATGGGAAACTTTTGATTGTCTCTGTAGATAAACTAATCATGGTAGATACTTCATTTTTAATAGGTGTCGTGCTAGGGTAAACATCAATAACGTATAAAAATTTCATAGCAATCCGAGTATATTTATGGGAGTTAGAGCGCGGACAGACGGACAGACGGCCATCCGATCAGACAGACAGACAAACCGAATGCATAAGCACTTTTCAACTTTGTTGGAAAGTGCTAAAAACCAAATCCTAAAGGTCCCAAATGCGCTAAGCAGTGCTAAAAAGTAAAAGTCAACTAGATTAAAAACAAAATGTAGTAGTCAACGAGATCCAAATCTGACAAATAAAAAAATAAAAAATAAAAAAAAAAATCAGAAATTAACTTGAACAGCAGCAAAGAGTCGAAGTCAACCCGACCCAATCTCGACCCAAGTAGGAATTAACCCAGACAGAAGCAAAAAATTGAAGCCAACCGGACCCAAACAAAAAAGTAAAAAAAAAAACACGACCCACATAAAAAAATGAGCTCTGACCCGTGCATTACACTGGAGTATCCAAATTTCTAAAATCCTCCCCCCCCTTTGAGGACTCTCAAGATCAGCCCTTGGTCTCGTCTCCCTTTATATCAAAATTTCGCTTCACCTTTTGAATCTGTCACAATCTTCTAAATTGCACCTTACAAAAATATCACTTCGCTTTGTAGTCTACTGCACAATACCCATATTTGTAGCATATAAGTCACTTTAGTATATCAATAAACAATGAATCACAAAATTTCCTCCCCCCCTCCCCATGACTAAAATTAGGATTTATCATTTTGTTCCTTTAAGTGAAGAAAATTTAGTTCTTTAAATAATTCCCACTTTTATTATTTTTTTAAACCGATTTATAAATATTTTGAAAGGCAAATAAATAAGTCATCTAATAAACATCTCCCCCCTACACACACACACGAAAATAAATAAATAATGTGCTTATTTCTTTTTTTCCTCAGCTCACAAATTTTAAACAAACACAAATTCCACCATTTTTTGAGGGGGGGGGGTCATTGCATTATTTTCTCCCCTACCCATATGTCACTAAATTTAAAATCTTTGAAAGTTTTTCTTTTGTTTTTTTTTCATAGGTTTATACATATTTTATTCTAAAAATAAATAATTGTAAACAACCCATAAATATCGTTGTATATTCCCCCCCTCCCTCGTTCTTTTGAAGTACACAAAATTAAAAATCTGTAAAACACTTTTAAGTTACATTTTTCGTCCTATTAATAAATATTCAAGAAGGTAAATAAGCTGTCATCTATAAAACTGTCCTACTATCTCTCTCCCCCCCCTAAAAAAAATCCGTTTTTTCCCTCTACCTCCCCCCCCCCTTCTCAACTTACAAAATTAAATTCTTTTTTCTCTCCGTATTTTAATAAAAAAAATAATTAAAACCTGAAATCCTCCTTCTGCACAAATAACTAAATCTTTAAACATGTTTAATTTTTTTAAAGAGCTAATTATAAATCTCTGCTAACTATAATATTAACAAAATCTTTTTAACTATGTAGGAAAGTGTTAAAAATAAAGCGATAGATATGCATTAAATTCTACACAAAACACATGTTTACATTTTTTGCGTATTGTGTTTGTGCATTTCATACAGTAAAATATCTTTAGAGAGATATTTAAATAAAATATTGCGATTTTCCATTAATGTGCAAGTAAATTTTCACAACTTTTCGCAGTTATTTCCTTTCTATTAGCCCAGAATTGAACCACTAAACATAAATACCAAAATTACCCGAGTTTTCGGGTGAGTTGAGTAAATCCATAAAAAAATGAATCAGTACAATATATCGTATCAAAACAAAAACCATTCTTAAGTGACTGTATCATTTAAAAAACAGTTTTCAGAACACCCCTCCTCCCTCCTATAGACTTTACTGCTATGTCAGTGCTCAAAATTAAAAATTGTTAGAGTTCCTTGCGGTATTTATATAATGCTTGTAAAAATCATCAAGAATCTAAATTTTCTTCCACCTGAAATATTGACAAAATATTTTGCTATATTGACTTAACATCACACAAAGTTTTTAAAATTTGCTACACTTTTTCTTTCACATTTGTCACTACAAAAAATAATAAATTATGCATTATGTCTATAAACGACTAGGCTGGGATTAACATCTATTTCTCCTTTCTTCAAAATTTCTATTTCCTTTTCGCCCTTGCTTGCTTGCCTCTCCGCAAAAAATTAACAATGTTTATCTAAATATTTTTCTCATAATTTTATGAAGTATTTATGACTTTAACCTTCAGTGCTATTTATCTTGATAAGTTTCGTATTCTAAAAAGAATCCCTCCCCCTTACCCCCCTCCAAAAAAATAGTTATTTAAACTACTTGTACCTGATATCCCCCCCCCCTCATTCAATATTAATTTTTTATTTATTTATTTATTTATTTTTCATTTTTTTGTGATTGCGTTAAGTAAATAAAATAGTTTTTATTTTATAGTAATCTATCTAAATTAATTATTCGTTTATTTTCTGAAAATCAAACCATTTTAATTTTGGAACGCTAATCATAAAGAGATTGAAATTCTTTTGAGCTCCGATTCGAATGCATTTACTCAAAGTACTGGGAAATCAGTTGAAAAAAATCCTTTAAACATGAAATCGGCTGGAATTGCACACCTTTGAAGAGAAAAATCGTCGCAGATAATTGGTTAAGAGCATTCTATTTCCTAATTGGATGATTGCATGTCAATCAAAGTAATTTTAGCCCATCCTTCGAATCCGCTGAAAAAGCGCGTCGCCATCTTGATTTGCCTTGGCTTGTGACTAGCGTGTCCTCTTAACCGCCAATGCTGGGTTTTGTTGTGCAATGAATCCAAGAAGGTTACATACATTACGATCGAGATGAAGCTTGTTTAGTATGCATCTCACATTAGACAGGATGACCTCGGGAATTATCTCTCACTTTTACATTGCGTCGTAAGCTATGCTGGACTTTTCCTTGTGATTTCAACTGGTCAGGCAGTTTCAATTTATGTGTTGAAATTTTTCATGCCAAATAGCAGAAATAAAGAGAGAGAGCGCTGAAAAATTGAAACATTGAAGTTTTCCCCAGTATTTTAGATATATCGATATTGTACATTAGTGAAGAATTGAATTAATTTTACTTCATTGATAAAGATGGATTGTATTTTGAAATACAGAATAATATTAACCCCTTAATGGTCGCATTAAATTACGGTTTAGAAATTCAAATTCATTATTGCCACCACTTTTTTGGAAAAAAATATTCATCATATTTAATGACAAGTAAAAGATACCAGAATAAAACCAATTACACTATTTTATAAAACTGGTGGGAATCAAACAATTCAGAAAAAAGCCCTGAAGCTTGCAGCCCGTGAATGTCTCGGGTGCGATGATTAAGTGGTTAATGCCATGTGTAAGAAAAATGAGGTTATTTAAAAAAAGTACCTTTATTTAATTAATTTTTAATGATAAGCAACAGATGGAAGCTTTTTCTAATAGCTGCTGTTTTTTTCGGCCATTTGTGGTGATAATAAAGAAAATGAAGTTCAATTTTGCAATTTGTCTTTAACCTTCCTACCCTGTTCAAATTTTACTCAATCTTGATAAAAACATTTCACACCAGAATTGTTATTTAGAACATTTTAATATATTTAATTGACTTATTTTCCTGACTCTGTTATTTAACTTTCTTTATAATAAAAGTTCTGGTTCGAAACGTATACATCAAATAATAGACATGGGTCGATTAGACCCATTCAGGGTAGGAAGGATAAAAAAGCAAGTTTTCCATTTACCAGCCATAAGCGCCTCTGCTTGTTTTAAATAACGTTAAAGAAAATATTTTTACTGTTTATTTTTTTAATGATTTCAAAAATAAGATAGTTAATTACAGTTTGGTATAGCAATTTCACTGTGTTTTTATACTTATTTCAAAATGGCAGTTGCGGGAAGTAAAACAGTAAGTACCCACATAGCATGCATGGTGACAGTGACGTCAATGTGAGTCACTGTGGTCACGTCACATCTGTGACCAAAATGCCACCCCTCAGTGACGTCACATTGTGACTGAAATGTGACGTCACACCTGTGACCAAGATGCCACCCCTCAGTGACGTCACATTGTGACTGAAATGTGACGTCACATCTGTGACCAAAATGCCACCCCTCAGTGACGTCACATTGTGACTGAAATGTGACCTTCTTAGAAAATTAAAAAATATATACAAAAATTCTTCAAAAGATGTTATTTAATGGAAAAAATATTTTTCTGTCAATTGAAAAAGTTTTTGTGACGTCACTATGAAATGTCATTAAAAAATGCAGTTATATATTACATAACGTTTTTATCATTTCAAAACATTTAAATAATTTTAAACATTAATATATGGATGTGTATCTAACATTTCAAATATAATGAGTAATTTGCTATCCTTGACAGTGAAAATGTGTGCATAAATATAGAAAAATATTTGTATTAAAAAATGGATGTATTACACATAATTATTAATTAGGATAGACTGAAAAAAGATTTTTAGACCGAAATCGAATCGAAAGACACAAATAAAAAGCTTTTATCCTCTATAAACCCCCCTTTTTAGGTGCGTTCGTAATTATGTAAATACGTAGCACCTATTGTTGTCGCTCTGTCCGTCTGTCTGTCTGTCTGTCCGTCCGCATATAATAACGCAAAAACTACCCAACCGAATCGTTTTAAATTTAAAATACATGATTATTACATAATTTTGTCGAGTCATTTCAAATTTTATGAAAATCGGATGGATAGATCAATTACAGGGACAATCAAAAGGATTCCGTTACATTACGGTCAATGGGGAAAAAGTTTCAAATGCATTTTAATCGTTTGAAATTTATAACGCATATTTATTACATAATTTTGTCGAGTCATTTCAAATTTTATGAAAATCGTATGGATAGATCAATTACAGGGACAATCAAAAGGATTCCGTTACATTACGGTCAATGGGGAAAAAAGTTTCAAATGCATTTTAATCGTTTGAAATTTATAACGTATATTTATTACATAATTTTGTCGAGTCATTTCAAATGTTATGAAAATCGGACGCATTGATCAATTACAGGGACAATCAAAAGTATTCCGTTACATTACGGTCAATGTTTAAAAAGGTTTCAAATGCATTTTAATGGTGTTACACTCATTTGAATAAAACAGAATTGACATGAATCTATGAAATATGTACTAAAAATACATTTTGTACAATCTGTGATGCAAAGAATATTTATTATTAAACTACAGGGCCACACAAATGTATTCCACTAAATAATGTTATACGGGGAAACATTGTTTGGGGGGTGTTTTAATTATATTAAACTACTTCACATTTTATGAATAAGATATACGTTAATGAAGTATAATAAAAATTACTCCCTGCATATTTACAGGAACACAAAGATTTCGACCACTATACTGTATTCAACGTACGCTCTACTATATCAGCAAGATCTGAATATTTTAAAACTTCGTTATCCCCTCATTTGCTACGCTTTACGTGCAATTTCCAACTTGTTTTGTATTAAGAAGATACTATGTATGTTCACATGTGATACAAAACTTTATTTTAAAACAAAGTTTTTTTTAATTATTATTAGCGTTAAATCTATTATTTTAAATCTTAAAAAATTAAACAAAATTTTAACTAATAAACTTTAATTGTGATTATTATTAACTATTATTTACAAAAAAAGAAAAAAAATGATTTTACAATTCATTTTAACTTGAATTGTTTTGAAACTAATAAAAATAAAAAATAAAAATACATTAAAAAATTTTTCAAATAAAAAAAAGTTGATCAGAATCACTCCCATAAAATTATTGCGTATTTAAACTCCAAAATATTGCATAAGAAAAGAAAAAACAAAACGGTCATGCGCACGGAAAGTGAAAATCGTTTGCAAGACAAGACTCTAGCGGGAGTCCGCGCAGGCTACTCTCGTAACCAGAGATTAAACAGCTCCGGTTAAGAAAAATAAAACCATATGAGAAATGACGTAACAGGAATGTCACATGCGAGAAATATTTTTTTTTATTTATTTTTATTTTTCGTTTGTTTATTTATTTGTTTATTTTGTTAAACATTTTTTAACATGTAATTTTGATACTTTATTATTTTTTAACACCTTTTAAGAAATTTTACCGAAATAAACAAGCTACACTTCTGTTTACTATCACAACAACAGCTGACTAGCGCAAGGCACACTGGGAAAATAAAATATCGCTGATGTTGACAAACCCATGTAACGAGAGTGTCTTGCACGACAGTTAGGACTCTCGCTAGATTCTATAGTCTGCAAGCGAAAGAATAAATAAACGTAAACAAAAGTATTTTAAATTGATGATAGAAGACGCGAGAAGTTAGTTGACTGGAATTTATGGCAGATGTGACTTGTGAGCAGATGCGTATTGACACGGATTTACAATTTAAACAAGAATAAGAATGTCCACTACAACTCTTCGAAGCGGCAAAACATAAGTCCGAGAAAATTAAGGGGGCTTTGACTGTTAAAATGATTTGGTCTTTGCCACTTTAATTATTATCGGATTTAGTTTGTGCGGCAAAAAGAACGAATGAATTCGATGGAAACTAGAACGAATGGATTCGATGGAAAAAAGGTATGGAAAAATATTATTTTTCATGGTTGCATTTATTATTATTATTATTCTGAGACGGATTTTAATTACTTTTCAAAAACATGCTATAAAACATTAATGCTTTATTAACTTAATAAAGTCTAATACATCCATTATTTATTTTATTGACATAAAAAACTTGATTATTAATAATTTGGATTAGGTTGTCAAAGGTAGTGATTTTAATTGCATTTTAATCTGCGTTGTTTCCTTTTTTAAAATAATTGGTTAAAATGTTTCCATAAACATAAAATCATATGAAAATATATTATAATAAATTGTTAATATTATTATTAAACATTTAAAGATAATTATATTTTGTAATAAAGAAGCTTTTTTATAGAATAAAATTATTAACAAACATCCTTTTTTAATTTTTGTATTAAGTAATCTTCGGAAACATTGCATAATGTTATTTAAAAAAATGCATCCGCTCAGGAGAGGAATTTATAAGAGAACGAGAAGAACTATTAAAAGAAATCGTAGATGTTTGATATAAAAAAAAACAAAACAATAACGTTAATGATTGTTTAATGTATTTTTTAACCTGTGAAATGGTATAAAATTTTTGAATAGAAAGTCATTGTGGGTGAAAACGTTTCAGTTGTAAATATTCTTATTGGAATGTTTTCAGAGAGAATTTGGAAGTTAAGACAATCAATAAGAATTTAAACATGATTGTATTTAAAACAAATAACGCAAATACTTGAACGGTATGAAGCTAAAAAGTAATAACTGTATTTTATTATTAATTTTTCATTCCAGACACTTTTATTATTTCCTTTAATGAATCATTTTACAGAGGTAAATTTCAAAATATCCATTATATGTAGTATTAGTATACATCGTGATTAAAGTGGGTATTATACATACTCTCTAATATTATAAATAAAATATTAATAATTATAATTAACGTATTTGTTGTTCTATTTTATGTTTATCGTCGGAATTTTTATTAGGTAGATGTGTCTATGATGGACAGCCTTCCAGTTATGGATATCCCCTTAATGTTTTTTTTTGTTTATTAATATACTAATAAATATTTAGCTTTAATTTTTTTTATAATTCCTCTTTGCATGTTTTAATAATATTTTAATATTCATAGAAGACAGTATGTGAAGACAGTTTGCGAATATTTTTTGATTTGTGACAAATTTGTCACTAACTTTGTGACGGTGGCAGCATTGTCAATATTGTGAAGTCCACCTGGGACACAATTATACAGTTATGAATATTGTTATGTAGTGTAAAATCACTTACATCTATAATTTTATTATACTTTGGCGATACATATCAATTAAAACTTAGGAGCTGCTATAAAAAGAATGTACCAAAAGAAAGTTATTGAATCAAAATGTAATGCTATGCAGACTTTAATCTTCGTTACATATTTTTTTCTGTTGCAATAAATGAGAATATTTAGGAGAATTGAATATTCGATCTAGTACAATTATTTCAAATTCAGCAATTTGTTTTTCTAATAAGCATTAAAATTAAAAAGAAAAAAAAACTCTTCCTTTAAGTTGCAACACTAGCTACAGAAAAAGACCCGGATGATAATGTAAAGTCTGTGGGAGCGTTCTTTTCAAACATCTCGCTCAAATTTTAATATTTTTACATGATTTTTTTCATAGAGTAGCTGAAGGCGATCCACAACCAGCCTAGTTTTTACTTTTTCAATTTTGGTTTCAGATTAAAAAAAAAAAATATTTTTTTAAATTTAAAAACCGGTTTAAACCGGTTCTGATATTGAAACTATCACAATATAAAATATATATAAGCAAAATTTAAAAAGTAAAAAATAGGCCGGTTGTAGATCCTCCTCAGCTATCCTATGCAAAAAATCATGCAAAAATATTAAAATTTGAGTGAGATATTTGAAAATAACGCTTCCACAGACTTTACATTATCATCCGGGTCTTTTTCTGCGACTAGTGACCTTAAAGGAAGTGTTTTTATGATAATTTTAATGCTTATTAGAAAAACAAATTGCTAAATTTCAAATAATTGTGATAGATCGAATATTCAGTTGTCTAAAATATTCTCATTTATTGCAACAGAAAAAAAATGTATCAAAGATTAAAGTCTGCATGGCATTACATTTTGATTCAGTGACTTTGTTTTGATACATTCTTTTTATAGCAGCTCCCAAGTTTTAATTGAGATGTATCGCCAAAGTATAATAAAATTATAGATGTAAGGGATTTTACTCTGTATAACATTGTTCATAACTGTATAATTGTGTCCCAGTGTAACTTCACAACATTGACAATGCTGCCACCGTCACAAAGTTAGTGACAAATTTGTCACAAATCAAAAAATAATCGCAAACTGTCTTCACAACCTTGTCACTATCGTCAAAGAATAGTCACAGTTTTAATGACAATTTTGTCACAAATGACACATTTTTCACATTTTGGTCACATCGTGACGTCACAAAGTGGTCACAATGTGACGTCCCAAACAAGCTCTAAAACGGTCATAACGACTTCACATTTTAGTCACAGTGACTTCACATCGACGTCACGTGACGTCACATCGACGGTCACAAAGTCACAATGTGACTTCACAACGACGTCACCGTGACGTCACTATGTCTTACGGGTAAGGTAGCAAGGTAGCTGATTTTAAGATGTTTGACCCGGGTAAATTCTCTCATTTTTCATTTAGTATAATTGACCGTATTTTAAAAATTGGGTTTTACTTTATCAATAAAAATAATAATTAATTTAGTCGGTAACTTATAGCATAATTCCAATTTATCTTTGTAAATAGCTGTTTTATATTGTGTAAACAGTAATCAAGATACATTATACTCCTATTATTAATTATTTATCGCCTTAGATCTTTATATATATATATTTGAAAAAGTATGAAAGAAGAGTGATTCGTGGGCTCAATTTATTATACAGGATATCCACTCACAAAAGATTTCAATGGCCTATTTCTAAACCGAATTCTGTAATGTATTGCTAGCGAAAACCTATGAAATCTATTTAATTTAATGGTTATTTCTGTTTAAGGTAAAAACAATAGTTATTGAAAAAGTATAGTAAGTAATATCATGCGTGTTTTTTTCTTGTAAAGTAAACATCTGAACCAGAAAAACTATTTACTGCAATTTTTCTTATTTCTGTGTGGTTATTTATTAAATTTATTTATTTAACAAAATCTCGAATCTTATTTCATTTGACAAAAAGGAAGGTTGACAGCTATGGTAGTACGTTTGCATAAAGGAGTTATCTTGCTCAAATTTTAATATTTTTACATGATTTTTTTTGCATAAGATAGCTAAAAACGATCTACTTCCGGGTTAGTTTTTACATTTTCGATTTTGGTAATATATTTTTTATATTGTGATATTTTCAATTTCAAAACTGGTTCCATTTTTTTTTTAGAAAAATCTAGTAAAAGCTAACCCGGTTGTAGATTGTTCTCAGCTACCACATGCAAAAAAATCATGTAAAAATATCAAGATCTGAGCGAGATATTGGAAAATAACGTCACTTAACATTATCATTCGGATCTTTTTGAGTGACTAGTGTGGGCTCTTCAAGGATCTTTTACCAGAATTTTCGTAAAATGATATTTGCATGATTAATTGAAAAAAAAAATCTATTTTTTTGATATAGAAACCAGTATTTTACGAATTTTCTTGTACTAAAACACCTAAAATCCTCTGAATCTTTTCAAGATTACGAAACTTGCATCAGATAGCATAAATAATCTTTGTACTTCTAAAAAAAAATGAATAAATATGAACTTTATTTGCATAAAATTACAAATGGCTCTTTACTTTTCTCAAGTCTGTTTCACACTTTTAGTAATAAAAAAAATTGCAAAGAGAAATGACAGAAAATTTGGCATTTTATTAGTCTTATCTTTATGTCTGTAAGGAGCATGAAATTCAAAATAAAAAATAAAGAATTCATTACGTAGAAATATTCGAGAGATGATTTCTTTAAAGAAGGAGATTCCAACTGGATTGATTTTTTAATAAAAAGTTAAGAAAGTTAGCCTTATCTGTTCTGTCGTCCTAATAACAAGACATGCATTTTACAACGACTACCAATTTGTCTTTAGAATTATTGTCTTTTCATTTACTATTATCACTTCACTTATGCTTCAGCATTTAAGAATTAAAAAAAAATGCTTAAAGCTCTATACAACAGAGATGAGACTTTGATTTTAAGAGTATGTTTCATTCTTTAAATTTAAAAATTGTGCTTGACCGAATTAATAATTTATGATAAAAATAAATTTATAAATATTGGAGCGTCTATTAATTCAGTTAAATACGTTTAAAAATTATTCCGTGCCCTGCTGGCATTAATACTACTCAAAATAATTAAATTCGATTATTTTTTGTCAATATCTTACAGCAATAATCCTAATTTCAGCAATATAAATCAGTAGTATTTGTAATTTTTTTTTTCAAGAATATTACCGTAATTTCCGGCGTATAATCCGCGGATCAAACAATTCTTTTTGATCCAGAAAATTTTTGAAATAAAATGTAACATTTTAGATCGCGGTAAATATTTGGATTCAATTACTAAATAAAATTTTTGGGTCGAAAAAGAATTGTTTGATCCGCGGATTATACGCCGGAAATTACGGTAGTTATTTTTTGTTACTCGTATAGCTACTTTTAATTGTTTTATTAACCTATTAACGACTGAATTATTTTTTTCATTAAAATTAAAATTTTAGATTTCCAACCACTTTTTTAAGAAAAATAATTTTTATCTTCTTTTATCAAGGAATTTGTCTCTTGAAAGAAAGCATATATTTATCTTCATATTTACTGGTTGAAAGCGCTTTCTTGCTACTAAGTCTAGCGATCTAAAAATATGCCACTGGGCGTTAAAGTTAAGCCAAAAGTAAATTTATCCCAAAATTAAAACAAAAAATCTTACTCGAAAGCGTTAAAAAATAAAAAGTGTTATAGAACATTCTCAAGTGTACTGTGTGTAAACTGAGATCACAGAAAAGAAGGTTTCATTCAAGCGAAGACGTACACTGAAAAAAATCTGTATTTTGCGACAAAAGGTACTGGCACCCCGGCTTTCTGCACAATGTAGCATTTCTCAAGTCTGGGGAAAGTCACGTTGCTTTTAGTTACGTGGTTCACGTAACAGAAATAATCAGATTTTTACTTTGCTGTCGTTTGAATTCACTTTCATAACACAAGTGTTTGAATTCGATTTCCCAGCATCGATGCTTGGAAATTTTCAACATAAAATGCAGAAAAAAAATCACAAGGTTTTTTTACAGTGCATGCAAGCCAAAGTAAAAAAAAAAAAAAAAAAGACAATGTTCCTTTCAAATTTCTCGTTTACATTTCGTTATTTTTAATTTTTTTTCTCATAAGATAGCCACTGGCTATCCCTTGTCACGTACTTTTACACATTTTTTTTAATTAATCACGAGATGCTTTTATATTCGGAACGGGTTTTGAAATAGAGATCAAAATGTGAAATCGAAATTATAGATTGGCCACAGCTATAACTGTGAAGAACAAAACGCTTAAAAATATTAACATGCAAATGAGAAATTTAAAAATAACGCTTCCATTGTTTTGACATTAAGTCAGGGCTTACAAATGGTCCGCGAACTGAACACCAATATCTTTTTACAGAAAATTTCATTGTGTATTTCTACAGAAGTTGTGCTAAAATCAACCTCCGAAGATGTTTTCTGCGCAATTTGCGAGAAAAATATAAAACAAAAATCTCTCTAAGAAACTATTGATGTTCAGTTGGCGGACCAATTGGGAGCCCTGTTCAGGGTGTATTTCACTCAAAAAGGGTCCACTAAGACTTGTAAGTCTCAATCCGTAATCAATGGGTTAAGCTGTGTGCATTGTATTCACATAAAAAAAGAAGTAACTTTATTACATTTCCAGAAAAATCTCTTATCGTTAGCGTAGAGATACTTCCTTTCAGGTTGGGTTCAAATATTTCTATGTGAATCAACTTAAACAAATATTAATAAATATTTTTTTTTATATATTTGTAAAATAAGTTGAAAAAACACGTTTTATTGGCAAACTAAGAAATCTCAGAGAGAAAAAAAATTGCACTTTATCAGTTTTACAAAACTGAATATAAAATGATGATTGATGAATGAAAATTTGTTCATACTTGATTGCCTGTGAATATTTCGGGCGCGACGATTAAGGAGTTAAAAATAAATTTGGAGTAGACTAAGGTGATCTTCAATTCATTTGCATCAAAAAAAAGAAAATCGTGTACAAGAACACTGATATTAAAGAAGTGAAAAGTTATGTGTATTTTGGACAGGAAATATCATCGGATGATAGTATCATGAATGAAATCAATAGAAGAATAAGAAATGGGTGGAGTGCTTTTGGGAAGAACAAAATTTTTCTGAAGAGCCTCTTCGTTTGAAAAGAAAAAACAATATGTTTTGCCTGTACAAACTTACGGGGCAAAAACATGGGCATTAACAAAAATTACAAGTAACACAGAGAAGTATGGAAAGAAGCATGTTAGGCATAACTAGAGGGGACAGAAAGATGATATCCTGGATAAGAAGTCAGACGAAAGTTTTTGACATTATTGAAAGAATTCAATGGCTAAAATGGAAATGGGCTGGACACATTGCAACAAGACAATACAATAGGTTTAGCACAAAAACCCTACAATGTTATCCATGAGCTGTAAAATGATCAAAAAGACGACCCCAAGTAAGGTGGAATGACGAAATCAGAAAAGTGGCTAGAGTAAATTGAATGACTAACGCATTACATAGGAAACACTAGAAAAATCTAGGGGGAGACCTACATCCAGCAGTGGATTGAAAATGGTTAATTATGATGAAATTGATGACTAACCAATAAAAACCATTAGAAATTGCCATAAAAATGTGAAAGTATAAATGCCAAAGAAATTTATTCATTGATTTTAAATGTGATCTCCTTAACTTTTCCGACTTGAATTTTAAAAACATTGTAAAAATAATTTGGTGTTTGGTCATAAAATTAAATCTGTAATAAAAATATTTTACCAAAACTGGGTGTTGTTATGAGAATTCAGTAAATCAGTATCCATTTAATATGTAGGCGGCCTATAAAATGTGTGTTTAAGTATATTAGCATAAAACTTAAGAGCCCTTATTTTGAAAGTCAGACAAAGTGTGATAGTTGTATTTTTTGATTTTTTTTTATATGTTGAAGTAGATCTTATTTAATGAATAGTGTGCAATTTTGAAGCCCTGAAAAAATTTCCTCTTTCCTATAGAAAATATCAAAGTTCGAGGGTGTGAATGCTATTTTTATAAAAAATGAAAACCCAATATGTTTGGAGTGGTATATCTCTGGCAAGCAACAACATCCCAAAATTCTTTTGGCATAAACTTATTGTATAACACTACCTGCTTATTAAAATTTATTTGTTTCCATGGGACATTGTTATTTTACATTGTTATGTTGCCATAAAGTACAGTGAAAATGACGTTTTTGTCCATTTTCCGCTCTTAATATCTTATTTAAGCTATAATACTACAAAGTTTTTCTTATAGAATATGAAAGTGCACTACTAGGACAAGCTAAATCATATAGAACTGCACGGAGATATTGTTGCTGTTAGTAGCTATAACCTGTTAAATATTCAAAATTTCCAAAATCTGCAACATTTAAAGTAGTTTATTTAAAAAAAGCGCCACAGTTGAATGAAAAAAAATGTCACGCAATAGTTGAACATATGTACAAAAACAGGGAAAAGAAAAAGAAGTGGGGTCTCGTGGTAATTTTAGACAAAAAATGACAAAACTTACAAGAAAAGCAATGTCCATACATTGCTTTTCTTATAATTTTTGTCATTTTTTTACAAAAAATTATCACGAGGCCCCACATTTTTTTCTTTTCCATGTTTTTGTACATATGTTTATTTTGTTTATTTTATTTATTTATTTATTTATTTATTTATTTTGAAGCGGAAGAAAACGGACAAATATATTTTTTAGAAGTTTCTCGATGATCATTTTTTTGCATAATAATAGAAATTTGGAATAAATTGATTCAGGAAAGTCTTTTTGTGCAGTAGAATAACAATCTATATTAAATATAACTGAAAGTGAGACTTTTATGATAGTTTTAACGCTAAAACTTAATAACACAAATATTAAAAAAAACTTAGTGATTAACATTAAAATTTAATAATAACATTTTGCATAGTTAATGGATAAACTCTGTGATTAAAAAAAAAAAAAAAAAAAAAAAAAAACTTTTACATTTTTATGGTAAAAAAAAGCGTAAAATAAATAACCGTACTGCCGTACTCCCATGTGGCGTGTTGTTTCATGCAATTTTAAGATGCAAATAGAAAATTTTGGGAACATAAATATTTAATTGAAATTGAAAAATCTGCTGAATGCTTCAGCAAACGAAAGGTGAACTCACTGAAATATATTGATTTCGCAAAAAACCCCAAAACTTTTATCAGCTAATTAGTCTCTGAAATTCAAATTCCTGTCTTATATCAGTGGCGTAACCAGAGTGGGTGCCCAGTAGCTCTGAATACTAATAATATTTGACAGCTCTGTTTGCCTGAGCTAACCAGAAAATTTCTGATATCAATAAAAGAGAAGTAAACCTTACAATATTACTGGTTTTAGGCACCCACTCTGGTTACTCCACTATATATACTTATTTTTAATTTCTAAAATTTGTAAATATATACTGCATTTTTAACAGTTTTCATACTTTTTCTATCCTAAAGCACGTAGTTTATTAAAGGGAATTGACAAATACCTGAACGGGACCTCCCTCAATATGCATTTCGTATTGATATATCCGACAATATTCCGTTAATTCTTTTCTTCTTTGCTCTTGGTGTTGATCTTCTTGTGGCAAACAGCAGTCGTATTCGAAAATAACGTAATGTCGATCGGCATGGATCCATCTGTGAACTGGAAAAATATGCTCTGTTCCGTGAACTTTGTCTTCAACAACAATTTGATCCAAGAACCAATTATCCCCGAGTCCAAAAGAATCTCGCCAGAACTCTACCTATAAAGAGCAAAAACAAATTATTGATATAAAGCAATATAACAATTCTTAAAATCACCATAAAAATGAAATAAGCGCAGGGCGTTGGAAAAAAGCAAGGTCTTTTATCACCAAGTGCGAAAAAGACGTACTACACACTGAACTATTAGTTAAGTTGAGGGAACAGCCAATACAAACATAAAGAAAGAAAAAAATATGAAAGGAAATTAAGCGAATTAAAAATAATTTAATAAATAAATGTAGAAGTGGGGCGGACGAAAAACGGGTGTTTGAAATAAATCACAGTTCCAATATTTCACTGAATGAATATTTAATTAAAAATAAGCTCTTGATTATATAACTGGTACATATACAATTCTAGGCTAAGTAAAGTATAAAATGAACACAAACATAACTGATTAAAGTTAATATGGGTATCAATCGATCCCTTTTACACAGTTCTAAAACGGAATCTCGTTCCGTTAAAAACTCGGGCGTGCAGGAAACCCATCTGCTCTGCACCGCAGATCAAGGGCATCTCCCTCGCAAAATCTTCGAGCTTTCACACTTTCCCATATTGCACTTAGCTTGCAAATATTTTCCTGGGATGGGCATTTGAACTTCGCCCAGTTATTGAAACTATGCACATGCATTGTCAGTCGAAGTCTTGTGGTTTCTGGGGCTAAATTACCTCTACATCTCGTCCATCCTGACCTATCTGTGACCTCACAGAGCTTAATACCAACTATAAGCTCCAGATCAAACTCCATACGACTTTCATAAAAATAGTGGAATCACAAAACACACACTAAAATTCCATATTAAATCACTGAAAAACTAATAATAATAATAAAAAGTCTGGTGCTAGTCCAAGTGTTCATAAACTATTAAAAGTTTTTTTTTTCTCTTTAGACACAGTTCAGTTTTTTTTTTCTTGCATAAAATAATGTCTAAAAAATAACGTTAAATGGGTGTACTTGGAGTCATAAAACACTATATGGCGATACATAAACAAATAAAAAAAAAAAAAAAACACATAAAAGAAATACTTGAAAAACATCATATTTTAGGGTGTAGAAACCCATGGTTTCATGCAGTCAGCTGCAGTAGATGTCACTCTTGGACCCTCTTGGAAGCCCACTTTTTCGACATCGTACCTGTCATTGCTTTTGATTTTGATCACTTTGTAAGGACCAAAATATTTAATGCGTAATTTCATGCCGACCCCAAATTGGGTTCTTTTTATGGCAACTAGATCACCAATTTTATAACACCTTGCTTTTTTCCGTTTACGATTAAAACTTTTACTATTTTCTTCCTGGATTTTTAGAATGTTTTGCTTAGCAATATTTCTATTGTTAAGTCTTTCTTCCATGAACGCGTTTTCATGTTCCTCATCAATAATTCGTTTAATATTTAAATCCTCCTTATCCCTTAATTTTACTCCTGTTAATAACTCAAAAGGGGTATACTGAGTGCTACGCGAAATCGTACTGTTCATTATTCGTTGTACGGTTGGCACATATTTATACCATTTCGTCGGATCATCGATGGATAATTTACTCAGGATATTTATGAGCGTTTTCTGTGATCGCTCTACCTGGCCGTTTCCCTTCGGTATACCTGTCGTAATTAAAACGTGTTCTATCTTTTCATCTTCGAGATACTCCTTAAATTCATTTGAAGTAAAAGCGGCTCCACGATCGCTAATTATGCGTTCTGGATTTCCAAATACGGCTTGTTGAATTTTTAATTTCGAAATCACCTCCTTAGCGGATGTTGTTTTGACAGGATAAAACCAAACAAATTTTGTGAAAGCGTCCACTACAGAGAAAATAAAATTATAATTTTTGTTTGTCGAAGGTAGCGGACCTAAATGATCGATATGGTAAGTTTGAAGTGGCGTATCTTGTTTAGGGATGGGATTTAGCAATCCTTCATCTTTACTTTGTTTCCTGTTGCATAGTATGCACTCAATACAATTTCCTATCACGTTTTCGATCTGTTTTCGAAGGTTAGGAATATAATAATCCTGTTTCACGATCGCTTCAGTTTTAGCAACAGCATAATGTCCCTTATTGTGAATTTCACGAATAATTTCCCTTTGCATGCTTTCTGGCACCATAATTAATTCTCTATCGTTTTCATATTTGTACACAATATTTCGCCTAACAAAATAATCATTACTTTCGTTTTTTTCAACTAATGTTTTTATAGTTTGAATGTAATCATCTTCGTTTTGCGCTTTAGTCAATTTTGCAGTAAGTTCATCCTGTGAACGCGTTAAAGTTAAAACCGTGTTACGACTCAATGCATCGACATGTTTCATTTGATTTCCGGCTCTGTGAACAATTTTGTAGTCAAATTCTTGAAGAAATAATGCCCACCGCGCAACTTTAGGTGTAAGATCTTTTTTCTCTAAGGTTTTTTGAAAAGCAGAACAATCGGTTATTATTTTAAATTTATTTCCTAACAAATAAGTTCGAAATTTCTTTAATGCTTCGATGACAGCAAGTGCTTCGAGCTCATAACTACTATATTTCGCTTGAGCGGGCGTTGTTTTCTTGGTCATGAAATGAACTGGATGTAAATTTCCGTAATCATCTTTTTGTAACAAGATTGCTCCGAAACCTAAACTACTAGCATCCGTATGTAATTCCGTTTCCGCCCCCTTTCTAAATATGTGTAATACTGGTTTACTAGACAGTTTATTTTTTAGAATTTGGAAAGCTTCTTTTTGACTTGGTCCGAAATTAAATTCATTTTCCATTTTTAAAAGATCACTCAAAGGTCTAGCAATTCTAGCATAATCAGCGATATACTTCCTGAAATATCCGGTTAGTCCCAAAAAACTCTGGAGTTGTTTTTTATCTTTTGGTTCAGGAAATTTTGTAACAGCTATAACATGTGTTTCGGAAGGTCGAATTGTTCCATTCTCAATTACGTATCCTAAGAATTCGATTTTTCTCTTCAAAAACTGACATTTAGGAAAATTAAACTCGAGGCCATACTCTGATGCTACCTGAAACACACGTTTCAATTTAGAAAGCGCCTCTTCTTCAGTCTGCGCAGGGACAATTATATCGTCTAAGTACACGGAAATCGTTCTATCTCTTATTAATTCTTTAAGGCATGCATATATGTAACGTTGGAAAAATTGTGGAGCGACATTTAAACCGAATGGCATTACATTGTACTCGAATTGTTGATTATTCGTAATAAACGAAGTAAACTTTTTACTATCCTCATCAACCTCTACGTGAAAAAATCCATTTTTCAAATCTAATGTACTGAACACCTTACTCTGTCCAATCTCATCTAAAATATCGTCAATCACTGGAAGGGGATAATTATCTCTATCTTTTTGTTAAGTTTTCTATAATCTACGCATAACCGGTAATCTCCATTTTTCTTTTTCGCTAAAACAATTGGTGCAGCATAATTTGAACAACTTTCTCTTATAATACCCTTATCAAGCCAATCTCCTATTTGTGTATCAACAAATTCTTGTTCAGCAATCGCTAATCGCCTCGGTCTTTGTACTACTGGTATGTCATCGCTTAACACTATCTTAACTTTCAAGTCAACACTTTTCGTTTTCTTAGGCTTATAATTCGTAATCAAATTAATTAATTCTTCCCTTAAACCGCAGTCGGCAATATGCGTCATATCGATTTCATTTACATTAACCGCATTAGCTATTTCTGCTAAGCAAACAGATTCGGGTTCATGAGAATCATCTAAAGAATTTTCAGTCATGGGTGTGTTTGAAGAATTCAACCACAAGTCTGGGTTAGGCTTGGGAACCTCTTCAACATCTAACCGCAAGTCAGATTTAACCGTGAGAATGTTTTTAACATCTTTGACCGCGCCTATCTCTGGAATTTCTAACGGCATCTTCGTAACAACGTTTACATTGTAACTTTTTTCATCGTTCCGCTTACCCGTCACTTTAAAGCCATTGTTTGATATTTCGAAATTTAATTTATTCAAACAGTTATTTCCGAGAAGCATTTCATATTTTAAATCCTGCAAAACGTACACATCGCAATTTACACTAACATCATCAATTTTTATATTAGTATTGAAAAAACCTGAAGGAATTACTCCATCACCACTAATACCTGTCAATTTCACATCATTCTTACTTAAATTAGGCCTTCCCAAAATTCTATAAAGTTCATTGTTTATCATTGTCACATCTGATCCGCTATCAACAAAACAATCTACGCGTTTCCCTTTAATTTCAATACTTTTGACAATTTTATCCGACAGACAAAATTTATTACTCATGGCGTTCACCGCTTTCGTATTATTTAAACCGTAGTGATTACTTTTATTTCCATCCATTCTGCGAGGACACTGATTCGATTTATGAGAGAGAAATTCATTGCAATAAAAACATTTAGTTTTAAAAGGGTTATAATTATTCCTTACCCCGTTCTTGTTGTTTTGGGAATAATTGTTCTTCCGGTCAAAACTTTTGTTCTCTATGTTCTGAGAAAAACGTTTACTATTGCTATTTTTTACTTCAGAATTCTTCCTAACAATATTACGGGCCGCCTCATAATCATCAAGTTTACTTATAAAATTTGAGACCTTAGTAAACTTAGGCAAGTCATCAATAAAATGCTCTTTTATTTCCGATGGTAATTTTTTCCTTATTTGGTCAATAACTAGAAGGTTTTTTAAATCTTCAAAAGACGAAATATTCAGACCTGTCAACCATTGTTCTAAAAAATTCGTAAGTTCAAATGAATAATCGCGATACGAGGCCGAACTTTCTTTTCTATGGGCAAAAAATTTCTGTCGAAATTGTTCCGCACTAAGCTTGAATCTTTTCAATAATAACTGTTTAACATAATCATAATCATTCGAGAGTTCCTCATTTTCGCGACCTATTATGTTAACTATTTCTAATGGTAACAGACCTAGCAAATAAGTCACCCAATTCTCCTTTTCTACCCCTAATCGTTTTATTTGTCTTTCGAACAACGTGAGATATATACTTATTTCTTCACTGGTATCATATCTCGCGATTAATTTTAAAACATCAGGAGTTTTCACTCCGGCGTTAAGCATCATTTCGGATTTATTTTTTGCACTGAGTTCTAGCTCTAATTTTTTTAATTCATATGCTTTTTTTTTCGTTTTCCTCTATTTCTTTATTTTTTCCTTGTTCTAACCGTTCGCTAACGAGACCGTCTAATAAGTTTTTGACTATGTCTTCATTATAACCGTCCGATTTGGTTATTATGTCGGCTAACTGAACTTTTGTCGCGCTTTCCTCAGCACTCAGCCCCAATTCATTTAACCCTTTCAGGGGCAAGGTATTTTTGCTCCGAAAATGTTCAAATGATTGATTCACACCACAATTTAAGAACAGATTTATTTGAAAATAATCAAGAGCTGTTTTTCGCGAATATTATAAAATCGAAATTGTACTAAAATTATACTGGTGCCAGTTCGAAATTGGAACAGTAATATTATGTGTTTGCAGACTGCAAACACCGCCCCTGAAAGGGTTAACACTGACAATAAGTCTATTTTCTTTGCTCTTACCAAATATGCCATTATTCCTACAAAAACTCTATCAAATATACTAAAATATCTTATAAAATATTATATATATAAGCAAAATTATTTTCTATTCATAAACTCACATTACAAAACAAAATTCTTTAATGTTTAAAATAAAAGCAAGATGCTATAAGTTTTATATTTAATTACCATTTATTTGAAAAAACCACTTACTTCATTGTGGATATCCTCTGTTCGCACATACAAAAATAATATACCAAATATATCATAACTTCAAATCAAATATATATAATAATTATGAAAACACTCGATATAGATTGATCAATATGTCAATACATATCTGTATATATTAAAAAATATAAGCCCTAAAAAAATGCACCGGGCTTGAAAATACTAAAACACTAGGACATTTCAGCCCTGTATCACTGGCTTCGAAAATATTTCACTCGCGCAAAAATCGCCTCGCAAAAAAAAAAAATCACAGCGAGGGTTCTTGAACAGCATAAACCCTTCGTAGCACAAAAAATCACAAATTCGTTGCACTCGCGCTAGCTTCGGGACTCGTAAAAAAAAACGCACTACGAGTCGTTTTTTCTTGTGGCACCGCAACAGCACTGTTTTCTTCCGAACAGCTCAAAACACACACAGCTCTCGGACAGTCGAAGCAGCTCAGCTTTCTTCGTAAAAACAGCGACGATTCCAGCAATCACTGGAGTAGCAGGGAACATCCA
This sequence comes from Maratus speculifer, assembly GCA_964019185.1. Lineage (NCBI taxonomy): Eukaryota > Metazoa > Arthropoda > Arachnida > Araneae > Salticidae > Maratus > Maratus speculifer. The sequence continues at coordinate 54,785,232 of OZ025293.1, forward strand.
ACTTTATCACCCAGCAGAAGTCCACTGGTTCATCCTATTAATGCCAAATTACTATGAAAAGTTCTTGTAAGTCCACTGGTTCATCCAGGGCGAGCCCCCAAAATTTGTAGAAGTGGGGCGGACGAAAAACGGGTGTTTGAAATAAATCACAGTTCCAATATTTCACTGAATGAATATTTAATTAAAAATAAGCTCTTGATTATATAACTGGTACATATACAATTCTAGGCTAAGTAAAGTATAAAATGAACACAAACATAACTGATTAAAGTTAATATGGGTATCAATCGATCCCTTTTACACAGTTCTAAAACGGAATCTCGTTCCGTTAAAAACTCGGGCGTGCAGGAAACCCATCTGCTCTGCACCGCAGATCAAGGGCATCTCCCTCGCAAAATCTTCGAGCTTTCACACTTTCCCATATTGCACTTAGCTTGCAAATATTTTCCTGGGATGGGCATTTGAACTTCGCCCAGTTATTGAAACTATGCACATGCATTGTCAGTCGAAGTCTTGTGGTTTCTGGGGCTAAATTACCTCTACATAAAATTAAAAGATAAAATACAATAATGATTAAAAATAAAATTCAAAGTTGAAAGGAAAAGCTAGAAACAGTTTTGCCAGTTACGCAGGTTTAATTCAAAATGCTTCTATTATTTTCGAATAGAAACATTTGTCTTATTTAATATGCCACCAAGTAAGGCTAATATTACTATCAGGAAAAAGTTGTAGAATTTTAAATAACAAAAAAGTTTTCCAGCTGACTCTTTAAACCCTTTAAAGCATTCTACAAGGCAGCGGTTGATATATGGATGCTCAGAAATCCAGCCTGAATCTGTGTCATAAACCATATTACTTAATGCGTCGATGAACATTTAAAAGACCAGTCATGTCTTATTGCGTCCTAGGTATGAAACACAGCGAGACAAACACCAAAGTAATTTAAAGCGATATTTTCTACGTTTCTATTGATGTGTAGTAGTAATTTCTGTGTAAAAGATGCTCTCAACAAGTCGTTTTATATATATATAGTGACAAGGTTTGCACAGTTCTATTACTAAACTTTAAGAATACTTTCAAAGTATTTCACCGCAGAAAAATATTGAAAAATCTGTGAATGATGGTGGTGATTGTGAATACCGTGTTTTAAAAATTAAATGTAAATTTTCTTATTTTTAATAGTGGTGCCAGAGTCCTTAAAAAACATAAGGAGTGTGCGAACCTTGTAGTGGGTAAAATTTACTAAGCTGTAAATTATTCTGTATCTGTAACTGTTCTGTATCTGTAGCTGTATCTTTAACTCTTTAAGGCTCTGCTGCAGTGAAACTCCCCGTTCGCGAAATTCCATTTTAACCAAAGGGAAAACTTTGAAGTGTGATGGCTCATTACCTAATAAAATTGTCAAAATGCCGTTTTCATCATAAGAAAGTAGACGTCAGAGGCCGGTGATATGCGTTTTTAAAAATTGTCTCCGTAAATTTTAAGTACATAAAAAATCTCTAAAAACTTTAAAATTTCCATTTGATTAAATTTTATTATCTTCGTAAAGGTACTTAAAATTTACACAGACATTTTTTAAAACGCATATCATCGGAATTTGACATATACTTTCTGATGATGAAAACGGCATTTTTATAACTATATTAGTTAATGCGTTATCGCGCTTGCAATTTTCCCAATGGGCTAACATGGGATTTCGCGAACTGGGCCTCCGGAAGATGAAGCAGTCGCGAGCGAAAGCTATTCCTATGGGGAAGTTATTTTCTAATATTTGATTTGCCTTTCGACATTTTAAGCTATTGCATAACTTTTATCGCGGGCTTTGAGCGCGGCGACCGAATCCAAAAATTCCGTAGCGAGAAATATCCTAACACATCCGTAACGAAAAAACCTAACACTCGGCTATCGTCGTTTCACTTCGGCAGACTTCGGCATGGTATCCTTCGGTAGACTTCGGCAGATATTGACGCGGTATTTTTCAGATATTTAGAGGATATCAAGTCTCAAACTTATATATCTTATTTACGTTACTATAAATCTATAGTTTCGATAATAAAAATTCCTGATAGAATGTGTATAGAAAAGAATCGTCTTAAGATGAAACAAGGTAGGATAATGTAGCTTTTGGTGAGTGGAGACACGCCCAATGGTGAGGATCGAAAAATTTAAATGCTTACGACTCGCGATCTAATTTTCGTAGCGCGGCCAAATTTTGTTTGGTAATTTATTATGAGACAGTGTTAATTTTTGGTGACAGGAGACCCCCACGGTGAGGGTCGAAAAATTTAAAATGCTTATAACTCGCGATCTAATTTTCGTATCGCGGCGAAATTTTGTTTGGTAATTTATTATGAGATAGTGTTAATTTTTGGTGAAAGGAGACCTCCCCCCCCCACATGGTGAGGGTCGAAAATTTTAAAATGCTTATAACTCGCGATCTAATTTTCGTAGCGCGGCCAAATTTTGTTTGGTAATCTATTATGAGTGTTAATTTTTGGTGACAGGAGACCCCCCCCCCCCACGGTGAGGGTCGAAAAATTTAAAATGCGTATAACTCGCGATCTAATTTTCGTAGCGCGGCCAAATTTTGTTTGGTAATTTATTATGAGACAGTGTTACTTTTGGTGACAGGAGATCCCTCATGTTTAGGGCGAAAAATTTAAAGTGCTTATAACTCGCGATCTAATTTTCGTAGCGCGGCCAAATTTTGTTTGGTAATTTATTATGAGACAGTGTTACTTTTGGTGACAGGAGATCCCCCATGGTGAGGGTCGAAAAATTTAAAATGCTTATAACTCGCGATCTAATTTTCGTAGTGCGGCCAAATTTTGTTTGGTAATTTACTATGAGACAGTGTTACTTTTGGTGACAGGAGACCCCCCCACGGTGAGGGTCGAAAAATTTAAAATGCTTATAATTCGCGATCTAATTTTCGTAGCGCGGCCAAATATTGTTTGGTAATTTATTATAAGACAGTGTTACTTTTGGTAACAGGAGATCCCCCGTGGTGAGAGTCGAAAAATTTAAAATGCTTATAACTCGCGATCTAATTTTCGTCGTGCGGCCAAATTTTGTTTGGTAATTTATTATGAGACAGTGTTACTTTTGGTGACAGGAGACCCCCCACGGTGAGGGTCGAAAAATTTAAAATGCTTATAACTCGCGATCTAATTTTCGTAGCGCGGCCAAATTTTGTTTGGTAATTTATTATGAGAGAGTGTTTATTTTTGGTGACAGAAGACCCCCCCCCCACGGTGAGGGTCGAAACATTTAAAATGTTTATAACTCGCGATCAATTTTCGTAGCGCGGCCAAATTTTGCTTGGTAATTTATTATGAAACAGTGTTAATTTTTGGGGACAGGAGATCCCCCATGGTGAGGGTCGAAAAATTTAAAATGCCTATAACTCGCGATCTAATTTTCGTAGTGCGGCCAAATTTTGTTTGGTAATTTATTATGAGACAGTGTTAATTTTTGGTGGCAGGAGACCCCCACGGTGAGGTTCGGAATATTTAAAATGCTTATAACTCGCGATCTAATTTTCGTAGCGCGGTCAAATTTTGTTTGTAATTTATTAAGTTATTGCATAGCTTTTATCGCGGGCTTTGAGCGCGGCGAAAGAATCTAGAAATTCTGTAACGAGAAAAAAAACCTAACACTCCGGCTAACGTCGCTTCAGTTTGGCAGACTTCGGCACGGTATCCCTCCGTAAACTTCGGCAGACATTGACGCTGTATTTTTCAGATATTTTGAGAATATCAAGTCTTAAACTTATGTTTTTTTTATTTCAGCTACCTTAAACGTATAGTTTCAATGATAAAAATTCCTGATTAACCTACATGTATTGTAAGATAATAAAAATATTTTAAACGATATTAACTTCTCATTTGTTCAATACAAGAAAAAATTGTTATCGGTCATCACGCTCAAAATGTTTAACTTGAATTAATATCAAAGACAAAAAAACCTGCATAAATAAAAAATAAATAAATAATTATAATTGCATAAGTTGATAAAAAATGCTATGCAATAGCTTTACCGCTGCAGTCCCCGAGTGCCACACGTATGTTTTTTCTTTTTTTTTTTTTTTCTTTGCATTGGATTGCTAAGGTGCATCTCGAAACCGCCTTTTTCCCCCCTTCTATTTTGGTTGCAGATCTAGACACACGGCAGTGTGTCAGCCAAGTTCACAAAGTAAAAGGCAACACACCGGCCGTGGGTTATATTACCCGAACCATTTCGAGCCACTTTTGACCCCTCAATAACTTAAATTCTATTTGACACCTACACACTTGCAATTTTTTGTGTCGTGTAAGACCATCATCTAATTTCCGAATCCTAAAATTTTTTTAAAAAATCTTTTACCGTTCACGAGAAATTGAAGCCTGAAAACCACTGTTTTTACCACTGACTCACTCATAGAAATGTTTGACTATTTCCAGTTAACTTAGGAAGTTGAAATTTGGTGTGGAGGTAGGTTATTGGATTTATAAATAGGAAAAAAATCAGAAATCACCATTAATTAAACATTAATGGTTGCTCAGAGGATAAATTATTGGATTAAAATGGAAGTTTATGAGAATTTCACAAAATACCAGAAATAGTGCCAAGTTGGCGTCACTTTTGGCGAGTATCAGGGCTAATCTCTGAAACTACCGAACCAATTTCAAAAGTAATGGCACCAAAATGATGGTATTCGCCCCGATTCAAACATACACTATATCTTATATCTGTGCCACTAACCAAAAGAGGGTTCAGAAGCGAAAAACATTCTAAAAATGTGATTTTTGTTTTACTGAAGGACCTAGAAGCACAAAATTTGGCATGTTAATTATTTATAAGATATAATGATCACTAATGACATTTGCTAAAAAATATCAAATTTAAATGTTTGAAAATCCGCGAAGAGTGTTCTAAAAAAGTTCGAAATACCAATAAAAAATAAATAAAAATGTCGAAATGTAAACCCGATATTAGAAAGTAACCTCACCATAGGAAGAGCTCTAGCTCGCGAGAGTTTCACCTGACAAGGACAGGAGCCTTAACCCTTTCCGGCATGGGCAAATTCTGTTAGTAAAATCAGAAATTATCGTCTGACACCGGAATTTACAAACGACTTTTTTAGAAATTAAGAATCCCCTAACTTAAGCAAAAATTGTTACACGAGGGGTCAAAGTTGCTTCAAATTTCAGGCTTACCATGTAATCCTATGGCACGAGGGGAGTCGCTTCAAAAGCAAGCAACTCCCCTGATGCCATAGGATAACATGGAGACGCTTGGAATTTTGACCCCTCGTGTAATAGCACTATAATAATTCTTTATGAAAGTTGAATGAACTGAAATACGACCCGTTGCAAAAAGCACTTTATTCGCCTGATTTGTATAACTGTGTCTTCTACCTATTCCATCGATTAAAAATTTTTACGAATGAAAGCGATTTTGCGAGAAATTATATTGTTAAAAATACCGTGAAAAATTACCTCCGTATTCAAAGGCTATCTATTTTCTGACAATGTGAAAGCTCTATCAGCGTTTTTAGATCGTTCTCATTGGCCAGAAAATAGATAGCCTTTAAAAACAAGGGTAATTTCTCACGATATTTTTAACAGTGAAAAACTAAAATTAGCTGCCAACGACTATTTTGGAGGACTTGAAGAATCGCACTTTCGTGATGGTATAATGTCTTTGGAACATCGTTGGATGAAGTGCATTAAAAAAAATAGGTAGAAAAATAAAACCTGTTTAAAAAAAATCTCATTTTCCCTTTCATTTCGAGAGCTTTTCAAATTAAACTTGAAAGTATTTTTTTTTTTATCCGCGCCTGTATAACATTCTATTTTTATAAAAATAAAATTAAACTGAGTTGTCATTAAGTTTTCTTATGTACCTTGACCCTTTGAGCTCTGATTTTGAATTTCTTCAAAATGCCAAAGTGTCACATTGGCACCAGTATTTTGTAAAGAAAACATTTGACTTATATTATGCACACACACACACACACACACACACACACAAAAAAAAAAAAAAAAAAGCATTAATCTATTTTCAGATAAATTTGGTTGAACATTCAGGTGTCAATGTGACATTTGTCATTAAAATTAAGTGGGGGAAAATCCAAACATCAGAGCTCAAAGGGTTAATTTCACGCGTATAAGCCACACCTCAGACAACTCGATTTCGTACCAGAATTTATTTTAAATAAAATGTGAGTTACTTTTGCTTAGCACTTATCAGACTTCCTTTTATCAATAAAATTCCTTGTTTAAAAAGGCTTAACTAAGACGCGGTGTATACGCGGGATATTACGGTAATACATTTTAATATTAAAAGGAAAATGAAAACTACAATATTTTTTAAAGATTTTTATTTTTTATATGAAAAATCTTTTACCAATTTTTTGTTTCGTGTTACATTTTACGTTGCTGCCAACTTCTACGTTTTTTATTTACACTAATTTTCATTAGTAATCTTTCCTTGTTTAATCGCTGAAGTTGTTGATTAAATATAAGGCAAAAACGTCATAAAAAGTGATAAAGAAAAAGCGTGAAAGTTGGCAGCTATGCATTATATCTTTTTTGGACGCCGAGTAATTATGTTCGTAAAATATGTAAATATTTGATTTAAATCAGATTTTAGTAAAAAAAGTATTAAAATATCCTGGTGCGGTCCAGTAGTTTGGCATTTGTTTAACCCTTTCAGGGGCACCATTTGCAGTTTGCAAACGGTTAATTTTACTGTTCCAATTGCGAACTGGCACCAGTAAATTTTTAGTACAATTTCGATCTCATAATATACAGCGAACAAAAAAGTATTTGCACACCAGGTAAATTTGTTCTAGTATATGTATAAATAAATAAGAAGCAACTAAGAATTAAAAATACTAACACTTTTACAAAACAAATAAACATATTTAATATCTGATTTAATAATAATATTTAAAATATGAAAACATAAAAAAGTAGCATTTGTACAGTAGTAGTGTAAGAAGGACAGTTCGATTGACGAGGTGGCGGGTGGCGGGAGGAGGAGGGGAGGAATAGACCCACCACCTCACAGAGAGAGGAGGAGGTCCTCCACCACCACCTGAAAGAGAAGCTTATCTGATGGAGAGTTATCATACTATAGTAGGACGATGGGGAGGGCTTAAAATTGAGGGGGCTTAAATTTTTAGGGTTTGAAACTTCTTAGATCATACTGTAGCAGAGGGGTGGATGGTTTGAGTCTGTTACAGTATGATGGGATTTTTAGAGAGAAAGAGAGAGGGGAGGGCTTATTTTTTAGGAGGGGCTTAAAATTGAGGGAGCTTAATTTTTTTGGGGGGGAGTTTAAATTAAAGTAGAGATTGAAATCAACTTAGAGTAGGAAAGATATTTGAAAATGGGTGAAGGATGTTTTGACACTGTTACAGTTTGATGTGATTTTTAGGAAAGGGGGAGGGCTTAATTTTTAGGGGGCTTATTTTTCTGAAAGGCTTAATTGTATATTTCTTCTTAAAGATTGGAATCAACTTAGAGTAGGAAGGAAATTTGAACATATCGTAAAATATGTTATAGTAAGATGAGATTTTAGGAAGGGGGGGCTTAATTTTTACAGGGGCTTAATTTTTAAGGGGCTTAATTTTTTTTATTTCGGATCTGAAGCTTATAATATCATACTATAGCAAAGGGGTAACCTCCTCATTTTCCAAACTTCACCCCCCCGGAAGATTTTTATTTGGAAGCTGCTCTTTGTTGGATCGAATTTTCGTTGGAAATTAATAATTTTAAAAAATTGAGTCTGATTAAGCATTGAATTAAGCATTGCTCATCACGCCTGTGACATAATTGTGTATTACGATCAGGAGGAAGGTGAGTCTAGTCAATTAAATATTAATCCCAAATGCCCATTGCCCATCCCGCCTGTGGCCGCAGAACCGGTCTTCTTCTTCTTTCGTTGGAAATTAATAATTTTTTAAAAATTGAGTTTTCCAAAAGGCTTTAGTGGGATTCGAACCTGTAAAAGAATTTCTTGATAATTTGTTGTGGATGAATCTAATCAAGCCAAGAAGTTCTGCTTTTAAGTCGAAAAATTGTTTAAAGGTCGGTAACATCATACTTTAGCAGTGGGAATTCACCCTTTCCTTCATACTTTTATTTAATATCCGTTGCATTTACGGTCGTTGAACAGGATTGAATAACTTTTTATTAGACTAGAAATTTGAATAATAATTTGAACTTTTTTTTTTGAATATTATTATTACATAAAATTATTTCAAGATTAAATAGGAAGTTAACCTTCTGTAATCACTCTGAATGTCTAATATTACAATCGAATCATCGCTAACTTAAAATAGTATGTTATCAACACGTATTCACTGTCTTGCACAAACATGCGATAACGAAACAATTTTAACAGGAACTAGCTGATACATGAAAAATATCAACAGAGATTAGATTTCACTTATTTACAAATGACAAGAAAGAGAACTTTGTTTGATGACACAGTTAACTAAACTTTTTAAAACGACAATTTAATTTCATTAAACCATTACAAATGTTTTTTTTTAGAGGTTCCCTGTTTTATTCAATTTACATTAATGTTAGAGCAACAATGAAAATATTTTTTAACTGTAATATTGAAAAGTATTAATTTTACATTTTTAACTTTACTTTTCCTAAACCTTGATTATTCATACACATTGATTTTTACACCATTCAAAATATATAAACTACTTCATTATTAATTATTTTTCGATGTACAGTTCTAATAAACGGTTAATTGCAATTAGTAAAAAGTCAATTAGTAAAAAATTACAACAGCATGATAAACATGGGATAACATCGAGCCTTACCTATCAAATACCATGATATTATCAGATCACTTTATAAACCAATCCTATTATTTTTTAAAAAACAGTAGCGCCACCTAGAATTTAACAGATTATTGTGAATCAGTAGAAATTTTTCTCACTGTTTATTGTTTTTTTTATCATATGAAGATATTAACCGCTGTTCTTTAAGTGAGTGCAGTACAAGAAATTTCTTACTTCATGAATATGGAATCGGATTTACCCAGTCAAGAGGTGCAAGTTTCGAATAGTGAAAGATCACCATCCTTTTCTTGTAATCAATGTCAAAAATGCTTCTCTAGAAAGATTGCGTTAACCAGACATAAAAGATCCCACTTGGATAAAAAGCCCTTTAAATGTGAAACTTTCATTCAAAGTACTGATTTAAAACGACATAGTGTTACTCATACCAAGACACCCACTTTATATAAATGTGATCAATGTCCAATAGAATTTTATAGAAAGTATTCGTTAAGAATTCACAAGAGATTTCATAAGACACATAAATACGATGAATGTTCATTAGAACTCTCTAAAAAATATTTGTTAAAAATTCACAAGAGATCTCATAAGAAGTTTCATGTTTGTGAAAAATGTTCTAACTCGTTTCCATCAAAGTCTGCTTTAACTAAACATAAAAAAAGTCATCGTCAAAAGGAATATAAATGTAAACATTGTGGTGTTATATTTTACTCTGATATCGATTTTTTATTTCACAAAAAAGTTCATTACAGGAATTTCGAATGCAAACACTGTAACAAAACATTTAATGTTGACACCAAGTTTATTCAACATTTGATTAAAATGCATAAGTGAAAAAAAATGCAAACTTTGTCAAATCATGTGAACTGGTTGATTTTCTGTACAGTTTATAATTTTTATCATTATCGAGAATGGTGAATAAAGAATGTGTAAATGAAAAAAGCTTTTGTCTTGTATTTTTGTTATAACAATTCATGAATTTTAATAATTATTTCACGATATTGTAAAAAATTTTCTTAAATTTTAACATTTAGAAAAAAGGTTCCTATCATTTAAAATACTGAATTTGTATTTATATTGAATAAATTTTAAAATACTTTTAATGTATTAGAATTATTTACCAAGTTTAATTTATCATTTATATTAGCAATTGTTATTCACATAATCATTATGGATATTACCTAGTGTTGCCACAAAAATTTTCAAAAAGAACGAAACTGTTAACAATAAGTATTATTCATTACTTAGATTAAAATTTTTACCTAGTGTTGCCACAAAAGTTTTCAAAAAGAACGAAACTGTTAACAATAAGTATTATTCATTACTTAGATTAAAATTTTTACCTAGTGTTGCCACAAAAATTTTCAAAAAGAGCGAAACTGATAACATTATTTATCATATACTTACTTAAATTAAAACCTTGTATTGCCACAAAGTTCTTCAAAAATAGTAAAACCATTGACTTAATATATAAACTACCACTTATGTACAAAGACTGTTTTTTTAGATTATTAAAAAATGGTTGACTAAAACTTATGGCATTACTAATTTTTCAATGTTTAACTGTAACCGACGCTGATTTTTTAACATATGTTAGGATATGTGTTGTTTTTAAGCATTCAGTTTGCAACTGATTTCCGTTTGAACTTAATCAGCGGCTAACCTTATTTTTTGAAAATGGATTCTGTAGTAAATTTGTTAAAAAGACCTCTCGACGATGTAGTTCCTTCGTCAAAGTATCAACGTTTAGAAGACTGTAATGAACCTACTTATGTGAATGAATTAAACTTTTTAACTTAATTTCCCAAGACGAATATTTTCAAGAACCCACTACTAGATGCGAAGAGACTGTGTTCCAAGCAATCAACCTTTCCCAAGCAAGTGATGAAAGCCAATCCACCACTCCACAAACTAAAAGAGGCAAATCCTGTAATCGTGTTATATTTCGAGAAGAACTCAGTGATTGTATCTTCTTAATTTTAAAACTGTATAACAGACAATTTTATATACATATTCAAGAGTTTAAACGCAGTAGGCTTACTAATGAAGAAATTGTAGCGAAAAATGCAATTTTTATGGATGTTAACAGTTGGTACGAATTCTGCAATAAAATTTTTCCATTTAATTTGAAGTATAAAAGTTCCTCGTTTGTTGCTAATAATATGATATTAGTGTTAAATTTTAATAATTCTATCATGCGAATTAAACATTTATAGAATTATTCTCACATTGACTTGAACGAGTATCAGCTAGAAAAGTTAAAAATAAAAGCCTTTGTTCTGAATAAAGAACTTCTTCAGCATATATATATAAAGCATTTACCAAACTTAATAAGACAGAAATGTATCGTTAGTCACACATCTTTAGAAAATGAACGCATGTGTCAACATAAACTTATAACGTGTATTGAAAATAGTATGTCGAGTATACTAAAGCGCATTTTTGAATGCAATGGATGTATTTTTAACCACGAATCTGTAATCTTTCATCCCTGTTTGATATTAAATAATCGACAAAAATTTGAACAAATGGGAGAAATGTTATTAACTCTAATAGATTTCGACTTTGTTATTTCCTCGTTTTTAAACGAAGTAGATTGTATTAGTGAAAACTTCTTATCTAATATTAATGTAGAAACCATTCAAAACGAATTGTTTAAAATAATGAAATAAAATGTTTTACTATTCTCTTTAATATGTGTGTTTTATTATTTTCAAAATGTATGTTTATTTCGTTTAGCTGTTTCAAAACATTTATAAATTGTTTCAATTTGTATATGTATAAAAAAAAGAAACACTTCATTATTAATAAGAAATATATTAACTATCTTAAATAATAATAATCTTAATATTTTAATTCATTCTTTTCAAAAATTAGAAAGTTAAAAAGTTAATGAAAATTAATAAGTTAAAAAAACTTTATTCAAAAATTAATATTAATAGAAATTTTTTTCAAATGTTTAAAATATATTTTGAAAATTTTAAAATGTATTACAACTTATCAAAATTGAGTTTACTGATTTATATGAGTATGTATATTATTTTCACTCTATTATATTACTGTAACATTACAACAGATTCATAGTTAAAGACATATAAACATTAGGATGTATATAAAAGCAATAGATTAATATACTCTCTTGTTTTATTAAAAAATAAAATAACTTCATAAAAATGTTAAAAAAATAAAAAGTTTATGAAAAAGTTTAAAAAATAATTCATTAGATTAAAAAAAAAATTCACAAATTAAAAAATATATTTCATAAGTTTACAAAAAAAAGTAACATAAAAAGTTTTATCGAAAAAAAAAGTAACATAAAAAGTTTTATCGAAAAAAAAGTAACATAAAAAGTTTTAACAAAAAAAAAAGTATTATAAAAAGTGTTATAAAAAGTTTTAACAAAAAAAAAAAGTATTATAAAAAGTGTTATAAAAAGTTTTAACAGAAAAAAAAACTTTACACAAAATATAATATCAATAGAATTTTTTTTCAAATGTTTAAAAGATATTTTGCAAAAGTTAAAATGAGTTTTCTGATTTATGTATATTATTTTCACTCTATTATCTTACTGTAACATTGCAATTCATTCATAGTTAAACATATAAACATTAGGATGTGTATAAAAGCAATGCATTAATATACTATCTTGTTATTAAATGATAAAATAATTTCATAAAAATGTTTTCAAAATTAAAAAAAAGTTTTATAAGTTTACAAAAAATAAAAACTTTATGAAAAAGTTTAAAAAATAATTCATAAGATTAAAAAAAAAATTCATAAATTAAAAAATATATATTTCATAAGTTTAAAAAAAATCATAAGTTAAAAGTTATTTCAACAGTTCTTTAATAATAATAATAAAAAAAAAACTTTATAGAAAAAATAATATCAATAGAAATTTTTTTTTTCAAATGTTTAAAATTTATTTCACAAAAGTTAAAATGTATTACATCCTATCAAAAATGAGTTTACTGATGTATGTATGCATGTATATTATTTTCAGTGCATTATCTTACTGCAACATACATTTATAGTTAACATACATTTATAGTTAACACACATATAAACATTAGGATGTGTATAAAAGCAACGCATTAATATACGATCTTGTTTTATTAAAAGATAAAACAACTTCATAAAAATCTTTTCAAAATAAAAAAAAGTTTCATAAGTTTACAAAAAATAAAACTTTATGAAAAAGCTTAAAAAATATTTCATAAGATTAAAAAAAAAATATTTCATAAATTAAAAAAATGTATCTATGTATATTTCATAACTTTAAAAAAAGAAAAAAAAATATTACAACTTATCAAAAAATGAGTTTTCCGATTAACTGATTTATGTGTGTATGTTATTTTCATCATATTATCTTACTACCAACATAACAGAACGTTATTAGTTAAAAACTTATAAACATCAGCAAATGTATAAAAGCAGTTGATACTTTCCTGTTTTTATTAAAAGTCATACTAACTTTATAAAAATGTTTTCAAATAATAATAAATAAAGCTGTTAAGTTATTAGATTCTATCCTTTAATTGCATCTCATTGATAAGTTTTAATCAACCATCCGACCATTCAACTGTTTTCACAATCAACTATTATGTGAGTTAGGATCTCATTGATAAGTTTTAATCAACCAACCAACCAACATTTTACGTAACCAACTATTTATTTTCCCTAGCAATCAGCTTATTTACCCTACTAACCAAAAAGCTTTTATCGACACATGAACAAAATTTTAAGATGCAAGACTCGTCCTTTTTAATCGAAAAAACAATGACTTATATTATATATATATTTTTTCTTACTTAAATGAAACCTTCGCATGTGCATGGTAAAACTTGGAAAAATTCATTTAATACACAAATTTAAAGTTAACAGACAAGGTCTTCACACTTCTTTTAGTATTGTACTAGCATTTTACCAAATATCTTTAGATCTCAACAAGGTTTTAAATAATTATTTTAATAAAAATTGTCATTTGTAAGTAACATTATTGAACTAACTTGGAAAAATTAACTTGGCAAAACAGGTTTTCGCTGTTCCGGCTCAGTAATATTCATAAGTTTATATGTTAATCAACCTGTTTGGTTATGTCCCAGCATGGCTTTATAAATTATATCGAAAAAACCTTTAATATTTATGTTTAAAAATATGCAGTTAGTCTTTTATAGATAATTATTTTCACTTCTTTTATTTAAAAACATTTTTAAATAAAATTAATACAGTTGCCAATTTATCTCTGTGTTATGAAATGTGCTTGCAAAACTTTTAATTATAATTTTCACATTTTTAGTATTTCAAATTATTGTTTTCAAGGTGTACTAAAATTTGGAAAAATATTTAATTTTCATGCATAATTAAAATAAAATAGTTTAGTAATAAAGACACATTTAACATTCTATACTCACCATCGCAAAAGTACGTCCAACGCAGTCAAATGTTTGGGAAGAAATGAAAAATTCAAAGTCCTTATCAGAAAATGTTATCAGATAACTATATCAAAAGATCTGTGACGTCAAAGAACATGTATCATCAACTGATCAGGTGATGTATACCTAGTGCTAGATATCTTAAAAAACAGGATATGAAAATTTACTAGTTTAAAACAAATGCTGATTGTAACTAATGTCTGTGATATCATGTTTTGTTAAACATTTTAACAAAGAATTAATTAAACTAATTAATTAATTAATTAATAATTATTAGAATGATTAAATTATTTAATAAATGAATGTTTATAAGAACCAATCTAGAAAACAAAGCACTAGTCACGTGGTATACATCACGTGATCAGTTGATGATACATGTTCTTTGACGTCACAGATCTTTTGATATAGTTATCTAATAACATTTTCTGATAAGGACTTTGAATTTTTCATTTCTTCCCAAACATTTGACTGCGTTGGACGTACTTTTGCGATGGTGAGTATAGAATTTTAAATGTGTCTTTATTACTAAACTATTTTATTTTAATTATGCATGAAAATTAAATATTTTTCCAAATTTTAGTACACCTTGAAAACAATAATTTGAAATACTAAAAATGTGAAAATTATAATTAAAAGTTTTGCAAGCACATTTCATAACACATAGATAAATTGGCAACTGTATTAATTTTATTTAAAAATGTTTTTAAATAAAAGTGAAAATAATTATCTATAAAAGACTAACTGCATATTTTTAAACATAAATATTAAAGGTTTTTTTAGATATAATTTATAAAGCCATGCTGGGACATAACCAAACAGGTTGATTAACATATAAACTTATGAATATTACTAAGTTGGAACAGCGAAAACCTGTTTTGCCAAGTTAATTTTTCCAAGTTAGTTCAATAATGTTACTTACAAATGACAATTTTTATTAAAATAATTATTTAAAACCTTGTTGAGATCTAAAGATATTTGGTAAAATGCTAGTACAATACTAAAAGAAGTGTGAAGACCTTGTCTGTTAACTTTAAATTTGTGTATTAAATGAATTTTTCCAAGTTTTACCATGCACATGCGAAGGTTTCATTTAAGTAAGAAAAAAATTATATATAATATAAGTCATTGTTTTTTCGATTAAAAAGGACGAGTCTTGCATCTTAAAATTTTGTTCATGTGTCGATAAAAGCTTTTTGGTTGGGTAAATAAGCTGATTGCTAGGGAAAATAAATAGTTGGTTACGTAAAATGTTGGTTGGTTGGTTGATTAAAACTTATCAATGAGATCCTAACTCACATAATAGTTGATTGTGAAAACAGTTGAATGGTTGGATGGTTGATTAAAACTTATCAATGAGATGCAATTAAAGGGGAGAATCTAATAACTTAACAGCTTTTTTTATTATTATTTGAAAACATTTTTATAAAGTTAGTATGACTTTTAATAAAAACAGGAAAGTATCAACTGCTTTTATACATTTGCTGATGTTTATAAGTGTTTAACTAAGAACGTTCTGTTATGTTGGTAGTAAGATAATATGATGAAAATAACATACACACATAAATCAGTAAATCGGTAAACTCATTTTTTGATAAGTTGTAATATTTTTTTTCTTTTTTTAAAGTTATGAAATATACATAGATACATTTTTTTAATTTATGAAATATTTTTTTTTAATCTTATGAAATATTTTTTAAACTTTTTCATAAATTTTTATTTTTTGTAAACTTATGAAACTTTTTTTTATTTTGAAAAGATTTTTATGAAGTTATTTTATCTTTTAATAAAACAAGGTAGTATATTAATGCGTTGCTTTTATACACATCCTAATGTTTATATGTGTGTTAACTATAAATGTATGTTAACTATAAATGTATGTTGCAGTAAGATAATACAGTGAAAATAATATACATGCATACATACATCAGTAATCTCATTTTTGATAAGATGTAATACATTTTAACTTTTGTGAAATAAATTTTAAACATTTGAAAAAAAAATTTCTATTGATATTATTTTTTCTATAAAGTTTTTTTTATTATTAAAGAACTGTTGAAATAACTTTTAACTTATGATTTTTTTAAACTTATGAAATATATATATTTTAATTTATGAAATATTTTTTTTTAATCTTATGAATTATTTTTTAAACTTTTTCATAAAGTTTTTATTTTTTGTAAACTTATGAAACTTTTTTTTAATTTTGAAAATATTTTTATGAAATTATTTTATCATTTAATAACAAGATAGTATATTAATGCATTGCTTTTATACACATCCTAATGTTTATACGTTTAACTATGAATGAATTGCAATGTTACAGTAAGATAATAGAGTGAAAATAATATACATAAATCAGAAAACTCATTTTAACTTTTGCAAAATATCTTTTAAACATTTGAAAAAAAATTCTATTGATATTATATTTTGTGTAAAGTTTTTTTTTTCTGTTAAAATTTTTTATAACACTTTTTGTAATACTTTTTTTTTGTTAAAACTTTTTATAACACTTCTTATAATACTTTTTTTTTTTTTTTGTTAAAACTTTTTATGTTACTTTTTTTTCGATAAAACTTTTTATGTTACTTTTTTTTTCGATAAAACTTTTTATGTTACTTTTTTTTGTAAACTTATGAAATATATTTTTTAATTTCTGAAATTTTTTTTTTAATCTAATGAATTATTTTTTAAACTTTTTCATAAACTTTTTATTTTTTTAACATTTTTATGAACTTATTTTATTTTGTAATAAAACAAGAGAGTATATTAATCTATTGCTTTTATATACATCCTAATGTTTATATGTCTTTAACTATGAATCTGTTGTAATGTTACAGTAATATAATAGAGTGAAAAAAATATACATACTCATATAAATCAGTAAACTCAATTTTGATAAGTTGTAATACATTTTAAAATTTTCAAAATATATTTTAAACATTTGAAAAAAATTTCTATTAATATTAATTTTTGTATAAAGTTTTTTTAACTTATTAATTTTCATTAACTTTTTAACTTTCTAATTTTTGAAAAGAATGAATTAAAATATTAAGATTATTATTATTTAAGATAGTTAATATATTTCTTATTAATAATGAAGTGTTTCTTTTTTTATACATATACAAATTGAAACAATTTATAAATGTTTTGAAACAGCTAAACGAAATAAACATACATTTTGAAAATAATAAAACACACATATTAAAGAGAATAGTAAAACATTTTATTTCATTATTTTAAACAATTCGTTTTGAATGGTTTCTACATTAATATTAGATAAGAAGTTTTCACTAATACAATCTACTTCGTTTAAAAACGAGGAAATAACAAAGTCGAAATCTATTAGAGTTAATAACATTTCTCCCATTTGTTCAAATTTTTGTCGATTATTTAATATCAAACAGGGATGAAAGTTTACAGATTCGTGGTTAAAAATACATCCATTGCATTCAAAAATGCGCTTTAGTATACTCGACATACTATTTTCAATACACGTTATAAGTTTATGTTGACACATGAGTTAATTTTCTAAAGATGTGTGACTAACGATACATTTCTGTCTTATTAAGTTTGGTAAATGCTTTACATATATATGCTGAAGAAGTTCTTTATTCAGATCAAAGGCTTTTATTTTTAACTTTTCTAGCTGATACTCGTTCAAGTCAATATGAGAAAAATTCTATAAATGTTGAATTCGCATGGTAGAATTATTACAATTTAACACTAATATCATGTTATTAGCAACATACGAGGAACTTTTATACTTCAAATTAAATGGGAAAATTTTATTGCAAAATTCGTACCAACTGTTAACATCCATAAAAATTGCATTTTTCGTTACAATTTCTTCATTAGTAAGTCCACTACGTTTAAACTCTTGAATATGTATATAAAATTGTCTGTTATACAGTTTTAAAATTAAGAAAATACAATCACTGAGTTCTTCTCGAAATATAACACGATTAAAGGATTTACCCCTTTTAGTTCGTAGAGTGGTTGATTGCTTGGAACACAGTCTCTTCGCATCTAGTAGTGGGTTCTTGAAAATATTCGTCTTGGGAAATTAAGTTAAAAAAATTCGTATTAATCTCAGATTTCACATTCAGTGGATAATCACATGATATTGTCTCATTGTTAGTGTTCAATGAATTGGGAACTTCTAATCTCGGCAAGTTTAATTCATTCACATAAGTAGGTTCATTACAGTCTTCTAAACGTTGATACTTTGAAGAAGGAACTACTTCGTCGAGAGGTCTTTTTAACAAATTTACTACAGAATCCATTTTCAAAAAAAATAAGAATAG
This sequence comes from Maratus speculifer, assembly GCA_964019185.1. Classification (NCBI taxonomy): domain Eukaryota; kingdom Metazoa; phylum Arthropoda; class Arachnida; order Araneae; family Salticidae; genus Maratus; species Maratus speculifer. Next base: position 54,803,780 of record OZ025293.1, read on the forward strand.
TCGCTGATTAAATTCAAACGGAAATCAGTTGCAAACTGAATGCTTAAAAACAACACATATCCTAATATATGTTAAAAAAATCAGCGTCGGTTACAGTTAAAGATTAAAAAATTAGTAATGCCATTTGTTTTAGTCAGCCATTTTTTAATAAACTAAAAAAAACAGTCTTTGTACATAAGTGGTAGTTTATATATTAATTCAATGGTTTTACTATTTTTGAAGAACTTTGTGGCAACACAAGGTTTTAATTTAAGTAAGTATAGGATAAATAATGTTATCAGTTTCGCTCTTTTTGAAAATTTTTGTGGCAACACTAGGTAAAAATTTTAATCTAAGTAATGAATAATACTTATTGTTAACAGTTTCGTTCTTTTTGAAAATTTTTGTGGCAACACTAGGTAAAAATTTTAATCTAAGTAATGAATAATACTTATTGTTAACAGTTTCGTTCTTTTTGAAAATTTTTGTGGCAACACTAGGTAAAAATTTTAATCTAAGTAATGAATAATACTTATTGTTAACAGTTTCGTTCTTTTTGAAAATTTTTGTGGCAACACTAGGTAATATCCATCATGATTATGTGAATACCAATTGCTAATATAAATGATAAATTAAACTTGGTAAATAATTCTAATACATTAAAAGTATTTTAAAATTTATTCAATATAAATACAAATTCAGCATTTTAAATGATAGGAACCTTTTTTCTAAATGTTAAAATTTAAGAAAATTTTTTACAATATCGTGAAATAATTATTAAAATTCATGAATTGTTATAACAAAAATACAAGACAAAAGCTTTTTTCATTTACACATTCTTTATTCACCATTCTCGATAATGATAAAAATTATAAACTGTACAGAAAATCAACCAGTTCACATGATTTGACAAAGTTTGCATTTTTTTTCACTTATGCATTTTAATCAAATGTTGAATAAACTTGGTGTCAACATTAAATGTTTTGTTACAGTGTTTGCATTCGAAATTCCTGTAATGAACTTTTTTGTGAAATAAAAAATCGATATCAGAGTAAAATATAACACCACAATGTTTACATTTATATTCCGTTTGACGATGACTTTTTTATGTTTAGTTAAAGCAGACTTTGATGGAAACGAGTTAGAACATTTTTCACAAACATGAAACTTCTTATGAGACCTCTTGTGAATTTTTAACAAATATTTTTTAGAGAGTTCTAATGAACATTCATCGTATTTATGTGTCTTATGAAATCTCTTGTGAATTCTTAACGAATACTTTCTATAAAATTCTATTGGACATTGATCACATTTATATAAAGTGGGTGTCTTGGTATGAGTAACACTATGTCGTTTTAAATCAGTACTTTGAATGAAAGTTTCACATTTAAAGGGCTTTTTATCCAAGTGGGATCTTTGATGTCTGGTTAACGCAATCTTTCTAGAGAAGCATTTTTGACATTGATTACAAGAAAAGGATGGTGATCTTTCACTATTCGAAACTTGCACCTCTTGACTGGGTAAATCCGATTCCATATTCATGAAGTAAGAAATTTCTTGTACTGCACTCACTTAAAGAACAGCGGTTAATATCTTCATATGATAAAAAAAAACAATAAACAGTGTGAAAAATTACTACTGATTCACAAAAATCTGTTAAATTCTAGGTGGCGCTACTGTTTTTAAAAAAATAATAGGATTGGTTTATAAAGTGATCTGATAATATGATGGTATTTGATAGGTAAGGCTCGATGTTATCCCATGTTTATCATGCTGTTGTAAGTTTTTACTAATTGACTTTTTACTAATTGCAATTAACCGTTTATTAGAACTGTACATCGAAAAATAATTAATAATGAAGTAGTTTATATATTTTGAATGGTGTAAAAATCAATGTGTATGAATAATCAAGGTTTAGGAAAAGTAAAGTTAAAAATGTAAAATTAATACTTTTCAATATTACTGTTAAAAAATATTTTCATTGTTGCTCTAACATTAATGTAAATTGAATAAAACAGGGAACCTCTAAAAAAAAACATATGTAATGGTTTAATGAAATTAAATTGTCGTTTTAAAAAGTTTAGTTAACTGTGTCATCAAACAAAGTTCTCTTTCTTGTCATTTGTAAATAAGTGAAATCTAATCTCAGTTGATATTTTTCATGTATCAGCTAGTTCCTGATAAAATTGTTTCGTTATCGCATGTTTGTGCAAGACAGTGAATACGTGTTGATAACATACTATTTTAAGTTAGCGATGATTCGATTGTAATATTAGACATTCAGAGTGATTACAGAAGGTTAACTTCCTATTTAATCTTGAAATAATTTTATGTAATAATAATATTCAAAAAAAAAAGTTCAAATTATTATTCAAATTTCTAGTCTAATAAAAACTTATTCAATCCTGTTCAACGACCGTAAATGCAACGGATATTAAATCAAAGTATGAAGGAAGGGGTGAATTCCCACTGCTAAAGTATGATGTTACCGACCTTTAAACAATTTTTCGACTTAAAACCAGAACTTCTTGGCTTGATTAGATTCATCCACAACAAATTATCAAGTCAAGAAATTCTTTTACAGGTTCGAATCCCACTAAAGCCTTTTGGAAAACTCAATTTTTAAAAAAATTTTAATTTCCAACGAAAGAAGAAGAAGACCGGTTCTGCGGCCACAGGCGGGATGGGCAATGAGCAGTTGGGGTTAATATTTAATTGACTAGACTCACCTTCCTCCTGATCGTAATACACAATTATGTCACAGGCGTGATGAGCAATGCTTAATTCAATGCTTAATCAGACTCAATTTTTTAAAATTATTAATTTCCAACGAAAATTCGATCCAACAAAGAGCAGCTTCCAAATAAAAATCTTCCGGGGGGGGGTGAAGTTTGGAAAATGAGGAGGTTACCCCTTTGCTATAGTATGATATTATAAGCTTCAGATCCGAAATAAAAAAAATTAAGCCCCTTAAAAATTAAGCCCCTCTAAAAATTAAGCCCTCCCCCTTCCTAAAATCTCATCTTACTATAACATATTTTACGATATGTTCAAATTTCCTTCCTACTCTAAGTTGATTCCAATCTTTAAGAAGAAATATACATTTAAGCCTTTCAGAAAAATAAGCCCCCTAAAAATTAAGCCCTCCCCCCTTTCCTAAAAATCACATCAAACTGTAACAGTGTCAAAACATCCTTCACCCATTTTCAAATATCTTTCCTACTCTAAGTTGATTTCAATCTCTACTTTAATTTAAACTCCCAAAAAAATTTAAGCCCCCCTCAATTTTAAGCCCCTCCTAAAAAATAAGCCCTCCCCTCTCTCTCTCTAAAAATCCCATCATACTGTAACAGACTCAAACCATCCACCCCTCTGCTACAGTATGATCTAAGAAGTTTCAAACCCTAAAAATTTAAGCCCCTCAATTTTAAGCCCTCCCCATCGTCCTACTATAGTATGATAACTCTCCATCAGATAAGCTTCTCTTTCAGGTGGTGGTGGAGGACCTCCTCCTCTCTCTGTGAGGTGGTGAGCCTCTTCCTCCTCTCCTCCTCCCGCCACCCGCCACCTCGTCAATCGAACTGTCCTTCTTACACTACTTACAGTCAAAAAATATTTGCACACTAGCAATAAAAATAGAACTAGAGGAATTATTTATAAGATGAAAACAGTGCTAATATTCAATATGCATGCCCTTTGATTCAATTACAGCTTGTAATCGTCTTGGCATTGATTTTATTAATTTCTGGCATGTTTCACTGCTGATTTGTAGCCATTCTTCCCTAAGAGCTTACTTAAGTTCTGATTTGTTAGAAATTTTCTTTTTCCTTATTTTCACATCCATAATATGCCATAAATTTTCAATCAGATTGAGATCTGGTGATTGTGGTAGCGTTTTCAATTGATTTTTTACATTATAAAGCAACTATAACTTCGTAATATATGCAGTGTTTTTCAGATCGTTATCCGGTTGGAAATAATATGAATTAGGAATTCCTAATTTCAGAGCACAATTAGATAAATGATCTCGCAATATATTAATATATTGTTTAGCATTCATATCGCCTTCAATAAAGGTCATTTCGCCAACTCCATTAAAAGACATGCATCCCCAAATCATTACATGACCACCGCCATGTTTTACAGTTGGTTTCGTTTTTGCAAATTCAAGTCTTTTCACCCTATTTGTTTCACTAATAAATGTTTTTTTTCGAAGGGCTCTTCCTCGAATATTTGCATCATGAAAAATATTTCTAATTGATTGTGGTGTAACTAATGTTCCCGACCTTAATGCGATATCAACAGCCAATTCTCGAGCACTTAGAAAAGGGTTTTTTGAAGATTTTTTTAGGATGGCTCTCCTTTCCCTGATATGTAGCTTTCTTGGACGCCAAGTTCGCGGTTTATTTATTGTCGAACCAGTTTCTTTTTTCTTCTTAATTACATAACGAAAACTAGAAAAGTTTAGATTTAATTTTATTACCTATTCCTCGGTAACTTAATCCAGAATTGTTTAGAAATATAATCTTCTCACGGGTAGCAACAGACAGTTCACACGTTTTCGGTGCCATTAGAACAAAACATCCCCAGAATCCCTGCTTCAGTTAACATATTACGTGACTTTAAAGTGTGAGGCTAATGTACTGCGGGACCGATATGTTAAACATTTGTATAATGTTCACATTTAATGCCTTTTTTAACAGTCAATGCTTCGTGTGCAAATACTTTTTAGGTATGAGAAGAACATATTAATATATTTATTAAAAGGTACAGTATTACTGTTTAAGGAAAATGGGTAGTTATTTTTATTTTTTTCTTATTTAAATAAATGAATAATTTAAAGAATAGTATCAAATTTGCTTTTTATGGTTACTTATGCAAAAAATTGTCTGTGCGCAAATACTTTTTTTGCTCACTGTGCGTGAAAAAGAGCTCTTGATTATTTTCAAATAATTTGTTCTTAAATTGCGGTGTGGATCAAATTTTTGAACATTTTTGGAGCAAATATACCTTGCCCCTGAAAAAGTAAAAAAAACAGAGTTTTACTTAATCTTCCTACCCTGAATGGGTCTAATTGACCTATAAATATAATTTGTTTTATACGATTCGAACCAGAACTTTTTTCATAAAGAAAGTTAAATAACAGATTCATAGAAATAAGTCAATTAAATATATTAAAATGTTTTAAATAACAATTCTGGTGTGAAATAATTTTATCAAGATTGAGTAAAATTTGAACAGGATAGGAAGGTTAAATTAAAACAGAAATGAATCTACCATGCACTAGCCGAACATTACGTAATATCTTGCAAAAGAATACCAATGTTAGACATGCTAAACTACTATAACGTTTACCATATCCACAGGGCTGCTGCCACAGGCAAATAGTTTTATATTCTGTTAGTACCAGTGTTTTTCTAATATTAAGTTCGGAATATACAGGGTGTTTCTAAATTCATGGTACAAACTTTAAGGGGTGATAGTATACATCAAGACAAACAATATTAAATGGGATACTAAGGGTCCCAAACGTCTTCCGAAGGCGATAGGCGCCATTAAAGTTTAGGGTCCAAAAATTAAAATGATTATAAAAAACAGAAAAATTAGTCGATTCGTTTGCGGTTTTCACTAAAACTATTCTTTATGTCAGTATTGTCTTGAAAATAAATTATAAAGATAAATTTCCAAAAATTCCGATAGAGGGCGCTTTAGACTTTGGAGTAACGAACAATTATTTTTTACCGCTATTTTTTGCATCTCATTAAATGTTTTTGTAAGCTTAGACTCGAACTTAAATTTTGATCTCAAAATCTAAAAGTTGGGAGTAATTAAGTAGCACAAATTGAACTGTGATCAGAGGGTTCAAATTTCAAATGATTATAAAAAACGGAAGAATTGGTCAATTGATTTAAGATTTTCACTAAAATTATTCTTTATGTCAGCATTGTCTTGAAAATAAATTATAAAGTTAAAATTCAAAAAATGTCGATAGAGGGCGCTTTAGACTTTGGATTAACGTACAACTATTTTTTACCATTATTTTTTGCCTCTCATAAAATTTTTTAGAAGCTTAGACATAAACTTAAATTTTTGGATGAAAATCTGAACCGTTGGGAGTGGTTAAGTAGCGCAAACTGAACTGTGTTCAATGGGGGTGGGGAGGTTCAAATTTCAAATGATTATAAAAACCGGAAAAATTGGTCGGTTCGTTAGCGGTTTTCGCTAAAACTATTCTTTATGTCAATATATCCTTGAAAATAAATTTTAAAGATAAATTTCAAAATATTCCGTTAGAGGGCGCCTGTTATTCTAAAGTTTAAGGCGCCCTTTATCGGCATTTTTTGAATTTTATCTTTATAATTTATTTTCAAGATAATACTGACATAAAGAATAATTTTAGTGAAAATCGCAAATCAATTGACCAATTTTTCCGGGTTTTATAATCATTTGAAATTTGAACCTCCACCCACAATTCAGTTTGCGCTACTTAACCACTCCCAACGATTCAGATTTTCATCTCAAAATTTAATTTATGTCTAAGCTTCTAAAAAAATCTTATGAGATGCAAAAAATAACGGTAAAAAATAATTGTACGCTACTCCAAAGTCTAAAGCGCCCTCTATCGGCATTTTTTAAATTTTATCTTTATAATTTATTTTCAAAATAATACTGATATAAAGAATAATTTTAGTGAAAATCGCAAAGCAAATGACCAATTTTTTCGTTTTTTATAATCATTTGAAATTTGAACCTCCACCCACAGTTCAGTTTGCTCTACTTAACCACTCCCAACAGTTTAGATTTTGAGCTCAAAATTTAAGTTCATGTCTAAGCTTCTCAAAAAATTTAATGAGATGCAAAAAATAACGGTAAAAAATAGTTGTTTGTTACTCCAAAGTCTAAAGCGCTTTCTATCGGCATTTTTTGAAATTTATCTTTGTAATTTATTTTCAAGACAATACGGACATAAAGAATAGTTTTTGTGGAAACCGCGAACGAATCGACCAATTTTTCTGTTTTTTATGATCATTTGAATTTTTGGACCCTAAACTTTAATGGCGCCTACCTCCTTCGGAAGACGTTTGGGACCCATAGTATCGTATTTAATAATGTTTGTCTTGATGTGTACTATCACCCCTTAAAGTTTGTACCATGAATTTAGAAACACCCTGTATTTCTCTTGCAAATGTTGATAAAGGGTCTGTTAAGATTTTCTGTTGTTAGAAAGTGCTGCCAAATAGAATTAAAAAATAGTCGCCTGCTTACAAAACTACATGATTGCGTGGACAAGTTTTGCATCCCATGGAACAACACCAATCGTGCTTATTCGAAGTCGAATGAATTCAGAATTTTATGTGGATATGTTAATTGAAAAATTATTGCCCTTTATCGCAGGTGGTGATTATTTGATTTGACAAGACAATACAATGTAATATGTGTCGCGTGCATCATATTCATGGTTCGAAGCCAATTCTGTCCAATTTTTGAAACGGCTGTCAAAAAAAAAAAAAAACCTTTGATTTAAACATTACTAAGAAATTATGGAGCATTTTTGCTAGAGAAGTATATGCCACACAATATACAAATATAGACGATTTGACATCATTCATATAATTAGCGTTGAAAATCATTTCTAAACAAATTTTAACTGGACTTCTTCGAGTCCAGGTGCCTGCACGTTTAATAAGAATCATTGAAAAAAAAGTGACTTTCTAGACTAATTTATTTCCAGAAATATTTCATTATATCCTTATGATTCTTTCCATTTTTACATCATATATTTCTATTAATCTATGATTTATAAATCTTATTGTAATATAATTTCGTATTAATATTTACCAAATGTTTGCTAATTAGGAGTAGTGGAGTAGCTGATTATGTTTAATTTTGTTTCCAATTAATGATAACTTTAATACATATTACTCATTTTTCAAATTGTTCTTATCATTTTTTTCATGGCTGTATTGCTTGGTATTTTGTTTAAAATACATACTTTATTGCTAAATTAGATTCAGATTAAACATTTAAAAATTCAGTATAATATAGTCACTTTGATGATATTAAATTGTCCTAATTTTTAAGGATAATTGTGTTAAAGTTCAATAGAAAAATGAATGTTAGCACAGTAAGGATTATTAACTCTAATTTAGCTATCATTTCTTGCTGCGCATTGTCAAAGAGGCTTCTCTTATATGATAAGCTCTTTTATCACAAATTAAATGATTGCCGCATTTAAACTGTGGAAAATGAATAAAAAAATGTATCAAAAATAAAAATAAAAAAATAAAAAATAAAAATTGCGAATTAAGAAAAAGAAACATTAATCAATTTAAGTATATTTAACGCTTTCCGGCACGGGCAAATTCTGTTAGTAAAATGAGAAATTGTCGACTGTCACCGGTATTTACAAACTACTATTTTAGAAATTAAGAATCCCCTAATTTAAGCTTTCACTGTAAAAGCAAAATTTTATTAAAATATTATTGGTATCGTTTGCAAGTTTGGAATTAAAATTAGGTATCCGGGACTGGGCACAGTGTACCGGAAAGGGTTAAGTGAATGACATTTTAACCCCTTCTTGACGGAAGCCTTTTACGATTTTAATGTTTCTTAACGGTTAACCCTCTGAGTGTCTTGCAAATGGGTAAAATTGTAAAGTTGTTTTCTCTGCATTTTGTTTTAATGCTCAAAAATATGATTATTTCAACATTATAAATAAAAAATTTAATTACAAACATGAATATAACCCTTGATATTAATCATTCTAAAATGTATTGAAAATTGATTAAATCTTTAGAATTATATCATCTTAAATATTGCTTATATTGCGATGAAACATGGGGCTTAGTAAACGGAATATAGCGTTCCAAATACTTACAAGGGCACCACCAAACATGGTGCTCACAGATTTTTTAATGATTTCTAAGTATGTTGTAGGGGTTATACCACTAATTATTCAGCTGAAAGGATTCTTTCAAATGGGCCTTGGTTTTTGAAAAATTGGGGGGTCAAAGTTTAGCGTTTATTTCAAATACCTGTTAGTATTGCCTTTGGTCAGCAGCTCCGTGACTCCGAGGTAAAGTGCTGGACTCCAGACTCGGAGGTGGCGGGTTCAAATCCAAGTTGGACCGCCTTTTTTTTTTTTTTTTTTTTTTTTTTAAATCTTTACATACTTTTTACATGTTACATATTTTAAGCTGAATTTGGAATTCTACAGCTTTGAACTTATTAACATTTTCTTATGTGGATTGTTTATTTTTTTTACTTTTATTTTTCTTACTTAAAAAAGTATGGTTCAAATGATAAACTAATTGCACTTCAAAATTTATAAAATAAATAAAAAATGCTTATATAATTAGAATTTTCAAAAAGCATAAAAAATTTTGAATATTTTAAAATCCCTTTTACTTTAAATATTAATAATTTTGCTCAATTACATTTTTCAGATTTTCAAATGAATATTACACAATACTGTGCATGGATTTTTAGACAATCTATTATTACATTTAATATACTTACATATATATATATTTATGTTACTGATATATGCAGTGTAAAAAGATTAAATTTAACACATAACGCATCTTTATACACACTTTTATTTGGAAAAAATTATAATTATAACCTGAAAACTGATTACATGAGTATATTTATCGCATGTATAATACAGAACTAATATAAAAAAAAATAAATCACCATATCAAATACAAAAAAAGGCCTTAGCACTTTTAAAAAATGAAAGTGAAGAAATTATGCACACAGAAAAAAACCGTTTAGAATCATCATTTGCGTAGGGAATTGCGCTGAATGTATTAACAAAATTTACAGTATCGCGTGATATATTTGTCGTGTGAATAAAAATAAGTAATTAAATTATTCACAATTTAACAGAATCTTACTTGATATTTAAGAGCAAATATTTATTTTTTGATCAACTTTTATATAAACCTTTTCCTTAAAAACTTAACGTTTATGATTTTTTTTAATTAATAGTTTTTTCAAAACTTATTAATCTAAACGCAAATTTGAACTAATTCGTGACTGAAATCTCATCTTTTTAAAACTCGTATAAATTTACATAACCTATATTCCTTAACTAGTTCTGCAAAAGAAACTAAATGACAACAACAAAAAGAATTTCTATTTTTGCGTGATTTTACCAAGAAAATAAAAGCAGACGAATAAAATAAATACATATATATTTTTTTATCTATCGTAAATATTATTTCATTAGCAAACGATTTTCCCAATTTAGTTGATTTTTTATGAATAGTGCTTTAATTTGTTAAAATAAAAAATATGTGTATTATTTTAAATATAATCCGTCATTTCTTATTTGTGCAAACGATAAATGATATTGAGGATGAACTTTAGAAATAAATGTATTTAAAGATCAGTAAAAATTTGGAAAATATTTTAACACTACTGCAATAATATTTTGTTAGACTTTCGAAGGTATGCATTATTTGAATTAACTAATCATATAAATGTCTCAGAAATTGCACCTGAAAATTATTTTGTATAATTTATACAAAAAAAGGATAAATTTTCATTTAAAAAATTCCAGAAAAAAGGTGATAGGAAAGAGAAAAATTATTATTTCAGAATTGTGCTTAATAAAAAAAGAAATTACATAATAATTAACCAAAAAAAAAAAAAAAAAAGATTCAAGGCATAAATTAGTTATGCCGTTTTGTCAATAAAAATATTAGTTTAAAAATTGCAGATAAAAATAAATTTCCATGAAATAAATTCGGAAATATAAATTTACTTTATTAAAAAAATATCAAAAAGTTCAAAGCTGTAGTAGAATTTCCAATACTGCTTAAAATATGTAACGTGTAAAAAGTATGTAAAGATAAAAATAATATGTAATTGTGTAATATTCATTTGAAAATCTGAAAAAAGTAATTGAGCAAAATTATTAATATTTAAAGTAAAAGGGATTTTAAAATATTCAAAATTTTTTATGCTTTTTGAAAATTCTAATTATATAAGCATTTTTTATTTATTTAATAAATTTTGAAGTGCAATTAGTTTATCATTTGAACCATATTTTTTTAAGTAAGAAAAATAAAAGTAAAAAAAAAATAAACAATCCACATAAGAAAATGTTAATAAGTTCAAAGCTGTAGAATTCCAAATTCAGCTTAAAATATGTAACATGTAAAAAGTATGTAAAGATTTAAAAAAAAAAAAAGGAGGTCCAACTTGGAGTTGAACCCGCCACCTCCGAGTCTGGAGTCCAGCACTTTACCTCGGAGCCACGGAGCTGCTGACCAAAGGCAATACTAACAGGTATTTGAAATAAACGCTAAACTTTGACCCCCCAATTTTTCAAAAACCAAGGCCCATTTGAAAGAATCCTTTCAGCTGAATAATTAGTGGTATAACCCCTACAACATACTTAGAAATCATTAAAATCTGTGAGCACCATGTTTGGTGGTGCCCTTGTTAGTGTTAAAACCAGAAATTTGTGCTTTACTAAATCGAGAAAATGCTCCGATTAAATAAGGCAAATTTTACAATAAAATTTTACTGGTGGGGATAAACAAGGATTCTTAAACTTTTATAGACACATTTTTCGATTTTTTTTTTTTTTTTTTTTTTTTTTTTTTTGTGTGTGCGCTCGTTTCGAAGGGGTTAAAAACTTGGCTCAACATTTCACTAAAGTATGCTGCCGAAAAGTTACCTCTCTAAGATGATGAAAAATCGTTCCAAAATTTGGCGTTCTGGTTACACCTACAATTTGTGTAGGTTAAACCACAGCTACCAACTGTTATGTTTCATTCTTACTGATATTTTTGAAACGAAAAATTACCTTAATTAATATTAAATTTTTGGCAATTAAGTTACACAAATTCTTCTTTTAAATAATAGCAATATGAAAAAAGCGTGAAAATTAGCATAACTGTGGGCTTGAAAACGTTAAGCCGAAAACTAGAAAATTGTTGAAACGAAAACTGGTAAAGTTTCGAAAAATAAACTGATAAAATACTGAATCGTAAACTGGCTTATGTTATTATTTATAAACAATGGTTAGGGCTGGGGTATCTTTTTGAAAATTAATACGACACTGACACCCAAACCATTGCCCCCAGAATACTTGGCCTGTGTGATGACACAGAAATGGCGATTTCCGAAAGCGGAATTTTTTGTACGTTGGGAACAGCCCTCTAAATGTTGGTACCATTTTTTTTAAAAAAAATCTTTGATTTGCTTAACCCTTTCCGGCACACTGTGCACGGTCTGGGATACCTAATTTTAATTCCAAACTTGCAAACGGCACCAAAAATATTTTAGTAAAATTTTGCTTTTACAATAAAATCTTAAATTAAGGAATTCAAAATATCTAAAGAATTCGTTTGTGAATTCCGGTGTCATTCGATAATTTCTCATTTTACTAGAAAATTTGCCTGTGCCGGAAAGGGTTAATCTCGGAATGGAGCTACGGTTCAGATTTCTCCCTCCGCCCTTCCCCTTAAGATGAGAAAAATAAAACGGAAAAACTGATAAACATTATTCGTATGAAAATGCAAGGAAGTTTACACAAGCTGAAAAAAATACGCCTTCTGCATGTGCCATTTTTATGTCAGTGCTCTGACCTAGCATTAGTCCTTTGAGGGGCAAAGCACTTGTATTTTGAAATGACTGATTGACACCAGAATTTAAAAATAAATTTATTTAAAATATACAAAAGCATTTTTTCACGAACTTGATATAATTAAAATTTTCATTTCAAAATTCTGGTGTCAATGTGGCATTTCGCAATTAAAATTAAGTGGGATAAATTTTATCCCACAGACCTTCGTATATCGACCACCATACATCAGATTCAATCTAGACTCCTTTTGACTTGTAGCCTGAAATACCACTAGGCAAACAAGCTCATCTAATCATGGCGTAAACACCATATTTAGTGAGAATAGAAGTATTTGTTTTGACTGGTTCTTTTATATTGCCTTAAAACGGTCAAAAGTCTAACCATTGCAGAAGTTTCACCAAAAGTGTTTTGAGAAATCAAGTGAACCATATTTTGGCCTTTCAACTTATTTTTTGCACCATAGAAAATACACTGCAGTGAAACATTGAACAGAAATTTTTTACAGTGCATTTCTACCATGAACTGTTTTCACAATTTTCTACTTTAATGCTTCAGAGAACGAAGGAAAGTACTTGCATTTTTATAATCTTCATTAACTGAAACTGCGCATATCTTTTATTTGATTTGATTGAAGTATGTCAAAAATAATGTAGATAGTCGAAAAAATTGATGTTTACAAAGAATTACAAATTGTCAAAACATATTAGTTATAAAAAAGACAAATGTTTAGTTATTAGGTACAATAGTTTTAGACAGAACATACTCAGAATTGTTTTAATGTCCAACTTTCTGGTTGTTTGCTTATTACTAATAGGGCAGCCAAGGGCGACTGTTTTTTAATTCTGTTTCGCGACACTTTTTCAAAACAAAAATATTTTACAGACGCTTTGAGGATATTTGAGAAAGAAATATACTACAAAGTATATTTTATAAAAATAATGGGGGGAACAGAATATAAAAATAGCCACTTGTATCAGTTTTGAACTAACTCCGCATAGTAATAGTTTATTATTCTTCTTCAATTACATAAGGAAAAAATAACTATTCAGAAACAATGATAACAAGTAACCCGCTGTTTGGTCACAATTAGTTTAGCGTAAATACAAGCATACAAAAAATTTCAATATTTTTTTTTACTTGCTCACGTCAATGTACAGTGATCCCTGTAAATTGCACCGAATTTGTAAAACAATTATACAGGGTGTCCCCTCTCAACGGTGGCCAATGGCTAATTTCTAAACCGTTGGTCATAGACATATAGTTCCAATTGCAAAAATGCTTTAAAAAAGGTAAAGAATTATTTTTTAAACGATTTAGGTCAAAAAAATGTTTTACTAAAAAATTACGAAAATTAAATTTTTATACGGTCCCCCGGTCCTATGAGTGATATTTAGATAATTTTTACCACTACTCTAACAAGTAAGACAAAAAAAGTCCCATTCCTCTGCGATCAAAATTGACCGAGTTATAGCTGTTCAAAGTTGAAGTATATTTTTTGCTGCAAAATAGGGGTCAGTCACAAATTTACTGGAAATAAAAATAAACATCAGATAGAAAATTTAACTTTAAACATTGAGAGTAAAAATTTTTTTTACAATGTTGTTTCTGAATTTTTGTTGACATTTACATATAAAGTAAAATATGCAATTTGTGCTAAAAATATAAGTAAAAAAATAACAGAAATTTTGTTAAATTAAACTATAAAAAGCAACAGTCACAAAACGTTACAAAATGATACATATTTAAAGCTCTATTAGATTACTCAACCTAATAGAATTTGATGTAGTCCTATAAAATAAATAAATGGAATGCACCTAAAATCGTATTAATATTACATTGTCATCAGGTTTAAATAAGTATGGGAATTGAACCTCAATCAGATATTTGGAAGTGAGTTAAAATTTGAATATAAGTTTTGAACTAGGAAAATTTACATACGAAAACTATGAATAAAATAAAAGCTTATCAAAATAACACACCTTTTTAAAATAAAATCACGAAAAGAATCAGCTTCATTTGCTTACAAAATAAAACATGCGTAAAAATACAACTGAGGATATGAATTTCAAAACTCGACTTATCGCTTTTTGATTTCTCTATCAGTCTATACAAACCTCCACTATTGTAACAATGCAATCTCAAAATTTATAATGAAAACCAATAGATGCATTTTAAGTTTTTTCGCTATTTCCCAAAATTTGATTTTTTCGATAAAGAGAATTTTGAAATTCATGTCTTCAGTTATTTTAATAACCAATCTAGAAGTTAATTAATTATAATTAACACTACCGTAAAACTTATACGGTGACAACGCCTTCAGTTAAATCGCTCATTTAAAACATACGTAAATGTCGAACTATACGAACTATATGTCTGAGACAAATAGTTTAGGAAGTAGCCTTTGAACAGCGTTGGAAATCGACTCCCTTTATAATACTTTAAGTACTTAGTGTACGTTCCCTTAAAGCTCAGTCGAACTCATCCGTTTTCAGCTATAGAAAAGTGGTTTAAGTCATGAAATTTAAAGTTTCATAACTCGGTCAATTTTAATGTTACATGAATGGGACCTTTTCTGTATTACTTGCTAGAGTGTTGAAAAAATTTTACTAAATATCATTTATAGGACCGGGGGACCGTATAAAAATTTAATTTTCGTAATTTTCTAGTAAAACATTTTTTTGACCAAAATCGTTTAAAAAACAATTCTTTGCCTTTTTTAAAGCATTTTTGCAATTGGAACTATATGTTTATGACCAACGGTTTAGAAATTAGCCATTGTCCACCGTTGAGAGGGGACACCCTGTATTGTCAGTTTTATTACCATGAATGTTAAACATGGATATGTTCAACAGTGATTATTTAGTTTCAAAGATGGAAAAGTAAGCATCAATCTTTACTTTATCACTACATCGCAGAGTGGAAGAAAAAAATATTTGTTAGTGTTTGCATACCATTTAAATGTTTAACCGTTTGTCCCATTCAACGAGGTATTTGTGTCACTGAAGTTGTGGGGGACTCTTCGGGCCCGTTAGCTAGGAAAATAGTCATGCCACAAGATTTTACAAAAAGAACAATTTATCTAAAACAATAAAAATGTATGGCAGTAGAGCGGGCAATTTTAACCTAACGATGATAAAAAATAAACTTGGAACACTGAAACTGGAAGAGAAATGCTAAGCCCTACAAATTTAATAAATTCAAGTACTAGCTTAAAATGAGATAGCCAGGTTGATCGTTTGCCGGATTCAGGGGTCGGAGCATATAGGAAAATTTTAATATTTCACCAATAACTTTGACCAATTATGATATAGTCCTATTGCATATTAATTAAAAAATGTTTCTTGAATATTATTGATAAAATATACTGGTATTAACAATAAAATTTGTCCTATATGCTCCGACCCCAGTCGGATTTCTTCATATCACTATTGAAATATCACTAGAATCCCCCTAGTTTACTTCAGGATTCTACAGTATCACAATACAGAGAGAGCCCCGTGAATTCCAACAGGGTTCGAACACTTCAAGCACGCTTTACCAGAATTTTCGTAAAGTAACATTTGGCATATTTAATTGAAATAAAATTGCTTTTTTAGATATAATGACCAGTACTTTATAAAATTTCTGGTATTAATACACCTAAAATCCATGAAATCTTCTGATGCGTACGAACCCTATCCAATTTTCTTTTATTCGGAATATTGAGTATAACACCTTATCTCATTGTCAGAGCTCTCATCTGAAAAATCTAAAATTTTCTCAAAATGGCTCACATAGAACTATTAATAATTATAAAGCATTCAAATAAAAAAAAAATATATATAATTACTGCAACTTTTCCACCTGAAATAAAACACGGAACTTCAAATGAATTATCCGAACTCTAAGAATGTTAAAGAAACATCTCCAGTCGGTAGTTAGTTGGTTTAGACCCCACTCCCTCTCCTAAGAAACAGATCTTATGTGTAGCACCACGAACAATTCGGCTTTTCTAACTTTGTCCAACTTTATTTTCAAAGAAAAGATGTTGTAGGTGTAAATTAGCAAATGTACAGATCGGTCATATTGGTCGTAAAAATAATCTTTACATTTTACTAATATAGATATATTCCAAAGAAAATCTAAAGTATGGTTTCAAAATTTCATCGTTTTAAAATTTATTAATATTATTTAACTAATAACTAACTCGTATATTACGAACACGAACTTAACGAGAACCCGCTTTTAACGACCAAAAATATGTCGATAAAATATAAAAATGATTATCAAAAATTCAGTTGTAACGAGGGAAATTCGGATATAGCGAGGAAGAATTTCGCAAAGTTACGAAAATATTTTTTTTTATCTTTCTTTTAAAAAAATGTGTTAATAAATGCATTTTATAGAATTGGATGAAACTTGTTGAAGAAATAACCACCTAAGCAAGTATTCATTACAGTGTGTTAACTTCTTTTCGACAATGAAGTCAAGCATTGCACTAGCATTATCTTTATGAGTTTATTAACTCTTTAACGGACAAAGCATTTGCTAAGACGTTGAAATAAATGATTCACACCGGCAATTGTGAACGAATATATTTATAAATAAAAAAAGTGATTTTCCACATACGGAATAAGAAGATTTTTTTAAAATTAAAATTCCGGTGTTGTTGTTGCATATCGGAATTAAAATTTTGTGGTTTCGTGGCGAAACCAATGAACGTTAACACTAGAACGCCCGGGAATTTTACTGAAGTTTCATAATAATATTTCACACCAGAATTGTTATTCAGAATTATTTAATTGATTTATTTAAAGTAAATCTGAATGTTTGAAATTTAACGTATTTCAAGAAAAAATTTCTGGCTCGAATTGAAATTTAATTACATGGTTGGAGTCGAATCGACTCCTTTCGGGCGTTCTAGTGTTAAACGGTTTAACAAATTAGTAGGAGAAATAAATTATGTAAATGTTGCAAAATTAAGAATATGTCGAAAAAAGAAAAAAACATTAAATTCCCATAAAGAAAGAAAAAAGTAATAATCCGTTTAAATCAATAAATAAATGCTAGGTATGTTTTCTTTAGGTGTCATAATTTTTTGAAATGACTTCTTATTTATAAATTCAACATTAAAAAAAAATGATAATAAATTGAATGTTAACCTGTCACTGTCACTGGTAATATAATATAACTTAATATACTTTTTATTACAGAAATGTAAAACTTTTTATATTTCATTAAATGACATTTTAAATTTGATTAATGTGAGAGCTCTATTATAATGAGGAAGTACAATGTTCCTTTCGTTCCCGTCGTACCATGCTGGATTGTAATATAATTTAATTCATTTCATAAGCAAAATATTTCAGTTGCTGAAATGTTGAAATTATTGAATGACACCAGGTTTTACGATAAAATTTGTTTCATAATAAGTAAAAGATAAATGTAATAATAATAATAATAATAATAATAATAATAATAATAATAATAATAATAATAATAATAATAATAATAATTATTATTATTATTATTATTATTATTATTATTAATTAATAATTATAAATGTAAACTGTGTTTAAACTTATGTTGCCATTGTTGGATTGGCAATTTAAATTAAGTGGGACATATATATATACGAGGGCAATTTGGAAAGTAACCTCCGTTTATGAATTAAAAAAAAAACTAATGAAAGGAAACATGTTTTATTACTAATGTATGAAAGACACGTTCTTCAGCTACTTCTCAACATAATTGCCGTATTAATTAAAACAATTATCCTAACGGTAAATGAGCTTTGAAATTCCATCGTCACAGACTTCTGCCGCCGGCTTATTCAACTGCGACTATTTTTAAATTCAACTCGCACCACTCTTTCAATCCAAAGAATTTTAACATATTTTTCTATATAATTTGCTGATAAATGTACTACCAAAAATGTTTTAAAAATAGTGGGTCAAGTAAAATATTACGAGAGCAATTCAGAATTTGTCAATATGAATAAAAGAATATGTTAAAATTCTTTGGATTAAAAGAGTGGTGCGAGTTGAATTAAAAAATAATCGTAGTTGAATAGGCCGGCGGCAGAAGTCTGCGATGATGGAATTTCAAAGCTGATTTACCGTTATGATAATTGTTTTAATTAATATGGCAATTATGTTGAGAAGTAGCTGAAGAACGTGTCTTTCATTAATAAAACATGTTTCCTTTCATTAGTTTTTTTAAAATTCATAAACGGAGGTTACTTTCCGAATTGCCCTCGTATATCCCAACGCCCACGAAAGAGTTAAGATGGGTTATAGAGACGTTACTTTATCAAATTCTAAGAGCATTATTTGCTTTAAAATTATTATTATTATTATTATTATTATTATTATTATTATTATTATTATTATTATTATTATTATTATTATTATTATTGTTATTATTATTATTAAATGGGTAACTTCTTTTCCAATTATAATTGTTTAGCTTGCTTGATGGTAAAAAACATGAGGTGGAATGTGGAAAGCAAAAGGTGGAAAGCAAAAATTATTGTACGAAAATGTGATATTCTGCGAGCGCCAGGTTGGACAGTCCCGCTCTAAAAAAAAGAGCAATTCCGACAATACTTTCAAGCATAATTAATAATTGTCATCTTTTATTATTAGGTGGAACATTTTTGAGACAAAAACAAATCTGCAGATCTGCTTCCAGGGTTTGAAATTCAATTTTCCGTAGGAGGGGAGTCTCCCTCCCAACATTTACAAATGGAGGGGAGTTTAGTTGTTAGGGAAGGAGAAAAAAATCTTTAAAAACCTATTGTTATTTTATGTGCTATTTAAAGAATTACACGAATACAGACATGACAACATACCACTGACGCAATTTTTATCAACTCAGAGTTATTATGCAAAATTTGTTTTTTATTTAAAAAAGAAAATAAGTGAAACTTCTATATGATCTAATTTAGTCTTTACAGGGGATAAATTTCTTCCCTGTGCTAATTACTTTTGTTAAAGGTCTAGGTGATTCTGTTTTCGGTTCAGGTTGAATTCGATTTTAAGTTGAGTGTAAATTCCTGCAAGTAGAGTTCGGGTAAATCTAATTTTTCAAAAGTTAGTTCAGCTAGGACTCGAAAATTCAAAAAATGTTCAGGTTCTCATATGAAAAATATAGGTTCCCAATAAAATTTATGTGCGAGTATTTTGACGAAATTTGCCGTTTTTTCGTGATCTTTTGACATAATCTGCCTTTTTATTGCGATGTTTTAACGAAACCTGCCGATTTATCGCGAAATTTTAACAAAACCTGCTGTTTTTCATTATTTTTTTAACGACATCTGTCGTTTTTTCGCGATTTTTTAATGAAATCTGCCATTTTTTCGCGATCTTATGTTGAGGTCTGTTGTTTTCTCGGTATTTTTGACGAAATTTGCCGTTTTTTCGTGATTTTTTAAAACAAAATTTGCCGTTTTTTCGCGATTTTTTAATGAAAATTTGCCGTTATTTTCGATTTTTTGGTGAAATTCGGGTTTTTCCGTAATATTTTCACGAAATTACGCATCTCACGGACCATTCAAGAGCTATATTTTTGCGTAATTTACGAGATATAACGCCTGCGCGGCATCGTTGGCGACCATGACGATTTTTTAAGTCCCCAGCCGGGAACCTGAGTGAAACATTATACGTTCCCAGAAATGATTTCTGGGTTACCCGGGATCCCGGATCGCTATTTTTCGAACTCTGGTTCAGCGTATATTATTTCCGATTAAAAACTATACAGATAATAATAAACATACATGTTTGTGTGTGTGTTCTTTTCCAAGTAGATGGCTGATTTTTTTCTGAGACCCTCTGAGGAAATGAACTTTATTTTATTTTTTTCTTTTCTTTCTTTATTTTTTTGCGATTTTGCAATGAAATTTGTATTTTTTTAGCAGACCTTTGAATTTTGTCAAAGAATCACGAGAAATAAACAAATTTCGTCAAAGTACCGTGAAAAATCCGCACATTTCACCTAAAGATCTCGAAAATCCCACAAATTTCACCAAAGGGCCGCGGAAAAAAGTGTCAAAAGTATATCCTCCCCCCCCCCCCTCACACAATCTGCTGTAACCTTACAGAAAATTTGCAGTGAATTTCAAAAAAGCTTTTCTTCAGAATCACTCCTGAAGAACCCTTTGACAAATTTGGCTATTTCTGCGATTCTTTTAAGGAATTAGCGGTTTTTCTCTCAATTATCAACAAAATTTGCTTTTTTTGCGCTCTTTCGACAAAATTGGCGCTTTTTTGTGACTTTTTAATGAAATTCACATTTATTTTGAGATTTTTTTCATGGATTTCGCGTTTTTTAAGCGGTTTCTTTTTATAAATTCGTATTCATATATGCAGAGACGTGCGAAGAGAAAACTGCGCTCGGAACAATGTTTCAATTTAGTGTTCTTTTCCTTCTAACAGGACAAAAATGATGTTGGTAGTAGAAAATCGGCGTCCCCTAAATTTCTGCGCCTGTGGCGATCGCCCACCTTTCGTACGGCGCTATTTATATGACGATCCTTCACGAAATTCAAATTTATCCCGCGATGCTTTCACGAAATTCGCATTTATTTCGCAATCGTTTCACGAAATTTTTGTCAATTCCACTATCTTTTTACGAAATTTGCGTTTATTCCACGATCCTTTCACGAAATTCTCATGTTGGGCCTTTTTAAGAAATTCGCGTTTTATCGCGATTTTTCAGGGAAAATATTTTTTTTCGCGATGCTTTGGCAAAATTGAAGTTTTTATCGCGATAATTTAAAAAATTTTTCAGCAAACGTTTGATCAAGTTGATTGTGAAAATTTGCAATTCGGTTTAAAACCTATGAAAAATCGGTTATCAATCCGAAAATTCGGAATAACTATCCGAACTTCCGGGCTTATAAACGATGTTTCATAACTTTTAGAATTAAATGCGTTTTTTTTTTGGGGGGGGGGGGGAGGGGGGATTGGAAACGGAATTATTCCGTTTTCGCGACGGAAAAACGCACGAAATCTGTCAATCGATCATGGGGAAAAAAATGCAAAATTTGACGATCCGGTTGCAGAAAAAAATCGTGAATTTCAGCAATTTTTCTCAATTAAAAAATTCGCAAAATATGTCATTCAGTTGGTCGCACGAAAATTTCACAACATTTGCAAGATCGTAGGAGTAGTTTGTAGTAATTGTAGTTCCAAAATGCAAAATATTTTGGAAAATTCGTATCTTTATTCGGGCGGGAGCCTCCCGCTCATGATATTCTTTTGGGCGGGATTTTAAAATTTCGGGCGCGAATCCCGCCATCCCGCCCTGAAATTCAAGCCCTGGCTTCTATCTCAGAATCATATGCACATTCTACTCTATATGAAAATGAAATTTATACATTAGTTGCTGTTGTAATTGTTGATAAATCATAGCACGGATAGAGTGACAGGCGACTCCACAACAAGATCTACACGTCAGTTATTACTTCCTATGAATATAATATAATTTTTCTCATTAGATGCTAAACAGACTTGCTACAAAATTGGCACAGTCATAAACTATAAAAATATATTTTGTAAAACTGACAGAAAAATATTATCACGTGCTAGTTATAGATTGTTAACATAACTGTCAACCTTCAGTTGTTTTTCTCAACTAAAGGTTTTGTCTTTAAATAAACATATTTGAAGCAGAAATGTTACTTAATAAATGATATCAAATAAGAAGATAGGTAGAAATCAGACGTGTTTTAAATTGAAAAAACTGTTTTATTTCCCAGAAAAATTCTGTTATTTAATCTTAAAGACAACACTTGCTTATGAAAAAACAGAAATTTATAAAAAAGAAAAAGCTTCCTTTATTTATTTTACTGTGACCGCATCCCCCCCCCCCCCCCACAGTTTTGGAGATCTTTCTTTTTTACAAAGTAATTAAGTTTCAATGAATTATTTAAAACAGAAATTTGAAAACGTTGTAATTTATTATAATTTATATTATATTGATACATCGGCTAACGAATGTTTCTCCTATCGAATTTTTTTGCTAACGAAAACGTTTTCTACCGTTTTCCAGATCCAGTCTACAAATGTTTCATTGGATACGCGCATCAACATAAAATAACCGCGTTGTATTTCATTTGGATAAGAGATTATGTTTCGGTTAAAGATAGTTTTAGCTAGCGAATTTAATTCCGAAAACAATTAAGTTCGTTAGGCGAGATATTGCAACGCTGAACTCAGATATAAATTTCTTTTAATTTTAGGCATTATATTTTCAGAGATATAGTTGAAAATGTAGTGCAAAAATAGGTACCCCACATCTATTTCCGATTCTATTGAAACTAAAATTATGAAACAATTTGCGGTAGTAGATTAATTTAAACCTTTCATGAAAATTATATCAATTACTATAAGTCATACACCTTTTGAGAATAGAGTATTTTTTCGTTACACATCACGATTGATAGGCATTCAGCAAACTTTTTGCGGAGCGCTGGAGGTACTTATTCTAGAGAAGCATAAAATCATTCTTGATGCGGATTTTTGAAAAGAAATCATTGGTATTTAATCGAGATATTAACCCTTAAAGTTACGGACGTTTTGGATATACGTAATGACATGGCTGGCGCATTCTGTGCACCTTAGGTTTTTAAAGCCTAGATAACAACTTCTAATGATATATTTGTGTGATACAGTGATTCCCAATCTATTATACGTCACCCACCACTAACTTCCCCTCCCCCTACCCTATCTTACCTCACACACATTCTGAAACACATTATCTTTCTATTTAAAAAGTGAACTATATTCTCCTTAAATAAGCCTGGCTGAGCTTCCACAATAACTAGCCATTTTACAATTTTTTAACTTACCAAAGAGATTAATTTCCTGTCATAAATGTGATTTTAACATAATTCTATTGATGATGCCATATATCTTTACTTTTATGCCAAAAAGAGTTTTGTAGTGTCTTTCCAACGTGCCTGAATATTTAACAAATTTGTTATACATTCCGCATTTTTATCTTCACAAAATGTTTGAAGAAATTCTTACAATTAGCATTAACCTCTTGAGGGGTGGTGCTATAGCTATGGAATCACATAATTTTAATTCCCAAACGCCACATTTGCATTGGAATTTTGATAAAAAAAATTTAGGTTTATTGAATGCATGAAATATATATTTTTTCATATTTATAATAAAAGTCATTTCCGACATTTTAATAAAAATTTTATTTTACTTAAGAAAGGTGTTATAATAATTAAAAATAAATGGCATTGACGTGTTTCGGATCCGTTTAATAAGATCCATAATTATAATAAAAATAAAAATTTAATTTAAAAACATTTCACGGTCAATACAAAATGTCAATAAACTTTTTTATCAAAGTCATTTTCGAATTCCGGTGTCAGTCAATAGTTTCAACACTTAAGCAGCGAATGTGCACTGCGTCGCAAAGGGTTAAAATTAATATCATTAACGCATTTTATAATTCTTTGTAACTTATTAACCCTTTCGAGAGTGGTGGTTCATTTTTGGACCTCCTAACATTAATTCCCAAATGTCACATTGATACCAGTATATTGAAATGAAATTTTTCCTTTTATTAAATACGTGCACAAAAGCTTTTGTTTAATTTGAAATAAATTTGTTTTAAAATTCCGGTATCAATCACTCATTTCAGAATTTTACGAATGGAAGTATCTTGCCCCTGAAAGGGATAAAAATGGGTGACATATTTTCTTTCTCCGAATAACAAAATAAACAAGAAAAACAATTCAAGATTCTGACTTTATCAATTTTACGCTTTTATTCTTTTACATCAAACATATTTATAATTTTTACCTTTTCGATTACTGTTAATTGACGACCACATGTTAACTAATTTTAAAATTTAATTTACATACGATTTATATTTATTTACTGTCTATAATGGGTTGCACTATAGCCATTAATTGTTATAGATTTCCTTTTATAATTCTTTTCAAGATTTAAAATTTTTTAAAGGTTTAATACTACATTTAGATATTATCACATATTTTTTAGGTTAAATATGTCAAAACAGTAAAATTTAAATATGTTCGTAAATATAGATTCACGTTCAAAAGTTCCTTTATGTTACATATAGCAGAGCAAAAAGAAATACAAAACTCATTTAACTCCTTAATTCTGGCACCCGGGACTTTCACGACAGGGTTGGAAGTTTGGCCCTTTCTTTTAATTAAAAAAGGATATAGCCGGGTTTCTTAGTAAAATATGCCTTTGAGTCAACCACATCGAGTCCTATATCAATCGATTGCACATAAAAGGAAATACATTTCTCCCCTGTTTAAAGGTTATATCTCAAGTCCATGCGGGGTTATGATCCTTAATACCCGTTTTGAAAAAGGACACATTGTGCAAAAACTACTAGTTCGATTTCAACGAAAAAAAGGGGATGTGTGATATTATTATACGAATATTGGATAATTTTTTTTTTCAGAATTTTTCCAACAATAGTATCCTACAATTTTTTTCTTCTTTTTAATTAAACCTTTTAATAAAGATTATATTGAAATATTTGAGTGACCACCTTAATTTTTTTGCACAAAATACTATGTGGTATGTTGAATATTCACTATCAATATCAAGTTTCTACGTAGGGTGCATCATATTCAAAATCATATTCCGGCGAAGATGGGGGGGGGGCGTGTCTTGCACGAATCTAACATATTAGTTCAAACTGTGGTTTAAAAAGAAGGCGTGAAATAACATTACAGGACAAAATTTTCCAATAGACCTAATATGTGAGATTCGTGCGAGACACGCCCCCATTCCGGATGGAATATGATTTTGTCTTTTTTTAATATGATGCACCCTACGTAGAAAGTTGAAACTGATAGTGAATATACATCATATCTCATAGTATTTCATGCAAAAAAATTAAGGTGGTCATCAAATATTTTAATAGATTTTCTATTAAAATGTTCAATTAATAAGAAGAAAAAATTTATAGAACTCGTACTATTGCTGAAAAAATTCTGAAAAAATTATCCCGTATTCGTATAATAACATTACACACCCCTTCTTTTTTTCGTTGAAATCCGACAAGTAGTTTCGGCACATTGTGCCCCTTTTCAAAACGGGTATTAAGGGCCATAAGCCCCCATGCACTTGAGATATAAGCTTGAAAGTGGGGAGAAGTACATATCTGTTAAAGGGCTATCGATTCATGTAGGACTCGATGTGGATGACTCAAAGGCATATTTTACTAAGGAAGCAGGTTATACCCTTTAAAATTGATGTAAGAAATTCTGAAAAAAGAAAGGGCGTAGCCGGATAAGCATCGAAAGCAAGTCTTTGAATCAAATTTCTTGATTTTTTCCCCATGTGTGGGGCCCCTCCAGTGGCCGAGAGGTTCTGACCTCAAACTGGTAGACGGTAGGTGCTGGGTTCGAACCCAATCGCGACCGTCGGCCTAACCGTTCGAAGTTTTCCGTGGTTTTCTTCGAACCTTGCGTGAATACGGGTTAGGTTCCCTTAGAAAGACCCCCACGGAGGGCAACCCACCCCATAGGGCCTATATCCCATAGCGTAGATAATCGGCCGACAAAAATACACCACCCCATGTGTGGATACTTATCTGACAAGGCTTTTCACCTATTATCACCTTATAAATATTGATATTTTATGAGATAAAAATGTTTTTTCGATTTTTAAAAAACATAATTTTCTCAAAAACTATTGAACCGAATTAAATGCTATTAATTCAGTTTATATAGGCTTCAAAGATGCATAAATGGGAATTTTCGTATAATTTTCTGATTGTAATAAATGTATGAAAAAGCGATTTAAAATTTTACAAAAATAAAAATATTATCTAATAGTTGTCCGAAAATTACCATTTTCTTGTAAAAAGTTCCTCATATGTGCCCGAATATTATATAAAAATACCAAAGCTTTGCGTTGGGTACTACATATAAATATTTACAAAAATGTGCATAAAAATTATTAAAATTCATTTAAAGACGTTATTTGGGGCGGAGCTACTCATCTACGACACCTGAAAATTGTTTGGAATATACACTTACAGAATTGTTGTATTTTAAATTTTAATGAACTTATGGGCATCATTCTCAACACTGACGATACTGTTTCGATATCAAAATTTGTTGATGGTGTTGGATAAAATAAATGAGAAGAATATTTTCGGACTAGAAACAAAACTGCATTCTTCGATATCCAAATGTAACGACAATGATCAAAAACAACTTAAAAAATCAGAATGTTTTTCACCAGTTTTTCTATAGATAAATAAAAGTTAGCAGTTTCAAGATTTTAAATCCACCGGTATGCCCTGTTTACCATCATGCGAGATGCGTAAGTAGTAAACTGCCGCGATCAAAAACTGATTTATTGTAGTGAATGTCTATTTGTCACGATGTCATCTGAAAATGACAATCCGGAATATAATTGTTGTGAAAGTTTATTGGAAATAAAATTTTGGTTACAGAAAAAAAATTGAGTTTTTATTTTTATGTATAAAATAATGCAATGCATTATCACGTGTCAGCTGTTTTTCCCCATAAATCTCACTGTTTTTGAAACGAAAGTAAAGCCTAAAGCACTGAATACGACTATTTATAGTATATGCATATATATGTTTACACTATATTGCCATTGATTATGGGACACTTGCGATTTTAGACATTTTACTAAATATCTAGAAAAATACATGAGGAATCATCTCGAAACTCTTAGTGTATAAATATAATAGTATACATCATACATCTCCGTGAAGATTTTTTACCGAAACTCCATAGGGGACCGTCAACAAATTAAAAAAGAATGAATATCTTTTGAATAACCCTGTCAAAACTAATGTAGCAAAAGCGCTCAAACTCTAGATTATGATTGAATGCCTTATTGTAATACACTGTGTTCATTTTTATGCAAATAGCATGCATACTCGCAGAGTAATTAAGGTTTTTATAAAAATGGTCCCAAATTTTTCCAAGTTTTTCCCTTATAATTTTCAGAGTTCTTAATATAAAATAATATATTTTTCAGAAAATATGACAAACAACATTGCACACAGTACCCTGTAATCAGAATTAAAAAATAATAAAAATTGTATGAAAAATGAGTAGGTTTACTAAATAATTTTTTACTGCTCATGCGTCAAAGATATCAAAATTTCATTTGCATATTATGTTAGTTAAATGTATAGAGCAACTTTTGTAAAAGTTTCAAAATTATGGCTTGAAAATTCTGAAAGTAATCGTCTATAGAAAAAGGACAAAATCTGTTGTTTCCAAAATGAAACAAAAAAATGAGGGATTTTATCCAAAAGTAGTCGTAACATCCCGTATTGTGTATTCTATATTGACACTAATCAATGAATATATGGATACAACCCCTCTTGGTTTTGCTTCATTTTGAGAATAACGGATTTTCAACTTATTCAATTGACGATTATTTTCAGAATTTTCAAGTTATGATTTTGTGACTTTCACAAAAGTTGCTCTATACATTAAGCTAACATAATATGCAAATGAAATTTTGATATCGTTGACGCATGCGCAGTAAAAAATTATTTAGTAAACCAACTCATTTTGTATACAATTTTCATTATTTTTTAATTCTGATTACAGGATACTGTGTGCAATGTTGTTTGTCATATTTTCTGAAAAAAATATTATTTTATATTAAGAACTCTGAAAATTATAAGGAAAAAACTTGTAAAAATTTGGGACCATTTTTATAAAAACCTTAATTACTCTGCGAGTATGCATGCTATTTGCATAAAAATGAACACAGTGTATTACAATAAGGCATTCAATCATAATCTAGAGTTTGAGCGCTTTTGCTACATTAGTTTTGACAGGGTTATTCAAAAGATATTCATTATTTTTTAATTTGTTGACGGTCCCCTATGGAGTTTCGGGGGAAAATCTTCACGGAGATGCATGACTTATACTATTATATTTATACACTAAGAGTTTCGAGATGATTCCTCATGTATTTTTCTAGATATTTAGTAAAATGTCTAAAATCGAAGTGTCCCATAATCAATGGAAATATAGTGTATAATATATTCGCAAAGATATAGCTATGTCTTTACTGTATTTTAATCTCCTGGTAATTTTTCGCTGTGTTTTTGGACTAAAATTTATTTATGAAAAAAATATTTTAATTTATTTTAAAAAACATTTTTATTTTATTTTATTTTCAAATATTAAACAGTTCAAAATTACAGAAGTATACTTCTTAGTACAAAATATTATAGATGTTGTCAGTATTTTTTTTTTATTATTATTTCTTTTACTCAAATTATGTAACTTTCGCTAATATTTATCAACGAATAAAACAGCCACAGAAATCTGCCATTAGAGTAAACAAAAATTGCTAGTAGCGTACATATTGAATAAAAAGCTGTCTATTACCATGCATTATCGATAAAATGTCAGAATTAACAGAATTCATTATGATTTAATCATAGCTATGTAACATCTGTATTAGTTTTGGCACGAAAAATAATAATAAGGGAACTACTTATTCTTATTATCCTTCGTTAAAAGTGGTGAAAATGTTTCAATAAAAATCATTATAATAACTGGCGTTACATTTCAATATCGAAGAATGTTAGTGTTTTCCAAGCGCAAATATTTTTCTCTACTGTCTCCGAAAGAAAACACGAGTTTTCGATATCGAAATAGTATCGACAGTTTTGAAAATTGTAGCCTATATGCTTAATGAAATCTAAAATACATCAATTGACACATCGTTTGTTGACATTGTTCAAAAAAGTCTTCGGATATCGAAGTTGAGTAGCTCCTCCCCAAATAACGCCTTTAAATGAATTTCAATAATTTTTATACACATTTTTGTAAATATTTATAGGTGGTACCCAACGCAAACTTTTGATATTTTTATATAATATTGGTGCACATATGAGGAACTTTTTACAAGAAAATGGTAATTTTCGGACAACTATAAGATATTATTTTTATTTTTGTAAAATTTTCAATAGCCTTTTTCACACACTCATTACAATAAAAAAATTATACAAATTTTCCGAATTATGCATCTTTGTTGCCTATATAAACTCAATTAATTGCATTTAATTCGGTTCAATAGTTTTTGAGAAAATAAAGTTTTAAAAAAATTGAAAAAACATTTTCATCTCATAAAATATCAATATTTATAAGGTGGAAATAGGGGAAATATATTGACAGATAAGTAGTCACACATGGGGGGAAAAATCAAGAAATTTGATTGAAAAGCATGTTTCTAAAGCTTATCCGCCTATATCCTTTACTTTAGGCAATCACAAAATGTCTGTCTTTAAATATGGAAAACAATATTATAGGGAATTTCTGGTATAAGTATGAAATTTAGGAGTTAAAAAAAAAAAGCCAAAATGGAGCTCTGTTTCACGGGCGGTGTAGACTGCTATTTTTATTCAGACTTTTTGTGTTCACCAGTTTTATTATATATTTTTTTATCTGTTAATTATTTTTTTTACAATTAATTATTTTTTATAATTTACTTTATTCCCGTATCATTTTATCAGCCTTAAAATAATATAAATATTATTACTTCAAAAAAGTGGTAGCAATCAAAATCTAATTTTTTTTATAAAGTAGCCTACACTTATCGGGAGAAATGCTTAAGGGGTTAGCGAATAATCGAAAAGATTGAAAAAAAATGTAAAATAGAAAAGTACATTTTTTTTTAAATATAAAAATGGGATGTTAAACTATCTTTAAATGTGACTCATACTATTATTTTATTGTTGAACTTATTTTAAGAATTTGATAAGGATTTTTTAAATTAAAAAAAAAATAAAAATAAAAAAACCATTTTTTAATGTAATTTTTTTTGCATGCATTTTTTCTATCTTTTTAGTCTAAAAGATTACTTTTCCAAAAAGCCTGACAGAGATTCTGTGAGTTACAAATATAAAATTGCACCCCTAAAATGTCAAATTGCCACCCTGGTGAAGCGTATGCCCCACTGTGCGAGCCAATCCTGTAATGCAATGTCCATTAGCAGTATAAAATCAATATACAAATTTTGCGACCTCCTTTCAAAGCGCTTAGCACGATGCCAAATTTAAACTTTGAACAAGTGTTTTGTTTTAGATGCACTATAAAAGGAAAAGATTATTACTATTCTAAATTTAATTTTATGAAATGCCATATGAAGTTTAAATATGCACTACTTTTATTGTCAGTACCGAATCAAGTTCATCATAAAAACAAAAAACAGATTAGGATAGAAAAAAAGAGTCATACAAAATAGAAATATTTAACATTACATAGGCTTCATATCTCTTTAACTTTTATGGAATACCCATTCATACTGATTTAGTATATACAGAGAGCTATACCTAATTGTGTGTTGTAATAGTTTTTTACGAAGTCTTATTATTCTTTTTTCAACGATATTTTTAAAATAAAGCAATTTGTAATTCATATCGTTAATATATGGAATCCTCTGAGCGCGAGTAATACTCTCACGTAGCAGTTTATTTAACTATTAGTGTTTTGTATTATTTTTTATGTTCCCATGTTAAAAAAATTATCTCATACTCTACCAAAAAAGTCTTCAATTAAAGAACATTTTGAACATTTTGGAAAGGCACATCTGTTCCAAAAATTTACCCCTTTCTGCCGACGCCCATGCATTATTGTAATTTATCAATTTAAATAAATAATTTCTTACCTTGAGAGGATAACCAAATCCATTTCCTGAAGAAGCAGCATACGTGCAGGTCGATCCCCTTTCATGATCATTTTTAAAAGCATGTCCGAGCTTAATGGTTTCAGTAGATTGTCCCTTTTCATCATATAAAATCATCCTAATATTTGCGTCTGTTCCAGCGCGTTTGCGATCACCAGTTGTCACATGGATGATTAACTCTCTATCAGAGTCATCATGTCGAAAATGTGAAAATATACGACCCATTTTGAAAAAAAGAGCGATTCTCTTCATTTAAAATTCCTTTGGTAGTGGCTGATTTGAAAAAATTATTTACATATACGCGAAAAACGCAAACGAACGTCTTCTATGAACTTTTCAAGAAAAGAATCTTGAAATTTTCGTTCTACGAAATTATCTATCTTTTAGATAATCACGAAAATATATGAATACTCTGATCAAAACAATGCACAGATTCCATGAAATGAAATGATGAACTTTCAAAAATATATGTTTGTTTACTAAAATAATTTCATTCTAATCTTTTTTTATTTTATAACAAAAATATTTTTAGTCTTTATTATTTAAAACTTATATAATGAAGTAAATCTAACTTTCATCTGTGAAAAGATCACATATTTTATGAAGTCAAAGTTGAATGAAAAAGTTGAGCTATTATAAATTATGAATAAAATATCCCTGCAAGATCGTCCAGTGAAAATTAAAATTTTACAAAGAAAATCACTTTAAAATTTAGTATTATATTTATAATAGCTTTTATCATCAAAGTATAACACAAGTGCACTGTTATTTTTGAAGATATAAATACTTCCACAATGTCACAAGACTTATCCAAAACAAATAAAGCACGCTTTTACTAGAGCTTCTTGTTTATAGTTGTTAAATCAAAGTACAACACAAGTGCACGGCTATCCTTTAAAGAAGAAAGTATAAATATATCAATAATATCATAAATTTTATCTAAAAGATTTATGCACGCTGTCTCTAAATTTTTGTATGCAGTTTGTAATTAAATCAATGTCTAGCACACGAGCACCGGTATCCTTTGAAGAAAAAATAAAAAATGTATCAATAATGACACAGATATTATTCTACAAGGTCGTTTGCACTGTCACTGAAACTTTTTGTTTTCAATTCTAAAACAAGCATCGTGATTCACAAGCTTCATTTTATACTTGGAACAATTACGAGTTGCGGGAAATTTCAGCAATAGACACAAGAAAAACCTGTTGAAGTTTCGCATCCATTCCGATCTGATGGGACAGTGAAGAGTAGTGGAATCCCCGTGCCCCATCGTGTGACGTAGACACAATTCCATTCTTCCGAGTGATATATTTGATTCAATACACTCATTTTGTGCCGTAATTTGAAATCCCGCTTAAATTTACCTCACTAAACATCGCAATCGCACTAGCTTACTGAAAAGATGCTTGCGGATTTCCTGACTTCGATTCGACAGGTAGGTATTTCGAATCAAGTTGCTATATTTGGCGACTTATCATCCTGAAATTGTCGCCAGGTACTTTACCTAATTTCGGTCATTCGCAAGTTCCTGCTTTTTAAAGACAATATATTTTTTTATTATTCAGTCAATGACCGGCGGACGTTGTAATCTAAATAGGACTTTCCCCTAACGTTTTAATGACTGTGGAAATGAAAGTCATGCTAAAACCGCAGTTCAGATGTCTTATCTGCTCGTTCATAAAACGCAGGGCGTTTTTATTATTAAGTTACGGAGCTTTATGCTTAACAGGCCCAAATGAAAGAAACATTTTAAAGCTTAAAGGCCCACATTTTTCTCAAAGGTTAAAATAAAAGGTCTTTAAGTTTATTTAAGCACATTCAAACTGCTTTCTTACCCTCAATCGTACAAGCTCAGGGACTATATGTAGGTCTGGGTTTAAGTCTTTTCGTAACCCCTATTTTTTATTTTAGAAGTATAAAGAAAAATCTTTTAGTTTCGTTTGGGGATTTCTTTCAGGGGCGTTGGCGGATTGCACGCGAACACGATGCATCTTCCCCAGGGAATTCTTAGTTAAAATGCCTCTGCTAAATGATATAATATACCGAAAAAATGTATAGATAATATTTCAAATTTGGATGATTAACGTTTTCTATATAAAATTTAGTATAAAAAATACAACAGAAATAAATGTTTCCCCTTTTCCAATTTTTCTCATAGTCGTTTCTCCTTAAAAACTTAACCACTGAACCATTTTAACCGCTTCCCTGATTTGCCCTTATGTCATATGGCAGATTTGCCCAGTCTCCGGATTTTATCAATCCACTATTATTTTTCAGTCAAATCGTCCAAATGTTCAAATTAAAAAAGAAAATATTTTCTATATCAAAATACCGATGTTTAAAAAGCCACAGACTTGGCAGCTCTGCATACGGGCAATATGTTTTGCCAATCATGATTTGGCCGTACCACGTACGCGCATCCATATTCTAATCATGATTTATTATTCTCACCGGAAATTTTTATTGTAAATTTTGCATCATTTAATCCGAGCATTTTTTTTTTTCTAATTCATTTAGGCAAAAATTTGTTTTTGAAAAATTTCTGTTTTGAAAGAATTTTTAATCTTTTTTCACCAGTTTTTCAAATTGGTGAAAAGAGATTAAACATTCTTTAAAAGACTTTTTTAAAAAATAGTCATTATTTTAAGTTTTTTTTTTTTTTTTTTTTTTTTGGAAAATATTGATTAGTTAAGCCGTTAAAATAAAGCTGAATTAAATTACTCAATTTATGGCTAAACATATAATTTTTAGTGTTTTTACTTAGCAGATGATGTTCAGCCGGTAATTAAAGGAAGGATAGAAAATGTAAAGGTGAGGTAACATTTAGAGATGCCAGGGACACCCTCTAGCATAGAGTCTTCAACCCGCGGCGCGGTGCATCAAGCTATCGCTATTTTAATGTAGAAAATAATACTTTATTTATGGAATGAACTTATTCGATTAAACAAAATGAAAATTACATTTGGGAATTACTACTGAGTAAATACCTTCTGGCAAAACGGTTTAAGATTCCTATTCTAGCACCTTGAAAAATGCACTTACTGTTATTTCCGAACTGCAATCCGAAAATCAAACAATTATATTTGAACACAGAAATCTTATTTCATAAAATGCGACTTTTTAAATCAAGTAAATATTAGCATCAAGTATTAATTAGTAAATATTTAACTTCAATTATTAAATAAAATTTTATGTCTTGAAACATAATTCTTTGATCTGCGGAATATAGGTCGAAAATTACCATGCATGTATGTATATAAAGTATGTGCGGGTATCGTAAAGTTTTAATTACAAAGCTGCCAAAGGCTACTATTTATATAAGATATTCGCACCACTATTTAAAAAAAATACATTTCGTTTCTCTTGCAAATATTCTAAAAACGTGTAAAATATTTTTGCTTTGATATTGTATTGCGAAGTAGAATTAAACAATAGTAGATTGTATAAGAATTCATAGCTGCCAACTTTTATGCATTTTTCCTACCTCAAAAATTTTATAATAAATATTGTCTTATTTAATTGTCGAAATGTTATGATTAAACAAATGGAAAATCTCTGTACAATTTTAGTGGTGGCAAAAATGCGTAAAAGTTGGCAGCTATGTAATTAAAATTTTACGATGCTGCCACATTAAGATAGGATCTTCAAATTTCGGCCTTTGGACTACAGACCTTCTATAATTTCAGAATTATTCAATTAATGAGATATCTCTAATAAAATAAGTAACATTTTGCAGTTCTAAAATACTGGTAGCCAAAAATCGTATCACGTGACTTACACTACAAGTACTCATGTAAAGTAGCCTTTTATAATTTTATGAATATGCATTATAAATCATATTAACTAACCTTTCTCTAGGCTTTCTTGATCTAAGGAATGCAACGATGGTACTGAAAGTGGGTGCTACCATTAAAAAAAAGCTGATTCAAGTTATAATGTGGATAACCCTATTTCAAAAATTGCACGCATATTCTGAAAGGTGGCATTGTTCTGAGTCTAAAGATTGATAGTAAGCGATCTACTAATAAATATACCTGCATCTTTCTTTTTGACAGGGTGCTTCTTTCTCTCTCTCTCTCTCTCTCTCTCTCTCTCTTATATATATATATTACGTAAGAAGGGTTCGCACAGTTCTACCACTAAATAAAAAAAAAAAAAAAAATTAAAAGTGTTTCACTGCAGAACAATACTGTATAATCCGTGAATAAGGGTTGGGATTACGAATTCTGTGTTTAAAAAAATAAATGTAAATTTTTTTGTTTTTAATAGTAGTGCCAGAGTCCTTACAAAATATAAAGAGTGTGCGAACCTTGGTAAAAATTCATTTAAAAATCAGCTGCATAATTAGCTAAAAAGGAATAGTTCATTGATAAAATTAATTTCATTAATGGAATATTTGATATTTATCACATGAAAACGATACGAATTTTCAAGGTTATTTGGTATTGAAATACTTGATAATACAATTAATAGCATCTGTTTATTATTCAAATAACATCAAGGTCAGCGATAAGTGATCAAAAGCGAAAGCTTTTTTTTTCAGTTTATTTGCGACGTCTTTCTTTTAAAAGGAGTACCTGTTTATACTTCTAAATTAAATGTAGAAACTAAACAAAGCTTTGCTACATTAACACTAGAACCGCGGAGACGGGTCATTTTGACCCGTACTCAGTGGAAAGATGTCGATTCGAACCAGATAAGTCTTCTTAAAAAAATTTACATATAACTGCACAAAAATTATTTAAAATAAATAAGTTAAATAGACTTAAATAAAAATTCTGGTGTGAATTATTTTTATAAAACTTGGGTAAAATTCCCCGCGGTTCTAGTGTTAAGGCTATTGGTAAATAATGATGTGTAGCAGATTACCTGTTTCGGAATGTTGAGGAAACGAAGCAAAGTGTAAAATATCTGCGAAATTTCTTCGATTACTTTTTTAAATATGATATTTCTAATGGAATCAAAGCTTTTACGTATTAATCTCTTAAGGAAGAGCGACACGTATCGTGCCGCAAAAGGCTTAAGACGCCACACTACTGACTGAAAATTACCCGGATGATAATGTAAAGTCTATGGGGGCTTTTTTTCAAATATCTCGCTGAAATTTTAATATTTTGACGTGATTTCTTTTGCATAGGATAGCTGAGGACGACCCACAACCGGCCTTAGTTAAATTTTGTATTTCCCACCACTTTTAAAAGCAAATTAACTTTTATCTAAATTTATCGAGGATTCTGTCTCATGAAATAAGGTATATATTTATCTTCCTCTTTACTGGTGAGAAAACCGCTTTCTTGCTGTTTTTGTAACCGTCCTCATAAAAGGACGCTGGGCGTTAATGGGTTAAGAATCCTTGTTTTCTCACCAGTAAAATTTATTGTAAAATTTTTCTTATTTAATCGGAGCATTTTCTCGATTCAATAAGTATAAATTTCTATTTGTAAAAACCGGTGTCAAAACATTAAAAATTTCGTAAAAGGCTCTCGTTGCGAAAGGGTGAAGCCTGAGTAGCTATTTAGAAGAAATTTAGCAAGTTGAAAATAGCATCTATTAGCGGCCGATTGTACAAAACTTCGCATTTGACGTGTCACTCGTTACATTCAATGTTGCCATTTCCCTATTGTATTAAATTCAAATTGCTAGATTGCCACTACGTTTTTTGAAATAGAAATATTCGCGTTATTTAATTACAGATTAAATAAAAAGAAAATAAGACAAATTATATTATTTTAAATAAATGTTGGAAATAAAGCTATCCACCATTTTGTACTGAAATACTTTTGTGTGGCCTTGTAAATCAATAACAAATATTCTTTGCACCACAGTTTGTGTAAAATGTATATTATAACATATACTTCATAGATTCATATCAATTTTATTATGTTCGAATGAGTGTAACACCATTAAAATGCATTTGAAACTTTTTTCCCCATTAACCGTAATGTACGGAATACTTTTGTTTGTCCCTGTAATTGATGTATGTATCCGATTTTCATAAAATATGAAATGATTTGACAAAATTATCTAATAATTACATATCTTAAATTTCAAAAGATTCGGTTGGGTAGTTTTTGCGTTGTTATATGCGAACTGACAGACGGACGGACTAAACGACAACTATAGGTGCTACGTATTTACATAATTACGAACGCACCTAAAAATGTTGAATACGAGTGAACTTTAATACAATTCTTTAACAGACTTATTCAAAGTCAAAATAAAAGAGTTACAATGAGTTTCATGTTTCATTTTGTAACATTGGCAATAATATATTAACAGAAATAAAATTAAAGTAAATTTAATATTCTGCTGTTGTAAACAGACAAACATAATTGTTGCAAATTTATAAAAAAAATATTCAAGCTCTATGAATATTTTCGTTCATGTTTTTTAAGAACGGGAATTAAACTTTATCAACTGTTTGAAACATATACAAATCAGCCGTGACAATTAAAATTACTTTGCGTAAAACAACAATAACACAGGAAAGAGAGACTCTATGAAGAAGATGCTCAAGTATGTATGTGGCATTTATTAAGGAGAGGGGAAAATCACACTCTCGCGGGGTGACCCCCGGTGAAAATACAATGCAGGAGCTCTACATCTTTATTAGCGAGCGGTCAGAGATAGAATGAATCGTAACCATCAGATATGATAGCCAAAATGCGTCGAGCTAAATGTGGTTGCCCTTAAATTATTGTAACCCCACAGATAAGTTCATAAAGAAAGTTTAAATTAAAAACGAGCCAACCGGACCGTTAATTTGGCGTTTAATATATCAACGTACAAATATTCATGCCAACATTGATTGCTGAGAAAAATATTTCTAAAAGCATAACACAGATGTCAGACGCCGATTTTTAATATAAACAGAGCGTTATATTTTAAGCCGAAAAAGGACTTGTATTGACTATTAATTTGATAATGAATGCAGTAAGTGGCTAAGTTACTGCGGCAAAGGAGCATATGGTTTTAAAATATCTTTCTATGTATTCTCTGATCAAACGAAATTATGCTCGCACAGATAATGATTTTAGGAAGAGAAAAGATTTGTTTTTGATTTATTTTATTAACGGCCTCGGATGAGCATGAGAACCTACGTAACTGGAATTTAAAGGAAAGAGAAACGAGATAAATATATTCTTTTTAGAAAGTAAAAAGAATGTTTAATTGATTTGAAATTGCAAAAGATAATTTAAATTTTAAACATGAGAATTTAATTTAAAAAAAGGAAGCTAATAATAATATGTTATGTCATGTTGCTTTCGACATCACAAGCTTTTTTAATATGTAAAAATTTCTCAATTTTTTACTATCAAGCGGCTGAGAATTGCATAGCTGCCAAACCTTTCTTTTTAATTATAACTAATTCCGAATAGTGATGTTTTTTCTTATTTCTTGTCAATTTTCTGTCACTAAATAAAGTGAATATTTCAATTCGGATATACTGATACTCAAATATCGGAAGGTTTGAAAGTAATGGTGTTATTTTTAAGAATTTTTTAAGGAGTAAAATAGTTTGAGAACAATTTGAAATAATAAAACTTTATATATGGTGATTTTTTTTAAACATTTTCAAACGTAGTTGGAAGATATTTATGATTTTGGTTTTGTCAACTTATATATCTAATACTATACATATCTAAATCTGATTGCCTTGACATAAAAAATATTTTAAATATCTAAATAAGGTATTACCAGCTTCATAAAATTTATAAGTCTTAACCCTTTGAGCTCTGGGGTGCAAATTTCTTTAAAATACCAAATGCCACATTGGCACCAGTATTTTATAAAGAAAAAAAAACGGTTAACGATATTCGCGAAAATAATGCATTTAAGATTTTTTAATAAGATTTGGTTGAATTTTCTGGTGCCGTTGTGACATTTCGGAATTAAAATTATGTGGCAGAAAATTCTACCATCAAAGCTTAAGGGGTTAAATAGCAGGGGAAAAGGAAATGGGTAAATAGTTATGGTTTTTGTGCTGGCGTTCAATATAGTAAATAAATATGACACATTGGTTTTAAAATTCAAAATCAAATAATGCATGGTAGTGAATGAGCGATAATGTGAAAGAGAAAATAAAGAGGTATGTTTTGATGGAGAATAATGATTCCGTAAAATTGATAAATATGAGAATCTTGAAGTGCTTCTTATGTATTGTTTTAACCATAGAAAAAAAAGCTAATGTCCAAAGCATTTTGAAAAATTCTGAATAGATTACTAAAAAGATTTATGTAATACACCAAGGTTATCAATTTTATTGCTAAATGTGACAGTATCTTCTGAAATTTTGCAAAAATAGAAATGCTAATAATATAATGCCTCTTTTTAACACTAAGGTAAGTGGAAAAGAAGCAAGGATACACTTTTCGACATAAAGGCATGCAAAGGAAGACGTTTAACGGTATTCCATTCATGTTAATGTTCCATGAGCTGATGAACACTAATGCTAGTGTTCCATTCTATGTTAAATAAATTGTGGTAGAAATTCACTTTAAAAAATGTTAAATAAATAGTTATTGTTAAAGCTCTGTTAGGCCACTTCCATATGAATACAGTTATTTAACACTAGAACGCCCGAAAGGAGTCGATTCGACTCCAACCATGTAATTAAATTTCAATTCGATCCAGAAATTTTTTCTTGAAATAAGTTAAATTTCAAACATTCAGATTTACTTTAAATAAATCAATTAAATAATTCTGAATAACAATTCTGGTGTGAAATATTATTATGAAACTTCAGTAAAATTCCCGGGCGTTCTAGTGTTAATTTTTACATAAGAGATATATGTTAGAGTTTTTGTGTGGAGGTATGGGGTTAGGGCAGGTGGAGTTGGGGCAGGCATCGTAATTTTACGGATCTTTAGTGGGGCGTTGCTAATGTCGGGAACCAATGCTCTAGTAGATCTCCTGTCTTTGTCAAAGGAACAGATCTTTTTTTTTTTTGTTTGTTTGATTTTATTGATCTCGAAACTCACTATAGAAGTAATCAGTTTTTGTTCTTACATATTTTTAAAGTGTGTCTAACCACAGAAAACAAGGTTCAATTTCAAATTCACTCTTCATTCACCCCAAACCCAATGTATCTATGGTTCATTCGGCTATGGTGCACGTTTGACACGAAACTTTTACCAACCAGTTAATCATTTTTACTCGCCAATTGGCGAGTGAAACACAGTTGGATTCGTAATGGTTTTTCAAGAAGTATTACTACTTAACTTCAATCTTCAGGTTTTTAAGCATTTCAT
Organism: Maratus speculifer; assembly: GCA_964019185.1. Taxonomy (NCBI): domain Eukaryota; kingdom Metazoa; phylum Arthropoda; class Arachnida; order Araneae; family Salticidae; genus Maratus; species Maratus speculifer. The sequence goes on from OZ025293.1 coordinate 54,844,303, forward strand.
TGTTAATTAAATTTTAGTGTGCCACTTGCGTTTTTAAGAGTTTCGTATGTGAATCTTCCCATACCATCTAGTATATGATTGTCTTTTTCGCTTTTATATTTTTTAATGGAATCCTAATGAAATCTGATTAAATTTCTTTTAAAATTATCCTGTTTATCGTTCTGTAATTTAGCAGATTTGTTGATGCTGGGACAAAAATTGAATACTTTAACAGAGATAGATATAAGCATGTTCTCTTCAAATGTGAGGTGTATAGCATGCAGTAAGTTTTTACATAGCATTGAATATTAGTCACGTTTCATCTGTCCAAAGTAGTTACATTAATCATTTAACTGATCAATATTTTAGAAAACATTTTTAAAATATTGCCTATGTTTTGCGTCTTTTACAGAATTTTTAATCATTTAATACCGATTTTTCAAAACAGACATTTTTGCCTAATTGAATCAGAAAAATGCTCAGAATAAATAATGCAAAATTTCTAATAAAAATTTATTAGTGAGAATAATAAATCTTGACTTGAAATCATAATTGGCAAAAATTCATTGCCCGTCTGACGTACGGGTAAATCAGGTAAGCGGTTGACTTATTTTGTTCCCCGGAATTCTGGTATACTATTGGGTTTTTCGGAAACTCGAGTTAGTTTGGGAAAATTAATTCGTACCGAAAAATTTTACCATTTAATTATTAGATGTTGTTTCCGATATCTAAATTTTAGTAATTAATGGGCAGAATTTTCTGGTGCGAATTGATTTTCTCAAATAGACACGATTTTCAACACCATAATATTTGACCGAGAGAAAGTGGCACATGAGTCAGAAGTGTTGCCAAATGTCCCGCGTAAATCTTAGATCAAGATCTTTCTTCGCACTATATAATGGCAGAATTATCGGCGATTAAAGATGGAGAAACAAACTGTAACAAATTAGTGGTTTTCAGAGTATTTGGTGATCCAATTTATGCGGAACCCCTGGCAAACACTAGTCTTAACCTTCTAACTGGTTTGCCCGAACAGCGTTCGCGCAAGACGAATTTGCTTATTGCATCATTTAAAGCTTTTTGACACCACTATTATTTTAAAGAAATTTTTTATACTATTGAAAGGCGGAAATGTTTAGATTAAATTTTAAGAATATTTATTTAAATAATAGTGGTGTGAATCCGCTATTTTCAATTTACTGAACGGAAAAGAATTAACCAGTTAAGGGGTCAAGACTGAGGTTGGTTTACACTCATTAACAGCGAAAAGATTCGTTGATTAAAGAGATAGTAAAGCCTAGTATTTTTCATAAATACTTTTTTTATATTACAATCCATGTCATATTATTTTTATGTAGAGTAATGAGTTCTATCAATGTTACATGCCTTATTATCATAATAAAAAACAAACTACATACTTATGTTAAAAAGCAGCCTTTATGATTTTGTTTAGGGGAGCAATGTAATCTTGCTCATTCAAATACTCTCTCTCTATTCTTTCGGTCCTCTGGTAAATAAATTTTTTCTACCGACCTAAAATGAGGTTTTTTTTTTCATCCATTTTACATTCTTATTTTCAGAAAAATATTTTTCTATCATAATTTTTTTTTTCAGTTTTAATGTATGGGCAAAAACAAATCAAAGCATTTAACTTATAATAAGAAAGTAAAGAGAGGGGCAATAGAAACAGACATTGAAATTTTAGGAAGAAAAGGAAGGGGCAATTACCATAATCCTTACAAAATGATGCGTCTGTCAAAATGTTTCATAGACAATTTGTTAGCATTTCGTGATATGACACCACCCCTTTTTTATGAATAACGTTTTTTAAAGTTTCTGATTTTCTTACTCTTTTGTAGTAGATTATCTCAGGTTTATTATACCTGACGTTAAGTTAGTAAGTATTCTTTTAAAAAATTACTGTAAATGCCTCAAAGGTCAATAATAAATTATTTGTGAGTTTCAATTGTTACTTCCTATCAAAGAACAAAAAAAAAAAAAAAAAAAAAAGAAGAAAAAGGACAAAGTGCACGCATCCATACTTTATGACCTTCACGGATAATATCTCACTTTCAAATACAAAACTTGTTCCGAGTTTTCCCTTTTGATTCTAACAGGGTGACATGTTAACAAGTAATTTTGAGACTAAAACGTGATAAATTTCTATTGTGTTAAAACTGTGCGTTGTAAGAAACTTAAACAAATTCTTTCGATGGACTGATTTGAATTTTTGAGTTTTAAATCTTATTGTCACATAGAGTCTCACATTGGGTCAGAATGCTTGATTTTCCCCAAATAGGCCCCGTGCAGTGTTGCCTGCGGGCTATCTTCTTTAAATTCAGATTTCATGATTGACACCACTTTTCAGAAGCGTTAAAATAGCTATTGTTTTCACCATAATTAATATATCATTAAATATGATAAATTAGACGAATTTTACTATTTCAAAAAAAAAAAAAAAAAAAGGTGCCAACTAAATAAATCTGAATTATAAGAAATAGACCACTAGCGCGACCTCAAATTTTTTTGCTACAGGTCGGGTTGATAATAGCTTTTTTGTTGTTTTGAGCATTGGAATCCAATGTAATCATTTCCATATGAAATATCAAAATAATCTTCTTTATAAAAGAAAAATTTTATAAGTATTCAGAGCTTGATGCATTAGCTGTTAAACTCTTATGAAAAAATGCATGAATACAAAATTTGATACGATTATAAATCTTCAATTGAGTAATACGAAAATGATAGGACTTCGTCTTAAATAGGACGTAACCAATATGGCAACCCTAGAACCATTGCCCATCATAGGGTATCATAAAAATGCATTAACTCATTCGAAAACCACTTTTAAGCTACTTCCTTTCATATTCCGTAACTCTTAGAGATTCTATTGTGTTGCCCTGTATATGGTCTATAGCATTCATGCACATAACGTAATATACAAAAATATATAGTTAAACTTAAAAACTCATATCTCAACTAAAAATGCACTTCCAGCAAAGATCTGTAGCATACTGTATTTCTGGTAAAGTTTAACACGTTCGTTGCTGCTTACGTGAAGATGTGATGATAGTTAATGCCGCACTGTAGATGTAGGGTTTTCCCAGTGCGTCTGTCAAAATGTGCCGATTTACTTTTTATAACAAAGTAGCAGTGAAAGATTTCCCCGCGCCAGCGCGTGACTGGCTATTGGGCATCACCCCACATCACGCGCTGGCGCGTGAGTGGCCCCATAGGGTTGGCGCCATATCACGCGCTGGCGCGTGATCGGCAGCGAATTTGTTAATATCCAAAATCTTTTGTGAGTCCATCTAAGTACTATTAGCACTTTCTATTATACAGAAAGTAACTTGTAATAGATCTCAGCAACGTATATCAATTTCATTGCATATCAAGTAATTTAACATGATTGAAATGTTTCCCATACATTATTTTGTAACGGAATTCTTTTGTGTAGCTCTGTAAACGAACAATAAACATTTTTTGCACCACATATTGCACAGAATATATATTTTAGTACACTTTAGTAAATACATATCAATTTTTTTTTTAACACAACTAAAATGAACTTGAAACATATTTTCTCATTGACCGCAGTGTAACGGAATAATTTTGATTGTCCTTGGAATCAAACTATGCATCCGATTTTCATAAAATTTGAAATGACTCGACAAAACTATGCGACAATTGTATATTTTAAATTTTAAATGATTCGGTTGGATAGTTTTTGCTCTGTTATATGTGGGCAGACTGACAGGCTACACTGAAAAAAAAAAATCTGCCTCTGGCATTTAGAAAATAAACTATGGCTCTAGAAAAAATAGTTCCATGTCATCCTTATAATTTCTAGTTCCCTTTGCTAGCGTGTTCTAGTTAATATTCTGATTCAGTAGACCAGAATTTTCTCATTCCCGGAACTAGAATAAAACGGGCTTCGAGCTAGATTTTCAAAATGGCTAAATTTCATAACAATAACTTCTGGCTTCATAAATCAGAATTTCTAGTTCCCTGACTTTCTAAGATAGGTATTAGAACTAGAATTTAAAGACACATTAACTACAAAATATAATATCCTGAAGCAGAAAGCACGGTCATAACTGGAAATGTTAAAAATTAAAACTGTTAAAAATTCGATTTGACACAATTTTTTGAAAATGATCTATTTGTTATTTATTGCCTTTAAAAAATCGCATATTTTACAAATTATTGTTACTAAAGAAACACTTCTGTTTAATTCTTGAAGCATTGTCGAAATAAATTTATATAAAAATAATATCCTGTTCTATACAGTATTTTTTGTATTCTTTAAACTATAGAGGGACTGAATGAAATTAATTTATCTCATTTAATATACGTATTACGAGTTTTATGTCACTGGTGATTCTTTCAGCTACACAACAATTAGAAAAAGAGTGATAGATAAATAGAGAATTCGATATTAACTAATTATATTTTATATGTTTCAATAGAACGATAAAGTTTACTATAATATATATATTAATTTATTTGTATTACAATAAACGCACGTTAATTCAGACAATTTGGGACACAGACAATATGGTACTTTTTTGTCTCTATAAATTTAATTACGAGAAAATTAAAGTTATGATCTCGCCAAGATCTGTCCTATATATACATATGTACACACACACACAGGCACACATGAAGTGTTCAGAAGTCAATCCGATTAACTTCATCAACTAAAAACGCTCATTTTTAAAATTTATAGTTATTTAAAAATGGAGATGGTCAAATTCACTTCTGAACATCTCATTTATATATGCCCATATACTATATATAAGTACATGTTCTATACATATCATATACATATGCGTTTTGTATGATTACAACTGGCCCATATATCTCACGAAATATTATTTGCATCGAATATTATTTTATAGTAGTACATGTTTTCTAATTTGACAATTCACCCTCGGTCTCTGCTATAACACAAAACTACCTAAAAAATGGTTAACATATTTCGATTCTAAAATATACACTGATTTGTCATTTATCGCTCTATTCTAAAAATAAAGTAAAAAAAAAAAAAAAAAAAAAAAAAAAAAAAAAAAAAAAACACTGCTGCTTCTATAATTGAATTTATTGTAAATTTTCGATTTTCACTGAATATATTTGGAAAACTATCTCATGTAAATATATGAAAACGCATAGTTTTAAAGCAAAATATATGATAAGCATGCTAAAAGAAACAGTTTTTAAATCTGATAATTATTTTAAATGCTATATAACGTTGAAAATGCAAACATTTACTCGAATGTTGGAATAAGTAATTTTAAACATGTAAAAAATGATTTCAAACATAAAACTAATGATTTTTTTTTTCAAATTTGCAATAAGTAGAAAATTAAATACTTCAAATCAATATTGTCAATTTTTAAATATTAAATAATCACGTAAATATTTTTTTAATGTAAATAAAGTATAAAAATTCAGACCATAAACACAAAATAGAAACACTCACTGGTTAATTATTATTATTATTATTATTATTATTATATTTACAGGATTAGAGGATAATTATAAATACCAAGCCTCATTATAACCCTAGGCCTACCAGATGGGTCGGATAAATCCAGAATAAAAAAAAATAATAATAAACTAGCATCATTCAGTCATTAATTCATTCTAGTTTCATTCTTTCAAATATATACATTATTTTTTTAAATTAAAATCTTTCAGTAAAATAAAATTTAAATTATTACTGGTTACATAATTTTTGTATTTTTATTTTTTAACGATTTCAGACTTAAAGATTACGTTGAAAACTTCCCTTTGTAAATATAAAATTTAAAAATTAAACTTTCAAACAGTTATATTCTATAAGGTAGCTTTTTAAATTAGCAATTTAAATACCTTTAGATATTTGCTAATAATGTAAAACTTTGACTGTTAAATTTTTCCGGATCATTTTAAAATTTGAGAAAACATGTGATTTTAACGAATTGTATTTTACAAATAAACAAATGTTATCAAAATGTAATTTATATAACTGCTTTCTATTGTTGGATTGCATTTATTGAGAGACAGTTATTTATTTGAATAAAATTATAGAAATTAAAGAAAAGCAAGAGAAAAAAAAATTAAAAGAAAAGCAAGATAAAAAATAAGTAAGCTTTTTCATACCCTTTTTTCATGTAATCCATATTCACAAAGAACAAATGAGGAACAAATTTGTACGTTCCGATAATAACTAAAATAACAATGACAAATATACAATGACTAAAATAACAATTCTTTTTAACATGCCACAGCAATTTTAGCTTTCTCTGACGCATTTTCATCTAGATCATACTTTTAAGGACTCTTGAGAAATATTTTAGTCAAATTTTTAAATCAAGACTAACAATACAGCTCACCAGACAGCCATTCTATTCTAAACAACAACCTTTCAGCTTATTCGAAAGTCAAATCGTCTGTTATTTCCAGGCAGGGGATTTTTTCCCTTCATCTGTTCTTATGTATGCTGTAATATTTTTACAAGAGTTTTCTAATTAAAATATCCGATTTTTTGTTTCAGAATAGTTCAAGTTTTATAAAAAGCTCCAGTCTCCTTTTTTTGTCAAATATAACAATAATTATACTGATAGATGATAAACAAATTAAGAAAAGTTTAAATTTTTTAAGTAGTTAATTTTTTAAAACGCCATTTTTAAACAGAAAGCAACCCAATAACTTTAAAATTCTCGCTGATTTATCTATGCGTATTATTGACCATTTCCCTATATTATTGCTGTCAAACTTATATAAAAATCTCTGCAAATAAATGCAAACACAAGAAAAATGTTACAATAGGTAGAATTCCAGTTAATGAATCGATTCTAGAAATCAAAGCGATAATTTCTTAGTTCAAACGATTCGTAGTAGTTATAATTCGTAAAATTTAGTTTCGTCATCTATAAAACTACAGATTAGAAATTCTCGATCATTTCATCGATACGGTTTATTTATTAGACTTATTTGCATAGCTCTGACAGCTATATTTCTAGTTTAGGGATTTAGAAAAGGATTACTTAATCATTCTTGTTGAAGGCGGTATATTTTTTTTTTCAGTGTGCGGACAGACGGGCGGACTGAACGATATTTTAATTCATAATCAGGATTTGCTATATAGAAATAAAAATAATCAACGAACAAATTGGATTAAACACTTGAAAACGTATTTCTGAGAAAACTATTTTGTTTTAAACAGTGTAATAAATTCTGCCGAAATTATAAGCATTTTTTTAATCCAATACTTATGGGTTATAAAATTTCTTCAAAAAATCTAATTTTTTAGACTATGCCAAATAAGATTATTGTAGAAAGCTTCTAACAGAGAATTAAAATACATACTAGTATTTTAATGCAATTATTTTGTATTTTTCATGGATGGATGAATATACTTTAAAGTCTTTTTGATATTGAATATTTCATGTAACACAACTTAATACTAAATATAAAATAATAATTATAATGTAAAAACAGATTACAAAAAATGGATTTTTGACAATTTTTGACATTTTTGACATGACGGGAAAAATTATAGTAAAATCCAGTAAAAACCGTCATGCGTCAAAAACTGACTGCTGTTAAAAACTTTTAAACGCAAAAATGAATAGACAATATTAATGGAAGGCTAAATTATTGTGTACCGAGAATAAAAATATATTTAATATTACAAATTCTTAACGAAAAAAAATATTTCGAAAATATTTTTTTTAAATTACAAAATGCCAGATCTTTGTGCAATGCGTAGTACAAGTACGCAGTGATAAGGTATAGGAAATATTCATAATAACAGTGAAAAATGATGTAAGTATAGTTTAGGTTCCACACTTGGTAAGTTCCTTAAAATATTACACACTTTGACAATGGCATGCTAGAATTTTGAGATAATTAAATTGTTTTTCTGATATTGAATATAATCTAAGGAATTAAAAACTAGGAAAAACTATTCAGTATAATTGAATTATTTTTTGGTGCTTATATCTTAATGCAATATTCATATCTTACTGTAGTACAACAAAAAGTTATATAAATCATGCAGTGGTACTGCCGTATTATAAATTTTTATCATAATAAAGGACCCAGGCATAAATGATATGACTGATATGGGTGTCCCATAATTTTAATTTAGCTTTGAATCTAAATCAAGAAAAGGGTAGTTTTTGTTGTTCGAAAAATTTCTTCAATCAGAAAACTGCCTTGTTACGGTAATTAAATGTGACCTCATTGGCGTAGCCAGGATGGAGACACAGATGCTTTGGATATCGCTGATTTTGTTAAGTTCTCTTCGTCTTTTCTACTCGGACAATTTTCTGCTGTTAATCAAGGGATTGAAAACTTTGCAATATTATTAGTATACAGAGTATTTGGACCCCCTTCCTGCCCTTACTACTGCGGGACCTTATTTTGTTTAATAACACCAAAAACTCTTATTAAAAATAATAGTGAATGTTCCAGGGTTCGCCCGCTTCAAGGATAAATTTACCAGAATTTTTGTAAAATAATATTTGCCTTATTTAATGAAAAACAATTCTATCTTCAGATATAGCAACCAGTATTTTATGAGATTTCTGGTGTTAAAACGCTTAAAATCACTTCAATCCACTGATGCGTAAGAACACTGTATCCATAGACATGAACGTAAAACTTTATTAATGCTGAACGCTCCAATTTCACCTTGGAAAACTTCAACTGGAGTTTAGCACTAGGTTTAGGCCATGAAAATTTATAGTAAGCTATGCGCCCACCTTTGTATTTAGATTTTTTAGGATTCATTTTCGATACGGCCTCTGGTATTCCTAAATGTCTATTTTTGCTGTGACTTTTGGCATCAGATCCCTTTTCATTCTACGTATTTGTCATGTCAGACTGGTCTGTCAACGAAGCATAAAGCATTCAAATTAGATGCTCTAATTGAGGCGGAAATGTACCTCAAAACTCTGGAACAGTCCTGAAAGATTCCCTACCAATATGTTCAAAATTTTTAGCTTCGTTTTTTACCATTTTGTTGGTTCTTAATTTAATGTTATGATGTCATTTTCAATTTCGATGGAAGTTGCGCGTGGCGATAACACGATGCACTTTGGCACTCCTTAACCCCTTCCCGACGGTAGCCTTTTACGAAATTTTTAATGTTTTGTCACCGGTTTTCAAAAACAGAAATTTGTGCTTTATTAAATTGAGATATTGTTCAGATTCAATAAGGCAAATTTTACAGTCAAATTTTATTGGTGGGTATAAACAAGGATTCCTTAGCCTTTTTGGGGCACGTATACGTGCCACTCGTCCCCAAGGGATAAGCACCGCGTTGATTGAACTTGACATCCGAAAATAGGCATTCTAGATATGAAATATAAACACACCTATAAAGCTCTCCTTAGAAATAATAAAATATCCATTCATTATAATCAGAATGTATTGTAACATGTTGTAATCTAGAAATCTTTTACAAATACTGAGAAAAAATTGATTAGAATTAGACCACTGTACTCAGAAAAAGCACCAATTTAATTTGCTAAATTATCCCAAAACAGTCGTGCTTAATAGGAAAAATCAAAATTAGGAATCGTAATAATAAAGGATTTTGTTTCATTATAGCAAAATGGATGGACAATTTATTATAAAACAGCATTCCTCGCTCAAGTTTCAATTGATCATGAACTTAATTTTTAGTAAGAGGCATAATCTTTTTTTTCCGTTTTGACCTTGGTATATGACGTCTTTCAAATTGAAATTGTGCTTAAGAATTTCAAGTTCTAAGAAACAGAGGATGATTTTCTTGAGTACTTGTAGTGCAAGTAAATCACATACAGCGATCTTTGCTACCAGTATTTTAAAACGGAAAAGTGTGACATTTTGTAAGCGCTATCTCATTAATCACTTCAGTGATTCTATTTTTACGTTCAATAAATTAAAAATATGGGATTAAAGCTAAAATATCCGTAAAATTTTCTGTCGTTAAATAGTATGAAAATGCATTTAAAAAAATAGTGGTGTCTAAAAGCTTTAAGTGATGGGTCAAGCAAACTCTTCTTTGCCCGTACGACGTACGGGCAAATCAGTTGAGTGGTTAATTGAATAAGGCAAAGCAAACTTTTCGAAAATAAGAACGACTAAAAAGCATAACAGTTATCTGCTATGTGATTTACCTCGAAATTACCCAAAGATAAAAACTTCGTAAATTATTTGGTACAGATACTACGTTTTCATTTGTTTTACCCCTTTTTTGCGTTGTTAATAAATCGAGCAAAAATGACACCAAGATTTAAAATTTTAAAAAATTGCTAGATAGTTAACAAAAACTGAAAATCTGTCAAATGACTCATAAATTTTTTTCTTAAAATATAAGTTACTGATTCCTGATAAATTTATATTTGCATGTTTTTAAATATTTTTTGTGTAGAATTATCTTGAACTATATCAAAAATTTAATGTCAGACCAATAACAGTCATAGATTTTTTGATTTCTCGCGCTTTCCTCTAAAGAAATGATGAATGCTAAGCAAACCATATTTTATAAAGGAACATATCGTACCCTCGCTTACCACCCCCCCCCCCTTCCAAAAAAATGAGTTGTGACATTTATTAAGTAAGGGTGCGATATTTGCATCTCACTAATGTATATGGATTATTTTACGCTTGATAGGATATAAAGTCATAAAAATGGTCTTCAAAATTTATCGCTCGTTGAACTTGGGGACGAGCAATACGTATACGTGCCGCAAAAGATTTTGAGATTTCGTCATTATTCCCACCAGTTAATTTTTATGATAAAATTTACCTTATTCAATCGGCGCCATTTCCCGATTCAGTAATGCAAAAAATTTGTTATGAAAAACCGGTGGTTAAAGAATAAAATTTCTGCAAAAGAGTCTCGTCGGGAAGGGGTTAAGGATGTTGGTTAGTAGAACATACTGCTCGCTAATGTTATGTTTGTGTGCATGGAATGTATTCTTATTTGTAAAATACTTCATCGGGAAATTAATATTTTTAACTTTTTTTCCTGTGTACTCTTCTTAAAGGCCATTTCTTCTATTTTAGTTTGCAAAATATTTCTGAAATAGATACTTTATTTCATTTCAAGTGTTGAATCTTATTTGTATCTCGTCAACTTTTCGCACATAAAATGTTAAATTAAGCATATATTTTAGAATATTTTGTTAACTAATAAAGAAAAAACATTTTTTTGCGGATAAGATGCAGAAAAAAAGTTTAAAACATTTTTTTCTGAGGAGGTATTTTAAATAAGAACGCTTTTGACTGCCATAGCTTTGATATTAGCGAGTAGAATTTGACATCTTTACCCTATATGCATGTACAGCTGTTTGTGTATCCCTATAAATGAATGACATTGCACAAGATTTAAAAAAGGGAACATCAATTACGTATATCTATCTCGTAGTAGTCAAAGTATATTTATGGAAATTAGAAGACGGAACATAGTCAAGTAAAGAAGCAAACGGAAATCGTAAATGCTTTTCAACTACACTCAAAATTATTAAAAATACCAAATCTTTCAAAAAAGAGATCGAATGGTCTAAAAATAAGTTCTTGCAAATATTTTAAACCTCATTAAAGATATTTATGAAAGTACTGCATGAAAATTGTTATAAACATTTTAAAACCATTGAAAAAAGCTAAACTATGATTAACACGGGAATGCTCGCGCATATCCAGGATATGTACAATTTATATTTTGACACAAATAAATTTTTAAAAAAGCGTCATTTTATTTAATTGTTGACATTGAACGCAAATTCTGCGGTAAAATAATTTCAAAATTATTCTTTTCAAAATCAGTGGTGATAAATATAATAACCGTGCCACCTTTAGTATTCCCTGCGCTTGTAACTAAAGAGAAATGAAATAAATATTTTTTTTAAGTTTCTTTTCGAATGCTTAAATATTTATAAAGAATGAAATAATCAAACGTTTGTTTTTACATATGAAATAATAGTTTATGACTCTGGATCTTCCGTTGTTTCAGCCTATGCATAAAATATTTTACCCGCTTCCTCTGTAAAGATGGGAATTTCCACTTTCATTTTCAGCACTCCCCTACAATTACATCGACTGTATAGAAACAACCCATCTCCAGGTCATGGAATGTAAAAGAAAGAAGGAAAGAAAGAAAAACTTTTAAAAGGTTTTTGGATATAGAGTATTTTATGTGTTATGTTAATTTATCTTTCATTATATAAGAAGGAAGGCTTAAAATATTTGCTGTTAATTTGCTTTTAAAATGACTGGAAACAAACCAGGATTACCTTAAAATTTTTAATACATTCTAGACATACATACATAAATTATAAAATTAAAATTTCATTTCATTTTAACATTATAAATTATAATTAATGTGTACAGTCCTAACAAATTAAATAAAACAACCCGTACCAAAATCTAACTTTGCAGAAACCATCGTATAAAAACATGACTAGTAGCAATCGATTAGTAATAACGTATACTAATTCTTTCATAAATTTTACTTACGGGGTCATCTACATATACGTCTCAAAACACGTTTTAAAAAGTTCAATACTAACACAAAATTTTGACATCACATTCGGATTTTTCGGTAAATTATACCTTTGAGTATTCTAATCCAAAATTTACTGCAAAACCGAAGAATGATGTAAAAATTAGATTTTAGTACAAAAAACTTTTTAGTTTAATGCAATTTAACCTCTAAGCAAAATTTAAGTACAGCATTAACCCTTTCAAGGGCGGTGGCTAGAGGGTCTAGCCACCTAATTTTAATGCCAAAATTGACAAATGACACCACTAATATTATAATAAAATGTTACTTTTCTAATGAAAGTTCAAAATACCGGAATTTTATTTTCTAAGAAATTCGTTTGAATATTCTGGTGTCAGTCTATTAATTCATCATTTTACGAACAGAATTCTTTTGCCCCTGAAAGGGTTAATTAGTAGACGCTATTACCAATCTATTGGTGTCAGCCATATTTTTATACGATGACAAGCGGCAAAGTAAGGGGTGGTGTGTTTTATTTCCAAGACTATAACTACCAAAACCTACTTGAAAATTTTTATATATATCAAGTAAATATTCATTAATCTTTTAATTTTCGCGCCCGTGCATTTCACGGGCAATGAAGGCGACATTTTTTTAGATGTTTGATCCCCATCAGTTTTTTAAAATAGTGAAATTGGATTTATTCTTGCATCACTTTAACCCTTTCCGGCGCAAGCAAATTCTGTTAGTAAAATGAGAAATTATAGACTGTCACCAGAATTTACAAATGACTTTTTTAGAAATTAAGAATCCCTTAATTTAAACTTTCATTGTAAAAGCAAAATTTTATTAAAATATTAGTGGTTCCGTTCGCAAGTTTGGAATTAAAATTAGGTATCCCGGGACTGGGCACAGTCCATGGTATCTTTGTGCAACGTTACACAAATTCCAGAATAAACTGGTCTGATAATTAAAAAGCTGTCATAATTTGAGGATTCTCCCACAAAAATTATAAAATGTCCCATCTGAAGTATGATGTTTGACATGGTACACACTCTAAAACTGGGAGGAGTGAAAAGCTCACTTTTTGTAGGGGTGATTTGCATTTTCACTCTTTTTAGAGTGAACTTTATACAAATACACTCTTTAAAGAGTGGAATTTCCGACTCCCTAAAAAGGAGTGAAATATCTCACTCCATGGTCGAGAGTGAAAGCCCGGCATTATACACTTGAAAAAAAACCCCGCTCAACTTTGAACCAATATATGGAGTAAAACAATGAAAAGTACCAAAATATGTCAATTCTTACTTTTCAAAAATTACATTTTATAATATAACCTATAAAATTACGCTTATTTGCTATTAAAACGTACTCGTTTTCAAAAATGAGTGTCACTCCTTCGATAGAGTCAACGGTCACTCTTAAAAAGTGACTTAGATATGTATTACGCATCAGCCAATCAGAAATCGTCTTCTCAGTTGTGATGATAAAAATGTTTCGCCATTTTATCGTGTCCGTTACGTGTCTCACTTTCGTTTCCTCGGTCTGCAAATGTGGATCTTTAATTTGTATTATTAATACTAAAAAGTAGTTTAAATTTCGATCTTGGATATACTCCGACATCTTATGATTCAAAATAATCCACATAGATTATGTTTCTTGATCTGGAGTCAAAATAGAGAACAAATAATTCAATAAAAAGCAATAATACTCCATTAATACTCAGTGACGAAGATGTTGCACTGTACATATCATATTTATCAAACAAAGGATTATTATTCATCAAACAACGGATAATATTTAACATAAAAAACCGGTAAGTCAATTTTAATTTCAACTTTTTATTTTCCGAACGTAACTTCTAGAATGTTGAGTTAAAGTTTTACTTTAACAGGAAGCTGTTTGCTTCTGCTATCTTTATGTGCGTGGAGGAAAAAAAATCGCTGACGCAAAGATTTGTGTTTTATCCTTGATGTTTATAAATGAATGGCTTTAGTAATTTTAAAAGTTTGCAGTATGACTTACATTAGATGAAATTTATTTATTAGAGATAAATAACTCATTAAAATTGTTTTTCCAATAGTAAGAATAATACATATGTAGTCATTTCTTGTATTTTATATTTTCTTTATTTTCCTTTTTCGTACATGAGTATACTTTTATAAAACTTTAACTCACATTTATAGAATACTATAGGGTAGATGTAACAGTAATGTACACACCTGAATGTTTTTGGTTTATATAAAAAAAAATAACTAATAAAAATTTAGCTTTTTTTTTTTTTTTTTTTTCGTAACTCACCCTTGCCTATTTTATAATTTAGCACTTTTGTTGACACTCTTAAGGGCCCTGTCCTCGCTCGAGGAAACGCTCGCGAGCTAATGCTATTCCTATGGGGAAACATTTTTCTAATAACTCTTTCGCATTTTCACATTTTTGAATAAATTTTTTTGCATTGGATAGCTGGGATGCATGCCGATTGCGCACCTTTTTTACTTTTTCGATTTTGGTTGCTGATATATTTTTTAAAAAGCACTTTCAGTTTCGAAACCGGTTTTAAAAGTGAAACTAACTTTGTAAAAAATATCTGCAACCACAATCGAAAAAGTAAAAAACGTGCGCTATCGACATGCACCCCAGCTATCCAGTGCAAAAAAAAATTATTCAAAAATGTCAAAATGTGAAAGAGTTATTAGAAAAATGCTTTCCCATAGGAATAGCATTAGCTCGCGAGCGTTTCCTCGAGCGAGGACAGGGGCCTTAATTAAACCAATCAGGAAGCACAAAATAATGTTTTTAAGTTTCACTGTTTTTCATTGAAAATCGTGTTTTCACTGAAAATCATACTAAGAGCTGGCTTCATTTAATAAATTTATGTATTCCTTATTTTATTGCAAAATTTGCAATTTTTTGTTTTTGTAGTTTAAGAAAGCTTTGAATTTTATGTATTTAATGTCGTTTATAAAATTTCATTAATTTTTAAGGTTTTGAGAGGAGTGTCCATTACTGGAATACTTAAGTAGTGATTTTCCAGTAACGTACACCTCATATAGGCACTGTTAAAAAAGCAATTACGGTAATGTTTATAGTGCATAAAATATTTTGATTTAATTAAAAACTTAAGTAATCAATTTTAATTTTTAAATTGCACTTACCAAAATGTAATGACACCAACATTTTTATAAATAGTTGTTTTTAAGTTATATTAATGTGATTTATAAAATTTCAATATCTTCTTCATTTTATTATTATTTTTTAAAAATGAATCTAACGATGTTTTGCCTATTTTATAATCTGGCAATCAAACCGCTCATGAAGCCGAAAAAAATGTTTAAGGGCACAGTCAAAGAAGGGCTTATAGGGCTTAATCGTTCACCATTTAAATAAAAACACTTAAGTTACAGAAGTCGTCAAAAACACATTTTCTCTTAAATATTTGTTTATTTTTACTTTTTCAATTTTGTCTGCAGATATTTTTTTAAATAACACTTTCATTTTTGGTACCGGTTTTGAAAGTAAAAGAAACCTTATAAAAATATCTGCGACTGAAATCGAAAAAGTAAAAAAAGATGCGACATAGAGACGAACTTCAGCTATTCAATGTAAAATAAATAAATAAATAAAATGTTAAAATGCAAACGAGATATTAGAAAAATCTCCCCCCCCCCCCCATAGGATTAGCATTAGCTCGTGTCTGTCTTCGCCGGCAGGTACTACATGCACATCTACTCTATATACGGGAATAAAAAAATTGAAATTAAATATGACTTACCATGTCATTTTATAAATACGACTTGTATTAATATGTATTTTTCAGAAATAAGATTTTAATTACACATAAAAAAAACATAGATAACGTGCATTATGGATTTATTTAAATAATATGTAAAACTTAATGAGTATATCTGAAAAAAAAATGTATGTATAATATTTTAAAACTGTTTAATAACTTGTGCTTATGGGCATTTTAAAACTATCATGTATTTATGGGACTACCAATGAAAGCAAACACAAGGAGAAAGATTGGAATAAAATAGTTTATTTCTTTCAATAATCTAATTCATGTGTAACTTTAATTACGTTTTCCCTTAAAAAGTTGAATTAATGTTACATACTTTGAATTAAATAAATATTGTCAATAAAGTATTTTATTCCAATCTTTGCCACGTTTGTATTTATTTTCATTGTATGTTCTAAAAGACACGATTCTTTTAAAATGCCCATAATAGCAATAAAAAAGGGAATTCATTGCAAAAAAAAAAAAAAAAAAAAAAAAAAAAAAGAGCATTCACTCCTATGAAAAAGTGACTACTCACTCCTACTAGGAGTGAAAAAACGCACTCCTTTAGCAAAAGTGAATAGTCACTCCTCAGAAATAGTGATTATTGACCCCTGTGTAGAGTGAATATTCACTTCCTAGGAGTGAGTATTCACTCTTTCAAAGAGTCAATGATTCCACTTTTGCCCAAAGTGAATAGTCACTCTAAAGAGGTTCGGCATATTTTGAGTCTGCGATAGAGTGAGTATTCACTATTCTGGAGTGACTATTCACTCCTTTTTATTTAGAGTGCACCAAACGCATGCGCAATGATAAATATCGTCATAGGCAACAGGCGTCAGAGTTGCCAGATGGGCTCCTTTTTTTAAATTCAGATTCTGCATTGGCACCACTTTTTTGAAATGGTAAAATGCGCTTCATCTAATTTCATATTGATAAAGGCGGAAATAAAGGGAATTTTACCGTTTCAAAAATGTGGCGCCAATCAAGAAATCCCAATTAAATAAAAGTAGCCTACTGGCAACACTGACAGGCTTACGGCCGATTTTCAAACTGGTCCGGGTACTAGTCACAGACTGTGGCACTCGTAGACCATTGAATCCAAGGTGAACCTGTACGCTTGCATTGAATTTACGAGGGTAATTCGGAAAGTAACCTCCGTTTATGAATTTAAAAAAATCTAATGAAAGGAAACATGTTTTATTACTCACGTATGAAAGACACGTTCTTCAGCTACTTCTCAACATAACTGCCATATTAATTAAAACAATTATCATAAAAGTAAATCAGCTTTGAAATTCCATCGTCACAGACTCCTGCCGCCGGCCTATTCAACTGCGATTATTTTTAAATTCAACTCGCACCACTCTTTCAATCCAAAGAATTTTAACACATTCTTTTATTCATACTGACAAATTCCGATTTGCTCTCGTAATATTTTACTTGACCCACTATTTTTTAAAACATTTTTGGTAGTGCATTTATCAGAAAATTATATAGAAAAATATGTTAAAATTCTTTGGATTGAAAGAGTTTTGTGAATTGAATTTTAAAATAATCGCAGTTGAATAGGCCGGCGGCAGAAGTCTGTGACGATGGAATTTCAAAGCTCATTTACCGTTATGATAATTGTTTTAATTAATACGGCAATTATGTTGAGAAGTAGCTGAAGAACGTGTCTTTCATACGTAAGTAATAAAACATGTTTCCTTTCATTAGTTTTTTTTAAATTCATAAACGGAGGTTATTTTCCGAATTACAGTGTTCTTCAACAATTTTTTTAACAAAAGAGAATATTATAATACTTTTTAGTGTTATTGTTTAAGTAAATTTTAAGTTATGAAACAACATTTTTTATTTTTTTTATTATTATTATCATTTTTCTGGATTTACAATGTGTTTTCTAAAGCTTTCTAAATGTGCTATTTTTGAAGATGCAACGATCAATTCTTTGGGTAAGTGTTCATTTCATATCATTTACAGTATTATTTATATTTGCCATATTAGTTCTTTATCAGCTTTCCTTTGTTACAATACAGCAAAAGAAATTAATAATCTATTTATAGGTTAATATAATACATCTTATTTCTTAAATTAGTAAAATACGATTTAATTGTATTAAATAAGAAAACATGCTTAAAGTTCTTGTCATTGTAGGCTCGGTATCACATTCTCCTTTGCACAGTGCATTCTTAATAAATTATTAAATCCTTTACAATTTAAAAACAAACTCAAGATTGAATGATATTTCTAGATACGTTCGTAATTATGTTAATACGTAGCACCTATATAGTCGTCGTTGAGTCCGTCCGTCTTTCCGTCTCTTTGTCCGTCTGCCCATTTGTTCGCATATGACAGAGTAAAAACTGTCCAACCGAATCTTTTGAAATTTAAAATGTATAATTGTTGCATAATTTGGTCGAGTTTTTCAAATTTTTTTGAAAATCAGATGTATTGTTTATTACAGGGACAATCAAATGTCTTTCGTAAAGTTATGGCCAATGGGAAAAAATAGTTTCAAGTATATTTTAATGATGTCACGCTCTTTCGAACATAATAAAATTGATATGTATTTATGAAATATATACTAAAATATACATTCTGTACAATGTTAGGTGTAAAGAATATTTGTTATTAATTTACAAGGCCACACAAAAGCATTCCATTGCAAAATGGTATTGGGGAAAAATTGTTTGGGGGCGCATTATAATTAAATTAAACTATTTCCCATTTTACAAAACTGTTATACGTTGCTGAGGTTTACTACAAGTTACTTTCTGTATAATAGAAAGTAGGTAGTATTTACAGGGATGCACATAAGATTTTGGCTACTATACTGTATCCCAAGAACTGCATGCAATTATACCAAGAACTAAATATTTTTAAAATTTCGTCATTGTACGAATGCACCTCATTTGCTACGCTTGATGTATAATTTATGATTTGTATCATTTTCTTTGTTGCTGATTGCTGGTATTAGGAAAAAATTGTTGTTCAAAAATATAATGTTGAAAGCAAACAACAACAAAAAAAAAATCGTAAACTGTCTTAATTAAGTATTTATTTTTATATAATCATTATAGCCAATAAACTTATTAGTTGCTTTGATAATAATTCAAAAGATCCAAAAAAGGACTTATATGTGAGTAACAATGAACAACCTAGATGTCAATAATTTTAAATGTTATATATATATATCATCATCATCATCATCATCATCATCATCATCATAATTAACCGTTTTCAATCCACTGCTGGATGTAGGTCTCCTCCAGATTTTTCCAATGTTTTCTGTCTAGTGCTTTTGTCATCCAATTTACACCAGCCACTTTTCTAATTTCGTCATTCCACCTTACTTGTGGTCGTCTTCTTGGTCGTTTTACATCTCTGGGATACCACTGTAGTAAATTTGTGCTCCATCTGTTGTCTTGTCTTCTTGCAATGTGCCCAGCCAATTTCCATTTTAGCTATTTGATTCTTTCAAGGATGTCAAAAACTTTTGTCTGATTTCTTATCCAGGTTATCCTCTTTCTGTCTCTTCTAGTTATGCCTAGCATACATCTTTCCATACTTCTCTGTGTTGTTTGTAGTCTTTGTATCATCCGTTTTGTTAGTGTCCATGTTTCTGCTCCGTAAGTTAATGCAGGTAAAATACACTGATTAAACACTTTTCTTTTCAAACAAAGAGGCATATTACTCTTCAGAATAATACTGTTCTTCCCAAAAGCACTCCACCTATTTCTTATTCTTCTATTGATTTCATTCATGAAACTATTATCCGATGATATTTCTTGTCCTAGGTACACATAACTTTGCACTTCTTTAATCTCAGTGTTCTTGTAGACAATTTTCTTTTTTGATGTAAATGAAATTAACATCACCTTAGTCTATTCTAAATTTATTTTTAATCCCACATTGATGCTAGCTTCTGCAAGATCTTTTAGAATAATTTCCAATTCTTCAGGACTGTCACTGAAAATTACAATGTCGTCAGCGAACCGGAGATGACTTAAATATTCCCCATTTATTCTGATCCCTTTGTTTTCCCAATCCAGCTTCTTGAAGATATTTTCTAAGACAGCATTAAAAAGCTTAGGCGAAATGTTGTCTCTTTGTCTTACTCCTCTTCCGAGCTTGATCTTCGCTTTTCCTTTATTTAAACGGATGGTTGCTGTTGCTTTCTTGTAAATCTTCTTTATGATATTGATGTAAGGTTTGTCTATACCAATGTCCTCTAGAGATTCTACTACTGCTGATGCGTAGACGGAATCAAATGCTTTTTCATAATCAATAAAGGCAAGGCAGAGAGGTAAATTATAGTCTTTATATTTTTCTATGAGTTCCCTTACTGTTTGGTTTTGATCCATTGTGCTGAATCAACTTCGGAATCCTGCTTGTTCTCTAGGTTGAGCTGAGTCCAGAGCTGATTCAAGTCTTGCCGTTAAACTTTGGTGAAAATTTTTTAAATCACTGGCAGTAAGTTGATCGGACGGTAATTTTTAATGTTTTCCTTCTCTCCTTTCTTATAAAGTAGCACCATCACAGCATTATTCCAATCATCTGGTACATCTGACTTCTTGAGACATTTGGAAAACAGTAAGGATAGCCTTTTGGCAAATTCTTCTCCCACTTCTTTGATAAGGTCAATTGTAATTCCATCTTCTCTAGGGCATTTACCTTTTTTCATAAATCTAATAGCTTGTAAAACTTCATCTATCATCACTGGGATTACCTCTTCAGTTTCTGTTAAGATTTCTCGTTGATCTTGCACGTTAATTTCCCTCTGATCTTCACATTTATATAGATCATTATAGAATTTTTCAACAATGTGTACTATTTCGTTGCTGATTTTGGTGATTGTTCCATCTGCTCTCTTCAGCGCAAAAATACCTTTTCTTCCAACATATAACTTGTGCTTAGCTGATTTTAAACTTTTGTTAGCTTCCAGAACTTTTTTAACAAGGTCACAGTTAAATTTTCTGATATCTTCTGTAACGCATTTTCTTACTGTTTTACATAATTCAGCATATTCAACTCTTGATTTGGGGTCATTTTTCTTCCTTTTAAATTCTCTGCGTTTTTTCATCAATCTTCTTGTTTCTTCTGTTATTTTCTTTGTCTGTTTCATTTGTGCATCACCGGCTATCTTCTTAGCAATTTCTTGTAGAGTATTGGTTAGCTTCTTGTTCATTATTGTAACATCTTGCTCTTCTTCTAAAGTTGATTGAAGTACTTAAAAACGGTTTTGAAGTTCCAAATGAAATTCTTCTTTATGTTTCTGGAGGTTTATAATATCGATTGATTTCTTTGACCGTAGCAAAAGCTTCATTCTTTCTACTTTAGTATTTAACAGCAGTTTGCATCTAACCAATCTGTGATCACTTCCTGTATTGAAGTTGTTGAGAACGCTGCAGTCCTGTATAAGATATTTTTGTTGGTCAAGATGTAGTCAATTTCACTTGTTGAGCCATTTGCACAACGCCATGTCTATTTTCTTTGTGGCTTTTTCTTGAAAAATGAACTCATGATATACATCTGTTCACATTCGGCAAACTCAATCAATCTGTTTCCTCTTTCATCTCGCATACCATATCCATGATTACCTACAGATAATTCACCTTTCTTTTTCTTTCCAATTCTAGCATTCCAGTCTCCCATTATTAATTTTATGTAGCAATTTCCCTTTTGATGCATTGAAGCTACTTACTTCTTCATAGAAATCTTCAATTTCTTCATCAGAATATATATATATATATATATATATATATATACATATATATACATATATACGTTATAGTATTTTGTCTCTGATTACACGTTTCAGTATATTTTATTATAAAATCAAATTAAAATTAAATCACTACATCTATAGGTGAGATATTATTAAATACACTCTCTTAATCTAATTTATTTTTAACATTTAATTTTTTGTGTCTCAAATTGTGAAATATTTTTGATACTGAATGAATAATGCAATATTTAGAAAAGATTCCCTATATTAAAATGTTTTCATCATAATAATAATATAGTGTATGAATGAATAAAATTTGGTTTACCGTAATTTCGCGCGTATATGTCGCGGTTTAGTTAAGTCTTTTTGAAACCAGAAATTTTATTGTAAAAAAGAAATCAAATAAATACTATGCAAAAGTAAGTCACATTTTATTTTTATAATATTCTGGGAGGAAATCGATTTATCTGAGGTGCGGTGGATACGCTCAAAATTACGGTAAATTAAATTGTTCAATATTGAAAAAATATATATAAAACTTTTTTTCCTTGTGCTGTATTAGGAAACTAAACCTTTCTCTATTTTTGTCGGGGTCGGAATCGGGGGGGGGGGGGTGATTGTTGTTTAACTCATGTACTTTACAATAAACTAATTTGAAGCTTTCGAGATATTAACCACAATCTTTTGTGATTAAAATATAGTGAATGTATTTTTTATAAATTTATAATGCATTGAATGATTTATTTTAAAAAACTGTGAAAAGGAGAATATGATACTGAGTCAGTATTAACATTAACCGAAATCCCATCTTATTAACATACACATAAAATAATATTAATACTAACATAATATATTAAATATCTGTGTAACAAAGGAAGCCTAATAAAGAACTAAAATAAATGAAAATAATACTTAAATGTCATCAAAAGAACACTTATTGAGATAATTTGTTGGTGCATCTTGAATGATAATGCATTTTAGAAAATTTAGCATCCAGCTTTAATTCGAAAACAAAATATCAGACAAAATTGATTATATAAAACACATGATCAGTTCATGAAGAAATTGGGACTTTTTAGGGCCTCTTCACAAAATCCAATAATAAAACTAGCTTCATTAAAAAATTCCATTTAATAAAATACAGATTATGTGCAAAAAAAAATTACCGTAATTTCGGGTGTATAAGCCGCGGATCAAACAATTCTTTTTGGACCCAGAAATCTTATTTAGTGATTGAAGACAAATATTTACGGCGATCTAACTAGTTATAATTGTTTCTTAAAAAATTCTGGGTCGAAAAAGAATTGTTTGATCTGCGGCTTATACACCCGAAATTACGGTAATAAAACAAGTCCCTTGACAAAATACATCCCATAAAAAGAAAAACTCTTCATTAATTATATTTAGGGTGAAAATGTATAATTTGTAAACAAAATAAATTCACCAGAAAGAAGCACATTAGTAGGATAGCTTAAAAAAATATCTAAATTCTGGGGAGGGGAGGAGAGGGAAGATGATTTGATTAGTAAGTTTGATCTTTCATTGCTAAATTCTAGTTTTAATGAAAATAAAATACATTTCACAAAAATCACTTTTTATTCACAAAATGAAAACCTATCATTAAAAAAAAAAAGCACACATATGATGTGTAAACGCACAGAGAAATATTATGAAAATGTAAACGTACATCTAATAATGGGTAACGTTCCCAGAAACTGTGCCAAAAGCTTACAAACAATTACTGTTAAGGTTACAGACAAATGTGGGTAGAGCCCTGCACCTAATATTTGGGTACCTTCCAGAAAAATGTGGCGAACCTCACACATAATTAATGTGAAAGCTTACAGGGAATTGTGGTGCAACTTCGCATAGAATCTTGTGATATGTTTCACGATATTATGGCGTAAACTTACACAAGAACTGAGTAACGTTACACCAGTTACATCAGTTAAGTACCACCGTAAAGGTTGGAGGCAGCATTGCTGCCTCATCTAGCTTGGTTGAGATGCTCCATGTGCCCTTAACCCATTTTAGGCCAAGCACAGAAATTTTATAAAATGTAGCATTATTTTTATTGAAATATGCTTAAATTACATACATTAAGACACAAAAAAAGATTCGTGCATGAAAAATAATATTTTATATAAGAAATAATATTTTATATAATAATATAAAATATTATTTCTTATAATGAATAATATGAATATGAATAATATTTTTATGACTTTTGTTTTTATTCTTATTTCATATACAGAATTTGCAACTTTAATCTATTTTAAAAACATATAATTCATTTCAATTGGAATAATAATATATTTTTAAAAAGTCGAATTTGTCAAAGGCGTTTCAAATTAAAACTCTAGCGTATTTTGAAATTTTTTTAAGAGAAAGTGTTTACTCCAATTGAATTACTAATATTTTATGGATGTCTTCAAAAGCCTTAAAAAATAGAAGAAAAATAAAATTCTTGAAAAAAATGTGTCAGAGTGTTAAAAAAAAATATTTATCGAAATGTTTCGTATACGAACCTTTGGCCGAAAATGGGTTAATAGTTCCATTAGGATTTCTATAGGTGAGGCATAGCTGCCAAATTTTACGCTTTTTTTCTTACTCTTAAAATTTAAAAGAAATTATCTGCTAAATATTAGTGGTAAAAAAGAAAGCATAAAGTCTGGCAGCTATAGGTCAAGTTTTTTCTTTTTCTTTCTTTCTTTCTTTCTTTCTTTTTTTCTTTTTTTTTTTTTTTTAGAAAAATATCGTAGGTATTATGTCAAACTATTCAATATGAAAACAATGTCGCCAGTGAGCTACTTTTTAACATTTATATTTCTTGATTGGCACCACTTTTCTGAAATGAAAAAATTCTCCCTGCTTTTGCTTTAATAAAAAATGCCATTAAATAAGTTTAAATAAGGCGAATTTTACTATTTCGAAAAGGTGGTGCCAAATAAGAAATCTGAAAAAAGTAGCCTACTGGCAACATTGTTTTCATATTGGATAGTTTGGCATGGTGTTGACAATATCATCATTTTCTGATAGAAAAACTCGCCTTATGTAATAGTTTGATTTCATAAGTCGAGATTTTCTATAAGCAAATACCATTATTTTTATTAAAAAAAAACCTGAATTGTTTAGCAACCCTGATGTATTTTAGATATTGTTTGGGCTTTTCTTGTGAAGCAAGATTTTTCATGTAAAAATATGAACGTATGTGAAATCAAGTGAACATGTGAACGTATTTTATTTAAAGTAAAGCTTTTAAAAAAAGTCCTTTAATTGTTCGAAGTATCTTATGAAAAGTAAGCAATTTATAAACATAACAATATTCATTTTAGTAAGCAAACATTATGTTCAAAGATATGGAATCACGTAGTTATTTTTAATATTTTAGAATATAAATGCTTAATATGGTTACATAAAACATAATATGAAACAGATGATCCATGGATAATACTGGAAATGAAGTTCAATATATGAGATGAGCAAGTTATCTGAATTATTAATTGGCAACGGCACAAACAAGAAAACACACACTTAAAACGAGTAGAAGTCCGAGTAAAATGAAAGAGAGGTTGAAGATCCAAAAGGAGAACTGATATAAAGTTTCATTGCAATATTCTTCTTTTTCAGGATCTCTAAAATCAACTTCTGAATGTGCACTGTACACCCAAACGCAACCTAAAATTAGAAAAACATACAGTTAAACATTTCTTTATTCATTTAAATTAGTTATATAATCGAGTTGGGGTATAAAACAAGTAAGAAAAAATCATGCGTTAAGCATAGATTATGAAGCACTTTCCAACACTTAATGAAATCTTTAACAAAACTTTGTTATTTAGGGAAATAATAGTGTATAGCCAAATGTACCCAAATATGTATTCCAGTACATTAGAACATCCCTGTATTTCATATGTCAGTTCATATAATGGGAAAATTTAGCTTAGCAAGAAAATACCCAGTAGCTTGAAATTTGTTTTTCAGCAATTCATACTATTAGATGGAAAAATACTTGAATACTTTTGTTCAGCCCTGTAGTTTACACTGTACCTTTATTACATGTCAGCATTAGGCTAAAATTTATTGTAAACAATTTTAAAACAACTGAAATCACATTCTCATAAATCATCATTCATAGGCGTCCATGTACCGAATTCTTTGCGTGGCCCTGTATATCCCTTTATCTATATTCTGCAAACATTTCTCAGTAAATTGAATGCAGCTCAGCGTACACATGCATAGCTTATTTAAGAACCACGTTTAAATAATTTACGCTCATATTCAGTAACTTTGGTGAGCTCTTTTGGGTAGCCCTGTATATCAACTATAACATTTATACACACCATATAATGTGCATATATTTAGCGAAATATAAACGCGAATATCATAATTAAAATGCATTTCATCCCTCCATCAGCCGTCATCGGACACATATACGGTACTTTGGAAAGAATACACTATTTGAAATCTTTTGTATGGCCCTGTAAATGCTATGTATTTCATATTATGCAAAACAGTAGCGTATAATTTATATTAAGCTTCAGTGACATATATGAATTTTATTATACATGAAAAAGCTTAATATATTTAAAATATGTCACACACAATTCCTCCTTTTACCATTATATAATGGAATTGTTTTGTGTGGCCCTGTAAATGAATAATAGCAACATTTTCATTTTATATTTTATAGAATGCATATTTTAATATGTTTGACAGGGTATAACATCCTTAAAATTCCGGTGAAACGATTTTTCCATATAGGCCGTAATGTAATGGGAAACTTTTGATTCGCCCTGTAGATAAACTAATCATGGTAGAAACTTCATTTTCGATAGGACTTGTGCTAGGGTAAACGTCAATAACGTCCTAAAATTTCATGGCAATCCGAGTATATTAACATTTTCCCCCATGGGCCGTAATGTAATGGAAAGCTTTTGATTCGCCCTGTAGATAAACTAATCATAATAGAAACTTCATTTTCAATAGGGTTCGTGCTAGGGTAAACGTCAATAACGTCTTAAAATTTCATGGCAATCCGAGTATATTAGCGATTTTTCCCCAATAGGCTGTAATGTAATGGGAAATTTTGATTCTCTCTGTAGATAAACTAATCATGGTAGATACTTCATTTTCAGTAGAGTTCGTGCTAGGGTGAACCTCAATAACGTCCTAAAATTTCATGGCAATCCGAGTATATTAACGATTTTCCCCCATAGGCCGTAATGTAATGGGAAACTTTTGATTCGCCCTGTAGATAAACTAATCATGGTAGAAACTTCATTTTCAATAGAACTTGTGCTAGGGTAAACGTCAATAACGTCCTAAAATTTCATGGCAATCAGAGTATATTAACGATTTTTCCCCATAGGCCGTAATGTTATGGGAAACTTTTGATTCTCTCTGTAGATAAACTAATCATGGTAGATACTTCATTTTCAATAGGGTTCGTGCTAGGGTAAACCTCAATAACGTATAAAAATTTCATAGCAATCCGAGTACATTTACGGGAGTTAGAGCGCGGACAGACGGACAGACGGCCATCCGGCCAGACGGACAGACGGCCAGACAAACCGAATGCATAAGCACTTTTCAACTTTGTTGGAAAGTGCTAAAAACATGAGTTCATTGTATTTTCTCGTTATAACGAAAATTAATGTGCTAATAATAAAATAATATAACGAAGTTTAAGATCTCGTATATTTTAGTAAGAACGAATAGTGAAATTTGACCAAAATAGTAAAAAAATACTAAATGATAATTAGTACATTAAAAATCAGAAATCGTAACACTGCTTTTAATCGTTTTGACTAAATTAATGAGCTAACAATAAAAAATAGTAATCAAGTTTAAGATCTCATACCTTTTAACAAAAACAAACTGTAAAGTTGGAAATAATTAAAAATTACCCAATATTAACTTGTATATTATTAAAATAGAAATTGTAACACCTTTACTTTCAAAGTTTTAAAAATCTGAATAGGCATAAATCCTACAAAAGAAATTCGTAAAATCACATTTATTATTTATTTTAATTTAAGTGGATTTCAAAAATAAGCAATTTTTCATTAAATTTCTTTTACGTCTCTTTCGTATCATACATTTTTCTTTTATAAAATTCACTGAGCTTTAAAAAATAGGAACAAAATAATTTTTCTCTAGCAACTTTCAAATTACTGAAGTATGTAAATAGTTTCATTTGTTTTCTAATAAATGAATATTTGTGTGAAAATAAATGATAATTATCAAAGGTTCGCACACGCCTTATATTTTGTAAGGACTCTGGCACCACTATTAAAAATAAGAAAATTTACATTTATTTTTTAAAACACAGAATTTGCAATTCCACCTCTCATTCACGGATTTTGCAATATTTTTCTGCAGTGAAACACTTTGAAATTTTCTTAAAATTTAGTGGTAGAACTTTGCGAACACTATTGTCGCATTATAATTATCAAATGCAGTATTAACTTTTTAATGGCATGGTTGAAATGCGTTCCAGAAATTGCGTAATTCAGATAATAGGAATTTATACCAGAAAATCATAACTGTTCAATTAGTAAAGAAATGTTTGTTATCAAATAAAGGAAAAATTTTTCTTTTAAATTTCTGGCGGAAATACGGAATATGTGAACAAAACCCCCTAATAAATCGGGGACACTTATAGTATCAAAAATGATTCCATGGGTGTTTAAGGGTTAAGAAAGCAAAATAAAGAAAGTTTACCCAATTTTATTTTAGAATTTTAATAATAATTGATGTATATTAAAATAAGTTCACAAATATGTACGTTTTTAACCATTTGAGTCTGGTAGAGGAATTTCTTCCCACTTAATTTTAATTGCCAAATGTCATAGTGGCACCAGAATATTTGACCAAATTTATTTTAAAATAAACGAAGGAATATTCTTGTGCATATAATAAACCGAATTTATTTTTTGAAAAATACTGGTGCCAATGTGTCATTCGGTTATTTTTAAGAAATTCACCTACCAGAGCTTATAGGGTTAAAAGTTGAACTTATATAAAATTTATTTTTAAAAAACTAGAAATTACATCTGGAGTTTTTAAAAATATGAATTTTTTATGCAATATTTTCTTTGAAGAAACCTTTTTTTGGCCAAAAAGAAATTGTTTAATAATTGTCAAACCTTAAAACTTGTAAAAAATATTTGTCATAGCTTAAAAAACTTATAACCCTTTCAAGGGCGGTGCTTCATTTTTAGACCATTTAATTTTAATCCCTAAATGCCAGATTGGAACCAGAATATTGGAATGAAAAATTTTAGTTTTTTAACTTAAAGCTTTTGCTTATTTTGAAGTAATATGTTTTGTAAAATTCTGGTGCCATTCACTCAGTTCAGCATTTTGCGAATGGAAAAACATTGTTCCTGAAAAGGTTAAATGAATATGTAAGTTCTTAATTTGCACATCCACATCCGCTTACAATTTTCGATACCTAAAGTTTAGATTGTAATGGACTACTCTTTATTTTCGATTAAATTTTCTACTGCAGATATTTTTTGTGTTATTTGTTCTGTTTATTTCATTAATTCTTCGGTAGAGTTTAAGATACCGCGGTTTCGCATGTAGATTTCATGTAGTGTTTTCAAAACATTACAAAATGCACTTTGTATGACGCGTTTTATAAAAAAGAGAAAGAGAAGAAGACTTTCTCATACACTGATGAACAATTGAAAAGGAGACAAGTGGCGTTATGTAACTGCGGTGCTATAGGTGGCCGGATATTGTGGAAAGATGATGTAAGCCGTGATCGGAGAATATTAGGAACGCATCATGGATAAGGCGAAGGATCTATGCGCTTTTGAGAGTAGGCAAATTACTGGAACCCGACGAATGAGATTTTCAATTTTGGTGGCAACGCAGGAACTGGAATTTTCACGCCCCAACGTATTGAGCGTGTGTCGTCTGTACATCTATTCTGATACACCATCCCTGCTAGGGCCAGCCGCCCTGGATAACAACTTGTTGATAAGTGCGTTATTGACAGCTAGCTTTACAACAGCGGATAGACGAACCGGTTGCTCTACAATTTAATGCTGTAAAATGACGTGTATGCCGCCACAGTATCCGGTACTATATCACCGTTATGTGGTACAGAAGGCATCATCCCTCAAAGATACCTCTGCTGACTGAGCATAGCAAGGCGCAAATGCCTAGTATAGATTGGGAACACGTAGTTTAATGTAAGGGGACATTAGATCACTCTATTGTTAGTCTTATTATACGAAAAATATGGCATTATTTAATCTTTGACGGTTATACGCTTAAATAAGGCAAAATTTAGCATTTGAGAATTACAAGTATTAAAGTGATCCAGCACTACCTGACGCTACGCTATTTTTGAATATCATCATTGGACCCTAGAAATATGGATAAATATTACCGGAATAATGAGCCAAGATTCACACTGGTGCATGCCGATAGTAAAGTACAAATAAGGTGAAAACATCATGAAGCCACAGATCTGTCTTGTACTCTTGAAGTTGGTGGAGATGACATTTTAACTGAGGATTTTTATTTGGAATCAAATGGGATCCTTGGTATGCGTGATATTATCCGTCACAGGTCAACGTTATTGGGATATGTTTGACGACCATGTGTTATCTTTTGTTCATCTGCAGTATTCCCTAGAGATCTCTACTTTCAATAAGATAATACACCCTACCTTTGTTTTCGAATTGTAATAGAATTGTTGAATGAATAGTTTACAGATGTCAACTTGCTTTCCTAGTTTAGAGAGATTACTTGACTTCAATCCCATGGACCAATATGATATTTATTGAAAAAGATATTCCAGCCACTGACCCTACTTTTTCAAATATTCAGAAACTGTAAAATTGTCCAGGTTTCATGGATTGGTATCTCTCCCCAATAATTTCAGTGTACTTTTTAATCCCTGCCGCAACAAATAACAGCTGTTGAGTGAAAAGGCTGAATTACACGATAAGTGAAATCTTGTGAAAGGCTGGGTCACAGGATAAATGAAATTGGGTGAAAAGTTGAGTTAAATACAAGACAGGTATTTCTAATTCAACTGCTTTTCAGTGTAAAGTGATTCAATTTAGAATGTTTTCTGATAGATTAATACTATACTATTTTTCCCACTATGTTGACATTCTGTCTGTATTAACAATACCTAAAAATCTCATTTTAAATAATTGGATCTTTTCAATATTTATAGCTTATTGGCGAAGGTGCCATTCAAGTTATAATTTTTTATTATTCAGAGTTATCTTTGAATAAATCGGCAAGGGTAAACTAGAATTACTAACTTATCAACATAGTTTAGAGAGCTAAAAGTTTTTTTTTTATCTTTCGTAAATTAAATAATGAGGTAATATATATTCTCAATGTTATCAAAAGATCTGAAAATTTCTTTGAAATTTTAATTATTAATCTATTAAAGGATTATTTCTGGCATAGTCAGTTTTTATTTTTTAGACAAAAGCAATCAAATCTCCAATTTATTTTTATAAATATCCCTTGCCAGATGACAAAATCTCAGTCAGATTTAAAATAGTTCAAATTTAGAAGTATACCCCACCAATGATTTTTTTTCACTAAAGTACTGTATATTTTAATACTAATACGAAGAATCATTTGTTATTCTGCCACTGTGAAAACAATCTTCACTAAAACCTCCGGCGCCAGCAGCCGATCATTTTTAGAACATTTATTTTTTCTTTCTTTTTGCAAACTGAACTCTAATTGGCTTACTTACGATCTTTTTTGTTAATGTTTTTTTTGTACTTTTCAGATTTTTATGTAGTCGTACTGAGGATTGTAATTAAGAAACATGTAATATTTTGCGCGCTTGTAAATAATTAACCTTTTTTGTGTGTTTAAGTTCTGTGTCTTTATTTGCTGTGGATTTCTTGTTTGTGAAAATGGAAAAAAGAATTGTGATTCCGCCCACCGTACATCCCTCAAGAACCCGCAAGGTAGGAAAATTTTATATTATTATTTCTAAGAATATTATTTTTTCTGCCTAAATGTTGAATTTGAAATCAACATGGCATCCCTGCCACGGGATGTACGGTGGTGATATATTTTGAAATAATGAAGAATTATTTGAATTTCGAAATTAACTAATTAAGTTATTAATTTTTGATTGGCAGAGAGAAAGAGAAAAAAAAATGACTGAAGCAGAAAATTTAGAAACACTTAAAAAAAGAAGAACGATTTTTCGATCTGCTGTTACTAAAATTCTAAATAAAATCGAAACTTCCATAAAATCAGACGATGTGTCTATTGAAGAACTGCAAGGACATATTGAAACATTGACCGACAAATTTAAGTCACTTAGAACAATAGATAATTCAATTGAATTATTAGTCAATCCCGATGATTTAGAGAAAGAATTAGAAGCCGCTAAAAAGTATAGCGAAAATGTAATATTATGGAAGTCACGCGCGAATAAGAAAATTAGAGAATTAAATGCCGGATTTTTAAATTTAAAATCAAAGCAAGAAAGTAACAACGAACAATTTTCAGACAGTGCATTTAATGAAAAAGTGGATAATTCTGTAAAAGTTAAGTTACCGAAATTGCATATACCAATATTTGATGGAAATATAAATGAATGGCTTTCCTTTTGGAGCAGTTTTGAATCGGCCATTCATGATAATAAGTCGTTAAATAAAGTTGATAAATTTAATTATTTAAGATCGCAATTAAGATCGACCGCTTTAAACATAATTGAAGGTTTTCCTGTTTCCGAAAAAAATTACGATGCGGCTATAGAACTGCTGAAAAGTAGGTTTGCTAATAAACAATTATTAATACACAATCATATTAGTAATCTTTTAGCTATCAAGCCGTTGAGAATTTCGAATGATATATATGCTTTCCGACAATATTTTTATAAATTATCAGTGGAACTGAGAAGTTTGCAGAGCTTAGGAACTGATATAAACAACATTTCAAGTGTATTATGTACAACCATTTTGAAAACAATTCCGAAAGATTTGTTAATAGAACTTAACAAATCCGATAATGAAAAAGGATTTTATGAAATTGAAGAACTAATGAACTTTTTATCTACTTGTTTAAAAGCAAGAGAAAAATCTAATCTAGTAATAAACCCAATTGACGAAGATACGAAATTTTTTATTCCTCCTGAAAAGAGAAACTTTCATTCGTTTCGAAATAACAACAAACAAAAAAATTATCCCACAGCTAACGATTTAGAGTCAAGAAACAAAAAAGAGGATTTAAACGCAATAAACTGCATTTTTTGTGAATCATTTCACCACTCGTCGGTTAATTGCTATAGAACTAATGAGTTATCTATTGATGAAATTAAGAACATTCTAATGAAAAAAGGAGCATGTTTTAAGTGCCTAAAAATGAAAAAACATTTATCGCGGTTTTGCCAAAAAAAAAAAAAATATATAAAATGTCGAAATTGTAACGGGAACCATAATACATTATTTTGTTATAGAAACGTAAAGAAGGAAAAATCTAAACAACAGACCAAAGTGTCGGATACTGCCCTTTTTGCAAATGAAAACTTGCCGAAAGAAGTTTATTTACAAACTTTATATGTTTATGTAAGAAATAATGGTTGTGAATATATAGTACGCGCATTGTTGGATACGGCCTCTTCTAAATCGTATATTTCAAAATTCGTAGCCAATAAGATGGAATTAAAAAGTTTAAGAAAGATCAGAATTACTCACGGGTTGTTTGGAGGTACCGAAACAACGGTAGATCATAACTGTTGTTCTGTTAATTTAAGGGGTAAACCCCTTAAAATTGAGGTAAAAATATTAAAATTGAGGTAATGGAACAAGAAAAAATTTGTGCTAATGTACCCAAAATTAGAGACATTCATTGTATTGCGGAATTAAAAGAAAAAAATATATTTTTGAATGATATCTGCCCTGAAGGTAAAAATTGTTTATATGAAAGAAATTTAAATGAAATACATGTACTTTTGGGAGCAGATGTTGTGGGAGAACTGTTTACAGGAAAAATAGAAAATTTATCTTGTGGTTTGGTTGCGATGCAGACAAAACTAGGCTGGACTACTATGGGCAAAATTGACGCAAATGAAAGGGATAGTTCTCTTTTGGTCCTTTCATTATATGTAAACGATGCCAAAATTACAGATTTGTGGAATTTAGATTCTTTAGGCATAGTAGATCCGGCGGAAAAACAAACTAACGAAGAAGTTCAGAAATTGGTTTTGGAGTATTTTAAAGAAACCGTAAGACGCGAAACTGATGGTAGGTACAAAGTTTGTCTTCCCTGGTTAAGTGAGCATCCTCCCATTCCAAGTAATAAAGATTTAGCGATAAAACGCCTGCAAAATAATATTAAGAATCTCCAAAATTGCGGTTTGTTGAAAGATTACGAAGCAGTTTTAAATGAGTGGGAAACGGAAGGGATTATTGAAAGAGTGAAAGGAGAGGAAAAACTTAACACCAAAGTCCATTATCTCCCTCATAGAGCTGTAATAAAACCTAATCCTACGACCAAAATTAGGCCAGTATTTGATGAAGCTGCACATGTTAAGGGTTCTGTTTCCATAAATGATTGTATAGAGAAGGGACCTAATTTAATTGAACTAATTCCTTCTGTTCTAAATCGATTTAGAGTGGGAAAGATAGGTATTGTAGAAGATATTCGTAAAGCTTTTTTTACAGATTCACTAAATGAAAAGGATAGAGATTATTTACGTTTTTTCTGGTGGAGAGATGGGAATTCAGAAAACCTTGAAATTTATAGACATTGTCGGGTTGTCTTTGGGATTAGTTGTAGCCCCTTCCTTTTGGCCGCTACTCCAACATGTCACTTAGATGAAGCACCTGAGAACATTAAAGACATTGCTATAAAACTTAAAGAATTTTTCTATGTAGATAACTGTGTAGCTAGTGTAGAATCCTTAGAAGAGTTAGAATATTTTCGCAATGAAGCACGGAAACTCTTAGCTTCGGCACAATTTGATCTTCGTGGTTGATGTCATAATCGGTGCGAAGAAATTGGATTAGGCTTTAATGAAAAGGGTCATTTGAGTGATGCGGCCGAGGATAAAATTCCCTTACTTGGTTTAATGTGGGACACCAAGAGTGATACATTATCGTGTGATTTTCGGAATTTTAAATTGGAAAATGAGTGCATCACTAAAAGAACAATTTTGTCCTTAACTCATAAACTATTCGATCCCATCGGTTTCACTTGCCCCGTGACCTTAATTCCAAAATTACTTTTACAGAAATGCTGGAAAATAAAGGCGTCATGGGACTCCAAGCTGCCGATGAGATAGTTAAGGAATTTAGAAAATGGACTAAGGAAATTAATGATTTGGGAAATCTTGAGATCCCGCGAAGATTGTCTAACTTATCTCTAAAAGAGGGAAACTTATCTTTACATATTTTCTGCGACGCTAGTAAATTTTCTTACGCTACATGCATTTATCTAAGAAATGAACTAGAAAATCGTGTAACTTGTCAACTTATTCAGGCTCGTTCTAGAGTAGCTCCTTTAAAGGACATTTCCATTCCACACCTTGAGTTATTGGCCTGTTGTATTGGAGCTAGATTGTCTAATAGCATTAAAAACGATTTGAAATTAGAAAATGTTGATACTTTCTATTGGTCAGATTCAATGGACGCGTTATACTGGATAAAACGGGAAGGTCCTTGGGCTACATTTGTAGAAAATAGAGTAAGGGAAATTCGAAAGCTTACCCCCAACATTTCATGAATTTTCGTACCTGGACATATGAATCCAGCAGATTTACCGTCACGCGGTTTTTGTGCAAAATCCCTTATTAAATCTTAGTGGTGGTTAGGGCCAACATGGCTTTCAGAATCAAAGGAAAATTGGCCTAATACTAATATTTTTCCTAATATGGATATAGTGAATTCGGAAAAAAGAAAAACTATTGTGACCGCTCCTAATGTAGAGAGGGATGAGGTACAATTTTATAATCGCTATTCCTCTTACAATAAAATTTTGCGAGTTACTGGTTGGATTTTGCGATTTTACCAAAATTCGAAAAGGGGTAGTACCGACAGAATATTCGGTCAATTAACCCACAACGAATTAAAAGCGGCAGAAACAGC
Organism: Maratus speculifer; assembly: GCA_964019185.1. Taxonomy (NCBI): domain Eukaryota; kingdom Metazoa; phylum Arthropoda; class Arachnida; order Araneae; family Salticidae; genus Maratus; species Maratus speculifer. The sequence goes on from OZ025293.1 coordinate 54,880,368, forward strand.
ATTATTAAAACTAGTTCAAAAGGAATCCTTTGTGTATGAACATAATCAAAGACTGAAATGCCTGAATATTTTTACAGATTCGGAAGGAATCATACGCGTAAAAACGAAAATATTTCAACGAGAAGATGAATTTAATTTTAGATTACCTATATTACTCCCTTCAAATCATTACGTCGTAGAACAGATTATATTTTCGAAACATTTAGAATTCGGTCATTGTGGCGAACCCTTGCTGATGACTGCGTTAAGAGAAAATTACTGGGTGCTGAAGAGTCGGAAAACAATCAAAAAGGTAATCGGCAAATGTATCATTTGTAAAAGACACTCAGCAAAACCACATGATGTAGCAGAAAGTGTCTTACCTCTTGATCGTGTCAGAGAAGCCGCGATTTTCGAAATAATAGGAATCCATCTGTGTGGTCCTCTTTATTTGAAGAATCAATCTAAAGTCTGAATTTTGATAGTCACGTGTGCAGTTTTTAGAGCTGTGCATTTCGAGCTATTAACAGCTGTTTCAACCGAAAGTTTTATCTTAGGACTGAAACTCTTTATTTCTAGACGAGGTCGTCCTGCAATAATATATTCGGATAATGGCACAAACTTTACTGGCTGCCTCAATTTATTGAAAACCATTGACTATGAAAAAGTAAAAGCGGTTACTGCGTTTTCACGTATAGATTGGAAATTTATTCCACCTTCTGCACCTTGGCGGGGTGGATTTTGGGAAAGGCTTGTAGGAATACTGAAAAGAATGTTGAGAAGGGTATTGGGCAAGTCGTCTTTAAATTTTGAAGAACTACATACCGTTATCTGCGACTGTGAAAGTATTATAAATGCCCGCCCCTTAACATATGTTACAGATAATAATGAAGATCTTCAAGTTATGACTCCTACAATGTTCTTACAGGAAAATACTAAAATACGTATGTCCGAATTAGAATTTCTAGACCACAAAGAAATGAATAAACGATACCATTATAGAATGAAAATTAGAAATTATTTAAAATCAAGATTTAGAAGTGAATACCTCGGCACATTAAAATGTTCGGTTTCTAGTGGGAAAAAAATCAAGATCTTTGTGTGTAGGAGATATTGTCCTGATATGGACGGAAAATTCTAGCCGAATAAACTGGCCTCTTGGTAGAGTTACAGAACTTATACCCAGTCAAGATCGCGTTGTGCGCGTAGTAAAGTTGAAGACTGCAACTGGAATGCTAATTCGTCCAATTAAAAAACTTTGCTCTTTGGAGGTGAATGGAATCACCAATAATCAAAGTGATGCGTGTACTGCAAGACCGTTTGACTACTCGCCGTGGTCGAATTGTACGGCCGCCCGAAACTCTCCAACTGCAGTGATTGTCCCCTAATGAACTCAAGGTGGGGAGTGTGAAAACAATCTTCACTAAAACCCCCGGCGCCAGCAGCCGATCATTTTTAGAACATTTATTTTTTCTTTCTTTTTGCAAACTGAACTCTGATTGGCTTATTTACGATCTTTTTTGTTAATGTTTTTTTTTTGTACTTTTCAGAATTTTATGTAGTCGTACTGAGGATTGTAATTAAGAAACATGTAATATTTTGCGCGCTTGTAAATAATCAACCTTTTTTGTGTGTTTACGTTCTATGTCTTTATTTGCTGTGGATTTCTTGTTTGTGAAGATGGAAAAGAATTGTGATTCCGCCCACCGTACATCCCTCAAGAACCCGCAAGGTAGGAAAATTTTATATTATTATTTCTAAGAATATTATTTTTTCTGCCTAAATGTTGAATTTGAAATCAACAGCTACAAAGCTGTCTTTTAAATTCAAATCATTACCCCCATGATTTAATATATCCTTTTGTTTAAACCAAAACTTTCACTATAAAATATTTTAGAGGGGAAAAAATTCCTATCCAACTTACATAAATGTAGTTTAGAAGGCGTCAATTTAAAACTATATAAGTTTTCACAGTTTTTAACCCTTTCAGGGGCAAGGTATTTCTGCTCCAAAAATGTTCAAATGATTCATTCACACCGCAATTTAAGAACAAATTTATTTGCAAATAAACACGAGCCTTTTTTTTTACCCCATATATATTATGATATTTAAATTGTATTAAAAATTTACTGATGAAAATTCGCAATTGGAACTGCAAAATTAACAGTTTGCACGCAACAAATGACGCCCCTGAAAAAGTTGAAGCGTTTTTAAACTAATTTGTATTTAACCCCTTCGCGACGGGAGCTTTTTACGAATTTTTTAGCTCACAGGCTGTCATAGCCTGAGAGCTTATGTGCCCGTCTGTTCTGTATGTTCGTTCGTGCGTAACGCGATAACTCATGATAAAAATATCGTATCCACTTGAAATTTTGTATGTAGGTATATCCTGACAAGGCGCTTCCCTGATTAGTTTTTGGAGTTCATTCGATATGTATAAGAGGGGGAACGGGGGGCTCATTCCCCTCCCCTTAGTTGATATAAATGGGATTTTCATGCAGAATTAAGTTTTCGTTCAAAATTTAGATTAGGATCATTCTGATGAGGCAATTCCGTGACTGTTGTTAGGTGTTCATTGTATAAGTATAAATAGGGAGAACAGGGGTTCTAATGCCCCTCCCCCTTAATTTATATAAATGGGTTTTTCAAGCAGAGTTTTCAGATTTCGTTCAAATCTCTGAATAGTTTTGGAAGTTTAATGGTTAAGTATAAAAGAGGGGGATAACTCCTTTAAATTATATAAATGCTAAATGGGTTTTTATTAAGAATTATCTCATTTGCTCTGAATTTTGGATATAGATTTTTTATATGATAAAGCATGTCTTTGATAGTATAGGAGGTTCAATGATTAAGTATAAAAAAAGAGGAAAGTTTCCACTTCTTAATTTTTTTTCGAACGGAATTAACCCTTGAAAATATAAGGCTTTAATGTACAATTAGTATTTGTAGCCTGTGAGCTCAATGCCATCAGTTTAACTGGGCAGTATTCTTTATTAATGTTTTGACACCGGATTTTAAAAAAAACAGAAATTTGTGGCTTACTGAATCGAGAGAATGCTCCGATTAAATAATTTAAATTTTACAGTAAAATTTTGCTGGTGGGGATAAACAAGGATTCTTAAGCCTTTTTGCGGCACGTATACGTGTCGCTCGTCCCCAAGGGGTTAAAAAAGAAGACATTTGTACTTACCTAATATGAACCATATTAACAAGAACATGTGGAAAAGTCCATTGATGGATCGACAATAAGCTCTATAAACTTTTAGACGTCCTTGGGTCTCTTTAGGTATATATTTTGTCCAAATTACCATAAAATGCTGAATTGTTCCTAACAGTCCAGATACAATTAAATATATTGGAATTTTCGGTTGTATTCTGCAGTCATGAACATAAATGCTTCCTGTTAAAAATGGAGTTAATTAAAAATTGAATTATGAAATTTCAAAAGTATGCAAAACATATAGAGAATGAAGGTTGATAGAACCCAAAATAATCATGTCAAAAATGTGTATTCAGAAATGTCGTCATTTAGGAAAAGCAAACAGATGATTACTTTGTACAAAATGACATTTTTAGCCATATTTTAAACAGAAATCACAGAAGGAAGCAATTAAAAATGTCTTAACCCTGGTATGAACTGGTAAACCCCTGGTATGAATCCTGAAATAACTGGTTAATTCTTTTCCGTTCATTAAATTGAAAATAGCGGATTTACATCACTATTATTTAAAAAAAATATCTGTAAAATTTAGTCTATATAGTCTCCGCCTTTCTATATTATGAAAATTTTCTTTAAAATAATAGTGATATAAAAAAGCTTTAAATGATGCAATAAGCAAATTCGTCGGGCAAACCAGTTAAAGGGTTAAAGAATGTATATTCAAGAACACTGCTTTTAGCAAGTAGAGATAGCAATTTAGAAAAAGACGATTTAGTAGCAGTGCCAGTAACAGGCGATATATTATAAAGCACCTAAAACTGATAGAATTTCTAAAGATGCATATCAATTTTTACCACAATAAAGACTTGGGAAATAATTTTTATCTTAGTCACATTTGATTACAGAAATTTTCCAAAAGAATTTTTTGAATACAACTAAATTTAAAATGGAGTCAAATCCAGCATATCTGTCATAACATACCAAGACTATACCTATCTAGGCCATAGTCTACAGATATAGAACATATAATTATTTTTAACTCAATCATATTTGATTATAAAAATCTTTTCTCTTTTTCTTTCTTTATTTTTAAATAAGATATCTGATTCATATGGAACTGCATTAAGCACGAGGAATGTTGTGCTTCCCTGATTTAACTGGGTGCATTTCATTTCAAAATTTTTCATACTGGGTGATTCAACATGAATGCAGCAATATGAACTGCATTGCTAAGATGTTTTGTCCTATTCCTTTTTTAAACATACTGTATATTTGGCACGTTAATCATAACAGAAAGCATATGTATTAATTACCCTTATTTAAAGTTTGTTTTAATTAACAAGGATCACAGTAGTGACGTAGCGTCAAATGGACGGTGGATCACTATATATCAATATTAGTGTATACTAAATTTGGCCTTATTTAGTCTTTGAACTTCATGTAATTAAATAATTTGAAGCTTAGCAAATAATAATACTGGTTTAAAACTGTTCCGGCGACCCCTAATGCTATGCTATTGGTGCACAATAATTTTTCATTCTGCATTCTATTAGGTCTTTTCATACTGATGCCGTTCTTTGATTGCACAATTCTACATGATTTCAAAAACTGTGATGTCTGTTGTGTTTAACTACTTAACTGATTTGCCCGTATGCCGTGCTGGCAAGAAGAATTTCCTTGATCTGCCACTTAAAGAATATTGATACCATTAACTTTTTTAAATACAATACCATACTATTTAAATGACAGACACTTTTACACTAATTATTACTATCATTTTAGTTTTAAAAAAATGGTGTTTATCCCATATTTTCAATTTAGCACTAGAATTACGGGAAATTTTATTTAAGTTTCATAAAAAGAGTTAACACCGGAATTTTTATTTTAAACAGTTAAAAGTATTTGTTTAAGCTTGTTCTTCGTACAAATCAAATGTCCCGAGGGAAAAATTCTGTTTCAAACCGTTGTAATTTCATTTGGTAACGATCAAAATGGCCGCTCACCGTAATTCTAATGTGAATTAGAATATATATACAGGGTGTTTCGCTACCAGACCGACAAACTTTGAGGGGTGATAGTAGACATGAAGACAAACATTATTAAATGGGAAACCATGGGGCGCAAATGTCTTCCGTAGGAGCTAGGGGCCATTAAAGTTTAAGGTCCAAAACTTCATAATAAAAAACGGAAAAAAGGGTGGATTCGTTTGCGGTTTTCGCTAAAATCATTCTCTACATCACGATTTGCTAGTAAAAAATTTTTAAAGGTTACGTTCAAAAACTGTCGATAGAGGGCGCTTTAGACTATAGAGTAACAAACAACTACTTTTTACTTTTATTTTGTCCACGGGGTTGAAATTATTCTAAAGTTTAGACTTTAACTTAAATTTTAAGTCCAAAATCGGAAACATTATTATCGGGTAACTAGCGAAAATTGAACTGTGAACAGAGGAGGGGATTTTGAACATTCATAAACATTTGACAAACTAATCGATTTTGTTGCAGTTTGCTTGTAGATCATTCCCTTGGTAATTATTTTATTCAAAATGACGTACAGCATTGGTGTCCCCATTTTTTGATAGAGGGCGCTTCCGACACATCTCCGAAATTTCAATGGCATTACTCCTGTATGTTTTACTACCAGACCAACATACTTCCAGGAAGTGTTAGCGATGCAAAGACGACTGGGAATTATATTATGTAACGTCGAAAATGCCTTTTTTACGAGTTAGGGTTAGAAGAAGCAGAGAAAAAAGCAACTTGATATTTCTACAACACATTCTGTCAAACTTCTGGTAAAAGCACATATTCCTTTTTCGTTGCGCCACTCTATAGCACGATGAGGTTCCTCCACATTTTTCCAACGATGTTCGCAGACACCTCAATGTAACATATGGACAGCGGTGGATAGGTAGTGGTGGCCCGGTTTGTTGGCCTGCCAGATCGTCGCACCTACTTCATTAATTATCAATTACTTTTTGTTACCTACCTTTATTTTATTGCTGTATAATTGTTCTGTATTTTTTAAATAACCATGCTGGGTGGGGCTAGTTGAGCTCAAACCAATTAGTAGCCCGCCCCCCACCCGGCTCATTCTGAATCTGTATGGACTTCTTCTGCTGGGGTCAAAGGAAAAGTTGAATGTATGAGACTGCCGTACCGTCAGTGGAAGACCTCTCAGCTCGAATTTCTGTAGCTGCCAGAGAGCTATCCGGGATGCCAAAAATCTTTGAAAGCGTGAGGAATTGCATGCGACTCTGCTGTCAAGCATGCCCGATTACTTCTGGTCGTAATTTCGGACACCTATTGTAGTAAAACCCTTAACTAAATTGTTTTCTGTCACATTAACGTGTAGCTGTTTCACTATCTGTTTCACTAACTGTTTCTGTTGCTTTTTTCTCTGCTTCTTTTAGCCACAACTCGCTAAAAAGGCATTTTTAACGTTACATTCCTATGTGATTTCGAGTCGCTTTGCATCCCTAACACTTCCTGGAAGTATGTTGGTTTGGTAGTAAAAAACCCAGGAGTAATGCCATTGAAATGTCGGAGATATGTCGGAAGCGCCCTCTATAAAAAATGGAGACACAAGAGCTGTAAGCCATTTTGAATAAAATCAGTACCAAGGGAATGACCTACACGCAAACCGCAACAAAATCGATCAGTTTGTATAATGTTTATGGGTGTTTAAAATTCCCCCCTCTGTTCACCGTTCAATTTTCACTAGTTACCCGATCCTAATGTTTCCGATTTTTTGATTAAAATTTAAGTTAAAGTCTAAACTTTAGAATAATTTCAACCCCGTGCACAAAATAAAGGTAAAAAGTAGTTGTTTGTTACTCTAAAGTCTAAAGCGCCCTCTATCGACAATTTTTGAACATAACCTTTAAATTTTTTTTACAAACAAATCGCGATATAGAGAATGATTTTAGCGCAAACCGCAAACGAATCCACCCTTTTTTCCGTTTTTTATAATCATTTGAAGTTTTGGACCTTAAACTTTAATTGCCCCTAGCTGCCACTGAAGACGTTTGCGCCCCATGGTTTCCTATTTAATAATGTTTGTCTTCATGTTTACTATCACCCCTCAAAATTTGTCGGTCTGGTAGCGAAACACCCTGTATAGCGTTAGAAATGTAATTCTAATGTGTAACACCCTTTGATCTCTGATGGTTGAATTTTCTACCACTTAAATTTAATTCCGAAATGCCACAACGGCACCGGAATAGTTAACTAGATTTATTTGAAAAGGGTTTAATGCAATTTTTTTTTTCGTGCATATCAAAAAATTAATTTTTTTCATAGCAAAATACTGGTGTCAATGTGACATCTGGAATTTTGAAGAAATTTTCACACCAGAGCTCAAAGGGTTAATGTATCAAAAACAGAAAGAGAGTCAAGTAGTTAACTACTGCAATTTCCGCCCTATAATCCGCTGATCAAACAATCATGTTTCGACCCAGAAATTTTATTTAATAATTGAAGTTAAATATTTATTGCAATTTAAGGAGCGACACTTTAAGATACAAGATTTCTAAGTACAAATATAATTGTTTGATCCACGGATTATAGCCGAAAATTACGTATGTAAATACTCCTTCCGTTGGTCTCTATTATTTTTTTAAAACATTTAGTCAGTTTTGATTGTGTGTAACTACGAAGTTTATTATTGCTGAAATATACACTATATGGCCAAAGATGACCGTTCACTTGTGATTTTTGACATTTTGCTAATTATCTGACATTTTGTTAAAGCGTTCAAACTGTAGATTACGATTAAGTAGCTTATTATAATAAATTGTTTTCATTTTTATGTGGATAGCATTGATACTCGCAGAGATATTAAGGTTTTATAAAAATAGTCCCAATTTTTTTCAAGTTTTTTGCTTATAATTTGCAGAGTTCTTAATATAAAATAATGTTCTTTTCCGAAAAGATCACAATAAACATTGTACACAATACCCTCTAATCAGAATTACAAAATAATAAAAATTTTATGAAAAATGAGCAGTTTTACTAAATATTTTTTTCATTGCGCATGCTTCAACGTTATCAAAATTTCATTGACCTATTGTTAGTTAAATGTATAGAGCAACTTTTGTGAAAATCTCAAAAGCATAGCATGAAAATTCTGAAAGTGTTCGTCGATTGAATAAGCTAAAAATCCGTTGTTCCAAAAATGAAACAAAAAGATGAGGGGTTGTATTCATTTCTCCATTGATTAGTGCCAATATAGAATACACAATATGGCACGTACTACTATATTTGGACAGAACCCCTCATTTTTTTTTCTTCATTTTGAGAACAACGGATTTTGTGCTTATTCTATCAACGAACACTTTCAGAATTTTCAAGCTGTGTTTTTGAGACTTTTACAGAAGTTGCTCTATACATTTAGCTAACACAATATGTCAATGAAATTTTGATAACGTTGACGCATGCGCAAAGAAACAATATTTAGTAAACCTGCTCATTTTTTATACAATTTTTATTATTTTGTAATTCTGATTGAAGGGTATTGTGTACAATGTTTTTTGTCATATTTTCAAAAAAGAGCATTATTATATATTATGAACTCTGCAAATTATAAGCAAAAAACTTGAAAAAAATTGGGACTGTTTTTATGAAAACCAATATCTTAACGAGTATGCATGCTATCCGCATAAAAATGTAAATGGTTTATTACACTAAGCCACTTAATCATAATCTACAGTTTGAACGCTTTTGCTACACTAGTTTTGACAAGATTATCCTAAAGATATTCGTTCTTTTTCAATTTGTTGACTATCCCCTATGGAGTTTAAGGAAAAAATCTTCACAGAAATGTATGACCTGTACTATTAAGTTTACACACCTATTGTTTCAGGATGAATCCTTTTGTATTTTTCTAGCTATTTAACAAAATGTCCAAACTCGCAAGTGGACGGTCATCTTTGCCCATATAGTGTATATTTAATAATTTAACTTTACCGAATGTTTTATACCGGGATGCAAAATGATAGGAACGATCATGTAACTGTCTAAATAAAGAATATAATTCTATTAATCCTCTTATGAGCCATATAAATTTATTGTATCATATTAAATACTTAGTTTAAACACAAAGAAAACATTCTTAAACAATTTTTATAAATATAATATTATGTGTTGCATTTTTACTCGACATGCACCGGGAGCAAAATGATAAGAACGGAACAGATTTCTCTAAATTATTGAAATATTACATGTCATTTAGGCTTCTTCTGCGCTTAATAATTTTAAAACAACATTGAAGTATAGAGTTTACATAGTTTTGAATCTGTTGAGAAGACAAAACATGTCAACCTTCAAAATTTCAAATTTTAATTCTGCTTTCGAGTTATGCTGTAGGATTTAACCATCTTTCATTATATATTGTGCCCTATAATAACCCAAACGTTGTTCATGAGATTTAGATTTGGACCATTGGCTGGCCAATCAAGTCTCAAATTTCGTCATCTTTATCTTCAAATCACTTCTTTGTGACTTTTTCTGAGTGAATTTAGGTATTGTCTAATTGAAAATTTTATAAAAGCTGGCAATTTTTTCACTCAGGTTCAGCAAATGCCATTTTAACATGCAATCAAGGATATGTCTACTTTGTTTATTCAATTAGAAAAGCAATTATAATTTTAGCTGCCGAGGAAACAGTAGGCCAAAACATTTGGGAGTCTCTACGGATTTCACGCTTGGAAAATACGTCTTGTTTATTTTAAAAACATACCATCTGGAATATTGAAATTAAACTTCTTTTCGGCACTTAAGATAATTTTAGGCCGATTCGTTTGCTGCTTCAAGTGTTTCTCTGCAAATATACAGCGGGTTTTCTTATTACCAGATGTTAAGCGCGTACACGCACATAGTTTTACATTTTTAAGAATTCTCGGCATTTTTATTGCCCTTCGTACGATCAATACTGATGCTGGCTTCTTTATCTGACTTCCAAATTCCTTTGCTGTCATTATTTTACTTGGAGCCTTGCGAATAATCAAACTTTTGGACAGTTTTAAAATAATTTTTGGCCTCCCTGTAGATTTTGTAGTAACTTAAATAGTTGGATTATACAAGAAACTAAAAATGACACTCTTTGAAAGTTTAATTTAATCAGCAATTCTTTGAAATTACATTCCGATCTTGTTATGAGCTAGAATTTACTCTCTTTTGAAATCTAAAAGCATTTTTATTCACCCTGCAATCCAAATGTTTTGCGAATTAAACAAAAATTCCCAGAATCTCTTTTAAATGCGTATTTAAATGATCTGCGAAAATATCCGCCAAACACGTTCAGCAGTTTTATAAATATCGATTGCGTTCTTACCATTTTGCTCCTGTGTAAATTTAGCAAAATACATATTTTTTAAAAATTAATATATATATATAAATTTTTGTAAATAATTACTTTAATATTAATTGGAAAATTAATTATTTAATTTTAATACAAAGATTTAAGCATTTGCATTGCAAACGCGAACTGATTTCTTTGTTTTTGTATCGTACCCCGCTATATAAAAAAAGAAAGAAAATATCATGCGTCAAGCGTAGATTATAAAGAACTTTTCAACACATTCAGAATAATGTAACAAAACTGCACCGTTTAAAAAATTAAAATATTACGCCTCATTCACCACATGGAAATGCATAACGCATTTCAAAACCGAATTTCAGGTATTCCCCTCTACAAGGGGAAAATTATCCGAAATTTTTAGCAGCCCTGTATATGATATAGAAATTTCTATCTATTAACAACATGCATGCCAAATTATAGCTCATTTAAGATGTACATATATTTCAGTTGAAAATCCCCCTGCAGTAATTTCTTCTAATATGGAGCTTGGTATGCAAATACTTTTGTGCAGCCCTGTATACGAGGTATAGAATTTATATATGAAGAATAATATGCAAAAAACTAATAAAATTTGAAAGCACATACCGAATTTTAATACGTACTCTCCAGTAATTATTACGCAAGACGGTACTGAAACCGATTTCTTTTGTGCGTCCCTGTAAATATTAATGATCCCCATCGTAATCTTAATGACCCCAAATTTTAATAACCCTGTAAATGTTAATAAAAAATGGAATGATTGCTCTGTTTTAACATTTGCTCTGTTTTTTTATCATAGTGAAATTTAGTAGTTTCAATATATTTCAAATAGCGTAATGTCATTAAAATACTCTCCAAACTATTTTTCCCCATATACCATAATGTAAGCGAATTCCTTTGAGTGTCCCTGTAAATGAGCCATTAATCTTGCATGCTTCATATGCAATTACCAAGCATGCTTTGGTGATACTAAATACATTTTATCAATTGCTGGAAAATCCGAGCACATTTACGGGAGTTAGAGTGTGGACGGACGGACAGAAAAATCTAATGCTCTTTGCTGCAAAGTGCTAAAAAAGGTTTGAGACATCTTTCAGAAGAAGTATATTATAAGCTTTAAATTGTAAAGTTTGTTTCTATAACAGACTTTACATGAAATTGAACAAAGTAAACATGCTTGAAAATAGCCTAATTTAACGCAAGACACTAACAATTAACAACATTACGCTGAGTGCTAACGGAAAGATGCAGTCTGTGTTGATATATCATATACAACAGTAAACATGCACTGTAATTCATAACGTTTTTACTATATTTAAATTAAAAGGCTCCACTTTCTTTGCCTTTACGTTTCAAGAAATTTGGCATGGAGTCAAAAGATTGAAATTTATTCATTCATAACCTGCTTAATGTTGTGTCCTTTTATTGTCAAGAAACAGACTTTTATTGTTAATCAACAAATTGCTGAATATTATGACATCTCAATTACCGACCAATAAAGATTGTAAGTGATTCATGAAAGTGACCTTTAATTTAATATTTCGGATATGAATTGTCGTTAATAATATTTACAACTTACCTATGATCAACATCACCAAAGATACAAATGGAATACCTCCGACGCACGTAAACCAGCCCACTATAAAAAAGAAAAATAGCAAAATTATGCGATATATTGAAATTTGCGAGCAAATGATTAAATATTTAGAAAAATTATTTTAAATAAACATATAACGTCAAAAGTAATCTTGATCGACTGTATAAAGCAGAAAAATTCCTTTATACATAAAACATACAATACAGGGTGACTCTACATTTAAGGACAGACTGTAAGGATTGACAGGACACTGTAATAGTCCTTTATTGTATAAGAATGTATGAGTTAAAGTGATGTATTTAAGTTATAAACACCAGAAGAGCAATTTGGCCTTTTTTAAATTTCAAAATTTCTCATTCATACCAAAAATCATGATGCTATTCTTTTCTTTATTTAAAACAGACATTTCTTGATTACTTAAAGAAGAAAAAAAATCTTTGGAAATTTCCTTGAATAGTTTCTTTTTTTAAGCAATCGTAAAATGTCTGTCTTAATAAAAAAAAAAAAAGAAAAAAAAAGAGAGAAATTTTGAAAGAAAAAAAGAACCAAATTGGTCCCCGTGTGTTTATAACTTAAAGCGTTATGTGCGTCATACATTCCTGTACATTAAAGGATTATTTTAGTGTCCTGAACCAACGTTTAAAGTTAGTACCATGAATTTAGAATCATCCTGTATATTAAAAATGAAATCTTATGTGGAGCAACAGCAGTAGCGAACAGATCTCGTAATCTTACAAGAGCACAAAAGAAATTTTCTTCCGATATTTTCACAATTCTTATAAGAAAACATAGGAATGTGATATTATATAAGAGAATTTTATTGTATAGTGCAAGGTTGTTATCAAACTTTATTTAATATATTGCGTTTACGATTTATCCTTGACCATTTCGAAATATTTCAACCTCATCAACCTTGAAGTTGCTTCCATGGATGAACTCTTGCCCTAAAACAGCGTTTCTCAACCCTAGATAAGCTACGCACTTTTATTTTACTCAGAATTCACCGCACCACATTTTTTTTTCACAATAAAGCATCAACAATGTGTGCATCTGGTTGTGTATTGCAAAAGAAAGTACATTATAAAAATAACAAAATATTCAATTTTTAAATTCATTTATTAGTTCAATGAAATGACACAATCAGAGAAGAATGGAGGGTCCAAAAATGAATTCTTTTTGCACACCTTTTAAGTTTTACAGATGCAACTTTAAAAAAATAAATCTCTTATCATAGTACAAAAGTATTTCCCTGAAGTACAAAAGTATTTCCCTGAGTCTGAAAGTTTTGTATGCTCTCTAAAAACATTTGACTCAACAACTCCGATTTGGAAGTTATTTTACTCAGATGCTGGACTACATCATTTTAAGCTTGTAGAAAAAATTGAAAAAAAAATAGAACTAAACACAAAAAATTATTGAATAAAATGTACTTTTTCACATATACAATACATAAAAAAGGACATACTTCTCATTAATACATTCAATTTTCTAAAATTAAATTGTAAAGCATACGAAAATGTAAAATCTACTATGCAAAAAAAAAAAAAAAATAAATAAATAAAATTGTGCGTTTCCAACTTTTTAATTTGACAAAATTTGTGAAGTTTATTTTATCAGTAATGATTATGAAACTACGCAAACAATAAATAAAACTTTGGTATGAAAAATGTATCTCGTATTATCTTCTGTTGTGCATTCTAGGAACCATTTATATCAACTGCTGTGATAGCAGCAACAAATAAAATCGTCTTTTAAAGCCTACTTTATAAGTAACATTGAGTTTTATACATGATGCAGATATGCAACGCGGTGAAATAAGGGTTAGTAGAAATGCTGGTTGCGCTTTTTTAACTGTACGTAATAATATATATAGGCAGGGTTTTTACAGCTCAAAGGATTCATCGGATTTAATGGGTTTGAATATCAGAATTTCTGTGAAGATTTTTAAGCACAGAATCAGTGTTTCCCCCAGGAGAAGGGCGCACAGGCCTTCGGGGAAACGTCCACCGGTAAATGTTAGCAGAAGGTTTTTTCTTATTTAAATTCTTAAAGATACAGAATTAATGCCAAAAATAAGGGGAACATTTCTTTTCAAAAATTTACTGGTGGAAGATCAAAAATTTACTGGTCGAAGGCATGTGCGCCCTTGTCCTGGGGGAAACTCTGACAGAATTATCGGGTAACCATATTTAAACACAGAATTATTTCATTAAATAGTTCAATTATTATTTTATGAGAAATCAGGTATTCTTCCTCAGGGGTATACTATCTTTGTTATGTATATCTTTAGTTAATTTTCTGTTAGACGAACGCCCTTTGTACGAGTGTCTAATGCGGTCGCGAAAATTAAGTACGATGTTATTCGCAAATAATAGCATGAAATGTACTCGGTAGCTAACTTTGGATAATATAGGAATGGTAATTGGAATGACACATATGCAATATAATTAAGAGTAACGATTAAATATAGCTATAAAATGTAGAAAAGACTCACAAAGAATAAAAACAATTAACAGTTTTACCACATGGCCGGCAAGAAGTTGACGATTTTACTTAGAATTGCTGAAAATATTTGATATTTTATTTTCACGAAAGAGAAGTTACATAATTGTAACCACTTAACCCTTTGAGGGGCAAGCAATTGCGTTTGTATAATTCTGAACTCCCACCGGGATTCTAAAAAAATTACTTCAAAATAAGGAAAAGCAATTTGACGATCCCCCTGCCTCTTTTTTTCCCCATCAAAGCTAGAAAAATGAAATTTGATAAAATTTTTCTGGTTCAAATCTTCGTTAAACGAAGGTAGGCTAAAATATATCCCATCGCCCCTCTAGGGGTTAACTGATCAATATTAAAAAAAAAAACCTTTCAAATAATGCCTGTTATTTTTATAACTTTTATAGAAATTTTAATCCCTTATCATCGGTTTTTCAAATCAGAAATTTTTACCTAAATTGAATCGGAAAAACGCTTGGATTAAATAAGGCAAAATTTACAGTAAAAATTTACCGGTGAGAAAAATAAATCATGATTGGCAAAAACACTTTGCCCATATGACATACGGGCAAATATGGAAAGGGGTTAATTAATTGTAATATACAGAACATTCTTAAATATATACAGGAGCACAACAGAGATATACAAAATGTGCCTGAACTCATGAGCCAAACTGTAAAGGAATATAAAGTACATAAAAAGAAGCAATTTTGGTGTAGAAATAAAAAGAGTTACAAAACAAAAAGTTTTCCAAAAAGCAAGAAAGGCTGAGAAAATGGTAACAAGCGTTCTAGTGATACAAAAATTATAGCAAGTATTCAAATGTGCCACCATCAGGGCTCCCAAATGGTCCGCGAACTGAACACCAGTATTTTTTAACAGAAAATTTCATGATATGTTTCTACAGAATTAGCGCGAGAATCAACTTCCAAAGGTGGTTTCTTGGCAATTTGCAAGAAAAATGTAAAATGAAAATTTCTCTAAGAAAATTCTGATGTTCAGTTGTCGGATCATTTGGGAGCCCTGCACCATCTACATCGATACAGGCCTTGCAGTATCTAGCGAGTGATTGGCTTATCCTTTCGAAAATTCCAGAGATCTCTTCTATGAGACACTAAATGACTCTGATGAGGACCTCACTGCAAGACTTACAGTCTTTGATGTGTAAAACATGTGATGTCATTAAATAGAATAGGACCAAATAAAAAAAATAAATGGTTAAATAATAAAATTGCGGTCTGTAATGTTTTAATGGTTGCGTTAATTACACCCTAGACGCTGCCAGGTATGTATAGATGGTGATAGTAGTCATAGCTGCCAAATTTTACGCTTTTTTCAGCCACTAATCCTCAGAAGAGACATTTGTTTATTTAATCATCTAAAACATAGGATTGAATAAGGTAACTTTTTTAAAAAAATCAAAAATAGTGATAGGAAAAAAGCATAAAAGTTGGCGGCTATGGTTATAGCACTTTTGCTATGCCAATAAAACGTTTATTTTAATTTCTTGTACATTTCTTGCTTTTAGCCAATATTTTTCATTTGCGACCCCACTTTGCTGTGCCAAAATTGTTTCTGTAACTTTTTACCTTCCCTTTCAGTTTGGTTTATGAGTTCTAAAACAACCTGTATAAATCAAGACAATTGGTAAAGGAAAGTGCAACCCTAAAGTAAAATTTAGGTGTGCATATATTCATTCATTTCCCACAGCACTATTCTGATGCTCCGACATCATGAATAAATAATTTTATCACATACTTTTGTAATCAAATTTACCAATATGAATAATATCGCCAAATAATTTAATTCTTTCAAAGGCTTCGGTCACATGGTGTGACCCCCTAATATTGATTCGCAAACTAACAAGCACAGCGGAGATTATTTTACTAAAATTTTGCTTTTATAATGAAAAAGTAAAAGGGCAGGTTTTTAGTTTTATTAAAAATTCGGATGAAAATATCCCTATGAGTCAATTATATTTGATCAATTTAAAAATATAATTTCCTTGAAAGTATTAACCCTTGCCGGCACGGGCAAATTTTGTTTTTTAAAATAATAAATTATTGACTGACACCGAAATTCACAACCGACTTTTTTTAGAAATTAAAATCGCCTTAATTGAAGCTTTCATTGTAAAAGCAAAATTTTAGTAAAATATTCTTGGTGCCATTTACAAGTTTGGAATTAAAATTAGGTGTGCTTGGGGAGAGTGGGCATACTTTGTCGGAAAGGGTTAATCACATTTATTATTTCGTAATTGCCGCACTAAGTAAATCATATATCAAATCAATTTATATCAATCATGTATAATATTAAATAAATAAAATCATCAAAAATGCAAACCTTGAAAAAAATGTCTACAGGGATTTAACCCTTTCCGGCACGGGCAATTTCTGTTAGTAAAATGAGAAATTATTGACTAGTCCAGTTATTTTAGCACTTTTTTTTTTTTGCAAATAGCGGAAAAAATTAGAACAAAGCTGGATTTTTGCATAGGTGTTAGTTAAGATATGTAGTTTAACATGCTAAAAGTCCCCATCAATCCGATGTGCGCTTTCGCCTCCAGGGGGCGCTAAAGAGCTTGAAAATCGGTTTTCTGTGAATATCTCACGAACAATGGCATCTAGACAAAAAAAAAAATTCAATTACAAAGATGTAGATAATTTAATTTCCTACAAAAAGTGTCCTTAACATTTTTCTGTCACACCAACCCTTCCCTGCCAAAAATTAGGATAAAGTAAACATTATTGAAAAAAAAAATGTGCAAGCACAATCATAAAGCGGCGAAGAGGCAGAACAAATACTAAACAACTTTCGATTCCCCCCCCCAATCTCTCCCCCATTGTCTGTATGGCGTTTTCGCGCGCCTGTGCAATACGTCACCTGAAAATAATAAGGTTCTATCTGTGCTTTTGAAAAAAATCGACTTATCGGTATAGAAATGTTGTATTTTTATCTATGAAGGCATTTCTGGGTTAAAATAATGTCGTAATATAATAGTAATGTTATGTGTAAACTATATATAACATCATTTTGATGCAAAAATGCCTTCATAGATACAAATAGAGCCTTTCTATATAGATAAGTCAATATACACTATATTGCCATTGATTATGGGACACTTACGATTTTAAACATTTTACTAAATATCTAGAAAAATACAAGAGGAATCATCTCGAAACTCTTAGTGTATAAATATAATTGTATAAGTCATACATCTCCGTGAAGATTTTTTCTCGAAACTCCAAAGGGGACCGTCAACAAATTAAAAAAGAATGAATATCTTTTGAATAACCCTGTCAAAACTAATGTAGCAAAAGCGCTCAAACTCTAGATTGTGATTAAATGCCTTATTGTAATAAGCCTTGTTCATTTTTATGCAAATAGCATGCATACTCGCAGAGTAATTAAGGTTTTTATAAAAATGATCCTAAATTTTTCCAAGTTTTTTCCTTATAATTTTCAGAGTTCTTAATATAAAATATTATTTTTTTCAGAAAATATGACAAACAACATTGCACACAGTATCCTGTAATCAGAACTAAAAAATAATGAAAATTGTATGAAAAATGAGTAGGTTTACTAAATAATTTTTTACTGCGCATACGTCAATGATATCAAAATTTCATTTGCATATTATGTTAGCGAAATGTATAGAGCAACCTTTTTGAAAGTCACAAAATCATAACTTGAAAATTCTGACAATAATCGTCAATTGAATAAGTCGAAAATCCGTTATTCTCAAAATGAAGCAAAAACAAGAGGGGTTGTATCCATATATTTATTGATTAGTGTCAATATAGAATACACAATATGGGATGTACTACTGCATTTGGATAAAATCCCTCATTTTTTTGCTTCATTTTGGAAACAACGGATTTTGTCCTTTTTCTATAGACGATTACTTTCAGAATTTTCAAGCTATGATTTTGAGACTTTTACAAAAGTTGCTCTATACATTTAGCTAACATAATATGCAAATGAAATTTTGATATCTTTGACGCATGCGCAGTAAACAATTAAATAGTAAACCTTCTCATTTTTCATACAATTTTTATTATTTTTTAATTCTGATTACAGGGTACTGTGTGCAATGTTGTTTGTCATATTTTCTGAAAAAAAAAATTATTTTATATTAAGAACTCTGAAAATTATAATGGAAAAACTTGGAAAAATTTGGGATCATTTTTATAAAAACCTTAATTACTCTGCGAGTGTGCATGCTATTTGCATAAAAATAAACACAGTGTATTACAATAAGGCATTCAATCATAATCTAGAGTTTGAGCGCTTTTGCTACATTAGGTTTGACAGGGTTATTCAAAAGATATTCATTCTTTTTTAATTTGTTGACGGTCCCCTATGGCGTTTCGGTAAAAAATCTTTACGGAGATGTATGACGTATACTATTATATTTATACACTAAGAGTTTCGAGAGGATTCCTCATGTATTTTTCTAGATATTTAGTAAAATGTCTAAAATCGCAAGTGTCCCATAATCAATGGCAATATAGTGTATTTTCAAAAACGCAGATAGAACTTTATTATTCTCAGGTGACGAATAGTCACTGCCCAATACGCTATCTCTCTTTTCATTTGTCGAAAAGTAAGACGTGCAAGTACTTACCAATGTTTTATTTTCATTTGGTGCTCATTTCACTTATGAAATCACCCTAATTTATTGAACGAAGTATTTATTGTTTGCGAGATTTTAGGAAGGGAATAATTCTATTTTCAACGCATGTTGTCGAAAGTTTTAAATTAGTTATGACAGATTAAAATGACTCTTTCTTAATTGCTGATTCTGAGCGAAAAATGGAGATTGACAAAATAGTTCATCTTGCATGAGATCAGAACTGTGTTTCGAAAGATTTTGTAAAAATGGAAAAAAAGTCCCTTGTGACAGCAAGTTCGGAAAAAGATGACCATAAGTGGAAAATATTTGAAGAAATGGTTGAAACAATAATGAATTTACAGTTCATTCAAAGAGTAAGAAAAATTATTCACGAAAGAATTCTATTAAATCATACAATAAATCTATTGCAGAAAAATGATCAACGTCCGCACAAATTAATCATCCATTGAAGGAAAAATTGAGAAATGACAGTCGGTTGTTTGAATTTAAGGGAAAATGTTTGTTATGTTCTGTTACATTAGACGAAGATTTTTTACAGAAGGAAAAAAAGAAAGCTCTAAAGTATCAAGTTTTTTTTAAAAATCTAACCATTAACATAAGACACGTCTCATATCTATGCTTATGGAGAAATTTATGGAGAATGGTGTCGAAGCGAAACAAGCAGAAGATGATACAGACACACTAATTGTTAACACAGCTATTGAAGTAGCAAAATCTGATGCGCTTACTGCTGTTGTTGGCGATGATGTTGACTTGCTCGTATTGTTGACTACTTTAGCACCTCCAGAGATATATTTTTTATTAAGCCTGGAAGAGGACGAATTGTAACCACCCTGTATTCATCGCACAGTCTTAACAATGATGCTGTTCTGAAAGATCATATATTGTTCTTTCACGCTTTTTCAGGTTGTGACTCGACATCAGCAATGTTTGGGAAGGTAAAATATTGTTAGCAAAATTTTTGAAAAAGGAAGAAGATCATAACATACAAGCTGCCAGCATTTTTAAAAGTGATCAAGTATCTTAATTTGAAGGCAAGAAAAACTATTTTTCTTGCTTTATACGGTAGTAAAGCAGAAATTTCTCTGAACAAATACCGTTATGTATGTTTAAAAAAAAAAAATTGCTGTTGGTAAAAAAAAGCCTTTTGTCGTTGCCGCCTACCAAAGATGCAGCTAGGTTGTACAGTTTACGTATTTATCATCAAGTACAATACTGATTGAGCAATAAACTACTTCCTGAGAACTGGGACTGGCAAAATGCACGTAATTTGTCTCCAATTCCTGTTACGTTACCGCCCGCACCAAAAAATATTATTGAATCCATTTTTTTGCATTTGCTCCAAAGGATGTGGAAAAGCATGTGGATGCCGAAAAATTGGATTGAAATGTTCTGATATTTGCATAAATTGCTGCGGAGTTTCATTTCATAATACAAGTAAAATTGAATTTGAAGACGAGGAAAATATTGACAATATCCTGCCCACTGAAAGCGAGTAGCGAAGCGCTTCTTCTGAATTCAGTGATGATATCCAAAGGCAAACAAAAAATACTGAAAGCAGAACAACAACGAAAGAAATAAATACAGATAATGACGAATCTGAATCGAGTGTAGAAATTGAAGCTGTGTAAAGAACTACTAAAGCAGTTAAACGACTGAAATTGGATTAAGCCAGTCACTATAAGTGGAATATGCCCACGGGGGAAACCACAATAGAAAAAAAAACGCACTAAGTGCTTTGCCTAGAGGATTGGTGTGGAAATAAGCATAAATGTATATTATATATTCACTTTCCCCATTCAAAGATGAGAATTATAGATTTGTTTACATAATTTTTTAAAAAGTAGCAGCAGATTTTTTTGTATTTTTATAATTTTACTTTCAAATATGTTCGCTTTTTTATATTTTTGACAGGGAAGGGTTAATGTGACAAACAAATGTTAATAACACTTTTTATAGGAAATTAATTTATCTACAAATTTGTAATTCAACTTTTTTCTCTAAATGCCATTGTTTGTGAGATATTCTCAATAAACTGATTTTCAAGTTCTTTAGCGCCTTCTGGTGGTGAAAGCTCACATCGGATCGATGGGGACTTTTAGTATGTTTAACTACATAACCTAACGAGCATCTATGCAAAAATCCAGCTTTGTTCTAATTTTTTCCCCTATTTTTGCTAAAATGACTGGGCTATAACACAGGAATTTAGAAACAACTTTTTGAGAAGTTAAGAACCCCTTATTTTAAGCTCTCAGTATAAAAGCAAAAGTTTATTAACATATTATTGGTGCCGTTTTCAAGTTTGGAATTAAAATTAGGTATCCCAGGACTGGGCACCGTGTGCCGGAAAAGGTTATTAATTAAGGTCACTGACGGACGTTCCCCTCAGTCCACACAACTTTGAAGAATGTCCGTGGTAGATATATCTGCCACCACCGATATTACTAGGTGATATCGGTCACCCACTGTGAGATTGGTGTAAATGAAGACTTACGCTAGTAACCGAATTATCAGTTTATTAAGAATATATGTACACACAAAATACGCTATTTACAAATATATACAACTACAACTCGGATATAGGTGATCCGGTTCAACATTAAATTAGATACCGTAAAGATTGGTTGTGTACTATTCCAATTACACTTTCCACCTCACACTCAATACACGTTAAATTCACTTTTTTGGAGCTCAACCTTGAGTCTACCAATACAAGTATACTGGGCCTGCACTTCTTAGCCCAGAACACTAAACACCAGGACGTTTGTGTCCTTTGCGCACCAGAAAACGCACACTTTACGTTCTTCCACACAGAGCAACCTCTAGGTACGACACCTAGGTACGGAATGTGAATGATCTGAGGCAAACTTGCCCTTTCCAAATCACTGCTTTCCCCAACATAAACCCCTTTGGAGCTTCATCATTGGACACATACTTCATTCTTTTCTTGCTCAGTGACACATGCTAATTCGCTCATCATCCGCATACGTCACTGACAGATGGACATGCCTCTGAGCCATCTCCTTTCTCTAACACACCACCTGCAAAGGATTAGCTGACAATTCCCCTTTCCACGAAGAGGGAATGTCACCTTGGAAATTCTGTACACAACCATACAATACCAGATATTCAAATAGAGAAAGAGTAGACATTACATTCTTTAGCACAAGTGCTATCAGATCCTGACACCCCCCACCTTAGCGGAAAATATGCCTTTTAGGGGCTAATTTTCCCCAAACATATAGTAATAGCGCAAAAGAGTTCAGTAGTCTCTTTACAGATTTCTTCATTATGCTTATTACATAGGTATTTCCAGGTGTCTGAACACTATCTACTGACATCTCTACTGAACCTTTACTAATATTATTACTACATAAACAATACACATGTTAATACAATATTATAAACAAAAAAAATCAAAAAATATTTACACACACACAGAAAAAAAAAATTAAATGTGTGACGACATCCCTTTAAGGTTGTCCACTACTGGGTCGTTGATGCTGATGGGCTAACAACAGGTTGTTCTTCCCAGCTCTTTCTATGTAGCCTGGAAATTGCGTCAGCATTCAAATGTTGGGCTCCTGGACGATGAGAAATACTCAGGTTCCAGCGTTGCAAGGCAAGAGTCCATCTAGTGAGTTTGGGTGATCTTGGGGTTGTTTCGGTGAGAAATGTTAATGGATTATGATCCGTAATGGTCTCAATTTGAGATCCATAGGTCCATTTTTCAAACTTTCGCAACCCAAAGAGAACACTCCAAGCCTTTTTCTCTATACTCGGCCAAGCACGCTGAGCCCCTGACAATTTCTGACTGGTAAAAGCTATCGGTTTATACTGACCCTTTTCATCTTTTTGAGTAAGACAACATCCTACTGCCAGGTCGGAAGCATCTGCGTGGAGCTGATGTTCCCGGCCTACGATAGGTGTAGCCAAACTCGTCACTTTACATAACTCATCTTTAAGAGTATTAAACGCTTTTTCTGCCCTTTCATCCCATGGTACAGTATTTTTAACCTTCCCTTTTGTCAATTCGGTTAAAGGTATAGCAATTTCGGCATAATTTGGAATATAAGATCGGTAAAATCCCATTAATCCCAAAACAGATCTGACTTCCTTTTTAGTTTTTGGTCTCTTTAGATCCCTTATTGCTCCTGTTTTTTCCTCATCAGGTGCATGCGTTCCACCCCCAATTACATGACCTAGAAACTTAGTCAATTTCTCTCCAAATTTACATTTGTCTAGCCTAATCATAAAATTTCTATTTTTAAGTTCTTCAATAACAGCCCTAACATGCTCACAATGTTCTTCCCAGGTGTCGGAGAAAATGATGACATCATCAATATATGCCTCCGCATACCTCCGATGACCTTGAAGAACCTCATTCATATCTTTCTGAAACGTGGCAGCCGCCCCTGATAATCCAAAAGGCATTGTACGCCACTGATAAGTTCCGTTGTAAATATGCGTTGTAAAAGCTGTCAAATGTTTACACTCCTCTGCCATTTTAATCTGCCAATAACCCCTCAATAAATCAATCGACGATAAATACTTAGCCGCCCCTGTGGTATACATGATTTCTTGAGAATCTTTCATCGGAAAGGTTGGAACCTGAGTTATTAAGGAACCTGAAAATTTAAAGCTCTATAGTCTATACAAAGCCTAACAGTTGCGTCTTTTTTCGCCACACAAACCATTGGATGACTAATTTCAGCGTTTGACACTTCGATTAGATTTAATTCTAATAACTCCTGAATCTGTCTATCTACTTCCTCTTTGTAAGCTACCGGTACACTATATAACTTTGGCTTTTTCCTTTCCACCCCCGGTTTAAGATCAATACGATGTTCCCCTACTTCAGCTGGTCGTACAGGACCCATAAATACCTCTTTATTCTCCCTCAAAATAGACTTTATATTTTTAACTTGATTGTTAGATAACCCTTTTATTCCGAACCTCTCTATATCTTGTTCTATTTCCTGATCCCGGTTCAAAATAGGAATTTCCCCAACTTCTCCAAATTCCTCATCACCCTCAAAAACAATATTAACTATATTACATTTAGCAATAAATTCTCGTATTTTGTTTTGGTACACATGCTTCCTACTACCGTCGGCTAACTCAACTATAAACGAATGCTGATTTCGTTTTTCGACTATGGTTGCCGGCCCTTGCCACCTAGAGTATAACTTATTAGTTGAATCGGGGATTAACAATATTACTTTATCGCCTACTTCAAACGTTTTTTCCTTTGACCTTAAGTTATAATTATACGCCATTCTATTTTGTTGTACCTCAGACGATAATTTTGCCTCATTTGCGGCTCTTTCTAAACGTCCCCTAAGTTTATTCAGATACTCATGAATTGGCGTAGTATCTAACTGCACCCCCTTATTTTCTCCTGCCCAGGATGACTTGAGAATCGATAAAGGACCCTCCGGCGTTCTACCATATAATAACTGGAAAGGTGCGATTCCCGTCGTAGAATTTGGGACTTCCCTATACGCCCATAATACAAATGGTATTTGTTCATGCCACTTTTTTCCTTCTTCTCTAATAGTATGATGTAACATACGTTTAAGAGTCTGATTAAATCGTTCCACAAGCCCGTTAGACTGTGGATACTGTGGGGTCGAAAATCTTGGACTAGCACCTAACCTTTTCTCAAATTCTTTCGTTAAGTCGGCGGTGAAATTGGTTCCATTATCGCAGGCAATTATATTTGGCATTCCAGTCCTCATAAATATTTGAAGTAACGCATCACACGCGGTTTTAGCAGTTAAACTTTTTAAAGGGATCGGATCCGCCCACCTGGTATGTTGATCAATTAAGGTTAGTATATACTGATGCCCTTGGGAACTTTTAGGATCAATAGGCCCAATTAAATCAACATTAACTACCTGAAATGGAAGTTCCGGACGTGACACTGGGGAAATAGGAGCTCTATCATTTACTTTAACCCCTCTAGTCAACTGGCACTCTAAACATGACTCACAAAATTGTTTAGTTTCTTTCGCCATCCCCCCCCCCCAATAAAATGAATACCTGATTCTCTGTAAAATTTTCTTGGCTGCATGATGCCCTCCAAATACCGAACTATGCGCTAATTTTAAGATTTCTTCTCGTCTTATTTTGGGTACTACTAATTGCGCTATAGTTTCGCCTAACAGTTTCTCTTTATGATATAATAAGCCATTTACAATATAATAATCCCCCTTATCCATTTTAGCTAATTCCCAAGCTTTCTCTAACTCTTTACATTCTAATTGGGATTCCTTAAACATATCGGAATTGCAAACAATAGCTTTATTACCTTTCTCCACTTCCGTTTTTTCCGTATTCTGAGTTTGTACATTTTGCGAACTCGCTTCTATTGCGTAAACATTACAACTATCGTTATTCATACCTTCCCTTTCACTCAAGTTATCAATAATAAATTCCGAATTTTCTAATTCTTGGGCCTCTAGCAATGGCTCCTCGCGGTTGACACTTGATAACTCATTAATCACTTCGGGATGTAAAATTACTTGCTCATTAATATTATCAGTCACTGCGCAAAGTACTTCCTGATGAATTATATTAGTTTGTCCGAATTGCGGAATAGCTAACGGTAAATTAACCAACGGCGATTTAACTGCTTCACCGAATAACCCTTGTAAATAAATACTACCCGCTCCTTTTAATTTTTCTTCCGGTACCAAATCTTTATGAACCACACTAATTTCACATCCAGAATCAACCAATCCCTTTGCTTTTTGCCCATTTACACTAACTTCAATTTTCTCCAGTTTATTTAATTTCTCACCAATAACGTTAGTTCTCTGTTCGGCTTTTGCCGATATTCTCGCCACAATAGCTCCATTAGGTAACTCTTTATTTTCTTTTACCACAATCTTATGCACACCCGCTTTCGGATCTCGCCCTTTATTACCATTATTTCCCTCATTACCCACTTTATTACAAAAACGTTGGTAATGACCTCTCAAACCACATTTAAAGCATTTAGGAGCTGAAGCATCACTAGGCTTCTTAAAATCTATTTTCCTATCCGAAAAAGAATTAGTCTCCTTACTCCCGTCTTGCCTCCAATTATTACTAACTTTGCTATCCTCCCTCGGTCTCATTTTTTCATTGTTTACATGCCTATCTTTACCTTTAAAACTTTTATCCGTAACTGCATAAGATTTATTTTTATGGTCAAAATAATGGTCACATTCTCTAGCAATTTTAGAAGCCCCTAACCATTTACCCTGGTGAGTTAACCCAATATATGACGCAGTATCCTCATCTAACGTACTTACTAATTTATCCGTAACTATTAACTGGTTGACCTTTTCATAAGAGTCAGCACATCTAATCTTACAATAATTTTCCCATGTCGCTATTAAACGCGATACAAATAATACATGAGTTTCGTTCTGGTTTCTCTTAGCCTTCTTAAAATTTTCCAAACACGCCTTCGGTGTCGGCTCATGTTCCCTTAGAACTAACTCCTTTAACTCCTCATAATTCTCCATTTGTTCCGTAGTGGTATAAATTAACAAATTATCTGCCTTATCTCCTAACATATGTAGTAGAATTTCGGCCTGCTAGTTTTCCGGTACATTTTTAGTTTTGAATGCCCTTTCTAAACTGTTGAAAAATAAATTCCATCCCTCAGTCCCTTCTGGTACTTTGATAGATAGAGTTTTAACACTTTTGATCAATTTTTCTATGTTACTTTCATTATTAGATTCCCTAGACCCATTGAAATTATTTGCCGATCCTTGAACTCTTAGCCTTTCCATTTCTACTTCATGTTCCATTCTTTCGCGCTCTAATTTTTCCTGTTTTTCTTCACGCTCTAACCTTTCCTGTTTTTCTAACTTTTCGCGTTCTAATTTTTCCTGTTCTAATCGTTCTGCAACAATAGCTTCAGATAATTCCTTAATGACCCCCTCGTCATACTCATTACGTCCATTATCTTTTTCTTAAGCTGAATTCTGGTATCATCTTCCGTGAATTCAACACCCAACTCTTCGGCTATACCCTGAAGATCAACCTTTTTTAGTTTCAATAAGAAAGCCATACCTTCACCGATTGTTATTACCACCCCACCAGAATAGTTAAACCTACCAAATTAATATTTCCTAAATTTCTAACTTAGTACGGACATACCCCACTTATTATACTAATTAATATCCTTCAGATAATCAATATATTTCATTTTTAATTAACCTACTTAATACTCTAATTTTTCTCAACCATTGATATCACCCAATTTACTTCCAATAAAACAAAAGGTAACACAACAATTCGATTTGATTACTATGCAATACAGATTTCAATTTATACACTTAGATAACAACATACAATTTACATAATAATACTGATACGTTGAAATTGAATAGAAGTATTGATGTCAATCAAAAAATCCACATAAAGAAAAATTGTAAAACATGCATATATAAATTTCTACAATTGTCCTCACTAAAATATTTCCGAACTCAATAACTGGTTCTTACACTTAAAACAAATATACTGAAAATCTTTACTTTTATTTTTCCTCACTATGGCTCTCTTTTGGGCCTTTTTTTTTCACTATGGCTCTCTTTTGGGCCTTTTTTTCACTATGGCTCTCTTTTGGGCCTTTTTTTTCACTATGGCTCTCTCTTGAGCCTTTTTTTTTTCTACTACTGGCCAATTAAAATCCTAAGCAAATGTTATTATACACTCTTCAAACTTAAAAAAATGTTGCTTCATTTAAATATTACTTTAACAATTACTTAACTTTAAGTAAATTTAATTATTCCTTCCAACTACTATTACCACAATTAGTAAAAAAAAAATTATAGACAATCAATACTAGCTCAAGTTATTATGACCTTTCCTTAAAACAATGGCCAATATGGTTATTAACACTTTATAGGTAGGGAGTATTGATAAAACACATAAATGATATAGACAATTTACTTAAATTACTATTAATTATACAACAAATTTTGGTTCGAGATGTCAGCAGAAAGATATGATCAAAACACCTTACCTTATACTTTCTTTGCTGGGGTACTTTTCTAATCACAGGTAGTTCCACGATGTAGCGGTAATATGGCACAACAGTTCAGTTTAGTTCTTTCTAATAAAGATACGCACAACACTTTAGTCCACACTCGACGATACGGCACGACACTTTAGCACCCACTCGACGATCCGGAACGATACCTTAGCACATACTCGACGATACTGCGCGACACTTTACACACATTCGACGATACGGCACGACACTTTAGCATACAGTCGACGACCCGGCACGATACTTTAGCACACAATCGACGGTCCGGCACGATACTTTAGCACACACTCGACGATATGGCACGACACTTTACACACATTCGACGATACGGCACGACCACACAAGAATTCCACTGGATACTCCGGCATTAACAGACTGCAACACCGCTCGCTGGTCACTGGTTTCAGGCGATTCTATCCCGACGCTGCCAACAATTTGTCGGACGTTCCCCTCAGTCCACACAACTTTGAAGAATGTCCGTGGTAGATATAGCTGCCACCACCGATATTACTAGGTGATATCGGTTACCCACTGTGAGATTGGTGTAAATGAAGACTTACGCTAGTAACCGAATTATCAGTTTATTAAGAATATATGTACACACAAAATACGCTATTTACAAATATATACAACTACAACTCGGATATAGGTGATCCGGTTCAACATTAAAATAGATACCGTAAAGATTGGTTGTGTACTATTCCAATTACACTTTCCACCTCACACTCAATACATGTTAAATTCACTTTTTTGGAGCTCAACCTTGAGTCTACCAATACAAGTATACTGGGCCTGCACTTCTTAGCCCAGAACACTAAACACCAGGACGTCTGTGTCCTTTGCGCACCAGAAAACGCACACTTTACCCTCTTCCACACAGAGTAACCTCTAGGTACGACACCTAGGTACGGAATGTGAATGATCTGAGGCAAACTTGCCCTTTCCAAATCACTGCTTTCCCCAACATAAACCCCTTTGGAGTTTCCTCATTGGACACATACTTCATTCTTTTCTTGCTCAGTGACACGCTGCTAATCTGCTCATCATCCGCATACCTCACTGACAGATGGACATGCCTCTGAGCCATCTTCTTTCTCTAACACACCACCTGCAAAGAATTAGCTGACAATTCCCCTTTCCACGAAGAGGGAATGTCACCTTGGAAATTCTGTACACAACCATACAATACCAGATATTCAAATAGAGAAAGAGTAGACATTACATTCTTTAGCACAAGTGCTATCAGATCCTGACAATCACCTTCAAATTCCAATGGTAGATTACGATTTCGAAACTCTGTAATTTAGAGAACATGAATTTATATCAAAATATTTCAATAATAAATGTAGCTTTATTTAATGACGGAATAACTGGTAATAAATAAAACAAATATTGGTATTTTAAATTTCTGATATGAATTTTCAATATCTAAATTTAAAAATCAACTTACTTAAAAACACTGGTGGTAGTATGTATGATACCATATGCATTAGAGGGTTAATACAGTTGCCAACATGAAATAAGCACATGTGGCACTTTCGCTCAAAACTGCAATTGGTGACGTCTAGCGGAAAAGTGCCGTAATTTTCGGCCTATAACCCGATGTCAAAATAATCAAGTTTCAACCCAGAAATTTTATTTAATAATTGAACTTAAATATTTACCACGATTAAATAAATTATATTTTATCAAATAAGATTTCTACGTCTAAACAGGGTTGCCAGATTAGGCCTCTTTTTTAGTGTTAAAATTTTACGTTCCCACCAGAAACTTTGTATTATATTGTTTACTTTATTTGTTGGCAAATGTTTTTATATTCATAAAGTGAGAATTTTTCTTTCAAAATTGCTAAGTTGAATTCGAAGCTTTTAAATTGAAAGTGGAGGTCAAAGTGGCAACCCAAGGTTTAAATATAACTGTTCGATCCTTGGATTATAGGCCGAAAACTATGGTCATCAAATATACGTACCGACGTATATTTGATGTAATTTTTAGTTTCTGCCATTTTTTTTTGTAGCTTTTTAAAAGTCTTGAGTAAATTTTAACTTCAACTAATCAGATCAATGCAAACGTTATACAGGCTGTCCCTTCTTGTTGTCGAGTTATAGATAATTCTTGAACCGTTTGTTTCACAGGCATGGTCTCAGTTGCAGAAATATTTTTTATGTTGTTCTTCATCATTTGAAAATCCATTTACACCCAGAAGGTTATTTCTTTTAACCACTTAAAAGAAGTCGGGCCCGAAGCATTCACGGGCTGTAAGCTTCAAGGTTTTTATTCAGAATTATTTAATTCCCACCAGTTTTATAAAATAGTGCAATTGGTTTTGTTCTAGTATCATTTTACTTGTCATTAAATAGATAAATATTTTTTTTTCAAAAAAGTGGTGGCAATATTGAATTTGAGTTTTTAAACCGTGATTTAATGCAACCAGTCAGGAGTTAAACTTTTTTTTGGGGGGGGAAGGGGATATATTATATCTCATTTGATTTTAAGTAAGATTTGCATGTAAATTTTACTTTTACTTTTACAATTTTGGAGAAAAGAGCTTTTCCTTATTTTAAAATATTATTATTTTTTTAAATTTTCGATGGGAATTCAACAATACAGAAACACAATTGCTTGCCCTTTGAACGGTTTAAGTTACGAAAATTAAGTTTTTATGCCGTATTAGTGTCCTGTAAGTTATATTTAGTTAAACTTTCCCCATGCTCCAACAGATAAAAATTCCCATTTTGTATGAGAAAACGCATACAAAGTATACCGAGTATGACACTTTGAAATTTATGAATTTTCATGTACCCTAATTTCCTGCGTATAATCCGCGGCTCAAACAATTCTTTTCTGACCCAGAAATTTTATTTAGTGATTGAAGACAAATATTTACGGCGATCTGACAAATTACACTTCTTTTTAACCACTTTCTGGGTCGAAAAAGAATTTTTTGATCCGCGGATTATAC
This sequence comes from Maratus speculifer, assembly GCA_964019185.1. Lineage (NCBI taxonomy): Eukaryota > Metazoa > Arthropoda > Arachnida > Araneae > Salticidae > Maratus > Maratus speculifer. Next base: position 54,911,588 of record OZ025293.1, read on the forward strand.
GCAGGAAATTAGGGTATTTCGACACCTAAAAATTTAAATACACTTTTTTAATGCCAGAAAACCCTGAAAGTTCATCAAATTCAAAATATTATAGCTCGGTTTGTTTTAGTTCAATTATTTCACGTTTTGGAGAATAGATAAGCTTCTTCTTAACCCATTTGAATTATTGCCTCATATATGCGTGCGTTACACGATTTACTTTTTTATTCAGAAAATCCAAACGTATATCAGAAATTCTGTATTTTCCTTTTATCTAATGGTAGATGTTTTTCTATTCAATACAGTAAAAATTTTTCTTTCCGGCAAGCATTTCGAGTTTCTGAATAAAAGAGAATTTTTTGAAATGCACCGGAATATGCGCTAATGATGAAAAAGGGTAAATATAATTTATACCAAGGCTGTCCAACCTGGCACTTGTGAGATAATAGAAAATTATTACAGAAATAAAAACTGTAGCGAATCGGAGATTTAAAGAGGCAAAAATTTCTGTAAAATTTTTCTGGTACTTTGCGGGCGCCAGGTTGGACAGCTCTGACTTATAGTATCCAAAAATAGTATAAATACAGGGTTCGCACACTCCTTATATTTTGTAAGGACTCCGGCAACACTATTAATGATAAGAAAATTTATATTTAATTTTTAAGAAACAGAATTCGTAACCACTTCCTCGATTCGCAATTCACGCAATATTTTTCTGCAGTGAAATACATTGAAAATATTGTAAAATTTTAGTGTTAGAGCTGTGCGAACCCTGAAATATTATTTTTCGTCTTTATTTTTGTTTAAGCAACTCTTTTGAGATAAATGAATTTTCATATGATGAAGAGCAACGTTTGAAAAGTTTTTGCAACTGGAACTATACCTCTATTCCCATACAGCTATGCCAAATTTAAGGCTTTTCTGTGCCACGAAATGTAAATACAAATGTTTTCCTTTTCAGTCGTCAAATTAAGCCGATTAAAAAAGATAAAACTATAATTAAATTTTTGTTTTAGAAAAAAAAGTAAGAGATGGCAGCTATGTGTTTCGTACGGCTTTAGGAATTAGCTTTTGGTCAACGAGAAAAAAGGGTGACCGTACATTACTTTCTTTTGTAGTTTAAGATGTTTTTTTCACACTTTCCTGTTATTCCTACCCTTTACTTTATAATTACACGTTATGGAAACGGATGTTTCGAAAATCCTGCCAAGCCACACCCATAGATTACTATATTTGATAGCAAAAAGGATAATGGCGTTGAATTTTTCCAAGTATAGCTATGAACTTCCTTCGTTATCACTGCATAAGGAAGGTGTTTATTTGTAAAAGTAGTGTTTAAGGTAATAAATAAATTTTTTAAGATATTTTTTAAGGTTTCTATTATAGATAAGTACTTATTAAAATAAAGAGTTAAAAAAATATTAAGAAACAAAACATCTAGGTTTACTGTAAATATTTTAAATAAAAAAGAATTGAAAATTAGAAGTGGCAAGTAAAAAATCAAACATAGATTATGAAACACTTTCCAACACATTTAGAATAATGTGTTGGAAAGAAAACTTCATGAATCAATAAGATGAAAGATGATATCTAAGTAAACAATTTAGAAAAGCTTAATGCATTTAAAAAGACAATTTTAGCATTTACCATCCATAATCGGAAAAGTATACAAATTAATATGGATAGCCTTGTATATATGATATAGAGATTTGTTTTTATATTAAGTAGTAAAAAAACATTTTTCATTTTTAAAACTTTAACCGTTAAATAAATGAATTTTTTATTTTGTTTCGGAAAAGTTATATATGATTATCAAAAAGATTCATTACACAGGAAAAATGATGAAAAATCTCAGATATACATTTTTCGTATGATACTTGCACATCTGCAATACAAGTAAAAAATACTGTCATAAATAAAATTACAAATTAGTAAATATTTTAATGAGTTTAAACCTTATTTTACAGAATTTTTTAATTTGAAAAATTTAACCTTTAAATGCATGGATTATTCCTTTGGAATTGCTTTTTTTATTCTTATATTAAAGACTAAATACCAGAAACTTTAAGATAGATTTTTAATTTTATTTAGCAACGTATTTTTTGTAATTTTTGCTGGATTAATATTGTTATGTAAATATAGTAGTTGATAAAAGTTAAATAAAAAGTGATGGAGATAGTACGTCACTAAGCATTTAAGAGTTAACATGGTTGAAAATTATCCTTCAGCAATTTTCTCTAATAAAGGAAAATGCACTAGATTTATTTGTGCATCCATGTATAGTGTTTACAGATTTTATACATAGTAGGTAATATTTTTAAAAATATCAAATTTAAAATGTTTAACCCATTGGACTATTAAGACAGAGGAGCTGATACAGCATTGAAATAGTGAAGGTTCAACTGTAACCGCTTTCGCAAGCAGTTCATTACCACCGCGTAAACTTTCATCGATAAATTTACGCGGAAATTTACCGCTTATTTAAACGTCCCTACCCCCCCCCCCAAAAAAAAAAAAAACAATCCCGAAAACGTTTATATTTTTTTTTACTGGTGGAAATTTGCTTCTGCGACAGTTGTTCCGACAGCTAAGACAATCTTACTAGAAAGATCATAATACTTGGGCAAATTGACACTAGTAAAAAGAAATAAAAAAATTGAACCATATTTGAGACAGAAATTTTCGATCAATAAAGCGTTTTAGAAAACGAAATTTTCTAATAAGTTCTGCTGATTATGGTTTTCAATGGCGGTAATGAGAAACTGCGGATCCGATTAAAAAACACAGCCGTCATCTAGTGACAATCTCCTCAGTTACCTACCTCACTTGCAACGACTAAACAATATAGTATATATCTCTTCTTCTTTATTCATAACTCCATTTTCTAACCTGGCGCCTGCGAGATATCAAAAAATTCTCACAGAAATAAACCTTATTCAATCAGATATGTTCGGAAACTAATTAAAGCAAATATTTCTGAAAAAAAAAATTCCTAGTGTAAAGCGGGTCACAGGTTGGACAGTCCTGTTGTAAGAGCATCTCAATGACGTATAATATTTTGAAATAGTGTGACGTTATTAGCTCTTTACACGCAAAAGGTGACTCTCACTCACCACTGGTGCTGTCCTGGGTTGCCAGATTTGGCCTCTTTTTTAAATATTTTTATATCTGAAATATTGCATACACACCAAAAATTCTGTTTCTTTTTGTTTTCTTTTCTCCATGACAAACGTTTTTTGATTTAAAGCATAAATTTTTCTTTCAGATTTTCTGATGTGAATTCGAAATTTTTAAATTGAAAGTAGAAGCCAAATTGACAACCCAGTTTGTCAAATGTCCTTCGAAAATCGGGGCGCCAGATGCTTTGGGCAGCATTAATATCGTACAGTTTATTTCACATTCTTTTACCACGAATTATTCGGCCATTCGATAGGCGAAGAAAATTAATTGAAAATACTGGTTTTCCAAAGCATTTGGAGCACCCATTTATATGTGATAAAAGTCATCAATGAGAATCACCTCTGGAGTGCAAAAGATTAAAATACACTGCAAAGGATTTTTTTCTTATCCATTATGTAATAGGTTTCTTTACAGTGTCGCTGTAAAAAAAAACTATAAATGCTACACAACTTATTTCCAGTATCGAACATGCCTCAGTAAATCTCAAAAACACATATCAATAACATAAAAATCCTAATATATTTACACGAGTTAGCGCACGAAAAAACAAACGGCTAGACGAAGTCATAAAACTTTTTTCAACCATGTTGGAAAGTTTTAAAAAGAAATAACGCGGGATATAAAGTAAAAAAAATAGTTAACGCCAGGACTACCAGTTTGGCCTCCATTTTTATTCTGTAATTATAAATTCATACCGGATGTTTTGATAGAGCAATTTTTATTTCATTTAATTTCGAAATACCTCTCATTAAATAAAGCAAAATATAGTGAACTTAACCACTTAACTGATCAATATTTTTGAAAAAACACTCAAATAATGCCTATTTTTTACGGTAGTCTTTAACAGAATTTTTAATCTTTTATCACGATTTTTCAAAAGAAACATTTTTTTCTAATAGAATCAAAACTAGTTGGATGTGCCCATCCCAGACCTTTCTTCTATTGCATACGCACATTTTAACTTAAAAAATATAATTACATGTTAATACTTTAATATTATCAATTATTATCAATTATTTAATATTATTAAAAATAATTCTTTTATATGTGCGATGTTTAAATTTTTCTTATTTGCAAATAATTACGTTTGTAAATTCCGGTGTCAATCATTCATTTCAACATTTTATCAATGTAACAGCTTTGCTCCTGAAAGGTTAGCCATTAGAAGTCGTATGTCCAGTCTGACTGAATATCATCTTTCTTTGCAATTTTTTTCTGCACCAGCAATAAAGGAAAATAAAGTATGCCATTTTTTATTAGAGCACTTTTGATTTGTGTAATTGAAAGTAACTTCTTTGAAAAAGTGGTGCGAACGAATAAAAATTGTATAAGGGTTGCCGGAAGGCCTTTTAGATATTAGGGATTAAAACTTTGCTTTGTTGTCAGAAAAAGTATTTTTTGATCAATGCATTGTTGACTCGTTTAGTTTTCTGGGAAACAATTCTAGAGTGTTTCTATTCGGAAAATCGGTGCCCTTCATTTAGTGAAAAATGTAAAAAAAATCAACTTCAGTTTTAACCCTTTCCGGCACGGGCGAATTCTGTAAGTAAAATGAGAAATTATCGACTGACACCGGAATTTAGAAACAACTTTATGAGAAATTAAGAACCCCTTAATTTAAACTTTCACTGAAAAAGCATAATTTTATTAAAATACTAGCAAAATCCGCGGCTTTGCTCGCGTAATAGTTGAAATACGGCAAGTGATGCTTGTATGTCTGATTTTCATTAGAAGTAATAATGTATTAAGAATAATTCAAAATTTTCTATTTAAGACACATTTTGACTAAATTTCATTCTTACATGCATTATTCTGAAATCTATACTAATAAAAGAACAAAACGCTCTGTCTGTCTGTGTGTGTGTCTGTGTGTCTGCGATGGCTAGCGAAATCTACAGCACGTACGAAGCTCAAATTTTTTTGAGAGTAGCCCAATGTCTCTCCTGATGCACCTGAAGCTCAGAATTTCAAAATTCTATTTATTAACTGAGTAATTAATTAAATTCCAAAGCTCACTCTCATAAAAAATCGCCTTTTTTCGCTTTTTTCCCTTTCATTTTCTTATGGTTGATTGGTTGCATAAAATCTTCGCAGAAATAATTAAAAAGGATGGGACAGACCTTTAAAATTCATAGACTGGCAAACTGTCAGTTTAAATGAGGATTTTTTTTTTTTTTTTTTTTTTAAATCACAGCTGCTGTACACCATGAAGAAAAAGATAGGTGGAGGCGAAGTAAACCGAAAAAAAAGGTTTGCAATATTAAACCATTTATCGCTGAAATTTTAGTGTCTCAAATAAAAGCACGAGGAAGGAATTTTGTATTAATAAAACTAATTGAAAGAAATGAATTACAGCTGAAGCATATTTTACGAAGAAATAGTAATTTTTTAAAATCTTTTTTTTCTATTATATTATTTAGGTTAAAGTTAGGTTAAAGTTAAATTGCATTTATATTATGGTTAGAATAAGGATATGTTACATTAAAGTGAAGGCTAGGTTACATTTCTGTTATATATAATTTACGGTAGCGTACTGTTAAGTCGCTGTTATGTTACAGACAGGTTCTGGTTACGGTACAAAAGTTTAAGGTTAGGAATTTATACACAGAGTGAACATTACGCAAGATTTGATTAAAAATGACACTTACGTTTGTTAAATAGCTCTGAAATTATAATACTATATACCAATCTTTTAGCTACCATCGTGTATCGATTTCATTCATGGTATAGTCGGATTTAAGAGTGATATAATTAGTTTGAAATTCAAAATATTTCACTTGGGATTTGTATGTGAAAATAACAATTAGTTACGTGACTTAACAGTGATTTTTACGGTAAAATATCAACTTTTTAACACGAAAATCATGCAATCGTTGGATACATATTCCCTCCCGCGTTTTTCATTGCTCATTTTGAGTATTTTTAGAGCTTAATATTAGTTGTTGTTTTAAAACCGATTTTTCACACAGTCAGTGGCTACGTATTTCAGACAATGCATTTCTGTATGTAACGAGTTAATGATAAAATCATACAAATTTCAAGTTCATTTAATATTGTTAATACGGACCCGGGCAACGCTGGGCGGGTCAGCTAGTGAGATATAAAATAATACGAAGAAGTAAAGATAATTTTAAATAAACGATAATTTAGAAAGTATTTTGAAACTTTTATGCTCAATTCATACATTCCTTTCAATATGCATTTGAATTGTTTATTCTTTTTCAGAAACAATCTTCGTAAGAATTTACATTTTTTAATTAATCATCATGTCAAAATCCAAGTTTCTTTTCTAAGGTTCTACCAACTCTCGAGGGGTAGTGGTATTACCATAATATGCCTATGTTAGAAAAGGGGTGGTCACCATTAATTTGCAAACGTTAATTTTGAAATTGGTTTGACATTTTAAAATATTCTATAATAAAAAAAATATTGCCCAGTTAAACTGATGGCATTGAGCTCACAGGCTACGCATACTAATTGTACATTACAGCCTTGTATTTTCGTTAATTCCGTTCGAAAAAAAATTAAGAAGGGGAAACAGCTCTCCCCTTTCTCCTTTTTTATACTTAATCATTGAACTTCCTAAACTATCAAGTACATGCTTTATCATATTAAAAAACCTATATCCAAAATTCAGAGCAAATCGGATAATTCTTAATAAAAAACCCATTTAGCAGTTATAGAATTTAAAAGGAGTTATTTCCCTCTTTGATACTTAACCATTAAACTTCCAAAACTATTCAGAGATTTGAACGAAATCTGACAATTCTGTTTGAAAAATCCATTTATGCAAATTAAGGGGAAGGGCATTAGAACCCCCGTTCCCCCTGTTTATACTTATTCAATGAACACCTAATAACAGCCACGGACTCGCCTCATCAGAATGATCCTATATCTAAATTTTGAATGAAAACTGTTAATTCTGCATGAAAATCCCATTTATATCAATTAAGGGGAGGGGCATGAGCCCCCCATTCCCCCTGTTTATACTTATTCAATGAACACATAATAACAGCCACGGTATCGCCTCATCCGAATGATCCTATATCTAAATTTTGAACGAAAACTGTTAATTCTGCATGAAAATCCCGTTTATATCAATTACGTGGGGGGGGGGGCATGAGCCCCCCATTCCCCCTGTTTATACTTATTCAATGAACACATAATAACAGTCACGGAATCGCCTCATCAGAATGATCCTATATCTAAATTTTGGACAAAAACTGTTGATTCTGCATGAAAAACCCATTTATATCCATTAAGGGGAGGGGCATGAGCCCCCCGTTCCCCCTGTTTATACTTATTCAATGAACACATAATAACAGTCACGGAATCACCTCATCAGAATGATCCTATACCTAAATTTTGGACAAAAACTTAATTCTGCATGAAAAACCCATTTATATCCATTAAGGGGAGGGGCATGAGCTCCCCCGGTCCCCCTCTTATACATATCGAATGAACTCCAAAAACTAATCAGGGAAGCGCCTTATCAGGATATACCTATATACAAAATTTCAAGTGGATCCGATATTTTTATCATGAGTTATCGCGTTACGCACGAACATACGAACGTACATACAGAACGGACGGGCACATAAGCTCTCAGGCTATGATAGCCTGTGAGCTAAAAACGTATTTTAGAAAGTTTTTAAAGGCCTTTTTTAGAATATTTATTGTTCCTGCTTACCCCATCAAAACTCTACCTCTTTTACAGACTATCTTTATTCTAATCAATGAGAATTCTTTACTCAAGTAACAGATTTTTATTTAAGCGGCGGTGTGATGATGAAGCAAATCTTGCAGATTTTTAACAGTGGAGGAAGCCTATTCGCGGAAATTTCGAATTTTTAATAAATGCTGGAGATTATTTATATCTCATAAGAAATTACCATGATAAATTTCATGCTTGTAGTCCCTTCAGTAACACAAAAATAGCATTTTTCGAAAGTTTTTGTTTCTGTACCCCCTTTGGATTTGTGGCATCGACAGTATCACAATACACAGGACATCGATAAATACATCGGCAATACATCGACCGGATCACAGGACCTGGAATCAAACATATAGCCTATATTTGATTCCGGGCAAACACCATCATTTTGGTGCACCATCATTTTTATTTAACAGTGTAGGACGCCGTTTCGCACATTCCCCCCCCCCCTTTTAAATTTCGAATTTTTAAGGAAATGCTAGATTATTTATATCTTAAAAGTAATTACAATGCTATATTTCATGCTTCTAGTTCCTTCAGTAACACAAAAACGCATTTTTAGAACATTTTTTGCTCCTGCACTCCCCTTTGGATTTGTGGCATCGAAATAAGATATAGCCTATGTCTGAATCCGGGCAAACACCATCATTTTGATACCATTACTTTTGAAATTGGTCCGGTAGTTCCGGAGATAAACAAATCAATCAAACAAATAAAAAATAAAAAAACTGTCAATCAATCAAACAAACAAGCAAACAAACAAATAAACAATCAGTCAATCAATGAAACAAACAATTAATCAATCAGTCAATCAATCAATCAATCTGACAGTCAGTCAGTCAGACACAAAAACAAACAAAAAGGTTTATCAATCAATCAATCAATCATCTAAACAATAAAACAAACATAAAACAGACAGACGATCACAAAATCAATCAATCAATCAATCAGTCAGTCAATCAAACAGTCAGTCAGACAGCAAACAAACAACCAAGAAACACTCAATCAATCAAACAATCAATCAGTAAATCAATCAATCAAACAGACAATCAATCAATCAACCAATCAATCAATCAAACTAGCAAATAAACAATCAATCAATCAGACACAAATCAAACAAACAATCAATCAATCAAAGAAACAAACAAGCAAACAAAATAAATAATCTATCAATCTATCAGACAGACATCAATGAATGAATGAATGAATCAATCAATCAATCAAACAATCAATCAATCAATCAATCAAACAATCAATCAGTCAATCAGACATACATCAATCAATCAATCAATCAATCAATTAAACAAACCGACAAACAATCAAACAAACAAACAAAGAAACAATCAATCAATCAATCAATCAGTCTATGAAGCAAGCAAGCAAGCAAACATTCAATCAATCAAACAAACAAACAGACAAAGAAACGCACGCATTCCCCCCCCCCATTTTAAATTTCGAATTTTTAAGGAAATGCTAGAGATCATGTTACATCTTATAAGTAATTACCATGCCAAATTTCATGCATGTAGTCCCTTCAGCAACACAAAAATCGCATTTTTAGAACTTTTTTGCTCCTGCAACCCCTTTAGATTTGTGGTATCGGCATAAGATATAGCCTATGTTTGATTCCGCGCAAACACCATCATTTTGTTACCATTACTTTTGAAATCGGTTCGGTAGTTCCGGAGATTAGCCCCTACAAATAAACTAACATACAAACTTTTCCTCTTTATAATATAGGTACAGATTACCATGCTAAATTTCCTTCTTGTAGTCCGTTTACTAACACAAAAATTGAATTTTTAGGCGAACACCATCATTTTGGTACCATTACTTTTGGCCCCACCAGTGGCCGAGAGGTTCTGACCTCTCAACTGGTAGACGGCAGGTGCTGGGTTCAAACCCAATCGCAGCCGTCGGCCTAATCGTTCGGAGTTTTCGTGGTTTTCTTCGAACCTTGCGTAAATACGGGTTAGGTTCCCTTAGAAAGACCCCACGAAGGGCACCCCACCCCTGGTCCTATATCCCTAGTGTAGATAATCCGACGACAAAAATAAACCAAATCAAACCAAACAATTACTTTTGAAATCGGTTCGGTAGAACTGGAGATTAGTTCCTACAAATAAATAAACAAACAAACAAACTTTTCCTCTTTATAATAAAGGCATAGATTACCATGCTAAATTTCATGCTTGTACTCCCTTTAATAACACGAAAATCGCATTTTTAGAACTTTTTTTACTCCTACGCCTCATTTTTCTCCTGATCCCCTGCTCCTGATTTGTGGCATCGACATAAGAGATAGCTTATGTTTGATTCTGGGCGAACATCATCATTTTGGTATCATTACTTTTGAAATCGGTTCAGTAGTTCCGGAGATTAGCCCCTACAAACAAACAAACAATCTTTTCCTCTTTATAATATAGGTACAGATTATTGGTGCCGTTTGCAAGTTTGGAATTAAAATAAGATATCCCGATTTGGGCAAAGTGTGCCGGAAAGGGTTAAACGAATTTAGTCAACTGAATTATATTATGACTAAGGATCACAAATATAAAATAATTCACCTTTTGCACTCGAGAGGTGATTATCACTAACCACTAGTGTTCCGCGTAAATGGATGCTCCAAATGCTCTGGAAACCAGCATTTTAAACTAATTTTCTTTGTTTTTTCTTATGACCAAATAATCTGTGATAAAAAGTGGCGAATTAAACTGTAAGATATTAATGGTGTCCAAAACATTTGCATCCCAATTTACAAGGAACACCTGACAATACTAGTGGTGAGTGAGAGTCATCGCTGAAGTGCAAAGGGTTAAAAGTGCGAGAAGGCATACTTACCAACTTCAGATATAACTTCTGTAAAATGTGAGTTAATATAAACCAGGTTAAATATGTTTCCAAACAGAAATTTTTTAATAGAAGTTGTATCAGATAAGTTCCATGTGGACACTGGAAATTAAACAGCAATATTTTCTGGTTAGAAACATATTTAACCTGGTTTAAATTAATCCACATTTTATGGAAGTTATGTCCGAAGTTCGCAAGTATGAGAAAATTGATTTTTTAACTCAATTTTTTCACCTTGGGTATTTTCAATACATCAGTGTGTTGAAAATGCTAAAACTTCAACATTTAAATTTCACGTTTAATCGTTGAATATAAAACGTTTTTAACATTTTCCAGCAAAGTTTGTTTTCGGCTTGTCTGTCCGCCTGTCCGTATGGCCGTCTATTCGCGCTCTAACTCCCGTAAATATACTCGGATTGCTATGAAATTTTTATACATTATTGATGTTTAGTTTAGCACAAACTCTATTGAAAATGAAGTTTCTACTATAATTAGTTTATTTACAGGGATTGTCAAAAGTTTTTGGATACATTACGCTCTATGGGGGAAAAATAGTTTCAAATGAATTTTTAAAATGTTACACCTTGTCAAACATACTCAAATTTATATGGACTCGCAAAGTGCACAAAAATATGCATTCTCTAAAATATGCAGTGAAAATAATAGTTATTATTCATTTACAGGGCCACTCAAAATAATTCCATTACACAATGATAAAGGAAGACGGATTTTTTGCGACATATTTTAATTATGTTAAATGACTTCAAGTATCATAAAAATGATAAACTCTGCTGAGACTTAATGTTTGACGAATAATATGAAGCGCGTTACATTTACAGGGACACACAAAATATTTCAAATCGTATATTCTATCCGAAGTACTGTATATTATCGACGATAGCTGATGGATGGATGAAATGCATTTTCAATAATGATATGCACTTTTAAGTTTTACTAAATGTCTGCATATTATATGGTGTGTATAAATGCTATAGGGGATACACAGGGTTACACAAAAGAGCTCATAAAGGTTAATGAATATTAAGGTAATTTACTTAAAGGTGGTTTTTATATAAGATATGCATTTTTACGTTAAACTGTTTTCACTTTATTAAGAAATGTTTGTAGAATATAGATACAATGATATACAGGGTCACGCAAAGAATTATCTACATAGTCACCCATGGATGATAATTTCTGGAAATGTGATTTAAGTAGTTATAAGAGTGTTTTTGTTTGAAATAAATTTTAACAAATACTGGCATGTAATAAAGATATTATGTAAACTACAGGGCTGTAGAAAAATATTCAAGTATGTTTCCATCTATTAGAATTAAGTGCAGAAAGAGAAATTTTAACCAGTTAGGCATTTTCTTGCTAAACTAAATTTTCCTTTAAATGGTATATATATCAATCGACAGATCAAATAAAGGCTGTTCAAAAATATTGGAATACATATGGACTGTAACAATTTATTTCACTAAATAACAAAGTTTTGTTAAAGAAATCAGGAAGTGTTGGAAAGTGTTTCATAATCTATGATTTTTCTTACTTGTTATTTGATTGAAGAGGAAAAAAAATAGGTTAACAATGCAAAGGCCTCACATAGCGTTGGCAAATCTAGAGGGTTTTTTTTTTTATTCAGAACGTTTAGTTCACAACAGAAAATTTTTAAGATTGTGAAACTTTCTGGGCAGAATTTAAAATTTCTTAACGATAGTTTCATAAATAAAGTATAAATGTGTCATTTATGAAACAATTGTTCACAAATTCTAAATGTTCCTCCAGAAAGGGCGTCTAGTGATTTTGGATTATTGTTATGATAGGTTTTTGTGAATAAAATAAAGAAAAAATAGAATTAAAAAATTTCTGCTGTAAACTCGAAATTTCTGGCTAAATAAAAAGCCAAAATTGGCAATATTGTTTGTGCCCTATATCTTCATAAGACCCGAAGGTAAATTAACATGGCCTCCTGTTTTAATTCGAAATTCTAAATTTATACCAGAAATCTCAAAGAATGATTTAATCTTTATTTAATGACTGAGATTTCATGCCTAATTAAACGAATCCATTTGAAATTTTTGGTAAGAATTTGGAATTTCTGATTATAATCTCCCAAGTTCAGGAGTGATACTTTTGAACCGAGGAGATAAAAGTGTTAGAAATTGTGGTAGAACTATGCATATGATTTGTACAGTAACTGAATAAATATCGCGCTAGTCTTGCCAGTAGCCGCATTTTTTATTCCGATTTCTTGATTGGCTCCACTTCTGTCGAATGTTAAAATTCTGCTCCTTTTCGTTTTACTTAATATTTCATCAAAAAAGGTACATTTTAGTGCTTCAAGAAACTAGCGGCTATCAACAAATCTTAATAAAATAAAAGAAGCCAACTGGCAACTCTGCAATGCACATTTCATGATTTTTTTTTCTTAGAAGTAGTCAAAAAATCTCACTAGCGGAAACAAAGGATGATGAACATATAAAAAGAAAGAGCGGAAACCTATTGCATATTTCCGTGTGTGGTACTGCAAGATTTTTTTTGTTCTGAGGATGTTTCTCGAAAGGCACACTCAACAGATTTCATCTTTAACCGAAAGATATTTTCAGTTTTTCTAGAAAAATTTTCGGTATGTTAAACTTTTTTAATGATCTGCTAAGGAAAACGGAAAAAGGTTTGCATCAAATTATTTTCCAAAAGTGAAACGACAAGGAAAAATAAATTCAAAGCCGGAAACAAGTGTTCCATGAGCAAATTGCAAAGAAATTCAAAGAAAATACTTTCAATACATTAAAAAAATCGATTTAATTAATTTAACTTCATTGCATTGAGTAGGAATAATGGAAAGGAAGAAAAAAGTCTTTAGAAACCATAATGGTCTCTAGAAAAAACACATATGTTTCAATGTTTGAATTTCTCACTTTTGTAATGGATTTAAAAAGAAGTTACTTAATTCATTTGTATGCCCTTTTTAGGTGCATTAGTAATTATGTAAATCCGTAGCTTCTATGATCGTCGTTCAATCCGTCCGTCTGTCCTCATATAACAGCGCAAAACTACCCAACGAATCGTTTGAAATGTAAAATGTATAATTATTACTTAATTTTGTCGAGTCATTTCAAATTTTATGAAAATAGGATGAATAGTTCAATTACAGGGATTTCAAAAGTATTCCGATTCATTACGCCAAAGAGAAAAAACAGTCTCAAGTGCATTTAACACTAGAACGCCCGGATGGAATCGATTCGACTCCGACCATGTTACTAAATTTCAATTCGAGCCAGAAATTTTTTCTCGAAATTTGTTATATGGAAACCCCGGAAATTTACTTTAAAAAAAAAAAAAAAAATTAAAAAAAAAAAATTCAATTAAGTTATTTTTAATAAAAATTCTGGTGGTAAATTTTATTATCAAACGTGAGTAAAATTTCCGGACCTTCTAGAGTTAAATCGTGTTACACTCTTTCGAACATAATACAATTCTATGAAATATATTCTAAAATATATATTCTGTACAGTCTAAGATGCAAAGAATATTTTTTATTAATATACAGGGCCACACAAAAATATTCTATTACTTAATGGTATAGGGGGAAACATTGTTTGGGATGCATTTTAATTATATTAAACTATTTCACAGTTTATGAAATTAATATACGTTGCTGAGGTTTACTACAAGTAAATTCCTATGTAAAAGAAAGCATTTAGTATTTACAAGGACACAGAAAAAGATTTCGGATACTGTATTGTGTATTGTATGCGAAGTACTGTATATTTTAAAAACTTTGTTATAGTACGAACGGACCTCATTAGCTACGTCTGACTTGTTTATGTATGTCCGTGCTGAAATTTTTAATGGATGGTCCTGTATTGACATATATATTTTTAATGTTGGGATAAATTCGCTTTAGTAATCATTTAGTATAAACTTCTTTAAAATCGAAAAACGGTATTCTTGCATTCCTTTATTTTCTAGATCTTACTTTTCATAAAATTGTCAAAATTCTATATTTTAATGCGATTTGAATTTGAAGATACAGAGTAATAGTTGTCGTATCGTATATACGGGAGGGGGGGGGGGGGATATCGCAAAGTTTCAATTACAGACGAATATTTTTATATTCTATTCGCATTACTATTTTTTTTTTAAAATATATTTCGTTGTATATTTTTCTTTCAAATCTTCTCAAAGTGTATGTAAAAGATACTTGTTTTGAAAAGTGATGCAAAGTAGCATTAAAAATGTTCGCCTGTAATTGAAACTTTGCGATACCTCCACATATACGAGGTATTACTATTATACTACTATTAGTAGTATTAGTAGTATGTAGTAGTAGAACATTATACTACTATTAGTAGTATAATGTTCTAATATATATAATGTTCTAAATTATTAATTACAAAAAAAAAAAAATACTCGTATAAGCTATAAATATTATAATTATCAAAACAATAACGCAGTTGTATAACAATTTCTGTGATAAGCTCCGAAATCTTTTTTCTACTAATTTTTCCTTTCCTTCTATTTTTAAATTTTTTTTTTCTTTTTCGTTAATAAGGGAATTTAACCCTTTCAGGGGCTAAGCACTACTATTGCTAAAATGATTAAACGAATGAGTGACACCAGAATTTACAAAAAAGTTTATTTGTAAAAAAGGAAAAGTCTTTATCTCACAAGGATAATACTTTAACCAAAATTCTGGTGCCACTGTGGAATTTGAGATTCATGTTGGGGTTTCCATGTAATGAAATACTGAGCAACAAATGGTTAATAATATTGGACTAATACTCACTTTGAAATACTTCTTCCTTTCTTTCCCTAACTCGAATTTCATTTATTTATTTGTCAAACAACTTAGCTTCTTATATCTAAATTCATTTGAATTTAGAATATTTTATTTTATTTATTTAGCCTGTTTATAATTCTTAAAGAGAAGCTTCCTCGGTTGTTTCTCGCCAAAAATCGGCACCGTATTTTCCTACGCATCTTTAACAAAGTCTGGATAGTTCTTTTATTACCTTCTGGAGATTTTTTATTAACCTCTTAAATATTTCAATATTTTTGACAAAATATATTAAAAATAAGGGCTAAACACCACGTCTTCCATACTAAAATATTTGTGTCAGTTAATCGAAAAATATCTGAAGCTCAATGAAGAAAAAATTATAGTTGCAAATTACTGTTATCAAAAAACTTTTAGTAATGAAGCAAAGTGTTCTTGTCTGAATCGAGTTTGGGAAACTCAGTTAATTCTTTGTGTTTCGGTATTCTGTTACATGGACCACCCAACTTGATTCCCAAATGTCACAATTGTACCAGAATTTTGGTATAAAAATTTTTCGTCTATTGCATACAAGGTGATTTGAAATTCATGATACAAACTTTAAGGGTGGTACAGGATACTGTAATAATCATATAGGGGAGAGTGGGGATACTTGAGCATAGGGGATACTTGAGCCACCCCTATTATCTCTACAGTTGGTTAATTTTTCTTTCTAAAACTGCCAATATGATAACATATTTATAGTTCTGAACATGTAAAAAAGAAATCACACATCTTCGTACCATTTTGAAAATATAGTGATTAATAGTTGTCTTTTCCCTATCTGAAGTAAATATTTGGGTGCATGGCTTTTTTGTTTTTTTGTAATCAAAGTTTTGTTTAAAGTTGCAACTATATACATACATTCAATAAGCATAATTTCAATTGTATTTTGAGTCTAAAATGGTTCTAATAGCTGCATGCTTTATTTAGTAAAACTCTGGGAAACAAAAATAGTGATAGTGGGGATACTTGAGCCAATGAGGGTGGGGATACTTGAGCCATGTCTCAACCATCCCCACTAGAAATTAAACATGGGTGAAACAAACAAAAAATAAAATTCCATCCTTATATTCACTAATAGATATTTTTCTGGATAAAAGGTAGAATAATTTTTCATTTCATTTTTTTTTTTTTTTTTTTTTTTAAATAACGACTTAAAAATGTTTAAAAATGTATATTTTTTAAATGAAAATATCTGTTTTATTTTTCATTTTGACTAACAAAATAGCCTGTCTAGATAAATGTAAACATAGTTTTCAATTTAACTTTCATTAAATTAAAATAACTGTTTAAAACGGTTTTACAGGCTATAATCTCTAATACTTTAATTAGTCAGGTCCAACATATTAAAATATTTATTTTTTAATAAAACATATTAAGATTAATATTTTATATTGAAATCGTAACCTCTGTTGCTGTAACTTTTTTTTTTTTAACTAAGAAAATTGAAGAAAAATTGGTGAAAAGAGCGCACAAAAAACAAGAAAATCAACAAAAATCCCAGTTCAAACTTACCTGCATGGAGCCAAAGAGGAAGACAAAATCTTTTCCTGTAAAATCTAAAAAGTGTTTGAAATAGTAGAATGATACATCTGGCTTAAATTCCGACAGCTACTAAATTAAAAGCATGAGTTCGACAATATCATTAGAGGAAAATTCTGTCAATGATGGTGATGATGTGAAAAGAAAACCTTCTATTGAGGGTTGGTTACTAATAAAATATGCCAGAAAGAAAACTGTAAAAATATTTGTTGGATAAGTGGTTAATATTTTGAAAATGAAATTTGCCCGAAGAATTGCAGATTCTAAATTTAAATGGCTCTGAACTGAGGATGTTTCGACCGTCGTTATAACTCAAGTTGAAATTATCCTCCGACAACCAGTTTTAACGACAAAAAATGATCGTATTACTAGCTTTGTTTTCTCAATTGGTTTTGAAGGACTTTACGTTTCATAATTTATCATTCTGTAAAATGTTTGTGCAAAAATAAAGCGAAAAAAATTACTTTTGTAGGTATTTTTGCTTAGTGGCTCAAGTATCCCTTGACGATGGCTCAAGCATCCCCGCCATGGGGATACTTGAGCCACGATGTAAAACAAAAAATAAACATTTATTATACATAGAAAAATAGTTCAAAATTAATTGAAAGTGGTTTTTAGTTGGAGATAAAATATCAAATTTTCATTTTCAATATCTTATTTTATTCTAAAAAAATATAAAAAATTAAAAAAAAATTAAAATTCAAAAAATGGCTCAAGTATCCCCATCTTCCCCTACTGTACATGAATGTATAAGCGATAATGACGCATTAGGATACAAACAATAAGGTCCAATTTGGTCTTTTTTTATTTAAAAAATTATCATTCAGACCAGAAGATTCCTATACTATTATTATTTTTTTTTAAATCTAAAACAGGCAGTTCATCATTACTTAAAGGAATAAAACTCTTTGGAAATTTCCGGTATTAAATCGAAACTTTTGAATTAAAAAATCTTCCATTTCAATTTCTTTTCATGTACCTGTGGTTGACAAATTTTTCGCTTAGCGTTTTTATTTTTTTTTATTTTATTTTTTTTTATTAAAAAAAAATTCGGTTTTATACCGGAATTTTTGAAAGAAGAAATTTTTCCTGTTAATAATCATGAAACGTCTGTTTTAAATAAAGAAAATAATACTACAGGAATATTCTGGTTTCAGTGAGAAATTTGGAAATAAAAAAGAGCTAAATTACCCCCATGTGTTTGTACCTCAACCCGTCACTTGCGTCCATACAGTCCTATACAATAAATAACTATTACAGTGTCTTGTACCAACCCTTAAATTTTGTATCATGAATTTAGAATTACTCTGTGTATATACACAGGTGCTTCACTGCCAGACCGAAAAACTTGAAGGAGGTGTAGGGGGTAGAGAGCGACACGGAATCACATAGCAGTGCCGGGTCCAAAATTCCGTTGTTGCGAGTTATGATACAAAGCAATGTTGTCAGTGGACTACATTTTTATATTTAAATTTCTTTATTGGCGCCACTTTTTGAAAATGGTAAATTTCTTCTTATTAAATAATGTATTAATTAAGTTTAAAATAAGCGGAATTTTACAATTTCAAAAAACAGGTGCCAATCAAGAAATCTGAATTTTTAAAAAGTAGCCCACTGGTAACCTAGTACAAAGAAACAGAGAAAAAGAACAGAAACAGCAATACATTAATGGATCAGAAAACATTTTATTGAAAGTTTGTACTCCAGAAGATGGTCGAAATTACGACCAGAAATTGTCAGATAGGCTTGATGGCGACCCGCTGTACCTTCAGTTGAATACCTCGTCGCTCGAATATCTGTAGCTGCCTGGATGATATCCGACACATATGAAATCTTTCAGAATGTAAAAAACGTATGTGGCGCCGCCGACAATAATGCCTGATGAGTTCTGCTCGTAATTTCAACCATCTTATGTAGGACATCTTTTCAGTAAAATGTTTTTTGTCCGATTAATGTGTTGCTGTTTATGTTCTTTTTCTCTAATTTTTTCAACCAGTGTTGCCAGTGAACTACATTTTTCAGTCAGATTTATAAGTCAGATTTCTTGATTTGCACCAGTTTTTTTAAATTGCGAAATTCTCTTATTTTTGCTTTAATTAATATGTTATTTAAAAAAGATAATTTGATCATTTTCAAAAAGTGGTACCAATTAAGAAATCAGAATTTTTTAAAAAAGTAGCCCACTGGCAACATTACTTTATACCATAACTTGCAACTACGTCATTTTGGATCCTGCATTACTAAGTGATTCTGATTTTGATTCGTCACTGTGCTCCCTACACCTCCTGCAAGTTAGTCGGTCTGGTAGTGAAACACCCTGTATATATATGTGTGTGTGTGGGGGGAGTAAAGCAGCTTTTCTTTATTTTCAAATAAATTTGTACTTAAATTCCGGTGTCATTCAGTCATTTCAACATTTTCACAATGGAAGTACTCTGCACCTTAAAGGGTTAAGAGTTTAAGTACTGTAGAAGGTAAACCAGTTTCCCAATATTTCTAAATATTCGGATAGGAGAAAAAATTGAAAGGCTAGAATCATGATGAAAGTGTTCTTTTATTAAAATTATGCATCATCTAGTTAAAATTTTCTCTATTTTTGAACTAGTGATGAATTTAATCAAGCTTAGATGAGGAAAATTAGGCTTTATATTTTCTTATTCATTACTTGTTTTAGTTCAACTTACAAGGGGCCCACCAAACATGGTGCGCACAGATTTTGATGATTTCAAAGTATGTTGTAGGGGTCATACCACTAATTATTCTGGTGAAAGGGTTTCTTCAAATGGGCCTTGGTTTTTGAGAAATTGGGGGTTAAAGTTCAACGTATACTTCAAATTTCTATTAGTACAGCTTCCGAATGTGGATTCATGGCCACGTGCCAGCACGCGGGCTTACAGTTCGAAAGGCTGTGGGATCGAGTCCCGCCTCAGCTTTTTATTTTCTTTTTTACTTATATTTATATTTTTTACGCGTTAAAAATTTTAAGTACGTTTACTACTAGAAAAATTGCTACAGCTTTTGATATTTTCTTAATAAATTACATTTAATTTTTTAATTTTTTCATGGAAATTTATTTTTTGTTGCAACTTTTAAACTTATATTTCTATTGATAAAACTGCAAAACTAATTTTTGCCGGGAACTTTTTTTCTTAATTATTATATACATTTTTTACTTTAAGCACAATTCTGAAATAATGATGTTTCCTTTTTATCACTTTTTTATTTTTATTTTATTTTATACCGTTTTAAATGAAAATTTATCCTTTTTTGTATAAATAATACAAAATAATTTTCGGGTGAAATTTCTTAAATGTTTTTAGGATTAGATAATTCAAGTAATGCATATCTTCGAAAGAGTAATAAAATATTAATGCAGGAATGCTAAAATACAAGTTATTACCAGATATCCAAATTTTCAATTTTCCAATTTTTTGTAAATATATTTATCTCCCAAGTTCAACTTCAAAAAATTTATCGTTTGCATAAATAAGATATGACAGATTACATTTAAAACTATTTTTTATTACAAATCAAAACACTGTTTCCGTAATTCAACTGTAGTGCAAAAATCGTTTGTTAATGAGATAAAATTTATCATACATATAAAAGTACCATATATTTTTCTTTTTTTATCGTCTGCTTTCCTTTCCTCCGTAGTATCAGAATAAATCAAGATTTCTTTTTATTGATCTTATATTTGTAGTTATACAAAAGATGACTAAACTTTTTTTTAAATTTTAATGTATTTTTTAAACATATTTATCATGAATTAAGTATTTAAGGAATATAAAGTATGTAAGTTTTAAAAAAAAAAGAGGTTTCAGAAATATATTAAATCAGATTTGCGTTTAGATCAAAAATTTCGGTAAAAAACACTGATTTTCTCTAAAAATTCATAAACGTAAACTTACGTTTTTAAGGGGACAGTTTACCTCAAAACTGATCAAAAAATCGATTTTTGTTTTTAAACATTAAATGAAAGCCTGTTTAATTGTGAATATTTTAATACCTCGTTTTTACCCATACGACAATTATATCTTGAGATATTGTTAATTTTATTAATACACTCGGCGCAATTCCTCACACAAATGATAACTTTATTATTTTTTCCCTCTATGTTTATATTTTCTTCACTTTCATGTTTTAAAAATGTTAAGGCTTTTTTGTATTTGATACAGAAATTTAAAATGTTTTGTACAATTTTTTTGTTATATATGTGTTAAATATTCGCATGAAATTAGTCTTAACGTTATTATTATTATTATTATTGTTATTAATAAAAGTATATATGAAGATATGTTAGATTTCACCACTTTACGCAACTTATATAAATTAAAAATATATATTAAATGTAATATTAGATTATCTAAAAATTCATGCACAGTATTGTGTAATACATATTTGAAAATTTTTAAAAAAATGATTAAATATTAATATTTTTAGATTAATCAAAGTGGCGGAGATTTTAAAATATTCAAATTTTCTTATACCTTTTCAAAATTTTAAATACATACGCATTTTTATTTATTTATTTGTTACAAAATGTACTTTTAGTTGAACCCTGAAGTGCAGTCAGTTCACCATTTGTACCACATTTTTAATAATAATAATAATAAATATTGAAAAAGTAAACTGCCCTCTTCAGAAAATATCAAAAAGTTGAAAACTGTAGAATACCCAATTTTGTATAAAATTTGTAACGCGTAAAAAATATAAATATAAGTAAAAAAGATAATAAAAAACTGAGGTGGGACTCGATCCCACAACCTTTCGAACTGTAATCCCGCGTGCTGGCACGCGGGATTCCATTCGTAAGCTATACTAATAAATATTTGAAGTATACGCTGAATTTTAACCCCCAATTTCTCAAAAACCAAGGCCCATTTGAAGAAACCCTTTCACCAGATTAATTAGTGGTATGACCCCTACAACATACTTTGAAATCACTAAAATATGTGCGCACCATGTTTGGTGGACCCTTGTTAGTGTAACTGTACCTAATGTAAATTAAATAGGCGCAACAATCTCATTGTTATGTTTTCACAATTTTCTGTTGTGTTCATTTGTAATTAAATTTGTGTATACTATGATGTTACTTTTAAATAAGTTATGCAATATTACTTATGAATTTGTGAATAAAAAATAATATTAACTACTGTAGTATGTATTAATATATATGATTTAATTATAATGAGGGATGGATTAATATGACGAAGATATCTACAAATTATATATGAAAAATATTAAAAGGAATTACAGTATATTCAATGAGACAAGTCTATATAACAGAAAGCTAGCTGCAGTTTAATGTATATTATTTATGCTGTTAAAGTATCATTGTTGATCTATCAGAATCTTTTAAATTTGTTATTTGTAATATGATAAATATGTTATTTTGAAAAATTTTGTTACACTGTTTAAATGGAATTAGTAGAAAGATTTATTTTTCTTTTTGATAAGTTGGACAATGTTTTATGAGCAAAATTTTAATAAGATAATTTCAATGCTATGTAAGAATTGTGTCAATTCAAAATAATCGAAAACAAATAACTAATTTAATATCATAGTGTTATTCATTATTAGTTATTATTATTATTATTATCATCAAAATCATCATTATTAAATATTAATTCAAAAATTTTGTAAAAAAATTATCATTTGAAAATATTTAGTTAAGAAGATATCGAATTTAAAGAATAAATATGACTGATGACACTTTTAAAATAAAGTAAAGCATAAGTAAAGTAATAAAAGTAAATATACAAAGTATTATGCATAATCGGTAAAGTTCACAAAATGAACTCATCTTATGTATGACAAAAAAAAAAAAAAAGTGTATTATAATTTACGATTGTTGAGGGTGTTATTTATGTGTCATTATTCTTTATTCTAGTCACTATTGAAATATATATGTAACTCTTATTGATGAAAAATTTCAGTTACTTAGAAAATTAATTATAGTTACAGAAATTAAAGTTGTATTCTTAGTTGTAATATAGTTAATCCTTTTCGGCATGAGCAAATTCTGTTAGTAAAATGAGAAATTGTAGACTGACATCGGAATTTAGAAACACCTTTTTGAGAAATTAAGAACCCCTTAATTTAAGCTTTCACTATAAAAGCAAAATTTTATTAAAATATTATTGGTGCCGCTTACAAGTTTGGAATTAAAATTAGGTGGAAAGGGTTAATATGCAAAGTTATTAAATAGTTATCTCTGATACCTGCCAATATTGTAAGGTCTCCCTCAAAAGCTTAAGCACTAGCATAAAATGTCGATTTCTGAAGAATTATGAAAGTTTAGAGTGGATGACTTTTTTTACTTTCAGATTTCGCGACATTATTTAAAAAAATGATATCAGAAATAGAAAAAAATAAGTTACATAATTGTAAAAAGCATAATACATAAAAATGTAAAAAAACTGTCTCAAAAGTTTATGCACAATGTCAAAAACAACCAGATTTATAATTTTTACAGAACTGTTATTTACAAAATATTTTTCCGTGACTTTGGATTAATTCAAATAAAGTACGTCCATCAAAATTATTAGTTTTTGTAGGATTTCTGGTGGTAAAGAGTACTATGCTTTCTCAATGGCCTCTTCGAGTTCTTCAATAGAGTCATACTGCCTTCCATTGCCATAAACCTGGCGAATTAAAATAGCCCAGACATTCTCAATCAAGTTTAAGTCTGGACTTAAAGTTGGACTATTAAGAACTTTAAATTTTTTCTGAAACAGCCAAAGTTTTGTAGAATATGATACTTGGATTGAGGCATTGTTTTATTGAAAAATCCATTCAGGAAAAATCCATTCATTTCACTTAAAATCATAAATTCTATGGAGTACGTGATATATAGTTCGCTTTTATCGAATTAAAACTTTTGCAACTTCTGAAAAAATTTTATTTTGCAGTTTCAATTCAAAAACTTTCAAGATCTCACATTTTGTGAATTCTTTACTCTTCGGCACTTTTAAAAAGAGAGGAAATAATTTCTCTACCTTTTATACTTTTATGCAAGTGCAATATGATGCATATTGTGTCATTACATACACTGTCAGAAAAATTCGTCAATATACACTAAGTTATCGTTATTTTTTCACAAATAATTTCTGTTCTCCCAGAAAACGTATTTGTTCTGTGAGTTCATTCCGAGCGTCGAAAAATGAGGAAAAGTTTCCGTTTATATCCAGCACGCATGCGCATTGGGTCTGTTAGTGATAAGTTCGAATTTATTTTTAAAATGAAAAACAAAAATATTCTATTGATTAAAATGTCTAATTTAGTTTTAAAAGACAAAAATGTTTTCGAATTTAAAAATAAATAACAATTACTTTCTTTATTCGTTCAAAAATTCTCACAAATAGAACATCCATGTTTTTTCTCTAACATTCTACGCAATATATTTAAAATTCACATTTTTATACTATATTAATACTAATCGTAAAAAAAACCCAGCCACAGTTTCATTAAAGATGAAATCTTTCCGAGATTAACTGCATAATTAAAAGCTTTTTAACGAAATACACCAACCCACACCATATGAAATGAAGGGTTCTATTTTAACGCACAATCATCATGAGCAGCCGTAGCGCCGTGGATTAGCGTTGGTCTGGTAATCCTGGGATCCTTGGTTCGATCCCCGCCTCTTCCGCATTGATTTTTTCCAAACTTTTTTCAAGTGACGGATATTTTTCCTTTTTTGACAGAGAAAAAAATAAACAGAAAATCGTCAATATACAGACAATTTCTGGCAGCAGTGCTGCCAGTGCATTTTCTGTGAAAAGACGGAAGTTTTTTTGAGAGTGTACGGCAAATCCCGTGTTTCTAGAAAAAATTGCATAAAGTGCTTAAACTTTTGAGACAGCATTTCTTCAAGAAAAAATAAAAATTAAATAAAAATAAATTGTTTGTTTTAACCACCCAAAATGGCTTATTTCATTTTATTTTGATTAAATGTCAAGTATTTATTGTAAATTAGCATAAAACATTTTTTTCTTCACTTCTTTTAAACCAGATTTTCAGAGTGCTTAAACTTTTGAGACAAACTATAATCTGAACGAGTACATTCTTTCGAGCATGTCTTCCCAGGTGTCAGGGGTCTCCGTTTCATAGGTCTTTTTTGGGGAGAGAAGTATGATATTATAATATATTTTAATGTTCGATATATTTTTCCACTTAATTTTTTTTTTACCTTTTTAAAATATTTTTCCTTTACTTTTCCAACCAAAAATTCGAATTTTTTCTATAAGCAATAACTTAGTTTTTCGCTCTCCAAATTCATTTGATTTTATAATATTCTATTTAAGCCATAAGCCTGTATTTGTTTTTCAAAAGGATGCTTTTTAGTATCTTTAATGCAAAAATTGGCGCCACTTTGGATCTTCTCTTTTCCATATGCCAGTTTCCGCTTGTAAACTGGTTGTTCCACAGGTCTTGTCGCTATGTAATTTTTTGGGTGTAGTGTTCCTACGGCATGATCAATATAAGCTAATGCAACAACTTAGAGAACACTTTTTCTGTGTTTAACTTACCATCCGAAGCTACGCGACATCCAGAAAATTATGGAATACATTTATATATACAGAGCTTGTTTGTTTTTGTTACAAAGATTTTTAATAACGAATTTTAAATTAAATTACAACGGAGTTAATAGTGAGTTCTTACATATAATTTACGATCTTTACCTTTATCTAATATAAATTTTGTGCTGAAATCTGCCCACTTTTTTCATCAACTGAAGAATTTACCCTTAGATTTTCTTTAACCCTTTAATGGTCATGGTAGCATTTATACTAACATTAGTGTTCGTGATTTAACGGTATTTTCTTATTCGCATTTTTTGTATTCACACAAGAAATTAAAAATAGAAATTTTTTCTATATGTAATAGCAGATATTTTGCTATTAAGTAAATCGAAATTTTAGATTTAGATTTTCTGATATGAATTCCAACTCCCTGAATTACGAAATTTTTGAATGCAACATAACATGGTCAGTGGAAAAAAAAATATAGAAGTCAGCGGGCAGTCTCTCGCCAATAAATTTTATTAGTTTTCCTCACTTAAATTTTATTAGCATTCTAGCAAAAATTTTAAATAAAATGTAATACGAAAAATAAGAAATAAAATTTAATAGTGGGAGACTGTCCAATGGCGCCTAGATTTTTACACACCTCAACATGTGGGCATTAGAGGATTAACACATTAACGCCCACTGGAATATTTTTAGACCACCAACCATTTAACCGTCTGCCCCGAGATAAGTCGGGGGTAAAAACACTATTTCCCCATATCCTTCGCCGGTTAAGTGGTTAACATAAAAAAATTGCTTTTCTCACCAGTAAATATGAAGTTAAATATGTATTTTTTTTCACGAGACAAAATCCTTGATAAAATAAGTTAAAATTACAATTTTTTTAAAGTAGGGGGAAATCCAAAATTTAAAATTTAACTAAGAAAATAATTAGGTTGTTAATGGGTTAATACATTCCCAGTAAAATCAGTTGGTTGTTTCTTCATGAATGTATTATCGTCACATAGCTGCCAATACTTACACTTTTTTATACCACGAAAATTGTATAGATTTTTTTTTATTGACAGATTACGCCAATTAAAAAGATTCAAGCTTTTTATTAAATTTTTGTGGTACAAAAAAGCATAAGAGTTTGCAGCTATGTCGCTAGCATAACATGAGCATTTTATCAATTTTACTAATAGTGTTGCCAGTGGGCCACTTTTTTTAAAAAAAATCAGATTTCTTGATTGGCCCTACTTTTTAGAAATAGGAAAGTTTGTCTTATTTAATGACATATTAATTAACGCCAAAAACAAGTGAAAATAAAGACCTCTATTGTGCCAACCACTCTCACTAAAATACGCCATTTGGTAAACAAAAATGAATTAAAATAATTATTATCGGTATATAGTATAATGGTTGTCCATACTCTAAGTTCCTGTTTCAAATATTGAATTAAAGATTGGTAAAAATGAAAATGGAAGTCGTTTCCACATTAAAAGACCGAGTCTGTATCGAAGAATCAAGTGTCATTTATGAAAAACCGTATATTATGCATTGACTCTTCATGTAATGTAATATAAGTTATTATTCCGCATATATAATGTGATTGATTAACCAATAAATTATCTTTGACATTTCAATAAACATTCTAAGTGTAATAGAAAGTTAGAAATAAAAGAAAGCTAAAACATCAATTTTTGAAAATGTATTTTATATATTTTTAAATTTCCAAGTTAATAAAAGAATAATTATTTCTTATAGTAATTTTATTTATTTTTTTAATGGAAAATGAGAAAGAATTGCAACTCTTCACTTGGCCATGAAACTTTTTGCATCTTTAACAAGCATATATTTTGTTTGTTCTTTCTAAAGATCAAGATTTAGGAAGTGTACGAAATTTTAACCCTTTCAGTGGATGTGGTATGTTTATGAAACCATTTAATTTGAATTCCAAATATCCACATTAACACCAGAATTTTTGCAAAAATAATTTCGATTTATGATGTATGTGGAAAAAAAAAAGAGCGATTTGTTCTTTTATAATATATCTGTAATAAATTCCAGTGACAATCACTTATTTCAGCAATGGAAATTCTCTGCTTTCTAAAAGGGCTAACCCTTTGCGGCGCAGGACAAATTCATTGCTTAATTCTTTAAACACCGACTGACACCGGAATTTGAAAACAACTTTATCTGTAAATAAGAAAACGCTATATTTCGCGCATTCAATAGAACGTAATTTTTTAAAACAAACTTCCGGTGTCAATGTGGCGTTTGGGAATTAAAATTAAGTGGTATATCTACGAAACCACCGCGGCGCAAGGGGTTAACGGATGAGAATGCTGTTAGTTGAAATCTTGCTGATTTTGTATTAGTCCGGGACCCGGTAACATCGAAAGCCCCGTCTTCGCGGAATTGAAAAAAGAATTGTAAATCAATTGTAAAATGTCATACGAATAAAATAAGCTAGGTATGACTGGGTTTGGCAAGCCTAAAATATATTTAATTAAATTAAACAGTATAAAATTACTATTATACTTTACCATAATTTCGAATATTGATCACTCTTAGAGCATTTCATAGAACAGTTTGTGCCAAGGTTGCCAGCTCGGCTACCATTTTTAGTCAGAAATTTCGAGTTCACACCAAGAATAAAAAATTGTATTTTATACTTTATTTAATGGCAAACATTTACAGATTACATAAAGCAAAATTTCTACTTTCAATGCCGGTTTGTGCTCTTTCAGATGAATTTAACATGAGAAACTTTATTCTGCCGGAAAAGTCTGAAAATAAGTTTCTTCTCTGGACTGTGGTCAGAGTTGTCCATGAAAGTCAAAAAATAGAATAAGAAAGGAAAGATAAGACATATCTTTATTTTTCAACGTAAGTATCAAATATGTTGAGACATTTACCATACCGCTTGATAAACTATAAAATGTCCTCCAGGTAAACATCAGGGCATAAGTCGTTAAACGCTTCTTCCGTATGCAAAGCCCTGAGATCCCCTAGAGGGCTTTTTGCAGCCTACCAAGCGATATAATTAATGTCTCAAGCACTTGGTAATTATGTGAAAAAGTAATGACATGTCTTATTTTTAATGTCTCATTTTATTTTTTTGACTTTCATGCACAACTCTGACCACAATTGACGGGGGAAACTTATTTTCAGACTCTCCCTCGTATTTTAACTTTTTGACCTCTTGTGGGTAAATTTCTTCAAAAATTGTCAAATGTCTCGATAGCGCCAATATTTTGCAAATAAAAAATTCGGTTTACGATGTATACAAAAAAAAAAAAAAAAAAAAAAAAAAAAAGGAGTTAAACCTTTTTCAAATAAATTTGGGCGAATATTCTGGTGCCATTGTAGCATTTCGGAATTAAAATTAAGTGGTAGGACATTCTTCCATCAGAGCTAAAAGGGTTAGCACGTTGAATGTCACGTGACATTGAACTTTCCGTTTAGGATGCACCAGTCACTGGTGATTGACAGTCTAAAATATGATATAAAGCTAAATAACTACAATCTTTTAAGAATTTACTGAAAATTTATTTAATTTTTTTTTACCTTTTATTTATTACAGGATTATACTTTTTTAATAATTACTTAAAACAACATAAATGTTTTAATTTTACATAATTTTCACTCTGTCAGTCACCCGTGATTGACGCGATCTAAACGGAAAATTCAGTGTCAGTCACCGTGGCACTCAACGAATTAAGGAGGTAGCCGGTGATAAAATTTATCATCTTTTTTACTTTGAATATCATCTTTTTACTGGTGTTTCTTTTTTTCGCGTCTGGACGCTGGACAAGTGTCGACTTTCCGCAAACAACGGTAAATCATTACAGCTTTTTAACAATAATTAATTAAACTTATTTTTGCTTGTCAAATCTTGTCATACCTGAGTAATTCTGTTCGTATAAGTTTTTACTATAGATTTACATAAAATCGATTATAATTCCTTTCGACCTCGCCGACACTGTGGCGTAGCCAGAAAGGAGGGGAGGGGTTTTAAATGGTCTTCATACCACTAAAATTAAAAAAAAAAAAAATCTTCTCCATTAACAGTATGAAATTCTCTGATTAGATAAAGAGAAGAAAGTATTATCAAATTAGTGGTGTCCAGTGCATCTGCATCTACCTCCTTTGGCTACTCCACTGTACCGATTACCGGGCTGTATGCATAGAGTTATCGCAGGAGACATTTTTTATAATTTAGTCGTACATACTATTTAAAAAGTATATATTTGTTTTAGTAGATTCCTCTTGCGGTTGTTGCAGTAGTATATATACAGGGTGTATCTAAATTACTGGGCAAAACTTTAAGGGGTGATAGTACACATCAAGACAAATAATATTAAATGGGTAAGTAAGGGTCCCAAAATTTTTCCGAAGGAGATGGGCGCCGTCAATGTTTCGGGTCCAAAATTTGAAATGATTATAAAAAGCTGAAAAATTAGTCAATTCGTTCGCGGTTTTCACTAAAACTATTCTTTATTTAGGTATTTTCGTGAAAATAAATTATAAAGATAAATTTCAAAAAATGCCGATAGAGTGCACTTTAGACTTTGGAGTAACGAACAACTATTTTTTACTGTCATTTTTTGCATCTCATTAATTTTTTTAGAAGCTTAGACATAAACTTAAATTTTGAGCTGAAAATCTGAATCGTTGAGCGTGGTTAAGTAGCGCAAACTGAAATGTGTTCAATGGAGGTGGGAAGGTTCAAATTTCATATGATTATAAAAAACGGAAAATTTGGTCGATTCGTTTGCGGTTTTCTCTAAAACAATTCTTTATATCAGTATTTCCTTGAAAATAAATTTTAAAGATAAATTTCAAAAAATTCCGTTAGAGGGCGCCTTAAACTTTAGAGTAGCCAACAATCATTTTTAACCGGTATTTTTTTTTTTTTTATCTAAATAAATGTTTTAAAATCTTAGACTTAAATTTTGAGCTCAAAATCTGAATCATCGTGAGTAATTAAGTAGCGAAAACTTGAACTGTGTTCGTAGGGTGGGCAGGGTAACATTTTAACTCCTGAATACACTTCAGTTTGCGCTTCTTGACCCATCTTAACGTTTCAGAATTCGAGCTCAAAATTTAAATCTAAGCTTTTGCAAGCATTTAATTAGATACAAAAAATAACAGTTAAAAATTGTTGTTGGTTACTCTAAAGTTTAAAGCACCCTCTAACGGAATTTTTTGAAATTTATCTTTAACATTTATTTTCAAGGAAATACTGACATAAAGAATGGTTTTAGAGAAAACCGCAAACGAATTCACCAATTTTTCCGTTTTGTATAATCATTTGAAAATTTTAACCTTCCCTCCCCCATTAAAGATATTTCAGTTAGCGCTACTTAACCACTCTCAACGATTCAGATTTTCCGCACAAAATTTAAGTTTATGTCTAAGCATAAAAAAAATTAATGAGATGCAAAAAATAATGATAAAACATTTTTGTACGTTACTGCAAAGTCCAAAGCGCCCTCTATCGGCATTTTTTAAAATTTATGCTTATAATTTATTTTCAAGACAATACTGACATAAAGAATAGTTTTAGTGAAAATCGCAAATCAATTGACCTATTATTCTGTTTTTTTTTATAATCGTTTGAAATTTGAACGTACCCACTCCCATTGAATACAGTTCAGTTTGCGCTACTTAACAACAGATTTTGAGCTCAAAATTTAAGCTTATGTCTAAACTTTTAAAAAAATTTAATGAGATGCAAAAAATAAGGGTAAAAAATAGTTGTTCGTTACTCCAAAGTCTAAAGCGCTCTCTATCGGCATTTTTTGAAATTTATCTTTATAATTTATTTTCAAGACAGTACTGACATAAAGAATAGTTTTCGTGAAAACCGAAAGCGAATCGAAAAATTTTTTGTTTTTTATAATCATTCCAAGTTTTGGACCCTAAACTTTTATGGCGCCTATCTCCTTCGGAAGAGAAGACGCTTGGGACCCTTAGTTTCCCATTGAATATTATTTGTCTTAATGTGTACTATCACCCCTTAAAGTTTTGCCCAGTAGTTTAGATACACCCTGTAAGTAAGAAGCATATACGCTACATGTACATGGCTGCCACTTGCGACAATTCTTTTTAACAACACTTTTTCCAAAAAATAATCCTTGTCACATAATTCTACAATAATTCTAAGAGAAATCTGCCACAATATATATGTACAGGGTGATTCCAAATTTTTTTTACAAGAAGACAAGAAGACACCCCATCGGGACCCCAACCGTTAGGTTTATGGGTTTTTACGTCCCGAGGGAAAAGTCCCTACCGCCATCGAACGAACACAAAGGCAATATGCAACGCACAAACTGACAAGAAAATAGTAACAATAATAAAAATTACAACTAAAACAGTAATCTGTTTTGGAAAAATTACAGATGCAGTAAACAGGCAACATCGCCAACTGCCAACCCGACAAATTATTATATAATAATTAACTAAAATTAAACAGTTAACAAGGCATACAAACATTAATAATAGAAACAAACATTAATATAAACATTGTCAATACGCTACAATAAAAAATATAAAGAAAGACAATGTAAAAGTACAAACAAATAAAGAATTACAACAAGAATAATGATATTTACAGATGAGAAAAACTGAATCCACTGAGTATAAATTACAGATAAAGAAAGCTGACTATAAATTCATAGCATTGACATCAATACTAGGCTAACACATCAATACTTATAACGAATAATTGAATAGAGTCCATTCAAGATATTATAATTGTCCTTAAGTTTATGGTAATTTAAACAGTTCATAAGAGTCTTTTTCATATTCTGCCTATAAGATAAATCTCTATCAAACTTAAAATGATGGATCATGAGTTTGCATTTACCGAAAATATAGTGTTTCACGTTTCCAATAGAGCCACAATCACAGCGATCCGAAGGTCTTTTACCTATATTAAATAAGTAGGATGGAAAGCTTCCGTGACCTGTAAGGTAAAATTGTACCACTTCTTTTGTGCAAAGAAAATCTAAGTCAACTTTATTAAGAACTGCATACATATCTCTTCCAACTGTAGCTGTCTGCCATTGATTTTGCCAGTCTGCAATGAATTTTTGTTTTAAATGTCGTTTCAAAAAAGAAATAGGGTACGGAACAGAGGCATGTACGTTCGCTGACCCTTTTAAGATAACATTTTTGGCTATCTTGTCTGCACGTTCATTGCCCTCCAGACCTGCGTGTGCCTTTATCCAGCCGATGAAAATCTGTTTATGTCGATTAGAATTTATTATATTAAATATATCTTTGATAATGATATTTGACGGAAAAAGTCTCTGCAGATCACATACTGAAGACAGACTGTCGAAGTATAAAATTGCATAGTTGAAGTCAGAATTCATAAACCAGTCTATCGCAAATTTGATTGCTGAAAGTTCTGCTTGATATATAGTATTATAGCTCTTTAAATTGATACCATAATCCATAATGAAACTGCCGTTATAAAATACAGTGTATGCTGCTGATGTACCCTCTGACATATGAGAACCATCTGTATATATGATTGGATAGAGCGATTTTGGAACACTGTCTGTCACATCTTTTATAAAATGAAGATTCTGCAGATGGTTAAAATCTGGAAAATCAAATGTTTTTAATTTATTCATAAAATCCTTGCCCTTAATAACTACGTTATCAAGTTTAATATTATCATGATTATGTAACACAGCATACTTCTTAGCCATACATCTCAAAGTGATTAAAATTGGCATAATTCCTGTTATTACTCGTAAAGCTTCAGTGGAAACATTTCGATATGTTTTGATGATTGACATGAGTCCAATTCTCTGACATGAATTCAATCTTTGGACACCATTAGAGTTCAAATCATTCACCCAGACTTCTGCACCGTAAGCAATCTGTTTTTCAATTACCAAACGATACCATTGCTTTTTATAATAAGTGGCAAGTCCCTTATCCCGATGACCAGTCTTTCTAATGCCAAATGTAAAATTTCGAACATTCTCTTGAACAATATCCAGATGGTGATACCAGTTGAAACGGCTATCTAAATTAAAACCCAGATATACAATGTGTTCTTTAACTGGAATTGAATTGCCTCTCAGCTTAAAAATTGGGCGTCTGTTCTCCAACGTGAATCTTCCCATCATCATAGCTAAACATTTATCAACACTTAAATTAAGTTCAAGACTGTTACAAATTCTATCAAAAGTGTTAACAGAGTCATTAACTGACAACTCAAGAGCTCGTCTTGTATCTGCACCTTTAATAACTATAAAATCATCTGCATACGATATAATGTGAGAATGTCTTTTCTTATATTCCTTAATAATTTTGTCTGCAAAAATAATCCAGATGAACGGACCAAGGCATGAACCTTGAGGACAACCACGAAAGGCGGTGAACCACTTAATGGCATCCGAATAACGGAAACCAATTTTTGTATTAGACATATAATTCTTCAGTATTGATTTCAAATAAATTGGTATAGGCAAATCATCAATAAGCTCTGCTAAAATGTTCCAACATACCGTGTCAAATGCGCCTTCAATATCCAAGGACACAATCGTGCAATACTGTTTTCTGGTGAGAATATCCTTAACAATTTGCTTAAGTGTAGCTAGTGCAGTCACCGTTGAGCGACCCTCTCTGAATCCGAATTGCATATCTGAGAAAAAATTTTTAGATTCCAGAATGGTCATCACACGGATTTTAATGATCCGTTCCAAGACTTTTCCAAAAATGGAGAGTAAAGTGATAGGACGGTACCCTCTGGGTGATTCAGCTGATTTGTTTCGCTTTCTGAAAAATATGACGACTCTTGCTTTCCAGCATTCCGGAAAATGTCCCAAGGCAATACACTTATTAAAGATAGCACAAACTAAGTCTGGAAATTTATTGCAGATATTCTTGACAATTATAGCGTCCAAATTATCAAAGCCAGGTGCTTTACCATTTGCCTGTTGGGATAAAACAAATTTGATTTCCCTTATGTGAATATTAAAAAAGTCATCGTCATTTACATAATTTCTAGAAGAAATAAATTCATATATTGTATTTGGAACATCGTTTGTCTTAAAATGCTCAGCCATCAACATATCTGCGACTTCATCATAAGTAGTAAAAGGAAACGAACCGTCCAAGGAAGTAAATATCAGGTCTGAGAACTTTAATGATTTTCCTGAAACGAATTTATACAAATTACCAAAAGAATTTTGTGTCCGTTCACAATAATTGCACCATGATTTTCTCTTCGCATCATGAACTATTTTCTTATACGCGTTTCTTTGATTTATATATGCTTCTTTATAAGATGGATTGTCTAAATGCTTTCTATGACGTTTGTATAAAGCAGAGACATGGTTTCTAGCTTGTCTAATTTCTGGCGTGAACCATTTAATTGTCGGTTTATTTGTATATGAGCCTTTCTTAAAACATTTATCAAGAATTTGATGTAAAACTTCATTAAAATCTGTAAGCCAACTTTCCAACTGGACTGTGTTATCGATCATCATAATTGAGCGCAACCAGTCTACTCTATGGGCTCCAAACATGGCATTAAATTTAGCAAAACTTTTGTACTTGGTTTTGTATCTATTGATAATACGTTTCATAGGTTGATAGTTTAATGTAAATGTTATAAAACGGTGGTCACGAAACGAGAAATGTAAATCATCAACTTCCCAGTTGTCAATATAGTTACAGATTTCATGTCCGCCTAAAGTGAGATCAAGCCTTCCTGTAAGGTTCCCTTGGACAAATGAAGCAGGAGCATCCACATCATTGATAACGCAAAGATTGTTTATAGAAATATGCTCTAACAATATGTCTGTTCTTTCTGAGTCACGAGAATAGCCCAAAGTTCGTAATGGGACATAGAAATCTCCACCAATCACGATGTTGTCAAATTTGGAAACATTCCAGACCATACTGCAAGTTCAACATCTAAAACACCGGATGGAGGTGAATAATGAGATCCTATAAAAACTACACCATTTCTGGTGTTTAAGGATACAAAGACACAGTTATCCGATACCAAAGATTCTAAAGCAATGTAATCTGGGTTAGTAAATATTATAGCACAAGATAGCTTATTTGAGAGAAAAAAGGGCCAATTAGAAGGAAGACCAGAAATAGCACCATTAAAAATATACGGATCTTGTATAAGAGCAACATTAATGTCAAAGTCAATGGCATATTTAATAAAGGCATCGTTTGCATCTCGGCAATGGTGAAGGTTTATTTGAAGGAAACGAAGAGCATCAAAGATCATATTTTCATACTGGTCACCTTTAGCTGCCTTGAGGTAACAACTTTAATCTATACTTTTGATATACTGGGCATTCTGTGCTATCAGCACGATGAGAATACTCGCCATTTTTGTCCTCAAAATAACAATTATAGCAACAAATGTTCTCTGATTTACAATTTTTAACCTCGTGGTCTTCTGCGCATTTGGCACAATGCATTTCTCCTTTACACTGACTAGCATAGTGGCCGAAAGCCTGACACTTGAAACATCGAGTGATTGAGACAAATTCAACGACCCGATATCTTTCAAAATCTATGCAAATTCTTTTGTAACCCAACAGAACATCCCGACCGTTCTGATCTATATCAATTAACCAATTGATTCTCCCATTTTTAGTTTTAATCTGACGAACAATATTAAAATCCAATGCCGTATCTGCATAAAGTTCGTGTAAGGCATCATGTGCAGTTTTATCCAAAGTAGAACTCTGCATTTTTCTAGATAACTCCTTAACCACATTCGAAATAGAGGTCGATTCCTCAAGTATTCTTTTGATTGAATTCCGTACTAGGCCTTCGTCAACGCCAGGATCCACGCTCAGTATTAATATTCTTTCACGTTTTCTACGTGGAATATTCACCTTGATCGATTTCTTCAACGCATCATCTTCCATAATCTTATCTTTAATAATCCCAGAATCTACTCTATTAGACATTTTTAATATAACCTTGTTTGTCTTGGTCATTAAAACATCTCTAGGAATTGGAATATCTGTACCGGTCTTACATAATTCTTTAATTTTATTCTTAATAACGTCCGGATCCTGTGTCGGCGATGTCATTGAAACAATTACTGAATAATCTTCTCGTCGTACACCAATCTGTTCACCTTTGTCATCAGAAACTTCAGCCTGCGAATCTACCGAAGATCTCGAAATTCTTTGGGCTATTTCTTCTAATGCTTTATTATGCTTTTCCATTTCTGACAATTTCGTTTTCAGACTCGCATTTTCTGCAGAAATCCGTAGCCCTCAACGCTATATAATCCATAATTTTACGTGCCTCGCCACAAACCGGATCCGTAACCTTATGACCCTTTGAACGCTTAATATCGAGAAAATCATATAATTTGGAATGAAGTTTCTGTACCATTATCAAAAAGTCTTATGCCTTAGCATCATTAACCCACAAATCAGCATCCTCCATAATAAAGCAGCAAAGAATCCCCAAAAATTCCAAATAAACAAGAAGTTTAACCAAGAAAACCAAAATACAGCGCAAAATATGTAAACAAAGCAACCAATGTAAACAAATACAACCGTCTCCTAGCAACAGATAAAGTGCAAGGCCAAAAAAGAATGTCCTCATAAAACAACTCCAAACTAGTCCGGACAAAAACACACCTCAAATTAATAAAGGTACTTTAAAGTCAAAACAGAGGATCTATCGCAAAACGCAAGTAACAAACCTCAAGCTCATTAGTGAATAGCAATAAATTACTGACAGCATAAACCAAACAACTCAACAGACATTGATAAACAAAATGGCTTCCAAAACAACAAGTAACGCGCGTAAGAACAACACAGAATTAAGCAAAAATACAGTATACCGAGGGATTAAAAGGTCGTAAGAGTAAATAAAGTAAGTAGATGTAACTTTAAAATAAAATGAAAAGAGATTTACAAACTTAAGGAAATAGTTAGATATTGGCATAAATTTATATGAAAACCGACGATCTCTTAACGTGGCGATTTGCCATGACTTAAAAATATTCAAAGATCAAATGCAAACAAGATATAACAAAAAATATAAAGAATTGGTAAAATAACTTAAAGAAATGTTATATAAACAGATTACATTAACTTTCAGAACAATTGGATGAGTATTTACTCGAAAATGGGACTTTAACTTGAGAGCTCGAAAAGCACCACGCAACACAGACTTTTCAGTAGGGACAGTAGTAGTTTT
Source organism: Maratus speculifer (assembly GCA_964019185.1). NCBI lineage: Eukaryota > Metazoa > Arthropoda > Arachnida > Araneae > Salticidae > Maratus > Maratus speculifer. The sequence continues at coordinate 54,949,419 of OZ025293.1, forward strand.
TTTTTACAATAAAAGAGGGGTGATAGTACATATCAAGACAAACAATATAAATAGGAGACCAAGGGTCCAAAACGTTTTCCAAAGGAAATAGCCGCCATTAAAGTTTGGGGACCAAAATTTCAAATAAACATAAAAAACGGAAAAATCGGTCGATTGATTTGCGGTTTTCACTAAAATTATTCTTTATGTCGGCATTTTCTCGAAATTAAATTATAAAGATAAATTTCAAAAAATGCCGATAGAGGGCGCTTTAGACTTTGGAGTAACGAACAACTATTTTCTCCCGGTATTTTTTGCATCTCATTAAATGTTTTCGTAATCTTAGACTCAAACTTAAATTTTGAGCTCAAAATCTGTAGTTGGGAGTGGTTAAGTAACACAAACTGAGCTGTGTTCAAAGGGTTCAAATTCCAAATGATTATAAAAAACGGAAAAATTGGTCGATTGATTTGCGGTTTTCACTAAAACTATTCTTTATTTAGGTATTTTCGTGAAAATAAATTATAAAGATAAATTTCAAATAATGCCGATAGAGGGCGCTTTAGACTTTGGAGTAAAAAACACTCTTTTTTGGCGTTATTTTTTGCATCTTATTAAATGCTTTCGTAAGCTTAGACTTGAACTTAAATTTTGAGCTCAAAATCTGAATAGCTGGGAGTGGTTAAGTAGACAAACTTAGCTGTGTTCAGAGGGTTCAAATTTCAAATAATTGTAAAAAACGGAAAAAATTGGTCGATTTGTTTGCGGTTTTTGCTAAAACTAATTTATAAATCAGCAGTTTTCTTGATCACTCAGTGTTTTCTTGAAAAGAATTTTTAAAGATAAATTTCACAAAATGCCGATAGAGGGCGCCTTAGACTGTGGAGTAGCGTACAACTATTTTTAACTGTTATTTTTTTAATCTCATTAAATGCTTTCAAATGCATAGACTTAAATTTTGGGCTGAATTTCTGAATCGTTGGGAGTGTTTAAGTAGCGAAAAATTGAATTATGTTCGAGGAGGAAAGAGGGTTAAATTTCAACTCCTGAACACACTTCAGTTTGCGCTTCTTAACTCCTCATAACGATTCAGGATTTGAGCTCAAAATTTAAGTTTAAATCTAAGCTTCCGGGAACATTTAAAATGCTTTTGCAAGCATTTAATTAAAACCAAAAAATAATGGTTAAAATGAATTGTTGGTTACTCTGAAGTTTAAGGTGCCCTCTGACGGAATTTTTTGAGATTTATCTTTAAAATTATTTTCAAGAAGATACTGACTTAAAGAATAGTTTTATTTTAAACCGCAAACGAATCGACCAATTTTTAAATTTTCTATAATTACTTTAAATTTGAACCTCCCCCTCCCCCTTGAACACAGTTCAGTTTGTGCGACTTAACCACTCCCTACTATTCAGATTTTGAGCTCAAAATTTAAGTTTAAGTCTAAGCTTCCGAAATCATTTAAAGAGATGCAAACAATAACGGCAAAAAATAGTTGTTCGTTACTCCAAAGTCTAAAGCGCCCTCTATCGGCATTTTTTGAAATTTATCTTTATAATTTATTTTCACGAAAATACCCAAATAAAGAATAGTTTTAGTGAAAACCGCAAATCAATCGACCAATATTTCCGTTTTTTTTAATCATTTGAAATTTGAACCCTCTGAACACAGCTCAGTTTGTGTTACTTAACCACTCCCAACTACAGATTTTGAGCTCAAAATTTAAGTTTGAGTGTAAACTTATGAAAACATTTAATAAGATGCAAAACATACCGGCAAAAAATAGTTGTTCGTTACTCCAAAGTCTAAAGCGCCCTCTATCGGCATTTTTTGAAATTTATCTTTATAATTTAATTTCAAGAAAATGCCGACATAAAGAATAATTTTAGTGAAAACCGCAAATCAATCGACCGATTTTTCCGTTTTTTATGTTTATTTGAAATTTTGGTCCCTTAACTTTAATGGCGGCTATCTCCTTAGGAAAACGTTTTGAACCCTTGGTCTCCCATTTAATATTGTTTGTCTTGATGTGTACTATCACCTTTCTTTTATTGTAAAAAAAATTTGGAATCACCCTGTATATTTGAAATAGTGGAACAGTTTCAGCTTCAGTTTCAGCTAGGTGGGGAGGCCTACCAAATGGCTTAAGCACAACAAGCCCCACCTAGCAGGGTGTAACAACTATGCTAAAAGCCTAACCATGGACAAAGACAGGACTGCCAAAGGGAAAGGAGATACGGACCCAGGAGAGACTAGAGGCACTACTGAATGGTCCCCAGACCGCCGTCAAAAATACACTGCTCAAAACAATTAAAGGATATTGCAGTTTTAGGTGGATTTTGTATCTGGGAAACTTTTTAGCTGATTGATAAATGGTCGACAGACATAATAGGTTATATGAGAATAAATTACACATGTTTGGCAAAAAAAATGCATTTTATTGCGCATTTGTGTACAAAAGGAAAAAAAACACAATTTGTGCATATGAGAAAAAAAGAATAAGGAAAGGTGTTTTCTTCAAAGAATCATTTTCAGTAGGGGGTATGGTTTCCACGGGCGGCCAGCAACGCTGAACACCTTTGAGGCATGGACTTTGAGGCTATTAATGACGAGTCGGGGTATTCTGCCCCAGTCTTCCAGAAGAGCTCTTTCCAGTTCTTGGAGAGTTTGTGGGGGTTGTTGGCGGCCAGAAACTCGTCTTCCTACAGCGTCCCAAACGTGCTCGATTGGATTCATGTCTGGAGAACACGCTGACCATTCCATTCGAACGATTCCTTCCTCGAAAAGGAAATCCTCCACCAGGTTTGCACGATGTGGCCTGCAGTTATCGGTCATTAAAATGAAGTTATCTCCGATTGCTGCAGCGTAAGGGACTACAATAGGTCTGAGGATCTCATCCCTATATCGGCGACCAGTCAGAGCTCCATCTCGAATGATGTAGAGGTCAATGCGCCCGTCAATGGAGATGCCACCATACACCAACACTCCTCCACCGCCAAATCTGACACTTTCGTGCACGAACGCAGGATTATTCCTACTGCCACGGTCCCTCCAGATGAAAATACGCCTATTATCTGGATGCACAGAAAAACGGGACTCGTCAGAAAACAGAATATTGCTCCATTCATTTCTCCTCCAGTTGACATGCTCGGTTGCCTACTCCCTGCGGTCGCGACGATGCCTTGATGTTAATCTAACACATACCATCGGTCGGCGAGCATACAGACCTACAGCATGGAGCCGGTTTCGGACTGTCTGAGTTGAAATCGTGGTGCCTGTAGTCGAGCGAAGGTGTTGTTGGAGAAGAGTAGCGTTCACGTTTCGGTGTCTTCGAGCTGTTAACGCTAAATACCGATCTTCATTGAGCGTTGTTGCCCGTCTACGACCTTACCCTGGTCTTCGGCCTGCACATCCACTCTCCAAAAAACGGTTCCAGACCCTGGAAATGACACTTTGTGACACTCCAATGGCTTGTGCTACTTCGGCTTGAGTTTGGCCCCCTTCTAACCTACCAACAATTCTCCAAGCTTCTGAATCTGTCAAATGACTTCGCTGAGACATCGTACTCATCGAAACAAAGCAATCACTGAATGCCGATCATCCTTGTCTTCATTCTCTTTTATCCAGTTGAAAGTCAAATTTCATTCGCTGCCGCTGAAGCGACGTTTTTGACGTCGAACTCAAAATTTGCATACTCCACAGTTTGAAAACCAGAAAAATTTGCATTTGTGATTCTCTTCTTCTATTTTCGGCAAAAAAAATTTCGTTTATACATTTATTTTATATAAAACTTCAAATATCCTTTAATTGTTTTGAGCGGTGTATATTAGATAACAAATGAAAGAATATAATTTAAACACAATGACAACGCGTAGCCCTATTCAAGGCGTGCTCAAAAATAAACATGATTGAAGAATTCTTCACACTGATAAATTCAAAATTATATGTACAAAATAAATAATTAAGATAAATCTATGAACATATACATAACCAGAAGTTGCAATAATCATATTTCTGACTTAAATAATACTTAATGGTGATAAATTTTCTTAGTTCTCAAAAAGTTAAAATAGTAATTGGTTAAGCCAATTTAGAGATATTTGAATAGAACAAATAAAAACAGAATAATATAATTAAGAGAAATAAAATAACAACAACAACAAGATGATAATGTAAAACTTCTTAAGTATTTTTGATAATGATAATTTAGTAAGTTAGAATTCTATTTAACCCTTTGAGCTCTGGGGTGTAAATTTCTTCAAAGTTCCAGATGTCACATTGGCACCAGTATTTTGCAACGAAAAAAACCGGTTAATGATAAACACGAAAAAATGCATTAAACCTTTTTGAAGTAAATTTAGTCAAAATTTCAAGTGTCATTGTGACATTTTGGAATTAAAATTATGTGGTAGAAAATTCTACCAGCAGAGCTCAAGGGGTTAAAAATGTTCTTATCATATTCTAAATGTCCTCATCATCTATGAAGTCCAATGATGGCAATTGAAAAAGCCCTTGATTTCTTTCCAAAAATGTTATACAGTCTATAATTTTTTGAACTAGTACAGGCTGTTTTAATATCAGTCGGAACCATGATGAGAGGGATATATTTTGAGATCGTCTGAGATGATAAGTTTAAGTGCATTCAGTTATGTAATGTAAAGACGAACCTATTTTTCCACAGGTACATCTTGAGGAGTATGTCTTTCCGATGTTAAACAGGTACTGCGGGAAAAGTCCATGGTTTGACGCAAATAAATAAAATTTTCTATGTGATAACAACAGGTTTTCAGAAATCGTTAGTATTAATTGAAATGTGAATCTTCCTCTGTAATCTGTGTTCCATACATCTTGCCAGTCACGAATAAGTTTTAGTTTTAATTGGCGTTTTAAATATGATGGTGTAAAGGGAATAAATTCTTGTTTTGTGTCTAAATCTGTTATTGCTGCTTTCGCAAGTTCATCTGTTTTTTCGTTTCCATAGTTGCCAGAATGACCCTTTAACCATGAAAAATACACTATTTTTGTTGTGTTTTGAATTAGCTTAATGATTTCTTGAGCTATTGTTAATTTTGATGTTAATTCATCTAAGGCATACAGACTAGAGAGGCTATCAGTATGTATTTTTGTACTATTATAATCAGTTTGAAGGAACCAGTTTAGTGCTTTAAATATTGCTGTTAATTCCGCTTGAAATATAGAATTCTCTTGTCTTGAGTTGGAAAGTGTGTATCAGAGATTTATTTTGGTAACAACAAAAAGCAAGTCCTGTTCCCTCATCATTTTTAGACCCATCTGTAAATATGTTTAATTCAGTTTCTTTTGAGCTTTCTTTGTCCCACTTAAGATAAGGTTTATATGGACAAATAGAGGCCGACTTAGATTACGCTTGATACAATTCTGGTTTGAATTCATCTATTGGTATTCCCAATCTGAGGACTTTTCCTAATGTAGAAATATGTGATAATTTTAATGACAACGGTGGAACTCCTGTCATTGTACACAATGCTAGAGTTGCAGTTTTTTTGTAAGCACCAGAGATTAACAAAAGGCACTGAGCTTGTATTGAGGAAATTAATCCTAGTCCATGAGATTTTTGAAGTAGATTAAACCAAACTACTGCTCCGTAGGTAAAATAGTGGAACAAATGGAACATCAAAATACCGGAAAGCAATTTGTATATAACCATCTAATGCCCATGATATAGCAACCAACGCTTCCGATTTTTTGGCCCGGGAGCATTTAATAGAAATTTTTGCTTTATTTAATTAGAAGATTACAGCGATTTGAAATGGTAAAATTTACTATAAAATTTTTTCGATCCAAAAAGGCGGAAGATGTTGGCAGCTATGTCATGATAGCATATATGCTACCGTCAATGTTTCCAATTTAGTGGTTATTTTAATTTAGATGTTCCAAATTCAAATCAGTAATTTAAAATAGCAATATTTGTTTTATATAATAACAGACATTTCGTCGTTAAATAAAGCGAAATTTAATAATTTTTTTGGTATGAATTCAGATTCTCTTAATTACGGAATTTCTAGAACTTATTCTACGATGGGAATTATGAAAAAGAGCACTAACGTATGATTATTAAGTAATATATATTCATGGTTCACATCGAAGTCAATTTTAAACTTCGAAAAACGAATAAAATAATTTTAAAAATTCCGAGAATTGGCATAAACAATATTCAGTTTCTGGGTACATTACTTAGCAGTTTATAGAAAGAAAAACTTAAAAATTGAAAAATGACAGAATTTTTAATTATCGTATTTTCTTACCTGTTTGGAAGATGATGCAAAATGCTGTACCTAAAAATTGAAAAACATTTGAAGATTCATTCCATGCTTTTTTTATTCTTGTAAGAGGAAAGAGATATTTTGGCAGTTTACCTAATAAAAGAAATAAAATCAAAGTTAAAAATTTCGTAGCTTTTTTGTAAGGTGAAAAAACAAAGAGCAAAAATGCTTGAATCATAATTAAGTAAATTAAAATTTAGGGCACAATAAAGTAAAAAAATACGTACAGATAATACATTAAATAATAGTTAAAAAATAAAATAATTAATTTTGCATTATAGGAATAATGGGGCAAGAAACTGACAAAAGTGGTAGTAAACGTTAAACCCCCCTCCCCTAGCACCATTGTGGTCTTATCTTATCGGTTATTTTTTACTTTGAAATTTTTTAATGTTTCAAACGAAAAAAAATGTATAATTTGTGCTTAATATGTATAAAATTAATAGCCACCTCTTTGGAACATGTTACATTTAATAAAATTAAATTTTGTATGTCAAGTCATGTAAAACTAAAAATCCACTGAAAATATTAAAAGCTGGTAATAGAACTGTTAATAAATAGGATAATTAATTGAGTTTCATTATGAAAAGTAGTATCACAATCTACTTATCTATATTATAAAGGATAATCATATCTGTGCTTTACCCCTTGATTTGCACTGGTATATAATATATACCACTTAATTTTAATTCCCTTATGCAACATTGGCACCGGAATTTTAGTATTAAGATTTGCTTTTTAGAATGTACGCGAAAAACAGCTTTGACTTTCTATTTTATAAATTTGTTTGTGAATCCTGGTGTCAATCAATCATTTGAACATTTTAAGAGCATAAGTGCTTTGCCCCTCAAGGGATGCTGACTACATTTTGATGGTGGCAAAAGCAAATAATGAAATTTAAATTTTGAAGATTTTTTTTTTAATTTCTAAATATCACACAATTTCACTTTTTAGACCTTCAAATGAAAAAAAAAATAGTTTCAAATGCTGTTTGTTTGAAAGCTGTCACAATTTGTTTGAAAACAGTATTGCAATTTACTCACTTTTAGCGTATTTGAAATAACTTTTAAGTACGATTTTTAAAAAAAAATCTATCTCTATTGTGTGCAGACGATTACGAAAGATATGAACTGAACTGAACATTGAATATGAACATTTGAACTGAAATTATTTAAATCGTCCAGCTTCAGGTTTATATTATATTACGAAATCAACACTTCATCACTAAATAAGTAAAATAATAAACTGTAGATAAAACGCAAATCTAAGACATGAAATCGAACATCGCGCTTAAACTACTGAAATTATTAGAACAAAAATGGTTAGGCATCTTTGACAAATTCTTCTGTTGTTAACTCCTGTTATAAAGACAATACAAGGCTTCCATTAGTCTGTTTTTGAAAACCAGCGTATTTTAAAAAAAGAAATTTGGGATAGGTTTCTGCAACCATTGCAAGAAAAATGCTGTTTCCGTTAAGTTTCTAAGAAATTTTTATATATAAAAAATTTTCTTTAAACAAAAGTGGTGTTCAAAAAAGTGGACCGAGAGGGAGTTCTATGCCAAAATATCGCTTTTAATATTACTCAAATTTTATTTGAATACATAACTGTTATTGATACTTTTTATATAAAAGTGGGAAAAATATAGAATATATCTTAACCCTTCCCGGCACACTGTGCCCGGTCTGGGGTACCTAATTTCAATTCCAAACTTGCAAACGGCACCAATAATATTTTAGTATAATTTTGCGTTTCCAATAAAAGCTTAAATTTGGGGATTCAAAATATCTAAAAAATTCGCTTGTGAATTCCGGTGTCAGTCGATAATTTCTCATTTTACTAACAGATTTTGCCCGTGTCGGAAAGGGTTAAATGAAAAAAAAAACCTATGAAGAATTTTCAATTAAATATACACATACGTATATATGTATAATAGTTTTCACCTGTATTTTGTAAGCCGTGAAACCCGAGTTGAAACTCCTTGCGCTCTAGAGCAATTAGCTTCGTACGTCACTAGTCACCAGTGTTGCCGCATTCGGCAGATTTTTTTTAACCCTTTCCGGCACACTGTGCCCAGTCCGGAATACATAATTTTAATTCCAAACTTGTAAACGATACCAATAATATTTTAATAAAATTTGGCTTTTACAGGAAAAGCTTAAATTAAGGGGCTCTTAATTTCTCAAAAAGTTGCTCCTAAATTCCGGTGTCAGTCGGTAATTTCGCATTTTACTAACAGAAATTGCAAGTGCCGGAACGAGTTATGAAACTTTGAATTTATACCACAAAAAATTTTTTGGTAATTTTCTCTTACAAAAACAGGCAAAATTTTCTGGTGAGAATTTGGAATGTCTAATAAAAAAATAAGCCAGTTATCAGGACGTACACTGGTTACTACATCATTTTAGGAAATGTCCAAAATAGCATGACGTACGCTGCGTATGTTATGGAACTCAAGATGTTAAGTCGAAATTCGGATAACTCACTCCAAACCGAATACTTATTTTCGTTACTAACACCAGTAGCCGCTGGTCAGGGGGTGCTGCATCAATGTATTCACACCGCTAAAATTGTATGGGTATTTCAGTTTTATTTAATCAACAACATTTGTCCAATAAATAATATGAAAGATTCTGTTAAATTTTAGTGGTGTGAAAAATTGGATGCAGCACTCCCTGACGAGCCGCTACTGACTAACACCATAACAATTTACGATGAATTCTGGTAATGTCGAGTCGTGGAGGTGCAGCGTATACGCGCGAAATTACGGTACTCGAAGCGGACATCGTCCGTTATAAGATGATCTGGACGTTAGTTAAGTGTTTTTAAAACCATAAATTTTATTGAAAAAAAAAGTCAGAAGCATGTTAATCCTTTCGAGGGCAAGGTATTTGTATTCATAAAATGTTGAAATAATTGAGGGACACCAGTATTTATACGAAATTTTATTTGTAAAGTAATAAAAGTGTATATTTGCGTATTTAATAAAAGTGAAATTTTCATAGAAAATTTCTGGTGCCAGTGTGGCAATTTGGGATTAATATTATGTGGTGGCATTTGTCAACACCGCCCTTAGAGAGGTTAAGCAAAAGTAAGACATTTTATTTACGATAAATTACGACCAGTAGAACGACTAGTAGAAAGTCGAGATGCAGTGTATACGCGCGAAATTGCAGTACTCGAAGCGGACACCATTCGTTATAAGATGCGCTGGACGTTCCACATTTCAAATAAAGCACTTATTGTTTCTTATAGTATGCGCTGTCCTGTGTCACTGTAACGGAATTAACTTTCCTCTTGCACTTTCATCATGTCTTGCAATGTTATCAAATTGTAAGAAAAAACATGGAAAATGTTGTTACATTGCCTTCATTATTCTAAAAGTTATGAACGAAAAATTATAAAATATTAGTTTAACTCTGATATGTATCGTTGACAATGTAATATCCAAAATCAAATGACCCAGATATTGTAAGTTTTTTGTTAAATATACTTCTCTAAAATATTCCAATCTATAGGAAATTGTGATATTAATGACTGCTGTAAATCTTAAGATATTTTATGAAGTGGCTGTAAAGAAGTCTTTGTCACAACATCAAAATCAGTATTACGAAGTAAAAGTGTTTAAAATTTTTTACTTAGAGGAAAACTTCACAAAAACATTCATTCATTAGGTGTAATTTTAAAGGCCAAAATCGCTGAAACACAAATTTGATATCTAAATGTTTACAATTTAACCTTACTACCCTGTTGAAAATTTGACTCGAATTTGATTAAAATATTTCACACCAGAAATTTTATTTAAATCCATTTAACGTACTTATTTAACTTAAATCTTTGTGTTATTTATATAATTTACTTTATGAAAAATTTTCTGGTTTGAATCGAATGAAACGCATTATAGGACTCGATCGATTAGACGATTCAGGGTAGGAAGGTTAAATAGACATTCATTTAATATTAACCTATAAATATGATTTTTTATGAGTTATTGGTGTATTGTTCTCTTAACTCTTTAAAAAACTGTGTTATATATTATTAATAACCCTTAATTTTAATTCTAAATTCCCAAGAGGAGCCGATAATTTTATAATAGAAAATGACAATATAATTATAGCGAAGATCATATCTTATATATATTTTTTTTAATCTGTTTAAAAACTCTGGTGACATTTATTTATTTCCACATTTTAACAACAAAATTCTTTTTTTTTTAATTCTGCTATTTCGTATTCACGCCAGAAATTTAAAATAGGAGTTTAAAAAAAGATTTTTGAGTTAATTAGTGGCAGTCATTTCGCTATGAATTCCCTTGGGGAACGAACAACACGTATACGTGCCGCAATAAGGCTTAAGAATCCTTGTTTTTCCCCACCAGAAAATTTTTACTGTAAAATTTGTCTTGTTTAATCGGAGCATTTTCTTGTTTTAATAAGGCATTAATTTTTGATTTAAAAAAACCGGTTGAAAATTTCGTAAAAGGCTCTCGTCACGAAGGGGTTAATGATTTATCAGCTGCTCTATTCTTTTATGGTTTCAAACATTTGAGGGGTGTTGGAATATACTACATACGAACTACTTTTAATTAAGTTTAACTTTTATAACTTTGGTGAAAAAGAGCTGCAAAATTGCTTTTTCTTACTTTGAAATAATTTTTTTCCTAATTTTCAGCGAGTATTCAGTATTACAGAAATACAATTACTTGCTCTTCGAAGGGTTAATACAACAAAATTAATAATGTTTAATAATGCTTGTTGGATTGATTTCTATTATTAAAATACAATAAGCATTAACAGGGTTTGCACAGTTCTACCACAAAATTTTAACAGTATTTTCAAAGTATTTCACTGCAGAAGAAGATTACGAAGCTTGAAAATAGTGGCGATGGTTCGAAATTATGTTTCTTAAAATTAAATATAAATTTTCTTATCATTAATAGTGGCGCCACAATCCTTAAAAAAATATAAGGAGTGTGCGAACCCTGATTAAAATGTGAAAAAAGAAAATCTTAACTTTTTTTCAAAACATTTTCGTATAACAAAATTGGAGTAACATAAATATCTGATTAACAAAACTAATTTATGAAAATATAATTTTTCCGTGACAATTGGCAATTAAAAAATAACTATATATTATCTGGGGATCCAAACTAAGCTTTCCGGGTTACAGAAAATGGATAAAGAAATCTTTTTTTTTTTATACTGAAAAAAATAACCCTTTCAGGCACAGTGGTCTCACATCGAGACAACCTAATTTATATTTCAAACTTACAGACGGCATCAAGAATATTTTAATAAAATCTTGCTATTACAATGAAAGTTTAAGGTAACAAAGGAGGAAGGTTGATAATGGCCATTTTTCGCCCATCAGCTCCTTCATGTGAAATGTATTTTTTTTTTTTTTTCATTAGTTTACTTCATAAAAAATTTGTAAATATAATATTTTGACTGAAAGTTCAATAATTGATGGGGAAAAATGTATAATTAAATAAATATTATGTGCATTAATGTATATAAATACCATTGTCATTAATTTTAATCCATATATTCAATAATAAATGCAACACTAAATGCAAAATTAAGAAGAATGGAGCTTATTAAGACTAATATTTCAAAATGTGAAATATCAGGTATAATCAATAACTAAAAATAATCAAACAGTTTCAGACACTTTCAGCAATGTATTTTAGATTAGGATATTCCGGTAATGTATTTTAGATTTAGTTTATTTTATTTCTTTCACCCAAATCCCTACTAGAACATCCAGCGGCATTCTTTTGTAGTATATGAGAATATTCAAGACTTGTTTTATATATATATATATATATATATATATATATATATATATATTGTTGAGTTATCGCACCAGTAAGCTAGAAACAATAATACGGAAGCAGCATGTGCACAGTACCCTATGACACTTTCGAATACTTTACATTTACAGTACCATTGTGTGATGTTTCTTCGCTCTGTTTTTATATAAATATTACACTTTTTGCCACTTGTGTATCGAATAATTGAACTTTAGTCACAAGACGTGTCTTCGTGGCATGCTCTGTAGAAAAGTGTTGTTGCTTATTTAGGAATCTAGGCATTTGAAGATTCATTTCTTGCAGAAGTTCCAAATAATCTCGGAAGCACCTATAAATAATCTTGACATAATTTGGTTAAATCAACTCTCTGATATTGCATGAATCATTTTTTAAAGATATGTGAAAGTATGTTAGCGCTATTGTTCTTTGAATCCACTAAATAATATCCAAAGACCTCCAAAATGTAACCTGAAGTAAGTGACGAACATCACAGGCTTAACCCATTGAAGGGCGGTGATAAAAAATATATACCACTTAATTTTAATTGCGAAATACCACATTCACACCAGAATTTTGATACGAAATAATTCAGTTTATCACGTAAGTGAAGAAAAGTTTTTATCTATTTTGAAATAAAATTTTTTTAAAGTTCTGGTGTCATTCATTCATTCATTTCAGCATTTTAAGAATAGAAGTGCTTTGCCCCTCAAAGGGTTAACCAAAGGTCATCCTTTTTGTAACGTGAAAAATCCTTTCTGAAATGAATAATTCGGGCTTTTCTGGATATAAATGTACGTGTCACCAACAACAAATATCACAGTATGATTGTCGTCATCCGGAATAAATAATTTTTTTCTAAATGTTTCGTATATTTTTCAAAACACATTTTTCATTTCATGGTGTGGTAGAACAAAGTTCTCGATCAAAACCTTGATTTGATCATTTCACTGAAGATATTATTCTTTTCCTTATATTGAATAATATGGACAAAACACCATTAGAAAGACCATTTATAAGCTTAACAAATAACACTGACAAGCAAGTTAGAGATGACATCTTAGTTTAGGAACGCATTTTGGACTTTACTAGTTCAAAAATATTGTTAAAATCAAACATGGATATACGCATGAGAGTATAATAAACGAAATCGGAAAAGTGTCCCGGTGTGTCAAAACCGAGGTCTCACTTCTCTGTTACATTTCGGATATTGCTCGAAAGACTTTCGATGCCTTTTTCACATATTAATGAATTTTCATTTGCAGAGTGTAAAGTTTGCGCAGCCAACTAACTGAATACCATTCCTGTAATATGAGTTTACAGTATCATTTACCCGACGAAATACAGATTCTAGTTTCTATACAGGATTGAGTTTGAGCTGCTTTTGATACAGTCACGAGGCAGTTCTTACTTTTAGATATTATTCAATAAATTTTAGAGTTGTAACATCGAAGTATTGATGAATGTGTATTAGGTCTCTTATTTGTGGAGTAGTCGGCAGAACTCTTTGGCGTATAATCCCTTACTGTTACCTCAGAAGAAGAAATAGGAATATTTCTAGCCAAAGCACACGAAACACTTATGATCGGCATTTAGAGCACAAATTAGAACCACCCTGTAGATCGTAGTTTTTAAAATATGTAAGTATCGATGTACTTTTCGGTGAGAATAGATGCGAAAATCACTAGTTGTTTTTCGCAAGGTTTTACAGCAATGATATTGACACCCAAGCATTATTTATTATAAAGTTCTTAAATAAATACTTCCAAATAATGCTTTAGCAAACAACATTGACATATGAAGAGCGTAAATACTTGAGCGCGGTAAAACAAATCTGAATGTGCTCCGATAGCAGTGCAACTAATACTCTCGCACGAAACAATTCTTTAAAAGGTAAAAGCGTACACGGAACCAGAATAAAATAATAATGTTCATATAAAAGCTTATTAATTGTAGTAAAATTGGAAGTTAAAACTAATTTAGTTCATGGAGCGCTTCTTATAAAAAAAGTAATCCAAATATAAAAAAAACGTCAAAAAAGTATAGGATAAAACCAAAACGCTCTACTTTCGGGCTTTAAATTATATGACTTATTATTTATTTATCATTTAATTCTTTTATTAAACAGAAATACATATCGTCAAGTATACAAAGACATTGAACAATTGTTGGAATCCGAAACTTTTTTTTTCGCGTATGTGATGGGCGAATGTGATGGCCACATCCTTTTTAATTTCTATAAAAGTCGTTTGTAAATTCCGATATCAGTCAACCATTTCATCATTTTAGGAATAGAATATTTTTTTTTATTGGAAATTGTTAACAAATATTTTACATTTAACATATTTTTTAGATTACCCATTAACAATACCAAAAAAAATGATATGAAAAATATAAATAATTATCAAATAAAGTTTTAAATTTATAAAAGCGATACTTTCGGATGTCAGATTTTGTGGGATATCAGAAGGTTAAGAGCGAAAGTAATCGCCATCAATTTTGCTACTTATTTCTTCCGATAATTTCAGTGTTTTAAGTGCGTAATACGATTAACTATTGAATTTGTGTTTTATTTATATTAATTATATTATTTTATTTATTTGTCTGTGAAGTTTTAATTTCGGTCCGAAATAGGAGCTGGAATCAAATACTGAACTATTCATATTTTTAAAGTGTAAATGAGTTCTTCTTTCGCATTCTGATTGCACACAATAAAGATATATTTTTAAAAATCATGCTTGAAAGTAGTTTTTACAAACTTAAAAATTCAGCCCGTTGAAATAACATTTTAAATAAAATCGCATTTGAATGAAATCCCTTCATTCCTATTTTACGGTATAGAAAGTTGAATTGTGCAAAGTTAAAAAAAAGTGCATTACCTCTTGTCGGTACAAAGCACTTCTGTCACTAAAAATGTTGAAATAACTGGTCCATACTAGGATTTGCGAAAGCAATTTTATGAAAATAATTGAAAGATTTTCTTCACTCATATTAGAAGAGGCAAAAATTCGTTTAAAAATTATGGGGTCAATGTTGGAATTGAGGATTAAAATTAGGTGGGACAGAAATTGACCCACCATCAGGGCCATAGCTAGGGGAGTGCTGAGGGGGCTCAATCCCACCCAAAACATTTTAAGTCACCCCACGGAAAGATTCCAAGATCACTAAAGAAATTTCTGTTCCGAAAATCCAAATGGAATTCTGTTCAAAAATCTAATTTAGTTTTGAGGTCCTTTCACAGTTTTGCTGAAATACTAAATTGTAACTAAAACTAGTCATTGGGGGCCACCGTAATACTTACCCATCATATATATGCATATATAATATATGAAAATAATACATTTGAAAACTATTTGTAAAATGGATTGCAATTCCAAAACAAAATTTAAACGTGTATTTATATTTTTATTGTGCTTAGTAATGCTGTATTAAAGAGTTGCTAATGAATCTCTTTCGATAAATTATACAACACGCCTAACTACTCAAGTAATACTGAATTGCGAAAAAGAAACATCCTTATAACTCCAAAAATAATAATCTTATTAATTGACAGTTTATTGCGTCGGATTAAGCGTCTCATTTCCAATTAAAATATATCTTTGAATTGAAATTTGAATGAAATACAGGGTCATTAAAAATCGAAGAATGTGGAAAACACGATTACAGATATCTCGACAACTAATAGTTCGATCAACTTCGTTCTTTATGCAAAATTTGTGTTATTTTATTGACTTTTACGATCACTCCTTAAAATAAAAAACTTCGAAAATTTTTATGTACCTTTCACCAGAACGAATTTTTCGAGAGTCCGAAAAAAATAGTTCCGGATAATCGAGGTTATTGATATTAAATAGGCTTCGTCCCATCCTTACATACTAAGTACATACGAAATTTCAAGTCCCTATCTCAATTCGTTCGGGAGGTAGAGCTTTTACAGACAGACAGACGGACGGCAATTTTTTTTTCTAAAAATATGTTTTTCGAAATCTCCAGTGTCGAAAACGTGTAAATCTGTCAAAATTTTTTTTTCGATTTTCAAAACGTTTGCAAGATTTACCCTATACTACGCATAATGGGTAAGTAATAAGAATTTTAACACTCGCTCATCTTATTTACATACATGAAGCTAACATCACGTTTAATTTTGCACTAGTTATGCACTCAAATTTTGTATCATCATGTTTTTTTCTTAGCATAAAGTAAAGTTATTACAATAATAAGAAAATAATACCAACAATGTGAATATGTACTAAATTATCTGTTTGCATCAGAAAGAGAGAGAAAAAATATGAGCCCCCCCCCCCCCCTTATTATCCACTTGTAGCTACGGCCCTGCCCATCAAGCAGGAAAGGGTTAAAGGCAAAATTTGCTCTTTTTGGCACTGCCATTGTTCACAACATGATGCTCAATAACACCTGTAAAAAGACGTCAGCATTACTCACGGACATGTTTTTTCTTTGTAATATAAATCTGTGTTACAATTACTCTTCCGTATGTAAATACTGATACATATATTTTTATATAAGAACCGATATATTTTTTAGATAAAATAGTGAATTATTATTTAATCTTCCACATTTTTAAAAATGTTGATTTTTTCATCATATAATATGTTTTGCATTCTCTACAATAATTCGCAATTGAAATAATCTATAAAAATTATCTGGAAAAATTATCCTTTGCGCAAACGGATATTTTTTCATAAATCTTATTTTCTAACTGCTTCAAATATTAAACCTATTTTATAATAATGTATAGAAATGAGAATTCAAGTATTAAAATCGCTGTAATTTAAAATTTTAATAGAATATGAAGAGTTCATATTATCAAGTGTTTTATTTTAATAATCGAAATAAATTTGACAAGTTTTACGAATATCAAAATTTAGTTTTGTCTGCAGCATTCCTTTAATCATGAAAATTTTAAAGCAACTTATTAGGCATAACTAAATAAATAAATAATAGAAAAAATGTCTGAAATAATAAAAAACATGAGAGAAAAAATCATGCGTCAAGCATAGATCATGAAGCACTTTCCAACACAATCAGAATAACTTAACAAAACTGCATCGTTTAAAAAATTAAAATATTACTACGTCTCATTCCACTATATGGAATTGTATAGCACACTTTAAAACCGATTCAGTTGTTCCCATCTACGGTCGGAAATTTACCAGAATTTTTTAGCAGTCCTGTATATGATATAGAGATTTATATATATTAACAGCATGCATTCCAAAATTTAGTTCATTTAACCCTTTGAGGGGCAAAGCCCTTGTTTTCTTAAAATGCTGAAATGATTGAATGACAAAAGAATTTTAAAACAAATTTCTTTCAAAATAAATTACAGCTTTTCTTCACGTACTTAATATAATTAAAATTTTCATTTCAAAAATCTGGTGTCAATGTGGCATTTTGCAATTAAAATTAAGTGGTATATACAAGGTTGCAAAAATCTAGGCGCCAGCTAGCAGTCTCTCACCACTAAAATTTAAAAGTTTTCTTCCTTAAAATTTAATAGCATTCTTACAAGGGTTTTATACGAAATATAATACGAAAATTAACGAAATAGTTTTAGTGGTGAGAGTCTGCCTGCTGGCGTCTAGATTTTTGCACCCCTGGGTATGTTTTATACCACCGCCCCTCAAGAAGTTAAGTGATACATATATTTCAGTTGAAAATTGCCCTTCAGCAATTTCCTTTAAGAAGGATCATGGTATACGAATACCTTTGTGCAGCCTTGTATATGAGGTATATAATATATATAAAGAGTAATAAGCAAAAAGCTAATTAATATTAAAAGCGCATACCGAATTTTAAAACGTATTCTATAGCAATTATTACGCAAAGGCAGTACTTTAACTGATTTATTTTGTGTGTCTCTGTAAATTAATAAAAAATGCTAAGAATGCTCTATTTCAATGTGATCGTACTGAAATTCAGTGCTTTATATCAGTTTCAATGCATTTGAAATAGCGTAATATCATTAAAATAATCTTCAAACAATTTTTCCCCATATGCCATAATGTGATCGAATTTTTTGAGTGTCCCTGTAAATGAACCATTAATCGTACATACTTCATATGCAATACCAAACATCCTTTGGTGACCCTAAATAAACTTTGTCAATTGCATGAAAATCCGAGTATATTTACGGGAGTTAGAGCGTGGACAGACGGACAAACAAACCCAATGCATAAACACTTTTCAGATTTGTTGCAAAGTGCTAAAAAAAGAGTATGAATTCTGATTAATGTCCACTAATCTGATCACTTGGTTACTGAGCTATCCTTTTGATGCGACAATATATTTTAACAGATTTAAAAATATTTGCAACATTTTAAAGTTTATTTTTATATATTTAGGAGTTATCGAATTATTATTTCAAGGCTGTTTTCTAATTTCGGTTTTCCACTAACCAGCATTCTACTCAGCCGGTGCTGCCGCATCTGGCGGATTTATTATTTAGAAAGATTGAATTGATACCAGAAATTTTTGAACAGAAATTTTCTTTTGTTTCATTCATGAAAATTTTATTATCTTTTATACCAAAACTAATTATTTAAATTTACTGATGAGAATTCGGTATACCTAAATAAAAATTCAGTCATATGCGGCAATATTTATTGTATTAGGCAAATGGGTGTTCCGAGTATCTGGTAGTCTCTTTGTTAGATATAATCATAATTTCTTTCGTTGAGTATTTATTAATAAAATTAAAAAAAGAAAAAATAAGGAAATCATTAGCAATTTCATTCGCACTGTCTATTTCTTAAACAAAATATACATAATTGTGTTATGAAGAATGCTATACTGGTATCATTTTATATGTCTGATTCCATATGAGAAACATGCAAGACTGCAATTTAAATAAACATATTTAAACCAGTAATTTTATTTAGCGAATGAAATAAAATACATTTCATACGCCCAACAATATGTAAGCAACACACGCTTAAAATTTTATTATTGTTATTATTTGATTCAAAGTATGGTTTTTGATGTATAAAAACCGGAAGGCTGGCAATTTGAACGTGGGTCACAATGCGCAAATGAATGGCACATGCTGGAAATGTATCATTTATTGGCATGCACCCTGTGACATAAAAAATCTAATAAATTGTTGATAAAGTCATTTAATTATTTCGGCTGGATAATTTGAAATTTACAAAAAAAAAAAAAAAAAAAAAAAAAAAAAAAAAAATCGCTGATAATATAAAGTCAAATAAGAAAGTCTTTAACATTTAACTCCTTTTATGACAGTTTATCAAAGCGAGCAGACAGTATTAGGATATCGGTTTAGCTATAAATAAATTGTTATATTAATATATATGCAAATGTATAACTCCTTTTTATTTTATGGTTCAATAATATCATTTGGGAAGCACAATAATGACGATGTCAAATTTTGATTTACAGAAAAGTTAGTAAAAATAATGTGAAAATATTATATTTTTATTCAATTTTGATTTTACGGCGGCATGTTCATTGAAGACCTCCAAAGATTATTGCCTAGACTACGGACCTTTTAAAAGTGAGAGTAATTATCGTTAAAAATAGAAAATGTTACCTGTTTAGAAGGACTTTTAATTAATTTTTAAATTAATTTTAAAATTAGGAAAATAAGTGTTAAATTAAATATTTATAAAAAAATGCACTTACTTTCAGTTTGATCGTCTATTTCCAATGCTTCTTTGCTCTTTCGTTTTTTATCTGGTAAAGGTAGTGTAGGGGTATCTTCTCCTTCATTATCCGGTGCTATACCTATCTTCACAGAATCCTTTTCCTCCAAGAGAGGCTTTTCTGTATCTCTTTTTTCGTTTTCATCATCATCCTTTTCGTCAGTTTCCGGCAATTTATTTTCTTTTTCCTTATTTCCATCTTCCTTATTTTGGTCTTCAATTATTTCATTATTTGTGTCTGGATTTTCACTAGTTCCTTCCTCAGTTTTGTTTTCAACATTTTCTTCCGAAGTTAATTTAGGATAAGACACTATATGCCTGGGTACATTTTCATAAGGTGAAGTCAGATTTGCACTTCTGCCTGTATCTGCCATGATTCCTAGAATTTAATGGAAAAATTTATGAGCAGAAACTTTCTTTCAAGATTAAAAATACAGATAAAAAAAGAGAGACTTGGTTATCAGCGAAGAAGAGAACTATAGTAAGTGTCTGAGTGTGATGATAACAGCTTTCCAGTCAAAGTAACTCGAATGAGGTAAAAATCTAAAAATGGAGGGCACGTGTTCCTCGATTGAAACTCATGCCCTATAATGAAATAATGCATGTTGTGAGTGCTGACAGGCAACCTTCCACATGTTACAATTTCGGTCTATTACAATATTTTGAATTATTTTTGATAATGTATTGGGTGTTTCGGTAAAAAATGCATACATCGAGCATAAATATTTTCTTATTAATATATTTTTTTAAATTGATTTAAGTAAACAAGTAAATTAAAAGAACAAAATCCAAACTTTTCGATTATACACAGTATTTAACACTAGAACCACCAGAAATTTGAGTCAAGTTTTATAAAAAATACTTCACACCCAAATTTGGATTAAAAACAATTTAACTTTGCTGTTTGATGTTCTTCTTCTTTGTTATCTTTTAAACTTATTTTATAATCAAATTTCTGGTTTGAACCGAAACATATTCGTATCGCAGCAGTCAAAATGACGGCTCACGGTAATTCTGTTGTTAATGATTCAGTTTCATAAAATTAAATATTGATTTTATAGGATGGAATATTTATTTAAAAGAAATCATAAATTATTAATTAGTGTTTTATATTAAAAAATTAATTATTTTAATCTGAGAAAATGTGTTTTTACTTTACTTGAGACTACACTAAAAGAAATGAAGTACTCAAAGATGAGTACATTGAGTTACTCAATTCGATTTACGTATGTTTGGATCAAAAATGAACACAATGCTTTCTCAATTTTGAAACATCACATGTTATCAAACACAAATAAAATTATAATTCTGCACTCTATAAAGGTTTATTTCATTCCTGGGGCAGAAAAGATGTTCATTAATGTAAATATTGAATTATGCACAGTATTTAAAAATAAATTAAAAGTGCTTTTGAATAATGCTATTATAATAAAAAAGGTTCGATATGAGTATTTTGATAACAATTTTACTGTTTTTCTTAATAAATAATCTATGAAACGTTTCTTGTTAATCATTTTGAGCTGGAAATAAAGGTCAGAATATTTTCTCTTTGTAAATTCAGGAGTACATAATGATTCATATTTCAACATACCCATGGGATCAAAAATGAGGGCATGTGTTTCTCAATTTTGAGAGTATTTGGTTCGGAGCTATTTTGAGTATGTGGTATATTTAAAACTGAATACTTTTTACTCAGTTTTGAGAACTCTTTTTTTTCAGTGTAATAACTCTCTTTTTAAATTTTTATTATTACATTCGAAATTCAATTACTCAAAAAGGAAAATGCAGAGTTGCCAAAGTCTTCGGCTTTTAGTACACAACTATTATCTTCGAGAAAATGTTGTTCTATTAAATCGCCTAAGTGTTCCAATCAAATAAAAGAAGATTTTCTGTATTAAAATACTGGCATACAAAAAACCGAAGACTTCACAGCTCTGAAAATGTTTAAATATAACTGATTCACTTTCAATAGAAAACTTCTTAATACTCAGAATTTCCAGAATTATTTTGCATTATTGTTAAAGCTAAAAATAAAGTTAAGAATTAATTAAAAATCCTTATGAAGTTTTTTTTTTTTTTTTTTTTGGTTAAACATATGGTATTTTTCATGGAGCTAATCAAATTTGTGTCCAAGATTCAAACACAGAAAAATAATTAAAAATATAAAAATTTATTATGTAATGACACAAGATATAATTTACGAATTAGCATTTAAACATTATTGCATGAATAATAGAAGAAAAGAATCAATCTTACAAGGAGAGGGCCAACTTTGATAATCAAAATTATTGATTATTTTAATATATTTTGTAGAGAAGAAGCCCCTTAGTCTCTGGTTCAACGGATTTTATACAACACCCCTTAGTTCTTGAAAAACAGGGGGGGGGGGGGCGGGTCGAATATTATAGCAAAATTTAAATGTTAGCTCGGTGCACACGGAAGTGCGTCCTTGTAGCTTGATCTGTACGATATCTGCACGCTATCCCGGCGGCCCGGGTTCGATGCCGGGGCGTACTGTGCTTGATTTTTTTTTTTCACAAATATCGTTATAATTTAATGATCACAATAAAAAAAATAATATCACACATTAATTATAATGTTAATATTTTAAAGTTTTTATTTAGTATTTCTGATTTTTAAACTATTATTAAAAAAATTTTCATCATTTAATAAGATAAAAAAAAAAAAAAAAAAAAAAAAAAAAAAAAAAAAAAAAAAGATCTGTTACTGACTAGTAAAAATTCAAAAATCGTAACAAAATCACATTTTATTTTGGTATTAGCATAATATAAATTACAATCTTTCATGTATACATATTTTAAAACATCAATCATTATCGGCATCAACATCACTAGAGGATGATATCCATCATAAAAAAATAAAGCTTAAATTTGAATCGCATCAAGAACACCTTATAAAAAATTATTCTTTACAACTACATGGCTTTTTTAAGAGTGTGACGGGAAAGCATAAACCAGTAACATTCATAAATTCATCTTTTTCAAGAACAAAAAATAAATAAATAAATAAATAAATAAATAAATAAATAAAAATAATATTAAATAAATAAAAAATAAAATAAAAAATAAGTATTTTATCTCCAGTGGCACCCTCTTTTTATAACAACATAAATAGTTTAAAAAATTAAGTTAGTAAGAAAATCAGAAAGAAAAATAATTCAAACATAAGTAAGCGTATTACAAATCTGAAAACTTTTATTATGGAACAAAAATGTGTCGTAATTTATTTCTTACCTAAATTTTAATATAATTATGCTTCTTAATTAAAAATAATGCCTATTATCCTTTTTTTTTTTTTACTTTCCTTATTAACCCGTTAACTGGTTATTTTTTTCCGTTCAATAAATTGAAAACTAACGGATTCACACCACTATTATTTAAATAAAACATTCGTAACATTTAGTCTAAACGTTATTCCGCCTTTAAATAGTATGAAATTATAAAAAAAAAAAAAAAAATAGTGGTGTCAAAAAGCTTTAAATGATGAATTAAGCAAATTCGTGTTGCCCGAATGGCGTACGGGCAAATCAGTTAACCCTTTGCGGGGTAGGACAAATTCATTGCTTAAGTGTTGAAATAAATGACTGACACCGGAATTTGAAAACAACTTTATTTATAAATAGCAAAATGCTATATTTCACGCATTCAATAAACTGTAATTTTTTTTAAACAAAATTCCGGTGTCAATGTGGCGTTTGGGACTTAAAATTAAGTGGTATATCTATGAAACCACCGCCCCGCAACGGGTTAAGGCCCTACATCAGTAACGCTCCGAGATAGAACGGCTAATGTTATTTCAATGTAAGAAATTTATCGCTTTCATTCCTTTGCATTTTGCTCAAATTTAATAATTTTTGATGTTTTGAAAACCTGTAGGTTTAAACTATGCACGTCATTTTGAAATTTTATTTCTTTTTTTAATTTTAAGGCGATACAAGTACGTTATTTTATAGTCTTTGAAATTCACCTTTAGTGTCTTATTACGAAAAATCTGTTTGACATTTTAAAATTTGGTAAAACAGCATGCAGAGTTTAATTATTTAGCTTTCAGAAAATGTTTTTTATTTTGATTTTAAAAAAAATTTAATCTATGCTATTTGTATAAAAAGTTGAAACACTTTAATTTAAAATGGTCGAAAATGATGTTTATTCCCGCTTTCAAAAGGGATACGCCTTAAAAGCAATTAGGGGGTAAGACGATAGGTCTTTTCTCTACAGGGAGTCCGGCGACGTATAGGTGAAATTTCTTGCCTCTGGCTATTCGTAAAATGTTGCTTGCTGCTTAAAAAAGTAGAAAAAGGCCTTTGAAAAGATCGCTCTGAGCTATTAAAGGAAAAAAAAATATTAAAATGCAGACGAGATTTATTTATAAATTTCGACCGTTGGATTATCGTCGAAAGAATTATCATAAGCTAGTAAATTGTTTCGCTTGATTAAAGTTTTTTTTTTAATACCCGTAAAATGAATCGAAAAAAATAGAAAATGGCCTTTGTGCAAATCGATATCAACTAGGCAATGTAAAAAAAAAAAAACTTAAAACTAATAAAACACAGACGATAAACTTTTATAAATTTCTTTCATAGCATTAGCTTTAAAGCGAAGGGCATTGTTTCGTTTAACTGCAGTAGCCTCTTTAAAATAAATGAAATCGTAAAAGCTAATCAATGTAAGAGAAAAAAAAAATTTTTAATGTAGGCGAGATATCTTTATAAATTTCTACAATGGGATTTCGCTTGACTGAAGTAAGTCACTTTAGAAAACCTGTATCGAAATCAAAAATTGTAATACGGCCTTTGTACAGAAAGATCTCAGCTGTTCAATATAAAAAAGATTATTAAAATATAGACGAGATATTTCTATAAATTTCTGTCATAGGATTTCGCTTCATTGAAGTAAGCTCCTTTAAAATACCCGTAAAAAAATAAAAAAAAATATATAAAACGGTCTTTGTACAGAAATATCCCAGCAAGTCAATGCTAAAAATATCATTTAAAAATATTAAAATGTTGACGAGATATCTTTATAAATTTCTATAATGGCACTTCTCTCTATTCAAGTAAGACACTTTAAAATACCCGTAAAAAATCGAAAAAATGTAAAATGGTCTTTGTACAGAGAAATCTCCGATATCTAATGCCCCCCCCCCCCCAAAAAAAAAGTTTAAAAACAATTGCAATACAAACGAGATATCTTTAAAAATTTCTAAAATGTGATTCAACTCTATTGAAGTAATTCACTTTAAAATACCCGTAACAAAATCGAAAAGATATAAAACCTTCTTTGTACAGAAAGATTTCAGTTATATAATGAAAAAAAATTACAAGTATTAAAATGTAGACAAGATATTTTTATAAACTTCTACCATGGGATTTTGTTTGATAGAGGTAATCATCAGTTTATATTTACTTGTAGACGAGATATTTTTATAAATTTCTAACATTCAATGCTAAAAAAATCATTTGAAAATATTAAAATGTAGAAGAGAAAAATATATATTTATATGAACTTCAAAACTTCATAGGATTCCGCTTGATTGAAGTAAGCCCCTTTAAAACCCCCATAACAAAATCGAAAAAAATATAAAACGGCCTTTGTACCGAAAGATTTCAGATAACCAATGCCAAAAAATCATTTAAAAATATTTAAATGTGGAAAAGACTTATTTATAAATTTCTACTATAGGATTTAGCTTGACTGAAGTAGCCTCTTTAAACACCTGTAAACAAAATCAAAAAAGTGCAAAACGGTCTTCACACCGAAATATCTCAGCTATCCAATGACAAAAAGAATCATTTAAAAATATTAAAATGCAGAAGAGATATTTTTATAAATTTCTATCATTGGAATTCACTTGACTGAAGTAGCCTCATTAAAACACCTGTAAACAAAATAAAAAAAGTACAAAACGGTCTTTGTACCGAAAAATTTCAGCTATCCAATGCAAAAAATCATTTAAAAATATTAAAATGTAGAAGAGATTATTTTTATAAATTTCTACAATTGTAATTCACTTGACAGAAATAGCTTTTTTAAAATTCCCCTAAACAAAGACGAAAAAGTACAAAACGGTCGTTGTACCGAAAGATCTCAGCTATCCCATAACAAAAAAAAAAAAAAAAAAAAAAAGTATTTGAAAATATTAAAATGTAGAAAAGATTTCTTTTATAAATTTCTACCATTGGACTTCACTTGACTGAAGTAGCCTCATTAAAACACCTGTAAACAAAATAAAAAAAGTACAAAACGGTCTTTGTACCGAAAGATCTCAGCTATCCAATGACAAAAAAAATCATTTAAAAATATTAAAATGTAGAAGAGATATTTTTATAAATTTCTACCAATGTATTTCACTTGACTGAAGTAGCCTCTTTAAAAAACATTGTAAACAAAGTCGAAAAAGTACAAAACGGTCTTTGTACCGAAAGATCTTAGTTATCCCATGACAACAGAATCATTTAAATATATTAAAATGTAGTCGAGATGTTTTTATAAATTTCTACCATTGGTATTCACTTGACTGAAATAGCTTTTTTAAAATTCCAATAAACAAATTCGTAAAAGTAAAAAACGGTCTTTGTATCGAAAGATCTTAGCTATCCAATGACAAAATAATCATTTAAAAATATTAAAATGTAGAAGAGATATTTTTATAAATTTCTACCATTGGAATTCACTTGACTGAAGTAGCCTCATTAAAACACCTGTAAACAAAATAAAAAAAGTACAAAACGGTCTTTGTACCGAAAGATCTCAGCTATCCAATGCCAAAAAATCATTTACAAATATTAAAATTTAGAAGAGATATTTTAATAAATTTCTACCAATGGATTTAACTTGACTGAAGTAGCCTCTTTAAAACACCTGTAAACAATGTCGAAAAAGTAGAAAACGGGTTTGTACCTAAAGATCTTAGCTATCCCATGACAAAAGAATATATTTAAAAATATTAAAATGTAGACGAGTTATTTTTATAAATTTCTAACATTGGAATTAACTTGAATGAAGTAGCTTTTTTAAAATTCCCCTAAACAAAGTCGTAAAACTACAAAACGGTCTTTGTACCGAAAGATCTTAGCTATCCAATGACAAAAAATAATTTAAAAATATTAAAATGTAGAAGAGATATTTTTATAAATTTCTACCATTGGATTTCACTTGACTGAAGTAGCTTTTAAAATTCTTCTAAACAAAGTCGAAAAAGTACAAAACAGTCTTTGTACAGAAAGATCTCAGCTATCAAATGACAAAAAAATCATTTAAAAATATTAAAATGTACAAGTGATATTTTTATAAATTTTTACCATTGAAATTCACTTGACTGAAGTAGCCTCTTTAAAACACCTGTAGACAAAATCGAAAAAGTAAAAACGGTCTTTGTACCGAAAGATCTCAACTGTCAAATGAGAAAAAATCATTTAAAATTATTAAAATGTAGAAGAGATATTTTTATTAATTTCTACCATTGGATTTCACTTGACTGAAGTAGCTTTTTTAAAATTCCCCTAATAAAAGTCTAAAAAGTACAAAACGGTCTTTGTACCTAAAGATCTTAGCTATCCCATGACAAAAGAATCATTTAAAAATATTAAAATGTAGACGAGATATTTTTATAAATTTCTACCATTGGAATTCACTTGGCTGCAGTAGCCTCTTTAAAACACCTGTAAACAAAATAAAAAAAAAGGTACAAAACGGTCTTTGTACCGAAAGATCTCAGCTATCCAATGACAAAAAAATTATTTAAAAATATTAAAATGTACAAGAGACTTTTTTATAAATTTCTACCAATGGATTTCACTTGACAGAAGTAGCTTTTTTAAAATGCCCCTAATAAAAGTCTAAAAAGTACAATACGGTCTTTGTACCGAAAGATCTTAGCTATCCATGACAAAAGAATCATTTAAAAACATAAAATGTAGACGAAATATTTTTATAAATTTCTACCAATGGATTTAACTTGACTGAAGTAGCCTCTTTAAAACACCTGTAAACAAAGTCGAAAAGTTACAAAACGGTATTTGCACCGAAAGATCTTAGCTATCCCATGACAACAGAATCATTTAAAAATATTAAAATGTAGACGAGATTATTTTTATAAATTTCTACCATTGTAATTCACTTGGCTGAAGTAGCCTCTTTAAAACACCTGTAAACAAAATAAAAAAAAGTACAAAACGGTCTTTGTACCGAAAGATCTCAGCTATCCAATGACAAAAAAATCATTTAAAAATATGAAAATGTAGAAGAGATATTTTAATAAATTTCTACCAATGGATTTAACTTGACTGAAGTAGCCTCTTTAAAACACCTGTAAACAAAGTCGAAAAAGTACAAAACGGTCTTTATACCGAAAGATCTCAGCTATCCCATGACAACAGAATATATTTAAAAATATTAAAATGTAGACGAGATATTTTTATAAATTTCTACCATTGGAATTCACTTGACCTAAGTAGCTTTTTTAAAGTTCCCCTAAACAAAGTCGTAAAAGTACAAAACGGTCTTGGTACCGAAAGATCTTAGCTATCCAATGACAAAAAATAATTTTAAAATATTAAAATGTAGAAGAGATATTTTTATAAATTTCTACCATTGGATTTCACTTGACTGAAGTAGCTTTTTTAAAATTCCCCTAAGCAAAGACGAAAAAGTACAAAACGGTCTTTGTACCGAAAGATCTTAGGTATCAAATGACAAAAAAATCCTTTAAAAATATTAAAATGTAGAAGAGACCATTATTGGATTGGAGAACTACCATTGGATTTCACTTGACTGAAGTTGCTTTATAAAATTCTCCTAAACAAAGTCGAAAAAGTACAAAACGGTCTTTGTACAGAAAGATCTCAGCTATCAAATGACAAAAAAATCTTTTAAAAATATTAAAATGTACAAGTGATATTTTTATAAATTTCTACTATTGGAATTCACTTGACTGAAGTAGCCTCTTTAAAACACCTGTAAACAAAATCAAAAAAGTAAAAACGGTCTTCGTACCGAAAGATCTCAACTATCAAATGCGAAAAAATCATTTAAAAATATTAAAATGTAGAAGAGATATTTTTATAAATTTCTACCATTGGATTTCACTTGACTGAAGAAGCTTTTTTAGAATTCCCCTAATAAAAGTCTAAAAAGTATAAAACGGTTTTTGTACCGAAAGATCATAGCTATCCCATGACAAAAGAATCATTTAAAAATATTAAAATGTAGACGAGATATTTTTATAAATTTCTACCATTGGAATTCACTTGGCTGAAGTAGCCTCTTTAAAACACCTGTAAACAAAATTAAAAAAAGGTACAAAACGGTCTTTGTACCGAAAGATCTCAGCTATCCAATGACAAAAAAAATCATTTAAAAATATTAAAATGTAGAAGAGATATTTTTATAAATTTTTACCATTGGATTTCACTTGACTGAAGTAGTTTTTTTAAAATTCCCCTAAGCAAAGTTGTAAAAGTACAAAACGGTCTTTGTACCGAAAGATCTTAGCTATCCGATGAGAAAAAAATCATTTAAAAATATTAAAATGTAGAAGAAATATTTTTATAAATTTCTACAATGGAATTCACTTGGCTGAAGTAGCCTCTTTAAAACACCTGTAAACAATATAAAAAAAAGGTACAAAACGGTCTTTGTACCGAAAGATCTCAGCTATCCAATGACAAAAAAATCATTTAAAAATATTAAAATGTACAAGTGATATTTTTATAAATTTCAACCATTGGAATTCACTTGACTGAAGTAGCCTCTTTAAAACACCTGTAAACAAAATCAAAAAAGTAAAACGGTCTTTGTACCGAAAGATCTCAACTATCAAATGAGAAAAAATCATTTAAAAATATTAAAATGTAGAAGAGATATTTGTTGTAAATTTCTACCATTGGATTTCACTTGACTGAAGTAGCTTTTTTAAAATTCCCCTAATAAAAGTCTAAAAATTACAAAGAGGTCTTTGTACCGAAAGATCTTAGCTATCCCATGACAAAAGAATCATTTAAAAATATTAAAATGTAGACGAGATATTTTTATAAATTTCTACCATTGGAATCCACTTGGCTGAAGTAGCCTCTTTAAAACAACTGTAAAAAAAAAAAAAAAAAAAAAATACAAAACGGTTTTTGTACCGAAAGATCACAGCTATCCAATGACAAAAAAATCATTTAAAAATATTAAAATGTAGAAGAGATAATTTTATATATTTCTTTCATTGGATTTCACTTGACTGAAGTAGCCTCTTTAAAACACCTGTAAAGTACAAAACGGTCTTTGCAGCGAAAGATTTCAGCTATCCAATGACAAAAAAAAAAAAAAAAAAAAAAAAAAAAAAAAAAAAAAAAATTATTTAAAAATATTAAAATGCGACTGAGATATCATAAATTTCTTCCATAGGATTTGCATGTGAAAGGGATTATTTCACATGATTGAAATGATTGAACATCTGAATATTCTACATTTATTGATTATAGCAACGTGTTGCCTTTGCACTTGTAAATTCTTTTGAAAAAAGATAGCCGACCGAATAATCATTTACCAAATCAATTAGCCATCTATACTGAACCACATACACACATATCGCATGTGGTAAACAGATGTCAAGGCGGCTTGTCTTTTTTTTTTTCTCCAATGTTCGAGGCATAAGTGTTCTTTATATATATATATATATATATATATTTTTTTATAAAAACTTCCTTCATTCAATTAGGACTTTTGATTTTTGTTGTTGTTTTTCATTTTTGAAAAATTTTACTTTTCCTATGAATTCTTATAATGACAAAAATAAATATATAAGGAAATTTAAGGAAATTTAACTGAATTCAGCGAAATAATAATGATAGCTAAACATGACATTCTCCAATGTAATTAATAAAAATATTGAAAGTTCAAATTGTGATTACGTATTTAAATGGTTATTTATAAATATATTTACATTTTATTCTGTTAGTTATTAGAGCAAAATCATATATAAATAAAGTCATTATCATATTTCATTAAATTCAATAAACAGGCATAGAAACCGCGATTAAAAGTTTTTTCTTTCTCTTTCTTATTAGGTACTAATTTGGAATTAAGGTGATAAAATGAAGCAATTTTTTTACAATTATTACTATTATTATTATTTTTATTTATTTTTTAATTACTAACAATGACAGCCCCAGTAGACATACGGTAAAACTTTCTTGAAGCTCTTTAACATTTTATTTTTCTTTAGTAGTCAATTACAGTCTGTTTATCGATCTCAAAAATAAAATCTCAGTAACAAATTGCTAAGCGAATAACTTTATTTATTCATTCATTTATTTAAATTTTACTGTTTTAACGTATGCTATGAAAACTAAAATATTTCCGATAAAAAATTTCTTCTAAAATTGAGAAATGTCAATGATTTGTCAATTTAACTCTAATGGCTATGTGGGGCACTTGTGAACAGACTAGTTGAGGCAAATACGAATAGTTCATAAATAATCGTTCTGTGATCCTGTTTCTTTGACTTAACTTCATGAGAAATAATGTCGCGAACAATAGTTATAATTTTTCTGAAATAGAGACATTTAGTCATACAAAATGTGATTTTGTATTGGAACTTCCACTAAAACATCTGTCAAACAATTCATAAATGGTAACAAGCTTGTTTACGTTCAATTGTAATAGGTTTTTCTCAACTGCTCCGCTCAACAAGCGCAAAAAGTTTTGACATATTTATAAATTCATTTTTTAACAGAAAGAAATAAAATTGGAAGGCCTGACTAGGGAAGCGATTTCGAATTCGAATTGAACTTAGTTTTCCATTTTATAATAATTAAATTAACTATCCAGTTCTAAGCTATTTCGATCACGTTATCACCCGTTTTTCTCCTGCTTTTCGACCGGTTTTCCAGTTTTCGTCGGGAAATATGTTCATAAACGTCGACTTTGAAGGCTTGTTATGAAAAATCTATTGCATTTGTATAGAAAAAAAAAAAAAAAACTGAGTGCAATTAGGTAGTTTCTGAATAATAACACTGGCGAGTTTCGTGCATTTCTGAGCAAAAATAAATTAAAACTTATGTCACAAAGTTTCCCTTTCTGATTTAAGAACACCCTCAAGGCTGTTCTCAACTGCTATACTCAACAAGGGCAAAACGTTTTGCAAAACGTTATAAATTTCTGCAAAGGGATTTCGCTTGACTGAAGTAGCCTCTTTAAAATAACCCGTAAACAAAATCGAAAACGTACAAAACGGTCTTTGTACTGAAAGATCTCAGATACCCAAAGCCAAAAAATTATTTAAAATTATTAAAATATAGACGAGATATCTTTAAAAATTTTTACCATAGGATTTCACTTGATTCACGTAGCCTCTTTATAAAACACCTGTAAACAAAATCGGAAAAGTGGAAAACGATCTTTTTGTACAGAAAAATCTAAGGTATCCAAAGCGAAAAAAAAAAGATAATAATAATAATAATAATAAATTACATTTATAAATATCAAAATATAGAAGAGATATCTTTAAAAATTCCTACCATAGACTTTCGCTTGACTGAAGCTATCTTTAAAATACTCGTAAACCCCCCCCCCCCCCCCCCCCAAAAAAATAGAAAAAGGTCTTTGTACAGATAAATCTCAGCTATCCATTAAAAAAAAAAAAAAAAAAAAAAAAAAAAAAAAAAAAAAATCAATGATATTAAAATGCTGACAAGATATCTTTATAAATTTTTACCGTTATATTATCATTTACGAGTGGATTGTTTCGTTTGACTGAAATGGTCTTTTAAAGTATCCGTAGACAAAACGAAAATGTAGAGAACGGTCTTTGTACACATCGATTTCAGCTATCCAATGCAAAAAAAAAGTCATTTAAAAATATCTAAAATCTAACGAGATATCTTAATAAATTTCTACTATAAAACTACCAATCGCAATTGGGGTTTTTTCGCTCGACTGTAGTCTTTTTAAAATATCTGTAAAAAGTCGAAAAAGACCTTGTACAAATCGCTCTCAGTTATATATATACTAGCAGGGGTGACCGAGCTCAGCTCGGTCAAAATTAACTTTGTGTTCAACTCGATATAGTATTATTACTGTAAAACATGTTATTAATAATAGTATTATTTACAAAAACAACCAATAAGAAAACTATGTTTGTATGCACATGTTCATAAATTTTACTTTATTTTAAAATTTACAACGAAAGGACAGCAATCCAAATCACTTTTTTAGCTCGACTCTGATTAGTTTAACTATGCATCTCGAAGACTATTAAGAATGTATAAGAAATTTCTTCACATTCTGAAAGACAATATTTTTTGCCAGATATAACCAAATTTGGACACATTCTTTCATTTGGCGTCAAATATGTGTTTGGGTTTCGTAACCTTCATAGTCGATTTTTCGGCCAAATTTCGCCAGTATTTTGTCAAATATCGCCAACTTATTGGCTTTTGCCATAGTCTCATGATCCTAACCCTTATTACCCAAATGATCCACTAATCACATGTGATGAAACACGTGACTTAGCTCAATGGACTTCAGGTAATCAAAAACAGTAGAGTATAAAATGAATCAAAATCGTTTAAGCCATTTCTTAAGTAAAATTAGCTTGACAGCATTCAGCAATGAAGCGATATGACCCACTAATATAATTTTGTTTAATATGCAACTCAGCTCAATAGTCTTCTCGTGACAAAAGACATTCCGTTGCAAAATTTAGGTAAAATTGACTGAGTCGTTGTTATACATAATTAGAATGACCCGAACCCATTAAGACCTAAAACGACCCACTAATTGAATTGTTACGTGCATGTGTCCTATCTCAATGGTTTTCTTTTGCCCGAAAACGATA
This sequence comes from Maratus speculifer, assembly GCA_964019185.1. Taxonomy (NCBI): domain Eukaryota; kingdom Metazoa; phylum Arthropoda; class Arachnida; order Araneae; family Salticidae; genus Maratus; species Maratus speculifer. Next base: position 54,983,037 of record OZ025293.1, read on the forward strand.
TAATAGAAAATATACACAAAATGGTGAGAACAATTTTCTAGATAAAATTAGCATGACCCACAAATGACCGTTATATCGAAATCTCTCGAAAATGTGACTTAGTTCATTAATTTTTGCGTGCCGAAAAACGTTAAATACAAAATTTAGATAAAATCGAATAGGCCAAGTTTTAGGTATAAATAGTTTACCTTGACCCATTATGACCCAAAATGACTCATTAATCGAGTTTTCTCAAACATGTGACCTAACCCAATGATTTCCTTGTGTCCGAAAACGATAGAATATAAAATTTAGTCAAATTTGCGCGAGACATTGTCTAGATAAAATTAGAATAACCCAAAAGTGACCCACTGATCGAAATTTCTAGAACATGTGACATAGCCCAATGATTTTCACGTGCCAAAAACATGCTTTATACAAAATTTCGTTAAAATCGATTCACCCATTCTTTAGATATAGCTTGACCATGACCCATCATGACCCACAAATGACCCTTATAATCGAAATCTCTCAGACATGTGACTTAGCCCATTAATTTTCTCGTGTACAAATATTGTTACACTCAAAATTCCGTTAAACTCGATCCTGCCGTTCTTTAAATATAAATAACTTGACCCAGACCTTTTATGACCCATTAATCGAAATTTCTCGATCATGTCACCTAGCCCAATGATTTTCTCGTGCCAAAAAATGTTGTATTCAAAATTTCGTTAAAATTGATCCACATGTTCTTTAGATATAGCTTGACATGACTCGTTATGACCCGCCATGACCCATAAATGACTCTTATAATCGAAATCTCTCAAACATGTGAGATAGCCCATTAATTTTCTCGTGTCAAAAAACTTACATACAAAATTTCATTAAATTTGATACTGTCGTACTTTATATATAAATAGCTTGACCCAGACCTTTTATGACCCAAAATGACCCAGTAATCGAAATTTCTCGAACTGAGACTTAGCCCAATAGTTTTCACGTGCCAAAGAAATATTGTATACAAAATTTCGTTAAAATCGATCCACCTGTTCTTTAGCTATAGCTTGACCATGACCCATTATGACCCATCATGACCCACAAATTACTCTTATAATCGGAATCTCTCGATCGTGTGACTTAGCCCATTAGCTTTCTCGTGTCAAAAAACTATTACAGGCAAAATTTCGATGAAATTGATTCTGCGGTTCTTTAAATATAAATAGCTTGACCCAGACACTTAATGACCCAATATGACCCATTAAATTTTTTTTTCGAACATGTAACCTAGCCCAATGTTTTTCTCGTGCCCGAAAACCATAGAATGAAATTTTTAGTCAAAATTGCGTGAGGAAATCTCTAGATAAAAATAGCATGACCCACAATGACCCCAAAAATGACCCACTAACCGAATTTTCTCGAACATGTTACCTAATCCAATGGTCTTCTTGTAATCCAAAACGATAAAATATAAAACTTGGTCGAAATCGTTAGAGCCGTTTTTTAAATAAAAATGGCTTGACCCACAATGACCCACTAATCAAAATTTTTCGAACATGTGACCCAGCTCAATTGTTTTCTCGTGCCAAAAAACGATTGGATACAAAATTTCCTTAAAATCGATCCAGCCGTTTTCTAGATATAAATAGCTTGATCCTGACCCATTATGACCCAAAATGACCCAATAATCGAATTTTCTCGAACATGTGACCTAGCCGAATGGTCTTCTCGTGCCTGAAAATGGTAAAATCCAAATTTTTGCGAAAATCGTTAGAGCCGTTTTTGAGATAAAATTTACCCACACACACACAATTTTTGCTCGCATTATAGTATAAGATATATATATAGCAGACAATAAAAACAAAGAAAAGAAGAAAAAGAAAGAAATGAAAATATCTCACAATTTTTTTAAATGCAGATGAAATATCTTTATAAATGTCTACCATAAGACACATTTCATAAATAATATGCTACGGCAAAGGATATCGAAATATTCAAAAATAATAATACTTCTGAAAATTTTATTGTTTTTTGGCTTGCAGGAAATTTAGCCTTACGAAATTGTGTTAGAAAACTTGATTTTTCCATGCTGACTTCTGCATAAATAAATGAAGAAAATTCTGCTCCCCGAACTTTTGCTAGGTAGATTTAGTTCCCTTTGCTATCAAACTGAGATTTTAAGATTTCTCATCTGAAATCGTGAAATCGAGATCTTCTGAAAAATCGATGTTCTCATGGAGAAATGTAAAAAAATCTGCAATACCCCTAAACGCAAAATATGTTGATTCAAAATGGATATAATAATACATGAGAAAAAATGTAATACATGAACACTTGCTAAAAGGGCAATTTGACTATAACGCATTTTTTTTTCCGTTCCACAGCGATTTCTTTTTAAAGATTTTACTGTATAGCATTTTTCTTATTTTTAAGTTTCCATTTCCTAAAAAAAGCATTAACGATAACTGAAAAATTTACAAACTAATAGAGATTCATTAAAAATAAATAAATATTGCAACTCTACAGCACTTCTAAATAAAAAAAAAGCGGGTTAATTATTTTTTATCAGAACTCCTCGTGCAATACAGTTTATTAGCATATCGAAGTAAAAATTCATGTTTTTTAGAAACAGAGCGCAAAGTCAAACCAAAAGTTAAACTTTCTTTTTTAAGGGAGGGACGTTTTTCTTTTGAGGGGGGGGGGTGCCAGAACGTATAGTAAGGCCGAATTTTTTTATACCGACCGGATCATTAATTTATTTTTTACGAATCGGGTTGGTTGGGGAAAGAAATTTTTGCCCACGGAGTTTTTTAGGCCCCAGTCCAGCACGTGGGGACTTCTAATATATATTATGAACTTGCCCCCCCCCCCCCTCGTCGGCCAAATTCTGGCGCCGCCCTTGGTCTTATCCGTATCTCGGATCTGTGGACTGGGAAAAAGGAAATTTTTAGAAGTTTGTTGTTAATTTGTTTTCCAGAGCAGAAAAATGGAACAATAAATAAATAAATAAAAATGTGAAAATTTTTGTAGCCCAAAAATAATTCCGGATCTACTTCTACTATGTACGCCAGGCAGTATACTGGGAGTTTTTAACAGGATAGCACGATATAATCCAAAAATAACAAATAATAATTTTTATGGATTTAAAATTACGTATAAATGGTTTAATTTCACCTCAAACTATCTAATAAAAAAGGTCGGAGTGAGCTTGTTTTTAAAACGGCTTCAGTTGTTTTGATCAAAATGAGCCCGAAGATCATATCCAAACGCTCTATTCCCTCGGGCTGAAAGGTGCGAGGATTTTTCTTCTTAGCCATTAGCTAATGACTTTTTCCCAGTTGGGGTAGCTAAACCCCCTTACTTTTCGCCTGGAGGGAAAGAATGTCAAGAAATGACCATTTTTCTTATCAATTACAAGCTTAGGAAATATCATTGGTCTTTTAAAGTGTCAATCTTCGTGTTTGGGATACGCCTTCCGGTGGCAACGCGAATGGTTTTAAGAGATAAAATTGAGTTTCGATTTCACTGATGTGGGCTCTTAAGGTGTTATAGCATTACCGAAGTGCTTCTTTAAAATCACAAATTGACACAATTAGTCAATATCATTGCATCGATAATATATACGCACACATATATACCGGGTGTCCCAAAAATGACTAATGGATTTTAAAATTCAATAACTTGCAAAAGGTGACAGCTATTTAAAATTTTTTGCAGGAGGGTTATGTATAATGTCAGGAGTCTTTTTACCGTAACTTTTGATTTATTTCGAATTGCAAACAATAGATGGCGCTGAAGGCAATTGAAGTCCAGGTTGACGCCGAAACTGACCTCACTCAGCACTGATCACCTGGCCTTTAATCGTCGTCAGCGCCATCTATTGTTTGCAATTCGAACTAAAATAAAAAATTACGGTGAAAAAACTCCTGACATTATACATAACCCTCCTGCAAAAAATTTTTAAATAGCTGTCACCGTTTGCAAGTTATTGAATTTTAAAATCCATCAGTCTTTTTTGGGACACCCGGTATGTATCTATATATAATACATTTTAAAGGTGATTTTAAAAGAAGTAAGAGTTTTATGATGCTTTATATAACGATTTAGTTACCAAAAAAAAAAAAAATCACTTATTTTTTTAATTTGTAAATAAATCGTTTTAAAAGAGTCTTAAAAATAATAATTGATTCACAATTTGCAAACTGACAATTAGTAAATTAAATTATAAATACGAATATATTTATAAAACTAAAAAAAAAAAAACTAAAAGATAAAATGCAGCGCATTCCGGATTCGAACCCGAGTCATCATAATAAAAAAACAGACGTCGTACCGATCGAGCTATGATCACTGCTAAGGAGCGTTGTATAAAATCCATTTAACTTGAGACTAAAAGGCTTCTACCCCACAACATATATAAAAATAATCAGAATCTGTGATTATCAAAGTTGGCCCTCTCCTTGTTAGACAAATGAAAGATTCTGAGTATCACTATTTCCAAATAGTAATCGTTGAACTATTTAATAAGTATTTTATTGCCTTTTATAAATCGCAAGATGAAGATTCCTCTTCGGAAATAGTTGCCTTTAAAAATAAGCTTCTCTATGTGTCTTGTTCATCTCATGAAATAAAGAGATAATTCAAAAATTATTTATCCTTTACTGAATATATACATATATATTTGTATATAGCATATGCATAGATGCGTATAGTAATTGTGATCAGGCAAGATCCAGCAGCTTCTGAATCGACTGATGAAAAGATTGAATACACACTAGTAGCATTACGGTTAAATTGTATGAAGTAGCGATATGTTTTCTTTGAAATATGACGTAATAGAAATTGTATTTTCAAAAAATTTCACGCATCTTTAACGAAATACATATCCTTCATTATTTACGCTAAAAAGGATATTGTCTGGTTATATTGGTATGAACCTGTAAAAAATATTTTTATTCTCTTTCAGTCATTTCAAGGAATTCTAGTTAGTGAAGATTAGTTAATAAAAGAGAGTCTTCTATGCAACCATAATTATTTAGTTAAACCTCAGTCACTTAAGTACTTTCTTTGTTTATATTGGGTAACGTACGACCAAGCACGTCATTTGTAATGTTTTTATCGGAAATTAATTTTTTACCGATGTTGTTTAAACCTTTCAGGAGCAAGGTACTTATTTTCGTAAAATGTTGAAATAATAAAGTGACATCAGTATTTAGAAGAAAATTTGTTTGTAAACAAATAAACGTATATTTTCATGTATTTAAAAAAGGTGAATTAAAAAAAAATTGGGTTCTAATGTGGCATTCAAGAATTAAAATTATTATTGCACAGTGTTGCAGGAAACTTCCGAAGTTGGCAATAAACAAAATTTACATTGAACAAAAACTACACATTGTACATTCTTTTTTAGACCTTACGTATAAAAACTTAAAACTTTTATGTAAGCTATAGAGTAATTTATTAGTTACTCCATATTATACTCTATATTATACAATAACACACCTTAAAGTGAATATTAGGGACTTGTTTTGAGGGAAGGAATTCACCTTTCTCAGGCAAAATATATGTACTACTATACAGACAGCAGAAGCAAAACTCTTTCTGCGGTCTTAGTAGTAGCACACACTTTTTGTTTTCCTGTCTTTCAGATCTTAAATTCATACAAGTAACATACACTTACGAAGATGCGAAAAAACTAGAATCGCGTAACCGTTTTGCTATTGATCTTTTTGATAGACCAAAACTCCTTTCAAACGGAATATGAAGATGGACACGTTTGGTTTTCAATGACGCTTCTGTTTGTTTTTCCTATCGAAGCAGTAGCGGCTCGTCAGGGAGTGCTGCATCTAATTTTTCACACCACTAAAATTTAACAGAATCTTTCATATTATTTATTGGACAAATGTTGTTGATTAAATAAAACTGAAATACCCATACAATTTTAGTGGTGTGAATAAATTGATGCAGCACCCCCTGACCAGCCGCTACTGTATCGAAGAAATGAAAACGATTCGTCAAGCCACTCTTTATTATTTCTAAAGCCTTTCCGTCCCAACAGGCTTTTGCCCATCACAATTTATATTAAAATTTGAATTATTCTAGCTTTTTTTTAAGTCTATAGAACTATTGTTCATAGTTCCTCCGATTAAGGATATTTATACCAAAAAATCATACTATTTTTGAAAAGTTTTTCTTCAAAACGTTTCATGATATTCAGTTTCATTTAAATACATTATTTTCTAATAAATAATGTATATAAAGTCGTCTTTAACAACAACAACAACAAACAAAACACAATATATAATCAAGTTTGGCACACACCCGTACACTAACAAAATTTGACGATGATTAACCATAAAAATGACCATATAGTTTAAAAAAGAGAAAAAGGAGCAAGATTTTCTGAAATATTTACCCTCCTTAGACTCAAACCTAGTAGGAAAAATTATTTAACTCTTAACTGGTATGACAAAAATTGTCACATAACTACTGTGAGCGGTCTGTCAGATAGCTTAACCCTTTCCGGCACAGTGTTACCACTCCGGCAACATCTAATTTTAATTCTAAACATACAAACGGCACCAATAATATTTTAGTAAAATTTTACTTTTACAATGACAGCTTAAATAAGGGAGTTCTTAATTTCTAAAAAAGTCTTATGTAAATTCCGGTGTCAGTCAACAATTTCTCATTTTACGAATAGAACTTGTCTGCGCCGGAAAGGGTTAATTTAAAGATGAATAATATGTTACATTTACTCTCAGAATACTAAATAAGTATTAAACTTTATATACCAGACTATTATAAATAAACTTCAGCTATTCAAAAGTCTCTAGAAATAGCAATAAGGCTCCAAACGAAATAAAATTTTACCAGTATCTATAATTAAGCTAAAAATTACGAGTGAAACTGTGAAACTTGAAAAAATCAGTGATTTCTGAGACCGCTAACAATAGTTATGAGTTAACATTTAACTTGCTTTAACTCATAACTAAAACCTTCAATGTTTGTAAACACTGTTTTTTTATATATATAAATTTTACAACTATATGTTCTAAGCGTAACTGTATCTATAAAAATCACATTAAAAAGAAATTGAAAGTTAGAGTATTTTTGTTACATACCTGTAGTTAAAGGTTCTGTAGTCAGAAAAATATATATTTTAAATTATTACAGCGAAATTAACAAACGAATCTTGAAACAAAATTTTTGATTTATTTCTTTATTTATTATCAAAGTGCGATATGCAGTTTAACTTCTTTCTTTAATGACGGCCAAGATAACTTTGCAGTTTTCAATATCAGGCAGATGTTTACTGACATCTGCTGTATTAAAGTGACGTATGCCGGTAGTTCAAAATAGAATTTCATCTTTTCGATTTTTCGCCAGATTTGAAGGTTTTTTGCCCCACTGTGCGTCGTTTTGATTTGCTAGGATTCATTACAACTGGTGAAGAAGTATTTTCATTGAAACTCTGATTGTGACTACTGTCATTACATTTCGTTATCGAAGAATCTAGTTTGTTTCCAAGCCAAAAATATTCTTCTCTATTGTTGTCTGCGACACCAATGGCAACTTTTGATGTTGAAGCAGTATCGACAGTGTTAAGAATAATGCCCATGTGTTTAGTTAAATTTTAAATACAGCAATTCTGTAAGTGTTTAACCCTTTCCGGCGCAGTGGATCCATGTCGGGTCCCAAATAATTTTTATTCCAAAGTTACAATTGGCACCAAGAATGTTTTAGTAAAATTTTGCTTTTACTAAATTCCGTTGTCAGTCAAGCATTTCATCATTTTACGAACAAAATTTTTCTGCGCCGGAAAAATTAAAATTTTTCTTCGGATGTCAAATTTGAGGAAGTCCGATGTCTTTAAATGCCAAGTAACGCCTTTAACTCTTTCCGGAACGGGCAAAATCTGTTAATAAAATGAGAAATTATCGACTGACACCGAAATTCATAAAAGAATCTTTTAGATATTTTGTAACCCTTTTCTTTTTTTTTAAGATTTTGTTGTAAAAGCAAAATTTTACTAAAATATTATTGGTCCTGAATCCAAGTTTGGAGTATAAATTAGGTATCCCAGATCGGGCACAGTGTGCCGGAAAGGGTTAAATGAATGTTTTTAAATTTCCTACATATTTTTGTAAGTACTTATATGCTATATCCAATGCAAACTTCCGGTATTTATATATAATATACATGTACATATGAGGAATTTTTTACAAGAAGTTGGTAATTTTCGCATGATCTTAGAATAAGATTTTTCCTTTTGTAATTTTTTATCGCTATTTTACTCAGATTTTAGAAACAGAAAATAATAGAAAAATTCCCAGTTATACATCTTTGGTATATATATAACTAAGGTTTCATAAATCTAGGCGCCAGCAGGCAGTTTGTCACCACTAAATTTATTTCATTATTTTTCGCCTAATATTTCGCTTAAAATTCTTGCAAAAATGCTATTGGATTTCAAGTTTAGAAAAGGGCGTAGTTTAGAGTTCAGAGACTAGATTTTTGCACCCCAGTATATAACTTCAATGGCATAGAATTCGGTACAGTTGTTTCCGAGAAAATCAGTTTTTAGAAAATTCAAAACAACATTCTCAGAAAATCTCAAAAAAATTTCAGAAAATCTCATTATTTATAAGGTGAGAATAGGAGAGATTTAATGTCAGATAGGGGGAGGGACTAAAAGAGGCTAAAAGGCATGTTTCTAGTGCTTATCCGGCTATGCATTTAAGACCTCTAAAACTTTGTATTACGACAGTACTAAATCTTATGAAAAATATGTATATATTGGATTTATTTAATTATATTAACAACCGTTAATACTATATATGCACATTATATACGCTGCTGTGCAGCAATGTCAACAGTTCGCTATCCTTTCTTAATTCAACCTGTTTGACTGCCATCGGGGAATAAAAAACAAGAAATTGCATAAGAGGGAGCCACCTGATTTTTTTTTTAAACAGTCATGCTTTTCTAATTCAACTGCAGCTTAAACAAAGCGAAACTTGAATTATACTATTTATAAAAAATGGTGACAATCTGAATAATTATAATAATAAAGGGGCCGACTGCCAACATTGCTGTATAGAGGGATATCCAACCTAGAGCCCGCCAAATATCAAAATGACTAATTTAATCAAAGGTTTTGAGAGATAAAATAAGATGAATATTTCTGCAAGATTTTTCTGCGGGCGCCATATTGAACAGGACTGTTCGATTGCATCATTTTCCTCCGAACGTTAAAATTCAATAGCATCCGAAGCTGTTAAAGCAGTGTTATGTTTATTACTTTCTAAGCAATGGAAGTTTTTAAAAGACAGTAGCGGTTGGTCAGGGGGGTGCTGCATCAATTTATTCACACTACTAAAATTGTACGGGTATTTCAATTTTATTTAATCAACAACATTTGTCCAATAATTAATATGAAAGATTCTGTTAAATTTTAGTGGTGTGAAAAATTGGATGCAGCACTCCCTGACGAGCCGCTACTGTTAAAAGATAATACCATTTGTTAATAAGTACATGTATTTTTGTAAAAATATTAAAAATAGTGAGTATAAGTAAGTTTTCATGACCAAATTCTTCGCAAATTTTGGATCGTTTCTTAAATAATTTCCCTTAAACATTTAGAAACATTAAGAGAGAAAATTATTGAAGTGGGATTGTTGTCATTCATAATTTGAAACATAAAACGTTAACCCTTTCAGGGACGTCGTTTGCAGTCTGATAAGGATTAATCTTGATGCGCAAACTACCAAGTGGTACTAATTTTTTTAGTAAAATTTCGATTTTATAATATACATGAATAAAATCTATTGATTATTTTCAAATAAATTTGTTAGCGAATTGCGGTGTGGTATTTTTTGGGCAAAAATGCCTTGCCCCTCAAAGGGTTAAGGAAAAAATACCCTAGACTTGTTCGAAGTGAGTAATGTAAAATTTATTCTTTTTTAAAACTTTCTAACATAGTCAAAAAGCAGTTATGAATTAGGCTTATCTATCTGTATGTCCGTTCGCCTGTCTCTGTTTTAATTCGCGAAAATATAATCATAATTTTTGTACGTTAATGAGGTTTACTCTGGAATGTTCGCTACTGTGTATGAATAGTGTAGGATTTATTGTTCGTTTACAGGGATATACAAATCGTTAAACTACAATCTGTGGCAGAAAAGTGTTTGCGGTGTAACTTATTATAAGTCAAAATATTTCAGTTAGTTAGTTATATATGTCACTTCATTGTCTATGAAAAAATTAAATTTCCAAATACTATTTTGCTTGTAACAGAAAGTGTTTCCTAATAAATGCCTAATGCTTTTTGTTCTTGGCGCAACATGTCCCTAAAGGGACCTTGTGCCATGAAAATTCATACAACCAACCAATCAACCCTGATGCATGATTTTTCGGTTTTTTTTTTTTAAAGACATCTATAGATGCATAAAAAAGTCATTTTCTGCTACAAATAGCATGAATAATACAACTTAAATAAATATATAATAAACTCTTACATCTTGACAAAATAAAAATGAATAGACTCTGCAGTGATGAACATTATTGTAAACGACGACTGCTTCTCAAGTTCAGACGTATTTTTTTTCGAAGGAATTTGCATTATTAGAAAATAAATGTAGCTTCATATTAGATTGTGAACGGTAATTCCAGATTCAAATATACTAGTAAAAACATTAAAATGATTGTTTACGATAAATCTCTGTTTTACAATATTCCAACAACTTATTTCAGCATCAATAAAAATAATTAATATCCGAATAATCATACAATTGAAAAATCATCTTACCTGAAAATGATCCAGTTTTTTCCGAACAACCAAGGAATAATTAGAAGTAACGCCACACCTACGGTAGCTTTATCAGTCGCTTGTGAAGCCCGAATCAATTTCTAAGGAGGTTGGATAATCAAAACTGTTGGCTTTTTTAGATATCTTGTGTAACAGAGGACATATATTTGATTCAAAGTTCATTTGTACACCTTATCGTTTATGAGATAATGTTTCAATTGCTAAGAAATATTCAATTCAGCAGTTTCATATAATGCATAGGAACCATAACACCGGTGATGTTATTTTTTACATAATCAGAAAACGTCGTACATAGTGAGACTGATTTAAAAAAAAAAAGAAAAACAATAATTAAAAGATATATATAATCGGCTGAAGTAGTGTATAACGTGCATTATTCATTATGGAATAAAAGCAATTGTAATGAAACACAATTAGGCGTCTTATTGTCTATAAATGCTCGATGTCTCACCGTGCATCACGTCGATTTGGCAAAAAAAAAAAAAAAAAAAAAAAAAAAAAAAAAAAAAAAAAAAAATTACGTAATACTTTCTTTGGCTTTGTAAGAGTTAAATTATTTGTATTAACTGGAGAAAAAGTGCTGCGTGCGTATGATATCCCATCTGAAACATCAAATACATTTATACCGGACGTTTATGATCTGTAACAGGATTAATTGAACAAGTTTCGTGTTCGAAAGTTTACTTTCTTTTCGTAACTTCCAAATGAAATAGCACTCATACTTGAGATGCAATCGAATAAAATTCCAAACAAAGCCAGGGTTACCTGTTTGGCATCCATTTTTATTTCGAAATTTCACATTCACATTAGAAATTCGGAAAGTAGAATCTGTACTTTATGCAATCACAAAAATTCTTTCTTTAAATACAGCCAAAAATACTATTTTTAAGTTCTAGCACGAATTCGGTTTGGTTTATTTTTGTCGTCCAATTATCTATGCTAATGGGATATAGGACCAGGGGAGAGTGCCCTTCGTGGGGGTCTTTCTAAGGGAACCTAACCCGTATTTACGCAAGGTTCGAAGAAAACCACGAAAACTCCGAACGGTTAGGCCGACAGCCGCGATTGGGTTCGAACCCAGCACCTGCCGTCTACCAGTTGAGAGGTCTGAACCTCTCGGCCACTGGTGGGGCGGCACGAATTCGGATTTCTTTAGTAAAAGTGGAGGCCAAACTAGAAACCCTGAACAAAGCATGACTAAATAGTCTTACATCAAAATAAATAAAAAAGAAAGGTTTTTTTTCTTTTTTTAGTTGATACCTGTAATCACAATTATATATTCATATATTTACAAATTATTCTAGGTATTATATCATTTCAAAATGGAGTCATTTATGCATGCATTTTAAAGAGTCTCAAAAAAAAATTAGATTTTTAAATTTAGTGCATACAAATAAATAAAATTTCAACTGCTTTATAAAAAATTTATTTACATTTTCAATCTCTAAGTACAATACTTCGTACTGTTTTATTTAAAATTATTAATTCTAATACAATTTCATTAAACACATTCATCATAATAAACATTTAAAAGTTCGCGTCAAAAGTTCAAAAAATGGTTATTTCTTAGATGAATTAAAAAAAAAAGTATAATTCTTCTAAAAACACATCTGTGTTAATGAATATACAAGAGTTCAAATAGAATATACAGGGTGTTTCAGCAAAGTGCGGACAAATTGTAAGGGGTCATAGAAGGCATGATAACAAACATTAGGGCATAGGAAACCATGGGGGGCAAACGTCTTCTGTAGGAGCCAGGGGGCATCAAAGTTTAGCGTCCAAAAGATCAAGCGATGATAAAACATGGAAAAAAAGGTCGATTCATTTCCAGTTTTCGCTGTAAACCTTGTTTATATCGAAAGTTTGTCCAAAAATTTTTTTAAAGGGAACTGTCAAAAAATGGCGCTGTAGACTTTGGAGTACGAACAACTACGTTTTACTGATTTCTTTTTTATTCTGTTAACACTTTTCTAAAGATTGGACCTTAACTTAAATTTTGAGTACAAAATTGGAATAATCCCAAACGGTTAAGATGTGCAAATTGAGCTGTGAACAAGGGGGGGGGGTTAAAACGCTCATAATCAATGAGCAAAGTAATCGATTTTGTTGCGATTTGAGTGCAGATCATTCCCTTAGTAATTGATTTATTCAAAATGACGTACAGTTTTGGTGTCCTCATTTTTAGATAAAGGACGCCGCCGATACTTTTCCGACATTTCATCGACATTATCCCTGGGTGTTTTACTAACAGACCAGCATACTTGCAGGAAGTGTTAGGGATGTAAAAACTACTTGTAATCGCATGGGAATGTAATGTTGGAAATGCTTTGTTTGCGAGTTGTGGTTAAAAGAAACGGAAAAAATAGCAACAGAAAGAAGCAGAAAATCAGCAAAAAGTGAATGTGATACAAAACATTTTACTGTAAGGTTTTACTGCAAAAGGCGATTGCAAAACGTTCTTCAAACTTTGAAGTAATGAACAACCAGTATTTTTTGACGGGATATTTGTAGTTATGTTGAATGTTTAGCAAAGTTTGAACATTCACTTAAATGTTTATCTCAAAATCGGAATCGTCCAGAATGAATAAGTAGCGAAATTTCACGTATGTATTGAATTACGGTTTTTTTTACACTTAGGTGGTACGGGCAGCACAAAACCCAAAGAAATGACACGAACAGGATAAAAATACATGTAGTATTATTCTAAGTACAGCAAAACATGCTCGGAAGTTTTTAGTTAGTGTACGCGATACCAGATGTCTGTACGTAAACGGAGACATCAAACGATGTTGCCTGCGCACACTCAGTTGTTGCTGCCTCGCTTGATGGGAAGCTTCATTTCGCGGGGCTGCTAATTACAATGGGAAAGCCGCACAGCGCTTGTAAGCCCATCGTTATCCTAGGAGGCAAACTCCCGGTCACGCCTACTTTGCGCGCTTGCACCAGCTATTGTCCGACAAGGGATCTTTCATCGGGAATACACAGGAACCCTTGCGAACAGTCAGAACAACTAACAACGAGGAGGCTGTGCTGGAGGTGGTAGAGAACAATCCCAGTATGAGTACGCGCGGAATTACTACTCATGTCGGTATTTCACATACGAGCGTCTGGCGGACTCTGAATAGCAATGACATGCACCCTTATCATATCCAGCAAGTGCAGTTACTGCAAAGAGAAGATTTTGATGCAAGATTGGCTTTTGCAAGGTGGTACGTACAGATGCTCACTGTAAATCGTTGTTTTCCACGTAGCATTTTGTTCACTGATGAGGCGAGCTTCACGCGGGAGGGAGTGTGCAATTTGCACAACAGCCATACGTGGACGAGGGAGAATCCACATTCAATCAGAACTCGTGCAGCCTAGGTACGGTTTGCAGTAAATGTGTGGGCTGGCGTCGTAGGAGACCATCTGGTGGGACCATACCTGTTGCCGAATCGTCTGCGTGGTCCTGAATATCTGATCTTCTTGCAGCGAGTATTGCTGCAGTTGTTGGTCGATGCCCACGTTCCCGCTGCCGGGCGTTCGATCATGTGGTTTGAACACGATGGTGCCCCCGCCCATTACAGCAATGACGTACGTCTGCACTTGAATGCAACTCGCAAACAAAGCATTTCCAACATTACATTCCCATGCGGTTACAAGTAGTTTTTACATCCCCAAGACTTCCTGCAAGTATGCTGGTCTGTTAGTAACACACCCAGGGATAATGTCGATGAAATGTCGAAAAGTATCGGCGGCGCCCTGTATTTAAAAATGAGGGCATCAAAACTGTACGTCATTTTGAATAAATCAATTACTAAGGGAATGACCTGCACTCAAACCGCAACAAAATCGATTACTTTGCTCATTGATTATGAGCGTTTTAACCCCCCCCCCCTTGTTCACAGCTCAATTTGCACATCTTAACCGTTTGGGATGATTCCAATTTTATACTCAAAATTTAAGTTAAGGTCCAATCTTTAAAAAACTGTTAACAGAATAAAAAAGAAATCAGTAAAACGTAGTTGTTCATACTCCAAAGTCTACAGCGCCCTCTACCGTCATTTTTTGACAGTTCCCTTCAAAAATTTTTTTGGACAAACTTTCGATGTAAACAAAGTTTACAGCGAAAACTGGAAATGTATCGACCTTTTTTTCCGTGTTTTATTAACTCTTGATCTTTTGGACGCTAAACTTTGATGCCCCCTGGCTCCTACAGAAGACGTTTGCGAAGACGTCCTAATGTTTGTCATCATGCCTTCTATCACCCCTTACAATTTGTCAGCATTTCGCTGAAACACCCTGTATTACCTTGTCCTTTAATCATAGCTTATATAATATTCATTTCAACTTGAAGAAACCTTTAACCCTTTCCGGCACTTTGTGCCCGGTCTGGGATACCTAATTTTAAATTTAGACTTGCAAACGGCACCAGTAATATTTTAGTAAAATCTTGCTTTTACAATAAAAGCTTAAATTAAGGAATTCAAAATATTAAAAAAAAATCGTTTGTGAATTCCGGTGTCAGTCGATAATTTCTCATTTTAGTACAGATTTTGCCCGTGCCAGGAAGGATTAAAAGGTTCACTTCAAAAGTTCAAAAATGATTATTCGTTACATAAATGTAAAAAAATTGTACAATTATTCTTAAAAACACATGTGTTGCTGGATATACAAGAGTTTCAATAAAATATGACGTGAACTTTTAAATGTTTCTGCAAGTTGAAATGAATACTATATGCTATAATTAAAGGACAAAATAATATATTTTATTTGAACTCTTTTATATCCAGTAACACATATATGTTTTTAGAAGAATTACAGGATGGTTATAAAATAAGCATCCCTATTTTGAGCTGTCTGCAGCTTGAAGGAATAACCCGAATGAAACCAAAATCGGTACACATACTATTCAAGAAGGGGGAAGAAGGATGGAACAATAAAAAAAGATAGTTACAATAATCAGCAACAGATGGCGTCACGGGTCCTGTCGGTGCAAACGCCGTTGTAATCATTAGGAAAATCAAAACATGGTCATTTCTGCCATTAATGTTGCACGACATGGCTCTCAGTTTACCAGATCGCGCTTTAAATTTAAAACTATTCGAAGTTAACAGTTCAAATAGTGCAGCTGCTTAACGTGAATTTAGGCGTGTGAAAGGAATGCGTAAAGGAAAAGGTCCTTTGACATCGTGTGCATGGTAAAAAAATTCGAGGAGACTGGATCGTTTACTGTAAAATGTGGAAGAGTGAGGAAACCATTACCTCTCCTCACTCAAGAAGAAATTACTACTGCGATTGTGGAGCCATCAGGGACTTCGGAAGACGGTCCTAATGCACGTGGAGTTGCCCGAAATTTGGATATTTCATATGCAACTGTTCGAAAAGTCCTACGAAAGGTAATACAATTTTATCCGTATAAAATTAATTGTCATCAGCAATTGTTACCAGGTGACACAAAAAACGCCATCTGTCGGCGATTTTTGCAAATATTTTTTTATTGTTCCAGTCTTCTTCCCCCTTCTCAAATAGTATGTGTACAAATTTTGGCTATATTCGGGTTATTCCTTCAAGCTACAGACAGCTCCAAATAGGGATACTTATTTTATAACCACCCGGTATATGAAGAATACTATTATTTGGATTCATGTGAGGAATAATCATTTTTTGAACTTTTGACGTGAACTTTTAAATGTTTCTTACAATGAATGTGTTTTACGAAATAGCAGTAGAATTAATTATTTTAAATAAAACAGTGCGAAGTACTATTCTCACAGATTACGTTTAAAAAGTTACCTTTAAAAAGTAACATTTCAAGATTGTCTTAAAATTATTTTTTATAAAATGCATCAAATTATAAAATAGAATTAAAAAGAAGTCAACTTCGAATTTATAGTTGCTTGGATTTTTATCTTTAAAAATAAGATTAGTATTATCAGAAGTTCAGCAATGTTTAAGAGGAGAAAAAAAATTCTGTGGTATTTTTACGATAACAATGGATCGGAAACATAAAACAGGCCACTATTCAAAATCTCGTCACTTACCAAATATTTTTTAAATGGTTGTCTGAAGTAGAGATTACAGCTGTGTTAAAAAACAGATTCTGTCAGCTCTCATCATAACAACTCCTTCTGTCTCCATAAAAAGTTCGTTACATTGAATGATCGGTGCAATGGAAGTTTTAAGACAACATTTATTAGTTTAAAAATTACGCTGAAGTTAATTAAAAATAATTTATCTGAAAGTTTTGAATATTATGAGTTTAACAATAATGAGCACTTCCCATGTCGCGAAAAATTAAGCAACTTCCTCTACTTTCAACTCACAACATTTTCTCTATTTCGATATGGCATAAAATATACCAGGAAAAACAAAAATAATTAATAATTGATTAGGCTCTGAAATTTTTACATTTAGCAAAAATATTCAGTCCATTTGATGTCAAATGGTTATTCAATAATTTTAGACAGATATGTCTCCTTGTCCGCAGAATAGGCATGAATCGACACTAAATGAAAACTTTTTTTTTCAAACTGCTAGAGCAATTACAGCTAAGATCAAGCTAATTTCAAGAGATAAAACTAGGCCTCTTCACAGGCATTAATTTCTTGGTCACAGGCGACTATTTATATATATATATATATATAGCACCAGTATTTTTCTAATGTAAGCTTTGAAATATATCTTTTTTTTCCAACGTTGCCAAAATGTGTGTGAAGGATTTAGGTTAAGATAAAGTGGTGCCAGTTAGAATTAAAAACTAGTAGCCTGTGGAGGCCTTATAAAACGAGTTTTTGCTTCAAAAGCTGTAACGCATTCTTAAGATTTTGTACACTTGAACAATATTAACCATTATTTAGTATGAAATCTGTAGCCTTGACGTTATAATAAAACAAATGATACTAATCCCTAGTTGCCAGCTTTTACTCTTTTTTTCTTACATTATAATGAGAAAAAAGTCTGACTTAATGAATCATAGAGTTCGCGATTAAATATGGAAAACTTTACTATTAAATTTTAATGGTAAGAAAAGCATAAAAGTTGGCAGCTATGATTACTAATCAAATATGATATTGGGTTCTACATTTTTTTGCGTGAAAGAAAAAATATTTTCGACTTATTATGTTGATCACTGAAATAGAAGATATCGTTGAAGAAGAGAACGTTATATCTAGTGTTGCCAGTGGGTTACTTTTTTAAAATTCAGATTTGTTTGATGGAAGCACTTTTTTGAAATGGCGAAATTCCCCTTGTTTTCGTCTTAATTAATATGCCATTAAATAAGGCAAATTGTACTATTTCAAAAAAGTTTTGCCAATCAAGAAATCTGAATTTTGAAAAAGTATAAGTAAATTTTCTTCCAGGCCAATGTTTCAAATTCCTCTAAATCACACTGTTTACCATCAAGCATCAATCAATAGGTATATAATAGGAGGGTTTCTACGCGTAAGGAAAAAAAATATTTAGCCATTTTAATACCAGGATCTTTTTTAAAATATTATTTATCTTATTTATTACATAATATTCTTAACTTCAAGTATAGCAACCACTACCTTACAAAATTTCTGGTACTAGGTTGTTTATTTTTTATTATTATTATTATTACTTTTGAGTACGAACACAGATAATAGACTGCTGAAAATTCTTGTAATGAAAAAAATGAAAATTCGTGTAACAAAAAAGGCACAGAATTATCATCAAATAAAGGAAAGCTATTGTTAAAATGGAGATAATGTAATATAGAAATATATTTAAATGTATCGTTAAATTGAGAAATTTGGTAAGTCAGATATCTCTAAAGGGAGTTTAAACTAGTGATGGTCAGAATGAATGACTTTACGATTAGAATGAATCATTCTGGTGTGCGCAAAAGCACAGCTGCTAACCTTTGTTTTTTAAAATTTAATTTCTATCAGAAACTTTGTACCAAAATAAAAAATTTCACAATTTAATTATAATTAATAATAGAACCACATAAAGTATAAAAATTCTCTTCTTATTACGAAATTTCTGGTGGTAATTGTTTAAAAACATATTCAAAGGTCGGAAACTATGCTTTTGCTTATGCTCGAATGATTTAACCACTTAATCGTCGCGCCCGAGACATTCATGGGCTGTAAATTTCACGGCTTTTGTTCAAAATTGTTTAATTCCCACCAGTTTTATAAAATAGTGTAATTGGTTTTATTTTGGTATCAATTTATTTGCCATTAGATAGATGAATATTTTCTTTTCAAAAAAAATGGTGGCAATAATGAATTTGAATTTTTAAACCGTAATTTAATGCTACCATTAAGTGATTAATCGAGTCATATATATATCTATGTATATGCATATATACAGCGGAAAATCCTGCTATTCAAACTGAGCATGCTCTTTACCACCAGTAATTTCTAGAAAGTTTTTACAATAATCTTTCGGCGAAGTTTTTACGATGAAGCAAGTGTAGGAAAATTATTTGGAAAAACAGGTGCAGAACAGCATGTCTAGCTAGAGTAACATAATTCAGCACTGGTATTTCTCATATATGTACTTATATATACAGGGTATTCACCCTTTTATACTAAACCAATGAAACCCAAAATAAATCAGGTAACTGCCTTATCAGAAAGAACTTATATCTGAAATTTGAAACAAATCGGTAAATTCTGTGTCAAAATGAAATTTACCTAAATTAAAAGAGGCTACACCTAACCCGCCCCCCCCCCCCTTATACTTAACGATCACCTAAAACTAAATGGAGGCGCCTTATCAGAAAGATCATGTATCTAAAATTTGAATAAAATCTGATAATTCCTCATGAAAAACCCATTTATCTAAATTAAGAGGGGGGGGGGGGGGGTTAATCCCCGTTTCACCCTTATACTTTTCTAATGAACTCTCAAAACTAATCAGAGAAGCACCTTATCAGAATAAACCTGTATCCAAAATTTGAAGCAAATCGGATATTTTATCATGAGTTATCGCGTTATGTACATTTTAAACCTGCAGGCACATTAGCTCTGAGACTTTGATAGCCTGTGAGCTAAAACGTAGTCGCCTGTGGCAGCCCTATAGTATGGGTAATTCCTCAACACATCTCATGTGCGTATAAATATGGAATAATTAAAGAATAACGCGTAACTTCTTTATATTAGTAGTTTCATGTTGCTTGATATTTACTTAATTTTCAGCTGAATCTTTTATGCGATTTTTTTTTTTTTGTGTGTGTGTGTCATTGATGTTTATGGAAAATAATTAAATAAGAAAAATAGATTGAGAAGACTTTATTAAGATGCACCAGAATACAAATATACACATACAAATAATTCAGAACAATTTTCAACATTTCATCAACACAATATCCACAAAGAAGAGAACTCTGATTATAATGCAATCGACGCTCGTTATAACGATCTGTATCATTTGACAGAAAAATACATTATAAGGAGAGGTAGCTATAATGAAAAGTTTAGTCAGAATATTTGTTTCTTATACACTGTCAAAAATTAGCATTAACAATTTGAGGCCCAAGCCGCTGTCATCGAAACCCTCAAGGCCTGAGGACAGGAATCATGACATCATCTCTAATAGACCGAGTTCACACTAGTGTTGGAATTGACACCGGAAATTTTCGAATAGCAATGATTTTGAATAGCCAGATGCGGTAACACTATGGCATCTTGCTGAATTTTTATTTAGGAGAATCTGAATTTTCAGCAGTAAATCTAGACAGATATTGTTGCTTTATAAGATGATAGATATTCCACAAATAAAATAAAAGGAGATTGCTATTCAAGATTTTTCGGTATGTTTCCCAAATCTAATGAGAACACGGTCCATTAGTGTTGACGCCACGCCTCCTGTCCTCAGGCCTTGGGAGTTTCGATGACAGCACCTAAGCCTGAGTCTGACTCGGGGTCATATGGCTTTGCGAAATTTGTTTTTTACAGTGGTAATAAAGAAAAATGAAATTTGCCTTATTTAATTAGAGCATTTTTGAAATTTTGTAATTGAAGGTAACTTCTTTTAAAAAAGTGTTGTAAAACGAACAAAGCTTGTGTAAGAGGATCCAGACCGGAAGGGTTAAAAAATGTAGATTTTAAAATTAACTATCTACAGGGAATTTCACTACTAGACCGGCAAACTTGCAGGAGGTGTAGGGTGCACAGAAATGACTCGGAATCACATAGCAATGCAAGGTTCTACATGCCGTAGTTGTAAATTTTGTCACAAATCAATGTCGCTACTGGGCTATTTTTTTAAAATTAAGATTTTTTATGGTAACATTTTTTTTTATTAAATAACATATTTATAAAGGCGAACATAAGGGGAATTTTACAATTTCAAAAAACTGGTGACAATGAAGTAATCTGAATTAAAAAAGATTAGCCCAATGGCAACACTAGTACAAAGAGACAGATAAATAGAACAGCAACATATTGGTGGGAGAGAAAACATTTTACTGAAAGCTTGTACTACAGAAGGTAGTCGCAATTACGACCAAAAGCTATCAGACAGGCTTGACAGCGATCCGCTGTTCCTTCAGTTGAATACCTCGTTGCTCGTATACCTGTAGCTGTCAATAACGATTCCCGATACGCAAGGAATCTTCCAGAATGTAAGGAATTGCATTTGGTGGCATTTTCAAGCCTGCTTGATGACTTCTAGTCGTAATTTTGTCCACCTTCTGTAGTAAAACATTTCAATAAAAAGTTTTCTGTTGTATGTGTTGCGGTTTCTGTTCTTTTACTCTGATTCTTTGTGCCAGTGTTGCCAGTGGGCTAATTTTTTTTTAAATTCAGATTTTTTGATTTGCACCAGATTTTTAAAACTGTAAGACTCCCCTTATTTTTGCCTTTAAAATGTAATTCAATAAGTGAAATTTTACCATTTTCAAAAAGTAATTCCAATCAAAAAATATAAATTTTAAAAAGTATCCCATTGGCAACATTCCTTTATGCAATAACTCACAACTACGGCATATTAGACCCTGCATTGCTATGTGGTTCTGAGATTTCTCTCTGTCTTCTACACCTCATGCAAGTTTGTCGGTCTAGTAGTGAAATACCCCGTAGAGCCCTTCGATGTCAAATACCTGCTGCAAAAACTCTAAGCACAAATACTCAAGGTAAATTATTGTCACCAGGGCAGATACAGATCACATTAATAACCCTTTATAAGATTTACTACCGATGAAAGGAGAAAATAACGCTAATTTTAAGAAGGAAAATAGTGTTTTTTTCTCTTTTTTTAGGGAAAAATAATAATCCCAAACTACCCCAAAATGTTTCAAAATTTATTCGTAGAAAAGCTGGAAATGATCGTTTTATAGGAATATCTAATTGCGCGTATTATTCTATGCAACAACAGTCTTGCCAGAGGACTACTTATTTTTTTAATTCCAGATTTCTTTATTGGCACAGTTTTCTGAAATGATAAGATTCCTCTTGTTGTCGCGTTAATTAATTTGTCGTTAAATAAGGCGAATTTCACTATTTCAAAAAAAGTAGTATAAATCAAGAAATCTGAATTTTGAAAAAAGTAGCCCATTGACAACACTGGGTGCTTAACTTAGTTACATTAAATAAATAAATAATTGATTTAAAACAGTTTATAAATGGGTTAGCTAAAAATTTTTTTGAAAGACAAAGATGAGTAAGATCAATAGCTGACTGCTCATAATTTCAAAAAGGGTGTAAGAATATCTTGAAATGATTAAAAAAAAAAAAAAAAAAATCTTAAAAAGAAATTTTTTTTATAGTGTTTTTATATATTTCATAGCTGAAGAGTATCTAGCGTATATTAAATATTAATACATTGGTGACTGGCAAATTAATATAAAATTTTGGTTTTGAATTGATAGAAGACCCACTCTTTTCTGGATGTCTTTGGAATGCAAGTTACCTACAATGGGATTACCCATGGGGCGAGGTTATGACTATCACTTTTTTCTAACAGAAATTTTTATTAATAATATAGTTCGCTATTGGTTGCCACGATAACTTTAAGAAATTCGTGCATTGATATATCAGGAGCCCAGAAGCCAATGGGTATAAATGACAAAATTGAAAAAATTGAGTTAAGTGCACAGGCTATCTGTCACCAATTAAGTCTATTTATTTGTAGGCAAAAAGTTATGAATAATTGTTTAATTATGTACTGCGTTTTAGGGGTCAGTTACTTAACCTCATTCCCGAATTTGTGAGGGGTATAAGTGAAGTTGTATCCGTTAACGTCTATATAGCAGAAGCGAGACCAAAGACATACAAGGCCATTTGCTTTTTTATACATCAAATAAATGCATTTTAGCTGTTAACAAGTAAGAAAAATCATGCGTTAAGCATAGATTATGAAAAACTTTCCAGCACTTCCTGAAATCTTTTAAAATATTCGCTATTTAGGGTGGGCCATTTTCACCATTCGCTTACACTTCAGAATTTTATTTTTATTTTTCAAACTTAAAACTTTCTTTTAAAAATGGAGACAGGTGTTAAAGTAAATGTTTAAGGTACATAAAAAAAAATTGGTTGTGCATTTTCCCCTATGATATAATATGTAAACGCTATTTAAAGTTGGCTTGTAAGGCAAATTTTCAAGTTCGTTACCATTCAAAATTACTGAAAATACTCAGCTTTAAATTTATAAAATTTTCTAATATCAACTTACTTTAAAGTGATTTATGTCCCTAAATTTCGAAACATGATATTTATCAATAATACTTAAATTCAATTGAGATGAGAGACAGTTTTAGCCACGAGATTTTGATCACATAGAAATTATACAACAAGTTTTTCTAATAATTACAATATATATTAATGTAAATTATTGAATTTTAGGGAAATTGCATATTTGTTTCTTAGTTCAATAAGAAATATAAGTAGAATGGTGAAAAAAAAATGATAATCATTAAAAAGCTGTGAGGTAACAAATTTGACATTTCGTCACCTGAGAATAATAAGGTTCTATCTGTGTTTTTGAAAAAATTGACTTACCGATATGGCTCTACTTGTATCTATGAAGGCATTTCTGGATTACAATAACGTCATATTATGATTGTAAGGTTATATGTAACGTATACAGCGTGAGTCATAAATATCAAAACAATAGGTTATCTCCTTAAATATTGCCACTAGACCCATACTTCCAATTGCAAAAATTCATAAAAAAGGTAAAATTTTTGATAAGATAAGTTGCAACTCCATGGGGGGTCTATTTGAAAAAATAGGAAAATTAACTTTTTATACGGCCCCCGTAGGATAAAAATCCCAGTTAGGAAAACTTTCCTTATCCAGTCCTGAATAATACACAAAAAGTTGCATCTTCATATCTTCAAAATTCGCGGAGTTATAACCGTTTGACAGCATTTAAGGGATTAGACACAAATTGAAATGCGCGCAATTCAAAAGACAATGTTACTTTAACAGTTGTAGGAAACGCGTAAAAAAATTATTCTTTTGAGTTAGAATTTTGATTTTTTTCTTTTTTTTTTTGTGATGGTTAGCTATATAATTTGCTAAGAAAATCACGTCCTAAAATTTATCATAAAATTTATAAAAATTTCATATGGTTACTATTGTTTAAATGGGATAATTAAAAATCGTTATAACTCCAAACATTATTTATCGGATTTCAATTTCTTTCTATTTAATTAAAAATGAAAATCTGATTTTAGTTTTGTTTCGGGGTTTTGGTTTTTCAATATTTATTTTAAAACTATTAAAAATATTTATTAAAAAAATAATAACTTTTAAAAAATTATATTTTCAAAAGTATATAATTTTTCATTTTTTTTAAACAAAACTAATGTAAAATAATTAAAAATGACATGCTTCAAGTTTGTACTTTTTTACTTAAATAATTCTTCACTTTTAATAATTTAAAGACAAAAAATAGTCGGGAAAAAAGTCATTATACAGAAAAATGAAATGTACTGTTTTACTGCCCATCAGTTATTTAAAAGAATGCTTTTCTAAGATGCAGATTAACTCCTTTTTAAAAATTTAGCTCTCACAACTTCAAGCTTTTTATCGTCCTGGAGAGGCTGTTAAAAAATCTATATTCTGGGCTCAGGTCAAATCAGGACCGAGACGTAACATTTTTCTGAAGACTCGCCTATCCGGGTAAATTGTATTTTTCATACCGGAGAGAACTCTCCTTTTTCCAAGGCCTGCACTGGACGAAATTTTCATTCCGGTATCGAACAATCCGGATTAAAAGAACAGACCTAATACGTGCATAAAATAAAAAAAAAAATTGGTTTAATCAATATTTTTACGAAAACCACATAACTTTGAAAATCGCTTTTATTTTACACACACACACACAAAAAAAAGAAAAACCGTTAAAAATTTTTTTTAAAGAATAGTATATTTAAATGCTAAAAAATTAAACAAAATAAAACCAGAGAAAAAAAATCTGCCTATGACGGAATTCTGTCTTAAACAGAAAATGTGTTGATTCATGCAAAATAAATACAATAATACCTGAGAAAAAATTAACTCCATTTAACCCTCCTAGGAAGGCATTTGTCTATTACGTATTTTTTCTTTCCTATGTGATTCCGTCTTAAAAAGTTTTATTGTATAACGTTTTTCAAAGTCTCCAACTCATGAGATATGGATTAGCGATAATAAAATATAAGTGAAACATTTACATATAAACAGAGATTCTTTGATAAAATAAATAAATCACAGCGTTTGGCGCCTCTTTAATAATAAAAAGTATAAATATGGGATGGACGAGTCTTGACTCAAAATAAAAAGTAGTTTCTGACGGACACATACATTTATTAACAGACGAACAGAACAAAAAATAAACAAAAAATAAAACAGATTAATTCTTCGTTACTTTTCTATATAATCTTTAAAAATCATATAACAATTCGTCATAAATGTTTTAAAGTTCTTTAAAACAATCGTCATTTTTATACTTCGAAATATCCGTCTTAGTTTTAATCAACATAGTTTTCCGTCGTTCAAAACGTTCTATTTACTTCTGCTTAATTCACTCCTGGCCACACAGCTTCGCTAATTCACCTTTTTCTATTTAATCTCGAGCCAGCGTTCCGGAGAGTGGCGGAGGGAAATACAGTCCGATGCAGGTGTAACACAGAGTGTAGCCCACATGCGAGAGTATATCCCACATAAATATAAAAAACGAAATTCTATATTAAATATTTTTGGTCAGAACTCATCCACGCAAAACAATTTTTAACTACACTGAAGTAAAAGACTATGTAGAAATTCACGGCTGGGCCGGCTATGATTAAGCTTTTTTCCAGGCTGGTCCGGATTATGATTTTAAGAATATTTCATGCCGGGCTGAACTTTTTCCCCTATGGGTCGGTTTAGGACCGGACCTACATATTTCGGTCTATTCAGACCTCTAGTGTTAACGATCAACATGTTTTGAAAACAAGTTTCGATTTAAATCAATACGCTGCTTTATTATTACCAAATAAGAGGAACGGTCTTAAACCGACATATAATAACGAACAATTTGTGGACGATCCCTTATTTGCTTTGAAAATGGATGAAAAACACTTCGTTTACCGGCATGTTAAAGTGGTGTAAGTCACGAATTTTTGAGAATTTTGGATTTTAATATCTCTGTCAGATTTTCAGATACGGAGATGAATTTTTTTTTGTTCAATTTAGGAATGGATAAGGAATAACTTCCTAATTGGGAATTTTGCTCTACGGGGGCCGTATAAAAATTTAATTTTCGTATTTTTTCAAATAGACCCCCCATGGAGTTGCAACTTATCTTATCAGAAATTTCACCTTTTTTTATGAGTTTTTGCAATTGGAAGTATGGGTCTAGAGGCAATATTTAAGGAGATAGCCTATTGTTTCGATATTTATGACTCACCCTGTATATAACATCATTTTGATGCAGAAATGCCTTCATAGATGCAAATAGAACCTACCTATATCGATAAGTCATTTTTTTCAAAAACACAGGTAGAACTTTATTATTCTCAGGGGACGATTTGGTAACGGACTTGACACTATGTTAAAAATGGCCGGGATAATAAAGTGTTACTGTCCATAGCCAAATATGTATTCTAATATTTTTAAACAGCCCTATGCTTTATTTATCGGTTGATATATACTGTATAATTCTAAATTTTAGTTTAGCAAGAAAACGCATTACAGTTTGAAATTTCTCTTTCAGCAGTTTATACTAGTAGATGGAAACATACTTGTATACTTTCATTAATATACCTTGAACCTTTATTATACGCCAGTATTTAGCTAAAATTTAGTTGAAACTAAAACACTCTTAAGACTACTGAAATCACATTTCCAGAAATTATCATCCATAGATGACCATGTATGAAATTTTGTGCGTGACTCTGTATATCATTTTATCTATATTTTACAAGCATTTCTTAGTAAGCTGAATGCAGTCCAGCATGGAAATGCATGACTTATTTAAAAGCAATCTTTAAGTAAATTGCGCTCATATTCAGTAAACTTGGCGAGATCTTTTGCGTAGCCCTGTATATGAACTATAGCATTTATACATGCCATATAATATGTATAAATTTAGTTAAACTTAAAAGCGCAAATCATAATTAAAAAGGCATTTCGTCCATCAATCAATCATCATTGATAATGTGCGATACTTCGGATATAATATACTATTTCAAATCTTTTTGTGTCTCTGTAAATACTGAGTACTGCGTATTATGCGCGAAATAACTTATATTAAGCCTCAGCGATGTATAGCAATTTTTATTACTCATGAAAATTGTAATATAATTAAAATATGTCGCAACAATTCTCACTTTATCATTAGGTAATGTGAATCTTTTGTGTGGCCCTGTAAATAAATAATAACTATTCTTTTCACGTCGTATTTTACAGAATGTTTAGTGCAATTCGTAAATGCATATAAATTTTAATATGTGAAAAGTGTAACATCTTTAAGATTCATTTGAAACGATTTTTCCTATAACCTCTAATGTAACGGAAAACTTTTTATTGTCCCTATAATATTGTAAATAAACTAATAGTGGTAGAAACTTCATTTGCAATAGGTTTGTGGTGAGGAAAATGTGAATAATTCCCAAAAATTTCAGGACAATCAGAATATATTTACGAGAGTTAGGGTGCGGACAGACGGACTGAAAAAGCAAAATCATATTCACTTTTCAATTTTGTTGGAAAGTGTTAAAAAACATAAAATTCCAATGTTTCAAAACATATAATAAAATTTTAAAACTTATATTAGAACAAATTTTTTTTCTTTCATTCATTTATATCAACATTGTTCATAAATTTATCGTAAATTCATTTTTTATTTCATATTTTTTCTTTCTATATAATTTATATTAAAAAAATGTCCTTTTATTTATTTGTATCAACATTGTTCTTAATTTTTCATAAATACTATTTTTTATTTCATAATTTTTCATTTAATTTGTTCTTTCGGCACTTGTACCCTGTAGCTTCCAAGCAGTTTTCATTACTGCTTGGAAGCCAAGGGGTACATTTGCCGAGTGATGATAAACATTGCTTAGTTATAAATTTAAAAAAAAATATTCCACTTTTTAAAAAAAACAGTTATTGAAAAAAGTGTTCAAAGATCACTAAGAAGTACGCAAAAGTTTCATATTTCAATTCATTCAATTACAATTGATGTTTAACTTTGAACTCAATTTACTCGAAATCTAAATTTTGTCACTTGTACCCCTTGGCTTCTGGGCTCCTCATATGCCTTACAATCTATCGAAGCTTCTCCAAATATACGGTATAAAGCATATTGATTAAAGTTTTATGAATGAAAATTACACAGGCAAACTAATTATTCAGGAAAAGCCTTTAACCAAAGACATTGGTATTAACCCTTTCAGTAGTAAAATAATTTTGCTCGTAAAATGATGATAAAATTGACTGACACCAAAATTTACAAACGGATTTCTTAGAAAAAAAATTAAAAAAAAACGAACTCATTTCCAAAAGCAAAATTTCATTTAATTATTATTGGTGCCTTTGTGAATTTACGATTAAAATTAGATGATAAAGCCGTGTAACCACTGCCCTTGAATGGATTAACCCTTTCCGGCGCAGTGTTACCACTCCGGCAATACCTAATTTTAATTCTAAACATACAAACGGCACCAATAATATTTTGGTAAAATTTTACTTTTACAATGACAGCTTAAATCAGGGAGTTCTTAATTTCTAAAAAAATCTTATGTAAATTCCGGTGTCAGTCAACAATTTCTCATTTTACGAACAGAACTTGTCTGCGCCGGAAAGGGATAACCGCCTAACTCATCAATATTTTTGAAAAAAAATAATGCCTATTATTTTGATGTCTTTTACAGAATTTTTAATCTTTTTTCAGCGGTTTTGCCTAATTGAATCTTAAAAATGTTCGGATTAAATAATGCAAAATTTACAATAAATATTTTCTGATCGGAATAATAAATCATTATTAGAATATGAATGCTAGTACATGATATGGACAAATTGTGATTGGCATAAACAGGTTTCCAGTATGACGTACGAGCAAATCAGGGAAGAGGTTAAAACACGAGTATACAATGAGTCAAATCAATGTATTAATACCAGTGTCTTGATGGAATTTTACACCTTGTAATTGAACTTAAAATATACAAATAAATACTTAAAAGCTGTTGCAAAAATAGCTATTATTTATTTATTAATTACCTTATTATTAATAAATAAATAATATCTATTTTTTGAAACACCTTTTAAGTATTTAATTGAATACTTTAAGTTTTAAACAGGAATATGCTTTGCATGTGGCCGACAAATTGTTAAACTAACAGCACTTTGTCTGTTTTTTATCTGCCCGTTTGCTTTCTGGCTAAGAAATAATTCTAGGCAATTCCGCTTAACCCTTTCAGCTCTGGTGGCTAAAGTTCTTCAAAATTCCGAATGTGGCATTGGCACCAGTATTTTGCAAAGAAAAGATTCGGTTTATGATAAGCACGAAAAAATGCATTAAACTTTTTTCAAATGCATTTGGTAGAATATTCCGGTGCCATTGTGACATTTCGGAATTAAAACTAAGTGGTAGAAAATTCAACCATCAGAGCTCAAAAGGTTAAAAGATGTAAAATAAAAGTGAAATATTTAAAATGTTATACCTGGAAGAGAAGGCTTGTTTATTAAATATGTAATTAATTAGCAATCTAATCTGGGAAATAAAAATGATTCTTAAATAAATAGCATAATGGCGGATTTAATAAAACTGAAAATATTCGACGTTGGTAGTTCTAGCGTTAAAACAGACAATAAACATTCTAATATGAAATACCTACAGTTAGAGAAAAAAGTTTCCTTATTCTCTTAATATTTATATTTTTTGTTGCATTTAATTTATAAATAAAAACTGAAAATGACAAATAACATCCTTGTTTTTCTTTAAAAATATAGATATAACAAAAATCAGGACGCCCACTCGCTCCCTTTTTCGAACACCAGTATTTTGAAACAAAAATTTTCATTTGATATTTTTCTTGCAAATATTGTCGAAAGTAACCCCCAAAGGTAATTGCTATTGCAACTTAAAAATCCATCATGAAAATTGTTCTAACGAATTTATGGTATTAAAAAAACGACCAGTGGTAGCCCTGAAAAAATGAACTAAAGCAAAAAATTCATTGAATTAAAAAATATATTCGATGATTTTTATTAAAGATATTTAAAAAGTTTGATTTGTTTTAATATTCTTTACCACAAAGGCTTTCATTGCCTGAAAAAGAACTGTTACAGAACAGTTCCATTAACAAAATATTAATCTTAGTTCTAATCAGTAAAAAATACTAGATTAAGGCGATGATGCAAAAATATTTTTTGTAAATACCTTTAAAACTATAAAAAATGCATGACATATTAAAATCACGTGATAATAGATGAATTACAAAATTTTGATAAAGTTATAGGATAACCGTTAGAAACATCTAAAGTGAATATAATACACTGCTCAAAACAATTAAAGGATATTTGAAGTTTTATATAAAATAAAGATATAAACGAAATTTTTTTTGCCGAAAATAGAAGAAGAGAATCACAAATGCAAATTTTTCTGGTTTTCAAACTGTGGAGTATGCAAATTTTGAGTTCGACGTTAAAAACGTCGCTTCAGCGGCAGCGAATGAAATTTGACTTTCAACTGGATAAAAGAGAATGAAGACAAGGATGATCGGCATTCAGTGATTGCTTTGTTTCGATGAGTACGATGTCTCAGCGAAGTCATTTGACAGATTCAGAAGCTTGGAGAATTGTTGGTAGGTTAGAAGGGGGCCAAACTCAAGCCGAAGTAGCACAAGCCATTGGAGTGTCACAAAGTGTCATTTCCAGGGTCTGGAACCGTTTTTTGGAGAGTGGATGTGCAGGCCGAAGACCAGGGCAAGGTCGTAGACGGGCAACAACGCCCAATGAAGTATCGGTATTTAGCGTTAACAGCTCGGAGACACCGAAACATGAACGCTACTCTTCTCCAACTCCAACAACACCTTCGCTCGGCTACAGGCACCACGATTTCAACTCAGACTGTCAGAAACCGGCTCCATGCTGTAGGTCTGTATGCTCGCCGACCGATGGTATGTGTTAGATTAACATCAAGGCATCGTCGCGACTGCAGGGAGTGGGCAACCGAGCATGCCAACTGGTGGAGAAGTGAATGGAGCAATATTCTGTTTTCTGACGAGTCCCGTTTTTCTGTGCATCCGGATGAAAGGCGTACTTTTATCTGGAGGGACCGTGGCAGTAGGAATAATCCTGCGTTCGTGGACGAAAGTGTCAGATTTGGCGGTGGAGGAGTGTTGGTGTATGGTGGCATCTTCATTGACGGGCGCACTGACCTCTACATCATTCGAGATGGAGCTCTGACTGGTCGCCGATATAGGGATGAGATCCTCATACGTATTGTAGTCCCTTACGCTGCAGCAATCGGAGATAACTTCATTTTAATGGACGAACTGCAGGCCACATCGTGCAAACCTGGCGGAGGATTTCCTTTTCGAAAAAGGAATCGTTCGAATGGAATGGCCAGCGTATTCTTCAGACATGAATTCAATCGAGCACGTTTGGGACGCTCTAGGAAGACGAGTTTCTGGACGCCAACAACCCCCACAAACTCTCCAAGAACTGGAAAGAGCTCTTCTGGAAGAGTGGGGCAGAATACCCCAACTCGTCATTAATAGCCTCATTGAGTCCATGCCTCAAAGGTGTTCAACGTTGCTGGCCGCACGTGGAAACCATACCTCCTACTGAAATTGATTTTCTTTGAAGAAAACACCTTTTCTTATTCTTTTTTTCTCATATGCACAAATTGTGTTTTTTTCCTTTTGTACACAAATGCGCAATAAAATGCATTTTTTTCTGCCAAACATGTGTAATTTATTCTCATATAACCTACTATGTCTGTCGACCATGTATCATCCAGGATACAAAATCCACCTAAAACTGCAATATCCTAATTGTTTTGAGCTGTGTAGTTTAGGAACTTCTACAATCTACAAAAATACAAAGTAGGTTTAGACTTATTTCAAAATTAGACAGTACGAAACGAGCGCCTCGCCTTAAAATTATTATTAAAGTGAAAATTTAAAATTCAGTTTCAAAAGGCTTTCGCACAATTTTTAACTAGAAAAAACTTTATAATTTAAATCAATTTTTCTTTTGTAGCTGAAAAAATTGGTTGGTTTGTTCCGAAATTGGAAGTGTCTTGAGAAATAAAGTGCAATTAAAATCGAAACTAAATCGAAGTATGCTAAAAAAATATCACATTAGACACAAACTTCAAATGTACCCCGAAAGAAATTTTTTTTTCGGAACACTGAAATTTGCAAAGAACGCAACCATTGGTTTAATAACATTAGCTTCCAAATGTCATCGTTTCAGTAAAGTAGGCTTTTAAAATAAAATAACACCCTGCACATTCTGTTTTCAGACAACATTTCTCACGGATGAAATTTCCTTTTATATGCATGTGAAATAGTCCAATTCAAAAAATCATTTCTCATGTTATATTACACTGTGCAACTATGAAATTGTTTCTGAAGTGACAGTATGCAATTTTATGTTTAACCCGCGAGGACGCACGCAGGGCCTAAAAGACCCGGAGTGCGTATGGTTTTTACAATTGCAACCAGTAGTTTTTTTTAGAGTAATCTTCAACTTATTTTATCGCACAATTTGTACGAATTATCTCCGTCTAAATAAAGTGACTGTTGTAATTTGATTTTATTGGTGGGAAAGTTAACACCATCCATATCCTGGGTAAGCGCGCGTTCTCCCGGGTTAACTCCCAAAATATTTATGATATTAGTTCAGTATATATACATTATTTGAAGTTAGTGGTTCGAAAACAATATAAACTGTAACGTATGATGCATTTTAAACAGAAGTCGATTTCTAAGAAGCTTTAATTATGCGATTCCAAAATAACAGCTCTTTCGGTCATATAAATATTTTAAGATAATGCTTCAAAAACTGGAAAAATCCAAATACGATTTCAAAATTGGGTGTCCGTATTAAAAATTTGAAATTTCGTTTAAATTTTACTGTTAATGCCACATTATGGCTATTTTTTAATATAAACAGAAATACGTAGTGATTCACAGTCAAAAGGTTATAGTTTATTTTCTCTGCGACAATTTCGCTATTTGTGACGCACGCAATATGCATAGCTGCCAATTTTTACGCTCTTAACTTAACACTAAAATGTAATAATGATAATAATAATAATAATTTATTGAATCACAGAGTGGAAAATCATGGAAAAAACTACTATTAAATTTTAGTGGTAAATAAAGTGTAAATGTTGGCAGCTATGTAATATGTAAACTGATCAAAATATTAACCACTTAACTGATTCTTTCATTTACACACAATAAATGGAAAATATAGCATTAACACCACTTTTTTTAAGCTGAAATACTTGTAATATTTAGTTTTAACATTTCTGCCATTAAATACATGCCCATAAAATTTTAATAAAAAAAGAGTGGTGTCCAAAAGCTTAACGTGATGGATCAAGGAAACTCTTCTTGCCCGTATCACGTATGGCCAAATTTTTTAAGAGGTTAAGGGATACTCATATTAATTAAAGATTGTAGAAAATATAGACAATTCATCATTTTTATAGTAACATTCATGTTCATTGCATCAAATCAATTAAGAATCGAATACTTTTATATTGGAAGCTATAACTTTGTCTGTTTTTGTTGCAGGAGGCTTATTATTTTAATGTTTAATACTTTTTACTTCATCTTATCAATTATGATAGTGACACATTGTATTTAAAAATTGTGTACATACACATTAAAGTTATGAATAATATTTAAATACAAATGAAATATTATATAAGTACAAATCAAAAAAAGTATAAGTACAAATGATAAATAAAGTGGAAATACATATTAAAGAAATAGCTTAATTTGATGCACGAGGCATATATTTTGAAGTCCTATTTGTATTTATTCATATTTTCAGTTAAACCTTTAGTAATAAAACTGCTGTGTTAGTTTTTTTGTAATCTGAATTTTCTGAAACACAATATATGCTTTATAAATTTAGTAAAAATAGTCAGTCATTTCTTTGTAGATCCTCCACGGCTATATCAACTCCTTGCGCTTTGGCGCTGTTAGCAGATATATGTCACTAACCGCTGATGTATTGCTGCATCTGGCAGAACTTTTTTTTAGAAATTTTAAATTTCCACTAGAAAAATTTAATTGATAATTTACTTTTACTTTATTTAAAGAAAATCAATCATCTGTTAAAGAGAAAATAACACTTAAAATTTTCTGGATAAAATTTGAAATGTGTAATTAAAAAATCAGTCAGATATCATAACACACCCTGTGTATTTCACAAAGCGCAAGAAGTTAATTGGATAAATATAGTTTAACTCTTTGCGGCGCAGGGTAAATTCATTGCTAAAGTGTGGAAATTAATGACTAACACCGGAATTTGAAAACAACTTTATTTGTAAATAAGAAAACGCAATATTTCACGCATTCAATAAACCTTAATTTTCTTAAACAAAATTCTGGTGCCGATGTTGCGTTTGGGAATTAAAATTAAGTGGTATATCTATGAAACCACCGCGCCGCAAAGGATTAAAGAATATAAATGGTAAAATTTTAACTAATCTTGCTGGTTTTCGAAATTAAATGTTAAATGAATAAAAGAGTTTTAAATGAATTAGAAAAACTTTTAATTGCTTCATATTAAAATAACAAATAAATTTCATTTTTATATTAGTCTGATAAACCTTTTAACTCTTAAAATTCTTTCTTGAAATTCAAATATAATCTTCTGCATAATATATATAATATACATTTAATATTTTTGCTGGACAGAACTGGGCTCCTGTAACGGAAATCTTTATTTCGACATGTCAGCATAACCCAAATCCTAGAATGAACTATGTTAGTCACTCCTAATCATTTTAATTCAAAGTATTCATAGTGCAAACTCATGCAATTTTTTTATATCTAATACAAAAATAACAGTGATCGTTCGTTTCAATCCTGGTTAATCCCTTCGATATAAGTGAGGCAACTGCCTTCATTACCAAATTGCGTTGTGATTATTTTTGAAGATGGAATTAACTTATGGATCGTAAATAAAACATAACTTTGAGTCAGATCATAATAGAATTAAATAAAATAAGATTCATGGTCGAAAAGATACCAACAATTTTTTAACAACTAACATATAAATTTATTTACAACTATTTTACAAATTGTCGGTGCGTTATAAGACACATTATTCTCAATATAGATAACATAAAAAAAAACAAAAAAAAGCACTATTAATTCTACTTGTATAATTATTGTTTTTAATACTATGATCTTGAATACCAATTGGAGCGTGCAGAACCCCCTACTTGGCATTTTGCCCTAAACATTTTGGGAAACAATATAAATTATAAGAAAAACCGTACCTTCATATTATTTCGTGCCCAGCACTCAGTTAAGGCTCGCATTCGGAGACATCACAGGCGGTCATCACATTCGGATCATAGGCTATCACACATCATCACTGGCGGACATCACATTCGGATCATTGGCGATCACACATCATCAGTGGCGGACATCATTTTCGGATCACAGGCTATCACACATCATCACTGGAGGACATCACATTCAGATCATCGGCGATCACACATCATCAGTGGCGGACATCATTTTCGGATCACAGGCTATCACACATCATCACTGGCGGAGATCACATTCGGATCATAGGCTATGTTGGTAGGTCCTCCTTGGAATTAATAACACTTCTCTTCTAAATACATCTTCGCATCTCGGAGCGAACTTTTCATCTCAACTCTTCAAGAAAAAAGTCTATATTCTTTTTTTTTATGGCGGGCGTGGCTAATACTCCCCTTCGATTCAATCTGCCCGAAAAATGACCATTCAGTCTCTCCCCCGGCCTATTCCTTAAGCAGATTCGTTGGCTTCTTCTTCGAGCGTGGGGGGCTGGCCCCTCTTGTCTGCAACGCGCTCCTAGCCGGAAAAATGACCGGTAGCCTCAACTAGAGAAACGTGTGCGGTCTCGCTTAATTGGCTTGTAAATCTACCAATAAACCATTCTTGACGTAAATGTCAAGCGATTGTTATGCGAGAGCCCAAAACTGGTGCCTTCTAGATGCCAGCTGAGATAGGGGTCTGCCTTGCTCCTGACATGAATAGCGTTAGACATACACTAGTATTAACAATCCCTATATAAAAACATCAAAGGATACAATATGTATAATATACCATTTATATATATATATCTATAAATCACGGAAGATTGCTGGATGCTTATGTTCCCAGCATCTCCCCCCCCAACTAAATGAAAAAAAAAGAAACAAACAGACAAAAGAGTACTTTTTCTTTTCTTTTTTTTATATAAGTGTTCGGCGATCCTGAAAGATCAATCACTGTTTCAAAGTCTGTTTGTGATTGCACACTTGCAACGCCATCAGTTGTCTAATTCTGTACATCACAATCTAAAATGATCATCATATAATGCCTAGATTTTTTTTTTTTTTTGTCCATGTCTGTAAAGAAAGTTCAGGTTACTTAACACAATGATTCGCAGTCTCTGATTGTATTGCTACTGGCTTATCTCCCCTGCAGGGAGGTTGTTGATGTGTGAGGATTCTTCTTCTGCGTTATGCATCAA
Source organism: Maratus speculifer (assembly GCA_964019185.1). Taxonomy (NCBI): domain Eukaryota; kingdom Metazoa; phylum Arthropoda; class Arachnida; order Araneae; family Salticidae; genus Maratus; species Maratus speculifer. The sequence continues at coordinate 55,019,973 of OZ025293.1, forward strand.
TACTTATATTGTTCCCATAATTTAGCCTAAAATCGCGAATTTCCGAAATAATAAAGCAATAATATATATATATATATATATATATATATATATATATATATATATATATATATATATATATATATATATATATATATATATATATATATATATATATATATATATATGTGTGTGTGTGTATTTTATTTATTTATTTATTTATTTATTTATTTTAAAGCTGTTATTATGTCCAAAACTAGTTACTGAAATAGTTTAAGAACACATTTCTGACTCATTTTTCCATTTACAAGTATGGCTGTTATCATAACGCACAAACAATGCATCACCATATTTATATGCTACACTATAATTTTTTTATGTATGATACACATTTTATACCATTCACATTATCTCAATATAAAATCAATACACACAATTTTTTTTTATATTTATAATTTTGTTGTGCAGGATGATTTTCACCCTTAGTACTATTCAAAACTTATAGTAAGTGCTGTTGTTTTTGCTTCATTCCTTATACATATTGAAAAATTAATCTTACAAGACCAATTTTACCCTTTTTCTTTTTATAACATTTATACATATAATATAACCTGTCCACTCAAAAAAAAGTCCCAATTTCTAAAATTTTTTTGTCATTCTGATGACCGCGGAAACCATATACTTAAATAAAATTTTGTTAGTAGTCAAACTCTACAAGTAATCCATTGTGTAAGCCTTATAAGCATTTTGTTATGTGCTGATATAAAGAAATTTTATTTATTTATTTATTTATTTATTTATTTTATTTTATTTTATTTTTTATTTATTTTTTTTAACTAATTTGAAACCCAAACAGGGAGCGAAAAACAAAAAGCTACCACATTTATTGATTTATTTATTTATTTTCTCCTACCAATGCTACCTTATGTCTCCTTATTACTTATATAATCCTTATTATTATATCCCTTTTATTATATATCCGTTTTATTTTTTGTATCACTATTATTAATGTATTTACTTCCAAACCCTTTTACCCAATTTCAAAATCTATCCTTCTCGGAGCAAATAAAAACAATGATAGTTCACGACCCTGCATGCCTTGGCCAAGTAAATCAAAATCTTCTGCCCGCAAAAGAATTTTTTTACATGCAAAGTCCCAAAACCCCCAATGTTGGTTGCCCCGCCAAAGATAAAGTTATGCAAAAGTTTTTTTTTTTTTTTTTTTTTTTTTTTTTTTTTTTTTTTTTAACTGAGTTCCTTTTTTGTCTTTAAATATAAAGAGGTATTATCTCCCTGTGTCGCCCAAACAAAACCACTTTTGAAAGGAGTAATTATTAATATTATTGTTATAATTTTATTTCAAAATGTTCAATGAATCTGACTATCTAAGCTATCTTTACATTCACTCAATAATTAATCTTATGAGGAAATGCGTTCATCCACCTTATCTTATATAAATTTGCCTATCAGCCGTAATACTTATTTATTTTATTTTATTTTATTATTTTTTTTCATGTATGGCTCTGAAAGGAGCCTTTTTTTATTTATTTTTTTTTAATTAAGTCTTTGTGACAGTCTTGTACAAGCTAATCCTCCGTAACCTATATATCTAAGTAAGAGTGTCCTTACCTAATCCTCAATATTCTGTTCCGAGTCTGATTCATTTAACTCGCCCTTAGTTTTTCTGGCATTCCTCGTCGTAGCCTTGGGTGCAAAAAGAAATTGTATGTGTCGACGTATTGTTGGCCCATTTATTTTGTCTTTCAGACGGAGCACATAATTATTGTGTCGAACAACTTTTACTACCACAAAAGGCCCTTCAAAACGAAGGTGTAAAGCCCTAGGCTTGCCAATTACTTTTGCGTACACCTCTTGACCCACGTCTAACTTTTTAACTTCCTGAAGATCATTTTCTTTGATATATTCCGCCATAATTTTTTGTTGGTTAGCTATGGCTTGCCGGTGAACTGCCCTCATATGTTCTATCCTATTTTTAACGAACGCTTGAGTGCACGTTAAATCCGGAGCACTTAATACCGTAAATTGATTTTTAATATCTCTACCAAAGAATAATTTTGAAGGCGAATAACCTAGTGCTCGATGGATCGTGGTATTATAATTAAGTTTAAAATATTCGAGTCTGGTGTCCCACTCAAGAGTGGAATTGGACATTGCCACCAAGGATGCCTTAATCGATTTATTAATGATTTCAGCCAGACCATTCCCACAAGGTTTGTAGACGCTTGTCGGGTGTAGATCTATATTTAGTGTCTTCAAATATTCTTTAAAAAGCGCACTGCGAAAAAATTGTGCTTTGTCTGTAACTATTTCGGAACACAAGCCGTAGGCTCCGAAGTACCTATTTAAAACGTTCAAGATAGTTTGGGACTCCACATTTCGTAAAGGGACTGCTTCTAAAAATCTAGAGCCTGCGTCTATGATAGTTAGAATGAAGCAATTTTTCCTGAGGGTCATGGGTAATTTACCTACTATATCCATTTGTAGACTTGCTCCGATTTGTAAATTTCTTTCCATTTTTTCAAGTGGTACTTTGATCGTCTGATGCTGCTTACTGCAATTACATCTTACGCAATTCGTGCAATAATTTTTTATATCTTGGTACATTCCGTACCAGAATAAACGAGTTTTGACAGTTTCGTATGTTTTTCTGAAACCAAAATGGGGTCCATGTGCCTCCGTCATAACCGTAAACTTAAGCTCGTCCGGTACGATTATTAATTCTGGATATTTCCCGTTTTGTTTTAATACCAGCGTTTTATTCTCGTTTAAATTATACTTTTTTGTTATTCTGTTGTTTTTCTTTGACTCAACCTTTTTTATAATTGTGATTAATTTTTCATCCTCATATTGCTTGGCTCTAATGTTCTCTTCACTCAAGTTAAGATTTACTTTGAATAAGTTATTCTGTAACTCGTTGCTACTAGTAATATTATTTACTAAGTTTCTAGACAAAAAATCCGAAGGATTAATTTTCCCTTCGATGTATTCGATATTGTAGTCATAGTCGCTGAGATTTAAAATCCATCTAGCCACTATATCCGACTGCATTTCAATTTTCAGCGGATATGTGAGAGCTTTGTTATCCGTTAAAATAGTAAATTTTCGCCCTAACAGCATGCGTTTAAAGTGCATAACTGCGTCATGAATAGCCAATAATTCGAACTTCATGCTTGGGTAAGCCGTTTCTGACTGCTTAAGTTTTCTACCGTAAAATTCAATAGGGACTAAGTATCCATTATCTTCCTGCGCAAGGACACCTGATATTGCTTTCTTTGAACCATCAGTTATTAAAAAGAACTCCCTATCAAATTTTGGCGGTTTAAGGGTAGGGTTGCTCACGATTGCCTCTTGTATATTTAAAAATGCTTGTTCCATCTCCTCAGTCCATTTAAATTTTACATTTTGTTTAGTCAATTCGACTAGAGGATTGACAATATCGGCATAATTTTGAATAAGAGTTCTGAAATAATTTGCCAAACCTAAAAGTGACTTTACCCCCTTTTTATTTTTAGGTCTAGTTAATCGTTGTACCTTCCCCACGTTTTTTTCTGATGGGGCATATCCGTTTTTATTAAATTTGAAACCCAAAAATTCAATTTCCGGTTTACATATTTGCACCTTAGAGGGTTCAACTGTTAAATTGTGATCAATTAGAGTTTCCAAAACTTCCTTTAACAACTGTGCCATTCCCTCCGGGCTGTCTTCGGCCAAAACCACATCATCTATAAAATATCCTACTTTGTCCTTAGGAAAGTGTCCCAGGACCTTATCCATAAGTTCGGCGAATTTTGTACTACTTATTTTAAGCCCAAAATTTAGGCGGCACGGGGCGTACTTTCCACACTCCGTCACAAATGCTAATTTGTGACGATCCTCCGGGCGTAAATTAATTTGGAAAAAAGCCGAATGCAAATCTAATGTTGTATAAAATTTTTTTCCACTAATTGCCTGTAAAACATCTTTTACGTCCGGTACCGGATATGGAAACCCCTCTAAAATCTCGTTTAACGTCCTGTAATCCACCGCCATTCTATAGCGAACCAAGTTTTTTTCCGTACCTTTTTTTTTTACAAATAATACCGGAAATGCATAATCTGAATCTGATTTTTCGATTATTTTCGCTTCTAACAGTTTTCGTAGTTCCTCCTGCGCATACTGCTTAACTGCCTGGGGCGTCTTATATGGTTTATGCTGAATGGGAAAATTGTGGTTTAATTGTATTTTGGGCAATACCAATGAAGATTGTCCCAAAGATTTGTAAGACTTCGAAAAAGCATGTGCATGACTCATCAATAAGTCTTCTATCATTTGCTTAAAGTCCCCTGTTAAATGATCTAAATTAAAATCCGATCTATCAAGCTCCGCTTCTCTCAAAGCCCTAACTTCTTGCAAATCCAGGTTATTAATTTGATTGATTTCTCCATCTTCAATCTCATTAGGCTTTAAATTATTCTTACTAACAAAATCCGAACTGATAAGTGCGATCCTAGTATCCGTTCTAATTATAATCTTATCTTCTGTATTGTTTGTTACAATTAAATTAATTTTATTAGTGACTGGTACCTCATGAATTGAACATTCCGTAATTAAATTTTTAAATTCCTCTGTTGGTGTTCAATTAAAATCAGCTGATTAGGCTGGACTGCCTCAGGACATCTCAACGATATTATTTTCGTTTGTCCTGGGTGTAAATGTGTTTCTTTCTCTATACACGCAAATATTTCATTTTTTTTTAAATGACATTTAATTTTATTTGTGCGCACTGCCTTGGTGATATTTTTCATTTCCGACCCCCTTTTATTTACACTATTTACACTAACTATTTCCTTATTCATAACCTGCGGTTCCAAGGCAATTTCCGTATTTTTTAATTTTAGTGTTTTCTTATCAAAATTTAAAATCATTCTATTTTTTTTCAAGAAATCAAAACCTAGCAACATTTTATAGTCCCCTTGAAAATTATGAGATGTAACATAAAATGTTCCTGTCACAAACACATTGTTAATTTTAAATGTAATTTTTATACATTGCCGAAAAGGTATGACTGAGTTATCGAATGTGTGGATTGTTACCCTATTCGCCAAGTATTTAATTTTTGCATCCGTTTGTTTGAGCGCCTCTAAAACCTCCGGTGATAAAAGCGAAACTGCGGCCCCGCTATCCAGCAACGTGTCAACTTTTAACCCAAAAATCTGTAATGCAATGATGGGAAGTTTATCCTTTCCCGCTGAATTCACACTAGCAATCACGAACTTATTCCCCCTTATCGGGAATCTACCGGGGTCTTTCTTATGACTATTATTTACAACTGCAGATTCCCTTAAAAGTTTCCCGAATTCGACTTTCTTTTCCCTTTGTGTCTGTCCGAAACATCTCTCTTATTTTCTTTTTCCTGAATTGAATTTCTATTTCTGTCATGCTGCGGTTCATCCCTGGAATAGTCATTTCGCCCTCTCCTATGTTCATCCGATTGTTTACGATTTCCATAATATGCATCGTAGCGTGCAACCCCTGATCTGTCATCTCTGTTATTATAGCTTCTATCCGAAGAATCCCTATTCCATGGAGGACTATGATTGAAATTTTCATAAAAATTTTAAAATCTGTTATAATCCTGATAATTTCTATCCCTGTGAAATCTGTCATAATTAAAATCACTATACATTTGTGCACTGGGAAAATAATTTTGTGATACTGGCGCTGCAAATCCATAGCCTTCCATCGTCCTGTAATTATTCGCACCAAAACTCTTATTTGCAAAATTTCTCTGTCCCTGGTTCCGAAATTTAGTATTTGAATTTTTCAAATTGTACCAACATTCGGAAATGTCATGCCGATTCGTATTACAGATTTCACATCGTTTTTCTTTCAAATTATCTTCCCTAACTTGGGTTTTCGTTTGTAATTTCAACTCGTTGACCTGAGCAGTTAATTCTGCTATGGCCGTAGCCTGCTCTTTATTTAATTGTAATAAATTAGTACAAAAATCCTCATTTTCTTTACTTGTATTGGCTGTTACCGCATTAATCTGATCTAAAACAGTCGATTTATACGCGGCTTCGATCGTCTGAGCTTTATCGCACAATTTCCCAAAATCTTTAATGTCTAATTTTCGCAATTCCAACGCAATATTTGGCGATATTGCCTCCAAAAATTTATTGGCTTTTATTAAATCGAATAGTTTATTAGCTCCCACCTCCGTTGCCTGGCCAGAAGCACCTATATACATTGATGCGGCCTTGTTAAAAACTTCTATAAAATCTTTCATGTTTTGATTTGGGAGTTGCTTAATTGAGTTAAAATGTATCTGTGCTTCGATAAAAGAATCTTTTTTCTGAAACAATTCCACGATTTTTCTTTTAAACTCTGTATAATTCTTTTCCTCATTTAGCGTCTGGTCAGATACTAATTTCTCACTGGCCGTACCCACAAATTTAGCTTTTAATATCTGTAATTTAAAATCCTCTTCTACGTGGACCCGATCCAATAATTCATCGAATTCTTTCAAATAAAATAACACATTGCTAATCTTTTTTACGTCAAAGGGAACAATCAATGATAACATTTGCGACAAATTCGGTTTTAACGGGTCGTCCATTTTAATCTCTAACGTTTTAGATTTCAATTTTGATTTATTTCTTGTTACCACCCCTGGCTTAGATTGATTTTGTAAACTTTTCCTTTCTCTTCTCCTCGGCATATATTGTCCTACTTGACATTCATTACCCTTATATTATATATTTTTACACAAATAACTTTGCAATACAACTTAACTCCTGAATAAAATTTTCTATAACACACAAGAAAATATATAAATATATATATACACTGTCCCTCAAAATCCAAATACAATCAAATTCAAAATAAATGTATAAAGTACACATAGAAAATCAGTACCAAAATTATTAATTTTCTAAACTGCCCTTTCTTCTTATTATTATCATTATTTTATTTCATTGTACTCCCGCTTTTTTTCTTTGCGGCATCAAATTGGTCTTATAAATTCACATAAAACACTTCTTTTTTTTTGTTCAATAACATAGTAAATGCCATGTACCCCCAAAATATAATCATTACAATAAAATACCATAAATAAATTCAATGTGATGCAAAATCTATTTTAAAATTCTTTCAAATTTTTCAATATATCATATAATTTGAAACCTTATTTCATAATATTACTCTTAAAACCTTTCCACACACAATTATAAGATTGTTTGTTTTCAATTTAAAACACAATATCATCAGTATAATCATACTTAAACATATATATTTATTTTTAGTATAACACATCAAAAAATAGCCATTTTGGACGAATGAGTCAGAAACGTTGTAGCACACTCCATTGGCACCAAGTTTTACTTTTAAAATTTAATTTAACATTAAAACCATGAATAGCGCGTAGAATTTTGAGTAAAACTAACATTATGAATTACTATTAACTTTTTATAACAAAAACAATATTATTAACCTCCGGAACTCATCCGAAAAGGTCACGGCACCAGATAGGATTCTAGGGCATATGCTGGACAGAACTGGGCTCCTGTAACGGAAATCTTTATTTCGACATGTCAGCATAACCCAAATCCTAGAATGAACTATGTTAGTCACTCCTAATCATTTTAATTCAAAGTATTCATAGTGCAAACTCATGCAATTTTTTTATATCTAATACAAAAATAACAGTGATCGTTCGTTTCAATCCTGGTTAATCCCTTCGATATAAGTGAGGCAACTGCCTTCATTACCAAATTGTGTTGTGATTATTTTTGAAGATGGAATTAACTTATGGATCGTAAATAAAACATAACTTTGAATCAGATCATAATAGAATTAAATAAAATAAGACTCATGGTCGAAAAGATACCAACAATTTTTTAACAACTAACATATAAATTTATTTACAACTATTTTACAAATTGTCGGTGCGTTATAAGACACATTATTCTCAATATAGATAACATAAAAAAAAACAAAAAAAAGCACTATTAATTATACTTGTATAATTATTGTTTTTAATACTATGATCTTGAATACCAATTGGAGCGTGCAGAACCCCCTACTTGGCATTTTGCCCTAAACATTTTGGGAAACAATATAAATTATAAGAAAAACCGTACCTTCATATTATTTCGTGCCCAGCACTCAGTTAAGGCTCGCATTCGGAGACATCACAGGCGGTCACACATCATCACTGGTGGACATCACATTCGGATCATAGGCTATCACACATCATCTCTGGCGGACATCACATTCGGATCATCGGCGATCACACATCATCAGTGGCGGACATCATTTTCGGATCACAGGCTATCACACATCATCACTGGAGGACATCACATTCGGATCATCGGCGATCACACATCATCAGTGGCGGACATCATTTTCGGATCACAGGCTATCACACATCATCACTGGCGGACATCACATTCGGATCATAGGCTATGTTGGTAGGTCCTCCTTGGAATTAATAACACTTCTCTTCTAAATACATCTTCGCATCTCGGAGCGAACTTTTCATCTCAACTCTTCTAGAAAAAAGTCTATATTCTTTTTTTTATGGCGGGCGTGGCTAATACTCCCCTTCGATTCAATCTGCCCGAAAAATGACCATTCAGTCTCTCCCCCGGCCTATTCCTCAAGCAGATTCGTTGGCTTCTTCTTCGAGCGTGGGGGGCTGGCCCCTCTTGTCTGCAACGCGCTCCTAGCCGGAAAAATGACCGGTAGCCTCAACTAGAGAAACGTGTGCGGTCTCGCTTAATTGGCTTGTAAATCTACCAATAAACCATTCTTGACGTAAATGTCAAGCGATTGTTATGCGAGAGCCCAAAACTGGTGCCTTCTAGATGCCAGCTGAGATAGGGGTCTGCCTTGCTCCTGACATGAATAGCGTTAGACATACACTAGTATTTACAATCCCTATATAAAAACATCAAAGGATACAATATGTATAATATACTATTTATATATATATATCTATAAATCACGGAAGATTGCTGGATGCTTATGTTCCCAGCAATTTTAAAATAGAAAAATATTAAATATACTTAAAATTTTTCAGTTCCTTGTACTACTTAAATATCTCTCAATTTTTACTGTATAAAATCATAGCTGCCGAATTTCACGATTTTTTTGTCAGCCCATTTTTGTGTCACTCAAGGGAAATTTAGGCCTTATTTAATCGCAGAGAAACATGAATTTTAGCAGCTACATAATATATTTGTAATTTTTAACAACCTAAATTAAAATTCAGTATCGAATATCCCATTTTGTATAAATATCTCCTTTTTACATTTTTTGGGGGAGTGGAGATGTAAACTCGACAAATTGATATAAATCTTTTTTTTTATGTGACGTCGGCAGATTTCCATATATACAACATTTACAAAATCCAGCGTTTGTTACGCTATAAAAATTCTAATTCGAATATAATTTTCTGCATAATATATATAATATACATTTAATGTTTTAAAATAGAAAAATATTAAATCTACTATTTTTCAGCTCCTTGTACTACTTAAATATCTCTCAATTTTTACTGTATAAAATCATAGCTGCCGAATTTCAGGATTTTTTGTCAGTACATTTTTGTGTCACTTATTGGAAATTTAGGCTTTATTTAATAAAAGAAAAATGTGAATTTTAGCAGCTAGACAATACATTTGTGATTTTCAACAACCTAAATTAAAATTCAGTATCGAACACCACAGTATCAAATAACACATTTTGTATAAATATTTCATTTTTACATTTTTGGGAGGAATGAAAATGTAAGCTCGACAAACTGATATAAATCTTTTTTTTTTTTAATGTGACCTCGGCAGATTTCCATATATACAAGATTTACAAAATCCAGCGTTTGTTACACTATAAAATTCCCCAAGTTCATACGAGACGATCAACAAGGATATAAAAATTTAATAATTAATTCAATTCCCTTTTGAGGTAGAAATTACATTCAAACACTGTAAAATATGCCATAAAGTTTAATATACAATAATTTACTCGTGTATGCCGTACTGTTTTTTTTTCTCCAAAATGCATTTAAAAATCGAAGACGTGTATGACCACTGCTATGGAAGTACTCAAGGCTAGAGGACACTAGTGTGACATAATCACTAATCGACTTCTCACCAGAGTTGGAATCCACACCAAAACTTTTGAATAGCAATTTTCTTTTATTTTATTTGTGGAAAATTTATCATCTAATATAAAACAGTAACAGCTATTCAAACTTACAAGTGAGAATTCGGAATCCTTAAATAAAAATTCAGCCAGATACGGAAATTTTTTATTGGGGGATTTTAAATTTTCACCAGAAAGTTTAAATGGTTATTATTGTTTTATAAGATGATAGATATTTCACAAATGACAGAAAATAAATTTGTTATTCAAAAATTTCCGGTGCATTTAAAAAATTACTAGCAATATTATAATATTTTTTTTTTCCTTTTTAGCTATTTTTTAATTTCTGGTAGCATCGAGTTTTCTTTCCCATATTATTACATCATTACTCTATCACTGATCTCTCAAACTGCAGGGCTTCTCTTTTTTAAAAAACATTTTTTTCTAAACAATAGTATTCTAATTTCTGGCGTATAACTTGGTAGCTATGGGTACACTAATCTGTTGCTTATTTAATCGTAGAAAGAAGTTCTTTATGAGACGATTGATAGCACTTTAGGGTTAAAAAATAATTGTCAATGTATTTATTTCGAATAGTTCGCTGTGTTTCTCAGTTTAATTTATTTTTTCGGGGAGGAATCGGATTTGAAATCACATAAGACACTTATTTTTAAAACTTAAAAATGTTAAATAAATACACTATTTTTGCTTCTATTTTTGCACGTGGCATGTCATTCTTTTCTTTCAAATCACCATGATTTCTGGTCTATAATCCGCGGATCAAACAGATATGTTCGGACGCAGAGATCTTATTTCATAAAATGTAACTTATTAGATTGTGTAAATATTTAACTTCAATTATTAAATAAAAGTTCTATATCGCAGCATGATTGTTTGATACACGATTTTTAGACGGTTTTGAAAATGCGATCCTTAAAGTTATAGACCACGAATAGAACAATTTAAAAATCTACCATAAAATCAATATCTGTAATAGAAGAAGGGTTCTTAAATTTTCTTAAATTTTATCTAATTTTCAGAATTTTTTTGATAGAAGCCTTTTTTTCATAACATCATTTAATAATATGCACAAAGGATATTATAAGATACTTAAATCATTTTTCAAACCTCACAATGTCCTTTTAAATGAAAACAATGAATTTTTTAACACATTGACATCTGTGGTAAGGTATAAAGAATACAAAATAAAACATCATCATTCAAAATTTCAAATTTTTGTAATAATGAAATATCCCTCCGTAAATAAGGCACAATATAATTAAAAAATTATAAGCTACATTCATTACATTTTCATTGCAAAACAGCACCACAAAAATAAAAGTGAAGATTATAAATACAGATTATATGAAATATATTTTTCTTAATTAACTTGAACGATAGGGTAAGAAAAATATTTCTTCAGCCTTGTAAAATTTTCGCTTTTGCCAATTAACTAGTTTTGGGTCCAAACTTTTAATAAAAATGCTGAGAAAAAATAATTGGAGAAACAGAATTAAAAGATGTGCTCTGCTAATATTGAAAATTAAATTTTAAATAAAACACTTTATTGCTCCTTTTTTCCTTCCTCTTTTTTAGACCTTTACCGTGATTAAGTTAGGCACCTAACTTAAAGATGAAGTAGCTGCAATTTTTAAAATATTTTCTACTTTTACTTGATTAACAAGCAACTTGAATGTAGTGATCGTAAAATGGAGACAGATTACTATTACTATTATTATTATTATTATTATTATTATTATTATTATTATTATTATTATTATTATTATGCTGTGGAACCTGGGAATAAAATTTTTGATTTATATCTTTGTTATTATTTACGAACTACTTAGACTAAAATTGGCATTATTAATTTAAGTTTTAAAATAAATAAGAATAATATTTTTTTTGCGGGATTATATATCTCTCCAAACAATCACATAGTTAAGGTTTTATTTAGGAGTTTGTAAAAAAATGTGATAAATGTACTTAGTTTGTATTATAGTTCTTTTACGAAAATAAAAAGTAATTAGTATACACTTCGGATTGTTTTATTATTTTGTTTTGAATCCTGATATAGAAGCACACATGATGTTTTAGTATACTGCCTTGCTAAAATGTTCAAAAGGTTTACACAAATTTGTAATTGTATATATTTATAAGAAATATTTAGAAAAAATAATAGTTAAAAAAATACGAATGCCATTTTTTTAACACTGCGTACCTATAATCGTTCGTATCGGCTAAATTAACTACGAATTAGAAGCTTCTATGGATTCAGCCAAAGATCTGTTACAACAATTTTTTAAATTCATAAATATCGTTGGTACTTACGTACAACTATCCAATGTGAAAACAGTGTTGCCAGTGTGCTAAATTAAAAAAAAAATCAGATTTCTTGATTGGCACCACTTTTTTCAAATAATAAAATTTGACTTATTTAATATTTTTAATGACACATTAACTAAAGCAAAAAAAAGGAAATTTACCATTTCAGAATAGTGGCGGCAATCAAGGAATCTGATTTTTTTTAAAAAAAAAAGTATCCCAATGACCCCACTGTTTTCATTTTGGATAGTTTGGCATTGTACCGACGATATAACCCCACCCTTTCTCGAGCAAAGATTTTTTTTTTTCAAAATGAAAGTTTTTTTTATTCTATCAGAAGCTGGCATGTACTATAATTGTTTTGAAGCAATCAAGTCACACTGAGTAATTTTCTATTTTTACAAAATACTGATCTCGTGAGATAAAATTCTGCATAAAGCAAAAAAAAAAAAAAAAAAAAAAAAAAAAAAAAAAAAAAAAAAAATCAGATTTTTTGATTGCCACTTTTTTTTTACACTAGCTTAATTCTGCTTATTTTCGCATTATTTAATCTGCCTTTATATAATTCGATTATTTCTAGTTCAAAAAAGTGGTGGGAACGAATTAATCTGGATTTTAAATAAAAAAAGACTATCGCCTAGTTAAACTGATGACATTGAGCTCACGGGCCATGCACATTAATTGTGTATTACAGCTTTATATTTTCAAGGAACAAGGACGTTCGAAAAACAAATTAAAACGAGAAATCCCCCCCTCCCCACACACACACATTTTTACATTTTATACTTAATCATTGAACTCCCAAAATTGATCAGAGATGCGCCTTAACAAATAACAAAGCTATACCGTTATACAATTAAATAACGCCAAATTAAGTATTTAATATTACTAGTAGTAAAATGTCCAGTGTGAGCCAATATATCCTATCGAAGTGCTTTCAGAATTTCCTTTCAGAATTTTTGCTTCATGTTGATCAGGGGTGTCAAACTGTGGCCCGCCTGATACCACTAAAAATTTATACCCATAAGGCATGGTGACGTCACTGCGACGACGTTGTGAAGTCACACTGTGACCTTGCGACCATCGATTGTCGATGTGAAGTCATAGTGACTAAAATGTGAAGTCGTTATGGCCGTTTTAGAGCTCGTTTGTGACGTCATATTGTGACCACTTTGTGAAATCACGGTGTGACAAATTTGTGAAAAGTATGTCATTTGTGACTACTTTGACATTAACATCGTGACGAAACTGTGACAAAAGCGTCGTTGTGACAAATGTGTTTTTTAAAGTAAATAACATGTTTTGAAGAATTTTTGTAATTTTCTAAAGATTTTTAAGAAAGTCACATCTCAGTCACAATGTGACGTCGCTGAGTGGTGGCATTTTGGTCACAGATGTGATGACTCACAGTGTCGTCATTGTGACGTCACTGTGCCATGCGTGCGATGAGGGTAGTTATCACTGCCTTTTGTAATCATCGAATCGCTGCGATTCAAGAAATTGACTTTTTCTTTAATTTTTTTGTGGTGTGTCTCAGGCCAGAGTTTTAAATGCCTGGTTTTGGAAAAAACATTGTTTTGTCTTCTGGCGTATTCTGAGTATTTTTGCTTCAATGCTTCCTTTAACCACTTAATCGTCACGTCCGAGACATTCACAGCCTGCAAACTTCACGGCTTTTATTCAGAATTATTTGACTCCCACCAGTTTTATAAAATAGTGTAATTGGTTTTATTCCGGTATCACTTTACCTCTCATCAAATAGAAAGATTTTTTTTTTTTTCAAAAAAGTGGTGACAATAATGAATTTGAATTTTTAAACCCTAATTTAATGAGACCATTAAGGGGTTGAATTAATTGATTAAAACTTGCTTGTAACAGTCCCATTAATTGTCTAAGGCGGTTGTAACAGTTTATGATAGACAATGGCAGAAATGCAGATAGGTTGTTCGTTGTTTAGTGAAATGAGATTGACCAATTAGAAGCCTGTATTTTTGTGTGCTTTTCTTGTTTGAAGTAAGCAGCAAAAGTTTGCAAAAATGCAGGTATCTGATTGGTTAATCTTATTTCTCTAACAGCAAAAAATCTATCTAAATCAATGTTTTTTTTTTTTTTTTTTTTTTTTTTTTTTTTTGGTACTACTACATATATATGCATAGCAAGACCAGGCAAGAAAACTAAAAGCTCTTCGCTGGAACTTGTCACCTTCACCTCTCTATTCCCCGAATGTATACGTTTCAGCCTGAAATTTATTTAGCTAAGTGCAGATCATTACTTCTTCTATGTAGCTTCTTTACTGAATTTAGAATGCATTTATCTTTGTAAAAGAAAAACGTGTCTTTTCTTTACTCGAAGAAAGGTGGAATCATATTAACCACAGAATTTCTGCGATTAAATATAGCGAAAATTTCTGTAAGAAAATAGTTGCTCTATTTAGGCCTCAGTTGAACCATGCTGTTAAAATCTCATCGATAAGGTAAATAAAACAAAATTAAATACTTTTTGCCTCGTACTTTTCTCAAAATGGGCAGCTAAAAAAACCATAAAAAATCTGTAATAAATGTATCGCTGAGCAAAGCAGTTTTATTTTAAAATAATTCGTCAATTTCTGTATTTTCATGTTCTGAGAAAATTTCAGAAGGCTGTGTTTTAATTCGATTTCTTAATTCAACAATCAATCTGAAAATAGCATACCCAAATACAATTATCAATAGAGGAAAATTAAATACAGAGTACTTCAACAACTCTTTGATTGACATCTTTCGAACTTGATTGATTTCAAGTACTACGACGGCATGAATTCCTGAAGCGATGTAATATTCCAAAAAGACGATGAATAGGTATATGTGACTCATAAAGTGGATATTTGGATCACACACGTTGTTAGGCATCTTAGAAGCATCACACTTCCCATTACTGAAAGCTGAAAAATAATAATAACATCAGTAAGTTGAAAATGCTGTATCTTTTTCAGTGGCGTAACGAGGCTGGGTACCCAAGTGCTCTGAATACCGGTAATTTTTTTAAGTTCTATTCTCTTTATCTAACCAGAAAATTCCCTGCTATGAATCAAGGAGAAGAAAACCTTACAATATTACTAGTTTTGGCACCCACCCTGGTTAGGTCACTGTTTTGTAAATGTAACAGTTTTTCCTTCATCGGAATTTCATAGAAAATTATCACTAAGAAAATGTTGGACTTTGAAAAAGGATTGACAGTTTAGTCTCCTTTTTTATTTAGAATTTTGAATTCACCCCAGAAATTACGAATAGCATATTTTTCTTTATTTAATGACAAACTTTGGGATTCTTTTCTCAGAAATTCATTTACGAATTCGGAGTTGCTGAATAAAGATGGAGACCAAGTTGGCAATCCTACTTTGAAAAATAAGCAAATATAATGATAATAATACTTAGATTTTAAAAAAAATGCGTATTATTTGGTTAAAATTTTCTTTGATAAATTATCCGGATTCTGTTTTGAAATGACGCTTTATCTAATTTATTCTTACTTGCAATAGAAAATAATTTAGTTCTATTAGAAACTGTCGAAAGCAGTCAGAATTCTATGCTAAAATGTCATTTCTTTAACCATCTGTCAGAACCTTGTTATTCTCATGTGACGAACAGTTGCGAAATTCCACGTAAAGCAGCTGATATTTACCCTTTGCACTCGTGGTCAAGGATTCACACTGACTATACTGGTGCCTCGCGAAAATGGTTGCTCTAAACACCAGTAGTTTAAACTAATTTTCATCGCCTTACCTGTTACGATAGTAGCCGCAACTTTGTTATGTTACAAAAGAAATATTTATTCGTCAAAGAAAAAGAAATTTAACCCTTTCCGGCACAGAAAAATTGTGCTCTTAAAATGATGAAATGGTTTTTGTGAAACCAGAATTTGCAAGCGAACTTCTTTAGAAATTAAAAACTGTTGTTAACTTTCATTAGAAAAGCAAAATTTTATTAAAATATTCTTGATACTGCTAGTAAATTTGGAATTAAAATTAGATGGTCTTGCAAGGTGGAACCACTGTGCCGGAAACGGTTAAATGGATAATTTCTTTTTAAATCATAATCTTTCAGCTTTTTTTTTTATGCTGAAAGATATGAATTCTAAAATTCAAGTTACGAAATATTTCTATATTTGTGTGACCTATTTCTAATTATATAAAATATTTAAAAAATATTTTAATGAAATGATTTAAGTACGGTTGTAAATGTTTCACAAAACCTCTGTAAATACAAACTTTTAGAAAAATAAATCTTTATAAAATTGTGATATGTTTTCAAAATTTCAGGAAAGATACTTTGTAAGAGAAAATTTTGTTAATTCAAAATTTGGGATTTAACTCTTTAAAGTATGGTGATACATTACATATACTACTTAATTTAAATTCTCTTCTACCAACTGGCACCTAGAATTGTTTAATTCTTTGAGAGGCAAGTAATTGTGTCTCTGTAATGTTGAATTGACACCGCAACTTTAAAAAAAATTTAGTTCCTAATAATGAAAAGTAATTGTTCAACTCTTTCCCACCAAAGTTATAAAGGTGAAATTCAGAATTTTTCTTTTGTGAATCTTGATCAAAATTAGGTGGGATATAATACCTACCACCGCCTTTCACGAGGTTAGTAAAATTTTGATTTTTTAACCACCTGAGGACGAACGACCGGTATACTTGCCGCATGCAATACTAGAATTCTTGATTAATCTCACCAGTAAATTTTTATTGTAAATTTTGCCTTTTTTAAACCGAGCATTTTATCGATTTAGTTAAGCAACAATTTCTGTTTTTAAAAACCGGGGTTAAAAAATTAAAAATTTCGTAAAAGACGTTCGTCCCGAAAGGGTTACGGTAACACGGAGAAAAACATGTAGGGGGAACTGGGGTACATTGATACATGGGGCACATTGATACCCCCCTCTACCGCTCACGGGGTCATTACAGGAAGTTTCACAACAGCTCCAAAAGGTGATGCTAGTATATTCAACTACATACAGAAAATCTTGGAATGATTAAGCAGTTTGAAGAAATTGGACGGGTGATTTATTGTTTTTGTTGTTAGTAGTAGGGAAACAAGAGCACGGGGACAGCCGGAGGGACAGAGGGACCGTCCCTCCGCATCCCTCCGCTTCCCGCCGCCGCCACCATCGTCCCTCCTGCGGTACCTCCTGCCCCCCACCATGCATCCCCCTCCACGAACGCCCCCTAGTGGAAAAAAGGAACATTCTATTATAACAGGATAGGTGAACAACCTTCCCTAATAAAAAATATTATCAATCACATCTCAACTCGGAATCATACTATATGATGAAGATTAAATTTATATTTGAATTTTGAACAACCATAATTTTAATGAGTATTATTAATTAAGCGAAACACTGGAAAAATCTCAGTTTTTAACCATTTTATTTAGATTTCTTCAACTACAAGATGAGATTATCAATTTGACTCAAGAAAGTTAAACATCTATTTGAATTTTGCTTCATAGACATCTTAATGAGTAGTATTAATTAAGTAAAAACAATAGAAAATATCCAGTTTTATAGAAAAAGACTGATTTCTTACGATTTTTATCAACTATATGATCAATGTAACGACTTAAAAGTTGAAAGTTAAACATGTATCCTAGTTTTTCAACAGCTATAGCCTTAATGAGTATCGTTAATTAAGTAAAAAAACAATGGAAAATATCAAGTTTTATGGAAAAAGACTGATCTCTTACGATTTTTATCAACTTAAGAGAGAAAACTTAAACATACATTTCAGTTTTTCAACAGCTATAACCTTAATGAGCATTCATAATTAAGTAAAAAACAATGGAAAATATCGATTTTTATAGAAAAAGACTGATTTCTTACGATTTTTATCAACTGCAACATCAGTGTATCGACTTACAAGTTGAAAGTTAAACATGCATTCTAGTTTTTCAACAGCTATAATCTTAATGAGTATCGTTAATTAAGTAAAAAACAATGGAAAATATCAAGTTTTATAGAAAAAGACTGATTTCTTACGATTTTTTCAACTCAAACTTCAGAATATCAATTTGATAGAAAGAAATTTAAGCATGCATTCGAGTTTTGGACAACCATTTCCTTCACGAACATTAATAATTAAGCAAAACAACGGAAAATATTAAATTTTTAACTGATTTCTTCATATTTTTTTTATGTATATAAAATCAGAATACACAACTTAAAATAGAAATTTAAACATATTTTTTAATTTTTGAACAGTCGTTACCTCAAAGAATTTCAATAATTGAACAATTAACAAAGGAAACTAATGATTTTTTAACGAAAAAAGACGAATTAAACGAATTTGGTTAACTTTTACTCTAAATGGAGATTTCATCATACTTTTATATACTAACTAAGTAGAATTTTAATGCATAAACGAACACATTTCAATAAATACTCAACACACACACACACACAAATTTGAAAACAACACCTGCTTCTTGTGACGTCATATTGAAACCAAAACTTATTCCTCCGAAGTCCCTCACCATACCTTTTCACCCCCATCTCCCCCAATTTTTTACCTTAGGTAGGGAAATGGACAATGCAATGACCTCTCATTCTTGTATATTTAGAAGTCTGGGAGAAAAAAGAGACATTTTATACACTCCAATTTCATAACAGTTACCGCAATATCCCAAAATTTGAATTTTGGAAGACATTATCAGTATAATTAATTAAACAAAATAATAAAAATATTATTTTTTAAGGGGAAAAGGTGAATTTAAGCGAATTTGATTAGTTTTACAATAGTCTTTTGAAAAACAACAACTTGGAAATATAGATTTCTAACAGAAGAATTAAACGTATATTTTAACAACAAAAACTTAACAAGTATCATTAATTTAACAAAAATAAATATCAATTTTAAAGAAAAGACGAATTTGAATAATTTTACACTTGTATTTTCAAAAGCAACATAGAAATATCAATAATTATTCACATATTTCACTTATTCACTGTATTCAATACTGTATTTAATAAATATGGATACAATTTAAGAATTTTCTAATCTATAATTAAATATTAGCTGTATATTTAATGTTACCCATGTTTTCAACATTAGTTCATAATCGTGAATTTTGTATTTTAAATACCATGTATTCAGATTCAGATTATTTTCACTTGAAATCATACAGAATTTTTTAACAGAGTTTGTTTTTGAAATCATTGAAGCAACTGTATTTAATATTTTTAACACCAATTTTCTAAGATTTTCTAACATTTTCCGATTATACATTCTTCAGAAGTACATTTCTAAATGTTACAATCACTTTACATATCGAAAAGATATCATTGAAGCAACTGTATTTAATATTTTTAATACCAATTTTCTAAGATTTTTTAACATTTTCCGGTTATACATTCCTCAAAAGTTATTATTACGTATTCTAAACAATTGAAAATATTAATTTTAAGAATAAAAAGACGAATTTAAACAAATTTTATTAGTTTTACACTATTTTTTCTCACCTCCAACACGGATATATCAATTTTAACAGAAGAATTAAACGTATATTTTAGTTTTTAACAACAAAAATGTAATAAGTATCATTAATTAAACAAAAATAAATATCAATTTTCAAGAAAAGACAATTTTTTACACAAATTTTCAACTTTGAAATACATTTGCTGACATATATTGTTACAGTATATTACTAAACTTAAACTTTTTAAAAAGTTTGAATGTCTTTACAAAGGGTTCATACTTATATTTTTCACGTCTTGACTGCATTCGAAATCTTACAACAAAAGTATACTTTTATTATTATTATTATTATTATTCTAGAAAACCTAAAAAATCGTTTCTTGCTGCTTTAGACACTTGACATATTAAAACTACTCTACCCATATAATTAATCAAATTAGGACATGATTCATCTTACACTTCAAAATTACTGAATTTTTACAATACTTATTTTCATCAAACTTCATTCTTGATCCTATATATTTTAATAGCACAGAATTTTAACATCTGTTTTTATCTACTTATCAAAAAATTATTAAAACACCCAACAACATTTTCCAAATATAAATATTATCTTTACAATTTAATAATGCAAAACATACACGAATACAAAGTTTAATTTTTACAAACATTTCATATTTCAAACCAAACTATTCGAAATTTTCACAACATAAGAGCAAACATTAGACGAACTTTTTAACATTAATATTGCTTACATCTTTTCATCATAACTTTTAACTATGAAAATTATCCATTTTTAGGTTGATTGTCGAAAAACTGTAACTGAAATTACATAAACTTAATGTAAAAAACCATGTTCTCACACAATTTCTTGAAATTCAACAAAGAATTGACTATTACTCCAATACTTATCTACTTCAATCTCGACTCTCGATAGTATATAGATATTGCATCATTACATACTTACAACTCTTTTCAAAAACGTTTATCAGAAAATCAAGTCAATCAAAGTCTAGTAGTTATCACACCTGTTCCTCAGAAATATTGCTATCATATGTAACAGCAAAGAAAATTAATAGATATTTAATATTTAATAACTTCATACGTGAAATTACTGCCGAATAAGAATACTAATAATCAATAAAATCAACTGTTGGACAAAAAAATAGTACAGATTACCGAAAATTCAAATCATTTTTTCTACAAAAATTACAAAAATTAACAAATGAATGACAAGTTAGAGAAATAACTAAAAAAAAAAAATAATGAACCTATTTACAAATTTATTAAAATCACACCTTTTTCTGTATTACAAACCACAATTTCTTGAAAAATTTAACACCGAATTTGTAAGATTTTAATCCTAGTATTACATACACTCAATAAATATTCAAAATTAACAAAAAATAATTTTTTAGTCTCATCAATAAGCAGAAATTCTATATTAAAAGAATATTTTCATAGTAGTACTTATAAAAATGAGAGTTTACAAACTGATTTTCATAATTTTATCACATTTAAACTTAATATTTTACATAAAACATTATTTAATCAAATTTTATGCTTTCTAATTCAGTAAAATTCAATACTTTTTTAGTTTTTAAACCAATACCGCAATATTTATTTACATCAAACTTGATTCTTCACCTTTTATATTTCCACATTACACACGTGAGATAAATACTAACTTGGATCAGGAGTTGAAGTCAATTGATTCCATTCGATTTTCATCATGTACACATTACTCCTACACGAAATTTCTTACTGCTATAATCATCTAATGTATTAAAACTAATCTACTCATATTTTTAATCAATTCATCAGATGTTACATCTCGCACTTCTGAATTATCGTGCATCAAGTTGCTTAAAATATAAATACTATCTTTATAGTTTTAATGATATATAGTATACATGGTTTATCTTGAGTTAGCACTTCCATAGTATTAATCAAATTATATGTTTCATTTTGCACTTGATCTTAATGTTTTCATCTTGCATCTGAATTATCGTCCATCGAGTTTTTTAAATAATAATATATTTATAGTTTTTGATTATACATAGCATGTACAAATACAATCTTTAATTTTAACATTTCATATTTCAAATAACCTATTTCCGAAACCAAGCTATGTGAATTTTACCACAATGCTTATTATCATAGAATAATTTGTGTTTCACACTTTTCTAAAAATTATCAGATATGTACCCCTCAGAGAAATTACTATCATATGAATTAATGAAGAAAATTTAATTTATATTAAATGTACACGAAATTGATTGCAATATACATGTATTTAATAAAAATAAATAAATAAGCGATTATTTATACATTAAACCTTTACTAAATATATATTTCTTTCATTATACAGATGTTTCAACAAGATGAACCAAAACAGCAGCAAACTTCAGAAATTAATGACCCGAATGATTCATCCCTAGCGCAAGTAGCGTTAACGAATAACACATATGTGAGTACTTATATGAGAAATACTAGAATTCGTATATGAAACGTAATTAGAGTAAATACAAAATGATTTGTCTTACTACCTACACTTTAACAAGTGCTTTTTACCTATATTATTGAAGAGAATCCTAACTGTGTCCATTTATTTCTACTACAGATGTGCTCTATTTGCTACAAACACTTCTTAAGTAAATGGAATTTAACAGAACATACAAAAATCTATACAGGTGAAAAACCTTACACTTGGAAAGACTACCATAAATGCTGTTTTCAAGGAGACGTGAATCAAAAATGCACACATCATCATATAAAGCATCATCAGATATATGTAAACTTAGCGAAGATATTCAAAAATTAGTCAGACTTTTGAAGAATTTAGAAATAAAGGAAGATATTTAGGCTATTTATCCATCATATTTTCACAACATTTACCACAATATCTCAAACTTAAAATCTGGAAGACATACACACTGCTGAAAAGTAATTTTGTGATTCTTCTAACCAGTATGAATGTATAGATGTAATTTTGCAGTGTATTCTTTAAATGCTCACATTAAATATTCTTTTATATGCATATATCGTTGTGTTTATTTTTCTAATACCTATTACATTAATGAAATACATAACATTTTAAGTGAAATAACACTCTCACAACTTAAAAAATGCATAAGAACATACAAAAATAAACAGATGTATGAAAAAATATGCAAGTTTACAAAATATTTCCATTGTTTTCTAGAAATATTAGCAAAAAATATTTACAATATGAAAAAATTGTAAAAGTGAAAAGAAAAAACATAAATGTAAAAACAAAAACCACAAAGTGAAAAACTCATAACAAAGTTTTTGAGAAAAAATATTTACAACAAAATTTTTTTTACAAAAACCAAAACTTCCAAAAATTTTTTTTTCAAAAACATTTTTTACAAAAATTTTTTTTTCAAAATAAGTTTTTACAAAAGTAAAAAAAAGAAAATCACAACGTTAAAAAAATGAAAAATTTTTGTTAAAAAAAGTGTAAAAAAATTGCAAAAAAATGTTGCAAAAATTTCAAAAAAAGTTATGAAAAAAGCTTCAAAAATTTCGTTGATTTTAATGCAGTATGCAATGGTTTCGCCATTGCATACTGCATTAAAATCAATGAAATTTTTGAAGCTTTTTTCATAACTTTTTTGAAATTTTTGCAACATTTTTTTGCAATTTTTTTACACTTTTTTTAACAAAAATTTTTCATTTTTTTAACGCGGAGATATTCTTTTTTTTACTTTTGTAAAAACTTATTTTGAAAAAAAAATTTTTGTAAAAAATGTTTTTGAAAAAAAAATTTTTTGAAAAAAATATTTTTGGAAGTTTTGGTTTTTGTAAAAAAAATTTTGTTGTAAATATTTATTTTCAAAAACTTTGTTATGAGTTTTTTACTTTGTGGTTTTTGTTTTTACATTTATGTTTTTTCTTTTCACTTTTACAATTTTTTCATATTATAAATATTTTTTGCTAATATTTCGAGAAAACAATGAAAATATTTTGTAAACTTGCATATTTTTTCATACATCTGTTTATTTTTGTTTGTTCTTATGCATTTTTTAAGTTGTGAGAGTGTTATTTCACTTAAAATGTTATGTATTTCATTAATGTAATAGGTATTAGAAAAATAAACACAACGATATATGCATATAAAAGAATATTTAATGTGAGCATTTAAAGAATACACTGCAAAATAACATCTGTACATTCATACTGGTTAGAAGAATCACAAAATTACTTTTCAGCAGTGTGTATGTCTTCCAGATTTTAAGTTTGAGATATTGTGGTAAGTGTTGTGAAAATATGATGGATAAATAGCCTAAATATCTTCCTTTATTTCTAAATTCTTCAAAAGTCTGATTAATTTTTGAATATCTTCGCTAAGTTTACATATATCTGATGATGCTTTATATGATGATGTGTGCATTTTTGATTCACGTCTCCTTGAAAACAGCATTTAAGGAAATCTTTCCAAGTGTAAGGTTTTTCCCCTGTATAGATTTTTGTATGTTCTGTTAAATTCCATTTACTTAAGAAGTGTTTGTAGCAAATAGAGCACATCTGTAGTAGAAATAAATGGACACAGTTAGGATTCTCTTCAATAATATAGGTAAAAAGCACTTGTTAAAGTGTAGGTAGTACGACAAATCATTTTGTATTTACTCTAATTACGTTTCATATACGAATTCTAGTATTTCTCATATAAGTACTCACATATGTGTTATTCGTTAACGCTACATGTGCTAGGGATGAATCATTCGGGTCATTAATTTCTGAAGTTTGCTGCTGTTTTGGTTCATCTTGTTGAAACATCTGTATAATGGAAGAAATATATACAGGGTGATTCCAAATTTTTTTTACAATAAAAGAGGGGGGATAGTACACATCAAGACAAACAATATTAAATAGGAGACCAAGGGTCCAAAGCGTTTTCTGAAGGAGATAGCCGCCATTAAAGTTTAGGAACCAAACTTTCAAATAAACATAAAAAACGGAAAAATCGGTCGATTGATTTGCGGTTTTCACTAAAATTATTCTTTATGTCGGCATTTTCTTGAAATTAAATTATAAAGATAAATTGAAAAAAATGCCGATAGAGGGCGCTTTAGACTTTGGAGTAACGAACAACTATTTTTTGCCGGTATGTTTTGCATCTCATTAAATGTTTTCGTAAGTTTACACTCAAACTTAAATTTTGAGCTCAAAATCTGTAGTTGGGAGTGGTTAAGTAACACAAACTGAGCTATGTTCAGAGGGTTCAAATTTCAAATGATTTAAAAAAAACGGAAAAATTGGTCGATTGATTTGCGGTTTTCACTAAAACTATTCTTTATTTAGGTATTTTCGTGAAAATAAATTATAAAGATAAATTTCAAAAAATGCCGATAGAGGGCGCTTTAGACTTAGGAATAATGAACAACTATTTTTTGCCGAATTGTTTGCATCTCTTTAAATGATTTCGGAAGCTTAGACTTAAACTTAAATTTTGAGCTCAAAATCTGAATAGCAGGGAGTGGTTAAGTAGCACAAACTGAACTGTGTTCAAGGGGGAGGGGGAGGTTCAAATTTAAAGTAATTATAGAAAATGGAAAAATTGGTCGATTCGTTTGCGGTTTAAAATAAAACTATTCTATAAGTCAGTATCTTCTTGAAAATAATTTTTAAAGATAAATCTCAAAAAATTCCTTCAGAGGGCGCCTTAAACTTCAGAGTAACCAACAATTCATTTTAACCATTATTTTTTGGTTCTAATTAAATGCTTGCAAAAGCATTTTAAATGTTCTCGGAAGCTTAGATTTAAACTTAAATTTTGAGCTCAAATCCTGAATAGTTATGAGGAGTTAAGAAGCGCAATCTGAAGAGTGTTCAGGAGTTGAAATTTAACCCTTTTTCCTCCTCGAACACAATTCAATTTTTCGCTACTTAAACACTCCCAACGATTCAGAATTTCAGCCCAAAATTTAAGTATATGCATTTGAAAGCATTTAATGAGATTAAAAAAATAACAGTTAAAAATAGTTGTACGCTACTCCAAAGTCTAAGGCGCCCTCTATCGGCATTTTTTGAAATTTATCTTTAAAAAAAATTTTCAAGAAAACACTGATTGATCAAGAAAACTGCTGATTTAAAAATTAGTTTTAGCAAAAACCGCAAACGAATCGACCAATTTTTTTTCGTTTTTTACAATTATTTGAAATTTGAACCCTCTGAACACAGCTAAGTTTGCCTACTTAACGACTCTCAGCTATTCAGATTTTGAGCTCAAAATTTAAGTTCAAGTCTAAGCTTACGAAAGCATTTAATAAGATGCAAAAAATAACGCCAAAAAAGAGTGTTTCGTTACTCCAAAGTCTAAAGCGCCCTCTATCGGCATTTTTTTTAAAATTTATCTTTATAATTTATTTTTACGAAAATACATAAATAAAGAATAGTTTTTGTGAAAACCGCAAATCAATCGACCAATTTTTTCCGTTTTTTATAATCATTTGAAATTTGAACCCTCTGAACCCAGCTCAGTTTGTGTTACTTAACCACTCCCAACTACAGATTTTGAGCTCAAAATTTAAGTTTGGGTCTAAGCTTACGAAAACATTTAATGAAATGCAAAAAATACCGGCAAAAAATAGTTGTTCGTTACTCCAAAGTCTAAAGCGCCCTCTATCGGCATTTTTTGAAATTTATCTTTATAATTTAATTTCAAGAAAATGCCGACATAAAGAATAATTTTAGTGAAAACCGCAAATCAATCGACCGATTTTTCCGTTTTTTATGTTTATTTGAAATTTTGGTCCCTAAACTTTAATGGCAGTTATTTCCTTAGGAAAACGTTTTGGACCCTTGGTCTCCTATTTAATATTGTTTGTCTTGATGTGTACTATCACCCCTCTTTTATTGTAAAAATAATTTGGAATCACCCTGTATTTAGTAAAGGTTTAATGTATAAATAATCGCTTATTTATTTATTTTTATTAAATACATGTATATTGCAATCAATTTCGTGTACATTTAATATAAATTAAATTTTCTTCATTTATTCATATGATAGTAATTTCTCTGAGGGGTACATATCTGATAATTTTTAGAAAAGTGTGAAACACAAATTATTCTATGATAATAAGCATTGTGGTAAAATTCACATAGCTTGGTTTCGGAAATAGGTTATTTGAAATATGAAATGTTAAAATTAAAGATTGTATTTGTACATGCTATGTATAATCAAAAACTATAAATATATTATTATTTAAAAAACTCGATGGACGATAATTCAGATGCAAGATGAAAACATTAAGATCAAGTGCAAGATGAAACATATAATTTGATTAATACTATGGAAGTGCTAACTCAAGATAAACCATGTATACTATATATCATTAAAACTATAAAGATAGTATTTATATTTTAAGCAACTTGATGCACGATAATTCAGAAGTGCGAGATGAAACATCTGATGAATTGATTAAAAATATGAGTAGATTAGTTTTAATACATTAGATGATTATAGCAGTAAGAAATTTCGTGTAGGAGCAATGCGTACATGATGAAAATCGAATGGAATCAATTGACTTCAACTCCTGATGCAAGTTAGTATTTATCTCACGTGTGTAATGTGGAAATATAAAAGGTGAAGAATCAAGTTTGATGTAAATAAATATTGTGGTATTGGTCTAAAAACTAAAGTATTGAATTTTACTGAATTAGAAAGCATAAATATTGATTAAATAATGTTTTATGTAAAATATTAAGTTTAAATGTGATAAAATTATGAAAATCAGTTTGTAAACTCTCATTTTTATAAGTACTACTATGAAAATATTCTTTTAATATAGAATTTCTGCTTATTGATGAGACTAAAAAATTATTTTTTGTTAATTTTGAATATTTATTGAGTGTATGTAATACTAGGATTAAAATCTTACAAATTCGGTGTTAAATTTTTCAAGAAATTGTGGTTTGTAATCCAGAAAAAGGTGTGATTTTAATAAATTTGTAAATATGTTCATTTTTTTTTAGTTATTTCTCTAACTTGTCATTCATTTGTTAATTTTTGTAATTTTTGTAGAAAAAATGATTTGAATTTTCGGTAATCTGTACTATTTTTTTGTCCAACAGTTGATTTTATTGATTATTAGTATTCTTATTCGGCCGTAATCTCACGTATGAAGTTATTAAATATTAAATATCTATTAATTTTCTTTACTTTTTCATATGATAGTAATATTTCTGAGGAACAGGTGTGATAACTACTAGCCTTTGATTGACTTGATTTTCTGATAAACGTTTGAAAAGAGTTGTAAGTATGTAATGATGCAATATCTATATACTATCGAGAGTCGAGATTGAAGTAGATAAGTATTGGAGTAATAGTCAATTCTTTGTTGAATTTCAAGAAATTGTGTGAGAACATGGTTTTTTACATTAAGTTTATGTAATTTCAGTTACAATTTTTCGACAATCAACCTAAAAATGTATAATTATCATAGTTAAAAGTTATGATGAAAAGATGTAAGCAATATTAATGTTAAAAAGTTCGTCTAATGTTTGTTCTTATGTTGTGAAAATTTCGAATAGTTTGGTTTGAAATATGAAATGTTTGTAAAAATTAAACTTTGTATTCGTGTATGTTTTGCATTATTAAATTGTAAAGATAAGATTCATATTTGGAAAATGTTGTTGGGTGTTTTAATAATTTTTTGATAAGTAGATAAAAACAGATGTTAAAATTCTGTGCTATTAAAATATATAGGATCAAGAATAAAGTTTGATGAAAATAAGTATTGTAAAAATTCAGAAATTTTGAAGTGTAAGATGAATCATGTCCTAATTTGATTAATTATAAGGGTAGAGTAGTTTTAATATGTCAAGTGTCTAAAGCAGCAAGAAACGATTTTTTAGGTTTTCTAGAATAATAATAATAATAATAATAAAAGTATACTTTTGTTGTAAGATTTCGAATGCAGTCAAGACGTGAAAAATATAAGTATGAACCCTTTGTAAAGACATTCAAACTTTTTAAAAAGTTTAAGTTTAGTAATATACTGTAACAATATATGTAAGCAAATGTATTTCAAAGTTGAAAATTTGTGTAAAAAATTGTCTTTTCTTGAAAATTGATATTTATTTTTGTTTAATTAATGATACTTATTACATTTTTGTTGTTAAAAACTAAAATATACGTTTAATTCTTCTGTTAAAATTGATATATCCGTGTTGGAGGTGAGAAAAAATAGTGTAAAACTAATAAAATTTGTTTAAATTCGTCTTTTTATTCTTAAAATTAATATTTTCTATTGTTTAGAATACGTAATAATAACTTTTGAGGAATGTATACCCGGAAAATGTTAAAAAATCTTAGAAAATTGGTATTAAAAATATTAAATACAGTTGCTTCAATGATATCTTTTCGATATGTAAAGTGATTGTAACATTTAGAAATGTACTTCTGAAGAATGTATAATCGGAAAATGTTAGAAAATCTTAGAAAATGGTGTTAAAAATATTAAATACAGTTGCTTCAATGATTTCAAAAACAAACTCTGTTAAAAAATTCTGTATGATTTCAAGTGAAAATAATCTGAATCTGAATACATGGTATTTAAAATACAAAATTCACGATTATGAACTAATGTTGAAAACATGGGTAACATTAAATATACAGCTAATATTTAATTATAGATTAGAAAATTCTTAAATTGTATCCATATTTATTAAATATAGTATTGATTACAGTGAATAAGTGAAATATGTGAATAAGTATTGATATTTCTATGTTGCTTTTGAAAATACTAGTGTAAAATTATTCAAATTCGTCTTTTCTTTAAAATTGATATTTATTTTTGTTAAATTAATGATACTTGTTAAGTTTTTGTTGTTAAAATATACGTTTAATTCTTCTGTTAGAAATCTATATTTCCAAGTTGTTGTTTTTCAAAAGACTATTGTAAAACTAATCAAATTCGCTTAAATTCACCTTTTCGCCTTAAAAAATAATATTTTTATTATTTTGTTTAATTAATTATACTGATTATGTCTTCCAAAATTCAAATTTTGGGATATTGCGGTAACTGTTATGAAATTGGAGTGTATAAAATGTCTCTTTTTTCTCCCAGACTTCTAAATATACAAGAATGAGAGGTCATTGCATTGTCCATTTCCCTACCTAAGGTAAAAAATTGGGGGAGATGGGGGTGAAAAGGTATGGTGAGGGACTTCGGAGGAATAAGTTTTGGTTTCAATATGACGTCACAAGAAGCAGGTGTTGTTTTCAAATTTGTGTGTGTGTGTGTGTGTTGAGTATTTATTGAAATGTGTTCGTTTATGCATTAAAATTCTACTTATTTAGTATATAAAAGTATGATGAAATCTCCATTTAGAGTAAAAGTTAACCAAATTCGTTTAATTCGTCTTTTTTCGTTAAAAAATCATTAGTTTCCTTTGTTAATTGTTCAATTATTGAAATTCTTTGAGGTAACGACTGTTCAAAAATTAAAAAATATGTTTAAATTTCTATTTTAAGTTGTGTATTCTGATTTTATATACATAAAAAAAAAAATAATAAATATGAAGAAATCAGTTAAAAATTTAATATTTTCCGTTGTTTTGCTTAATTATTAATGTTCGTGAAGGAAATGGTTGTCCAAAACTCGAATGCATGCTTAAATTTCTTTCTATCAAATTGATATTCTGAAGTTTGAGTTGAAAAAATCGTAAGAAATCAGTCTTTTTCTATAAAACTTGATATTTTCCATTGTTTTTTACTTAATTAACGATACTCATTAAGATTATAGCTGTTGAAAAACTAGAATGCATGTTTAACTTTCAACTTGTAAGTCGATACACTGATGTTGCAGTTGATAAAAATCGTAAGAAATCAGTCTTTTTCTATAAAAATCGATATTTTCCATTGTTTTTTACTTAATTATGAATGCTCATTAAGGTTATAGCTGTTGAAAAACTGAAATGTATGTTTAAGTTTTCTCTCTTAAGTTGATAAAAATCGTAAGAGATCAGTCTTTTT
The DNA here is from genome assembly GCA_964019185.1 of Maratus speculifer. Taxonomy (NCBI): domain Eukaryota; kingdom Metazoa; phylum Arthropoda; class Arachnida; order Araneae; family Salticidae; genus Maratus; species Maratus speculifer. Next base: position 55,050,881 of record OZ025293.1, read on the forward strand.
CCATAAAACTTGATATTTTCCATTGTTTTTTTACTTAATTAACGATACTCATTAAGGCTATAGCTGTTGAAAAACTAGGATACATGTTTAACTTTCAACTTTTAAGTCGTTACATTGATCATATAGTTGATAAAAATCGTAAGAAATCAGTCTTTTTCTATAAAACTGGATATTTTCTATTGTTTTTACTTAATTAATACTACTCATTAAGAGTGTCTATGAAACAAAATTCAAATATATGTTTAACTTTCTTGAGTCAAATTGATAATCTCATCTTGTAGTTGAAGAAATCTAAATAAAATGGTTAAAAACTGAGATTTTTCCAGTGTTTCGCTTAATTAATAATACTCATTAAAATTATGGTTGTTCAAAATTCAAATATAAATTTAATCTTCATCATATAGTATGATTCCGAGTTGAGATGTGATTGATAATATTTTTAATTAGGGAAGGTTGTTCACCTATCCTGTTATAATAGAATGTTCCTTTTTTCCACTAGGGGGCGTTCGTGGAGGGGGATGCATGGTGGGGGCAGGAGGTACCGCAGGAGGGACGGTGGTGGCGGCGGCGGGACGGTTTGCTGCGGCGGGGGCGGCGGGACGCGGAGGGATGCGGAGGGACGGTTCCTCTGTCCCTCCGGCTGTCCCCGTACTCTTGTTTCCCTACTACTGTTGTTCAAAAGTAAATTTGAGTTGTACAATTGAAATGCTATTATACAACTGTTCCAGTATTTTCAACCGAAATGAATACTCTCCCTGGTAAGTACAGCTACTCTTTATCAGTTCCTCATTATTTATTGTTAGATATATTGTGAAGTGTTGGATTTGAGACTCATTTTATTCAAAATCGCTGTATGGGGCACATTGATACAGTTTATGACGGGGCACATAGATACAGCCTAAATCCTTTAATAGTTCATATTTTCATTATCTTTTATTATTTTTTTTACCATACACTCCTTAATCCAACCTTTTTTTCACGAAAAATTTCCAATAATAGTTTTTATTGAAGTTAAATAGCACTAATTTCTTTATATTAGAACATTTTATAGTATTTTTGAAAACAGAAGACGTAGGAACTTACCCAGCATCTAGTGCTAGTAGAACTAATAAAAGAAAAGGACGGCATTCTGACAAATCTCGAATTTATATCGATTCTCCAGAGAAAAAAGTATTTTTAACATGAGAAATGTTAAGTAAGAGAAACAAACTGCAGAACAGAAAATGATACTTATATTATAAACAGAATTTTTAATATAATTATCCTTTATTTTCTGTTTATGAACCTATTTATAAACAGAAAAACTGGTATTTTTTTCATCTTTCATAGGAAAGAAGATAATGCTGGGGTTGAAGTTCTAGATATGACAAAGTTACCACAGCCAACACTCAGACAAGAAACAGCCAGAACATCAGGTCATAATATATTTAATTTTGATTGCTTTAATATTGCTTAAAAATAAATTGTGAGTGATTTGAATTTTTATAAATAAATATAAAATGGTTTTCTAACTCATTTTTTATGAAAAATATGCATTGGTATTATTTTGTCGACATTTTTCTTAAACATATCAATCTGCCCCGGGGATGGGGCACATTGATACAAATTACTTTTTTTGATTTTTTTAAAATTACATGCAAAAATACTATATAAAACAATGATTGTACATTAGGGTGGAGCGAAAATTTTTTTTTTTGAAAATCAAAAACGGGTAGGTGCCAAAAGTTGCCTTTATACTAGTACATTAACTGCGTGAAATTTTACCGCTGAAAAAAAATGGCTTAAGTCTGCGCTTTTGCTCCAAAAATCGAAATTTTGGGTAAAATTTGTCATTTTTTGACATTTTTTCAAAAAAATTGAAAAAATCCTACAGAGCTGGTTAGTATTTAAAAGTGTTGCTTAGACCTTTATATTTATCTGCTTAACATATTTAAACTATAAAACAATATGTTTATTCCCTATAGCTGGAGCAAAACAGACAACATTTAGTAAGAAAACAGCATTATCACTCTATTGGGTCATATAACGAATTGTTGTTTTTAATACAGCTCTTGTTTTCAAAACTACCTTGGACATGCGTCGTGGAGGTGGCTTTATTTCCTATACCACCCGGCCCAACTATTCGATCATCTTAGTACAGTGTTTTATTTATACATTGATTTGTGATTTTCTTTATAAAAATTTGGCATGTTTCCGATGTTTCCACCTTGTTTATCTGTTCTTTGCATCCACATACTGCTGTAACTATCTTCATGTATATTTTTACAGTTCATACAAAAAAATGACAAGCAGAGTAATGTACGGAAATATTATTAAAGGGATCTATTCGGCCATCTATTATATTTATCAAACTTACATTCAGTTGATGAATAGTGATTGGAAGTTCTGTTACCACAATATTTTTTAAGTCAATTGTATTTTTTTACGTAATGATTTGCTTCAAAGATGATTTCAGATATTTCAACTATAAGTATGCCATCATTTAATCTACTTTTGCATTTTTTATATGCTGAGAAGCGAGCTGTTTAATGTGATGGTGATCGTCAGAGAGAATTGCAATGAAAATTTGTTCTCTATGTGTAAAGCAACCGCTGTTGTAAATAACCCTTTTTTTACATAAGTTGTATGCCGTTTTCTAAGTGTTTTCGTATCCAGGTAATTTCCTATTAACTTTTAGATCCCCTTTTTATGAATGGACAACATTTGATGGTGAAATGTCCTGGGCATAAACTTATAATGCATAGTACTTTATGAGGGAATGTACGGATTCTAATCGACTATAAGTGCTCATTTAAAATTAGGAGAATTTTATTTGTCACTGTGAACCATTTTGCATGGGGTAAGCTTAGAATAGTGGATAATATTGAATCATTCGCTACTTCAACTCCAGTGAATTTCCTCTGCGTCAATTATTAGAGAAGTCGATATAAAACGTTCTAAGCTACATGGATTCACTGGATCAATAAGGAAAATGTTTGTCTACGTACTATTCACTTCCTATTGCAATTTTTTTTTATAAAATAGAGAATAATTTCGAAAAATTATTTTCTCAAATTGAGAAAAAGATACTCAGAACAGACTAGAAATTTCTGTCGGAGATTGCAAAGCTAATTCATAAGGAAAGCTATTTCTCAGAAGGAATGGGGAATAGGAATTTAGAAAACATCTCACACAAAAGACAGCTCATAAAGTTAATAAAATTTTCCGCTTTATATAAGCACAGATTGGTAATCAGCGTCTATATGTTCACTCACAAAATGTATAATGCAAGTTTATACCGCGGGATGTTTTATACCAAATGTACAACACACATGAATAATAGATCTAAAATCTTATTAGAAATTACTAGACTACGAAACAACACAGGAAACGACATAAAGCATGCTAAAACTTCTTTAGAAATATTGTTATTTTACACGCAAATTTTGTTTGCAATCCTCTGTAACGATCGTCATAATATTAAACAGCTAGCTTCTCAGCGTATATTCAATGTAATAGTTTCAATAAATGATGACATACTAGAAATTGAATTCATACAATCAATTATTAGGCAAATCATTGCACATAAAATGTAATTGATTGAAAGAATGTTGTGATAACAGAACTTCCAATCATAATGTACTAATTGCATGAAATGTTAATGAAGATAATAGACTGCTGAATAAGTTCAATTAAGAACATACCCAATACATTACTCAGCTTCTCTTCTGTTATACATGGTATAAAAATATACGTGCAGCAGGTCACACCAGCATGATCCAAATCATCCAAAGTCAGTGAATACAAAGAAGAGATAAATTACTTTGATATATAGAAAACTTATACTCGTCTTCGGGAAAAAAATAACAATTCAATACATAAATAAAACACTGGGCCTAGATGATTGGGTGGTTGAGACGGGTGGGATAATGCAACCGCCTCTATGAGTTATATACACATTAGTTTGAAAGCAGCTAGGTAAGAAATGCATTCAAAACAACATTTCGTTGTATGCTCCAATAGAGAGGTTAACGCTGATTTTTCACAAAAAATTGTCAGATTTGCTCCAATTATACAGACTACAGATATTGTTTTATAGTTTAAATATGTTAAGCAGATAAATATAAAGGTCTAAGCAACACTTTTAAATACTAACCAGCTCTGTAGGAAGTTTTTAATTTTTTTGAAAAAATGTCAAAAAATGACAAATTTTACCCAAAATTTCGATTTTTGGAGCAAAAGCGCAGACTCAAGCCATTTTTTTTCAGCGGTAAAATTTCACGCAGTTGATGTACTAGTATAAAGGCAACTTTTGGCCCCTACCCGTTTTTGATTGTCAAAAAAAATTTTTTTTCGCTCCACCCTATTGTACATTTTTTATAACATACTACACAAGTTTTGCTGTCACTTCATGGAAAAAAACTTGAATTTTCTACTTTCTTGACACCAAAAAAAATCTTAGAAAAAAACTGTATCAATGTACCCCAGTTCCCCCTATTTAATTTAACCCCTTGAAGGGCGACGGCGCATAATATATACCACTTAATTTTCATTCCCAAATGCCACATTGGCACCAGAATTTCGATATTAAGTTTGATTTATAAAATATATTCGGAAAAAAGGGGGCTTTTACTTACTTTCATCTCAATTTGTTTATAAATACCGGTGTTACTCAATCATTTTGATATTTTTGTAACAGAAGTACTCTGCCCCTGAAAGGGTTAAAATCCTTCCGTTTGTAAGCTCTATTTGACATTCAAGCATTTCTTTTCTTTAATGAGAAAATTTTTTTCCCCGAAAAGATTAAAAGGTTAAAATGGACATTTAGCAGATGATAAACTGAAGAAAGAAAAGGTTATTTTTTGACTAAACAGTGAAAACCCAGAAATGGATTCATAAGTTAATCAGTGGAGAATCTGCAAAACTTTCATATTACTAAGAAAATTATGCAAATCTGATTTGTTTTCAGGATGTTGCAGAAATACTTCCCGCATTTTGTGAACGTTTTCAAGGTGACAGAATAGAATAATTAATCTATAAATCACAAACATTACTATTTTAACGGTCGTCATATTCTGAGTAACAGTTTTTTTTTTGCTAAAAATTACTTTGTGAAAGTTAATTATAGCATACAACATGAATAATTATACAATGCGTGCTTTAGACCTTTCCGGCGCGGAGTAATATTGTTTGTAAAATGATGAAGTGATAGACTGCTACTAGAATTTACGAAGGATTTGATTAGAAAATAAAAACTTGCTTATTTGCTTATTTCCTAGTGTTATATAAAAGGAAAAAATAATTAAATATTCCAGGTGCTATTATATTTAAAATCGTGTCTCCATTTCTGTGGAAAAAAAACTAAATTTATAATTTTATTTTAAATAAAATCATTTCAGTTTTATAGATTTTGATTTCAAATTGTGTTTCAGAGCTTTTTTATTTCAGAAATGCCACACAAAGATGTTTCCAATATGTTTCTCTCAAACCCCTTGATCAAAGTTGCTAAAATTTTAAAACGATGGCATGTTACCAGGATTTATGTAAAAATTTATTTAAAAATAAGTAAAAGATTTTTTTCGCAAATTGTAAAATAAAATTGTTATAATTGTAAAATTTTATTATAATATTATGGTGCCATTGTGACATTTGGGGGATGAAGTAATGTAGTACACATAATATACAAAGATTTGTATGGGTGCTTAAATTCTCCCTTCTGAATACCAATATTTCTAAAAAGAAATTTTCATTGTATGTAAGCGAATATTACACTTTACGAAACTTTCTTTATATAAATATTGGTATTCATAAGTCAAAATGTAAGAACTCGTACGAACCCTGTATACCAACCCCTTTCGGAGTTAATTTAGAAATGTAAAACTCCCGCGAAATACTACTATTTTTAACAGTAATCTTCGCTTTCTTTCAATTGGAAAATTACATTTCTGCTTTAATTTACAACATTCAATCGATGAAACATTAAGTTCGATACTAAAAGCATTCATTTCCAAAATGCTTTCATTTAATATAAAAGTTGAAATTACGATTTCTTCTTACCGCATTAGCATCTTGAGGACGGTCGGCATCATTCAATGACATTAAAATTTTTTATACCAGTAACTTGTATTTTTATCCTTTAGGTATTTTTTCCTTATTTTCCAAGAACTCTACATTATATAAGGCAAGGATTATGCCTAAAATATGTTGGCACTAGAAAAATAAGAAACATATGCACTTGATATGAGACTTACACGTAATATATCCACCCCCCTTTCCTGAAAAAGTTAAATATATGCTCTCTTTTTACCCTTTAAGTGCCGAAGTAATTCTGTTACAAAAATGTTAAAATGATTCCATGTTACTGAAATTTCTTAACAAGTCAATTTGAAAATAGATATATAGTTTTTTCTTACATATATTATAAAAGAATAGAAAGTGTTTAAACTTTCATACGTTATGAAAGTTAAAAAAAAAAAAAAAATTCTAACAGCTTGGAATTAAAATGTAGCAGAATAAATAATTTATTGCCACTCTTAAAAGGTTTCAAGTTAAATGCCGAAAGATCGTTTAGAAGAAAGAATAATTCTAAGTGGAGTGAAACCTGAAAACACACTTTAGGGTTTCCTTTTAATTTACAACTTGAAAACATACAGTAAATATAACAACCTCCAATAAAATAAAAGTTGAAATCCCACTCTAAAAAAGATAAGTTTACTGTGGACGAAATTCAGCTAGACAGAAAAACACGGAAGTAAATTTACTGAAATATAGGACGTTCATAATAAGTTTTTATTTCAATCCCGCAAAGTTGATATATTGATATTTCATGAAATAAAATCATTTCATTTAACCCATTAACGCCCGAATAATTTTCTTCGCTAAAATTTAAATTTTGTATTTCCCACCACTTTTAAAAACAAGTTAATTTTTATCTAAATTTACCGAGGATTCTGTCTCGTGAAAGAAGGTATATATTTTTCTTCCTCTTTACTGGTGGGAAAACCGCTTTCTTGCAGTTTTTGTAACCGTCGTAACCCATCAACGACGCTGGGCGTTGATGGGTTAATATTCTTTAGTTCATTATTCGTTAATGAAACATATTTTGAATAAATATAAAATATTTCAAATTCAGATTTTTTATTTTTTATTTTTATTTTTTTGGGGGGGGGGGGGCTTTAAAAAAATTATTAAATGTTTCTTATTTTAAAGTTAAAACAAGATTATTTTAACTTTATCATATTGCACCAGGCAACAACCTATTACTTATGTTTCTTATTTACTCCCAAAATTAAACAAGGGGCCTAACAATTATTATTATTTATAAAAAATCATTATTCAACATTAAACAATTTTAATGATAAATACCGTAATTTCCGGCGTATAATCCGCTGACCAAACAATCAATTTTCAACCCAGAATTTTTTTTTTAATAAAATGCAACTTTTCAGATCGCGGTAAATATTTGGCTTCAATTACTAAATAAAATTTCTGGGTCGAAACAGAATTTTTGATCTGCGGATTATGCGCTGAAAATTATGGTACACCATGACTCAAAAGTTTAGACAATGACGTCATTCAGCTTTAAAATGTAGAATTATGACGTCAGAATTACAAAAACCTGTAAATATATTCAAAAACTGATTTAAAATGCTATGTACAAAAGACAGTCGTTTTATTTGCTATAATACTAATTTTTTTCATAAAAATTCAAATGTGCTTGTCGCAAAAGTTTAGACACTATTCTAAATTTCTTTGAATATTCGCTGGCATATGCAAATTTAGAATCGATGATGTCACAAATTTGGAGTACTTAAGTTCTTCAAACGATTGCGCTTCATGGTCGACATGCCGAGAGCTAAAGAAATTCAAGTGAATGAGGTTTCAAGGATTTGTCAGTTGAAAGGTGAAGAAAAGAGCGTTTCTGAAATTTCTGCTATTCTTAATAGGTCAAAAAAATCTATTTATCGAGTTTTATTGAGTGGTTCCGAATATAAAGCAAAATGTCGGTCTGGGAGGCCACGTGTAACAAATGTACGAGAGGATCGCCTGATACAAAGACTAGCGAGCTTACGTGGTGTTCAAATCTCATCGGGACTCTCTGTATCAAAGGATACGATTCGTAGACGAATTTTGGAAAAAGGAACAATCGTTTATAGCAAAATGCAGAAGAAACCAGCTCTGAAGCCACATCATAAGTTACAAAGAATGATGTGGGCTCGAAAGCATATGTCATATGGAGAGAAATGGCAGTCAGTCATATTTAGCGATGAAAAAAAGTGGAATCTGGATGGTCCAGATGGTTGTTTATCGTATTGGCATGACTTGCGGAAGGAACCTCGACGTTTCTTTAGTCGCAGACAAGGAGGGGGCTCGGTGATGGTTTGGGCAGCCTTTTGCTATAATGGACAAGTATCTCTGATCTTCACCAGTGGTCGTCAAACTTCACAGCATTATACACAGACATTAGAAGAAAACCTACTGCCATTTGCTGAGCTTCTAGGTGGTCCTCAGTGGGAATTTCAGCAAGACAATGCTTCAATTCACACTGCAAAACATTCAAAATCTTGGTTTAATTCCCATAATATAAGAGTTCTCGACTGGCCAGCATGTAGCCCAGATCTTAACCCTATAGAAAACCTTTGGAGCATCATGTGTCGCAAAGTTTATAGCAACACTAGACAATACTCTTCTGTACAGGAACTTAAGACATCTATTGAGGATGCATGGTACGATATCGATCCACAAACTATGCAAGATTTAGTTTCTTCGATGCAATCTCGTATATTTGACGTAATACAGAAGCATGGATGCTCAACCAGGTTTTAAAAATTGTTTATTTCGATTTTATTTGATTTGTGTCTAAACTTTTGAGACAGCAGTTTATTTTTGTTACCATTTAATTTATTGCAATATGCACAATTCCACTTTTCTTTGTTATAAATATTGTTTATATGTACAGCACATTAATTTCAAGCAGTGATTTGAAAATTGAATAAATATTTTTCAAAGTATGTAAGAATTTCTTCATTGTCTAAACTTTTGCATCAGGGTGTATGATTTCATAGCTGCCAATTTTAATGCTTTTTCCCTGTCACTATTTTTGATAAGAAAAATTTATCTTATTCAATCCTTTGAATGTTTACCAAATTCAATGCTTTCGATGATTAAATAAGACAAATGTGTCTGTTAAGAAACAGTGGTAGAAAAAACGTAAAATTTCTCAGCTAGGTATTTGTGTGCAATTTCTTCTTAAAAGTAATTTTATGGAAGAAAATCTATACAATACTACTCTGAGATATTTGATCTAAAAATATATCAATTCTTCTATGTATCTGAAATATCATCAGATGACTTCGAAAAAAAAAATGCTTTTATGTGCGCCCATTTATAGTATATAACCTTAGTAGATTATTATATTTCTATTTTAACCCTTGGCATTCCGTTGTCTCCGCTGCGGAGACATCATCTTTCCTTCCAAAATTTGTTTTTGGCACCAGTAATAAAGGGAAATAAAATTTTCCTTTCTTAATCAGAGAATTTTTGAAATTGTCTACTTCAAGGAAAATTCTTTTTAAAAAGTAGTGCTTATCGAATAAAATTTGTGTAAGAAGCACCGGAGTCCGAAGGGTTAATATATAACCAAGCTTGTTCTTCCGTTATTAAGAAGTTGATTATAACTTATAATGTGTGTGTTTGTTTGCTTTTATGAAAGATTATAAGAATATTTTATTTAAACTTACCAAGAAGAACCCAACATATTGGTATAATGAAATAATTTTTGAAGCTGTACGTCTTATTGAAGATCATCATGTATGCATTATAAAGACATCCGAAGAGCAGGACCGTCATGACTAATATTACATATTTTGTATATAATCGGTCCTCTGTCAGCCAATTCGCGAGAACTGGAAGTAAAAACAAAGAAAAAATGTATCATTAACAAAAAGTTTCTTGATAAAATATTTTTAATTTTTGTTTTCAAATGATATTTAGTATTGTCAAATGGAAAAAAGAATATATTTTTTTTTATTTGCTATTGGAAAAAATTAGTATCTTCCTGAAGTTTAGGGGTCATCAATTAATTAAATCAGACAAATTTCGTGGGATATTTAAATTTTCTCCTTTCCTGTATCACAGATTGTCATACTAAAGTTATAAGCCCAACATCTATTGTGGTGTCACACCTTTTGCAGCTGTTAATTTAAAATTGTTTTATGAAAAAAATTATAATCGATCTATTACCTACTTATGTGACTACCCTAATAGCATGCATGGTCACAGTGACGTCACTGTGAGTGCACATCACATCTGTGACCAAAATGCCACCACTCAGTGACGTCACATTGTGACTGAGATGTGACTTTCTTAAAAATCTTTAGAAATTTATAAATATCCTTCAAAACATTTTATTAACTTTGAAAAAACATGTTTCTGGCAATTTAAATGTCATCGCTTTTGTCACAATATTAATGTCAAATTAGTCACGAATGACACATTTGTCACAAATTTGTCACATTGTGAACACTTTGTGAAACGTCACAAAAGAGCTCTAAAACGACCATAACGACTTCACATTTTAGTCACAGTGACTTCACATCGACGTCACGTGACGTCACATCGACAATCGATGGTCACAAAGTCACAATGTGACTTCACAACGACGTTGTAGTGACGTCACCATGCTTTACGGATAAGTCCCCCCCCTCTTTTTTTATTAAGAAGATACTATGTATTTTTGCATGTGATACAAGCTTTATTTTTTAAAAAAGTTTTTCTTTATTATTAGCATTAAATCTATCATTTTTACTGTCTAAAAACAATATTTTATCTAATGAACTCTTATTATGAATATTATTATTATTATTTACAAAAAATGGTTTTACAATTTATTTTAACTTGAATTGTTTTGAAACTACTAAAAATAAAAGGTAAAAATACATTAAAAAATTCTTTAAATAAAAAAATTTAATTAAAGATACTCTCATAAAATTATTGCGTATTTAGTTCCTAAAATATTGTATAGAAAACGAAAAAAATACGGCCATGCGCGTGGAAAGTTAAAATCGTCTGCAACCGAAAGAATCGTGGAAAGAATAAATATATGTAAACAGAAATATTTTAAATTGATGATAGAGGCAAAAAGTTAGTTGTTTGGAATTTATGGCAGTTGTGGGCAGGGCCTGATTACTAACGGGGCACTCTCCTACCAGTAAAATTTTAAAGAAATTTACTCCTTGTTTAAACGATCTTTTCCTTCGAAATTATTGTCTTGAATAAAGAAAAAAAATCTATTTCTTTTTACTGGTAGGAGAGTGCCCCGTTAGTAATCAGGCCCTGGTTGTGGGTAGTTTCGTATTGATACGGATTTGGCAATTTAAACAAGAAAATCTACTACAGCTCTTCCAAGAGGTAAAATATAAGTCCGAGAAAATTAATGAGGCTTTGACTGTGAAAATGATTTGGTCTTTGCCACTTTAATTATTATCGGATTTAGTTTGTGCGGCAAAAAGAATAACTAGAACGAATGACTTTGATGGAAAAAAGGTATGAAAAAATATTTTTCATGGTTGCTTTTTAATTATTATTGTTCTTAGAATGATTTTAATTAGCTTCTCAAAAACATGCTATAAAACATTAATGCTCCATTAACTTTATATAGTCTAATACATTCATTATTTATTTTGTTGACTTAGAAAAGTTGATTATTAATAATTTGGATTAAGTGTTAAAAGTAGTGATTTTAACTGCATTTTAATCTGCGTTGTTTCCTTATTTAAAATATCTGGTTAAAATAATAGGTTTCCGTAAACATAAAATCTTATATTTTTTAATAAAGAAGCTTTTTATAGAATAAAATTATTTGTAAACATCCTTTTTTTAATTTTTGTATTAAGTAATCTTCTGAAACATTACATAATTTTATTTAAAAAAACTACATATGCTCAGAAGACGAATTTATAAGAGAACGAGATGAAAAATTAAAAGAAATCGTAGATGTTTCATATTAAAAAATAATGTTAATGATTGTTTAATTTATTTTCCAAACTATGAAATGTTATAAAATTTCTAAATGGATAGTCATTGTGGGTGAAAACATTTCAGTTGTAAATATTCTTATTGGAATGTTTTCAGAGAGAACTAGAAGTCTGAATGAAAATTTAGAAGTTATCAATAAGAATTTAAACATGATTGTATTTAAAACAAATAACACAAATACTTAAACGGTATGAATCTAAATCGTAATAACTGTATTTTATTATTTATTTTTCATTCTAGACACTTTTATTATTTCCTTTCAGAGACAGAGGTAAATTTACAGAGGTAAATTTCAAAATATCCATTGTATGTAGTATTAGTATACATCGTTATTAAAGTGGGTCTCTTATTTATAATTACTCTCTAATATTATAAATAAAATATTAATAATTTCAATTAACGTTTTTGTTGTTCTATTTTATCGCTGGAATTCTTATTAGTTAGATGTGTCTGTGATAGACAGCCTTCTAGTAATGGATAGCCGTTTAATGTTTTTTGTTCATTAATATACTAATAAATATTTAGCTTTGATTTTTTTTTCATAATTCCTCTTTGCATGTTTTAATAATATTTTATTATTTATAGAAGACAGTATGTGAAGATGGTTTGCGATTATTTTTTGATTTGTGACAAATTTGTCAACTTTGTGACGGTGGCAGCATTGTCAACGTTGTGAAGTCACGCTGGGACACAATTATACAGTTATGAACATAGTTATGTAGTGAAAAATCACTTACATCTGTAATTTTATTACACTTTGGCGATACATCTCAATTAAAACATGGGAGCAGCTATAAAAAGAATGTACCAAAAGAAAGTTACTGAATCAAAATGTAATGTCATGCAGACTTTAATCTTTGTTACACATTTTTTTCTGTTGCAATAAATGAGAGTATTTAAGACAATTGAATATTCGATCTATCACAATTATTTCAAATTTAGCAATTTATTTTTCTAGTAAGCATTAAAATTATCAAAGAAACACTTAATTTATGGGTCAGTCCTAGTCACAGAAAAAGACACGGATGTTTATGTAAAGTCTGTAGGGGCATTCTTTTCAAATATCCCATATAGCACAAAAGCTCCTCAATACCTCCCCAGGAGCTCCAAGCCATCCCATATTCCTCCTAAAACTAAAATGACAAGATCAGGACGTCCTGGGGAAGAATCTTTTACGATATCCTCAGGAATGAGCTCCTAGTAACGTCCCACAGAGCAACTTCCCAGGGACGCTACTCCTGAGGAAGTACCTGGGAATTCACTCCTGGTGATGTACCCGGTTACTCATTACTGGGGAAATGCTCAGGAAGTCACAGTGCTGGCACCATCTTATGAATGATTTTGGAATACAATACTCAATTATTTTTTAATAAAATATCAAATGCAATTTAATAAGTATCGATTTTAATGACTTAATTTTATTTTATTAATTATTCGATTCCTTATTTATTAGCAAATTAGATAATTGTTATTAAATTGCTATTATTTTTAATTATTGCTGTAACTTTAAAACTTTTTAGTTAAATTAAAAATTTTTATTTATTTCAGTTACTTACTATTTTTATATACTAATTACTATTATATATCTTTTAAATCAAATTTTGTTCATTTATCAATATTTTATTAATTATTTATAAATAACCTATTGCGTTTTGCTTTATTATTATTTGTTTTATTAATTAAGAAATTAATTTAACTTGAAGTTTTTAAATTAATACACTAAAATCTCTAAATAGAAGACATTTCTATAGCATATATTTTTTCTGATATTTAGAGGTAAAGATATTTGTGCAAAAAAAAGAAAAAAAAAAGATTTTTAATGTAAGTTTTTTTATGAGTATCCTTTAAAACCTTGTTATGAAAATTATCTAAATTGAGTCCTGATGCATCTTAATGTCAAATGTTAAATGTTTTTGTATATATATATATAATATATATATATATATTATATATATATATATTATAATAATATATATATAATATATATATATATATATATATATATATATATATATATATATATATATATATATATATATATATATATATATATATATATATATATATATATATATATATATATATATATATATATATATATATATATATATATATATAAAATAAGCAAAAAAGTCCCGGCGAAATTAGACATATTTATCACAGCACACAACACAAAATCAAAGATAATTCATTTAAAATGGTATATTTGGATTTAAAATGCATAAATATTGAGCCGCTCCCCCCCCCCCTCCCCAAACACATACCAATAAATGATTTATTTGAAAAGATTTTCTGTTCAGAAATATACATTCTTATAAAATCAGTTTAAAAAATATAAATTCACGCTAATTTAGAGTTTAATTTAGGTTATTATCAATTATTTATCCAGTGTAATTTATATATGTATTGAAGGTAAGAAATTGTTTTCTAAATAGAAGCATCAATTTAAATGTCATCTTTGAAGGTTTAATCTATTTTGTTTTGTTTATCATTAATATTTTTTTAAATGTAAGTTGTACTTAATAACAAATTATTTTTCTAATATCTTTTATAGATTATCAAACATATTATTATTATTATTAATTTTTAAATTCTGAAAGATAAAATGAAGTCTTTATTTTGAAAACTTCAGATATATAAATAATTTTTTTGTTCTGAAATTACAGATAAATATTTATCTGTATTTTCTACGTAACAAATATTTTTTATCGCAGTTTTCAACTGAATTGAATGGAATTTCTTCATACCTGTTTGACCAAGTTCGGTGACAATGAGAATATTATATGTAAGCAACTCTGCAATACACCAAGTGACCTTCCCAACCTTCAGTCACCTTCCCAACCTTCCAACAATTGAATTTTCAGCAAGATTATCCCGTCCCCCCAGTCACTTGTCAGCTGAGAATGCGTTTTGCGGTTAACTTAATGAGAGAGAGAGAGAAAAAGTGCGATAGTCCAAGAATTTAGACTATTTCTGAATTTGTAAGAAAAAGCGTTTTACAAACAATTTTGTTAGTAAATGTAAAAGAAATATATACATATATTTATTTGGGATTTTTAAACAATAATTCGCTGATGAAAACATCTTATATTTTAAATAAAAATATCAGTTCTTTTAGGCTTTTTAAATTGCCTAAAATCTTAGTTTCTAAAATTACATGTAAAGAAATCAACAAAAATATTTCCCGTCTTTAATTAAATGAAAAATGGTGCATATTGTATTTTTTATGCATATCAAGATTTTAGACAATTTTCAAAGACAATTAAATCGAGATTTAAATGAAAAGTAATTTTATTTATAACAATAAGAAAATAAAATGATTTTGTAACAAGTAAAAATTTTATTAATAGTTTCTATTTTATGTAACTCAAGCAGTGTTTCAGTGTAATGATAGAATTTTACAAATGATTTTCACACCAAATTCTGGTAAAATAAAATTATACAAATTTGTACAATGGTGTGTTATTAATGAAAATACAGAATTTTAATATTTTACTTTGCTATAAAATAATACAGGGGTTTTACAGTATTTTTTAATCCCGCAACAAGTGGTAAATCTCCAAACATCTGTAACTCGTACCGTCGTATATAAGAATTTCATAAGCAAGGGATTTAATTATTTGTTAATAAATATTCGCCAAAATATACCTAATCACTTTAAAAAGAGTTTGTTGATTGATTGTATTTATGACGGCCAATTATCAACATGAGGGACATATCAAGGGAAGGGGGGATTGCCCTCAGTGAAGGTCTTTCTAAAGGAACCTAACTCGTATTTACACAAGGAAATACAAGATTCGAAGAAAACCCCGGGAAACAGCGAACAATTAGGTCGACAGACGCAATTGGTTACAAACTCTGCGCATCCCATCTACCAGCTTCGAGAGCAGGATCTCTTGACCATGTGTGAGGCCCAGAATGAAACTGCAACAATGAAATATTTCAAAGAGCAAAAAGTAGGAAAGAAAAGGCTTAAGAAAAGACTAAACAAATTTATATATTTTTTTCATTAATTCGTATAATAAGAGTACCTTTAACCAAGCGTAAAAAGAAAAAATATCGATAAAAATTTCTGTAAAAAAAAAATAAGATTGAGAAAGAGCAAAAAAGTTTCATTTTTGAAAGGATTTACTTAAATTTTATTTGTCAATCATAAAAAAAAATCAAGGTACATATCAAGGGATGAGGGTTGCCCTCCGTTAGGGTCTTTCTAAAGGAACCTACCAGTATTTACGCAAGGAAGTTTAAGATTCGAAAAAAACCGTGGAAAACTCCGAACGATTAGGCCGACGGGTGCGATTGGGTATAAACTCAGCACCTCCCATCTACCATCTACCACCAAGAGAAAAAGGAAAAAAATCGATTAAAATTTCTGTAAAATTCACAATTTTAAAGAAACTATGTGTTTTAATCTCCTGCTATTTTAATTTCTGGAAATAATATTTTTATTAACTAAAATTAAATTTTATAGGGGATATCATCATAAACGTTTTGCATCATTTATTGTGTGTCAAAATATATAGTTCATAATCAATTTTATAACTACTGAACGATTTTAATGGACTTTAAGTATTAAAAGCTAAAAGGACATTTTTATCATTTAAAAATACAATTTCATTTAAAATTTTAAATTTGAAGACATTTATGTTATAACAAATAATTATTGACAATTTATTTAGAGTTATTAACTTAAATTTATTTCAAGTGTATGCAAAAGGCACAAAATATGAGGACATTTCCTAGTTTTAAGTTTCAAAAGCGGAGTAAAAATGCATCTATACCTTAGAAACCTTTATTCCTTACTGCCCCGACAGCATAACGGTCAGAGCGCGCTTCCGGAATACCAAGGTACTCGGGTTCAAATCCAGCCGGAAAAATAAAGGTAAGAAATTTGTTCCTGAATGATCTCTGTATATATAAATCCATCTGAATAATAGAAAAAATAAAACATTCGCGTTTTTTCCTTAAAAAAATTAAATTAAATCATAGCTTTAACTTTTTTTTAACATATTAGTGACCTTGAAGTTTCCCAAAGTCCTCCTATATCACTTCCTCAAATCTTCCCCAGAACCTCCCGGGGAGGACCCTGAAGGAGGTCCTGGGGAGCGGGCCAGGATGCTGTAAAGCGGACATTTTCGGTTCCTGAGGACCTCCTGGTGACAATTCTCTGCATCCTCAGGGATGCCTGGGGGATGAGGTTCCTGGGATGTGAATCCTCCCCAGGACATCCTGGGGAGGCAAGTGTGCTATATGAGATCTCGCTCAAATTTTAATATTTTTACCGGATTTTTTTGTATAGGATAGATGAAAACGATCCACAACCGGCCTAGTTTTTACTTTTTCAATTTTGGCTTCAGATTAAAAAAATATATAGATATTTTAAATTTCAAAACCGGTTTAAACCGGTTCTCATATTGACCAAACCATCAAAATATAAAATATATATAAGCAAAATTGAAAAGGTAAAAACTAGGCCGGTTGTAGATCGTCTTCAGCTATCCTATGCAAAAAAATCATGCAAAAATATTAAAATTTGAAAAGATCTCTCCTATAGACTTTGTATTATCATCCGGGTCTTTTTTCTGTGACTATTGTTGCACCTTAAAGGAAGTGTTTCTTTGATAATTTTAATGCTTATTAGAAAAACAAATTGCTAAATTTGAAATAATTGTGATAGATCGAATATTCAATTGTCTTAAATATTCTCATTTATTGCAACAGAACAAAATATATCAAAGATTAAAGTCTGCACGACATTATATTTTGATTTAGCAACTTTCTTTTGGTACATTCTTTTTATAGCAGCTCCCAAGTTTTAATTGAGATGTATCGCCAAAGTGTAATAAAATTATAGATGTAAGCGATTTTACACTACATAACAATGTTCATAGCTGTATAATTGTGTCCCAGTGTGACTACACAACGTTGACAATGCTGCCACCGTCATAAAGTAAGTGACAAATTTGTCACATATCAAAAAATAATCGCAAACTGTCTTCACAACCATGTCACTATCGTCACAAAATAGTCACAGTTTTAATGACAATTTTGTCACAAATGACACACTTTTCACATTTCACATGACACACTTTTCACATTTTGGTCACACCGTCACTTCACAAAGTGGTCACAATGTGACGTCACAAACGAGCTCTAAAACGGCCATAACGACTTCACATTTTAGTCACTGGGACTTCACATCGACGTCACGTGACGTCACATCGACGGTCACAAAGTCCCAATGTGACTTCACAACGACGTCACTGTGACGTCATCATGTGTTACGGGTACTGTAAAATTGTTATGATGTTATGAGCTTTTACTTCAAGTTTTTGCAATCCATTGTAAAAGAAAAAAATATATCTAGTATTTTCTAAATAAAAATTTTGTTAACCGCTTGGGGACGAGCGACCACTATATATGCCGGCACCGATTGTGCTCAGATCCCGCGAGACTACCATTCATGCCGGCGCTGTTAGTACTCACATCCCGCGAGACTAGCATTCATGCCGATCAAACAGAACGTTTTGTTTTTCACAGTTTAGCATATAAAAAATTTATCCTAATTCTATTTGAATGTATATTAAGGAAGAAGACTTCTCCTTTAAACCAGGAAAGCTAATGAAAACTTTTTTTTTAATCCACGCGAATTTAATTTTTTATGGAAATACTACAATGGGAAAAAGGTTATTTTTTCATCACGTCTTTGTGTTTCATAAATCTTTTTACGCGTCTAGAAAATTTTATTTTTCTTTATTAGAAATAATGCTACTGAACTTCAGAGGGAAAAATTTGCGGTTAAAGAATAGGATCATAAGAAAGCATATAATTCACGTAAGTAAGCGTATTAGTAAGCACATTTACGATTACGAATGATAACATGAACATCTGATTCATTGCTTTTTTTCCCGCTCTTTTATCTCGATCAGAAATAGTGGCAAAAACCGACGTCATTAATATTTCATGTTTTCTTTCTTGTAGAAGGAAAGATTTATCTTTTTTATATTTTTATTTTATTTCAGGAGTGCTTCGCAGTTAAAAAATAAAAAATAATAATAAAGAAAGAAAAGTGTTACATACTGATTGTGGGAGCTGATACGCTGATAACATTCTTTCTCAGTGCAGCTAAATTAAGAATATTTTTCTGCGTTTTTCTTTTGATTAATTTTTACTTTTCACACTTGTTTAAACTATTGTATTATTGTACTATTCTAACTATATTTTCACACTTGTTATTACTAGTAACATGAACAAAAGTTTTTAAAGAGTGTTTTAAGTTTTAAAGAGTATTTTAAAGTATTATTGTGCTTTATTCATTATTATTCAAGATTTTTTTCTTACTTATATATTAGATTATATGTTAACATAGATTTTAAAAGATAATTTTAACATCAACGAAAGTTTTGAAAGTTTCAAATCATTATTAAATTTTATTCATAATTATCCAATAATTTTTATTTGATATACCTTATTATACGATATACCATATGGAAATATATTTTCTATTTCTGAAATAATTTTAACATAAACATATTTTGGAAAGGAACATTTTTAATTTTTTTCTCTGATTTGCACATCATTACTGATTATTATTCAAGACTGTTTTTAATTATGTGTTATATATATTTCTTTTATTTCAAAAATATTATAAAATTAAACTAAGTTTTTTTTAAATCCAATCTTACACACACACACACACACACACACACACATATATATATATATTTATTTATATATGCATATAAGTGTTACAAAGCAACAGTAGCAGGTTGTTTGTTTGTTTTATTTAATATTTTTCATTTCTAAATAAATCGTTTTTTTGTAAAATATTTATTTTATTTACTGAAAGTGTTAAAAATTATAAATAGCAAGATGGTTAGGCTTGTTTTTCTATTATAGCAAAATGTTTCATAGGTTGATATTTAACAGCCTGGTAAGTATCTTTCTGTCATGTTATATCATTTTAAAAGCTAAAAACAAGATATTAACTATTCATTATTTACATTTAAACATTTTTTTCCAATTAAAATATCACACAATATACATCATTTTTTGAATGAATATATAAAATAACATCAAATTCCATGTATGTGAATTTCAAAAAGTTTCATGCAAAAGTTATTTTTTTATTAATTTTTAAAGAATTTTTGACAAGCGTTAGGCTTAACAGCGCGAAATCCTCCGGCCCAGAAGGTGAAATGGAATTTCCCCGCTCCGTCCTCAGATGCGCACTTCAAAATGCGCGCGACGTCGCGACGGGTTAATGCTCTTTATTATGCTGCTTGAAAAAAGGCCCAACTAATTGTTTTAAGATTTTAAATGAGTTACAACGAGTTAATCCACACTTGTCATACTGTCCGTAAGGCATGGGACGTCACTGCGACGTCGTTGTGAAATCACACTGTGACTTTGTGACCATCGATCGTCAATGTGACGTCATGTGACGTCGATGTGAAGTCACGGGGACTAAAATGTGAAGTCGTTATGGCCGTTTTGGAGCTCTTTTGTGACGTCAAATTGTGACCACTTTGTGAAGTCACGGTGCGACAAATTTGTGAAAAATGTGTCATTTGTGACTACTTTGACATTAACATCGTGACGAAACTGAGACAAAAGCGAACGTTGTGACAAAAGTGTTTTTTAAAGTAAATAACATGTTTTGAAAATTTTTTGTAATTTTCTTAAGAAAGTCACATCTCATTCACAATGTGACGTCACTGAGTGGTGGCATTTTTGTCACAGATGTGATGTGGCCGCAGTGACTCACAGTGACGTCATTATAACGTCACTGTGACCATACATGCTATGAAAGTTGTAACCTCTCTCCGCTGAAAATACGAAGCAATCAACCCTTTCAAATTCAAGGTTCTTCCCTTGTTAAAAAAAATAAAATGACTAATTCACACCGGGATTTTGATAAAAGTTTATTTTAAAAAAATCAAAAACTTTTCTTCACGTACAGTATAAACACAAAATTCAAAATTCTGGTGTAAATGTGGAATTTTGGAATTAAAATTAAGTAGGATGTATTACATCCCACTGCCCCTCAAGAGATTAATAGACTTCAGGGTTCGTACTATTAAAGGACTTCCAAACACTTTTTACGAGAATATTCGTAATGAAATATTTGCCTTATTTAATGAAAAAATTTCGTCTTCAAATATTGCAAACAGTATTTTATGCAGAGATGCAAGCACTGCGCTAAAAATGGCTGATTTTAACCACTAAAATTCAATAGCATTATTTGCTTTATTGAATCTCAGAAATCTTATTAAATAAAGCGACAAATACATTAAAAATTAAGTGGTACGAATCGGTCATTTCTGGCGCAGCGCTTGCATCCCTGTTTAAGAAATTTGTTATACTAAAACGCCTAAAATCTCCTGAATCCTTTGATGCTTATGAACCCTGGACTATCCACTGCCTATACTGAATACTAGGGTGTGTGCTGACACAAAAACGGCCGTTTTCGAAGGTAAATTTTTTTTAACGTACATACGATTCCCTAAATTTAGGCACCAGGGTTTTTTAAAAGATTTCTTTGAGTTTTTAACCTCTTGAAGGGTGGTGGGATAAAATATTTCCAACTTAATTACGAAATGTCACATTGTCACCACAATTTTGAATTGAAAATTGTAATTTTTTCAATTACGCGAAGAAAAACATTTATCTGTTTGAAAATGAATGTGTTTTTAAATTCTGGTGTCAATCAATCATGTCAGCATTTTAAGAGTAGGATTGTTTTGCCCCTCAAAAGATTAATCTAACATATATGTATACATATATAGAAATAACTATAACAAAATATGACACCCAAAATCTGTATAAACGCTGAAAAGTATGTTACATCCATACATAATGTAACGTGAAAAAAAATTCAGTTCGCATAAACACTATAAAGAAAAAAATGCTTCAAATGGATAAATATTAAGTAAGCGAAATTAAAACATTAAATTACTAATAAGTAAAGAGAGAGAGAGGTTTAGTTCTTTTGACTGAAATGAATGCGAACAAGCTCCGTACTTTGATTTGGACAACTTAAACATTTAAGAAAAAAAAATTACGTGAAAATTAACATACACGTCAGGTTTGCCAATTTGACCTCCACTTTTATTAAAAAAATTCCGACTTTACATCAAAATGCAAAAAATATTTCCAGATTTTCTTAACACTAGAACTCTCGGAAATTTTACTCAAGTTTGACAATAATATTTCTCACCGGAATTTTTATTCAAAATTATTTAATTGATTTATTTAACGTAAATCTGCATGGATCAAATTTAAATTATTTCAAGAAAGTTTTTCTCGTATATATATTTAAGATATTAATCAATTTCTTGATTAATTTTCCGCTGAAATTACGCCTGATATTTTTAGATACGTGAATATTCATTCTTCTACTAAGCGTAAGACCAACTCAGTGAAAAATGTCCAAGCCGGGAATCGAACCCGGAACCCTTGGAATAGCGCTCCAAGTGCTCTAGCTCGTCCTCGTAGCTTAACTGGTAGAGCACTTGGAGCGCTATTCCAAGGGTTCCGGGTTCGATTCCCGGCTTGGACATTTTTCACTGAGTTGGTCTTACGCTTAGTAGAAGTATGAATATTCACGTATCTAAGTTTTTTTCGTTTGAATTGAAATTTTATCGCATAGTTGGAGTCGAATCGACTCCTTCCGGGCGTTCTAGTGTTAATATCATATTTTTCTTGATTACAGTGAGCAGGGCTCCCAAATGGTCCGCGAACTGAACACCAGTATTTTTTAACAGAAAATTCCATGATAGGTTTCTACAGAATTTGCAGCAGAATGAATTTCCAAGATTGGTTTATCAACAATTTGCTAGAAAAATCTAAAAAGAAAATTTCTCTAAGAAAATTTTCATGTTCAGTTGGCGGACCATTTGGGAGCCCTAAGTGAGTAAAAATTCTTTTTCTAAAAAGATCCGGTGTGAAGTCGAAATTTTGGGTAAGAAAACGTAGGCTATACGGTAAACGCAGATACACGTCTTAAAACACACGAGCATACAAAAGTAAAATTTTGTTCTAAAATTCTGGTACAAAACTTTATTAAAATGAGGTGGGATGAAAAATATCCTACCATCATTCAAAGAAATAATGTAACAGATTTTTGGTTTACAAATAAATTTAACACTTTCATGTTAGCTGAAGCGAATTCGCATTTTACAAATATACATAATTCCACCCACGGGCGATACTTATTCATTTTATAAATTACATTTGACAAAAATATAAACAATATGAGGTCTATACTAAAATAGACTAAATTAACCCTTTTCACTTGAGAGAAAATTCTCACTGACCACTAGTCTCCCTCGTAAATGGATGCTCCAAATGCTCTGAACACCAGTATTTTAAAATAATTTTCTTCGCCTTATCTAATGGCTAGACAATCTGTGATAAAAAAATGGCAAAATAAATTGTAAGATAATTTTGGTGTCAAAAGCATTTTGCATCCCGATTTACGAGGGAGACCTGAAAACACTAGTGATGCGAGAAAGTCACCTCGTGAGTGCAAAGGGCTAAATTTTTCACCATCGCTATTTTTTTTTATGAAAATTTCTGTTATGGATTTATCTTGAAAATTTCGAGGCAATCCACTTCCTTTTCAGATTTTTCTTGCAATTCTAGAAGTAATATGCCCAAAAGCAATTAAAAAAAACTAGTGGTAGCAGAAAAAGAGACCTCTCCGAGGCCTGCAATATTCACATTAATACAATTATATGGACAAGTATGGCTATAAATATCTCTATTAAAAACAATACCAGGGTTCGTAAACAACAAGGAATTCAGGAGATTTTAGAAGTTTCAGTACCAGATATTTCTTAGAATATGGTAATTATATACCAATATAGAATTTTTTTCGTTAAATAAAACAAATATTACTTTAGAAAAAGTATGATAAAAAGACCTTTGAGCGTACGAACCCGGAATATCATTATTATATAAAGTCATTTGTCGTAAAAACACGAACACAGAAAATCTTTTATTAAATAATGCAGAAATTAATCTTTTACTTATTGGAAATTTTGGGAGATCTAAAAGAACAACATTTTGTCTAAGATAATGGTGTGGAAAATTCCGACGACGTGCCAGCTCTGTAATAGTAATTTCCATTAATGTGTAACATACATAAAATTAACTTACTGAGCAATATGGTCAGAAATGATATTCCTAAAGCTACAATTATATGCACGTTCTTGGAAGCTAAAAGAGAAAAAAAAGTCATTAATATCAATAAATTCAGGGATGAGACTACTCCGACCCAAATAGTTGGTTTCACCGCTAAATTTTGATACTATTCTTTCCTTTATTAAAAATGAGGAACTCTGTCATTATATACGATAAGAAATACTATTGAAATTCAGCGGTTTAAAATTTATTTCTCCTTTAATTTATTTTAGTTTTATAATTCTAATTTGACGTCAATGCCGGTTTTACAATTTTAACTTAAGCGGTTTTTAATTCCTTACCTGCAAAAACTGCTTTATGTCTTTCTATTCTTGCCTTCAACATCTTTTTATTTTCTTTATGTACCAGTTCTTCCTCAGTTCCTGAAAATATTATTTGAAAAATTATGAAACTTATTATGATAGTAGATGGTAAGACAAATTTAGTATTATAAACTATGTTTAATATTTAAGAATAAAGCATCTATTAAAAATTTTAATTTAATTTCTTTGTCGAATAAGTAAATTCCGTTGAAAGTTCTTAGGTGTTATCCTATATGCGGAAATATTGGTTTATATATGATAGGGGTATACATTATATCTGCATAATATATGCAGAGTAGAGTTGAGGCGGGCTCAGCGCGAGTACAATATTCCATTTTTATACCAGTTAAAGATTCAGGGGTGAGTATTTGACACTAGAATATTTCTATTTAATGTTCTATCTTTATCGGTGCTATGTCACTTCCCATATGAAAACGGTACTTTATCGTATGCGTCTCGAAAATCGAAAAAAATGGCGGATTTACGCGTTTCAGACACTGGAGATTCCGAAAAACATAATTTTAGAATAAAAATTTGCCGTCCGTCTGTCTGTCTCTCCGTCTCTCTGTCTGTAAATGCTCTATCTCCCGAACAAATTGAGATAGAGACTTACAATTTGGTGTGTACTTAGTGTGTAATAACAAAAATAAGCCAATTGAATATCAGTTAGCTCGATTAGCCGGAACTATTTTTTTTGCTCTTGAAGTATTTCTTCTGAAGAAAAGTACATAAAATTTTTCGATATTTTTGTTTGTTTGTTTGTTTAAGTAGTGGTTGTAAAGAAGATAATAAAATATAAATTTTGCATAAAGAATTAAATCGATCGGATAATTAGTTGGCGCGATATTTATAATCCTATTTTAAACACTCCTCGATTTTTTATGACCCTGTATTTCATTCAAATTTCAATTCAAATATATATTTTAATTGGAAATGAGACACTTCATCCGAGTCCTGTTAGTTAATAGGTTTATCATTTTTGCCGTTATAAGGATTGTTCCGCACCTGTACTGTAACTTTGTAACATCGCCTTGGCTGCAAACACAGCTCACGCCAATTATACGCCAATCGGCAATTTAGTGTAACCCTTCTCACGTGTTGTGTGACGCAGATGGTTTAGAGAAACGGTCTCTTAGCAACAAGCTCTGAATGCAGCAACTAGCTGCGTTTCTAACAAAAATAAACATTCCATTAAATTTACAGTCTACTTGCTATTTCTTTTTAATTTAGTTTTTCTCTTAATTTAGCACACCTCCGTACATTTTGGTCCTAGCGACCCGCAGGTATGACCGAGCCAGCATCTATTTCTATTGAGTTAAATACTTGAATTTATCGAATTTCGTCAACAAGATGAATAATGTCGGAAACTGAAATAACAGCGTTGAGCAAAAGGCGAGGGAATATCAAGACCCAAGTCAGCAGGATATTTAACGCAACGGATGGTAAAACCTTCAATTTATCTGAATGGAAAGCCCGTCTGGACTCTTTGTCGAAAACAGAAGAAAAGTTTGAAGCTCTTAAGCTTGAATATTACAGAATAATAGAGTAAGAAAATTTGGAAGAAACTGAAAAAATACTCAGTCAACTGGACGAGGATATTCTAAAACTAGAGGTAAGCTTAAAATCCTCTATTAATGCTTATTATGAAAATACTGATTCAAATAAGAAATCGATTGAACAGGACCAAGCAAAAACGTCTAGCATTAAGCTCCCTAAGGTCATATTGCCAGTTTTTAGTGGCAAAATAGAAAAATGGTTCGTATTTAAGACTACCTTTAATGAACTAATTAATGATAATTCAAATTTAAAGGATAATGAAAAGTTATTTTATTTGCGTTCTGCTTTGACTGGTGAAGCGAGGAGTTTGCTTACACCAGATGAAAATTATGTTTCACTTTTCAATGCGTTAGAACAAAGATACTAGAATAAAAGAGTTATGGTAGATTGTCATATAAAGAATATTTTAAATCTTTATGTAATTAAACAGGAATCCGCTAAGGATCTCCGCATTTTATTAGATAACGTAAAGAAAAATTTAAGGGCTCTAAAGATCTTAATGTATGATAGAGATAATTTCTCGAACGCAATTTTGCTGAATATTATTCTAAATAAACTAGATAATGAAACTCGTAAACAATACGAACTAACATTAAAGGATAATGAAGTGCCTAATTTTGATGAATTTTTTGAGCGAAGATGTCAAATCTTAAATAGTATAAGTTCTAACGTATCCTCTAAATTTACTGTAAAATCTTTATTCATAAAAACAAACAAACCTCAAAGTAAATGTTGCGTAATATGTAAAACCGAAAACCACCCCTTATACCATTGTGTTAAATATAAAAACATGAAGTTAAGTGAGCGAATTAACCTTGTTAAGAAAAATAAACTTAGCTTCAATTGTTTAAGTTCAACCCACCTCATTAATTATTGTAATTCAAAAAGCACTTGTCATGTTTGCAAGAGCGCAAGCCATCATTCATCATTACATAATTATACAACACCAGTGAACAATCCTATAAACAATCTCCCAATACATGAAAAAATAAATAGCAATTTTGTTTCGGAAGATTTATCACAAAACGAAACTACTGCTCATTCATTTTTTTCGTATGAAAATGATAATAATAAATCTGTCTTAATTAGCACTGCAATAATTTATTTGACAGATGTAAATGGCATCAAAATTCCTTTCAGAGCAATATTGGATTCCGCGTCGCAGATTTGTTTTTGTACATTTAAAGCAGCACAAATACTAGGCTTGAAAAAAGAGAAAATAAATATTCCTGTAAGTGGAATAAATAAATTTCCTATTTACATTAAATCTAGAATCAAATCAAAGTCGTCAAATAAAATGAATAGTACCAGTTATGATATTGAGCTATTAATCGTTCCAAACATCTGTGACTTCGCGCCCTCGAAAAAGATAAACATATCAGATATAAAAATTCCAGTAACTATTTGTTTAGCGGATAAACAATTTAACATTCCAAGCAGTGTGGAGATAATTATCGGTGCTGAACTGCATTTTTCTCTTTTAACTGAAGAAAAAATAAAGTTAGGCAATAACTTATATTTGCAATCAAGTATTTTTAGATATTTAGTATCTGATTGCATTTATGACAAAACAGTAAATAATAATAATACTAATTATTGTTTCTTAACAAAAAATCTTGAAATACTTAATGACACTTTGAAGTCTTTCTGGAAAATTGAAGAAGTAGAAAATTTAAAACCATGTAACAGTGAAAAATTAGAATATTGTAATGATCACTTCGATAAAACGCACTTCAGAAAATCGGATGGTAAGTTTGTGGTCATGATGCCGTTTAAACCACAGGTTTTAGAACCCGATTTGGGAAATTCCAAAAATCTTGCTTTGAAAAGATTAAACTCTCTGTGGCAACGTTTAGATCGAGACCATGTTATGAAAAACTTATACACAGAATTTATTAAAGAATATATAGATTTAAATCACATGCATGAAATAAAAGAAACCACGAACTTTAATGATGGTTATTACTTACCACATCACGGCGTTTTACGACCCTCTCGTAAAACCACAAAACTAGGCGTTGTTTTTGACGCTAGTGCCAAGTCAACCAACGGAAAATCTTTGAACGATTTATTATGTAAGGGTGGAGTTCTGCAAGATGACCTTTTTTCGATATTAATTAGATTTAGAAAGCATATTTATGCTTTTACTGCGGATATTAAACAAATGTTTAGGATGATAGAAATAAATCCATCCCAGTACAAATATTTAAAAATTTTGTGGAAAGACAGTATGTTATCCCCGGTTAAGGTATTTCAGCTAGCAACAGTTTCGTATGGAACATCTTGTGCTCCCTATTTAGCCACAAAAGTATTACAACAATTAGCTCTGGATGAGAAAAAAGAATTCCCGTTAGCATCGAAAATTTGTTTTGAAGGACTTTTATATGGATGATTGCCTATCGGGCTCATCCAATTTAGAAGAATTCAGATTAATGAAATCGCAATTAACAGAACTCCTCCTAAAGGGAGGGATGGTTTTACGCAAATGGTGCACCAATGAGGTCCAATCTACTGATAATCACATGTTTCTCCTGGACAGAAATTCTGAAGAAATAACTGCTAAAACATTAGGGATGTTGTGGAACAGTTTCAATGATACCTTTAGATATAAAGTTAATATTAACAGAAAAAGTGATTTCACAAAAAGCGATGCACTTTCGCAAATTGCCCGCATTTATGATCCTCTCGGTCTCTTAGGGCCAGTGATTGCTAAAGCAAAAATATTCATGCTGGAGCTGTGGCTTCTTAAAATAGAGTGGAATGAGAAGTTGCCCTCTCATGTTGCCAAACAATGGAAAACCTTCCTCGAAAGTCTTGAAGAACTGGAATCCATTGAAGTACCAAGATGCTTCCTAGCTGTGAACCAATCATTGGTACTAAATGGTTTCGCAGATGCGTCTTCCGAGGCTTATGGCACAGTGATATACATGCAAACATCTAATTCTAGTGAAACCATCAGTCACTTATTATGTAGTAAATCCCGCGTGTGTCCAACCAAAGTAATAACGGTGCCACGTCTCGAACTGTCAGCATGTCTTCTTCTGGTTAAACTCACAAACAAGGTCTTAAATTCATTAGACAAACAGGTAGCTTCAGTAAATTTGTTTTCTGATTCAACCATTGCTTTAGCTTGGATAGACACTGCTCCTCATCTCCTGAAAACGTTTGTTGGAAACCGCGTTGTGCAAATAAAGGAACAAACTAAGAACTTTCCATGGTTTTATATTCCGTCAGAACAGAATCCTGCTGATCTGATATCAAGAGGTGCAAGTGTGGAAACCCTTTCTTCTAACCAGTTGTGGTGGCATAGCCCGCCTCTTTCAATTCTTGAAGAAACAATATCAAAAACTGACTCTAATATAAGTGACATTAAAGATGAACATTATTCTAGTGAGCTTAAAGCTCCCAGAAACTTGACATTCGCTATTCATACTGACTCTAATTTGTGTGATAATTTAATTAATCTTAGCAATAATTTTCAAAAATTAATTAGAATTCTAGCTTATATTTTTAGATTAATTCAGAAATGCAAAAATTAACATCTGCTACCGGCCCTCTGTTGCTGGAGGAATTAAAAAGAGCCGAGGTTTATTTAATAAAAAATGAACAGGTAAAGTATTTCAAAAATGAAATTTCGGCCCTCCAAGCGGGATCTTCAGTTCATCGCACAAGTAAGTTAAAATTCTTAAATCCCTTTCTTGATAGAGATAGCTTATTGAGGGTGGGAGGAAGACTAGCAAAATCAAATTTGAATTTTGACCACAAACACCCCATTATACTTCCGGCGAGCTGTCGCTTGACGAAATTAATTTTTCAATATTATCATAAACGAGATTTTCATGTAGGACCCCAAGCTCTTTTGAACACTGTGCGTCAAAAATATTGGCCGCTTGGTGGCAGAAATATTGCGCTTAAAATTGTACATGAGTGTGTACAATGCTTTAAAATTAAGCCTACAACGGCTAATCAAATGATGGGAGACCTCCCTCCTGAAAGAATAGTGCCCAGGTCCCCATTTTCAAATGTAGGATTAGATTTAAGTGGGCCTTTTGAAATAAAATATAAAGGTCAAAGAAAGGGTATTTTTCAGAAAATCTGTGTTGCCATATTTGTATGTATGGTCACTAAAGCTGTACACTTGGATTTTCTCTCAGATTTGACATCCGAGGCTATAATAGCGACTCTAAAAAGATTCTTCGCTCGTCGTGGGAAAAGCTCTGTAATCTTTAGCGACAATGCTACAAATTTCGTTGGGGCTTCAGCAGAACTAAAACGTTTACGCTGACTTGTTACGAGTGATGAAGTTTCGAACTTTTTAGCTTCTGAAGGTATTAACTGGAAGTTCTCCCCTCCTAGGGCGCCAAATTTTGGTGGCCTTTGGGAGGCAGGGGTCAAATCTTTCAAATACCACTTAAAAAGAGCTGTGGGCTCAGCTCAGATCACTATCGAGGAATTCCTGACAGTTATTACACAGATAGAGGCTATTTTAAATTCCCGACCACTTTGTCCTTTGTCCACAGATCCTGACGATCTTCAGGTGTTGACTCCTGGTCACTTCCTCATAGGAAAGCCTCTTAATTTAATTCAAGAACCCAATTTAAGTGAGGTCAAAGATAATTTGCTAAATAAATGGCAAAAGACTCAAAAATTAACGCAGTTAATATGGAAACGTTGGCAGAATAATTATCTGAGCCAGTTACAAGAAAGAAATAAGTGGCTATTTAAAAAGCCTAATATTCTGCCAGGAATGCTAGTTTTGCTTAAGGACTCACAACTACCCATTTGCACTTGGTCACTAGGCCGCATTAATAAGGTATTCCCAGGTGCGGACGGGATAGTCAGGGTAGTTGAAGTTCGTACCGCTAAGAGTAATTTTAAACGACCTATTTCAAAAATGAGTATATTCCAGCTAGAAAAAGTTTGTAAAAAAAGTGTAAAAAAAAGTACACAAAAAGTGAGCGTATTTGGCACCTCTGCTTATACACAAAAAGTACAAACCGAATTGTGGATAAAAAGTTCATACCTAAATTGTTCACTTTTTATGCACAATCAGAGGTGCCAAATGCGCTCACTTTTTGCGCATTTATTTTATTATACTTTTTTTGCATACCTAAATTGTTCACTTTTTATACACAATCACAGGTGCCAAATACGCTCACTTTTTGTGCACTTATTTTTTTATACTTTTTTTATACTTAAATTGTACACTTTTTATGCACTATCAGATGGCGCCAAATACGCTCAGATTTTGTGCACATTTTTTTGTACACTTCTTTGCATACTGAATATCCCTAAATTGTATACTTTATACGAATAATCAGAGATGCCAAATACGCTGATTTTGTGCACTTTTTCTTTTACATACCAAATAGTCTTACACTGTACACTTTTTATACATAACCAGAGAGGTACAAAGAAAAAAATATACGCAGGTTTTTTTTTCTTCTGAATAATTAAAATTTGCAGAAATTAAACTTATATCTATAAAAATGCATATAAATTTTAGATTGTGAACAAAAGCATACATTAAATAAATGAACCTGCAATGATAATTGAAATATCATAAAAAATGCTCAGTCAAATAATTATTTCAAATCTACAGGGAAAAAAATTGTTTGGCAGAAAAATTTGCAAAGGACGCGACAGTTGATTTTACTTTAGTTATCGAATGATGATTATGTGTGTGCTTGCTAAAATGCAAAACATAAAAAAGAAGAAGAAAAATGAAATGCAAATAAAAAATATGTAAAGGATGCTTCTATTCCTTTAACATTAGATTTTAAGAGTTGTCACATAACTAATAGGCTCATCAGGATAATTCCAAAAAATCCCTGCCAGATCATCATACAGCCGCAGTTAGATCTAGATTTCGAAGGTAACTACTAATTTTAACAACAAAAACTAAATAAAGATTAGGCATAATCCTAGTTTAACAATTTTATCTGGTCATTTTTCATGAAATTTTATTTTTCAATAAAAGTTGGTTTTATTGGAATCATGTTTTTTTTTCAACTTTATTATTACTGTAAAATCCTGATTGTAAGCATCCCTTCAAACTTTCAAGCAATTTTTATTTTCCACACTCACATATAAGCCCCTTCCACACACACACTTACTGACTACCCTTTGACAAACTTGTGTGTTTGTTTTTGACTCCCGAATGAAATTTTCGCCTTTTTCCTCAATACTTAGACGAACTTTGCATTTCTTCTTGGCACTTCGAATAAATTTGCTTTTTCCACATCCATTTGACAAATTATGTTTTTTTTCGTCAGCTCCTTAACAAAAGTTGCAATTTATCTACAATAGGAAATTCCAATTTTTTCTCCACTATTGTACTTTAAATTTAACTCAGGTATTTTTGCTTTTTTATTAAAATACCAATAAAACTAAGTTTTTTTATAACAAGTACTCACTGTCACTGGAAACTTTTTAAAATTATAAACACCAGACAGCAATATCATATTTGCTCATAGGCCTTAATAAAAACCGTTGAATGTAAACATGCAATTATTTTATTTTTTTACCTATTACATGTACATTCATAGAAATTTATCAAAATATTTCATCTACATGTTGTATTCAGTGACTTAGTGAGAATTTGAGCTAGTTCATACACAGGATGCATAAAAGTGCTTATTTTTTAGTAATCCTATTTCTGAATTTAGCTTATACTGCTAAAGGAATGAAAACCCTCTATAAAAATGAAAAACAATGGTTATATTCTGATTACAGAACTGAAGTGTAATAAATATTATTTTTAATGCATGTTGCTGATATTCAATTTCTATTCTTGGAGATGCATACAATCCTCTCAAATATATATATATTTTTTACTTTGTTTTTAATAGAAAAAAAAATCCCAAAAGGGACCTTATTTTAAGAATGATCTATATACATATACACTATATTGCCATTGATTATGGGACACTTGTGATTTTAGACATTTTACTAAATATCTAGAAAAATACATGAGGAATCATCTCGAAACTCTTAGTGTATAAATATAATAGTATAAGTCATACATCTCCGTGAAGATTTTTTACCGAAACTCCATAGGGGACCGTCAACAAATTAAAAAAGAATGAATATCTTTTGAATAACCCTGTCAAAACTAAAGTAGCAAAAGCGCTCAAACTCTAGATTATGATTGAATGCTTTATTGTAATACACTGTGTTCATTTTTATGCAAATAGCATGCATACTCGCAGAGTAATTAAGGTTTTGGAAAAATGGCCCCAAATTTTTCTAAGTTTTTCCCTTATAATTTTCAGAGTTCTTAATATAAAATATTATTTTTTTCAGAAAATATGACAAACAACATTGCACATAGTACCCTGTAATCAGAATTAAAAAATGATGAAAATTGTATGAAAAATGAGTAGGTTTACTAAAGAATTTTTTACTGCGCATGCGTCAAAGATATCAATATTTCATTTGCATATTATGTTAGCTAAATGTATAGAGCAACTTTTGTAAAAGTCTCAAAATTATAGCTTGAAAATTCTGAAAGTAATCGTCTATAGAAAAAGGACAAAATCCGTTGTTTCCAAAATGAAGCAAAAAAATGAGGGATTTTATCCAAAAGTAGTCGTAACATCCCGTATTGTGTATTCTATATTGACACTAACCAATGAATATATGGATACAACCCCTCTTGTTTTTGCTTCATTTTGAGAATAACGGATTTCCAACTTATTCAATTGACGATTATTTTCAGAATTTTCTAGTTATGATTTTGTGACTTTCACAAAAGTTGCTCTATACATTTAGCTAACATAATATGCAAATGAAATTTTGATATCGTTGACGCATGCGCAGTAAAAAATTATTTAGTAAACCAACTCATTTTGTATACAATTTTCATTATTTTTTAATTCTGATTACAGGGTACTGTGTGCAATGTTGTTTGTCATATTTTCTGAAAAAAATATTATTTTATATTAAGAACTCTGAAAATTATAAGGAAAAAACTTGGAAAAATTTGGGACCATTTTTATAAAAACCTTAATTACTCTGCGAGTATGCATGCTATTTGCATAAAAATGAACACAGTGTATTACAATAAGGCATTCAATCATAATCTAGAGTTTGAGCGCTTTTGCTCCATTAGTTTTGACAGGGTTATTCAAAAGATATTCATTCTTTTTTAATTTGTTGACGGTCCCCTATGGAGTTTCGGTAAAAACTCTTCACGGAGATGTATGACGTATACTATTATATTTATACACTAAGAGTTTCGAGATGATTCCTCATGTATTTTTTTAGATATTTAGTAAAATGTCTAAAATCGCAAGTGTCCCATAACCAATGGCAATATAGTGTATATACAGTAGCACTCCGGTTATCCAAAAATTGGCTTAACCAAAAGACCTTAAAATTCCAAGTCCATTTTAAATGTAAAAAATTTTACTGTCAACACTATTTTTACCAATGTCAAATGACACCTTTCAGCATATTTTGATTTATGATTACTGTTTTATTTGTAAGTTTTACATCATTCGAATCATTTTTAATACATTGACATTTGTTACTTTTACTTTAACTTTTTTGTTCTTTAAAAAATTAGAAGCAAAAATCAGAACTTTGAAAAGTGTTTTTGGACTCTAGTAGAAATAATGTTAAAAAAGCATGTTTTTTATAAAATAAACAGAGTTTACTTACTTATTTGGTCCAATGCATAATTTTGAGCTCTTTATTATATACATGTACAATACTATATTATTTTATACACTATATGGCCATTGATTACACAGGCCTACAAAAAAAAAAATTTTTTTTGGTGCCTGAGATTTTACAACTGACTTTGGATATTTTTGGGACGCTGATTCCAAATATGCAATCAGTTTTTCTCTATCAGCTCTACTTTTTTAGATATGCAAAGCGAACTAAAGATTTTTTAGAACTAAAGTGACCTTGAACACTTAAACTTACCTTATGATACATGGCCCTGTAACGACGCTCAAGGCGATTAGAAGGACGTTGAAATACAAGATCTTGAAAAAAAGAAATGTGCAAGCAAAACTAAAGATTTGCGCATCCTTATGATTTCGCGCAGCTCATCCATAAAGCCAAATGTAAAAGCCTCCAAGAGATAAGGTTAGTTTCAGAGTTCGCTCCATGGAAACAAAACTGGCTTTCTATGACTTTCTAAAGTTTTTGAACTTCCATGATATTTGTGTTTAAGGTAGAATTCGTATCAATTTAACGTAAAACTCGTAGTGTTGTAGATTGTTGTGTTTCCGTTGTAGAATGGAATTTAAATGAGTTCAAGTAAAAAAAGTTGTATAAATCATCCAGATAAGTTTTGCTACATATGCGGAGAATAAAAGTTGAAAGAACACAGAAAATATGTTACTGACTTTGTAAAGAGAGCTTATCTTGGATACTTTGGGGTTAGACTTGGTGATCAGGATAAAATCTACGCACCGCAATAGGTCTATAAAAAAAGAGAGCGTTTATGACAGTGAACTGACGGAAGAGAATAAGTCTCAAATTCGGTTTACCAATGGTTTGGAGAGAACTCCAAAACCATTTCTATGACTATTATTTCTACCTAGCACTGGAATACTATTTGAATTAATCGAAACAATTGTAATAAGAAAACTTATCCTGATTTAGTGTCTTCAAGACCCCCCCACTTCCTCACTCAGAGGAACTACCGATCCCAACGTTTCATCAGCTACCAGAGCTTAGTGAGGATGAATATTGTCCTTCTGGTCATCTTTTAGATAGCTGTGAAGGTAACAGTGATTATGAGGAGACGTCATCAATGCCTAAATTTTTCAACCAGGTTGATTTAAATGATTTCAAAAGAGATTTCAATGTTTTAAAAGAAGCTTCTGAATTACTGGTTGGTTTCAAGATTAAAAGACAAAAATTTATTAGAACAAAGAGCCAAACTTACATTTTATCACACAAGACAAAATTGTCTACTACCCTACTTCTCTTAAAAAAACAATCTTGTATTTTGTCATGAATTTAGAAAACTGTTAGAAAAATTGGTTCTTCCTAAATATTCTCCAGATGATTGTCATTGGATAGCAAAGAAGTTACACAAAATACTATTGTTTTTCTATTTTTGGGATAGCAGGGATAAAACACACCACTAGATTAGAAAAGAGAGGCCTAAGAAAGAAAACATGGATGTTGGAGAAAGGAATGTCATTAATAACACTTTAGTTGAGCGAAAGAAAATCATACTTTCTGCACTGCATATCAAGCTCTGTCCTATGAAGCAGTTTGTGTAAATTCTCCATAAGAACGGGTCATGATTTGCATATATAAGGTAAAAACACCCGAATTGAGTTATGAAGATATCAAAGCAGGCATGTTTAACGGACAACAAATAAGACAACTGATTAAGGATCCTGCTTTCGTAAATTCAACGAATGAGGCTGAATAAAAAGCCTGGATTTTTTTTGTGGCAGTTCACAAAAACATTAAGGGCAAATGCAAATTAGAAATCTATGTAGAACTGGTAAATGAAAAACATAATAGTTTTAAATCTCTTGGGTGTACTAGAAGCATTAAAGTGCACTATTTACATTGCCACTTAGAGCATTTTCTTAAAAATAAAGAAGGCACAAGTGATAAACATCCCGAAAAATTTCACCACAATATTAAGACTATAGAGGACCGCTACCAAAAAAGATGAGATATGCAAAGGGTTTCAGATTACAGTTTGAGTTTAAAAAGACACTGTTCTAAAATATATTCCAGAATGTCACGGAAAAGAAGCTTCCGAAGCATTCAATGAGTATCAGTTTCATCAGTGACGTTTTTCTCTATTTTTGTGAGTAAAAATATTTGTACAATATAATAAAAAAATTACTATTTCAATATGTGTATATCATAATAATAAAAACTAACATTTGTGTATTATAAAAAATAAAAATCCTGTATTTATTTTATTTTTACATACATGGATTTACCTTAAAATAATGAAACACATATTTCACAAAAAGTTGTTTATCTTAAAAAACTGAGCTGATAGAGAAAAACTAATGCCATATTTGAATCCAGGACATCAAATTCATATAAAATCAGCTAAAAGTACCCCGGCACCAAAACAGCTGTTGACCAGTGTTATTAGACACTTGCGATTTTAGACATTTTACTAAATATCTAGAAAAATACATGAGGAATCATCTCGAAACTCTTAGTGTATAAATATAATAGTATACGTCATACATCTCCCTGAAGATTTTTTACCGAAACTCTAAAGGGGACCGTCAACAAAATAAAAAAGAATGAATATCTTTTGAAAAACCCTGTCAAAACTAATTTAGCAAAAGCGCTCAAACTCTAGATTATGATTGAATGCCTTATTGTAATACACTGTGTTCATTTTTATGAAAATAGCATGCATACTTGCAGAGTAATTAAGGTTTTTATAAAAATGATCCCAAATTTTTCCAAGTTTTTCCCTTATAATTTTCAGAGTTTTTAATATAAAATAATATTTTTTTCAGAAAATATAACAAACAACATTGCACACAGTACTCTGTAATCAGAATTAAAAAATAATAAAAATTGTATGAAAAATGTGTAGGTTTACTAAATAATTTTTTACTGCGCATGCGTCAAAGATATCAAAATTTTATTTGCATATTATATTAGCTAAATGTATAGAGCAACTTTTGAAAAAGTCTCAAAATCATAGCTTGAAAATTCTGAAAGTAATCGTCTATAGAAAAAGAACAAAGTCCAAAATGAAAGTCCCGTTGTTTCCAAAATGAAGCAAAAAAATGAGGGATTTTATCCAAATGTAGTCGTACATCCCGTATTGTGTATTCTATATTGACACTAATCAAAGAATATATGGATACAACCCCTCTTGTTTTTGCTTCATTTTGAGAAAAACGGATTTTCAACTTATTCAATTGACGATTATTTTCAGAATTTTCAAGTTATAATTTTGTGACTTTCACAAAAGTTGCTCTATATATTTAGCTAACATAATATGCAAATGAAATTTCGATATCGTTGACGCATGCGCAGTAAAAAATTATTTAGTAAACCAACTCATTTTGTATACAATTTTCATTATTTTTTAATTCTGATTACAGGGTACTGTGTGCAATGTTGTTTTTCATATTTTCTGAAAAAAATATTATTTTATATTAAGAACTCTGAAAATTATAAGGAAAAAACTTGGAAAAATTTGGGACCATTTTTATAAAAACCATAATTACTCTGAGAGTATGCATGCTATTTGCATAAAAATGAACACAGTGTAGTTCAATAAGGCACTCAATCATAATATAGAGTTTGAGCGCTTTTGCTACATTATTTTTGACACGGTTATTCAAAAGATATTCATTCTTTTTTAATTTTTTGACGGTCCCCTATGGAGTTTCGGGAAAAAATCTTCACGGAGATGTATGACTTATACTATTATATTTATACACTATGAGTTTCGAGATGATTCCTCATGTATTTTTCTAGATATTTAACAAAATGTCTAAAATCGCCAGTGTCCAATAATCAATGG
Source organism: Maratus speculifer (assembly GCA_964019185.1). Classification (NCBI taxonomy): domain Eukaryota; kingdom Metazoa; phylum Arthropoda; class Arachnida; order Araneae; family Salticidae; genus Maratus; species Maratus speculifer. The sequence continues at coordinate 55,089,458 of OZ025293.1, forward strand.
CCATATAGTGTATAATATGTTGCGATTTTCAACTTTGCATTGTTTCAATGCTGCTTTATCACACCACCTTCTAAATAACACATTTATTGTTGTTGCATCTTCTTGTACTTCAATATATCAAAATGACGCATTTAAGATCTTAGTAGCTTCACTGTGTGTAATCCAGTTCCACATTTATCACATAATCTGCAATACGTTATTACAACATTTTTATTACAGTGCTGTACTATCATAGCTTTTCACCTTAAGCTTCTCAGTTATTCAAAAAATCCTATGGAACGTTGGTTATCCAAAAAAACCTATGGAACCCCGGTAAATTGAAAATGCTTTTGTCCCATACTTTTCAGATAACCGGGGTCTTACTGTAGATAGAACCATGTATACTGTATACGATACAGCATGTGATACTGTATACAGAACCATGGCTGCAAGTTTGAAAGTTTGCCAAAAAAGAAAATATTTTGAGTTCCCCCAGCCCCCCTAACTGAGTCTGAGTGAACTCATACGCACACACGTAGCTTGCATTTTTTTCCCTTTTTTCTCACCCTTAGACAAAATTTGGATATCTTCCACGATCCTTTAAGAAAATTTGCATATTCACCGTGATCTTTCATCAAAATTCGTGTATTTTACGTGATCTTACGCCAAAATTTACATATTTTCTGCAATCTTACATCAAAATTCACTTCTTTTTTCCACGATCTTTCGGGGAAAGTCTCAAGTTTTCCATGATCCTTCAACAAAATCTGTGTACTTTCCGAGATCTTTCGACAAAATTCATGATTTTTCTTAGATCTTATGACAAAATTCTCATTTTTCATGATCTTTTAGAAAAATTTGGATATTTTTTGTTATCTTGAAGAAAAATTCGGGTATTTTCTGCGATATTTTGGAAAAATTCACATATTTTCCAAAATCTTTCGCCAAAATTCACAGCAATCTTTCGCTTAAATTCGAGTATTTTCCACAATCTTTCGACAAAATCTGTGTAGTTTCCGAGATCTTTCGACAAAATTCTTGATTTTTCTCAGATCTTTCGACAAAATTAGAGTATTTCCGCAACCTTTCTACAAAGTACTTCTATTTTTCTCGGTCTTACGACAAAATTCTCATATTTTTCATGATCTTTTGGCAAAATTTGCATTTTTCCGCGATCTTCAGTAAAATTCATGTATTTTCTGTGATCTTTAGGGAAAATTCATCCATTTTCTGTGATCTTTTGTCAAAATTTGCATATTTTCTGCAATTTTTCGTCAAAATTAACTTTTTTTCGCGATCTTTCGAAAAAATTCTCATATTTTTCGATATCTTTCTACAAAATCTGTGTACTTTCAGAGATCTTTCGACAAAATTCTCTTATTTTCTGTGATCTTTCCACAAAATTCATAATTTTTCTTCAATCTTACGACAAAATTCTCATACTTTTCATGATTTTTCAGAAAAACTCGGATATTTTTTGCTATCTTGAGAAAAAATTCAGATATTTTCTGCGATATTTTGGAAAAATTCACATTTTCCAAAATCTTTCGGCAAAATTCACATATTCACAGCAATCTTTCGCTAAAATTCGAGTATTTTCCACAATCTTTTGACAAAATATGTGTACTTTTCTCGATCTTACGACAAAATTCTCATATTTTTCATGAACTTTTGGCAAAATTTGCATATTTTCCGCAATCTTTCAGAAAAATTCGTGTATTTTTAGCGATCTTGAGGAAAAATTTGCATATTTTCTGTGATCTTTTGTCAAAATTTGCATATTTTCCGCAATCTTTCGTCAAAATTCACTTTTTTCCGCGATTTTTCAAAAAAATTCTCATATTTTCCGCAATCTTTCGACAAAATCTGTGTACTTTCAGAGATCTTTCGACAAAATTATCTTATTTTCTGTGACCTTTCGACAAGATTTACGATTTTTCTTCGGTCTTTCATCAAAATTCACAATTTTACTTCGATTATTCAACAAAATTGAAGTTTTTCTGCTACCTTTCTACAAAATTCTTCTATTTTCCTCGATCTTACGACAAAATTCTCGTATTTTTCATGACCTTTGTCAAAGTATGCATATATGCATATAATGCATATGCATTATCAGCGATCTTAAGGAAAGATTCGGGTATTTTCTGCGATGTTTTGGAAAAATTCAATAATTTCTGCGATCTTTCGGCAAAATTTGCGTATTTCCCCAGATCTTTTGACAAAATCCTCATATTTTATTTGATTTTTCGACAAAATTAGATCATTCCTTTGATCTTTCGAGAAAATTTGAGTATTTTCCAGGATTTTTCGAAAAAAAGTAGAGAATTTTTCACGATTATCTTTCGAAATTCGAGTACTTTTCATTCCTTGACAGAAAACTCATCTTTTTTGCAATCCTTCGACAGAGACTGCATCTATTTCGTATTCTTTGACCGAGATTATGTCTTTTCTACGATCTTTTAACAGGAATAATGTTTTCTTCACAAGCTTTTGACAAAAATCGCGTGTTTTTTGCGATCCTTCGACAGGAATCGAGCTTTTTCCCCACAAGCTTTTGACAGCAAACGCATCTTTTTTTTTTTTTTTTTTTTTTTTTCAACATTTTGACAGGGACAGCATTTTTTTCCGCGATCATTTCACGAAAATCATGTTTTTTCCCCGCAATCCTTTGACGAAAAGCGCATGTTTTTCGCGATCCACTTCCGTCCTCAGAGATTTTCCCGTCTTGTTTCCGCCCTCAGGAATTTTCAAAAGACAGAAAAACTTTCACTCATGATTTCAGATCGTTTGATGAAATTTGCAGTTTTACGCAACTTTTTTTTTTACTAATTTCACACTTTTTTATAATATTTTGACCTTGTTTTGTTCATTTTTTGACTAGATTTAAGGGGGGGGGGGGGGAGATGACCTTTTGATGAAATTTTTGAGATCGTAAAAAAAAAATTTGGCATATTTTTGTGATTTTTGATGAAACTCGCAGATTTGATATTTTTTGACGAGTTTTGCAAATTTTACGATCTTGATGAAATTTTCATAATCTTTTATAGAAATAAGCGTGTTTTGGCCATATTTTGTTTGTTTTGCTTTTCACGATCTTTTGAAGAAATTTGCGGGGGTTTTCGCGATCTTTCACCAAAATGAGTGTTTTTTCATGATATTTTAATTGTGTTTGGTACTTTTTTCTGATGAAATTAGCATTCCTTTAGTGAAATTCTTGTTTTTCTCGCGATTCTTTGGTGAAATTTGAGTGTTTTTGGTGACTTATTTTTTGATCAAATTTGCATGCTTCACTCAATTTGTCGATAAAATTTGCATGTTTTTCGCAGTCTTTTGATTTTTTTTTTTCGTTTTTGCGATCTATTGATGAAATTAGAGTGTTTTTAGCGGTCTTTCGATAAAATTTGCATGTTTTTAACGATCTTGTGACAAAATTTGTGTTTTATTTGAGAACTTTAAACCTAATCGCATTTTTTTGTGACTCATAGACCTCGTTTTCTCTGTTTCTTGATGAAATTCGCACTTTTTTATGATATTTTAAAGAAATGTGAGTTTTTTTGCATTTCTGTTTAAAAAAGTTACTTGTTTTTCACGATCTTTTGAAGAAAATTGCATATTTCTTGCAATCTTTTGACTAAATTCACGTATTTCTTGCGATATTTGCAAATTTCTCAGTATCTTTTAACAAAATTTGCGTATTATCTTGCGATTATTTGACGAAATTTGCATACTTTTCGCAATGCTTTGTCAAAATTTGAATGTTTTTCGCTATCTTTAGACGAAATTGTTGTGTTTCCTGAAACCCTTTGGCAAAGTTTGCGGTGTTTCAAGATCTTTTGATAAAATTTACGATTTTTTTCAAGAAATTTACTTTTTTTCATAATTGTTTACCCTTATTTATACGATATTAGTGATTCTTTGACAGAATTCACCTGCTTTTTCGCAATCTTTTGACAAGATTTGAAGATTTTTGTGACCTTTTCATGAAATTAGCGATATTTTCACTAGTTTTTAATCAATTTAGCGTTGTTTTCAAGATTTTTTAACCATGCTTTGTTCGGTTTTTTACAAAGTTAGTTATCCTTTGACAAAACCCAAGCTTTTTTCCACGATCTTTCGTCAAAATTTGTCTTTTTTTTTTTTTTACAACCTTTTGATGAAATTTGATGGTCCTTTTACCGCTACCTTTTAATGAAATTAGTGTTTTTTTACGAGCTTTTTCCGTGTTTTGTTTATTTTTTTTGATGAAATTAGAGATTTTTAGGCAAAATTCACGTGCTTTTCATGAACTTTTGAAGAAATTTGCGAGGTTTTTCGTGATCTTTGACCAAACTGACTGTTGTTTTATATTTTAACAGTGTTCGGTACATTTTTCTGATGAAATTAGCATTCCTTTAGCGAAATTCTTGTTTTTCTTGCAATTCTTTGGTAAAATTCAAGTGTTTTCCACGATATTTCGATAAAATTTGCATGCTTTACTCAATTTTCGATAAAATTTGCATGTTTTACGCAATCTTTTGATATTTTTTTCCGTTTTTGCGATCTATTGACGAAATTAGAGTGTTTTTAGCGATCTTTCGATAAAATTTGCCTGTTTTTAACGATCTTGTGGCAAAATTTGTGTTTTATTTGAGAACTTTAAACCTAATCGCATTTTTTTGTGACTCATAGACTCGTTTTCTCTGTTTCTTGATGAAATTCGCACTTTTTTATGATATTTTAAAGAAATGTGAGTGTTTTTGCATTTCTGTTTAAAAAAGTTACTTGTTTTTCACGATCTTCTGAAGAAAATTGCATATTTCTTGCAATCTTTTGACTAAATTCACGTATTTCTTGCGATATTTGCAAATTTCTCAGTATCTTTTAACAAAATTTGCGTATTATCTTGCGATTATTTGACGAAATTTGCATACTTTTCGCAATGCTTTGTCAAAATCTGAATGTTTTTCGCTATCTTTAGACGAAATTGTTGTGTTTCCTGAAACCCTTTGGCAAAGTTTGCGGTGTTTCAAGATCTTTTGATAAAATTTACGATTTTTTTCAAGAAATTTACTTTTTTTCATAATTGTTTACCTTTATTTATACGATATTAGTGATTCTTTGACAGAATTCACCTGCTTTTTCGCAATCTTTTGACAAGATTTGAAGATTTTTGTGACCTTTTCATGAAATTAGCGATATTTTCACTAGTTTTTAATCAATTTAGCGTTGTTTTCAAGATTTTTTAACCATGCTTTGTTCGGTTTTTTACAAAGTTAGTTATCCTTTGACAAAATCCAAGCTTTTTTCCACGATCTTTCGTCAAAATTTGTCTTTTTTTTTTTTTTTTTTTTTTTTTTTTTTTTTTTTTTTTTTACAATCTTTTGATGAAATTTGATGGTCCTTTTACCGCTACCTTTTAATGAAATTAGTGTTTTTTAAGAGCTTTTTACCGTGTTTTGTTTTTTTTTTTTGATGAAATTAGAGATTTTTAGGCAAAATTCACGTGCTTTTCATGATCTTTTGAAGAAATTTGCGGGGTTTTTCGTGATCTTTGACCAAACTGACTGTTGTTTTATATTTTAACAGTGTTCGGTACATTTTTCTGATGAAATTAGCATTCCTTTAGCGAAATTCTTGTTTTTCTTGCAATTCTTTGGTAAAATTCAAGTGTTTTCCACGATATTTCGATAAAATTTGCATGCTTTACTCAATTTTCGATAAAATTTGCATGTTTTACGCAATCTTTTGATATTTTCTTCCGTTTTTGCGATCTATTGACGAAATTAGAGTGTTTTTAGCGATCTTTCGATAAAATTTGCCTGTTTTTAACGATCTTGTGGCAAAATTTGTGTTTTATTTGAAAACTTTAAACCTAATCGCATTTACCGCTACTTTTTAATGAAATTAGTGTTTTTTTACGAGCTTTTAACCATGTTTTGATGAAATTAGTGATTTTTAGGCAAAATTCACACTTTTCTCGATATCCATTGACAAAATTCACATGTTTTTTCGTTATCTTTTGACCATGTTTTGGTCGATTTTTGGATGAAATTAGCGATTTTTTGACAGATTTCACATTTTTCCGCAATCATTCGGCAAAAATCGATAATTTTGTCAACCAGACTCGAAAAATTGTAAATTTCATCGATCGCCTTCATAAAAATCACGCATTTTGTCGATCCATTTTGTAAAAATCTTATTTTTGTTGTCAAACAAGAAAAAAATTGTTAATTTTATTGATCAGCTGTGGAAAAATTGCGAATTTTACCGATTGTGTAAAAAAAAATTGCAAATTTTGTCAATTGGCTTTGTAAAAGTCACGAATTTTGGCGATAGCTTTGTAAAACTTGCGATTTTCGTCAATGAGTTTCGTAAAAATCAATTTTATTGATTAGATGCAGAAAAATTATGAATTTTGGCCAGTCTTTATAAAAATCACGAATTTTGATGATAGGTGCAGAAAAATTGCGAATGTTCTCAATCGGCTTTGTAAAAATCAATAATTTTGTCGACCAGACTCGACAAATTGTAAATTTCATCGATCGGCTTCGTAAAAATCGCGTATTTTGTCGATTCATTTCGTAAAAATCTTATTTTTCTTGTCAAACAAGAAAAAATTGATAATTTTGTTCAGCTGTGGGAAAATTTCTACAGCACAAAATCACCCCCCCCCCCCCTAGATATCTTACGATAGCCCCTCCCCCACCTAAAATGATAAAGTTACATTTGTAGAGTCCCTTTTCAGCTTTTAGAGTTCTTTGAAGTAGAGATGCAACGATTATTTGGCCGAAACCGAATATCAAATCTATCATTCGACCTGGGCCGAATAATATTGAAATGAATGTTTTTTAAAATAGTAGAACTTACTTTTTAAGTTGACTATTTGTATTCTTCATGCATAATAAGTTTATTTGAAATTGACATTCTCCTCCCCCACCCCCTTATAACTTTCATACCCTGAATAGTTTTTAGCACTTTCCAACAAAGTTGAAAAGTGCTTATGCATTCGGTTTGTCTGGCCGTCTGTCCGTCTGGCCGGATGGCCGTCTGTCCGTCTGTCCGTCTGTCCGTCTGTCCGCGCTCTAACTCCCGTAAATATACTCGGATTGCTATGAAATTTTTATACGTTACTGAGGTTTACCCTAGCACGAACCCTATTGAAAATGAAGTATCTACCATGATTAGTTTATCTACAGAGAGAATCAAAAGTTTCCCAATACATTACGGCCTATGGGGAAAAATCGTTAATATACTCGGATCGCCATGAAATTTTAGGACGTTATTGAGGTTTACCCTAGCACGAACCCTATTGAAAATGAAGTATCTACCATGATTAGTTTATCTACAGAGAGAATCAAAAGTTTCCCATTACATTACGGCCTATGGGGAAAAATCGTTAATATACTCGGATTGCCATGAAATTTTAGGACGTTATTGACGTTTACCCTAGCACAAGTCCTATCGAAAATGAAGTTTCTACCATGATTAGTTTATGTACAGGGCGAATCAAAAGTTTCCTATTACATTACGGCCTATGGGGAAAAATCGCTTCAAAGGAAATTTAAAGATGTTATATCCTGTCAAACATATTAAAATATGCATTCTATAAAATATAAGGTGAAAATGTAGCTATTATTCATTTACAATGCCACACAAAAGAATTCCATTAGAAAATGGTAAAAGGGGGAATTGTGTGTGACATATTTTAAATATATTAAGCTTTTTCATGTATAATAAAATTGATATATGTCACTGAAGTTTAATATAAATTATACGCTACTGTCTTGCATACTATGAAGTACATAGCATTTACAGGGCCATACAAAAGATTTCAAATAGTATATTCTTTCCGAAGTACCGTATATGTGTCCTATGATGGCTGATGGAGGAATGAAATGCATTTTAATTATGATATTCGCGTTTATATTTCGCTAAATATATGCACATTATATGGTGTGTATAAATGTTATAGTTCATATACAGGGCTACCCAAAAGAGCTCACCAACGTTACTGAATATGAGCGTAAATTATTTAAACGTGGTTCTTAAATAAGCTATGCATTTTTACGCTGATCTGCATTCAATTTACTGAGAAATGTTTGCAGAATATAGATAAAAGGATATACAGGGTCACGCAAAGAATTCGGTACAGGGACGCCTATGAATGATGATTTATGAGAATGTGATTTCAGTTGTTTTAAAAGTGTTTTAGTTTACAATAACGTTTAGCCTAATGTTGACGTGTAATAAAGGTACAATGTAAACTACAGGGCTGAACAATAGTATTCAAGTATGTTTCCATCTAATAGTATGAATTGCTTAAAAAGAAATTTCAAGCTACTGGGTATTTTCTTGCTAAGCTAAATTTTCCCATTATATGAACTGACATATGAATTACAGGGCTGTTCGAATGTACTGGAATACATATTTGGGTATATTTGGCTATACACTATTATTTCCCTAAATAACAAAGTTTTGTTAAAGATTTCATTAAGTGTTGGAAAGTGCTTCATAATCTATGCTTAACGCATGATTTTTCTTACTTGTTATCTACCTATTTTTGAGCGTAATTCAGAAAATTATGATAAAAAAATTTTATGCTGTATCTAGTGTTCACTCTAAAAAAAAAGGGCAGTACTCAGGGTTGGGTTTTTGACGTCAAAAAGTGGTTTTTGACATGACATGTCAAAAACCTGTCTAAAAGTGTCAAACTGTCAAAAAGCGTCAAAAACTGTCAAAAACCTTATACACTTTTTTTTAAATCAAACCTTAGTGATATTTTGTATTAAATAAGGCTAAAAACTGGTTAAATAATAATTTATATATTATGTAAATATTATTTAACCAGTACAGTAAATGATGACATACTAGAAATTGAATTCATACAATCAATTTTTAGGCATATCATTATATATATAATGTAATTGATTGAAAAAATATCGTGGTAACAAAATTCTCAATCATAATGTATTAATTGTATGAAAATTTAATGAAGATAATAGGCTGCTGAATAGGTTCATTTAACAACATACCTAATACATTACTCAGCTTCCTCTTCTGTTATACAAGGTATAAAAATATACGTGGTCACACCAATAGCATCCAATGTCAGTGAAAACAAAGAAGAGGTAAAATACTTAGATGCATAGAACATTTATGCCCTTCTTCGGAAAAAAAAATAACAATTCAATACATAAATAAAACGCTGGGCTTAGATTGTTGGATGGCTGAGACGGGTGGGATATGAAATGCAGCCACATCTACGAGTTATATATTGAATAGTTTTGAAAGCAGCTAGGTAAGTTGTTGTTGTATGTATGTCGGCCAATTATCTACGCGGTGGGATATAGGCCCTAAGGGGTGGGGTGCCCTCCGTGGGGGTCTTTCTAAGGGAACCTAACCCGTATTTACGCAAGGTTCGAAGAAAACCACGGAAAACTCCGAACGGTTAGGCCGACGGTCGCGACTGGGTTCGAACCCAGCACCTACCGTCTACCAGTTTAAGGTCAGAACCTCTTGGCCACTGGTGGGGCGCAGCTAGGTAAGAAATGCATTCAAAACAACATTTCGTTGTATGCTACAATAGAGAGGTAATGCTGGTTTTTACCAAAACTTGTCATATTTGCTCCCATTATACAGACTACAGATATTTAGTCCGGTATTATAGTTTAAACATGTTAAGCAGATAAATATAAAGGTTTAAGTAACACTTAAATAATAACCAGCTCTGTAGGAATTTTTTAATTTTTTTGAAAAAATGTCAAAAATGACAAATTTTACCCAAAATTTCGATTTTTGGAGCAAAAGCGCAGACTCAAGCCTTTTTTTCAGCGGTACAGTTTCACGTAGTTGATGTACTAGTATAAAAGCAACTTTTCGCACCTACCTGTTTTTGATTTTTTAAAAATAATTTTTTTCGCTCCACCCTAATATATATAAACCACAATTGCAACACAAATGTTCTAAGAGTAATTAAATTAATTATAATATGAAATCAATATAATTAAATGTTCTTTAAATCAATAATGTTAAAAAAAGGTGTTTTATTTTCAGTTACCCATATATATCTTCATTTTACTATGTCAGTTTCAGTTTAATTCTTTAGAACAATTTGTTTATGTTAAATTTTTCTTTTATGCATTTTAAAATAGCCCACCAACCCCTTCTTTTTTTTTCTTTTTGAGTATATTATTTCAGAAGCTGTAAATCTAGCTTTTAATGCTTAATTATTTGTTTGTGGAATATATATTTGCAAGCAAAGAACAGGTGTAACATTTTTTCTTAATGTGGATTCTATTAACTATAACTGTATTTGGCCCCTGTCTAGTATTGCACCTGCCCGTGTAGAATAATGTAGTTAGGTCAGTATTGTGCAATTACTTGTCAGTTTGAAAAACAAACCTGTGCTTTATAGAAATTATTTAATCTTACTTTCTTAAAAATTGCTGAAGCTACTTCTAAGAGGGAAATAATTTCAATTGTGGTTACATATCTTTATCCAGAGATCTTGTTTAGTTAATCTGTATTAAATCTGTTTCTACAGTACATATTTTTTCCTTAAGTCATGGATAAAGGTGGTAGGCCTAAAAATGCTGTGTGGAATGATTTTTTCTGTGTGAAAGAAGGAAATAAAACTTATGGAAAATGCAAAATATTGGACATACTATGGCCAATAGAGTTGACAGAATAAAAGGTCATTCAGCAAAATGCAAAAATGCAGAGCATGTACAAGAGGAAACAGAAGATTATGTAAATAAAGAACAAGAACACATGGAAATTGATATTGGAAGTTCTGAGAACAATAGTCATGTGAATGAAACTGTAAACAATAACCATGAAGAAAATGATTGTACTTCAAATATTACAGGTGCTAAGAAACTTTGCTTGGAACAAAATAAGATAGATAACTATAGTAGAGCGCCACAAATCCGCCGACCTAAAATCCGCCAGAATCCGAAATCCGCGCAGGCTTGCAGATGTAAACATTTTTCTTCCATGGCGCTAAAAGATTAAAGAAATGATGTCATTCGAAAGGGAATGGTCAATTCAGAACATTTTCATTGATGACGGAAACCAGACAGGATTTTACGCTGATTAGCGAAACAAGTTTGACAAATCAGAAACCTGCATTTTTGACAATTTTCGTTCTTTGCGAAAATGCAGCCTTCTGATTAGTCATCTTCTTTCGCCAATGAGCTAAAAGTCTATCCTGATCCCGGCAAATTTTTAGAAAGAATGCAGCAAAAGTTGGGACTGAAGTGAAGAGAAGAAGATTAGATATGCACATGTGTTTCTGTTGCTGTTTTTATCACGTGTGAGATCTTTTAATTTATTCATTACTTAAGTTATTTTACAATATTTTTTTTTCCCGTGAAGTATCTAAAATATGGAAAAGCGAAAGCATGTAGCACTTATGGTGCTAAAAAGTGGAAATCATTAAAAAATTGAGTGATGGAGCAACACCTAGGTATATAGCCGATACGTACAGCATTATTATTTCAATGGTTTAAAATCCGCAAAATTCCGAAATCTGCACAACGTCCTCTCCCAAACAGCGCGGATTTCTGGCCCTCTACTTTATATAGTAAAAACTACACCTATCATAAAAAAGCAGTTGGATCTACAAGTTGCTAGATTCTTTTATAGCTGTAATATCCCCTTTAGCGTTGTTGAACAAGAGGAATTTATCAAGCGAGTACAGCTTCTTCACCCTGGATATAAACCCCCTTCTCTGAAAACATTATCTGGTAGCCTTCTAGATGAAATTACTGAAACTTTAGAAAGTGAAATGAAATCATAACTTCAAGGAAAAGATTGTACACTAGTGGAAGGTGGATGGAATAATGTCCATAATGATGCCTTAATAACTTCTTGCCTGCATGTTGAGGGAAAAGTTTTCTTCCTCCTTGAAGCTACTGATTGTGCAGGTCAATCTAAAACAGCTCAGTTTTGCAAAGAAAAAGTAAAAAACTTGATAGCTCTAGCAAAAAATAAATTTTCCTGCAATGTCTCATGTGTGGTTACTGACAACGAAAGAAAAATGCAAAAAATTTGGGAGTTGTTAAAAGAAGAAACTGATGATCTTCTTGTGTATGGATGCTGTGCCCACTGGATGAATCTTCTTGGGAAGGAAATTACTCCACAAGACATCATGAAGCATATTGTGGAAGTGCAAAAATACTTTCGCAACCACCACCTTCCATCTGCCTGGTTAAGTCAATTGTAAGACACTGTGAAGCCGCAGCTTCCAAATGAAACTCGTTGGAATAGCCAACTCACTTGTATTGACACTTTTCTGAAAAACAGGTCAGCTTATGTAAAAATTTGTGACGATCATGCAATTGAATCTAGAATAGTACAGCTTGTGAATAATTATAGCTTATATCAAAAGAATTGCAAATGCAGTTAAAACCTTTGGCAAATATGCTTGACAGGGTCCAAAGAGATAATGCAACATTGACTGATGCTTGTCAAGCTTGGCTTTCTTTAGCTGTAGACATAAATCTGGCTCCATACTATGATGCAATTATGGAGCTTAAGGAATCTTATCTACAACCGTTTCATTATCTGGCGTACATGACACATCCAGCATACAAAGGTGCATTATTAAACGATGAACAGAGGGAGGCAGTTCGGACATGGCTGTTTGAAAGAAACTCAGATTTTCTCAGATTTATCATTGCTTTTGAAGCTGAATCTCCACCATACCCTAAAAGTTTCTTCTCAGCTCAAGATGTTCCAGCAGCAGTATGGTGGAAAGGCTTGAAGAAAAACAATATACCAACTGAATTCATACAGCTCATGGTGCATTTGCATTCCAGTCCATGCAGCTCAGCCTCAATTGAGCGAATATTTTCAAATTTTGGATTTATCCACTCCAAATTACGAAACAAACTTGGAGTACAGAAGGCATTAAAACTAGTGTTTTGCTACCGCATGCTTCGTGGAAAAAAAGATTTAGAATGGGATTAACATTAAAATAAGATAAAAATATAAATATGTGTATTATTTATATTGTGATTTTATATGTTAAATTATAAGTATTTTCACCATGTACTTTCATTTTTAAAAATTAAAGTATTTAGTAGTTTCATTAGTTTATATTTTTAATGTAACAGCTAACAATACTTCTGATTATTCTTTATTCTATATTTATAGTTTACAGTTAATTTCTATTTTCTAAGCAACTTGTATTAAAACTGTCAAAAAATTTATTCAAGTGTCTAAAACTAAAAATTATAAAAAATTGTAAATTTCATGTTGTTCTAAAAATAATATTAAACAGTTTTTGGACTAGATTTTAGGTTTTTGACACTTACTGTCAAAAACTATGTCAAAAAGGGTTTTTTGACATGATGGTTAAAACCATGGTTAAATCCGGATAAAATCGTCACACTGTCAAAAACTTGCCAACCCTGGCAGTACTTCAGCGGAAAAAGGCACTTTTGCAAGTAAAATTTGTTATTGCCTTTAAAAAGAAAAGAAAAAAAAGGAAAAGGAAAATACGATAAATCAAGTAACATTAATTTCAAAAGACTTTATGATATAAAAATAAAAATATACAATTAAAACATGTTTGAATAGTTTTATGCTCTTTTTCCAAAAGAAATGAGAAAATTTTATCATTTTTAGGCACACAAATTTAAAAATACTATGGAATAAAGAAAATTTTTATTAAAAATCCCTAGGCAAAACTAGTAGTACATTTTCATACATGTTACCTACCTCAGAAAATAATCGCTCACTATATATAGTATATGAATGGTATTTTTTTCCTAACTGTGAAAGGTTAGGAAAGTCTTTTGAATTCTTCGTTCACCACTCTAAAGGATACGGTTTCCTATCTAGTAGTGTCTGGGGTAGATATTACTTATTTCTATATAGGCTTCACTCAGTAACTGACTTATACATCTTGAGTTGTAATGTAACATTCCTGTAATAAAGTCATTTTCCTGATAGTTGAATCTTCAAGGTAGATTTAATCTCTAATTTGGACAACATTTTCTAAAAGATTCTTAACTTTTATAGGAAATACAGAAATATCCAAAATTTTTAATATCCAAATAATTGTATATTTTGTTCAATTATGAATGAAAATGACTTCATAAATATGTCAGAAAGTAAGCGTGAATGAATAAATTTAAAAAAGTTGCAAAAAATGAAGTAAAAATTCTTATTCTGAATGTATTTGTTAAGAAATCCAACAATATTCCGGCCGTAGGTATTCAGCCAAAGCATTCGGCCAACAAGCTTTCAATATTCGGCTGAAGGGACAAATACCGAATAGTGACCGAATATTCGTCCCATCTATATTTCAGACTAGCCTTCATACTAAAGCAATTAATTTAAACTTTACTTTAATTTGCGTAATAAACGACGCAACGCGCGGTATCGTAATTCAAAATCGTTTCGCCGCTAAAACCTCGCGGTCTGCACTGCATATGTAAACATTAGCTCCTCCAAGTCTGCGAGTTGAGAAGTACTAATGCTTCTGGTTTATGGAGTAGGAAAGATAGCTACAGATGCGAAAATAATAAAAAGAATTAAACAGGTTTTATCTGATTTTTGAAAGCACAAGTAATTTTCATAATAACTGGAAGTTATACCTGATAGGAGAGCAGGACATATTATGCACTTAATAACCGCACTTGTTTTTATAAGCTCAAATCGTGGGAAAAGAGTAGAGTGCGTGCGCGCGCGTGTCTGAGTGTGACACAGTGTGGGGGGGGAGGTCCACTGCTTTTCCCTCGATTTTGAAACTTAACTGCTTAAATTTTCTTTTTTGTTAATTTTGAAAAACTTCGTAAAATTTATTCTTTTCGAGAAATTTAAAACAAAAGACGAAGTAAGAACTTTTCTGATAGGAATTTGTGAGCGTAGGATAACAATTGCCCCCCCCCTCTTGCTTTTGAAAATTTGATTAATTAAAATTTATTTTTCTCCTATTTTGAAATACATTGTCAAATTTATTATTTTCTAGTAATTTAAAAAAAAAAACTAAAAATTTTTCGTTGGGGGAAGGGGGCAATAGAAATGAACCTTTTCCCCTCCCGATTTTGAAACTTAACTAAGTTTTGTTTTTCTCCGATTTTGAAAAACACAGCAAAATTTATTCTTTCAAGTAACTATGAAATAATAGAGAAAAGTGTGGAATTTTCCTTTAAGGAAGGGTGGTGGTGGGGGGGGGGGGGGTCGGTAGGCACATTTTTTCCCTGACAGGATTTTTAATTTTTAATTAATTTAATTTTCTTTTTTTCGATTTTGAAATGCCTAGTAAAAAGTATTTATTTTAATTAATTTAAAATTAAAAAGAAACTAAGAATTTTTATGGGGGAGAGGCATGAGAGCCGTTACCTCTCCCTCAAATATGATTTAAATATTATTCAGTCTAAAATACATCTAAATTTTATTTTTGAATGATTTTGAAAAATACAGTAAAATTTTATCTTTCCGAGAAATTTAAAATAAGAGAGGAATTAAAATATTTTCCGTAAAGTTAGAGGGTTTAGGAGAAACATTACCCCCCCCCCCCTAGATTTTGAATTTTATAATTAATCAACATTTCTATTTTTCTTATTTAAAAAAAACATTATTTTCAAGCAACTTAAAATATAAGAGGATCTCCGGAAATTATTCCCGTTAATAAAGAGGGGGGGGGGGGCGTAGGCTCATTACCCCTTCCTAGATTTTGAATTTTAAATAATTAAAATTTGTTTTTCTCCAAATTTGATAACCATAGTAAAATGTATTTAATTCGTTTACTTTTAAATTAAAATCGATCTGAGAATTTTCCTTTACTGAGGAAAGGCTCACAATATCCCGATTTTGAAATTTAACTAACTTATTTTATTTTGCCTTACTAAGATATAATAGAATTTATTCCTTCCGATTAACTTTAAGTTAAATACAACATTAATTTGCTTTGAAAAATTTTACCTGATTTACAAAAAGGCACCAGGCATGGAAATAATGTAATGAAAAAATCTAATTTTCGCATCCATAAAAAATAGTACATAATATTTGCAAAATTGGAATCCTTGATTTGTTTTTCAAAAAAAAAAAAAAAAAAGGTTGCACAATTTTTGCAAACACAGAATATTTATTTATTTTATGCAAAAAATGTGCACCATTTTTGACAACAAAAAATAGGAACTTTTTTGTTTACATAAAAAATTTAAATATTTTGCACAAAAAGTATATACTTTTCGAAGTATTCAAAAATATTCACTTTTTGTGCACAAATTATGTACAATTTATACTTTTTTTCAAAAAAAGTGCAAACTTTTTCTAGCTGGGTTACCCATTGAGGACAACATCATAGATCCTAAACTTTAAATGTGTTTTATTATGTATTAATTTTTTATGTATTATTTGCGTTTATTTTATTTATTTATTTACTTATTTATTTGCTTATAATCTGTATCATGTTGTGTTATTTGTATTGCATTTGTATCTTGAAATATAAAAATATTTCAACGCCGGGCTGGATGTTCCGCACCTGTATTGTAACTTTGTAACATCGCCTTGGCGACAAACACAGCCCACGCCAATTATACGCCAATCGGCAATTTAGTGTAACCCTGCTCACGTGTTGTGTGACGCAGTTGGTTTAGAGAAAGGTCTCTTAGCAAGAAGCTCTGAATGCAGCAACTAGTTGCGTTTCTAATAAAAATAAACATTCCATTAAATTTACAGTCTACTTGCTATTTTTTTATTTAGTTTTTCTTTTAATTTAGTACACCTCTGTACAAGGATGTTTCTTTGCAGATTGCTTATTACGTCGACCAAAA
The DNA here is from genome assembly GCA_964019185.1 of Maratus speculifer. NCBI lineage: Eukaryota > Metazoa > Arthropoda > Arachnida > Araneae > Salticidae > Maratus > Maratus speculifer. The sequence goes on from OZ025293.1 coordinate 55,106,206, forward strand.
AATTATCGCCAAATTATAAGATAAAATGCCAATAATGGCTTATCGTATATTTCACATGCACTTGACATCAAATACGTTATATGTGTCTGCATACCATAACTTACTTTTAATTTGACGTTTTATTTGTATTTTTGTTAACCTTTTACTAATTTATTTATTCTTTCGGTATTTAAAATAAAAATTATACAATTTTGTTTAATTTACGAATAGTTTGGTGATGTACTATATAATTTGTCAAAATGGGTCGATGGGATAATCAAGTAGTACCCGCAATTTCGTAATAGAGTATTACTATGTATTAAAAATATTTAAATATACGTTAAAAAATTATTTTGTAATTGCTATGCATTTTATAAATAGTTTACACGTGTTTTATTTTCATATTTTATAGTATGCATATCCATGATGAGTGAGTATTACGGTGGCCCCCCAACGACTAGTTTTATTTAGGCATTCCGAATTTTCTCTAGTAAGATATAATAGGCTTTTAGAGTTTATAGAAGACGAAAAAATATATTTAAAACTTGTGATAAAAATGTAAGCTCCCTGGATTTAGTTAAATTGTTTTCTTATTCCCCATCTTCATTCAACAGGTTCATTACACATTCTACAAATACATTAACAAATATAATCCACTTGGCGGGATTTCCTGCAGACAAATATTTTCAGTATTCGTACTACTATTCTGAAATGTGATATTTGTCTTATTTAATAACATAAATATGCGACCCTTTATTTACGAAATGATGGATCTGGAAATTACACCACATCAATAATTATCTTCTAATATCTGGAGGTATACTGAAATTTTTGAATAATAACAACATGAATATTTGATAATTTTTCCATTAAAACTGATTAAGTAACTAGGTAGTTATAACTCTTTCTTTTAATCACATTAACTAAAAAAATTACTCTTATGAGAATCTCTCAGTGTAAATAAAAGTTTTGTGATTTAGTATGTAAATGAATATGTTGTTGCAGCTCCAAATTTGTCATATTCATAGTTCCTACAGGACCTTGATTTTCATATGATCAGGAAATTCTTCAGTACCAGCATTTTCTTATAGAAAATTTTTAATTTAGTAAAGCGAAACTTCGCGGGTTTGAACTAGATTTATTTTTCTCTAAAAAATTTTTTCTTTTTAGAGATACTGGTATCTGACCTGGAAAATAACAGAACCCGTACGAACTCTGATTTTTTTAGCGAACTAAAATCTATATCTCTGTAAACGGTTGATAAAATTACCACTTAAAAAAATTAGTTTCGATTATTTCAGTGTACTATATAAATTTGATCAAACAGTGTACTATATTTTGTATGGAAAGAAAAAAAGTATGCTTTTACAAACAGACAGATTAACCTTTACAGGTGCGGAGTAAATTGGTTTGAAATAGTTAACTTACACCAGAATTTATTATAAAATACAAACTTGCCCATTTTGAGGAACTTATAAAAGGAGAAGTTTAATTAACTATTCTTCGTACTAGTAAAATAAAAATTACATGTCTTTTTTAAAGGTCACTACGCCAGAAAGGGTTAAATAAATTTTATATTTGGTTTTCTTCAATGGCACCAGAGTGGTTATATTTTGAGCGTGTTTAGTACGTGTTAAATTTGTTAGTGCTTATTACTGCAAACGTAGATTATGTAAATTTTATTCGGGTACATTAGCGCCACTATCCTCACCTACCGCGAGTTATGAATACAAAAATTGCTGAGGGAACAGAATAGCTAATATATTATTTTAGATTTCACTGTCCATCGAGTTGACCTTAAAGCCCCACACTAGGCACAGAAAAAGACCCGGATGATAATCTAAAGTCTATGGGAGCGTTCTTTTCAAATATCTCGCTCAAATTTTAATATTTTTACGTGATTTTTTTGCACAAGATAGCTAATGACAATCCACAACCGGCCTAGTTTTTACTTTTTTGATTTTGTTTATATATTTTTTATATTACGATAGTTTTAATTGTAGAACCGGTTTAAACCGGTTTCGAAAGTTGAAGTATTTTTTTTTCAAAAAAATCTGAAACCAAAATTGTAAAAGTAAAAACTAGGCCGGTTATGAATCGTCCTCAGCAAAAAAATCATGTAAAAATACTAAAATTTGGGAGAAATATTTGAAGAGAACGCCCCCGTAGACTTTACATTATCATCCAGGTCTTTTTCTGTGCCTAGCGCTGCGCCTTAATTTAAAGTGGATTTTTAAATCGCATTCCGCGTTTGGCATATTTGCATGGAGTTTGATTTTGAATTAATATTTGAAGATTTCTCTTTTTAATTTTTTTGTTGTAAAATTTTCATTTTAGAGCATGCAAAAAGAACACCAGACATCAGAGGGCCAAATTTCTTCTTCATCTCATCATGCTGATTATTTAACCCTTTTTGACGCAATGGTCCCACATCCGGGAACACTTAATTTTAATTCCAAACTTACAAACGGCACCAAGACTATATACAATATTGCTTACATAATGAAAGGTTAGAGTAACGACTTTTTCATTTCTGAAAAAATCGTTTGTAAATTCCAGTGTCAGTCAATCTTTTCATATTTTTACAAACAAAAGTTTTCCGGTTCGCACATTTTAACCACTAAATTTTAACAGTATTTTCAAAGTATTTCTCTGCAGAAAAATATTACGAAATTTGAGAATAAAGGTCGTGGGTAAGAATTCGGCTGTTTAAAAATGAAAAATAAAATTCCTTATCATTAATATTGGTGCCAGAGTCCCTAAAAAATATAAGGAGTGAGCAAACCTCGTTTTTCTGTGCTGGAAAGGGTTAACGGCATTGAATGGTACTTAAAAGAACCATCAGTGAAGAAAGGGTTGAATAGAACGAATTTTAATCCAAAAAAGTAATAATCAAATCTTAAAACAGCACTAATCCCATCTTTGTCCTTTTGTCAGCTACTTAGAATGCAAAATCAACAGCTCTTCATTTTTTCATTACATTTACTGGCTAAAATATTAAACCACTCCTCACCGAAACTTTGATTCATCCATACGCTGATGTAATGAATTGGATTTTCAGATAAAAATTTGCTCTTGGTCAGAAGCATCAGGGAACATTACATTTTTTGCAAAAGCAAAATGCAAAGTTCTGAAAATATGAGAATATTGCTCTGAAGTCATGGGAGAAGGGGAAGAGAGATTCGAGGACTTTGAATGAGACATAATTGTGAGAGACAGAAGGGCTTATTTTAGTACATTACCCGATTAACTTCCATGACTTTTTTAGTATAAAAAGGGGTTGCGTCTTCAAAGAAATACATCTAAGACAAAACATTTCTAGTGAAAAGTAGAATTATAGACAAAAATTGCTTTTAAACAGTAGAGGTGTCAGGAGACTGATACACATTTTTTGTAGCGACAGAAGTGCTATAACACAACAAACTGTAGCGCAACATAGCACAGAATCATCCTAAAGCATATCTGTATATTTTAATAGATGGATCTTAAAGACGATTTTAACAGATTAAGTTTCAGGGAGGAGAGGTCACAGGGTTAAATTGCTTATGGGATAAACATTCTTACACCAATAAATTTTAATTGAAAATTTAATACATTTAATTAACACAAGTATTTATATAGCTCTGGAGTCTAAATGTAGGGGGAGTCCACATACGTTTAGAAAGATCCGCCTACGATAACCGCTGTTTTTGTGTGAGCTCATAGGCCTAGCGTCGCGAGACAGTGTATAGTCCACGGAACAGAGAATCAACTTTCATACACTGTAATGGCAACTTGTTTAACATGGGATTACGCATAGACAATAGCGACACGAGCGGACCACTCTGAAACTACGATCATAACATAAAAGAGGTTGCTAATTCGGCGAAACATCGCTTCCTTGGCGACAAATGATAAGGGAAAAAAATACAGCGACGGTTTGCTGCTTCTTGTTTTGAAATTTATGAAAGAATTATGAAATAACTTTGACGTATTCGTCTTGCAACCAATGCATGTGTCTCTTCGTAACATAACGATCTAATAATTTAAACTTAAAAATTCAAGAATAATAACAGTAATAATTACGAATCAATATAAGCGCGGAAAGCTAAGATCAAATAGCATAAGCACATGTGCAAAGATAATCAAATCAGCATTCAGCAAGAAGCGCCAAGCAGAATAAGGTTACAGTTAAACAGAAATCACGAGGATAAAAATCGCCAACGGGATGGTTTAGTTTTTAAGTGACCCACTAAAGGCGCTCTCTTCAAGCCGAGTTGGGGCTCTGTTACTACTCTGTGGTCCAGGGTTCATAAGCATCAAAGAATTCAGGGGATTTTAGGCGTTTTAGTACAAGAAATTTCGTAAATTACTGTTCGCTATACCTGAAGACTGAATTGTTTTCGTTAAATAAGCCAAATATTACTTTACTTAAATTCTGGTAAAAGGTACTTGGAAGTCCTTGAAGCGTGCGAATCCTATAAGAGAGTTCGTACTCATCAAGGGAATAAGGAAATTTTGAGTAAATTTATCATAAATTTTGTTAAGTACTGGTCAATATATATGAAGACAGATTTAATTAGACAAATATTACTCTGGAAAAAAATTCTGGTGAAAGGTCTTTGAACGTTCTTGAAACGTACGAATCCTGGAGTAATATATAACTGCTATTTATACTTAAATTTGACTGCTGCAAATAAAGCCTAAAAATGTTAGATATGGTGTTTTCTCAAATTTTTGTTTCATTTGTCTTCAATTTATGATGATACTGCCAAGTATTTCAGCCAAACAGAAGATAATCAATAATGCAACAATAAATGTCAAATATGTCGCAGGCATCAATAATAAATGACAAATGAAATTCTCTTTCTAGGTGCGTTCGTAATTATTTAAATACGTAGCACCAACAGTTTTCGTTCAGTCGATCCGTCTGTCTGTCTGTATGTCCGCATTGGACGCAAAAACTATCCAACCGAACGGTTTGAAATAAATATATAATTATTGCACAGTTTTGGCGAGTCATTTTAAATTTTATGAAAATCGGATGCATAGTTCAATTACAGAGATAATCAAAGTATTTTGTTACATTACGGTCAATGGGGAAAAAAGTTTTAAGTGCATTTTAAAGGTGTTACACTTTTCCGAACATAATAAAATTGAGATGCGTCTATGAAGTATATACTATAATATACATTTTGTACAATCTGTGGTGCAAGGAATATTTGTTACTGGTTTACAGGGCCAGACAAAAGTATTCCATTACATAATGGTACAGGAAACACGTTATTTGGTGCGCGTTTTAATTACATTGAACTATTTAACATTTTATGAAATTGATATACATTGCTGAGGATTACTACAAGTTATTTCCTGTTTAATAGAAAGCAGACAGTATTTACAGGGACAAACAAAAGATTTCAGCTGTTGTACTGTATCCGAATTACTGTGTACTATTACACAAGGATCTGAATATTTTTAGGTGTGTTCGTAAGTATATAAATATATAACACCTATAGTCGTCGTTCAGTCTGCCCGTCCGTCCGTCTATCTGTTCTCTTATAACAGAGGAAACTCGATCGAACTAAATCGTTTGAGATTTAGAATATATAACTGTTGCATAAATTTATCGAGTGATTTCAAATTTTATGAAAATCGGATGTATAGGGGGATCTTACAGGGACAATGAAAAGTATTTATTACATTACGAACAATAAGAGAAAATAATTTCAAGTACATTTTAATAGTGTTACACTCTTTCGAATAGAATAGAAATGACATGAATCTATGAAGTATATAGTAAAATATACATTCTGTACAATCTCTGATTCAAAAAATATTTATTATTAATTTACAGGGCCAAACAAATGTATTCCACTATTTAATGGTATACGGGAAACCATTGTTTGAGGCGTGTTTTGATTATATAAAATTATTTCACATTTTATGAAATTAATGTACGTTGTTGAGGTTTAATAGAAGTTACTTCCTATATAATAGAAAGCTGATAATGTACAGGAGCACATAAAATGTTTCGACCACTATGCTGTATCCTAAGTACTGTATACTATAACAGCAAGATCTGAATATTTTTAAAACTTCGTTATAGTACGAAGCACCTCATTTGCTACGTTTCATAATTTCCAGCTTATTTTCGAATTTAAAGAATATCAAGAAACATGTCTAACAAATGGATTTAACACTTTCAGGGGCAAAATATTTCTATTCCTAAAATGCTCAAATATTGAGTGACACCAGAATTTACAAACAAATTTATTCGAAAGTAAATAACAACATTTCTGTACATACTTAATAAAGAGAAAATTTTTAATTCAAAATTCTGGTGCTATTATGGCATTTCGGGATTAAAATTAAGTGGTTCAAAAATGATTCATTGCCCTAAAAGTTATTGAATCCACACTTCATTTGAAATATTAATTAAAAAAATTATATATATATATACATATATTAATTCAAGCATTCTTCTATTATATCTTGTTTCCCAAGTTTTTGTAGAAAAACCTTTGCGAATTCCTGTACGTTCATTAGGAGCGGAAACAACATGTCTTCTCTTCTTGTTATTGCTATTACGTTTACAAGAATTTTTCTGTACATCATCATTTGGATAAACAAGAAATGCGTAGGTTTCAAGCGTCTGGACAGTAGGAAAATCAGTTTTAATACCAACTTCTTCATAGAGTTTGTTCACTATGGCATACACTGCTTCTTGAAAACGTTGACAAGATTCACAAGGAATAGCAGCTTGGGATGGGTTTTTTATTTCTTGTGTTTTCCCTTCGGTTTCATTGGGTTTTACACTTACTTTGAACGTTTTCTTTCTTTTACTTTCGCCTGAAATATAAAATGAAATTTCTCAAATAAATTGAACACTCTCATGTATGATTTATATTAAATGAATGAAAATATATTTTTGGCTATGTTCCACCTTAAGCCCAAAACCAGGAATTTTGGAAAATATTTTTTCCCAAAGAACAGAAACCCAATTGTAAAAAGTATATTTTCCATCAAAATGTTTAATCCTCTGATGCCCATGGTAGCATATATGCGACCAACAGTGTTTCCAGTTAAGTATTTATTATTATTATTATTCGGATGAATAAAAATTCATCAGAAATCATTCAGATGTTGAAAATTCACACCAAAAATGTATAATAATAATGTTTGATTTATTTAATAACATATATTCCATATTCAAATAAAGATAAATTTATTATTGAAATTTTTTGGTAGGAAATCACATTTTCTGAACTCCGGAATTTCTTGAACGTATTCTACCATGGGAATTAGAGGGTTAAAAAGAAAATGACTCGGCTACCTTACTTCTGAACTTCATCAGCATTGTGGAAACTCGTATGAAATTTATATCTGATAAAAAAGAGAGAAAAAAACTCGCGTAGTTCTCTGAAAGTTTTTCTCAATACAACTTCCTATGCGTTTACCACGCATGAGAAGATATAATATGTAATATAATTAAAAAAGATTGCGAAACCGTGGCTGAGGGTGGTTAGTTTTTTTTCCCGATCATCTGAGCACATCAGGAATTTGGAAATAGATAGAAATATTTTAAGGCGAGACTGGCAGACGACCAGCGACTCTCTTTTGAGATATCAACTAAATCGTATGAATCATCAAATTAGTGTGGCAATCAAGGAGTTCAGTATATCACGGAATCCGTATTTGAGTCTTTACCAACTTCTGACAACACAATTAGTTCGGCACGGCCTACATTCGTAGGACACAAGCACACATTCAAGCCCTTAATGCCCCCAATGTTATAGTCTTTTAACACTGACAAGGCTAAGCTCATTACTGACAGCTTTAAAAGCCACTTTACACTTAATTGAAATGTTGTAAATCCCAAGAGGACCGATTGTCGATTCCAAAGTTGAAGAGTTTCTAAATACTGAACATAATAATACTCGCAACCCCGCAGTATCTTTAGAGATTCTGACTTGTATTGGGAATTTTAAAAAGAAAAATGCGCCTAACCTCGATTGCATCTCTACTACAAGCATAACAGTTATACGAAAATCCATGGAACTTGCCTATTATGTTAAATATTTTTACAAATTTAGCCATAGAACCGACGGAGTGATTATTTTGATCATTACCAAACAAAAATATTTCGATTCGAACCAGTAATGTCTTATAAGTTCATATAGTTCATAAGTTCATATGAGTTCATGCGTTCATATTATATTATATTTAAAATTTTACAACTGTTTTCTTATCAAGGGTTCAAAAAATCAACTAAAATCTTTCTCGGCAACGTTTTTCTTCTTAAGTCTTATATTTTAATACTTACACGTTTCAAATTTCGCAAGCTTTTCTGCAACATTTCTTGAAAATATCTTCATTTTATCTATGGTTGCAGAACGAATAAGACGTGAAAAGAACTTCATCAAAGGTCCTGTTTCTAGATTGAAAAGAAAAGAAAAGAAATATTATGAGTCCAATATACAGAGCAAGAGGTAGCAGCATAGACAATTACCTCATCGAGTTCACGGATGAAAATCTAGAATTATTTAAATCTCTATCCGTATATTAAAATGCAATCTGTTTGTCAAGTGATATCTTGGTGGAAAAAACCTAAAAACCCGATTTTAACGGTTGACTCGTAAGTTTACCATTATATTCTTGGGTGCTTTCCTGCACCCAAAAGTATGAAAACATGGAATATTGGCTGCCGGAAAACATAATGAATGCAAACATAATGAGTGGTTAACCCTTTGAGCTCTGGGGTGTAAATTTAAACAAAATTCCAAATGGCACATTAGCACCAGTATTTTGCAAAGAAAAAAATCGGTTAAGTATAAATACGAAAAAATGCATTAAACATTTTTCAAATAAATTTGATCGAATTTTCTGGTGCCACTGTGACATTTCGGAATTAAAATTATATGGTAGAAAATTCTACCATCAGAGCTCAAGGGGTTAACCTATGTGTCAAACACTAAAATCGGATTTTTAGGTGTTTTCCACCAAGATATGACTTTGCAGACCGATTGCGTTTTAATATGTGAATCGAGATTTAACTAATGCTAAATTTTCATCCATAAACTCGATGAAGTGATTGTCTGTGCTGCCGCACTCTCAGAAACAAAACTCTCATTTTTGACGATTCAGAAATCCTTGAGCCTTATTTCGTCGTTTTAGACGATCATTTCGTATCAAAATCACGTGACTTTTAACGAAACGTAAACTCTCAAATATTTGACGAAAGTGCTTCCTTAATCATGGCCAGACTTGATGAATTTTAAGGAAACTGTCGCGGTAGCTATTTATAGAAGGACCCGATATTGTACCTCCCCAAATCTTGCGATATTAGCAAGGATATATTTCTTGTTTAAAACAGTACTTTTTAGCGTTTTTCAGAAAATAATGAAATGTAAGCAATTACTCTTACTACATTAGTTTTTTTTTGAGGGGGGGGATGTTTAATACTATTTTTATTTATTTATTTGTAAGTTGTATTTCGTTTTGATTTCATTCGAAAAAAAAAATTACTTCGTTCTACAAAACCGTTCAAAAAGTAAATTTGATCAATAAAATTTCAAAATTCTAAGATCTATTTTACATCCAATATCTACTTTTTTCTCTCAAATTAAAAATATATACATATTTTTTTTCTCTCCCCTCTATAAACAGTAAATTGTTGAAATCTTATCCACTTACTTAAAGTCTCGCTTAAAGTAGTAAAATCTCTCCCAATAAGCACTTCATAATTCGTTATTTCTGAGCAACAAACTAACCAGCCCAAATTTTAATCATTACTTAAGCAAATAAATTTCCCCTAGATGTTATTTAATTAAGCCATATTATAATTATTCATTAACCATTAGAAAATCAAAATAATAAATTCGTCTTATTATTTAAAACGTGCAAGATTTATAACAGAATCGATAAAAGTACTATCACAATTATAAAAATTTAAACACACACTATAATCCACTATATGCCTTTATAATCATGCTTGTCTGAGTAATCTGTAGCTTGAACGTAGGGCGTCGGACTGCCACAATGTACGTCATGAGTTCGAACCCCACGTGTGACATGTCTTTTTTGCTTCTGTCATTGAATACAGGAGCTTCTGAAAAATTCGATAGATGGCAGCACTAGTCCCTTTTTGACGAAATTTTTTGACGATTTGGTATCGTCAAATGAGTGAGGGAAGTGATTTCATAAATTTGACGAAATATTTGTTCGGAGCATTTCCCAGGAAACGGTTTCGTCAAAAACGAGGAGAATTTCGTGAAATCTGAGTATTCATTTCTGAGTGTCCGCTGCACGGTCTAATAGACTATAAAACACTTTTCTACACATCCAAAATATTCTAATGAAACTTCACCGTTAAATGAGCTGAAAAAAAAATTAGTTAGTAAATGATATAAAAAACATATAATCGATATTAAAATCCTATTTCAGCAATTAAAGTCTGTAGAAGAAATTGAATTATTTCATGCAACCCTGTAAATGATCTATAGATTTCCACATGTTCTACGTAATATGCTAACATTTCGCTCAATTTGAAAAGGTATAACAGAATTAAAATTTCAACTCTCGCAATTTCCGCCAATAGACGGAAATGCACTCAAATTATTTTATACAATCTATGTATTATGTCATATTTTTATACACGCATCATATTAAGCTAAAGTTTAATTCAGGTAATAATTGCATACTACATATAAAATCGCACTTCCAGAAATTACCAACCATAGACGGCAATGAATTCAGTTTTTTACATAGAATTCTATATGAATTTATATTCCACAAATACCTATGTTTAATGCTAAATATATTTCAGCAAGAAAGTGCACAAAACAGTTTAAAAACGCTTTTCATCAATAAACGTCAATAGAAAATTCTATTTATGAATTCTTTTGTGCAGCCCTATAAATGATCTATAAAATTTATATATGCCATATAATATGCAAAAATTTATTTAAAAACGCATGCCACAACTTAAAAACTATTTCCAGAGTTAGTCGCTTATAGACAGCATTCTAAACGAATTTTTTTGTGTGTCCCTGTAAATGAATGATAAATTCTATATTTGTATATTTGGGATTAAAGTTAAGTGATCCCGACGTTTGACCACTGCTCCAGAGAATGTTAAGGAAGTAATTCTTTTCGTTGGAAGCTTTAAGGGTGTTCTTAAATCAAAAAGGATAACTCTGTGACATATGCTTTAATTTATTTTTGTTCGGAAATGCATGAAAGTAACAGGTGTTGTTATTCAGAAACTGTCTAATTGCACTCATTTTTTTTTTTAAACACAATCGATTTTTCATAACGAGCCTTGAAAGTTGACGTTTTTGAGCACATCTCCCGACGAAAGCAGAAAAACCGGTCAAAAAGCAGGAGAAAAACGGGTGATCACGTGATCAAAATAGCTTAAAACTGGATAGGTAATTTTATTATCATAAAATGGAAAACTGAGTTCGATTCGAAATCGTTTCCATAGTCAAGCATTCCAATTTTATAACTTTCTGTTAAAAAATGAATTTGTAAATGTGTCAAAACGTTTTGCGCTTGTTGAGCGAAGCAGTTAAGAACACACTTAAGAATATTTAATGAGATAAATTTATGTGATATTTTATGTATTGTGATAAAATTATTTTTAAAGCAAAATTTGTGATAAATTAAGCTTCGATATTATATTTCAAATGATTAATAATTTTGGATTTTCTACATGATCTGAACATGCAGTAGTCTGTTTCTTTCGCTAGATTCTCGTTATACGTTCATATTTGCACATATTTTTTGCTTTAAATTATGCATTCGCTTTTGTGATCGATTATGTGTTGCCCGAAGAAGTCTGGATAAGCCAGGCTCCAACTGATTCGTTTTTTTGGCACCACTATTTTTTAACATTAATCATCGTGATAGATTCTTACAACATTTGAAATAGAGAAATAATTTTTATTTAGAAATATTAATATTTAAAAGAGAGACCAACGGGATTCCTGAATAAGAGGATTTTTTCCCCATACATAAGTGACATAGTGCATAGCTGCCAACTTTTTGCTACCACTAAAATTGTACAGAGATTTTTCATTTGCTTAGCCATAAAATTTCGGCGATTAAATAAGACACTATTTACTATAAAATTTTTCTGGTAGGAAAAATGCGTAAAAGTTAGCAGCTATGCATAGTCCCAAAATAATATGCTCATATAATGCATATTGACAGAAAAATTACAGATTTTTGATCAAAACTATCTAAAAAATTTAAAGTTTAAGCTGAATTTTAAAGGATTACCTTCTACTTCTTTAATTATAGGAGTGGTGCAAAATTTTGGTTGCAGTTCCGCGCATTGCTGATTTTTCCGAGATTTCCTTTTCTCTTTCGTCTCTGAAGGCACTTTTCCTTCTTTATCGTTATCTTTTTCTCCTCCTTCTTCCAGCTTTAAAGATTTGAGGAACAGTTTTTGGAACGTAAAGTCCAATGCATACTTCATCTCCAAACAACTTTTACATTTCACTTTGTCATCTATAACATAATGCATTTGTAAGCCATCTGGTGAGGTTGTATAAAGCGAAATAAATTCTCCTATGTCAATACTCGATCCACTAAAAGATCCAACTGAAAAAAAAATCATGCGTCTTGCATTGATTATGAAGCACTTTCCAATACAGTCAGAATAATGTAACAAAATTGTACCATTTAACAAATTAAAATATTACATCTCATTTCACCATATGGATAACCGAGAATTTCAGCTGTTTTCATCTACAATATTAAAATTATCTAAATTTTTTAGTAGCCCAGTACATAGAGTTATGACATACAGATTTGTATCTATTGACAACATGCATTTCAAAATTTATTTCGTTTAAGAGGCATATATATATTTCAGTTGTAAATTCCTCTTCAGCAATTTCATCTAATAAGGAGAATGGTATGCGAATACTTTTGTGCAGTCCTTTATATGAAGTATAGAATTAATATATAAAGAGTAATAAGCAAAAAACTAATTAAATTCAAAAGCACATATCGAATTTTAAAACGTACTCTCCAACAATTATTACGCAAAAACAATATTGTAACCTATTTCTTTTCTGTGTCCTTGTAAATTAATAAAAAATAATGCTATGAATGCTTCGTTTTAGCGTTATCGCAGTGAAATTCAATGATTGATATCAGTTTCAATACATATGAAACAGCATAACGTCATTAAAATACTCTCCAAACGATTTTTCCCTTATATCATAATGTAATCGAATTATTTTGAGTATCCCTGTAAATGAACCATTAACCATACATACATCATATGCAATAATACTAAACTTTCTTTGGCGACTCTAAACAAGTTTTATCAGTTGCATGAAAATCCGAGTGTATTTACGGGAGTTGCAGCGTGGACAGACATACAGACAAATCGAATGCATAAGCACTTTACAACTTTATTGGAAAGTGCTAAAATGAAAAACAGTTAAGTTCTGCTTACAAATCAGAACTCGGTAATTTAACACTTTCCTAAAATTCATTTTTATTCATAAACACCTAAAATTGATAAGTACTCTTATTCAGAAACTCTGAAATCATATACCGTCTCCCATTTTTTAATAACGACAAAGGATCCTTCATAACAAATGCTAATGATGGCATATTGACAGAATATCCGAACGCAAGAACACAAAAAATATCATACGATGGCAATCGATTATAGCTCAAGATTTCATACATTATTAGAAAAGTGAAATGTTGTTTGATTTCACATAACTTAATTACCTTAATTTCCTGCGTATAATCCGCGGATCAAACAATGCTTTTTCGACCCAGAAATTTTATTTAGTAATTGAAGTCAAATGCTTACTACGATCTACAAAGTTACATTTTATTTAAATTAATTTCTGGGTCGAAAATTGATTGTTTGATCCGCGGATTATACACAGGAAATTACGGTAGTTATATCTGCTAATTAAATTAAGGGCGAAAAAGGAGTCCGTCAATGTGTCTAAATATCTGTTTTTTTTTTTTTTTTTTTTTTTTTTTTTTTTAAGAATCTGCTTAGATAATTCACGTAATGCTTTTTACAATGTAAAAGATAATAATATTTAAAAAAAAATTGAAAGATTGCAGATAGAATTGCAAATCACCGTCTTGTTCCAAGGAAAATCGGTTTATTTCCAAAATCTCTAAAAAATCCCAAATTTAATCCTTTGAGAAACAAAGACCCCCACTGTTAAAATGTTGAAATGAATCACTGATACAACAATTTACGTACAAGTTTATTTAGAAGTATGAAAAATCTGTTTTTCATATACATAATAAACGAAAAAAACTATATAAAAATTCTGGGTCTCAGTGGCATTTTGGAATCAAAATTAAATGGCTTCATAAACATAATACCGCACTTGAAAGAAGTAAACCGAATTCTTCCCAGCCTTTGCAATTCTAATGACAGGCCTAAGATCAATAATCAAATAACGTTACTTGAAACATTTCTCTTTGTTAAAATGCGAGATTTTTTTTTTACACTAGAATGAAGGTGGGGGCCATTTTGGCTCGTACCAAATGGAGCTATTTCGGTTCCAACCAGAAATTTGTTTACAAAATAAATTTTAAAAAATGTTAAATAAATTGGTTAAACAATTTAAAATTAAAATTCTGGTTTAAAATATTTCGATAACATTTTAAAAAATGTTGCCATCTTTTTAATATTAGCGCTAGAATGCAAGAAAGGAGTCGATTTGACTCCCACCATGTGATTAAATTTCATTTTGAGCCAGAACTTTTTTTTTTTTTTTTTTTTTTTTTTTTTTTTTTTTTTTTTTTTTTACTGAAATAAGTTAAATTTAAACCACTCAGATTTACGTTAAATAAGTCAATTAAATAATTTTGAATGAAAATTTTGGTGAGAAATATTATTAGCAAACTTGAGTAAAATCTCCGGGCGTTCTAGTTTTAATACAGTTGGGATGATATGAAATTTATTTTAATCTACCAATTTCCATATATTATCTACCGGTACAATATTCCTTTTTTTTCAATTACTTTAGTTGTTTTGTTTTTAAATAAAAATGATCCATTCAATTTTATGGGAGGGGGAGGGGTACACTTAAATAGTCAATAATATTATGCATAACAAATAATTAACATAAGTCATAGTCTATAAAACTTTATTTCCCTTGACTAACATAATAGTGTTAAGCTTACAAAACCTTTTTTTCTAGCCATTGTTTTGCGAAATTTGAACTGTGTGAAATAGCTTTATAATAAACTTAAACTATGCTTAATTATAGTTTAGAATTAAAGGAATATTCTCCCTTAAAATAATGAAAGCATCAAGTAATTGCACATTGAGGGTAATTAGTAAGATAGTAGTCAAATAATTATGCTTTTACAAGTCTCGAATTTCAAAGTATTTCAATTAAACAATAATTAAAATATTTTATTAATAAAAGCCATGTTAGAAAAAAAAAAAAAAAAAAAACAGCTGATTAAGAGAAGATACGAGGAAATGAAAATTTTGCTTTTATCAGTTTTCTTTTAAGAATTCGTTTAAGAGGTTTCTATGAATTTCTTTGAAATGAGTTCCTAGTATTATGCTGCATTTTTTCTAAAAAAAAAAAAAAAAAAAAAAAAAAAAAAAAAAAAAAAAAAAAACAATAAAAGAGATAACTAACGAAGAAAAACAGAAAAAAACACCTCTGTGTCTCTAGATTTTCACTTGCAATAGTTTCGTATTTGCAATACAGTTCAGTTATTTGATCTTTGGTTTAGTTGCCCTAGCAACCCACAATTACCAAGTTTCTTGGAAGGACAGTTTATTTTTAATCATGCTTTAAAATTTCTGTGTATTTTCAAAATTGTTCCCGTTTCCTGTTAATCTTTTATTTTTGAACAATATGCACTGAAAAAAAAACGGACGATTTTACGGAAATTGTATTTGTAATCGGGAAGCCGGTACACTTTGCTGTTTTTTCATTGAAAAATTTCCGTAAATTCCAGGTAAAAACGAAAAATTTTCTGGAATTTACAAGAATTTTTCTGTTGAAAACAGTGACTTGTACTGGCGTCCAAATTACCATTACAGTCTCCGTAAAACAGTCCGTTTTTTTCTTTTTACAGTGTGTTCCTTATTGATTCTTTATCGGATATTTTTACGCCTCTATACAAAATTATCAAAATTTTAAAAAATGACAATAACATAAATTGTCTACGACTCTAAGCATTAATAAGCCAATAAGCGTTATATAACACTTATTTATATTCCAAAAAGGGAACTCGTGGATTAAGTTCCATTTAATAATTAGTAGTTTTATGCATAGCAAATAATTAACGTAAGTTATTGTCTAGGCCATCGATATTCAATCTGCGGACCGAAGAACATAATCTTCAATCACCTTTTTCTTAAATTCAAATGTGCATAAAAGGTTTTTAAGACCTTTGCTTTTTCTTTATATATTTTTACAGAAAGACAAAATGTGTATTATTATTTATAATTACTACTTTAAAATTATGTTAAAACTTCTTAAGTACCGTTTCCTTATATAATAATTTTTTTTTTCACATGTAAACACAAATAGAAATATTTTCTAAAATAATGTATGCATTTTTTTTATTCAGCAATAAAGAAGAATTATTCCAAAATACCTAATTTTTTACTATATACTAAAAAAAAAAATTAATGGTGTTTAAGTTCCGAATTTTCCGAAAATTCAAGGCATTCGATTCCGAAAATTTAAAAGAAATTCAACCATCAACCCGAAAATTCAAACAGAACAAAATATCATAGAAAATATTCCCAATTTCCACAAAGAATCGCGGGAAAAATGTAAATTTCGTTAGAAAATTGCGAAAATAAGGCAAATTTTGTCAAACGATTAATTGGAATTTCGTCCAAGGTCACGTAAAACACGTGAATTTAATCATAGAATCGCGAAAAAAAGAAAACACATTTTTTTCCGAAAAAAACTTTAATTTTGTCAAAAAGTCTTTAAAAAAAACCGCAATTTTTTTCTAAAAATCGCGATAAAAGCATTAGTTTCGTCAAAAGATCCTGTCAAAACGGAAATTTTGATGATTACATGATAAACAAAAATTGCGTCAAAAAATCGCGAAAAAAAAAAAAAAATTTCGTCAAATGATAGCAAAATAAAACCACAAATTTAGCTAAAAGATAGTCGAAAAAACGCAACCTTTATTAAAAGATCACAGAAAAATACTAATTTCGTTAAAAAGTCGCAGAAAAAATGCCTAGTTGGTGTCCAAAAGGAATTCCATACTCCCACCTCCACCTCTGCGCTAACTTTTCAGAAATTTTGCTGTAAATTTCAGAATTTTTCTTTATTCTACTCAGAATCACTCCTGATTTTTTAAAATTGGAAACAGACTGATTTATAAAAGAAAAAATCTCCATATATATATATATATATATATATATATATATATATATATATATATATATATATATACACTCGTGTGCAAAAATTAAGGACGGGTCCCAAAATGTCAATTTTCAAGGGATTTTCAAGCGTTAATTTTCACGCGAATATTCAAAAGGAAGTAATTTTATTCGAATAATTACTATCCCTGCATAACAGCTAATCCATATAACATCTCATTCCGGTCACACATGGTCACAAAAGTCACAATCACTACGGCGAAACAAAAAATAGGAAATTCCATACGTCTCTCTTATGAGTCTCAAATGACTACTATATGTGATTCCACTGACAGGTCATTGTGACTGCTGCTTTGTAGCGAGTCACCAGGTGACTTTACAATATCTTTTCATTGAGACTCTCGTGTGACCTCTCATATAAAGACTCACTTTCAAAGTCATTGTGAACGTTGCATTATGATAAATTAACAAATAATGTCACATTAAAGTCACATGGTGACTTTTCACCACTTTTAACAGAGGTTACTTTACAGTTGGGTCTCTGTCACCATTTAACAAAGTCTTGTGACAGAAACTCACCATGTGACTTTAATGCGACATTATTTGGTGATTAATCATAATGCAACGTTCACAATGACTTTGAAATTGAGTCTCCAGATGAGAAGTCACACGAGAATCTCAATGAAAAGTCATTATAAATTCACTTAGTGACTCGCTACAAAGCAGCAGTCACAATGACTTGTCAGTGGAGTCACATATAGTAGTCATTTGAGACTCATAAAAGAGACGTACGGAATTTCCTATTTTTTGTTTCGCCGTAGTGATTGTGACTCTTGTGACCATGTGTGACCTGAATGAGATATTATGTGAACTAGTTGTTATGCAGAGATAGTAATTATTCGAATTATATTACTTCCTTTTGAATATTCGCGTGAAAATTATCGTTTGAAAATTCCTTGAAATTTCAAACGATAAAATCTCCTTCCTATTTTGGGACTCGTCCTTAATTTTTGCACACCAGTGTATGTATATATATATATACATATAACTTGGGAATGGTGCATTGGTATACAGGGATGCAAGCGCTGCACCAAAAATGGCTGATTTTAACCACTTAAATTTAATAGTATTCTTTGCTTTATTGAATCTTTGAAATCTTATAAGTAAATAAGGTGAGAAATATTAAAAAAATTTAATGGTACCAATCGGTAATTTCTGGCGCAGCGCTTGCATCCCTGATTGGTATAGTATTACGGGTTTTCATATTGGCAATAATGACTATTCGGGTGTTCGTGAGAAAAATGTCAGCAAAAAGTTTTACAGCGGTTTTTTCTATACAAAAATCCTTATGGTATATTTTCAATAGAAAGTTAATATACTGTTAATATATCAAAAATATAAAAACTTTGTTAAATCACCATAAAAGAAAAATTATACAGGACGCGTTTCGAGCTGCAAAATTACCGCTCGTCTTCAGCTGGACCAAACACGTGTCACAAATGACAGAGTGGAAATAACAGTGAAATAAAGAGGGAGGAGATTACACAGAGTGCGACAGGTGGCGCTGCTTGTCAGAGCCAAGGAGAAAGAAAAGAGAAAAGTAAAGATAAACTCAAAGAAGGAGGGAGGAGATTACAAAGAGTGCCCCAGGTGGCGCTGGCTAAAAAACCAGGTGGCAGAGAAAAACAAATGAAAGATAAAAAAAAAAAAAAAAAAAAAAAAAAAAAAAAAAAAAAAAAAACAATTGAAAAATGAATAAAATAAAAATAAATAAATAAATAAAAATAAAATCAAAATAAATAAATAAAATCAAAATAAAGTTAAATTAAAAAAATAATAATAATTAAATAAAAACTAAAAAATAATTATAGTAATAATAATAAACTACAAAAGTAATTTCCATGCAGGAGAAAGGGAGGGGGATGAAGAGAGATCGTTGACAA
The DNA here is from genome assembly GCA_964019185.1 of Maratus speculifer. Lineage (NCBI taxonomy): Eukaryota > Metazoa > Arthropoda > Arachnida > Araneae > Salticidae > Maratus > Maratus speculifer. The sequence goes on from OZ025293.1 coordinate 55,125,481, forward strand.
GAGTATTACAATTTTTATAAATAAAATAAGCTTCGTGAGTATCTAACTGAGAAGGAGAGGCAGGATTAGAAATAATTCTGGCCATGGAAAAATTGAAAAAATGACCGGAAGACCAACAGTGAGAAGCAATGGAAGACCTAGATAATTCCTGATTTTTAATGTATCTCTGATGTTCATCCAATCTTCAACGCTCTTCTGGTCTGACCAATATAACCCAAATTGCAAGAGCAAGGAATAAAATAAACACCCCACCGGTTCTCAACAGGAATAGGATCTTTCAAAGACGAGAATTTAATTTTATTCATAGGTTTAAAGATAACTTTAAAATTGAAACGAGAAAGGATTTTAGCTAATTTGAAACAAAGAGGAGAATAAAAAGGTAGAACTATAGAGTTAATATTAGACGAATTATTAGAATCAGTAAGAAGACGTTTAGGCTTATTAAATTTATACAGAGCTTTGTCAATCAAAGAGGGATTATAACCACGAGTGAGGGCAAGAGATTTGAGGTAACTAATTTCCTTATTTAGAGCAGAAGAGTCAGAAGAAATCCGAAGTGCTCTGTAAACAAAAGTATAAAAGGAAGCCACTTTATGCTGTGGAGGATGGTTAGAAAAAGCATGCGGAGGTAGAGATACAGCGAAAGGTTTTCTATAAACAGAGGTAGAGAACCGATCAGGGTGTTTAGTAACTAAGACATCGAGGAAAGGAAGAGAATCATTCTCTTCGACTTCAAGAGTAAACTGGATGCAAGGATCAACAGAGTTGACAAGAGAAAGGAGATTTTGGAGATCCAGCTCAAAAGGAATTAAGATAAAAGTATCATCAACATACCTACACCAGAAGGGAAAATCAAATAAACTGAAGAGTTTTTCTTCCACAAAATGCATATAAATGTCACATAAAAGAGGAGATAAAGGATTGCCCATGGCTAAACCATCCGTTTGTACATAAAAGGAATTATTAAATTGGAAAGCAGTTTGCCTAACACAAATACTAACTAATTGCAGGATCTCGTCAATCTCGATGGAAGAGTAATGGAATTCGCGTAGCCTTCTTTCCAAACAGTCAATTGCTCCTTGAACAGGGACGTTAGTGAAGAGGGATTTAACATCTAAGGAAATCATTTTGTAATTACAAGGAGAAAGGCGTTTAATTTTATCAACAAAGTCAATAGAATTTTTAACAGTGTGAAAATTAGTGGAAGATAAAGGAGCGAGTAACTTAGAAAGGAACTTGGCAAGTTTATAAGAAGCAGTACCAATATTAGAAACGATAGGGCGAAATGAAAGAGTAGGTTTATGGACCTTAGGAAGAGCATAGAAACGAGCACAATTAGCTATAGAAGGAATGACCATAAGTTTAGTGTTATTATTAAGAATGACAGACTTATTAACGACCTCCTTGATATCAGAAAGGTGTTTAGTAGAAGGATCTTTCTTTAATTTAGAATAAGGACCGGAGTTTAACATAGATTCCACATGAGAAATATAATCAGACTTATTGAGAAGAACGGTTTGACCGCCTTTATCAGCCTTAGTAATAAGAAGGTTAGGGACAGAATTAAGTTCACTGATAGAAGATTTTTGAGAAGAAGAAAGATTAGATTTAACTGAAGATTTATTAGAAGAAATGACGTTAGCCAAAAGGTAGCGAAGAGAATCAAGTTGACCAGGAGAAATTTTACTAATTTTGAAAGAATGTTCAATCGGAGCAATTAAATTCGGAATAGAAGGTTTGGAAACGCGCGAAAAATTCAAACCAAGAGAGAGAACATCACGTTGGGAATCAGTAAGAGAATGAGACGATAAATTGACAACATAATTTTGCCGAAGAGGAGAGATACCAGGAGCAGGAGAATTAGAAGTCAGAAGTGACGAAAATTTTTTATCCAATATAGCACTGTGACATTTAGATTTGTAATCAACGTAGGCAAAAATCCGTTTCTCAAGAAAAGGGAAATAAATAACAGATTTACTTAACAGCAAATGTAACGAATATAATTCATATTCAATGCACGAAAGAGAGTGCCGAACATCTTGAATAATGGCTCTAAGAACAGCAAACTTACTCCTGGTTAAGGCATTTTGAATGCGAAAGGATGAAGGAAGCTTGTAAATAATATTAATGAACTTAGGAACAACGTGTGAACGTTTACACCTTAAAAGAAAATTAAGCCTATTCAAAAACCTAGCCCGCTTCAAACGAAGATGCTTGAAACGATTAATAAGCGAATAACCCATAACAAGAGAAAAGAAAAAACAAGGCCAGAAATGATGGTAAAAATAAATAAATAAATAAATAAAACAAAATTAAATAAATAAAAAATAAATAAATAAAAGAAAACACAGTAAAAATAAATAAAAGGCAAAAAAAAAAATTCACTAAAAAACAATACACACAAGAAGCAGGAAGAAAGAAAAAGGACTTACCATGAACACGTGGAAAGCAGGAACGGTGTAGAAACCCAAAATAGTTGAACAACATTGAGAAACACCGAAAAAAAAACTCTTCAGTTTATTTGATTTTCCCTTCTGGTGTAGGTATGTTGATGATACTTTTATCTTAATTCCTTTTGAGCTGGATCTCCAAAATCTCCTTTCTCTTGTCAACTCTGTTGATCCTTGCATCCAGTTTACTCTTGAAGTCGAAGAGAATGATTCTCTTCCTTTCCTCGATGTCTTAGTTACTAAACACCCTGATCGGTTCTCTACCTCTGTTTATAGAAAACCTTTCGCTGTATCTCTACCTCCGCATGCTTTTTCTAACCATCCTCCACAGCATAAAGTGGCTTCCTTTTATACTTTTGTTTACAGAGCACTTCGGATTTCTTCTGACTCTTCTGCTCTAAATAAGGAAATTAGTTACCTCAAATCTCTTGCCCTCACTCGTGGTTATAATCCCTCTTTGATTGACAAAGCTCTGTATAAATTTAATAAGCCTAAACGTCTTCTTACTGATTCTAATAATTCGTCTAATATTAACTCTATAGTTCTACCTTTTTATTCTCCTCTTTGTTTCAAATTAGCTAAAATCCTTTCTCGTTTCAATTTTAAAGTTATCTTTAAACCTATGAATAAAATTAAATTCTCGTCTTTGAAAGATCCTATTCCTGTTGAGAACCGGTGGGGTGTTTATTTTATTCCTTGCTCTTGCAATTTGGGTTATATTGGTCAGACCAGAAGAGCGTTGAAGATAAGATTGGATGAACATCAGAGATACATTAAAAATCAGGAATTATCTAGGTCTTCCATTGCTTCTCACTGTTGGTCTTCCGGTCATTTTTTCAATTTTTCCATGGCCAGAATTATTTCTAATCCTGCCTCTCCTTCTCAGTTAGATACTCACGAAGCTTATTTTATTTATAAAAATTGTAATACTCTTGTCAACGATCTCTCTTCATCCCCCTCCCTTTCTCCTGCATGGAAGTTACTTTTGTAGTTTATTATTATTACTATAATTATTTTTTAGTTTTTATTTAATTATTATTTTTTTTAATTTAACTTTATTTTGATTTTATTTATTTATTTTGATTTTATTTTTATTTATTTATTTATTTTTATTTTATTTATTTTTCAATTTTTTTTTTTTTTTTTTTTTTTTTTTTTTTTTTTTTTATCTTTCATTTGTTTTTCTCTGCCACCTGGTTTTTTAGCCAGCGCCACCTGGGGCACTCTTTGTAATCTCCTCCCTCCTTCTTTGAGTTTATCTTTACTTTTCTCTTTCTCCTTGGCTCTGACAAGCAGCGCCACCTGTCGCACTCTGTGTAATCTCCTCCCTCTTTATTTCACTGTTATTTCCACTCTGTCATTTGTGACACGTGTTTGGACCAGCTGAAGACGAGCGGTAATTTTGCAGCTCGAAACGCGTCCTGTATAATTTTTCTTTTATGGTGATTTAACAAAGTTTTTATATTTTTGATATATATTTATCGCCAGTTTTTTCGGTGTTTCTCAATACTGTTAATATACTGTTATACTGTTTTAAAATAGTGGTGTTAAATTTTTTGTTAAACTTTTTGTTAATTTTTTTTCCGACAAACTTTCAATCATATTAAACTAAATTAAATTAAATTGAATTGAATTAAAAAGAAAGGTATATTTAGTTAGTGTTGATATAAGTTAGTACTGATTAATGTTTGGTTTAAATCGCTCAACAGATGGCGCTGCTATGTTGCCTTTTGTACCTCATCAGCTATATCTCAAGAATTAATGAACGGAATTTCATCAACCATCAGATTCAGTTAGTCTTCGACGTGAATTGACTGTTGTTTACATTTTACGATTTCAGAAATTGTCATATCTCAAGAACTAAAGCACGGAATTTTATATCTTTAGAATCCTCATGATGGGCATAGATTGCCATTTAATTTTCGCACTGTGATAGCAAATTTTGAAATATTAACATGTATGAGATAGATGGAAATTTTGGGATTGTTACATCAGAAATAACAAATTAGAAATTGTACATCAAACGTGGCAAATGAGATGCATTCGTACAATAACTAGTTTTATAAATATTCAGATCCTGGTGCAATAACTATTGCACTTTTGTGCAAAAATGCATGAATATAAAATTTATTAGAATTATATGTATCAAAATCAGTGATAAGGAAAAAAATATGACCCCGTCTTCAAGAAAATGTAATCACCATGGCAACCTAGAATATTTAACTATCGTGAAATATCATCGAATTCAAACATAGAGAATTTTCTTATTAAAATTTAGTGATAAAAAACATATAAATGTTAGCAGTTATGTTTTTATAGATTAATAAATGGAGCTTTAGCCATGCCAAACCAGTGGTGCAATTTTATTGTTTTTAAGACTATTTTTCGCTAATTTACATTTATGTATTAGATTCCTATGTTACAGTTTTCAGAAAATTTTGTTTTGTACGGTACCATGAAAAAAAATATATTAACTGTTATTTCGAAGTTTTTTTTTTTTTTTTTTAAGAAGAAATAAAGTTTAATTAAGAATATTTTAAATTTAGAGCCATCTTTTTAAATTTACGCATACTGGAATAATGTTTTTTAAGGCAAATTAAGAATTTATATCGTCTGCATAAAGATTAACAGACAGATTAGATCTAGAAACAAGATTTTAATTTAATAATTTCAAGTACGGAATATTATTATAAGAAAATTAAGATAGTATAAAGGTTAGTTTTGGCGAAAAAAATTTAAAATTTGTAATATTATCCCCCCTCTTCAAAACTTTGTATGAAATTGATAGTTAAATAAAACTACAAGTTCAGAGAACAGAAATATAATAATTTTGAAAAGTTAAATTTTGGAATAAAACTGTCAAACTCAGGAAGCCAAGAGATGGAAGAAAAGAAAATTAACGCAATATAAAAAATATTAGTGATTAAAAAAATAGTTAAGAGAAAATTAAATTGAATTAAATTTAGGTAGGAGCATTTCCCTGAAAGAAATACAATAATGTTACGATATCACTTACTATTTGTAAGTCCATAGGAGATAATACATACAATAAAAGTAGATAAGTTATAAATATTGATAAGCAAGAAATATTAAAAATACAATAAAAACAATAAGAAATCTCCTTCATGGGAGTTTATAGAATTTCAATAACTTAATCAATAGTCCACTAAAGAAAGTTATCTAAATAAAAGTCCTCCGGATCCAGTCTATTAAACAGTATCTCTTCAATAGTCAACTAAATTTTTTCAGTGATATAGTTCATTAAATAAGTCTTTTGTTAGATTCCAACATCTTTTCATAATATATCAAATTTTCAATAATAAATAGTATCACTTCAAAACATTAATAATAAATAATATAGAAAAATTTAAATAATAATAATAACAATAATAATAAGTAGCATAATAAGACTCCATATTCTAATATTTCTCAATAAGAGTATAATTAATACTAAACTTCATTAAAGAACTCATAATAATAATAATAATAGTAAAACAAGAGTATAATCAACAGAAAATATCACAATTTGTTCATTATTGATAGGAAAAATATTGGTTGAGGATAAAAATAATTACATAGCAACTAAATAATTTTCTTATCTTCTAATAGCATAAGAAAGTATTTTTTTCTAGCCGAAAGTATACATAAAAAAATAAAAACAATTCCAAAATCCAAATAAAATTAAATCTAACTATTTAGAAAATGGACTCTCAGCCAGTATTTCCTTACAATAATTCCTCTTTGATACTATTTTACAAAATTGTCAAATTTGGTTATAAGTTTTCAAATGCCAAATGTAGAATAATGTTTTATCTACACATGGTTTATAAACTTTAATAATAAAAAACAAATAGGAATAAAAGTTGTCATTCTTAACTGAGAAATGGAAATAAAAATAGTGTGCTTTTTTGAAAAACTCTTAATATCTGTAGTTTTCACAACCACTGAAAATCACATATTATGTTATAGGTTTGAGTAGAATCATCAGATTTTATAACTATTATCACATAAATATCTGCTGACTAAATAGAATAATACTAATGTCAAATAAATGAGTAAATATAGTTAGACTTAAATACACTTAAAATTAATTTATCAACATCAGTTGTAAGCTTTTACAATCAAAGTGTACACCTTGTGCTTGCATAAGGAGCCCAATTTAACCACAAAAACTCCCAACAACAAGTAATATTCTTGTAGCGCTCCAAGAACATACCTGCTAATGTTGAAAATTATGGTGATAACATTTTTAAAGAATAAGAATTAAAATTTAATCTACTGTCTTGACTTTAGTTTGATCTACTGATTGTAATTGTATCTGAGGTTTTGTTTGTTTTTTGGGTTGCTCATGAAACAGTTTAAAATCTTCAGGTGAAAAATAGGGTCTTAATTTAGAAACATGCACAATAACGGAATTCTGCCCTGTCTCATAATTAAATTTATCTATTTCATAAGTTACATCAAAAAGTTTATTTATAATTTTATATGGTCCAGAGAAAGTAGGTTCTAATTTTCGAGTGTTAGGGTATTTAAATTCTTCATAAATTACAGAGTCTTGTATTTTTAATGGGCATTCGACAAAATTTCGATCATAGAGTCTTTTACTTTTAAGGTGAAATTCACGAGTTCGCGCTTTCGCAATCTTGAGGGCTTTGTCTACTGGAGATGTTTACATTTTGATTTCCTCACGCAGAACTATTACCCTCCCTTTTAAAAATCTGAATCAAAATTATCGTAAAAATTATAACTATATTTAGCTGCTAACTTTAACCAGAAATTTTATCTAATAAAATAGAAATTGTAAATATCATAGTTATACATTAAATTTGGATCAACTTTTTAATTCTATTATTTTATAAATCATAAACAGATACAAAAATTTTAATGATAGGTAATTTCCTACTTAACACTAGAACCGCGGAGACGGGTCATTTTGACCCGGACTCCGTGTAAAGATGCTGATTCAAACCAGATAAGTCTTTTTAAACTAAGTTACATATAAGCTCTACAAAAGCTATTTAAATAAATAAGTTAAATAGTTTTCAATAAAAATTCTGATGTGTATTATTTTTATAAATCTCGGGTAAAATTTCCCGCGGTTCTAGTGTTAAAATCACAAAATTTACTGAAAAAATTAATTATATTTATCAGTCAAAACTCTAACAACAGTTTTGTACAGTTCCATCTTTCTTACTGAATTTAAATAAATTATAAGAATCCGGGAACTAAAGCTCACTATCACCAGAAATTCTAACAAATAAAGGAAAAAAACATAAATGTTAATTTAGTTATGTAGTTCAAATGTCTAGTTGTAGGAATATTATCATGAAAATACTGCATCCTGAAAATAGTTCTTTATAACTAAGAAATATAAATAAATTATAAAATGTACTTTTTTGAGATAAACTTTAGCTTCTAAATTCTTTTATACTTCATTATTATTACAATTATTTATTACAATTTATATTCATTATTATTATATTATTCAATCGTGCATAAAAATATCATAATAGTCAGTACTAAGTAACAGTAAGTGACTTAAGAACATCATACTAATGAATTAAATTTTTAAGAACAAACATGTTTTCACTCCAACAAGTAATAATAATAATAATAAGACTCATAAACAAATAATCAAATAAATAAACCTGACAAACAGAGAACTATCTACAACACATGGTAAATTACAATTATTTGTATATCCATACACAATTAATTATCAAATATTATGAGAATTATTTTGTGAGCTACTTGGAAGAGTATCAGAGGATGGCAGCTCATTCCTAAAAATACATTCTCTTTCCCAATGAAAAGCATAACTCACACCCCTATTTGTGCATATCCTACAAGGTCTTGAAGGATATGAATTCTGAATATAATTATTTTGACAAATTCTAGGTCTTTGAAACTGAGATTGCCTTTGGGGAATCCAATTCCTAGGTGTATTATTGAGCCTAACTGGCTCAATCCAGGACCTAGTTGGTTGAAAAGGTTGAAAATTTTGTCTAGCTGATGGTTGATTTATTACTTGGTTTGAAACTAGTGGGGTGGAAACTTCCACTTTTTGACAACCCGGTACCAGGAAGCAGGACGTTTCGGTCCCGAGACATTTCGGTCCCGAGACGTTTCGGTCCCAAGACATTTCGGTCCCTGGCCATTTCGGTCCCAGACGTTTCGGTCCCGAGACATTTCGGTCCATGGCCATTTCGGTCCCGAGACATTTAGGTCCCGAGACATTTCGGTCCCAGGACTTTTCGGTCCTCAGACCTTCGGTCCTTCTCCAGCAAGCTGAAATTTTTTGCACGGGAAATATCTGACATAATTTTATAAGGAACATTTTAGAGTGTTGAATTCAGAGGCGGGTCATTCCCCCCAGAGCTATCAAATGCCCCACCCCTTTCGTAAATTTTGAGATTTTGTGTTTTCAGTGGTAAAAAAGTGTAATCCCCCCAGGACTCTATTGAATCCCCCCGGAGCCACAGAAGTCCCTCCCGGAGAAAAGTGTCTGAATTCAACACTGGTTTTTTAACTGAAAGCTACATAAAGTTTTAGTGTAATGCGATTAATTAGAAGTAACAAGTATAATAATAATAATAATAATAATAATAATAATAATAATAATAATAATATTTTCCTTTTTTAAAATAAATTATAATTTTTGAATAAAAACTTATGGTGATGAATAATTGCTATAAATTAAATCTCAAAACAGTTAGTGATTTTAAAATTAAAATCAAATTAATATTTTATTAAATATATGTATTTTTAATTTAATGAATCTTTATTTAATTAAATTGATAAAATTATTAATACGCATTTCGAATTTTACTTTAAATAAACTCAATAAATAATCTGTTTTATATTCAGTTTATCATTATGTTTTGTAGTAGTTATAAACTGAAACTTATTGTTTACTTGTTTATTTATTTTATATTTAAAGATACCGAAATTTAAAACTATTAATTCAATCAATAATAAAATTAAAATAAGAATTGTCATTTTTTTTTCTGTGAAAGTGGGAGCGAAAAGGTAATGCAAATAAATAAATAAATAAATAAACGATAAATTAAAAAAGCTTAGTTTTGTCAATTAAAAATTGAAAATAAAATTATTTAAAATAATAGTTACACTATTATATAAAATTAAAGAATAATCATTTTATTACAAAAAAATAAGCCCACTTTCAATAAAATTAATTCACAAAAATTATCTTCATAAAATAAGAAAACTGTAAAAAAAAAAAAAAATTGCAATTAATAATTATTACATAAAAAAGGTCGTTGGAGCATTTTTATTTTTTAAATAAAAAATTTTCGTAGCATGCCTAGTTACGAAATCACTAATTTAAAGATTCTAAGAAAGTGTCCTAAAAGAATTATCAAATATGTATTTTAGTTTTTTGTACAGATAAAATACCTAATACAAAGAATATATGATAAAACTTAAAATATTCATTCTGTTAAATAATAATAATAAAGACATGTAAAATTATATAACATTATTTAATCAAATTTTCAACTCGCTGTGATTTTATTATCACGAGATTAAACTTATTGGACTATTATATTCAGCTTTGGATAAAATTTGAGGGAAGAGGGGCAGGAGAATAAAAATATTGAAAAAGCCCGAACAATGTTGAGTTTACAGCGTTTAGTAGGCCTTCATCAATCAGAAACCAAGTTATAAAGTGGCCGGTAAAGAAATAGCATGGGACCGAAATGGCAAGGGACCGAAATGACTAGGGACCGAAATGACCAGGGACCGAAATGGCAAGGGACCGAAATGTCTCGTGACCGAAATGTCTCGGGACCGAAACGGCGGGACCGAAATGGCGGGACCGAAATATGGCAGCTCTTTCCTAAAAATACATTCTCTTTCCCAATGAAAAGCATAACTCACACCCCTATTTGTGCATATCCTACAAGGTCTTGAAGGATATGAATTCTGAATATAATTTTTTTGACAAATTCTAGGTCTTTGAAACTGAGATTGCCTTTGGGGAATCCAATTCCTAGGTGTATTATTGAGCCTAACTGGCTCAATCCAGGACCTAGTTGGTTGAAAAGGTTGAAAATTTTGTCTAGCTGATGGTTGATTTATTACTTGGTTTGAAACTAGTGGGGTGGAAACTTCCACGAATTGTTTGACAACCCGGTACCATTCGGTGGTACTACTAGGAGGATTTATAATACTGTTTTTGAATTCTGGTTTTAAACCATCAGTTAAACCTTGTAATAGTATACTTTCACTAAGATGTAATTTCCTACCGATTTCCACTCTTTTACGAAAATAAGTTTCTAAATTGTCTAAATTATCTAATTTCAGATTTGAAAAATCAGAAAAACTCGGGATGTCTAATTCAATGAATCTTTCTATCAAAATTTTCTTAATTTGTTCATAATCCGTACAATTTAAACAGTCATTGATATAAATTTTTTGCGCTTCCCCTTTCAAATATTGCGCAATAAAATTAAATTTCCATTCTAGATTTTTCTTCTCCTTTTCACATGTTGTATCAAAATAAGTTAACCACGACAAAATGTTCATTCCAGAACTCGGATCAAACGGTACGAATTTAGGATCTTCCATATTTTTTTTATTCTTACTCATTAGAATAAATGAAGCACTTCTATTTTCTTTATTAAATCCTGATCGTAAAATCATTCACAATAAATTTCAAAGTTAATAATTTCTATCAATTACATATTTTTTCAAAATTACTATATCAGATCCATAACATACAATAAATAATAAATAAATAAATAAATAAGTAAATTCATAAATTACCTTCAAATTACTCTCATCAATAAAATAATAAATAAATAAATAAATAAATAATAAATATTTTTCCTCAATCATAAAAAGAATAAATATAATAATCAAAACATTTAATAAAATAACTTACAGTTTCTCGGAAAATCTTCAATAAAATTCAATCGTCTTTAAATTCCTCATCAAATACTTCTCGCATACTCACCACTTTGAAGTCATTAATTTTCAAAAATTTGTCACTATGACCATGAATACTGAATCACAAATTATGCATCGACGGCGACAGATCGACATCAAGCGTCAGGAAATCCACAATCAGACTCGAAGCAAATACTAATTATTTCAGATTAGCATATTTCCAAGCATAGTTGTGAAGTTCTTTAGAAAGAATATTCTTTTACTTTAATTAAGTAAGAAATTACGGCGATTTTGGCACAAGAACATTCACGAGAAGTCGATTTTCGGCGATGCGCAAACCTATCATCATTTCGTTCCACAGCAGACTCCATCAGTAAGCCGAAACTACCATATAGAATGCCCTTCAGAACATAGAATTCAATCGAACTTCGGCGATAGCATGTTCTTCTTTGTTCCATAGCAAATTTCTTTAAAATCCGAAAAAGGCAGCACAGGCATAAGCTATCCTGTCAGACTTTTGAGTAGATTGTGACATTTTGAAGTTAGGGGGGCAGAAACATCATCGCCAGGTTTCCCTTGCTCCGCACAGAAGTCATGGCCAGCGAGAAAAAAACAAAATAAATAAATGTAGAAGATCAAAATAATCACTCCTTGGCTGCTGCAAGTTCATATTATTAAACTGTAGCTATAATAGAGGGAAACGCTCCTGTTGCAGACGATATTTTACCGAAACATCCAAAAAATATTCCATGCTTTACTACATCAAGTCGTACTCATGCCAGAGCGCACCCAAGAATCCTTCTTCTCATCTCCCTTACCACCTCTCGAGCTTCCTCTTTTAAATCTAAAAAGAAAATTCTAGAACCTTCTCTAACCTCAAACCATCATTCTTTTATGTAAACAGAATTCTTGTCCAGCTACGAGACTATTTTTCGCAGAGGATAATTTTATTTAAAAAAAAATAGTATTTAACCAATCTATAATCCACTCAGAATTTCTTAGGCAGACGATTTTTATAGATGATTAATTTTAAGAGAAAAAGAAAAGAAATGAATTTATTGATATGCACACTATCAAAGAGGGAAAATAAAATAATAGATAAAATAAAATAATGATATTTTTTGAAAGGTATGGTTTTGGAATAAATTTAATAAGACTTTCTTAAAAAGGGTTGATACAAACATAGAAGAAATGAGTTTTATTTGGAATATTAAGAAATAAAGTTTAATTAAAAATATTTTAAATTTAGAGCCATCTTTTTAAATTTACGCATACTGGAATAATGTTTTTTAAGGCAAATTAAGAATTTATATCGTCTGCATAAAGATTAACAGACAGATTAGATCTAGAAACAAGATTTTAATTTAATAATTTGAAGCAAGTACGGAATATTATTATAAGAAAATTAAGAAAGTATAAAGGTTAGTTTTGGCGAAAAGAATTTAAAATTTGTAATATATATATATATATATATATATATATATATATATATATATATATATATATATATATATATATATATATATATATATATAATAAATCGAAAAAAAATCTACGAAAAATCCGGTGCCAGTATCGCTTTTGGGAATTAAAATTAATTGGTTTCATAAGCATACCGTTGCCCCACAAGGGATTAATGGTCCAGCTATTCTTTGAACAACCCAAACTTTCCTTTTAGTTGATTTGAAATAGTATAAAAGAGATTAAGTGACTATTTTGATGAGGGACAGGAATAGATGCATTGTACTATTGACTGACTTATAAACTGTTAAGAAATTAAATAAATAAATGTTATAAATATAATAAACTGTCCATACCTTCTTTTCCTAAAATATCGCTTTCCCCGGAATGAGCCACAATTTTTATTGGTGAATTCTGAAACTGCTCAGGCACGTACTTGATAGAGAAGAGATTTCCTTGAGACTAGAAAATATATATATAAATAAAATTTACAGAACCAGTTAAAAAAAATACTTATAAAATAAGACAGTTCATATAATTGTACTCACATGTTTCGACATCATATCAAGTCATAGCCCGGCAAGAAAAGTGACATAACTAAAAAAGGCAGCATTTGAGAAAAATCAATTTAACACTAGAACCGCGGAGACGGGTCATTTTGACCCGGACTCCGTGTAAAGATGCTGATTCAAACCAGATAAGTCTTTTTAAACTAAGTTACATATAAGCTCTACAAAAGCTATTTAAATAAATAAGTTAAATAGTTTTCAATAAAAATTCTGATGTGTATTATTTTTATAAATCTCGGGTAAAATTTCCCGCGGTTCTAGTGTTAAAGCAGACGGCGTAGCAGCAAGAAACATTTTATTTCGTCTCACCATTAATTCGAAAAATAAATTCCATAGTAGATTTCTGTTTTGCGTGTTAACCCTCTAATTCCCACTTCAATAAATTGCTAAGAAATTTTTTTTTAAATCTTATAAAGGCTGTTGTGGGTCAAATGAACCAAAGATATGAAAAGATGTGATTTTATTACATTTTAAAGGTTTTCTGTATAGTAACATACATACTAAAATAGGCAGATGAACCTCTTAACTGCCACTTCTAGCCCGTATGCCGTACGGGTAAGAAGAGTTTGCTTGATCCATCACTTAAAGTTTGTTTAACCCTTTAACGTTCATTGGTTTCGCCACGAAACCACAAAATTTTAATTCCGATACGCAACACTGACACCGGTATTTTTATCGAAAAATATCCCTTTTACTTTGTATGTGAAAAATCACGTTTTCTTATTTAGAAATATATTTGTTCTTAATTACCGGTGTCATTCATTTATTTCGGCATCTTAGCAATGAAAATGCTATGATCGTTAAAGGGTTAAAGCGATGTTAAGTTGTAAAAGTGTCCACATGTTTGATATGCCAGTTTTTAAGAATATATTCAAACTTTCTTGCAAGATATGGCTATGATTTTTTAAAGATTTTTATGTTATTTTTTTATTAATTGTCGCCAGGATTTTTAATTTTTGTGAAAATTTTGAAATATATTCCTCAAAACAAAAATTAATCTCAAAAAACCTCTTTTTCCAACTTTTACATTTAGTATAAATTTTGCAAGTAATATTTTTATAAATCCCGAAGACAAATTAAAAAGATATATAATAGCATTAGAAAAGAAAAGTGATTGAATCAGACATATGATACACGGGATATATCAGGAATTACAAAACTTTAAAATTTTAAATGTAATTTTTATTAGTGTTAAAGTTTTCAAAAATTATTTTTCTAAGGAATAATCTCTATAAAAAGACACATTTATGAAAAAAAAAACCATTAAAACACGTCTATAAATGTATGAAATAAAAATTTAAGTTCCAGACCGCTTAAATTTTAATTGCTAGAATAAATGTTATAATTATCTCCCTTATTATAAAAGAATCTTTAGTCGTTATGATATCGTCGGTACCATGTCAAACTATCCAATATGAAAATAGTGTTACCAGTGGGCTACTTGTTTTAAATTCAGATTTCCTGAATGGCACTACTTTTTGAAATAGTAAAATTCGCCCTAATTAACCTTATTTAACACTAGAAAGACGGAACGTTTTACACAAGTTTCATAAAAAATATTTAACACCAGAATTTTTATTTAAAACTGTTTAAGTTATTTAATTAACCATTTATTCCTTTATTTCTTTTAAACATATTTTGGAAAGAAATTTATGGTTTGAACCGAAATATATTTACTTAGTAGGGGCCAAATTGGCTCTTCGCCGTCATTCTAATGTTAATGATATATTAACCCATTCGTGCCCAGCATCTTTTGCGTAAATTTTATTTGGTTGGCACCACTATTTTTAGAAGATTTAAGTTTAGTTCATTAATCACGAAAACGCATCATTTAAATAAAATAATTATTGCTTTTCTTTTTTACCGGTGTGAAAAACAGTGCTGAATGCACCTTTTGAAGCATCCCTAAAAAGGGACGCTAGGCACTAATGGGTTAATTAAGACGAAAACAAGAGAGCGACTAAATAAAGCGACGATTATTATTTATATTTATTGGTGACAAAATAAAAACCATTAATACACTGCGCGGTCTTGGGGTGTCAAAACACCCCGCGCCCGTCCTGCTGGGTTAAAAAAGCAGTTCACTGGCAATACTGTTTTCATTAATCCTTTCGGACGCAGTGGTCTGACATCGGGACCATGTAATTGTAATTCCAAACTTACAACAGCGTTAAGAATATTTTAACCCCTTAACTGGTTCTTTCTTTTCCGTTCAATAAATTGAAAATAACGGGTTCACACTATAACACTATTTTTTAAACAAAATATTCGTAACATTTAGTCTAAATATTTCCGTCTTAGAAATAGTATGAAATTATCTTTAGAAAAACTAGTGGTGTCAGAAAGCTTTAAATGGTGAATTAAGCAAATTCGTCTTGCCCGAACGGCGTACGGGCAAATCAGTTAAGGGGTTAATAAAATTTTGCTTTTACAATGGAAGTTTAACCCTTTGAGCTCTGACGATTGAATTTTCAACCACTTAATTTTAATTCCGAAATGTCACAATGGCATCGGAATATTAGACCAAATTTTTTGTGAAAGGCTTGATGCATTTTTTATCGTGTCTATCGCAAGGTGAATTTTTTTTTTTTTGTTTGCGAAATACTGGTGCCAATGTGACATTTGATAATTTGAAGAAATTTACCCACCAGAGCTCAAATTGTTAATGCAACGAGTTTTTAATTTCTAAAAAAGTCCTTTGTAAATTCCGTTATCAGTCAGTCATTTCATCATTTTACGAACCGAATTTTTCTGTGCCGAAAGGGATAACAAATTTGAAAGCCGAAACTAAGTTTCGGTAATCTCATTCTCTATTTGTTTATATCGCGATATAAAATTAAATATATAGAAACATTTTCATGATAAACATTATATAGTGTGGCGTTTAAATACACATATTATGTTTAAAGAAATATATTAAAATTATTCATGCAAAGTTGCACAGTTATTATTATTTACAGTTTTATTTCCCTTTTTCCAAAGAATAGTCGCAAGTACTTCTTTATCATATCTATGAAATTAAAAAATTTTCATAATTTGCATTTAATTTGAAAATTAATTGCAAATGTTTACATATTTAGGGAAAAAATTCATTAAAACATGCCTATGAATATATAAAGTAAAATTTTAATCTCCGGACTCCGTTAAACTTTAATTTGTATTTAATTTGAAAATTGGTTGCAAATGGTTGCATATTTAAAGAAAAAAATTCAGTTAAACATGCCTATAAATATGTAAAGTAAAATTTTAATCCCCGACTCCCTTAAAATTTAATTTGTATTTCAGTGCTAAAATAAATGTTTTAATTATGTCACTTATTATATATATAGATATATATACGTCACACCCATCATCGTGGAACATGCTTACAGTGACATGTCTTAACCCTTTCGAGGGCAGTGGTTCATTTTTGGACCATCCAATTTTAATTCCTAAGTGACAGACAGGCACTAGAATATTGGAATGAAATTTTCTCTTCTTTTAAATACATGAACAAAAGCTTTTGCATAGTTTGAAATAAATTTGTTTGTAAATTCTGGTGTCATTCACTCATTTCGGTATTTTACAAATAAAAGTTCTTTGTCCCTCGAAAGGGTTAATATTAAATAGACTTTTATTTGATCCTATTTCTCCTTATTTTCTATTTGTTTATATCGCGTATAAAATTAAATTTATAGAAAATTTGTTATTTTAAAACATTATAGTGTCAGTTTTAAATTCGCATGTTATGTCTAATGAAACATGTACCATAAACATAAACATATCATGAATAATAACTATTGATGGGAATCTTAAATGGATCCGGGCAGTGTTGGCAGTGGGTTACTTTTTTTAACCTTCCTACGCTGTTGAAAATTACTCAAACTTGATTTAAAAAAAAAAAAAAAAAAAAAAAAAAAAAAAAACATTTGACACCAGAATTTTTATTAAAAGCTGTTTTACCTATTTATTTAACTTAGTTCTCATAATTTTTTATTTAACTTAGTATATATAAAAATTTCTGGTTCAAATCGAATAAAATACATGATAAAAACGGGTCAATTCAATCCATTCAAGGTAGGAAGGTTAAATTGAGATTTCTTGATTGACACCACTTTTCTCGAATGGTAATTTTCTCATTGTTTTCACCTTAATTTATATGTTATTGAATAAATCCATTAACAAAAAGGGGGTGCCAGACAAGAAACTGCATTTTTTAAAATTATAGTCCATTGGCAACATTGGATCGGAGATCAAAGCTCTAAAAAATTGCCTTATATTATATTGATATATGTACATAGCTATATTACTAATAATATACTAGAAAATCAAATAAGTTAAAAACTGGAAAATTAAAAAAATAAAATGCTGGAAAATTAAATAAAATATAGGAAAAGGAATTAATTAAACACTAAAAAAAATAATTAAATACAATGAAGCAAACTGCGTATTTTTACGGTGATTATATATTTTTTTGTATATTTAATATAAATTTTATAATTAATATTTTAAGAAATATCACAGACAACAAGAAACTTTTTCTGCACACTATAGTGAAATAAAAATTAAATCAGGCAGGTGATTCATGGGGTATATCAAAAGTTAAATACGTTTAAAATTTAAGTTTTTTTATGTTAAAGCTTTCAAAAATTATTCATCTGAGAAATAATCTTTGTAGAAAGACACATTTAGGTAAGAAAAAATCAAAAAACTGGAAAATTAGAAAAATAAAATGCTGGAAAATTAAATAAAATATAGGAAAAGGGAATTAATTAAACACTAAAAAATAATAATTAAATACAATGAAGCAAACTGCGTATTTTTACGGTGATTATATATTTTTTTATATATTTAATATAAATTTTATAATTAATATTTTAAGAAATATCACAGACAGCAAGAAACTTTTTCTGCACACTATAGTGAAATAAAAATAAAATCAGGCAGGTGATTCATGGGGTATATCAAAAGTTAAATACGTTTAAAATTTAAGTTTTTTTTATGTTAAAGCTTTCAAAAATTATTCATCTGAGAAATAATCTTTGTAAAAAGACACATTTAGGTAAGAAAAAAACATTAACCCATTAGTGCCTAGCGTCCCATTTTTGGGACAAAAATTTATAAAATACCGTTTTAATATATATTTTTATATTTTTATATATTTTTATAATACCGTTTTAAAAAATTCATGTAAGCGCGTTTCACACCAGTAAAAAGGAGTACTTGGTACTACTATTAGTAGTAAATATTTTCTTTCTCGGGACAAAGTCCTTGATAAATTAAGATAAAGTTATTCTTCCTTTAAAAGTGGTGGGAAAATGCAAAATTTGAATTTTAACGAAGAAAATAATTCAGGCACTAATGGGTTAAAATATTCTCATACATGTAAAAAATAAATTTTTAAGTCCAGTATCTCCTTAATAAAGCTATCAACTTTTACGCTTTTTCCTTCACACTAAAATTTAATAGTAAAATTTCCACATTTAATGAGCAATCTCAGCTATTCAATCAGTCAAAAATTTCTTGTGATAGGAAAAATGTGTAAAAGTTGGCAGCTACGCCCTTAATATATTTTAATATATATTTCACTTTTAAAATAAATATAATTATCTCCCTTATTATATATAAACAAAAAAAAAATCTTTAATCGTTATGATGTCATGTCCACTATCAGGGGTCATGCTTACAGTGACATGTCATAACATATAGATAAATTTTTATTTATGTACATTTCTACTCATTTTCTATTTTTCTCCATTTACATCGCAATAGAAAATTCAATTTTTGGAAATTAAATTTGTAGTAAAATAAATGATTGAAAATATTTATATTATAAGCTACATTTTTACTATATATAAGCTACATTTAAAATCAAAAGTTTTGTCTAAAGCTGGGGAAAAAATTAAATTTCCCTGCGACAATAAATGTTAATTCCTTCGGAATAAAAATTTAAGTACCTGAAAAACGACATGATGTCAACTATCAACAGTGACACATCTTAAGTCCTAACATAAATAAATTTTATTTCAGCACATTTCTACTCATTTTCTATTTGTTTACATCACGAAAGAACTCACCTTTAATATTTCTGGCTTGGTGTTTTTTTCCTCTTCTTTTAATTTATTGGATTTGCTCTTACGGCTCTTTTCTCCATCCGTCGGATTAAAAAAAACGGTACAATTCAACGGTTTGTTGTCCATCGCGTGTTGCTATTCGCACAAGATGTTTTCAGACTTTCGCTCCGGAAGCAATGTTTGCTTTATCTGGCCGAAAGGGGATGCGTCCACTGCCGGCCGCAGGGTAGACGTCCGGAACCCCAAGATGAGAATAATTGATCCGGAGAATCTTTGTGGGAGGGGTGGCAGCTAAATGGAGGTTGTCATTGTCATTTCCTTGTGTTTACGAAATCAGGAGAATCTCGCATATTTGAACTGGGCGAAATAGATTTTTTTTTTAAGATTACGCCAGCATATGGATGTTGTTAATATTAATTCTGGAAATAATTTTATCTGCTATGGTTTTAATAGTGGTAAATAAAAACTATAAAACAGTAGAATATTTGTGAAAATACCACGTGACTTTTCTCTGGCACGTGTCTCGACTGTTATATGTATATATATATATATATATATATATATATATATATATATATTTGCTTGTCGCACAGATATTGCAAAAGTTTATCCAGTTATACATTGACAACTCTAAATACTTTTAATTCGACTATTTTTAATTGTATTAAAAAACGAACTTTTTATTCCTTTTTAGGTGCGTTCGTAATTATATAATACGTAGCACCTATAGTGATCGTTCAGTCCGTCCGTCTGTCCGTCCGTCTGTCCGTCCGTCCGTCTGTCCGCATATAACAACGCAAAAACTACCCAACCGAATCGTTTGAAATTTAAAATACATAATTATTACATAATTTTGTCGAGTCATTTCAAATTTTATGAGAATCGGATGGATAGATCAATTACAGGGACGATCAAAAGTATTCCATTACATTACGGTCAATGGGGAAAAAAGTTTCAAATGCATTTTAATCGTTTGAAATTTAAAATACGCAATTATTACATAATTCTGTCGTGTTATTTCAAATTTTTTGATAATCGTGTGCATAGATGAATTACAGGGACAATCAAAAGTATTCAATTACATTATGGTCAATGGGGAAAAAGTTTCAAATATATTCTATACGTTTGAAATTTAAAACACATAATTATTACATAATTTTTTCGAGTTATTTCAAATTTTATGAAAATCGGATGCATAGATCAATTACAGGGGAAATCAAAAGTATTCCATTACATTACGGTCAATGGGAAAAAATGTTTCAAATGCATTTTAATCGTGTTACACTCATGCGAACTTAATAAAATTTATATGCAACTATAAAGTACATATTATACTATACATCTTACATAATTTGTGGTGCAAAGAACATTTGTTATTGATTTACAAGGCCACACAAAAGTATTCCATTACATAATGGTATAGGGAGAACATTGTTTGATGAGCGTTTTAATTGTAATTCACTATTTACAATGTTATGAGATTGATATATGAAAGTAATATTTTTAAAACTTCGTTATCGTTCGAACGCACCTAATTTGCTACGCTTCACGTGCAATTTCCAACTTGTTTTTTTTTTTTTTCGGAATATAGATCACCTAGCTGTTAATTACTGGTGAAGTTTACTTCTGAATTATTTAATTACAAAATTTAGTATAGGAATAATTTACAAGCATTAATTTTCTAGAGATAAGTAAATAAATTTTTACAGAAGAATATGAATAAAAATACAATGTAACATCTTTTTTGGCAAGTGCGTTGATTATTTTTAATTATTACAATAGTTTTAGTTGCGTGTAAATAATTGAATATGACATTATCATTCAAAGATTTTCTAAATGAAATTTAATTTTTATTTTAATCTTTTCTGAATATTACTCATTTATTAGTTACGACGATTGCATAAATTTACATATTAATTAATTAACCCTCCTAATAACGGGTTATAATTTTTGATGGACGTTCTTAGATGATGATTTGAACAAGAAATTTAATTTGATTAATATAAACTGCAGGATTCGCACAGTTCTACCACTAAATTTGAAGAATATTTTCGAAGTGTTTCACTGCAGAAAATTATCGTACAATCTGAAAATGAAGGCGGGGATTACGAATATTGTGGTTTAACACTAGAACCACCTTTAGGGGTCATTATGACCCCTGCCAAATTGAAAATAGCCGATTTTAACCAGAAGTTTCTTGATAAGATTTGTTAATTACCTGCAGCACAAAAATAGGCTAATTAACCCCTTGAAGGGCACCGGTATATGATATATACCACTTAATTTTAATTCCCTTATGCCACATCGGCACCGGAATTTTAGTGTTAAGACTTTCTTTTTAGAATGTACGCGAAAAACAGCTTTTACTTACTATCATATAAATCTGTTTGTGAATCCCGGTGTCAATCAATCATTTGAACATTTTAGGAACATAAGTGCTTTGCCCCTCAAGGGGTTAAATAAATTAAACAGTTCTAAATAAAAATTCTGGTGTCAAACACTTTTTATAAAACTTGAATAAAATAGCCGGCGGTTCTCGTGTTAAAAATTAAATGCAAATTTTGTTATTTTTAATAGTGGTGCCAGAGTACTTGGAAATTCCAGGGAGTGTGCGAACCTTGAAACTGATCCTATCTGTTTGTGTTTTATTTAAGTTTCAATTAACATTTTTTCTGGTGCAAAACATAAAAAACTTAAGAAAAATCGAGGGAGTCATAAAAGACCAAGCGCAGAGGATCGCAATATCAATTTAGCGATAAGGAGCTGCGCATAGGCGTAACTTGGGCTCTAAAATTAGGGGGCAAAAAGTTTTGAAATACTTCTTTAGAAAATTATACTCCCCCCTCCCCTCCATTCATCGTGTGTCCGCATATACACTTAAATATTTAAAATTTTTAATACTTAAAAAAATGTTTTTTAAAAAAAAGGAAAAATCTAAAATTTATAATTTTATGTCTTTAAAAAGATATTTTAAAATATTGAATTCACAACCGTTTCTCTCTTATGTTTGATGCACCGTGAACAGAAAAAAGTTCAAACAAACTTAATAAAAAATTGTCACAGCCTTCTAGATATCTGCACTGGCCGGAAAATCTGGCTCCTAGCCGGTCCAAACAAAAGTTATTTTGGTCCGGCCCGGTGTAAAAATTAAAATTTCGGCAAGAGCCCGGCATAACCCGTAGAGAAATCAGGGAAAACAGGCTCTGCTTGATCTGGCCCCACTCGATTTCTACAAAAAAATTGGATTTTACTTAACATACAATAAAGATTATTTTAAAAGGTACTGCAGATATATTTCTGGGATAAATTGACAGTATATTTTAAAATTTTTATGTGCAAGACAGACAATACACAATAGCAACAATAACGATTACTTAAATTCTTAGACGTTTCAACATTTAAATAAGGTACATTTGTGGAGTTATATAAAGACGGCCGATTATCTGCACGTTCGATATAGGCCCTAGGGAGAGTGCCCTTCGTCAAGGTCTTTCTAAGGACATCTGATCCGTATTTACGCAAGGTTCAAAAGAAACCACGAAAACTCCGAACGAATAGACCGACGGGCGCGATTGGGATCGAACCTAGTACCTCCCGCCCTTTATTTTTCTCAAAATTCAGCTTATACATTGTTGTAAATCTCTCCACAATAAACAACTTTAATCTAAATGAATGCTAAAAAAAATATGCGCTGTATAAATTTCTTTTTTCAATATTGTTAATCGATATTATCTATCTATTTATTTATTATCATAAAATTTGCCTAAATTTTAAGCAAAAATTTTAGATAATTAATTCAAAAATTTTCTCATATACTAATCGATATTCTGATGTAAGGTAGTGCATCAAAAATTCCTTGATCTTTCCCTGACTTTTTGCATAAACTTTCGAATTTCCCTGACTCGTAAGACTCCGGCAAGACCCCCCTGACAAAATCTCCCGTGACGAATTGAAAAAAAATTGCAATTTTTTTCAATGTATAATCGACTAAATTCGCAAGGATGATTTTGATTAAAAAAAGAAAAAAAAATGTGAAATTTACTGCAAAATTTCTGAAAGGTTACGAAAAGGGGTAAGGAGAAAATTCTTGTCTCGATACTATAATCATGCGTATTTTCCGCAACTTTTTGATGAAATTAATCTTTCTTTTTCCTATCCGTCAACAAAATTTGTATTTTTTCTCGATATTTTGACGAGATTATGCTTTTTTTGCAATCCTTTAGCATTTTTTTTTTTAACAATTCTG
This sequence comes from Maratus speculifer, assembly GCA_964019185.1. Taxonomy (NCBI): domain Eukaryota; kingdom Metazoa; phylum Arthropoda; class Arachnida; order Araneae; family Salticidae; genus Maratus; species Maratus speculifer. The sequence continues at coordinate 55,149,170 of OZ025293.1, forward strand.
GAACAAAATTCACGTTTTTACCGCGATCTTTTGACAGAAATTTACGTTTTTGCGTGATCTTTAGTCAGAAATTCGCAATTTTTTTACGCAATCCATTGACAAAATTTGCATTTTTTCTGCGATCCTTTGATAAATTCGAGTTTTTTTTTCGCAATCCTTTGTCAAAATTCACGTTTTTTCCGTGATCCTTTGACAAAATTCGCGTTTTCTGCTATCCTTTGACGAAATTTGCGTTGTTTCGTGATATTCATTAAAATTTTCGTTTTTTTCACGATGCTGTCACAAAAATTGCGTTTTTCTCTCGATTTTTTGACAAAATTTGCGATTTCTCCGCTATACTTTGACAAAAAAGATTTTGAGTTATTTTACAATATTCAACAAAATTTGCGTTATTTTAGCAGGTTTCTGACGAAATTCGAATTTTTCCACGATTTTTTGACAAAATTTGCGTTTTTCCACGATCTTTTGTCAAAATTCGCATGTTTTTCCTATACTTTGTCAAATTCGAGTTGCGTCCTGATATTCAACAAAATTTGCGACTTTTTCGCGATACATTGGCGAAATTTGTGTTATTACAGCGATTCTTTGATTAAATTCGCCTTTCTTTCCGCAATCTTTTCACGAATTTCCTCTTAAAAATTGCGATTTTTTGCGATTCTTCGACGAATTTCTTGTTTTTTCACGATTTTTGGATAAAAATCGCTTTTTTCCTGATCCTTTGACGAAATTTTCGTTATTTTTCTATTCTTTGACGAAATATGAATTTTTCTGCGACCTTTTAATGAGATTCGCATTTTATCCGCGATTTTGTGACGAAATTCGTATTTTTTTAAGCTATTCTTTGGTCAAATTATCAATTTTTTATGCGACCGATTCACAAAATTGATATTTTTTCGCGACCATTTATCGAAATTCGCGATATTTTTCCATAAAGCTGTTTTATGTCCGAATTTTTGGTCTGATGACCAATTTTTTTTTTCTTCGCCGAATGCTTTATTTTTTCGGAATATTCGGTACAAATCGCATGTAGATACGTGAATTTTCTTGGTATCTGATTGCTGAAGCTCGCTATTTTAAACTTAAAGGACTATCACATTTTTTTAAACTTTCCATCGCTTTTCATTCCTTGAAAATGAAAACTTTTTATTCCAGCACTTTTCCTATTTTTTCAATAGCGTACGAACCACGAAATCGGTTTCTGTGCATTTGCGAGCGCTGGGAGGGAAAAAGATGAGTCTTTGATGAGTGTTCTTTCTGATTTTTAATTTATAACTTAACTATTTATCAGAAATTTAAAATTAAGAGTCAAGTACATCAGGAGAGGCCTTGAAACATCTTCATTTGAATTTTCAGACTTACATGCGATAAATTTTTCTAGTCATCCAATGCACACAGAGCGAAACTGTATTTTATTGGTATAGACATGTTTGTTCGTTTACGAATTTTAAAATGACACAAATCCAAACGATCTTTAAAAAACTGAATATGATAGCAATTTTTTCCATTTCCCTTTTAATAACTACTCTATGGCTACTTAATTACAATTTATACTTCCACTCCCTACACATGCATACAAACAACTCTAAAATGAAAAAAAAGGCTCATAGGTTCAACATTTCTGGAGGGCGAAAAAGAGCAGAGGAAAAATTTTTTATTGAACATAGACTGTGGCATTAAAAAATTTACTAATATACTTGTCAGAAATTACTGATATAAACATAAAGATGTTACTGCTGGGTATTTGGAATTATCCAGTATTTATTCTAGTTTACACTCAAAATGTAGCACATAAATGGTTAAATGAGAAAGAAGAGAAAATTGAAATCTAAAATTGGCCTTTAACCACAGAATACAAAAAACTGGAGGGGCAAAAGGTCAGTCTTGCCCCTGCTTCTGGAAAACTAAGGGGGTACATGCCCCTCCTTGCCCCCGCCAGATTACACCCATGCACATTTTTTCTTTCTTTTCTATAAAAGCGTCTGGGGAGAGAACGGCTGCTAATGATAGGACTTAGAAAATTTACTAGCGTCTAGACCCCGCTCCAAACTTTGGTTCTTATCACAAATGCACCCAAGAAATTCCCCATGCATCCGATAATTTACCTTTTTTAAACGGAAGATATGGTTTCTTGAATCCAGTGTTTTTATTTATTTATTTATTTATTTAAATGGGGGCGTAGCGCTCATACACGCGTTAGTGATTCCGGTGTTGATGAGTTTCATACATTTTAGTGATTCCTGCACAGCGAGTTTCATGGATTCAGTGATTTTTTTTTTGGTTTAATGGGCGCGCAGCACTCATACACGCGTGCGTGATTGCGGCGTTGACGAGTTTCGTACATTTTAGTGATTCCTGCACAGCGAGTTTCGTGGATCCAGTGTTTTTTTTAATGGGCGCGCAGTGCTCATACACGCGTTAGTGATTGCGGTGTTGACGAGTTTCGTACATTTTAGTGATTCCTGCACAGCGAGTTTCGTGGATCCAGTGTTTTTTTTAATGGGCGCGCAGTGCTCATACACGCGTTAGTGATTGCGGTGTTGACGAGTTTCTTACATTTTAGTGATTCCTGCACAGCGAGTTTCGTGGATCCAGTGATGCTTTTTTTTGTTTTTTGGTTTAATGGGCGCGCAGCACTCATACACGCGTTAGTGATTGCGGCGTTGCCGAGTTTCGTACATTTTAGTGATTCCTGCACAGCGAGTTTCGTGGATCCAGTGATGTTTTTTTGTTTTAATGGGCGCGCGTGATTGCGGCGTTGACGAGTTTCGTACATTTTAGTGATTCCTGCACAACAAGTTTCGTGGATCCAGTGATTTTTTTTAAATGGGCGCGCAGAGCTCATACATGCGTTAGTGATTGCGGTGTTGACGAGTTTCGTACATTTTAGTGATTCCTGCACAGCGCGCAGCGCTCATACACGCATTAGTGATTGCGGCGTTGACGAGTTTCTTACATTTTAGTGATTCCTGCAAAGCGAGTTTCGTGGATCCAGTGATGCTTTTTTTTGTTTTAATGGGCGCGCAGCGCTCATACACACGTTAGTGATTGCGGCGTTGGCGAGTTTCGTGCATTTTAGTGTTTCCTGCACAGCAAATTTCGGGGATCCAGCGATCTTTGTCTGTCTGTTTGTTTGTTTGCTGATTTGTTTATTTATTTGTTTGTCTGTCTGTTTGTCGGTTTGTTTGTTTGTCTGTCTGTTTGTTTGTAGATTTTTGTATGTCTGTCTGTTTGTTCGTTTGTCGGTTTGTTTGTTCGTCTGTCTATTTGTATGTTTGTTTGTTTGTTTTTGTCTGTCTGTCTGTTTGTTGGTTGGTTTGTTTGTTTGTGTGTTTGTTTGTCTGTTTGTCGGTTTGTTTGTTTTTACGTCTGTTTGTTTGTTTGTCGGTTTATTTGTTTGTTAGTTAGTTTGTTTGTTTGTCTGTTTGTCGATTTGTTTGTTTTTATGTTTGTTTGTATTTTTGTCTGTTTTTTTTAGTTTGTCAGTTTGTTTTTTGTTTCTTTGTTTGTTTGTTTGTCGGTTTGTTTGTTTATTTGTTTGTTTGTTTTTCTGTCTGTTTGTATGTTTGTTTGTCGGTTTGTTTGTTTGTCTCTCTGCTTGTTTATTTGTTTATTTGTAGTATCGTCAAAAAACGGAAATCAAGAAACCATATCTTCCGTTTAAAAAAGGGAAATTATCGGCAGCATGGGGAATTTCTTGAGTGCATTTGTGATAAGAGCCAAAGTTTGGGGCGGGGTCTAGACGCTAGTACATTTTCTAAGTCCTATCATTAGCAGCCGTTCTCTCCCCAGACGCTTGTCTTTTCTATTGATTTCCGTCTTAGAGGATTTTACTGTGCACCATTTTCCAGATTTTTATCACTTCTATACAAGGAATATGGATAAACAATATTGATAATGACTAAAAATTTGCATACAAAAAATAGAAATTTATTAAAAAATAAATATCGCAGCCTGCTGCTCTTCTATAAAAATTAAAATTTTAAACATGAAAAAAAAAAGTTAAGATAAATATTTTTGGTCAGAACTCCTTGTACGAGGCAAATTTTTAGCCAAATGGATGTAAAATTCAATGTTTTGTCGAAATTCAGTCAGCTGGGCTCGGACCTAGATTTTAATTTCTTTTCTGGTTCGGGCCGAACTTTTAAGTTGTTCCTCGGGCGAGACTAATATTTTTTTGTATGTGTCGGTCCGGGCTCTTGCCGACTTTAATTTTTGTATCGGGCTTTATTTTTGTATTGAACTTTTAATTTTTGTATCGGGCCGGGTCGAATCTTTATTTCTATTTTTCGGGTCGGGGCCCGGGCCCGAAAATTTCGGTTCGTTCAGACCTCTACTACGCCGTTGAAGACTCTAGTCCCTATATGTATGTAAACGCACGGAGCAGAGTTTGTTCAGATTAGAGTACCAGGTGTCCCGTTTTATGTACGATGCCCCGATTTTCAAGTGCTCCAAGACTTGTCCCATGAGCCCCTGAAAGAGACGCTAAGAGTTCCGATTTTTCATTAGCCATAAATTCTTTTAAATTCGATTTATTACCATACTATTCGTTATCCTTTGGTCTATATAGAATGAAATTTAATGCAGTAGAAACAGCGAAATCTCCTAAACCTGTCTATAAAGCAACATTTTTGTTATAATGCCGAAAGGAATGACATACAAATACAAATCTACCTGCTGAAACGGAATGTGTTCTCAGTTACTTTATAGATGTGTTTATAGGTGTAAAACCTATGTATTTTGATTAATAAAACTTTTAAAGTCTGTACTTGTGTACAATGAAATCCTATTTAAGAAGCGTGAAAATTTCATAGCTCTGCATAATACCATGCATTTATAAGTGCTTCTCCGAAAATTTTCATAAACTTATTTTTTTTTAGTCCTTACTCCTTAGCGATCCCGCTTACACGCATTTTACTATATAAGATTACTGTGCTTATTTAATTCATTAAAAGACGGAATTTCAAGTGTAAGTGACCAAAGAAAAACTCAGTTTTAGACAAGTTTCCTTCTTACCAGGTATATTTGTATACTATTTCTTCAGTAAGAAATATTAATATTTTCCGTTATAAACAGATATATTTGTATACGAATTATTGTAATTTTTATCTTCCGTTTAGAAGCTACTGTTCCTCCTTTACAGTCGCCTTGTCTCGCTTTTTGTGACAATGGCTACACAAGGAATCAGGTTCAGAATCAGACACCCCGGACAATTTCTTCAGACGTGTTGGCGCTATGGATATATTCAAAGAAAGCTCGATATATTCGAGAGACCTGGGGGTCAGGAAGTTAAAATGTCGTGTTTATATTATCCTAAGGAAAAGTCAAGGAATTGTGTCAAAGTCAAGACACAATAATCATGATATCTTCTCTCACGCTTGTAACCAAACAAACATCCCTGCTAGATAAAAAGGGGAAATAAAGTCTTTCTACTTTGTACTTGTACAAAGAGAAAAAAAGAGAGGAAGAACATTTTTACTGCAAATGTTACTATGTCAGGAAGGTCTATATCAGGAAGTTTTTAATAGAAATTACTTATGTAAACACGATAAACATTATTTCTGACTTTTTTTTTCGATTTATGCAAGATAGTATGCAAATTATTAAATTATAGAGGTGAAAAAAAAGGAAAAAATAAATACAAAATGTTTTTTTAAATAGAAAACAAGACAAAAAAGTGGAGGGGCAAAACCCATATCTTGCCCCTGCACTTAAAAAACTGGGGGGGGGGGCAAATGCCCCCCCTTGCCCCCGCCAGATTACGCCCATGGAGCTGCGTCCTGCAAAATTATGTCTCAATAAACGCATACTCGCAAAATTTTGAACAACAACAACAAAAATAGGAAAGTTAATCTTATGGTGACATACATATTTATGAAAACAATTTTTGCGGAATCTCAGTGATCCTCTTAAAAAAGGGAAAATTCGTTATTTGGCCATTTTGAGGCACAATGAAATATAAAAAATACTCTTTATACATCATTTACTTTTACCTTCGCACATTTGGTAAAATGTACATAAGAAATGTTAGTATTCTATACGCTGAATTTAAATATGTTTAACTCAAATAAAGCAAATAAACTATTTTATTTACATTGATTAAAAATATTTAAAATAAATTCTATTGTAAAATTATAGAAAATTGAAAATAAGTAAACATAAAACGAAAGTAATTCTAAAAAAATGGTTGATACTCTACACGCTAAATCGTCTAAATATACGTTTGACTTTAAAAAGTACATTTTTTTATAATTGTAGTTTAATCAAATACATAAATATTTTTGTTTTGAAAAATTTATAACAAAATTATAAAAAAATTATAACAGATTATAGCAAAAATTAAATTGTTGAGAATTTTTTTAATTATTTTTTAATGGATTAAATTTACACAATCGTGAAGTTTCAAAAACGCAAGAATACATTTTGTTATAGCTTTTTCAGTTACTTCACTCGCAAATGGTGGCCAAAACACTACACTCTTTATTCGTAACTCCATTGGCTCCTACTGCTCCTACTGCTCCTTTTTTTCTTTTTTTTAAATCAGTTTTTTAGAAAGAAATTCGAGTAGGTGGCCAGCAACAATTGCAAAAACAGCGGCATGCTACTGCGAAATTTATAAAAAATATTTACTTTAAATACAAGTGGCGAGCAAAAAATGGATTGAGTTGGAGCCTGGAATAGGCTAATAGTAAAATCTCGTAAAAAATAAACTTTGTGCCAAGTAAAAACTGCTTATTTAATCTAATTTAAAATAACATTTTAATTAATTTTGATTTAAAAATACGTACAGTTGATAATATAAACTTTTCTCCCTTTATCGTAAACTAAATATGATTCTAAATCAAAAGGGTGGGGAGTTCATACATAATGAAAATAAAATATACTGAACAACACATTTTGGTGAACATTAATATGCATTAAGAATAATATTTTAATTACCTAAGTTATCTCGTACGCTTAATTCAATGCCCAAACTGACAAATCACACCAGTGATCTTTTGGTATAGTTAATTAAGAGAGAGAGAGAGAGAGAGAGAGAGAGAGAGAGAGAGAGAGAAAAGGGGGGGGGGATTTTGATTATTTTCAAATAAATTTGTTCGTAAATTGCGGTGGGAATTATTTGAACATTTTTGGAGCAGAAATGCGTTACCCCTGAACAGGTTGTTTTTTTTTTTTTAATCTGTAACTTCTTCAATTAGAGGAGATAAAATATTACAAACTTTTTTTTGCATTCTTCAAGCGCTATGACAAGATTTGCACATTCACATAGTTTTAAAAAGTTCAGTATGGTTGGTTGTTTAAAGTAGTTTAGTATTGTTTATGAAACCACTTAATTTTAAATTCTAAAGGCCACATTAGGACCGGAATTTTGGTGAAAAGGATTTACGGTTTATTGAAAGCGTGAAATAAAGCTCTTTCTTATTTACAAAACGTTTTCAAATTTCAGTATCAGTCATTATTTTCAATACTTAAGCAATGAACTTTCTCTGCGCCGCTAAGGGTTAATATAGTTTCCTCGTTCGTAACATTTGTCCACCTACATACACAGTTGCAAGTTTTGCCACGTGCACAGAGTACGTAACAGAGCCTCAACTCGACTTGAAAAGAACACCCTCAGTGGATCACTTAAAAACTAAACCATCGCGTTGGCAATTTTTATCCTCGTGATTTCTGTTTAACTGTAACCCTATTCTGGTTTGGCGCTTCTTGCTAAATGCTGATTTGATTATCTTTGCACACGTGCTTATGGTATTTGATCTTAGATTTCCACGCTTATATTGATTCGTAATTATTACTGTTAATATTCTTGAATTTTCAAGTTTAAATTATTAGCTCGTTATGTTACGAAGAGACACATGTATTGTTTGCAAGACGAATACGTCGAAGTTATTTCATATTAAAATAATTCTTTCATAAATTTCAAAACAAGAAACAGCAAGCCGTCGCTGTATTTTTTTTCTTTTTTCTTTTATCATTTGTCGCCAAGGAAGCGATGTTTCGCCAAATTAGCAACCTCTCTTATGTTATGATCGTAGTTTCAGAGTCATCCGCTCGTCTCGATACTGTCTATGCGTAATCCCATGTTAAACAAGTTGCCATTACAGTGTATGAAAGTTGATTCTCTGTTACTACTCTGTGGCTGCGTGTATATAGGTGGCATATTTTGCCCTTTAAATTTAGAAGACATTTTTGACTTATTTAATCACAGATTCAAGCGATTAAATGAAACAAACTCTACTATTAAATTTCAGTAGTTGGAAAAAAGTGTAAAAGTTGGCAGCTATGCAATCTATTTTTCTGTATCTTTATTAAATAAAATGGAGATGATATTTCATGCATTTATCCGTAAAAATACAATAATAACAATAATAATAAACAGATAACGATTTAATTTTCCTGATTAAAAAATAAGATCTAAAATATCGATTTACTACAAATTAAACTATTTTCTGTGACTTGCGAAACAAAATATATCTTTCAAACAATACGTTAAATAACCGAAATTCATGCAACTTTCATGTATTTTAGTCTAACTTTACGAAAAAAGAAATAGACATTTTCATTGTTTAAATTTAAATTCAGCAACCATTCCAAATTCGGTTACGCTGCACCAGCCCTCTTCGCCAAATCAAGTGGTGCAAAATCAAACAATTTCTGTTATTTTATTACAGATTTTCTATTGCGATTCCTAAGCTAATATTCATTAATACTGCAGCAAGTACATATGGAAAATCATCAGTATATTTTTTTTCTAAATAGTCTGAGAAAGTGCTTCAACTCTTTGAGGGGCAAAGCACATTTATTGTTGAAGTGTAGAAATGAATGAATGACACTGGAATTTACGAGCAAATTTATTTAAAAATATAAAAAAACTATAAATCAGATACATAACAAATAAAAAATTATATTCCCAAAAGTACCATTGTGGCATTTAAGAACAGAAATTAAGTGGTTAAAAATATCTTCATTTCTAGCCACATTTCTAGCCAGTTATTGTATGAGTAAATTAATACAATTACATTGAAAAAAATGAAATACTCAAAAATGAGTAAATGGAATATTCATATCGAAATGAGTATGTTTGGATAAAAAATGATCACATTGCGTTCTCAATTTTGAAACATCGTATGTTATCAAATCCAAACAAACGATAATTTTGTTCTCTATATTGGTTTATTTCGTTCATGGCAGCATAAAAGAAGCTTATTAATGTAAATATTAAATTACGCATAGTATTTTAAAATATTTTTAAAATTCTTGGAAATAATGCTTTGTCATAAAAGAATATTGGATTTGGGTATTTTGCTATTTTTCTTGATAAATAACCAATTAAAAGTTTATTGTTAATAATTTTGAACAGTAAATAAATGCCAGTATATTTATACTTTAATTTGTAATTTTAGGGGGCATTTCATATTGATTTATGTTTGAACACAACCATGGAATCAAAAATGAGTACATGTGTTTCTCAGTTTTGAGTACATTTGGATCGAAGTTATTTTGAGTACGTCAAGTACTTAAAATTGAGTACTTTTTACTCAATTTTGAGAATCCGTTTTTTTTTCAGTGTATCCAAAAAATAGTAAAACAAGCTTCATCTCTTTTCGTTGCTGTTGTTTGCTTTTACTTAGCGGAAATGAATAGATATTGTAAATTATGAAAATGTTCAGGTAAAGGCAGTTTAAATAATTATATAAATGAAATACTTTTTTCTATTCAAAAAGTTACAATTTTAAATTTTTATATGAATCACCTTCCCACACATAAAATTAATCAATCAAAAAAATTGCTTAAATGTAATTGCAAATGGCTGCAAAACTAAATTTTTAAAACCGATTGAATTATACTTCATTAACAACTCTACACTGTGAACGGGACCATACATAAACTTCTGTGATAAATCGCAAAGAGGAGGAACGCAGACTTTAATACACATGCAGTTGGACGTAACCCTCTAATGCCTATTGTAGCATATTTGCTACCACAAGTGTTTCGAATTTAGTGGATTTTTTAATTCGGATATTCCAAACTCATGCTAGGAATTTAAGATAGTTTATTTAGTTTATTTAACCCCTTGCGGCGCGGTGGTATATGTTTACGAAACCTCTTAATATTAACACTAGAACGACCAAGACCGTCATTTTGACGGTTTTCAAATTTCATGCTTAAAAATTTTATATAATTTATGGCGAGTTCCAAAATTTTATGATACGACTTTTAATGAAACATAAGAATATTTAAATATCCCTATTCAATTTCATCCCACCCATTTTATTTTCCGTAATCAGTATGACCTATACCTATTTGTACCAAGAGCCGTCAAATTGACGGCTTTGACAGTTAACAAACTCATCCCGAATTGGTGCGGACTTCCCCATTTTTCACATGGACTAGCCCTTTTCGGCCATCCGCAGTCCACTCCAGGCTTCATATCAAACGTATTAGTAACTGATAAATGTAATTATGACGCGATCATTATCAATTGTACTTGTAATGTGATAACGTTCTTAGTGAAAAGTGCAGTCTGTGAATAGTGTCCAACCTCGGAAAAAGGTATGAATATATTCTTATGAAAAAAATAACATTTATTTTTTATAAATTCTAGTCAAAAATAAAACGTTTTCGGGGAAGAAAAAAATTATTCGGAGAATACAAAGAACTTACTAGTATAAATGAAGACTGTTCGGACACTAATTCAAGTAATAATAATGACTCTGAAAATTCTGGAGATGAAATTGAAGTACGAGATATTGAAGAAAGTGAAGAAGAAGAATATTAAAGTGAAGATTCAGAGAGTGAAGATGAAATTCCCCAAAAGAGCCACAAACGCAGAAAGCGCTTGCGAATAAGTTCAGATACTGAATCGGACAGCCAAAGGAAACTGAAAAAAGACAGGAAAAAGAAATTGCTCTCGACGGTACTGAATGAAAAGAAATAGGGAATGGTTGTGTTGATAAACTGCCATCACACTCTATATTCAAGGATACTTCAGGCCCAACAGGTTATGCGAAACGAAACATTATGCCTGATAATGTTAGCAGTGCATTTAGACTTATAATTGATAATCGAATGACGAAGCACATAAAAACTTGCACTGAGCTTGAGGCCAGAAATGTTTTACAAAAGGACGATTGGAAAATTACTATTAAAGAATTGTATGCGTTTGTAGCTATTTTGTATTCTCAAGGAGCCTATGAAGCGAGAAATTTGAAATTATCCTATTTGTGGTCAGAAAAATGGGGACCTTCTTTCTTTCGCGAAACTATGAGTAGAAATAGATTTTTAGAAATTACGAGATTCATTCGTTTTGACAAAAAATGTGAAAGGAGTGTTCGCTTACGAACTGACAAATTTGGATTAGCTTCCGAAATTTGGAAGTCCTTTACTGATAACAGCCAAGCTTGTTACAAACCAGATCAGAATATAAGCATAGATGAACAATTGCTTCCCACAAAGGTAAGATGCAGATTTCTGCAATATATGCCCAAAAAACCAGACAAATTCGGAATTAAATTTTGGTTAGCTGTAGGCGTGCGAAGTAAATATCTTATAAATGGCTTTCCCTATTTAGGCAAAGACGAACGTAGACCATCAGGAGTACCTTTGAATGAATTTGTAGTTTTGAATCTTGTAAAAAACTACGTAAATTGTGGGAGGAATATAACAACGGATAATTTTTTTACAAATATGCAGCTCGCAAAGAAGTTACTGGCCAAAAAAACAAGTCTTGTTGAACTATACGAGCAAATAAAAGAGAATTGCCGAAAATAGCTAAAGTCAGAAAAGATAACATGGCTGATTTCTGCACAAAACTCTACAAATCAAATGATATTGTTTTAAGAGTTTACAAAAGTAAGCCTCGTAAAAAAGTACAACTTCTTAGCTCAAAACATAAATCTGTAAAAATTGCTTTTAATCGAAAACAAATTCCTGCAACTGTGTCATTTTACAATGAGACTAACTTTGAAGTAGACGTAGTTGACCAAATGGCCCGCAAATATAGCGTAAAAGCAGGGTCACGTAGATGACCCTTGTAGGTACTTTATAATATTTTGGACTTGGCTGCAATCAATGTGTGGATTTCATATAAAGAGACTTGTGATAAAAATATAACTAGAAAACAATTTTTATTTCATTTATCCGAAGAACCGTCCAGTGATTATAGGTGCTGCAGAAAAGAAGCCTCCTCCCAAAAACAAGATCGGAAATCAATGGATTGTACTCTAGGAAATTCACAAAATATTCCTTATGATCGAAAATCTTGCCAAATTCGATTATGCAACAAAAACAAAGCGATTTATACTTGCAATGTATGCAACAAATATGTTTGTGGTAAGTGTTCATCTAAGATAACATGTAATTGTAAAATATGTGCCTCATGATTATTTTATTTATATCAAATGTGCTATGCTAAAAATGCAAATAGAAACTGGTTGTTTTTTATTAATAATTAATAAATTAACATTTTAAATGTTATTTTTGTTAAATTATATATATATTTTATTTTCATTAACTAAGTCAAATATCTTTCGGAAAGTGTTCATCTAAGATAAGAGGAACTTGTAAAATATCTGCCTTATAATTATTTCGTGCATATCAAATGTGCTATACTGTAAATACAAATATAAATTGCTTTTGTTTAGTTTCTTTATATTTAACATTAATGAATTATTATATTAAATATTGTTTTTGTTAAATTATATTCTTTTATTTACATTAACTAAGTTTAATATGTTCGTTGCTAGTGTTAATCTAAGATAACATGTAAAATATGTGCCTCATAGTTAATTCATGCGTTACAAATGTACTATAAAGGGAGATAGAAACTGATTTTTTTATTGAATTTTTATTAATAATAATGAATTATCATATTAAATGATGCTTTTGTTAAATTATATATTTTTATTTACATTAACTAAGTCAAAAGTTACAATGAAAGCCGTGATCAAAAATCCGTCAATTTGACGGATGCGGTAAAACTAGGTATATATGAAACTCCGGTAGTTCTAGTGTTAATTATCTAACGCCACATTGACAACGGAATTTTGGTAAAAAGAAAATACTGTTTATTGAATGCGTGACATATAGCTTTTTCTTATTTACAAATAAAGTTATTTTCAAATTCCGGTGTCAACCATTAATTTCAACACTTAAGCAATGAATTTGCCCTGCGCCGCAAAGGGTTAATAACGGACAATTTAGGGAAAAAAGGACAAAATAAAAAAGGAATAAAAAAGGGTTAATAACAAACGATACTTGCAATAACATCAAAAAGAGCAATTCCAAAATTTCTACACAATCACTATTAACACTTTACCGACCGGCCGTCGATTAATCGACGTTTGCTCCCCAGCGCTTACCGACCGGCCATCGATTAATCGACTTTTGATCTTTCTGTTAGATTTGTTTAGGTTAGATTGACAAGTAGCAAGCAGCAAGCATTTCGCATTCTTTATTCAGATAATTGATGCTTTTTTATAAGCTTTAGCCCTTAGAAATGATTGGAAAGGATAGTCTCGGCGAGTTTTATCTCAACGACCTGTCAGATTGTGTTGACCAGTGTTGCCAGTGGGCTACTTTTTTAAAATTCGGATTTCTTGATTGGTACCACTTTTTTGAAACGGTAAATTATTTTTTCTTTCCGCCTTAATTATCATGTCAATGAATACGGCATATTTTATCATTTATAAAAAGTGGTGCCAATCAAGAATCTAAATTAAAAAAAGTAGCCCATCTGGCAACACTGGTCATGACTGCCGTTCAGCAAGTAGTACTGATGACGAAAGTGATAGTAGTAGTATAGCCATTCGAAAGCAACGTCCTGTATCGCTAATATATAATGATTCAGAAAACGAGGACATGGATAATAATGTTGAAGACAACAATGATACATAGTCAACGAACGACAAGAGTATAGTTTTGGAACCTTTCGAAGGCAGCTCTGGCGTAAAAATTATGCCAAGTTCCTCCGAAAGCTTAATGGATATTGTGAATTTATACATTGAAAGTGACTTGATTGAGCATTTCGTGAGGGAGTCTAATAGATATTATCAAATTGTGGAAAAATATAGAATTACATCAAACACGAAAAAATGGAAAGACGTCACAGTGACTGAAATGAAGAAATTTTTGAGCCTGATCATTCTCATGGGACATGTAAAGAAGGGTCTTCTTTACGATTATTGGTCTACAGACCCATCTATAGAAACGCCTTTTTCTCGAAGGTTATGAGCAGGAACAGATTTTTACAAATAATGCAAAGCTGGCATTTTTGTAATAATAACGATATTTTTCCCAATTCGCATAGGCTGGTGAAGGTCCAGCCTGTCATTGATTATTTCAAGTAAAAATTTAACAACGTATATAAACCAGATCAACAATTGTCTCTAGATGAATGTTTAATTCCACGGAGAGGTAGACTGTCAATCAAAACATATAATCCGGCAAAAATTACAAAATATGGAATACTGGTTAAAATGCTATCTGAAGCTCGTACATGATACGTTTCCAACTTTTGTGTGTATGCCGCTGATGGAAAAAAATTAGAAGAGACAGTATTATTGGTCATTGGACCGTATAAGAACATGTGGCACCATATATATCAAGATAATTATTATAATAATGTCAACATAGCTAAACTTTTTTTAAAATAAATTGCGAATGTGCGGGACGATTCGAAATAACAGAGGTCTTCCTCAAATTCTTCAAACGGTCAAGCTTTCAAGAGGCCAACATCAATTTTTTAGAAATGGCCATGTTTTATTACAAGCATGGAATAATTGCAAACGGATTGTGAACTTGATATCGACAATACATTCTGCACAAATGGCGGAATCTAGAAACAGAAGCAGGACATCAGTTTGCCCCATACAGAAACCTATTTCAATAATAGATTATAATAAATATATGAAGGGCGTAGATCGCGCAGATCAATATCTGTCCTATTACTCCATTTTTAGGAAAACAAAAAAATGGACGAAACGTGTCGTAATGTTCTTCATCAATTGTGCACTTTTTAACTCCTTTAAAGTATATACAACTCTGAACGGACAGAAGATTACATATAAAAATTTTCTGCACAAAGTGGCACTTTCATTGATAGAAGACAGCGAAACTGAAGAAGAAGGTAAGGATCTACCTAATTCCGAACCCACAAGAACCACATCCCGATTTGATCATCCCGGAAGACTGGCAAATTTCGAAAAGCATAAACTAGTAAAAATAGTGACAAGCGGTCAATGTAAAAAACCCCTAAGACAATGCAGAGTTTCTGCAAGTAAAAAAAAAAAACTAAACAGAGCAGGCTTCGCTTGTAAATACTGCAACGTCCCGTTACACAAATGTGACTGTTTCGAGCGCTATCATAGTTTTAAAAAATATTAATCAACTTATTTTTTCGACAAATATTGTTATATGGATTATGGTATATTTTATGTAAATAATAAACTAAAAGCGATTGTAATAGATAAAACAAATATTGTTTAACACTAATATGATTAAAGTAAAAGATTTTATTAAATTTCGTTACCCTAGAATAACACGAAGCGTACAATTTTACCAGAGTTTAAGAAAAGCGCATATATTCCTGCGCGTCAGTCTAGGCCGAAACCAAGCCGGTGTCTCGGACGATCTGCGTCTGACAAACGCATCCTATAATGACGTGTTGGTCTTATAGGACGTGTTGGTCTGACCGGGCGGTGAAATGGCATAGTATGTTGGAACCGCTGCCGGTCAGTAAAGTGTTAAAAGAGTTCATGCATTCGAGCTTTGCATTCGAGTGGTGATTCTCACTGACCACTTTTGCCCCGCGTAAATGGGTGCTCCAAATGCTCTGGACCCCAGTATTTTATACTATTTTTCTTCGTCTTATCTAATGACTGAGTAATCTGTGATAAAACATGGCGAAATAAACTGTAAGATATTAGTGGTGACGAAAACCTTTCGTGTCCCGATTTACAAGGGACACCTGACAACAGTAGTGGTGAATGAGTCACCTCTCGAATGCAAAGAGTTAATTGGAGATAAGGGGAATTTTGAAAATGTTTTCTGAGCTGTGTTTCAAGAGTGTGAATTGAAATTTTTGTCTGTCCAGTAATTAATGCTTTATTTAGATGTATTTTTGAAGCAATGTGTTCACATCTGTTAGTTTGCCGCAATTACCGGTCCGCGAATCAAATAATCACGTATGGACTCAGAATTTTTATTTAACAATTGAAGTCAAATATTTACTGCAATTTAAGAAGTAAAGTTTTACCAAATAAAATTTCTGGTTCAAGCATAATTTTTTGATCCGCAGATTAGACCGTAAATTACCGCATTTTAGATCTACAGAGTATCATCATCAATTTGTCAATTATCCTTAGCAATAATCTTTCAAATGTTCCGAAAAACGGGTATAGTGGTCAGCTAATTTCCTCTATCATAATTCAGTTTATTAAAAAAAAACGAAAAAGAAAGTATATGCAAAGCTTTTTTTATTTTGTGATAATACAAAATGAATGGTATGTGTTAGAACAAAAAAGAAAAAATATATATTAAACAATTATATCTAGGAGGGTCGTGGAAAAATTTAAATGGTTTACCGCTTCGAAATAAATTTGGGGAGGGGAAGGGAGTTTTTCAATGACAATCTGTATTTCCCATCTTACTGAAATCCTTTTACAATTTATACTATTTACTTATTTGTAGTAGATAAAAAATTACAGCGCGTTTCAACCTTTTTCCGATACACTTTATTTTTCCCTTTTATTTATTTATTTATTTATTTATTTTAGCTCACGGGCTATCGAAGTCTGAGAGCTAATGAATCCGCAGGTTCTGCATGTATATACATGCGTATATGTATATACGTAACGCGATGTATCTTGATAGAAATATCCGATTTGCTTCACTTTTTTTTCTGAGTTCATTCTGACAAGGCGCTATGCTGATTGATTTTATCGGGTTCATTTATTAAGTATAAAAGGGGTAATGGGGGCAAATCTCCCCCTTAATGTAGAAAATTAGGTTTTTCATGAAGAATTATTCAATTTGCTAATTGGGTGTGCTGATTTATTCTGATAAGGCATTTTCTTGATTATATTTGGAGGTTCATTGGTTAAAAATAAAGGGTGAGAACGGGGGCTAATCTCTTCCCCTTTTAATGTAGATAAATGGATTTTTCATGTAGAATTACTCGTTTCTTCAAATTCGGTATACAGGTTTATTCTGATAAGGCCCTTCCCTGATTAGATTTGGAGGTACATTGGTTAAGTATAAAGGGGGAAACGTAGGGGGTGACTAATCCCCCCCCCCTTAATTTATTTTTCGAGGAGCATTATTCTTTGAAATAAGAGTACAGTATACAATTAGTGTGAATAAGCTGTGAGCTCAATGTCATAAGTTTAACTGGATGCTTTTTTTATTTGTTATTGTACAGTTGTACAGTTATCAATTAATTGCTAATGAATGCACAATTCTGCTTATCAGTTAATTAATTATATACACAACGTAGGAATAACTGAATCCTACATGATTTCCTAGTGATAAATTAATTACTATGAAACGGGAGCATAAGCATAAAAACACCAGGTAAGCTTCTTTTTAAATGTATGTCTGTTTTATTTTATTTATCGCATACTTATCGTGATAATTTATGTAGTTATACATTAATAGTTCAATATGATATTCCTTAATTTTTTTTTTTTTTTTAGAATTTTAGTTGAAGATGATGTTATTTAAACTGTTTGTTGTAATTGTCTTAGTGATAAATTAATTACTAAGAAACGGGAGCATAAGCATAAAAACACCAGGTAAGCTTTTTTTTAGATATATGTCTGCTATATTTTATTTTTCGCGTACTTATCGCGCTAATTTATGTAGTTATACATTAATAGTTCAGTGTGATATTCCTTACTTTTTTTTTATGAATTTTAATTGAAGATGAAGTGTTATTTAAACTGTTTGTTGAATTTTATCTAGTCATCAATAGATGTAATCAAAAAATAGGGTCATCATCATGTGCATTAAAAAAAAAGAAAAAAAATTAATATTTTATAAATGCAAAAAAATATTGGGAAACAGAGTACATAAATGTGATTTTTTTTTGTAAAGGACCAAAGTTTAGAAATAGTAATTTTTGTCTTATATAATCGCAGGATTTGCATCAAACATACCGCTGATATGAGCAGCGGTAATGGTCAGATGTGTCAGTTGAGAAGTGTTGAAGCATAGTTTCTAACTTTTTCGCATTCTTTTTACCACTAAAATGTAGCAGTAAATTTTGCTTTTATTAATCGTCTAAATTTTTGATTAAACAAGTAAAAAATTTATTTTATATTTTGGTGGTAACAATAAAGCGTAAAAATTGGCGGCTACAGTTAAAGACTTTGCAGTCGTTCCTTTCTCGGCATTTAAAAAAGATTTAATACTGTTTCAAAGTCTACTTCAGTTGGCTCTCCATTTAAGTCTTCAACTACAATTTACAATATCTGTAAAGAAAAACATTATAATTAACAAAACAAAGTGTTCTCTTAAATAACTTTATATCTACCTGTTCTTTAGGTAGTTTTTATAGGCTTTCTCATTTAAAAAATATTCTGTCTTTCGTTTTTGATAAACAAAAAAATAAACCTGGGCTTCCCGAGTTATTGAATATGTATGAAAACAGTCTTTTTATTGATAACTCTAATAGATTTTTTACTTTTAAAGTAATTTTTTAGAATGACCACTAAAAAGGGTGTAAAAATCTAGGCGCCTGTAAGCAGTCTCTCGCCACTAAATTTAACAGTTATTTTTCGTCAAATGTTTCGTCTATTTTTTGGATTCGGGGACAGAATGCTAATGAAATTTAAACAAAGAAAATTAATACAATGTAATGGTGGGAGTGTGTCCTCTAGTGCCTAGTAGATTTTATACCTTTTAGTAGATTTTTATACCTTCTCACTCAGAATACCAAACATTATCTTTATATGAAAAATAACAATAGTGCGTTTAAACAAAGTTTTGAAATTTATCAAATGCGATATTTTTGTATAGGCTTCGTGCCAAAAGTTAACAGCCGGAGAAAACCCAAAAGATCATTATTTTATACTAGCTTAAAATAGACAAAATATCTACCTAAGTGTTGTGCGGGATAAATTGGATGTACCCGATCCTTATAATCAAGAATAAAAATCCTATTTCAAAACCAACACACACGTGGCCCTTAATTAGTGGTGTAGCGTCAGATACGGGCTGGATCATTTTATTATCTATTATATAGGAAAATTGGCTTTATTTAATCATTGAACGTCAAACTATCAAATAATATGAAATTTAGCGCACAAAAATAGTGGTAATAAAGTGATCCCCCCCCCCTCCCTGTCGCTACGCCACTGCCCTCATTAAAATAAATTGGACCCGAACTCGATCTGTACGCAGCACAAAATTAGAACCGATCCAGTTCGATCTATGCAAGGATTCTACTACCAGATAAAATTAAAATTTTCATGAGTGATAAGCTTTTTGAAGAAAGAATAAGAAAATTAAAAGTGTAATTTATACACTAATTATATATTGTCATTAAAAACACTAAATTTTTATACATAACATGCATTCCATACATTCTTGAATGAACCAATGCTGGATGTATTAATATAAAAGAGGTGTAATAAAAATATGCAGAGGTTTAATAAAAATTTATTTATTTAAAATTTTAATTTTAATTAATAAGAAAAAAATCTTTACTCGGGATATATTTATACCTTGATTGAAAATCTGCAGAGTCAGTAATACCTAATCATCATATTTTTAATTTTTAAAACTTGACTTAAGCATGTGTGAGGGAAAGGGGCCGTGTAAAACCTTGAACAAACCATGTTTTAGCCTAAAAATTTCAAATTTTCTTCCTGCATTGTAAAAAAAAAAATTCCCGTTAAAAAACGGAAGTTGTGCTGGTAATCTAGACCCCAGTACTATTTCCGTATTTTAACGGATTTTTTTTTTTTTTTTTTTTTTTTTTTTTTTTTTTTTTTTTGTAAATTTTAGAAAATATTCCGTTTTATCACAAAAGTTTTCCGTATTTTTTTCATATTATCAAATTTAAAATTTTTCTTTCGAAGCGGGAAAAAATAAATAACCACATTACTTTGCAACGAGAAACTTACACCTTTATGAATTTCAATATCTCTACTTAATTTAAACAACACTAATGAAACACCATTTACCTTAGGCAGGATTCGAACCAGGGAACTTTCCTCTTCCAGAGAAACACTCTACCTCCACGGGAACACGGTCAGCTTAGTCAAATATTGTTACTTATTCCAGATGCTTTTTATGAAGTAAGGCTATGTTGAAAAGGGAACGATTTTCGTAGATATAGTAGCATTTCTCAGTTGAATATACAATTCTGAAGTTTTCATATTTTTTTTAATATTTAGATTTTTATTTTCATACTTTATACAAGAAAAATTTTAGTCTTTAAAAATATTACATGCATGAAAAAATATATTATAAGTAAAAATTGCTTCTTTTTAATAAGATTTTTATAATTCTATTGTATTTTTTTTTTTATTTCTTTATTTTTCCAAGAATACCAACATTCCCTCTTTCCTTCCACACACACTTTTTCAAATTATTTGTAAGATTGTGTTCTCTAAACTCAAAAAAAGGATTACTACATAGTATAAAAGTAAATTTCCTTTATTCCTTATTATAAGATTATACGTTTGATAACGTAACTTTTATAATAATTTTATTATTCTTTCGGACTTGTTTTAAATTTTATGTGCGAATCTATTAAAGTTAATGGACAAATATTAAAATAATAATAAAAATATTAAAATTAAGTATAGATTTTTTTCATATTAAAACACCTTTTAGAGATTTTTAAAAATAATTACAATAGTAAGACCAAGTCGAATATGTTTTTAAAATTATAATGAAATATGAAGTGTAACACATTCTTTTCAACTGTTTCAACCACACACAAAAACATGAATGAGAATTAATTTTTTTAGATCGTTTAAATTAAAAACTCTCTTATAGATTTTTATTAGAAATTTCTACTTTTCTATTTAGGTTACATATATGTTTTTTATATTAATATAGTTTCAATTTCAGAATTGGTTTCAGCCAGTTCCCAAAGTGAATTTTTTTTTTTTTTTTTTAGCTGATTAGTGTTGTCTCTTAGTTTACTATCGACTCGCCACTTAGATCTATAGTATGTAGACCAAATTTGAGATCTTGTCCTAATCCGAGTACACTGAAAAATTTAAGATCTTTTTCTGAGACGCGATATAACTGCCCGATACCGATCTCTACGCTGGACATGTTTTCTGTATTTATGTTGTCAATCTACCATCGAACTGTGCATCACATTTATACTTATCATCACTCCAATCACGTCTATTGAAAATTTTTCTCATTTATTGGCTGAATTTGATAGTTTTAAATTTTTATATCTGACCAGTTGGTCCTTTTGATCTTTTTACGGTGGTGGAAAACTGGCGCAGAGGTAGTCTATAAAACCAATAAAATTGAGTAGCATACCTCGGCTTTTCTAATAATAGAATTTTCTGTTTTTATTAAGCTGAAGAACACAATAAAAAATAGTGGTGTAAGTAGTCTCTACCTCTGCTTCAATTTTCCACAACTGCTTTTTTATCACCCCGGATTGGGGCTAAAGAAAAAAAAACAGACGGGTCCGGCCGTAATTTTTTACTCGACCCGGCTCGTTTAAAAATTTTTCTTTAATCTTATACGACTCTGCCCGAACCGTTTGAAATTTTGACTTCATTTTGTCGGCCCGGTCTTGTGCGCAAGTCGGACTGGATACAGGCTTCGAACTAAGTCCGGGCCCGTACAGATCTTTAACATGGTTCTAGATTATTTTATCATCATTGCATTAAAATATTACCTTAGTTTTCTTTTTTTTTTGCATGATTTCTAGGAATTCAACTGGTCCGTTTTTAGAAAACCAGAATTTTTTAAGAAATGAATTTGTGGTTCTGCAACACTTGCAAGAAAAACGCATGCTTGCTAAATTTCTACGAAATTTATGCGAAACATTTCTTTGAAAAAAAGTGGTATTTGAAAAACTGATCGAACAGGAGCCCTGGATTTCGTTTCGAATTCAAGTTGTTTTCAGACTGAAGTGTGTCAGGTATTCTTAACGGGTTTTTAATTTAAGAAAGACTCAAATCTTGTTAATATTTTTAAGGAGGAATTAAACTCATGAATTAAAAAAATATATATAAAGTATAAAAAGTTATAAATGTTAAAGTTTTGAAAGCTTTAGAAAATTCCCGTTGCATAATCGTTTTACAATTTAGTCATTCTGATTGCTGGTGTATAAAAATTACTTTGTGTAACTCGTGTAGTGTTTCGGGTTGTTTTAAATGGAATTTCGGGGTTAGGACCTGGTTGTTCCTAACTCGCATATAGAATTGTATCTGCTACTAGTGGATATAATATTAGGAGGTATGCAACAGAAATGCAACGCGTTAATCCCTTTCGTGAAAAAACATTTATTCAAGAACATTTTGACTTTTATTCCTCATATACTCCAGAATAAACTTTCGAACGAGAAATATTTACACCTACACGGCAGTAGATGTTGCGGTCGCCAGGCCCTTTCTCTTGCATATGAATCGGCCGCTCCCAGTGTATTGGGAGCGAACTTTGACACATATTTTCTGACTCTAATTTTTATCTTTTCATTAGTGTTAGTTGCTGTATGTTTTTCTTATGGAAGGGAGGAGCGAAATGATGCTCTCTCTCCAAATTAATTTAATCAAGAAGAAACATATTAAAAATCTTGTTTTAACACAATAAGAACGGAATTTTTTTTCTTCACTCTGAATTATGTGCATTACTTAACCATATTTTATTTATTATAGTGAAACACAGGAGCAATTGTGAATGTATAATTTCCTATAAAATTTCATATATCAACATCCTAGCTAGTTGGATTACCACGGGCGGAGATCGTGTATACAACTGACGTTCTCGGTTTTTCTGCGCTACTGAACAAGGCAAGAAACAAATTTATTATTCTTACCTCATTTTTAATAAACAAATATTATGAATATTCATATTTTGCAATAGATTATGCGGCTGAAGTGGTCGCTAATTGTTTCTAAAAAGTGAAAGAGATAAAACAAACGAATAAAATGTGATTGATAATTATTAAGACTCATATTTAAAGCAACTAATTTTTCATATTATTATTATTATATTATTAACTGTTTATTATATACGATTTTATTATTTACATATATAAAATGAGCTTATTAAAAGAAGCCATAATAGAGAAACTGAATTCTAGTAATTATGATATTTGGAAGTTTCGGGTAGAAAACTACCTTCAAAAAGAAGATTTGTTGTATATAATAATAAATGAACCGCCCAACCCAAGAACGGACGTTTTTACAAATAAAAACCGTAAAGCTAAGGCAATAATTAATTTACTGATCGACGACGATCAGATCGTCCATACTAAAAATTTGGAAACAGCCAGAGAAGTATGGCTAGCTCTAAGAAATGCGCATGAACGCACTAATTTGTGCAAATTATAATTTGTGTAAATTATATTTATTACGGAAATTATATTCAACTAGACTAGCAGAAACTGGAAATATGCTAGATCACCAAAACAAAATTTACCAGTTGCGCGACAAGCTAACGGCTATTGGGGAGGTAATCGATGATCAACATCTTGCCGCCCTGCTCCTGTGTTCTCTACCTCCCAGCTACGACACTTTAATTTGCGCAATGGAGGTCAGAAATGATGATGACCTCAATCCGAACTTTATTAGAGGAAAATTAATTGATGAATTTAACAAAAGCCAATATAGTAATGAAAATTCAAATCACTCCGCGTTTAAAATACAGAAAAATCATCAGCCAAAACCGAATAAATTTTGCAAATATTGTAAGAAAAATTCGCATGAAATCGATCCGTACTGGACATTACAGAATAAAAATAAATATCCTATCCGCCTAATAGGTGGGCTGTATGCTCCCAAGACAACGTAAGCGCGAATGCTTCTAAAACTAAAAATTTCAATAAGAAAAAACACGCGGATTAAAACTTAACTTTTTTTGTTGGTACTAGCTCCAAAGATTTATGGGTTGTCGATTCAGGGTCTTCAACACACATTTATAATGATAAAAGTAAATTTCATGATTTTAATTATGCTACATCAAATGTCACCATTGCCAACGGTCAAGAATTGCATTCTGACGGTTATGGATCTGTAAAATTAAATACTGCAATGTCATATAATACGAGTAAAACAATTACATTAAAAAATGTTTTGTACGTGCCAGAAATAGAGACCAATTTAATTTCCATGAAACAAGCAGCTGAGAATGGTTGCGTAGCTATATTTAAGAATAAATCGTGCAAAATTACTTATGACTGTATAACATATCTTGAGGGTTATGTAAATAACAACTTTTATGAGAGTAAGGTAAAACCTGATCCGATACAAAATGTAAATATGACACATCACTGCGAAAAGAAAAACTGTCTGCATAAATGGCATGTAAGATTAAGTCACAGAAATGTTAATCACATAAAGGAATTAGTTGATAAAGATATAGCATTAGGGATTCAAATTGATAATTGTAAACACAGTAATGATTGTGAAGTTTGCATAGCATCAAAACTCACAAATAGCCCTTATCCCAAAACCGCTAGTTTTAGAGCTACAAAAACGATCGAGCTGATCCATAGTGATCTTTGCGGCCCAATGCAAACAGCTACGGTTGGGGGAAAATATTACTTTCTAACTTTTATTGATGATTTCAGTCGCTTTACTGTGGTATACCTATTAAGTAGTAAAGATGAGCTATTTTCAAAATTTAAAGAATATAAAGCAATGACTGCCAACAAATTTGGCAGAAAGGTGCAGGCAATACGCTCCGATAACGGAGGAGAGTACTCGGGGAAAGAATTTGCAAATTATCTAAAAAATGAGGGAATTGATCATCAATTCATCGTACCGTACTCCTCACCACAAAATGGGTTGGCGGAACGGAAAAACCGCACTTTAGTGGAGATGGGACGCTGTCTTCTTAAGGAAAGCGGTTTGCCTAATTCGTTCTGGGGGGAAGCCATCTGTACTGCGAAGTACATTCAAAACAGGCTCCCAACTTCGTCTTGCGATCGGACTCCATACGAAATGTGGACTGGCCGTAAACCAGATTTGTCTAACATTAAAAGAAGAAAATCACTTAAGGCGACAAGCTAGTATTGAGATTTCTCTGAATGATCGTTGCTGTGCATATGCATATATTCAAAAATCTCATAGGGGAAATTTAGATGATACCGCACAAGAGGGCATATTTGTCGGATACGACAATAGAAGTAAGGGATATAGGATTTGCTCGGACGGAAGGAAAATTTTTATAAGTCGTGCAGTAAAATTTTTAGAGGATAAAAATAATGACTTAATTAAAGATAACGTGCCAAATGAAAACAATGACACACTAATTGATAAAACCGTGCAACCGACAATGCAATTAATTGAAGATGAAGTGGGTTGTACTGATAATGATATTCATAATCAGGATACGAATCCAAATACACCAGATTCCCCACTAAACCTACCACGTAGGTCCAAAAGAACAAACAGGGGGGTCCCCCCTGACAGATTTGCATTTTTAATAAATGATATTCAAAATAAAGATCCAAAGTGCTGGGATGATGCAATGAAAATAGAGAATCCAGTAGAAAGGCAAAAATGGATAAATGCTACATTAGACGAGATAAATTCACTCAAAGAAATCTGTACTTGGGAATTAGTAGAGGTTCCACCAGGGACAAAAGTCATTGGTAGCAAATGGGCTTTTAAGTCAAAATATAACAGTCAGGGTCAAATAGAAAAATACAAGGCGAGGTTAGTAGCTAAGGGTTTCTCACAGAAGTTTGGGGTTGATTATGATGAGACTTTCGCTCCCGTTGCGTCTCATTCAACCATAAGAAGCTTCTTAGCAATGGCCTTATACAAAAATTTAAATCTTAGACACCTCGATATAAAAACTGCTTTCTTACATGGGGAATTAAAGGAGGAAGTTTACATGCGCCAGCCTAAAGGGTATGAAGTCCCCGGATCCGAACACAAGGTTTGCAAACTCAAAAAGGCAATTTATGGGTTAAAGCAGGCAGCGAGAGCTTGGAACATAAAATTACATGACTCGCTATTAAAGTTAGGGTTCAACCAAAGCATAATTAACAAATGCCTGTACAAGAGAACCATAGATAACGAAGCAATTTATTTAATTGTCTATGTCGATGATCTCCTCATTGCAGGGGAAGATCAAAACATTTGTAAACTAATATCACAATTGAGGAAAGAATACCCTGTCACGGACTTAGGTGATGCTAAGTATTATTTAGGTATAAACATTAATCATCCAGACCAAAACACAATGACCCTAGATCAGACAAACAAAATTCATGAGTTGATAATTAAATTTGGTTTGGAAAATTCTAAACCAACTGATACACCTATGGAACCGGGTTATGTTAAATTGAACGATGATGAAAATCTCTTACCGGATAATATAAACCATAGACAGGCGGTTCGCGCTCTACTTTACATATCAACCGTTTCTAGGCCTGATATTTGCGCAGCCGTAAATATTCTATGTCGTAGAAATGAAAATCCCAGAGTAAAGGACTGGGAAGCGGTAAAGAGAACAATCAGATATTTTAAGACTACTATCGATCTAAAGTTGACATATAGAAATTTTGAAGAACCTGTCTTGAGAGCATATGCCGACTCAGATTGGGCAAACAATCCTTACGACAGAAAATCCGTTTCTGGGAATTTATTCGTATTGAGAACTAATCCTATCCTCTGGCAATCAAAAAGGCAATCTTGCCTGGCTATGTCATCTGCAAAGGCAGAATATGTATCTGCCGCCAGTGCAGCACAAGAAATCAAGTGGTTAATTAACCTATTTAAGAGACTTGATCTTCCACAAAAATGTCCAATTACATTATTCGACGACAATCAATCGGCCATTAAGCTTGCTTCAACGGATAAATTCCATAACAAAAGCAAGCACATAGACTCGCGGTGCCATCTATTACGACACCTGGTCGAACAGAAACTAATTAGACTGCAATATATTAAATCTGAAATGATGACAGCGGATCTCCTTACAAAACCACTCCCCAAGACCAAGTTTGTCATACATCGGAAAACAATATTAACCTTCCGTCTACCAGACAAAACACCCATTTATCTACGGCAACACCTAATTTTAATTCCAAACTTGCAAATGGCACCAGTAATATTTTAATATAATTTTGCTTTTACAATGAAAGCTTAAATTAAGGAATTCGTAATATCTAGACAAGTCCTTTATAAATTCCGGTATCAATCGACAATTTCTCATTTTACCATTGACACCAGAAATATTGCTGTCGGGTCCAATGGACCCGTCTGGTAGACGGAAGGTTAAATATATAGATATTCACTTTAGGGCTTAAAGGGGGGTGTTAGGGGGTATGCAACAGAAATGCAACGCGTTAATCCCTTTCGTGAAAAAGCATTTATTCAAGAACATTTTGACTTTTATTCCTCATATACTCCAGAATAAACTTTCGAACGAGAAATATTTACACCTACACGGCAGTAGATGTTGCGGTCGCCAGGCCCTTTCTCTTGCATATGAATCGGCCGCTCCCAGTGTATTAGGAGCGAACTTTGACACATATTTTCTGACTCTAATTTTTATCTTTTCATTAGTATTAGCTGCTGTATGTTTTTCTTATGGAAGAGAAGAGCGAAATGATGCTCTCTCTCCAAATTAATTTAATCAAGAAGAAACACATTAAAAATCTTGTTTTAATACAATAAGAACGGAATTTTTTTTCTTCACTCTGAATTATGTGCATTACTTAACCATATTTTATTTATTATAGTGAAACACAGGAGCAATTGTGAATGTATAATTTCCTATAAAATTTCATATATCAACATCCTAACTAGTTGGATTACCACGGGCGGAGATCGTGTATACAACTGACGTTCTCGGTTTTTCTGCGCTACAAAGCAAGGTAAGAAACAAATTTATTATTCTTACCTCACTTTTAATAAACAAATCTTATGAATATTCATATTTTGCAATATATAATGTGCTATATAACTCTCATTTCAACCTTATTCTTATGTAAGGAATGAGAACACTCCGACCCAAATAACCGATTGCTAACATTAAATTTTAATAATATTTCTAGTCCTATTTAATGAAAGAATGTTTGAAATTGAATAAAGCAAAGAATTCTATTAAAAGTTAGTGGTGAAAATCAATCTTTTTTGGGTCAGAGCGTTTTCATCTCTGTGTGCAGTGTTTCAAAAAAGGCTACTTTTTCAAAATGGCAAAATACGCCTTATTTAATGATTAACCCTTTGCAGCGAAGGGCAAATTTTTTGCTTAAGTGTTGAAATTAATGACTGACACCGGAATTTGAAAATAACCTTATTTGTAAATAAGAAAAAGCTATGTGTCACGCATACAATAAACCGTATTTTTTTTTTACCAAAATTCCGGTGCCAATGTGGCGTTAGTAAATTAAAATTAAGGAATTTCATAGATATACCACCGCGACCGCAAGGGATTTAAAGAAAAAAAAAAAAAAAAAAAAAAAGGTTGCTCCACGGCTTCAAAAAAGGGGCACAAATCAAGAGATCTAAATTTTAATAAAGTAGCCCCCTGACAACATTGCCAGTATGCGGTTGAAGCAGGGCCGTAACTATAAACTTGGGAGCCCCGGGGCAAACTAGTGAGGCCCCTCTCATCCGGGACAAATTGAAACTTTGCCCCGGTCGCAGTTTTTTTTTCTTTTTATCGCACGCCGCTGTTTAAACGTACACAGTGTGATAAGCTCAAAAATGACTAAAAAACGTTGAATTGGGTAACCCTACTCGGAAGAAATTTGGGGGCGACGCAATTTTTGCCGATCACACTGAAGCTAACGGAAATACGGGCTTTTGATTGGTTGAATACTTTAAAGAGCATTTCGTTTAAGTTCATTTTTGAGTTTATGTAACTAAATCATACGTTTCTGTTTAAAAACCTTTTGAAAGATGGATTTTGATAATTTTTTTTCGATTTTATGTATTTATTAATCGATAAGAAGAAAGGTTTTCTAAATTTTTTTAGATGTTTTTTATATTATTCAGACCAGAAGCACATGTTTTCTTCCTTACTAGCTTCGATGGGATCGGCAAATATGCTGAAGCGACATAACACATTCGACTAGCCATTCTGCTGTCTGCTCTATAGCTGCTTTTGCATGCGAAACGTATGGAGTATATCGACGGACACTCACAAATATTTAATCTAGCAGATTTTTTTAATTACTAACTTTTAGCCAGGTGGTGGGCATTTTATAAAAAGTTAGACTAGAAATTAAAATAAATATTTTTTTTTTATGATCAGTTTGGGGTCCCTCAGGCTTGAGTACCCCGGCTGCCCCGGTGGTAGTTACGGCCCTGGGTTGAAGCGAATTGATATTTTGGGTAGCCCACTTGCTTTGAATAAAATATGAATGATAAATTCATAAACAGTTTTAAAACTGTGTTTAAAATCTTTATTAGTAACTTAAATGTATTTTAAAAGAAATTAATACACTATTACCTTCTTATGTAACAAGAAAAGCATTTATTCTTTAAAATAATGCTTTATTTGTAACTGTTGGTAGCCCACTTGCTTTGAATAAAATATGAATGATAAATTCGTAAACAGTTTTAAAACTGTGTTTAAAATCTTTATTGGTAACTTAAATGTATTTTAAAATAAATTAATACATTATTACCTTCTTATGTAACAGGAAAAGCATTTATTCTTCAAAATAATGTTTTATTTGTAACTGTAGGAACATATCAAAATGAGGAATTAACGCATTTAGAAGGAAAGTTAATTAACAGAAATATATTTTTAAGAAAGAATATTTAATTTATTTTCAAAGCCATTTGCGGTTTTCTTACGCACAGTATTAATGAAAACAGCATTTAAAACTAGTGATTCTTATTCAGCATAAACAAGTTAATTCATTCTTTGCATCGGTAATTTAATTTTTTTAATGAATGTCGCTAAATAAAACCCTGTTAATTAATTATAGCTTATCTTTTTTGGTTATAAAATAAAGGAGATTTCGTTTTAATGATACAATTTTTTAAATTTATTTATTTACGGAAGATAATAAACAAATAAAAGTGCACTTTAAATGTTTATAATAGAAGCACTACAAGCTTATCAACTGATAACGTTTATTTCATAATATTTATGCAAGTTAGTAGGCCGAGGAATATGTCATAACTGTTTGATTTTGTTGTTAATATTTATATAACTTCATGGAGAATTTTTTTTTTCCTTTAACACTAGAACGACTGGAAATTTGAGCCAAGTTTTATAAAATTATTTCACACCAGAATTTCGATCTAAAACAGTTTAGCTTTATTATTTAACGTTGTTATTCTTTTTTTTCTTTTAAACCTATTTCATATCAAATTTCTGGTTTGAACCGAAACTTATTCATATGGTAGCCATCGAAGTGACGGCTCGCGGTAGTTCTAGAGGTAACTCTTTGAGGGCAAGCAATTGCGTTTGTATAATTCTGAATTTTCAACTGGAAAAACTTTATATTTAAATAAGGAAAAGCAATTTCATGACCCTTTTTTTCCGCCGAAGTTAGAAAAGTTTAGTAAAAATTTTCTTATTTAAATGTTCATTACTCGTTGGTGGGATACAATATATCCCATCGCCATTCAAGGGGTTAAAGTTATTAACCCTTAAATGCATAAGATAGAACGTGTTCCAAAAAATGCGCAATTCAAAGAATCAGAATTCATGATTAAATCTAAATAGTAAATTATCTTTATTTAATTACGAAGGGTCTGTCATTAAGTAAAGTGAAAATTGCTCTTTTAAATTTCTGGTGAGAATACGGAATATGTGAATAAAACCCCCAATAAATCGGGAACACTTATGGTATCGAAAATGATACAATATGCATTTAAGGGTTAAAATGATAAAATTTTCTTTTCCTTTAAAGTCATCAAAATAAATACAATACAGTAACCGCCGCTTAATAAAATCATATTTGTTCTTAGTCAAATTGATTTTAAAAAGCGGTTGATTTTTATATCCATTGAACGTTTCCGAACCTAAAAACGGTGGTGGTACCCTGCAAACTCGGAAAGAAATTGAAAAATATTGCACCTAATGACATTAACAAACAGGATTAACCATTTTGTGTTTAAGTTAGATAATTATTATTTACATTATTGATTTTTATGCAAAACTGATCAGCGGTGCTTCGTTTGGTCGGGATAATCAAATGTTCAATGTTTTTAGCAAGATAGTACCGCAATTTTGCGCTTAAACGCCGCGACTTGGATAACTCGATCTCCCACCATAATTAATTTTTTTTAATGTTACTTGCTTGTGCTTAACACGCATTTGACTTCTTTTTTTTTTCAATAAATTTTTTGGTTTGAAAAAGACTTTACTAAGCCGCGGCGTATACGCGGGAAATTACGGTAATACTGATTGTACAGTTCCTGTTCTGCACATTTTCATCTTTACTAGCTAGTCCTTGAAACTCATGATGACAAGACCTGCCCCATTATTTGCCTTTACCTGCCCCAAGACCTGCCCCATTTTAATTGTTTCGGTAGTCCACATGTAAACTTTTCTCTCCTTTAAAACTGCGCAATTTCTTACAAGCTGTTTTCTTGACGGTTCCCGCCATGTTGCACATCAGAAAAACAGTTACACGTTGTTTAATTATCTTGCATCCCTTCAATGGACTCTGTTTTGAACATATCCATAGGAGTGTGCTCTAGTAAAACCCGATAAAACAGTCCTGTTTCATCAGTGTTAATGATTTGAGAACGTTCATACACTGTAAAAAAAATTTCCGTTAAAAAACGAAAATAGTACTGGTAATCTAGACGCCAGTACTACTTCCGTTTTTTAACAGAAAAAAAATTTCCGTAAGTTCCAGAAATAGTTCCGTTTTTTCACAAAATATTTCCGTTTTTTTTTTTTTTTTTTTTTTTTTTTTCCCTTGTGTAAAAATTTTCGTTTGAAAAGTTAAAAGAATTTTTCAAGGACTAACTAACATCTTTGTGATTTTTATTCTTTGCTTTTCAAAGATACGTTAATATCAGGGACACATTATGTACAATTAATTTAAACAACGGTGAAGAAATGTTACATACCTTCCATGGGGTTTGAACCCGGGGCCTCTTGTTTCGTAGCTTGCAGTGTAATACGATTACACCAGGATTATTCAAACGACCCTTTCAAATATCTTTAGTTATTTCGGATGCATTTCGTAAAGTAAAGATAAGATTTTGAACGCAGTTTATTTTTGTAGAGATAATATTTTTCTATTGAATGGATAATTTTAAATGTTTTACAGACTTTCTTTGCATAATTTCGAATATTTAGCTTATTAATTTTGGCTCTATATCTATAAAAATTAGTCTTTAAAATATTACATTCATGAAAGAATTTATTAAGAGTTTTCTTTCCTTCTTTTTTGGAAAAGTTTTAAAATTCTATTGTAATATTATTGATATTTATTTATTTATTTAAAAAATACTAACATGCAAAAAGAAAGAAAAAAAACGTGCATTTTAACAAATTATTTTATGACGATCGAAGGTAAACTCAATAAAGATAATTACAATAAGTTATTTTAAAAAAATCTGTTATTGATTTTTTATAACATACGGCTAGTTCCATGGGTTTTGTAGTGTAAGTCACATTACCTTATAATTGCTATGCTTGTTTGCCACCGTTATTTTCGAAAAGTCTGCTTGGCCTTATTCAATTAATGAGAATGTGCCAATAAAATAAATCACATTTTTTCGTACTAAAATACTGGTAGCCAAAAATCGTAGCCTGTGACTTACACTACTAGTACTCATGAAAATAGCCCTATGTAATTCCTAAAATTACCTTTCTTAATTTCCAAAATTTCTTTCCATAGTTTCGATTTCTTCCCCATAATTTCGAATATTTAGTTTATTAATTTTAGCTTTATATGTATAAAAATTAGTTTTTAAAATATTACATGCATGAAAGAATTTATTAAGAGTTTTGTTTCCTTCTTTTTTGGAAAAGTTTTAAAATTCTGTTGTAATATTATTGATATTTATTTATTTATTTAAAAAAATACTAACATACTAAAAGAAAGAAAAAAAACGTGCATTTTAACAAATTATTTTATGACGATCTAAGGTAAACTCAATAAACGATAATTACAATGGTTTATAAAATAAATTTCAGCTATTGATTTTTTATGACTTGTGTAATCGCCAAAATTATAAGAATTTCGGTAATATATGTTCGAATGTTTGTCGATATGTTCGATATGTTTATGTGCGAACTTCTTAATTTGAATAAATAAAAAAATATATATATTAAAATTAAAAGAAGAATTTTTTTTCCACTTTTTTCAAAATATCCAACGCACTTAATATATGATAAAAATAAATTTAACATTATTTTAAATCACAATCAACTTTCCCTTTCAGCTATTTCAAACTTAAAAATAATTATTTTTTTTTTTTTTAATTATTATTATTTTCTTAATATTTTAAAAATAGTTAGCTTTTTTTTATTAAAACAGAATGAAATAGAGAAATAGTCTAGCAAATTGTTTAAAAAACATGAACTCAGTATAAGGTTTTTATTTTCCTGGTAGATGGCACCACTAAACTCTACTGTTTTCGGAAAATTGACAAAAATAACGGTACACTTCCGTTATTTAACGGGATTAGTGACTCCAAAATGTCGAATACGGAAATTCTTCTGTTTTTTTTTTCGGAAAAAGGAAACTATTCCGTATACGGAAAAGTTTGTGTATATTAACGGATATTTTTTACAGTGTAGTCTTCCAAAAAATCCGGTAAATGTTTGCTTTCCAGTAATTTGCAAGCGTCCAAATCCACATCCTGCTTTCCGTGATACAGTTTGCGATAAACGATAATGTTTCGTTTTTTTCCACCATGACAGCAAGCCATTAGTGGATCTGAAGTTTTCACTCGTTATGCGCGAACTGTTCCGCTTTCTTGCTCAAAATTCTTCGAGAAATGGGAGCTTTTTTTCAACTTAGCATTTTAAAACCATTTTAAAAATTCTATTTCGACGTCTTCTGTTTTTTCTTCTCCTTTCCGTTTGCGGCTGAAATTTCCGTTTGTTTATCATCTGTGTTCGTAAGCGAATTGCATAAAGCTTTGACACTGCTTAATTTTGGCTACATTTGTGTAAATTATCACAATTCTCTAAAATTTCAATCTTTTCTTTCAAACCCTAAAACCTTTCGCTTACACATCTTACTCATTACGGGTTTCAAATGAAACAAAACTGAATCAAACTGAACTAAATTCATTTTCAAAACTTACAGAAAGAATATAAGCCAAGTGTTCGTGATCTCTGTAACAACAATTTTTGAAACTTACAACTGCACTAATAATCATTAAAAGAGTGCAAACGTTTTCTTTCCCCGAACATTAAAAAAATGACTTTTTGAAGAGAGTGAGTTCCGCTTCATAATTAATATCTATGAAACTAATCAAAACATTAAAATTCTGAGCTTCAGGTGCATCAGGAGAGATATTGGGCTACTCTCAAAAAAGTTTTGAGCTTCGTACATGCCTTAGATTTTGCTAGCCATCGCAGACACACAGACAGAGTGTTTTGTTCTTTTATTAGTATAGATGCAACAGTCCCAGTTTTGGAAAAAAATGCGTCGAAATACTTTTATTCAAACAGTTTTTTTTAAAGACAGCTCGAATTTAAAAATATGCATCAGGGACATAGGACTCAAGGAAATTCATGGCATATTTGGACATTCAACATCGTCCAGTATTTATCTCGTTAATGCTGTTATGGGCGATCCAATCAAAAGTGAACCATACCCTCAAAAAATAAAAAATAAAATTTTCCTTTTTTATTTATGGCTAATTAAAGTACATTATCTGAATTATTTAATTCATGCATGTTTTTATTTTTACATGGTTTATTTCCATATGAATATGAAGATCAAAATTGATGTTTGCAGTACTAAAATCACATGCAGTCATACACCTATACAAATAAAAGTCTGCACTTTTATTCAATTTTAGGATTTACAAAAAAGCTGCAGGTATACTTCTATTCAATTTAATAAAAAAAATATTTTCATTTTCATTTTTAACCCCTGTTTGAGATTTAAGATACCCCAAAGAGATGTCCGTGCATCCCATTAAAACTACTATAAGTTTCACTACAAGTAGTAAGATATATTTTAGATGGAAACCATTTCTGATTTACTTTATACTTTTGAAAAGAAAATGGATACATCGTTAAAATAAATTTATGTTAGTAATTTTTCAAATTATAAGCATTTTAAATTTGTCCCGTGCATTATACACTCTTGTCCAATGCATCATTTATGTTAAAATAAATGTTGTAAAAAAGACTAATTTAGAAATTTAAAAGTTTAACATATTTTTATGCTAAATAATAGAAAATACAAAAATGGTGTTTTTAAAAACTGTAATAGATAGTCTATTATTTGCCATTGACATATTTTCATTCCATGTAATCTGAAAATGCTCAAAATAGGCATAGCATTCTTCTGTACATCATTTTTTCATGGAACGTTTCTCTCTTTAACTAATAAAAGTCTTACTGGTTCACTGTAAAAAAAAATTGTAATTTTCACAGAAAAAAACTGTATTTTTTACAGTAAAAAACTGTTTTAAAGAAAAACAGTTTTTTTTTGTAAAAAATACAATTTTTTTCTGCAAAAATTACGAAATTTATATATTTTTTACAGAAAAAAACTGTTTAAAAGAAAAACAATTTTTTACTGTAAAAATAATTGGAATTTGTAATTTTTACAAAAAAAATCCATATTTTTTGTTTGACAAAAAATAGCTGTTTAAAAGAAAAAACAGTTTTTTGCTGTAAGAAATATGGATTTTTGTATTTTTTACAGAAAAAAACTGTTTAAAAGAAAAACAATTTTTTACTGTAAAAAAAATTGGAATTTGTAATTTTTACAAAAAAAATCCACATTTTTTGTTTGACAAAAAATAACTGTTTAAAAGAAAAAACAGTTTTTTGCTGTAAGAAATATGGATTTTTGTATTTTTTACAGAAAAAAACTGTTTAAAAGAAAAACAATTTTTTACTGTAAAAAAAATTGGAATTTGTAATTTTTACAAAAAAAATCCATATTTTTTGTTTGACAAAAAATAACTGTTTAAAAGAAAAAACAGTTTTTTGCTGTAAGAAATATGGATTTTTGTATTTTTTACAGAAAAAACTGTTTAAAAGAAAAACAATTTTTTACTGTAAAAAAAAATTGGAATTTGTAATTTTTACAAAAAAAATCCATGTTTTTTGTTTTACAAAAAATAACTGTTTAAAAGGAAAAACAGTTTCTTGCTGTAAGAAATATGGTTTTTTGTATTTTTTACAGAAAAAAACTGTTTAAAAGAGAATACAATTTTTTACTGTAAAAAAAATTGGAATTTGTAATTTTTACAAAAAAATCCATATTTTTTGTTTGACAAAAAATAACTGTTTAAAAGAAAAAACAGTTTTTTGCTGTAAGAAATATGGATTTTTGTATTTTTTACAGAAAAAAACTGTTTAAAAGAGAATACAATTTTTTATTGTAAAAAAATTGGAATTTGTAATTTTTACAAAAAAAATTCCATATTTTTTGTTTGACAAAAAATAGCTGTTTAAAAGAAAAAACAGTTTTTTGCTGTAAAAAATATGGATTTTTGTATTTTTTACAGAAAAAAAAATTGTTTAAAAGAGAAAACAATTTTTTACTGTAAAAAAAAATTGGAATTTGTAATTTTTACAAAAAAAATCCATATTTTTAAATCCATATCCACATTTATCTTGATTCATGAATATTTTATACATAAATAAAGAGGTTATTTATTTATTTTTTAAACTTTGTTAGCAATGGCCATTGTGGTGATAGAAGCAAAACCGCTATTGCTGTTGAAAAGTACAAGAAAAAAAATAGATGATAATATCATAAAACTCAATAAAAAAATTAATATAAATACAAAGTTTAAAAAAAGATCAAATAACTAATGCCCGAACATAAGTAACCCGAAGGTCCCTCACCTGGAGTAGAACCCACAGCCTACTGCTTTGGGAACTTCCTACCTGGAAGTATAGGTCTAAACCGCTCGGCCACAATTATCTACATTCGTTGGGAAGAAAAATAACTTTCGTTATGTAGCAGAAATGTACTTGTCTTTTAGCGTGTGCTAAAAATTAAATACTTACAAGTTCCATGTTGACCTACAAATATTACAACAATCTTAAGAAATAAGCTTATACATACTTTTTCCTTTCTCTGCCCCGTCCCACTGTCTATTTTTTTTTCCCTCACAACATGAATGTTTTCAGGGATAGATGCCATAGAGATATATATTATATATTTCATTACAATGTTTTTGAATGTGCCAAATGAAATAAAAAGGTTGTTTTAGGATAATATTTTTTGTTTAATAACTATTTTTCTCAATCATTCCATTTAAAAAAAAATATGTAAATAAATAAATTAAATTAAAAATAAAATTAAATGAAATGGTGAAAAAAGATAATTTTTACAAGGTAACTTTAAAAAACGTAATTTAACAAATTACAACCATTATAAAAATGATTTTTTTTTTAAAGAAAATTTAAGACTTGTAAATAAATTCTATATTAAAAAAAGATGGTCTTTTATAATCAATCGCAATCAATTCAACATTAGATTGTTTCGTTTTTCGTGGTCGCCACACATTTCGTAATCGGTAGGTTCGATAATGAGACACCTCTTTTTGCTTAAAAAACGATTTTTCATGCGACGTCTTTCTTTGAATTCGGTTTTTCCATGTCTGATAATTTGCATTTACATATTTTGTAATTTTTTTCACTTTCTTCTTTATTAACAACGACATTTCAATTTCTTACTCAGATAAAAAAAATTGTAATTGTAAAAATAAATAAATAAATAAATAAATAAAATAAAAATTAAATTAAATTAAAATTTAAAAAAAACGGAGATTTATTGCTCAACACAAAATGCTTGAATGTTTTTCATTAAGTTAATAAAAATCAGTAAAAATCTTCTCTATTATCCCGTCGACCAATTTCGCCAAATTATACAAATCGCCAAACTAATAGCCAAATTATACATAGACATATTTTTTATTTTAAATAACGAAAAAACAAATAATTAGTGGAATATTAATAAAAATTCAAATAAAAAAACGAAATTAAAATCACTTAATGATATTTTAAACACGTGAATCTTATTTAATGTCATTGAATGTGACATTCACGATCATCCATTATTGGCATTTAATTTTATAGTTTGGCGATAATTTTTTGATCGACGGGATAACCTAGAAGTACTTGTTATTTTTATCATGATCAAAACGTGGCTTACATAATAAGAGTCATTTATTACGTACGCTATGGATTAAATATTAATCTCAAAGGGCCAATCATAGCAAAAATAAAATGCGGACATGCCTAGATCTATTCTCGACCGAAAACAACATCCATTTTCCAAATGGTTAATAAATTAAGCTTTAAATATATAGGTATTTTGTCGCTTTAAAACCTTATAAATAACTTAACATTCAAATAAAATTATTTTGCACTTTTAATTATCTTTAGTTTCATTATCATCATTGTGTCGTCTTAATTTTGATTGAATAAGCAATTAAAATCCTGTATTCTAAAAATAGTTTTAATTTTGCAAAATATTGTATTAATTTTACTAAGCTAGTTCAAACTAAAAAATCTGTGTAAGAAAAACATGAAATTTAAAATTAATTTAATTTCATCAATATTCAGTGCAGTGCAAGGATAATAATAAATTTATAATATCATAATTATGTTAAGGATGTGTATTTTTTAATTAGAATGTTTAGAAAAAAATTAATAAATAGAGAAATTGTGAATAATATATAATACATTTTACTTTTTTTTAAATTCAGTTAATTTTAAAATAATTCGAATAAATGGAAATATAGTGAAAAATAAATGCAATGGAAATGATAATGATAAAAAATAATTTAATGACAAATGAGAAAGATCTAAAATTAAATTCTTGACTTAATGCATCCCCATTAATCATGTATCTAACAATATTGGAAGACTATTGAGAAAAATAATGAAAGATCTTTGAACAGACTAGCGATTAAAAGGGTCTGATAAAACACAAACTGTAGTTTTCAATTCGGAATTTTTTTTTTTTTTTTTTTTTTTTCTTTAATCTGACAAGACAACAGCATGAAATCCTGGTGATACTGATCCCCCTGGTGTATGTAGGCAGGAATGTCGATTAACATGCCAATCTCACTCAATTAGTCCTAATTTTCTCTCTAATTCTAGAATTTGCTCATGTTATAATATCGAGCCGATTAAACTACAAGTAGCAGACTAGCATTAATTTAGCCTCTACCATCACCCCTTCAAATCTTGAAATTTCAAAAATGTCAGTATTTTTCTTTGAATTAGCTGTAATTTGCTTAAATATATTAGAATCTATTCCGTTTGATATACTCGTACCAAGATAATTTAATTACAAGTAGAGTGAGCTAAATTAATACTCCACCCCAACCCCAATTTTTGAATATCGAAATTTTAAAAGTGTTAGTATTTAGCTTTTAATTATCTCACATTTTCTGTCTAAGTCTTTGTGCCGTCTTCAATATCACTATATTTCATAACAAAGAACTGACGTCGCATTATAAGAACTGACATCGCTTATAAGTCATCGTCAATGTACAAGGACGAGATAGCACAAGGGATTTACAACACAAGAGAAATACAACCAGTGCAATGGAGCCAGCGGGAATCGAACCCACAACCTCAAGGTTAGCAGAGCAGCGTCTTAACCACTCGGCCACTGAGGCCCACCTAGTTATTTATTTTTATTTGTTTACACACACATCTGACTTATGTGCTTGACGTCGGGTGTTTGCTTATAACAGCACAAGAACACAAAGAGCGCGTTTAGCAGACCCAACCAAAGCAACCAATGTGAACGATTTCATGACGTCACGATGAGCATGTTCGAAGCTAACAAAAAAGACAGGTACACTTTAAGTACATTTTTTTACAGACCGCTGAAGTCATGTGAGATTCAAATGCAACAATGAAGGTTTGCGAAAAAAAAAACGTCACGTCATTCTAGCGGTCTGTAAAAAAAGGCACTCAAGATACACCGCGGTAGCCTGTCTTTTTCGTTAGCCTCGGAGCATTTTCAGCAGACCCAACCAAAGCGACCAATGTGATCGGCTACATGACGTCACGGTAAGTGACCGGTTTCTAACCGTGTGACAAATAGAGGATATTCCAAATCTGCGTTCGAGGCTGTAAAATGTCACGTGGTACCGGTAATTTACCCAAAGAATTTCTAACTGATTAGAAGGGAGGTTGCTACTGCTTTCCCCATGAACTGTTCTATTGGCTGGTGTGATTTACACTGCGTCTAACGGAGCTTTCACTTCTTTACGCTAGAAGTTTTTGCCTTGACCACGTGATGATTACGTGGATGGAAATATCCTCCATTCACTGGACTCCATTGATATTATTTACTACCAGCACTATTTGTACACTGTAAAAAATATGACTATTTTGCTGCATCGTCACTCCACCGTTTTTATAGATAACGACTATTTCAGGATATCATGGAGCATTCTCATTGGCCAAAAGGATGATATTCTATAAAAGCGGGAGAGTGAGGATGCAGCAAAATAGTCATATAAGGAAAGGGCATGTTTACAAACAAACACTTTCGTCAACCAATCTACTATTACATTTTTTGTCAAAGCGATCATTGTGAAAATTGTCTTGGCAACGTAAGCCAATCGTATCATCGCCTACCACAGAGCTGCCACACGTAGACCAATCAAATTCCCGGAGCTGATCCGTACAGTGTCAGTATTTAAAGAACGGACAGGTTTTTCTCGCTTATCCACAGTAATTCGTCCACAGTGACGTCAGCTGCCCTTTCCTTATTTTTTATAGTGTATTACGTTGCTGAAATTATTCTTTTATCGTTGTTGTCATAAATGTTTATCTGACCGATCACGTGACCCAAGTAACCCAGTTTTTTTTTGGGGGGGGAGGGGGTTAGTTTGGTTCGGAACAACATTGGTTGCGCAGCATTGAACGCTTTGGTAACTAACCGACTAACCGATTCTACCAATGCGTAACCGGTGACTCCACTGAGCACGCCCAAGAATCTTTCAAAGTCACCGTAACATTTACACCACTATAGAATTATAGCAGGGAGAACTGAATCACTGGAAGTCGAAACCGCAGACCACCTACGCTCTCAACAGTTTGCAATGTGCTACTTTAACTAATCATTCTGCCACGTTGGGCTCATTCAACACTACCTACACTGTTAAAAATGTCGTAAAAATTACCTCTGTTTTTAAAGACTATCTATTTTCTGATTAATGAGAACGCTCCATAGGCCTTTAGGAAGCATTCTGATTGGTTAAAAAATTGATAGTCTTTAAAAACATTGGAAATTTGGTCCAAAATCTGGTAAGCGCAGATGTTTTCATTCCAAAATTATGCAATTCGTACTTGGTCGAGTTCGATTATACGAAGGAGAAAAGTTAACACGCATGACGATAACGGTAGTTTCCCCAAGATGTTTGACGATTCGTTTTTGTCCAAAATCGTCTCAAGCAATCACCTTTATATCCCCAATGTTGCCATTCTCATATTGAGGTACTCTAATACGTGCTGATCGGTGCTTGCAAGGAAGGGTGCTTCTATAAGTGAGTGGGGATATACACACAATGTGTATGCTCATGCTCAGACTAAAAGCTTTATCCAAACTACGATAAGCACACATTCCTCAACTCATGGTCGTATTCACATTTATAACTCGGCTTAAAAAAAAAACTCAGCAAAACGCTCAAATTTAATTCATCATTAATCTAATTGGAATTCATCTTGATTAGATCCTATTAGATTTATCATGAATTTCATTTTTATGTTCCATCAAGGTCTGATACAATCTATATTGATGCAGATTGTGAATACAAAGCATCAGTTAGATTGTTAAAAATCTGCACCTTTTACTGCATAGACAGTCCACTGATTTTATACCCTGTTCGCACTGGGATAGTTGAGTCACTTAACTTTAAGTCACTTAAATTTTTTGAAGCGGGATACCCGGAATTAGGCTTCACTTGTTCGCATTTACTAAACATTGTAAGTGACTTAACTTTGCCAAACTGGCATCTGAGCATGCGCATAAGTTCTGAAATTTGTAACTGCAACTTTTAACTTTTTTGTTTACACAATAATTATTCTGCCTTATTCCAATTAAAAAATTAATTTCTTTTGTGGGAGAAAATAACAGGTTCAACATTTTCCATTTTCGGCCTTTAATTACAAAAACACCCCACAAACACACGTGTTAAGCAACTGGAGTAAACAAATAACAACTTGAAATAGTTTATAATTATTTGTAGGACTCAAATTCACTAATTAAATAATCAGAATTAAATATTCTAAAATTCAGAAATAATAATTAAATATTCAGAAGGCAGATTTCCACTCAACTCATAGTTAAGAGAGCAAGCTCACTTGAGCAAGTTTCAGAAACTTGCTTAAGCAAGAATCTCGATTCCGGGTACGACCGCTTCAAAAAACTGCAAGTTAAGTGACTTAACTTTCTCAGTGCGAACAGGGTATGGACTCTATTCTGGTGACGTCAAAGTCACGTGTTTTGGGGAAACATTCCCCACATCATAGCCATTAATTATGCAACGACTTGTTCCCCATCTCGTGATTGTATGCCGTAGAATAGTAACGGAACATATTTTTGTGAAGTGAGGTCACGTGTTTTGGGGAAACATTGCCGAAATCACAGCCTCGAACTCAAACGGAGAATAGAGTCCATTATAGAATATCCCTATTCTGACCACGTATGCCACCTCCCTCATATTTAGGCACTCTAGTCTCACTACACTGTAAAAAATTTGACCCTTTTGCTGCATCGTAACTCCCCCACTTTTGGGACGATGCAGCAAAAGGGTCAATTTTTTTGCAGTGCACACTGTTAAAAATCTGCAACTTTTGTTGCATAGTCACTATACCACTTTTATAGAAAACATTTACTTAACAGTATTATGGTGCATTCTCATTACTCAGAATAGAGATACCCTATAAAAACGGTGGAGTGACTATAGAACAAAAGTTGCAGATTTTTAAAGATCAGTCTCAACCACGTGATGATCACCAG
The DNA here is from genome assembly GCA_964019185.1 of Maratus speculifer. Lineage (NCBI taxonomy): Eukaryota > Metazoa > Arthropoda > Arachnida > Araneae > Salticidae > Maratus > Maratus speculifer. The sequence goes on from OZ025293.1 coordinate 55,192,452, forward strand.
CCTACCAAGTTTTATCCAACCAGCCATAATTGACAATTTGTGGCCTGTATTATGAGCCAACCAATCACAATCGGCCAAATTTGAGGGGGAAACAAAAAACACATTTGTTGTGACGTCATTTGAAACTGATCTATAATTGAATCTGTCCAAGCGACAGTCGCAAGATAGAAATAGGAAATGCTGGAATAGAAAATGCTTAGGTTTGCTGCAGTTTGAATAAACGCGTCTATCTAAATACGATCTTAGAATGGAATGATTAGATGCAACCTATTGTATTTCTCTATACACCCTTAAAAATCTGCAGCTGTAAATGCATCGTCACTCCACCGCTTTTATGTAAAACGATTACTTTATTATAGCTATGGAGCATTTTCACTAGTCAAAGAAGAGATATCCTATACAAGAACCACAGTCTCTATGCAACTAGGGTTACTGATTTCTACCAATGTAGTAGTGTGCTTCTATAAGAGAATGAATTTTGTCCAAACTGTACTTCAAACCTGCACTATGAAAAATGTGACTCTTTTGCTGCATCGTCACTCCACCGCTTTTATAGAAAACGATTACTTCAGCCAATCATGCAGCATTCTCATGGCTCAAAAGAAAGATATTCTATAAAAGCGGGGGAGTGACGATGCAGCAAAAGGGTAAAATTTTTTACAGTGTGGTAAGTGAGACTAGAGTGCCTTAATTAGACCGGGAGTGACAAATCATCACCTGAATGAGTTGTAGGCTGAAATTTCATGTTTAATTAAAACTTGATTCGCATATTAAAAAGCAATTGATCTGGCAGGTCACATCTTGTTGGAAAACACTTGGAATCCCGATTTTAGTTATTTGCTGGTAGGTTTAAGCTACAATTGTAGCCATTACATATTTTGTAGTATCTTGCATGTGAATTATATTGTATGTTAATAAATAGTTCTGCTCTAGTTTGATATAGATTGGACTAAAAACTTCGGACTGAGCATGTGTCTTTTAAGATATAAAAGCATTAGAAGTGAAAAACACCACAATACTATCTCATGAGAAGACATGAGATGAGAGAGAGAGAGAGAGAGAGAGAAGTGAAAAAAATCTATAAACATTTGCTTGGTTACAATAGCAAGCTTACCAATATGCTTGGAGTTTGGTTTTTGTCCAAATTCGTTCATGAAACGTTCATAACGGATCTTTTCGAATATGAAACAAATTCAGTCAGCAAAGATATTTCAATCTACATTATTTGCTTATTTCCGTGCTTTTAAAAATACTTTTAATAGTTGCAGGCACTAACACCACGTATCAACTGGAAATTGCGTCAGCAAAATAGTTATATTTTTTACAGTGTAGAGACATATTAAATACTATTGAGATGCATTAACATTATGATAAGATGCCTCTGCGTGTGGCGACATTCAGAATGTGATATTGCATTCGTTACAAAGATTTGGGGATAAAGCGAATTCTACTTCGTCTCCGAGTTATACATGAAACTAGTGTCGGGCACTCAAATGGTATTCACCATCTACTTGTTTTATTGAGGTTCAAGCTGAAAACCAACACAGGGTTCGGTTATTCGACCATAATGGCGGCATACTGAAATAAGATACGCCGTGTAAGGTATAGAAGTTAAACAGAAGAACAATATGCAGAGGTATGTAATCTCATGTATATATATATGCATACCTTCATCTTTTAAATCTAATTTAGATTTATATATAAATCTTGTATATTATATGTTGAGTTGTTTATTTACATAAATACACATGATTGAAAAAAAATCAACATTATTAAAATGGTTAATAAATTGCTCCTAAAATAACAGCTGTTGCATTTAAAGTTATTTATTTTTTGCAATTTTGATATTAAAAAAAATACCACTGTATTTAGTGTCGAAGTGCATGTCGTACTTACATAAGTTCTAATTCAAATATCAGGCACATTGAATTTTTTAAGTAAAAAGAAATACTCACATTACCTTCAAATATTCATCGACTTACTGCATTTTTTTTATTATTTTAGTTGTCATAGGATGTGTTTGAAAATTAAATTAAGGATATTTTGTGTGAAAGATTATATATTATATGTTATATACAAACTGTTATATAAATATCCATCAGCTCTATAAATTATGTATTCTAACTTAAAATTTAAACGATTCATCAGAGTTTTATTTTTTATTGAAGCTTTTTTTGTATATACAAAAGTTTCAATAAAAAACAAACATATGTTTGATCTTTACAAAAGAACTCGTACTATCTCAAAAGAACAAACATATATTTGTTCTTTTTTTAAATTATGAATCGCATTGTGAATTAAATAAGTATATCATTGATTAACACTAAAGCAATATTGTTATTTTTGAACTTCTAGTTACATGTCTTAATTTTTATAAATTTGCAATACAATATAATTAATTTAATTACAATTAATTTTCAATAGTATATTAATTTCAAAAGTATAATTTAAAATATTGCTTTTGAACTACTACTATACGATAAATTAATGATAGCATAACAAATAGTTTCTGGCTATATTAAGTTTGAGCTTCACGATTTAAAAATAAAAATGAACCATGTTTCAATGTTAACTCAGGCATGACATTATGAAGTTTTTTATTAAGAGCACAGATAATTTCTACTTTTTGTTTGATAGTTTAAGAAAAGTGCATACAAATAAATTACTAAAGGGCTGAAATACTCTGATTTTATTGTATTATTATTATTTTTTTTTAACTCTCAATCAAAATGAAAAAAAAAAAAAAATCAGAATCAAACTTAACCTCCTCTTACCCGTACTATCACTGATTTACATACCTCCCTTCCCCCCAAATCAAATACAAACGTAGATTTATTTATTTATTTATTTTAACAAATGGACTTTTTAGTGTGACGTCATTCATGATGGTTTGCTTGGAAACTGACTCCAAACAAACGATTGCTATGTTTAATTTCTTATTAAACATATTTAAGATTTAGGCGATTAACATTAATTTTTCTTAGTACAAAGCAAAATGAGCTGTTAATAATATTTGTTAGTTTTGTTATTTATGCTAGCAATTAATAAAATTATTTATTTGAAGTTTTTATTAATTCTATAAATGTTTCTTCTACGCCATTTTTTAAAAGACCCTTTTAAAATTAACAAAATGCACCCTGCTTTTTAAAAAAGTGAAACTTTTCCATACCACAGATTTTTTTTAACCCCTTCGCGACGGGAGCTTTTTGCGAAATTTTTATTGTTTTGTCACCGGTTTTCAAAAACAGAAATTTATGTTTTTTTAAATCAAGAAAATACTCCGATTCGATAAGGCAAATTTTATAGTAAAATTTTACTGGTAGATATAAACGAGGATTTTTAAGCCTTTTTCCGGCACGTTATACGTGTCGCTCGCCCCTAATGAGTTAATGTGTCCAAGACTATACAAAAATGATAGAACTTTATTTCTTGGGGGGGGGGGGGAGAAACAAAATGTTATTAAACCATGCTATTAGCCATTGTTTTTCAATTTGAAATTTATAAAAGATTTTAAAAATAATGATTTTTTATTTATTATAATAAATTGTTACTAAACACATAACTTATATTTTGTATGAAATACTGCCTAAAAAAATAAAATAAATAAAAATAAAAGTAACTCAATTGATACTTTAGGATAAAAAATATTTTTATTTATTAATTTATTCTTATTATTTTAATGTTGCTGTTAAATCAAAATTGCTCTCTCAAATTTTAATTAAAACATCTGAAAGTTACATTTATGTAAACGCGAATCGATTCACTATTTTTCGTTTGTTTAAGATTGTTTGTATTAATTTTCTCATGATTTATTAATGCAAAATAAAGAAAGAAAATGCCTTGTTTACATTATGTTGCTGAAATCATGAAGATAGATATAATAGAAGGAGAACAAAGACGGCGCTTCCACTTTCGTCCCTAAAGTCTTTCCGAGTTTGGCTGGCATTTCCGGCAGTTTGGGAGCAGATGAAGTCTAGCGCCCCCTACGTCCCGCTAGCACACTAGTCGAGAGACCAGTCAAACAAGTCATGTGATCGAAAGTCAGTGCAGCATCACTAGCGCCACGCCATGCACCGGGAAATACTTTGGGGCTAAGTTCTGTTGGGAAAAGCCTATCTTCTCGGTTTTCCTTCTATTATTCTATCTTCATGGCTGAAATAAAATAAAATAAGGAGTGGATACAAATGAAACGGTTTCACGCTGTAACAGGTGACGGTAACAAATCTGAAATTTGCAACGGGCATGAAAACGGCGATACAAAAGTAACACTTGTGACCGTAACAAATGAAGATAGCGGCGTAACAAAGTTGTTACCGTGTATCGATTATTTTCAACGATAGGCTCTTTTGATTGGCTAGTAGTCTTTGGATTGTTTATAAATAAATCACGCTGCGAAGATTATTTTGTTGTATAAACTGATTTAAATTTTATAATCTAAATGAAGTTATTGTGAAAAGATTCTTCCAGTGTCTGCATACTGATTATTGAAGTGTATTGTTCTGAGTATTTTCTTGTTAAACAAACTTTTGCCTGAATAAATATTGCCTCATGTATGTGTTGATTAAACATGTCACATACTTTGGCAATAAAAATTCAGTTTTTTTCTATTTTTGATCGAAGATGAAAGAAATGAACCTCCAGCACCAGAAGCAAGTTTTTAATATTGTTATATTCCATTATGGAATATGTTATATGCCATGTAAGCACTTGTTAAATAGGTAGGAAGTAAGGTATATGCATTTTTATTATTTCACAGCTGAAAAATCTTGCTGTTGCAGGAGAAATTTTTTACTTTAGCGTTGCTTAATAACAGTATATTTTGCAATTTAGAAGAATTAAATAAAATAAAATACAATGTGGGAATTTTAAACATTCAAATAATCATTGTTAGTAGATTAAGTAATCAGTTTTTAATTTGTAGATTACTTTAAAATTATTATTTATTTAATGCTTATAATTTAATATAATGCAGATTGTTATCTGAAAACAATATGCATTGAGCTTTCATAAATCGTAACATATTTTCTCTTTTGAAAGTATAATCATGGGAAAAAAATGAAAGCATCAAGTATTTTTAAATCGCTTCTTTGAATAACTGAGGAGCATTGAGTTTCCGTGACTTGTGCATTTTATAAGAATAAATTGTGCAACTTTTATTTATGCAATAGTATACAGAAAAATGCAGTTTTGATTGAGAGAAAGCCAGAAAGTAATTTATTGTTTATTAAGTATTGTGCAATGTAATAAAAATTGCTTACAAAAACAAATTGAAGGTTTTCTTGTCTTGATGCTGAAGTTTGTAGGCTTCTGAAAGTGAAACTAAATACTAACCAAAATGTGTTTGCTTGGGGGTGAAGAATTCAATCAATTTACTCAGCAAAGATTAAGTGATTTTTTGATGGAGTAAGAAAAAAGTTTATTAATTCATTATAATAAGTGGCATGATTAGCTTATTTTAATCATAATTTAAATCAATTAATTAAAAAAATATATTTAAATTTATTTTGCAATAAATTTTTATTTTAAATCAATGTAAGATATTTTGTAAAAGATATTATGTTTGTCCAAAAATACATTTTAAGCTTTAAAAGTGGGAGAGGTCTTATTATGATTTCTGCGAAAAGTTAAGAAATAAAGTACTGAATACATTTGCAAGAAATAAAATGCTTGCAAGTTAGATTTCTAGAAAGCTTTCAGTCCCTAATTCAATTTCCACTACATCAATACTCATCCCTTCCTACCAACCTAACATTATATATGTAAACAAATGCTTTTTTGTTCCATTTAACTCCTTCAGGATGAGCTTCTTTTACAGAATTTTTAATATTTTATCATTTGTTTTTTAAAACAGGAATTTTTGCATAATTGAATCGAGAAAATGCTCCGATTAAGTTGGTGATTTTTTTTTTTTTTTTTTGACAGGGTAAAGAAAAAAGTTTATATTTATTCATTCATTATATTTAGTGTTATAATAAATATTTTACTTGGGGGACAGGATTTGTTGATTTTAATCATAATTCAAATGTTCCTATTAATAAATGATTTAAGTTAACTTAAAAAAAAAACCTATTTTAAATCTTTATCAAGATATCTTGTAATATGTTTGTTCAAAAATACATTGTAACTGTTAAAAGTGGGAAATGCTTTTTTAAGTTATTAAAATCAAGCATAGCCATAAGTGGAAAATTTTCAGAAAATCTTACCACCCAGCAAAATGCAACATATAGTTGAAAAATGTTATGAAAAAAGTTATGTCACTGTAAAAATAGCAAATTTCTATTACTACAATGCATTTTCGTTTTTTTAATACATAAAATTAAGAAATATATATAAGAAAGAAAAGTTTAATATAGAATAAAACTTTGTATCGTGTAATTTAGAAAGTTGAGAAAGATAAGCTAACTGGAAGAGAAAAAAAAAATAACTTTTTGGCATATCTCTGTAGTTTGGAATTTTCGAAGATTACCTAAAAATGTACTTGATCTATCAGAGAATTCACTCGCCAGTGGCGAATAAAATTATATATTTTCCTACTCCTGAACATAACATTTTAAAATGAAATCATAAGTAGAGAATGTGTAAGTTAAGGTAATAAATAGATAGGATACTTGTAAAATTGTAGCTATTATTAGTAAAGAGAATGCTCATACAATACTAGACATTTATTTATTTAATATTTTCAAAAGTAAAAGTAAATTCACATTTTTAAATTAGATTTCTGTTTATATTGTTTATTTTGTTTTACTATATAACAATATTTTTATATGCTTAAAACAGTTCAGATTAACCAAGTGAATGATTTTTTTTTTTTTTTTTTTTTTTTTTTTTTTTTTAAGATAAATTTAAATAAGTTTTTTTAATTATTAACTTTAATGATTTAATGAAGGATATTTTGTTTTAAAATTGTACTTTTAAACTTAAATTTTGAATTTTAAAAAATCACAAAAATCTTGCTTAAAGAGTAGAAAGAAATATTATTATTTAATTATGAATTTATCAAGATGAGTAATATATTTAAAGAATCAAAATATTTACATGGTGGTAGAATGTGTTACATTCTGAGTAGTAAGTATTTCATTAAGAGAAACTAAAAATGAACTTTTTACCTTTTTTTTTTTTTTTTTTCCAAAGGTATCTCTTTGAATGTATTTAAATTTGTAAATAAAATCCCGCCTCCCTGAAAAAAGCTTTTGAAAGCTTATATATTTATAAAAATGGCTCATATAGTTTAGGCCTCCCCCCCCCTAACTTTTTGTATAAACAAAAATGCTGCTTCTAGGCATAGTTTACATCTCTATATAATAAAGCACAGTATACCCGCATAGCCTGCCTAACTGTTTTTTCCTCCCCCCCCCTCCCTTTTTTTTTTTTTTTTTTTTTTTTTTTTTTTTTTTTGCATAAGTAGTGGGTTCAGTTATGCAATAGAAGATTTAAGTTAAATCGTTAAATGTAAAAGGTGCTTCAATAGCACCAATTTTTTCAATATCATAAGTTTTTTTTTTTTTTTTTTTTTTTTACTATTTTTACTATTTTTAACTATTTTTACACTTAACAAATTTATACTCCAATCAAGAAAATTTTCTTTCAAAGCTTGACTGAAATATTAAATGTAACTTTATGTTATTAACTGTAAATCTGTGTTTTTCAAAGGAAAACAGTGTTTTCTTTTTTTTTTTTTTTTTGTAAACATTGCATATTTTTAATCTTTATCTTTGCTAAATTTACATAATTAATGTGTTTTATTTAGAACTTCAGTTATGTTCATCAACGCATGAAATTTGCATTCTACATGCACACTAACAGAACCCAGACTAGACTCACTATGCCTTATGATGACTGATGAGATAAGTCTGCTAAAAATTAATTATTCTGCCCTGTAGATTTATAGCTTGTACAAAAAGTTAGATTCATTAAAAATGTTTGTCATTTTAGAAATTTATTAATTTATCATTTTTCTAAAACTTTGCTTGTAGCTTCTGTGTAACTTGTCATTTATCAACAACGTGTAAAATAAATCAAAACATTTTGGAATAGTTAAAAAAAATTGTTTAAACCAAACAACCGTGGTTTGCAATGAGTTTAAATAAATGGAGGTTGCGTTCTAGTGAATTCTACAAGGTACAAAATAAATTTGTTACAGTTACTTGAAAAAACACAATATTTTTTTTTGCTATTTTGTTAATAAATATCAAAGCTAAAATAATAAAATCTGACTATGATAGTGAATTTTTATTTTAAAAAATAAATATAATTATTAGTAAAATAATTGGGTGAAGGTGGAAGGGATTGTGCATACAAAAAGAATACTTTTCTAGCTATTTTTATTGATTTAGTTTATGTGTGTATAGAGGGGGGGGGGTTGTATTTTCACATCTTGGATCCACCTTTGAGTATAATGGTAGTATTTCATGCAGGATAATTTATTATCACAGTTTTTTACCTTTGCCTTTTATGAAATTTTCTTAAGTGAAAAAAAAAAAAATCAAATATTATGAAATTTGTATAAGACGTTTTAAAGATTTTAATAATTGAAAGAAATGTTTTTATAAATATAAAAGCAAACAAATCTTAAATTTCATAAAATTGAAAAAATGGAAGACATTTTAGATAAAAACTTAATTCGAAACATACTTTTCCATTCTAGATTTGTAATTTAAAAAAAATCATAGGCTATATTATTATTCTAGTGCAGTGGAACACCCTTTATTCATTTCTAATTTATATGAATTTACATTTAATCATTTCATTTTTATTTCCCACAAGAGAGAAGGTCTATTGTTGAGATATTTTAAAATTCAATTAATTGTTCCTGAATGAGTTTGGAAAAACAAAACAAAAAAATAAACCCTTAAAATTAATTTTTTACAATTTGTTTAAAATAAACATAACAAAAAATAGAATTGAAGCACTCGTTGAAGATAATTTTTAATTATATTTTGTTTTTTATATTCATGTGTTAAAAATTATCTTAAACAGAAGGAAAAAGAAACCCGAAGAAAAGAACAATAAACTGTTTCAATTTTTCAGTAAACATATATGATAGAAGCTCATTTTTTGGATCTTAATATGATATTTTTGATAAATTTTGAAGAATTTTATTTTATTTATTTATTTTTATTGATATATTTAAAAATTGTCTTGTACATGAAATCGTGATTAAAAGAAAAAAATATCCTAGATTAGGTTATTTATATTTGAACCCCCTCCCCCCAAAATAATAATAATAATAACAATAATATGCTCTGGATGCATTGAATGGTATTTTTTGGACATTTTGATAGCAGACAGTACATCTGTTTCAAAACCTTGTCCATTGCTTGATTTTTTTTTTTTTTTTTTTTTTTTTTTTTAAGACATGATCTATTATTTTAATACATTCTGGATGATTTGAATATGAAAATATTTCATTTATCCACCATATAATTTTATTTACATATTTTTCTTCAGGCTATAAATAAAAACTAGATAGTTTTTTTCCCTTATTGTGAGTATCATTAAGTAAGAATTTAATGATAACATTTTAATTATTATTTTGATAAATTAAATCTTTAAAGTATATTTTTTATCATTCAAAACAATTTAAAAAGTTTGATTAAATATATCCCTGAAATAATTTATATATAAAAAACAATTTAATTAGAAATTCATTACTTTTTCAGATTAATAAAATCATATGCTAAACTATTGAAAAAAATACTATATTATAGTACAGTGAAAAACCATGATCACCTCTTGATGACAAAAATAATAAACTATTCCAAATTGTTTTGAGAGCTTTAATATGTTTTATTTTGTTACATTTTGGTATTATTTTATGTTAATATGTTTAAAAATAATCTTACATGTAAGGTTCTGATTAAAGTAAACCAAAATCTAAATTAATATCCTATTTATATTCTTCAAGGAAAAAAAAAAAAAAAATGCAGACTATATTGGATATGTCGTATTGTATGGTTATATGTTAGGTATTTCAAAATATATTTTATGGCTTCTCAAATACATCTGTCCTCCCCACTTTACCCTTTGTTGTCATAAAAAAAGTAGAATTACAATTTATACAATTATAAATAAATATGAGATTTATACTTTTTAAATATCAAGGTTGTGTGTGATTATGATTTGTTCTAATTATTACAAAACAGAAGTAAATTTATTTAAAAAAATATTTTCCTTTTTACAGTATTTATTATTATTAATCATCATTTAAAAATTATAAATATTTGTATTCAATTCTATCTTTTTTTTTAACATAACAAATTATTAAACTAATCTCGTATCTTACCTTCGGTTTAAAATTTAAGCCATTATTTATAGCTATTAAGATTTCAAATCAATAATAATTATCATTCAGTTATAAGCAATACAAATTTATATAATTTTTCCCCTGTCTGTCTGTTTGCAGTTTAGCAAACAAACTTTCATTAGTAAATAAATTATAATAAAAAAAACAACACAAGTTGTTAAATGTTATTTAAATTTACATATCAAAAAATTAAAAATATATGGCGAAATTTGCTTTCAAAATGAAAAAAAAAATACGTGTTTGGATTAAATTTTTAAGAAATAAAATCGATCCAATTTTAGCCTTCTTAAAAAAAAAAAAAAAAAAAAAAAAAAAAAAAAAAAAAAAAAAAAATAGAAAACTTAATATTCACAACATTTATAATTTTCGCTATTTAAATAAGATTATTTTTCCAATATTTGTTGATATTTGATCAAAAATCGCCGCATTACGTGATATGCCGACATATTTTGTTTACGTTTTCCGGAGTTGTTACCGGCTTGAGACAGCTTGCTACGCGTCTCACGCTGTAACAAATTTTTATGACAACAATCACAACTTTGTGACGGCAGAAGCCGGTTGGCGTTTCATTTGTATCCCGTTTTGTAGGATTTGTGACTGTGTCACAAGTTGTTACGGGAAACGTTTCATTTGTATCCACTCCTAACCTTCTTGCAAACGAAGCCATGAAGGAAGATCTTAGCTTTTCCGGATTGGCAACACTGTGATTTGTTTATTATTTTTCGCCAGCTTCAGCCGCGAACGCGGGAGATTTCCAACGTGGATTCCTTCCTAGAAATAAGCAATTCGAGGTAAGTTTTTATTTATTTAACACATTTCAGTTCTCCTGTAGATTTTTTAGGGATCCTTTATTTTCTTATACTCTTCGCCAAAAGTCATGGTAACATTTTCGATTTTGTTGATAATAATACATCCTTCATACGAAAATTTGTTTTTGTTCTTAGATTGCCGATAGCTTAGAGGTAATACGGCATGTTCCTAAAACACCCGAGACACTTGATTTTGGCGATTTTTTAACACGCGCCAAGCACCCACGAACGCCAACCGAGTTTTCAGCAACCCACAGATTCTACCCAATCACAACGCGCGTTTTTCAACAGACGATTCGACAGCACAATTCTAAGGTTTATTCCGTTTCTTTGAGAATTTGTTTGTATACAAAACTATTTATTTTCTTATATCCCATTTAATTTTTTGTAACTTTATACATTTTTCGAAGTCTTTTTTTGCTAATTCTAGGAATTTAACTCTCCACTATTGCATATCTAAAAATGTTTCTATCTTTCCATAAATTTCGCTATGAATTTTTGTATTTTTATGAAGTAACAATTTCGAATTTTAAATATTTTCCACTTCAGAATTTACGAATTTTACAAAAATTCCTGCCCCGATTTTTTTTTTAATTTATCCAATTTTACTCTGAAATTATATTTTTACAAAATATATCGCTCAGAATATTTAATTAACGCAAATTTTTCACTCATTTTTTTTTTCTTTTCGGATTTCTTTTTATTTCTACAAAGTTTATAATAATTAATTTTACTAATTTTTCGATTTTTCAAAATTGTCACTCGAAATTTTTCAAATTCTACAAAAATTCCTGTCCAGCTTTTTCGAATTTTAAATATTTTCCACTTCAGAATTTACGAATTTTACAAAAATGCCTGCCCCGATTTTTAAAGATTTATCCAATTTTACTCGGAAATTTTATATTTTTATAAAATATATCGCTCAGAATATTTAATTAACGCAAATTTTTCACTCAATTTTTTTCTTTTCGGTTTTTTTTTATTATTATTTCTACAAAGTTTATAATAACAAATTTTACAAATTTTTCGATTTTTAAAAATTGTCACTCCAAATTTTTCAAATTCTACGATTCTTGTCCAGATTTTTCGTATTTATCCAATTTTACTTTGAAACTTTACATTTTTATAAACTATATCGCTCCAAATATTTCAATGTACGCAAATTTTTCGATGTGAATTTAATTTAATTTTCTTTTCGGATTTTTTTACTACTACAAAGTTTACGATTTACAGTTTTACAAATTTTCTCTCCAAAAATTTTTTTAACTAATTTTTTAATTTTCACTCTATATTTTTCGAATTTTAAAAATTTTCACTCCATATTTTTCGATTTTCATAAACATTACTATCCCGATTTTTCGAATTTATACTATTTTACTCTAAAACATCACATTTTTACAAACTATATCGCTCCAAATATTTCAATTTTTCACTCTTGATTTTTAATTTCCGATTTCTTTTATTTCTACAAAAGTTTCAGCCCTTAAATTTTTAAAAATTTCTCCCGAAGGCAGTAAATGTACAAAACTAACATGCACAAATTTAAATGCAAAAATAATATACAATGTTCTTCTAAAAACAATAAGTAGCATTCTTCTAAACTCATAAAATAGAGTATTTTATAGCCCCAAACCGAAATCAAAATACAATCACATGAAATGTATAAAAATTCACTTACCTACTTTTCATACTTTGTTTTCTTATGCGAAGGCCCGGGCTTATTAATATCATCATCGGAAGAATATAATGTGGCTTCCAGCTCCTCTTCACATTTAGTTTTTTTATGTGAAGGCCCGGGCCTATTTATATCGTCATCGGATGAAACCCCGTCGTCTTCTCCCCCCTCCTGCTGCTCCTGCTCATCCCTCATTTTAGGTGGGTAAATCTGAATTACCGCCCTCAAGAATGATTCAGTAAGTCCAAAATGATCATTCCTGTGACGCTTCCTCCACATAAATTCAGCAAGGTACGGGTCATATTCATCTTCGCCTGCATTCCCCCGTACCCGCCTAATTCCGCGGAGGCTGCGTTTAATCCAGCTCCACAAACCTTCTATCGTATTTGTGTGTGCCCCGGTAACCGGATCCTTAAAATGTAATTTATGATTGACTCGGAGCTTCCGGTAGCCTTCATGTTGAAGGCAATTGTAAGCTCTCCAGTAATCAGAAATTACCTCAGTTCCCGGTAAAATCCGCCTCTTAATAATTTCTAACAAAGTCTCTTTCGTTCTATCACCCACAACTTCAAAAAAACACTCATTACTTCCACGCTCAACACCACCAAATACCCACTTACCATTCACACGCTTTCCTCTATTATACTTTCTCTTTCCAAACAAACTCTCATCTATTTCAACAATCTTTCCTTCCCCTCCCAAACTACTACTTTCATGCACACATATACACATACAAACCTCTCTACAAAAATTCATCCAATCAGTCACTGTATTCTTATTCACTCGCGCCAAATGCCTTATCTGTGCATTCGTATGTTTCTCAACCCAAGCATACGTAACAATCAAAACATCAATCATACTTAATTTAGACTCTTCAAACCAACTACCACGCCTAATACTCCTCCTCACACAATGTTTTTCCCCTTTCACTCTTCTATCACACCGCCATTCAAATCCATCAACATTCTTAGCTTCACAAAGTTTCATTCCACGTCCGCATACCGCACATTCATAACTACTGGCAATCAATCCTTTCTTCATACAAAAATCAACCACCTCCCTCTTACTTCTACCACCCATTTCAATCAAACTACGCAAATCATTCCTTTCACTCGTTGAGACAGATTTTGGAGGCATTCTCACACTTTAAAATAAAAAGTTTATGAAGGGATACTTAAAAATTCACAGAAAAGAACACAAGAACAAAAACTGTTCAAACAAGAGGACGAAATTCGAACTTACCCACAAAACAAAATTCCTTTCAAAAATCAACTTAAACTAAAATATACAAACAAAATTAACACGAAAAAAATCTGAAGTAAAATCAAAAATACAGTACTAAAAATTAAAAAGCTCATGCAATCCGCAACGCAAACCCTTTCTGAAAAAATCTAACCTTCAAAGTAAAAATAGACCAAAAAAAAAGAAAAGATTTTTTTTCCCCTTGCCAGATGCCGGAATATCCAGCAGACGATTTTAAAATTGCAAAATTTCACAACTTGCTAACTAATATCAATCCGTCATTTCTATCTTTTAAAGTGCCTTTCTACACGGAAAAAAAAAAAATATTTTTGTTGCTCAAAAATCGGCGCTAAACAACTATTTCGAGTTTCTTAAAATTACAAGAAATCAATTACAGAAACACATAGCATTAATTTCTGCAAATTTAATTAAGAAACTTTTTTATTCATATATTTTACGGAAATTCTTCATTTAAATTATTAATTTAAATGTAATTCATTAAATTAATGGTACAATAATTTCATAAAATATTTCTGCACCACGGCAAACAAATGCATAGAGTTTTTCGATTTCTTTATTAAACATTCAACTCATTCAAAGTATGTATTAGCAATAACTTTGAAAATTTTCATCTAATGCTATAAAAATATTAAAATTTCAAACCTACAAAAGAAATATATATCCTCCGAATTGACTAATAAGAGGGGGGAGAGGGCGAAGGGGCAAAACGAAAGTTTCCTCCCCTCCGTCAGATTTTAGATTCTCTGTTCGCAATGTCCAAAAAGTGAAATTTATTCCTTGAAACTGCATGCTGCCCAGAGATGTAATATAGGATATACGGGATATACTTTTTGGAACTTTTAATAAAACACCGTGTGTTTCTCAAGAAAGCTATAGTACATATACTCTAGAATATACACTCTGCCTTGAGCGCATACCCTCTGCTTAGAGTGCGAGGCCTCTGCTTTTTTACGACTATAACACTCATGTTGCATCCCCCACAGGGGGAGACACAAAAACTCTGAATTAGAAAAAAAACGTCAATTCAACACTGTTTTCTTACTTAAAAATTAAACTAAAACACTAACTAACGCATTAATACAAATACGCTTCATTTCTAAAATTTATTACGAAAATTAATCAGATATTTCATTTACAACAATTAAAAATAAGAAATAATTTAGTCATAACATCGTTAAAAAGAGCTCAATTAGTTGTAAGGATAAAGTAAAAAACGCAAATTTCCTCTAAAGTTTATATAAAAAATGTGAATTTCGGCAAAATTCCAGCAAAAGCTACAATTTAGTAAAAAAAAGCCAAAAATACGAATTTAGTGCATGAAACTCGCTGTAAAGGAATCACTAAAGTGCACGAAACTCGTCAACGCCGCAGTCACTAACAAGTGTATGAGCGCTTCGCGCCCATTAAAACTAAAAAAAACATCAGTGGAACCACGAAACTCGCTGTGCAGGAATCACTAAAATGCACGAAACTCGTCAACGCCGCAGTCACTAACGTGTGTATGAGCGCTTCGCGCCCATTAAAACTAAAAAAAACATCAGTGGATCCCCGAAACTCGCTGTGCAGGAATCACTAAAATGCACGAAACTCGTCAACGCCGCAGTCACTAACGTGTGTATGAGCGCTTCGCGCCCATTAAAACTAAAAAAACATCAGTGGATCCACGAAACTCGCTGTGCAGGAATCACTAAAATGCACGAAACTCGTCAACGTCGCAGTCACTAACGTGTGTATGAGCGCTTCGCGCCCATTAAAACTAAAAAAACATCAGTGGATCCACGAAACTCGCTGTGCAGGAATCACTAAAATGCACGAAACTCGTCAACGCCGCAGTCACTAACGTGTGTATGAGCGCTTCGCGCCCATTAAAACTAAAAAAACATCAGTGGATCCACGAAACTCGCTGTGCAGGAATCACTAAAATGCACGAAACTCGTCAACGCCACAGTCACTAACAAGTGTATGAGCGCTTCGCGCCCATTAAAACTAAAAAAACATCAGTGGATCCACGAAACTCGCTGTGCAGGAATCACTAAAATACACGAAACTCGTCAACGCCGCAGTCACTAACAAGTGTATGAGCGCTTCGCGCCCATTAAAACTAAAAAAAAATCAGTGGAACCACGAAACTCGCTGTGCAGGAATCACTAAAATGCACGAAACTCGTCAACGCCGCAGTCACTAACGTGTGTATGAGCGCTTCGCGCCCATTAAAACTAAGAAAAACATCAGTGGATCCACGAAACTCGCTGTGCAGGAATCACTAAAATGCACGAAACTCGTCAACGCCGCAGTCACTAACGTGTGTATGAGCGCTTCGCGCCCATTAAAACTAAAAAAACATCAGTGGATAGACGAAACTCGCTGTGCAGGAATCACTAAAATGCACGAAACTCGTCCACGCCGCAGTCACTAACGTGTGTATGAGCGCTTCGCGCCCATTAAAACTAAAAAAACATCAGTGGATCCACGAAACTCGCTGTGCAGGAATCTCTAAAATGCACGAAACTCGTCAACGCCGCAGTCACTAACGTGTGTATGCGCGCTTCGCGCCCATTAAAACTAAAAAAAACATCAGTGGATCCACGAAACTCGCTGTGCAGGAATCACTAAAATGCACGAAACTCGTCAACGCCGCAGTCACTAACGTGTGTATGAGCGCTTCGCGCCCATTAAAACTAAAGAAAACATCAGTGGATCCACGAAACTCGCTGTGCAGGAATCTCTAAAATGCACGAAACTCGTCAAAGCCGCAGTCACTAACGTGTGTATGAGCGCTTCGCGCCCATTAAAACTAAAAAAAACATCAGTGGAGCCACGAAACTCGCTGTGCAGGAATCACTAAAATGCACGAAACTCATCAACGCCGCAGTCACTAACGTGTGTATGAGCGCTTCGCGCCCATTAAAACTAAAGAAAACATCAGTGGATCCACGAAACTCGCTGTGCAGGAATCACTAAAATGCACGAAACTCGTCAAAGCCGCAGTCACTAACGTGTGTATGAGGGCTTCGCGCCCTTTAAAACTAAAAAAAACATCAGTGGAGCCACGAAACTCGCTGTGCAGGAATCACTAAAATGCACGAAACTCATCAACGCCGCAGTCACTAACGTGTGTATGAGCGCTTCGCGCCCATTAAAACTAAAGAAAACATCAGTGGATCCACGAAACTCGCTGTGCAGGAATCACTAAAATGCACGAAACTCGTCAAAGCCGCAGTCACTAACATGTGTATGAGCGCTTCGCGCGCATTAAAACTAAAAAAAAACATCAGTGGAGCCACGAAACTCGCTGTGCAGGAATCACTAAAATGCACGAAACTCGTCAACGCCGCAGTCACTAACGTGTGTATGAGCGCTTCGCGCGCATTAAAACTAAAAAAAACATCAGTGGAGCCACGAAACTCGCTGTGCAGGAATCACTAAAATGCACGAAACTCGTCAACGCCGCAGTCACTAACGTGTGTATGAGCGCTTCGCGCCCATTAAAACTAAAAAACATCAGTGGATCCACGAAACTCGCTGTGCAGGAATCACTAAAATGCACGAAACTCATCAACGCCGCAGTCACTAACGTGTGTATGAGCGCTTCGCGCCCATTAAAACTAAAAAAACATCAGTAAATCCACGAAACTCGCTGTGCAGGAATCTCTAAAATGCACGAAACTCGTCAACGCCGCAGTCACTAACGTGTGTATGCGCGCTTCGCGCCCATTAAAACTAAAAAAACATCAGTGGATCCACGAAACTCGCTGTGCAGGAATCACTAAAATGCACGAAACTCGTCAACGCCGCAGTCACTAACGTGTGTATGATCGCTTCGCGCCCATTAAAACTAAAAAAAACATCAGTGGATCCACGAAACTCGCTGTGCAGGAATCACTAAAATGCACGAAACTCGTCAACGCCGCAGTCACTAACGTGTGTATGAGCGCTTCGCGCCCATTAAAACTAAAAAAAACATCAGTGGATCCACGAATCTCGCTGTGCAGGAATCACTAAAATGCACGAAACTCGTCAACGCCGCAGTCACTAACGTGTGTATGCGCGCTTCGCCCCCATTAAAACAAAACAAAAAAAATCGCTGGATTCACGAAACTCGCTGTGTTAGAATCCCTAAAATGCACAAAACTCGTTAAACCTGCATTAACTAACGACACTAAAACCGTAAAATTCTCTGGAAGCTCAAAAGTCGCATTGAAGAAATTTCTAAAATGAGCAAAATTGCGGTTATTAATGCAGATATCCAACTATTAAAATCTTTCTAAATTTGTACGAAAATACGAGTTAAAATTTCGAAATATTTTTTATGTATTTATGGTACATAAATATTGCTCGAATTTTTAAGTAAAAAAGAAAGTTTTTCTGATATAGGAATTCGCTTTCAGTAACATTAACACGTCATCTCAATTTTTTAAATGAAATCGACAAATTATAACTTAAATCATATTTATTTCGAGAAAAGCGTATCCTCAATATATTCGTCCGCCGTATCGCATATTCGTTTCCAAATGTATATTATTTATTAAAATAAGCAATATCCACGGAGCTCCGTGACAAATCATAAATCATTGAATATTTATTTCGAGAAAAGCGTATCCTCAATATATTCGTCTGCCGTACCGCATATTTTTTCCAAATGTATGGTATTATTTATTAAAATAAGCAATATCTTAATAAGCAATATCTAATAAAATAACACGAAAAAAGGCCGGGAAAATATAGTCATAGATATATAATGCAATCTCCTCTTTTAATTTAAACAATAACAGACTGATGTAACAATGGCATTTCATAAAAGCCAATGAAACGAAAGATAAGAAACCATGCAATCCGGTTAACCCGATCAGAATTCCTTAACTAACAACTGTGGGCGTGGAAAGAATTCAGAAAACGATCCGGTAACAAGAAAAAGCCATTTATCGCCTCGCCAAATTCAACGACGCCAAGTGTCTCGGGTGTATTAGGATTATGCCGGTAATACAAGTTTGTAGAGAAAGAGCTTTTACTTCTGACCATATAAAATATATAATAACCAGATATTACCTATTTAAAAGTTACTTTAATAGATTCTTTGTATTCCTTACTAGAAACAATTTTAAAACAAATTTATTAATCAAAATTTATTAAGTATTGCTTGATAATTTTTTCAAGATATCTATGCTTCACTTTATAGAAAATGTCATTATTTGGACAAATTGCACAGCTAATGTTTTTAGTAGCAGCTCTATATTATGTTTATGTATGTTGCAAATGATTTCAATTATCTACATATAACTGATTGTTATTATTTAGTTTTAATGTTTTCAAATGAAGTTATCATGCTTTTATAATATCCAAAATTTGTTTATTTTTATCAATAAACATGCATTTACATGTAATAGGATATTTATAAAAAAAAAAAAAAAAAAAAAAAAAAAAAAAAAAAACTTATAAAAACGAAATTTTGTACAATCAAACAAAAAACACAGTTTATTTGGGTTTTTTGAAAAGTATCTTTTTTCGGCCAATCTTGGCCAAAAGGAAGTAAGTAAAATTTATATATCTAGTTGTGAACGTTATATAATTTAAATATTTATGAAGTTTTTTAAAGATTTATATTATTAAATATTGATATAAAGAATGATAATTTTGATAATGTGAAAATGTTATGATTAGCTATGTACATTGATTTTGGCCTTCTTCCCCTTTTTAATAGTATTCACAAGCTTTTAAAAGACTTAAGCACATTATTTTATTTTGATTTTGTCTCATTTGGATTACATCCTCAAAATGTTTTAATAGGATAGTGTAATTTTTTGAATATAGGTTAAAAAACTAATAAAAAAAAAGTTATGAAATATTAATAGTGGCAGAATTGATTAAAAAAAAAAAAAGTTACAGGTCCCAAGGACCAGTAAGCACGAGAGTTTTGTTCACAGTCATCACCACTAGTCCACTATATAAAATTCTATTAAGAGTCCTGTCCCTGCCTGCAAAAACACTCGCAAACTAATGCTAATCCTATGGGAAGGCATTTTTCTAATAGCTTTTTCCCATTTTGACTTTTTAAAAATATTTATTTATTATTATTATTTTGCATTGCATAGCTGAGATCTCTCCAGATTGCTTTTTTATTACTTTTTTGATTTTGATTGCAGATATTTTTATAAAGCTACTTTCACTTTCAAAACCCGGTCAGAAAGTGAAAGTAACTTTATAAAAAATATCTGCAACCAAAATCAAAAAAATAATCAAGGAGTGATCTTGAGAGACCTCAGCTATGCAATGCAATGCAATGCAAAAAAAAAAAAAAAAAACTGTTGAAAAATGTCAAAATGCGAAAGAGTTTTTAGAAAAATGCCTCCCCATATGAATAACATTAGCTTGTGAGTGTCTTCGCGGGCAGAGACAGGACCCAAGTACCTTTAACAACCCCTTCCCTCCTACTAGTATATAAACCAAGCTTCCTTTGTAGTTATCCAAAATTTTCAGCATGATAAGATGCAAAATAATATGCTAAAAAAAGTATATAGTACATAAACGAAAAATATAAAATAAATAAGTATTCTTTTTACGATCATTTATTTCGACTGACTGTAAGGATTAATGCAAATTTTTCTTATGCTTATTTTTTCAAATAAAATGAAAAATTGTGTGGTTTGTTTGGTTTTCTCAGGGAGGGGAAAGTTTGTTTACCTGCCTGAGAAGTTGAGAGGGAGGGAAAAAAAGTTACTGGTCTTGCAGACCACAGAATTTTCTTAATTAGTGATCCAATTGAATTTTTGGTGGTTTCGGGCCACTAAGGATTTCAAAGGCTGATTAAATTGTATCACAAATTGTAAAAAAAGCCCAATAAAATCTGATTTGCTGCGAGTTTTATTGGATTTTTTAGAATAGGTTTTGCACCCCCCTCCTTCCCCCTGGTTGACAGTTTTCTTCCGCAATATTTAAAAAAAAAAAAAAAAAAAAAAAAAGGCCGGAAGAAATGGAAGAAATTTACTGTATAACTTTAAAATTTTGTAAGAAACAATAAATGGTTTCTTGTTATACCTTAAGTAAATTAATTCCATCAGGTCTATATAAATTTAATTAATTATGTGCTAAATTAATAATTACATCAGTTTTTAAGCGAAGATCATATGACACCAAAATTTGCAAAAAACCCACTTTAAAGGGAGTTTATTTATTTTTATTTTTTTAAATTATGATATTAGTGTTTAATATCTAGCTGATTTAATATTAGTTTTTTAAACGTTTGTATTTAAAGAGCACTATCAAAATAGATTGTGGGTGTGCTGCCAGCTATGACAAAGCCAAAATTGTCAAAATAAAATATTGTGCTCAATTCTTTTAAAAGCTTGTTAATATTATGAAAAAAGCCAAACTGAATATACATAGGTAATTATAAAATTTTGGCATAGATGAAAGATGACAAGATCTTTTTTATCAAGTTTTAAAAGTATAAAATTTAATAATGAAAGTTCCCAACTGGATAGAAATTTGACTAATTCCTTTATGGCCAAAGTTTGGTGTGTGCACAACACCTGTGCAAAACTGCAAGTATCACACAAGTGTCAATATCAGTGTGATATTTGCAAAAGCAACAAACTTTCATACCAGTATTTGTTAGGTTCAAAATTCTGGAAGTAGAATAAAATACCATTTGAAATGATATATCAGAAGTAAGAAGGATTGAAATCTTAATATCTTAATCTCAGTTTTCAAGAAATATTGATGTATAACAATATTACTCTATAACACCCAACCCTAGTTACTATTTGGTATTCGGCACAACAGTTACTATTCGGCTAGCCAAATATTCGGTTCACCTGTGTGCCTAATATTTGATATTCGACTATCCTATGACTTTTTTAAACACTTTGTATAAATCTACAATTTTGTGTTATTTTAACAATGCATTTTAAGATTTTGTAACTCTAATATTGTAAATGCTGTTTAAATTAATCATAACCAGCGTAACTGCTGATACCAATATCCAAAGAAAAAAAACATTATGATTTCAAACATTAAACAGACAGATTTATTTGACAGGCAATTATCAACAACTCCCTCTACCCAGAGCCGAATTCTGGCTGCTCCACTGATTAATGTATATATATATATATATTTTTATTATTATTTAAATTTTAGAATAGGCAAATATGAAAAGTGCATTTTCAGTTAATATTTGATTTTATTTTTGATTATAGTAAATGAATGCATCATCATATCCTAATACAAGCAAGAAAATTATGCTGTTATGTTATTCACTGAGGTAGTTATATCTTTATTGTTCATCACTTATTATAGTATATTTAAAAATCTCTGTCAAAATTTGTATACTTTATATAGAGAGAAGAGTGGGACAGTAGGTTTCTCTCTTTGTTTTATTCTTAAGCATTTCATCAATCACACACAAGATGAAGTAATAGTTGTCCAATCTTCAGTTGAAAAAAATATACATATATTTATCTGTATGAGCTTTCACTTTTACTAAGGGAAGGATTAGATCCAGTGTTAGAAACATATCGGTCGTAAAATTATTCTCGGTCGTCAAAGTTGACGCCTAGCTTTTTAAAAAGTATGTACGAGACATTAGGTTCCGAAATTTAAAAAAAGAATGTTCTAGTCCAAGACATGAAATTTCAGCTTAAAATGTACGCGTCAGACTAAAATTTTTACTCGCCACTTTTTTACATTCATTCAGACAACAACATCAACCCCCTCACTTGCACAGAAAATGAAATATTTATGACAAATTTAATTTAAATTGACGATTGTTAGATGGAGCTGACGATGAAGGAAAGACGAAAAAATAGGCGACGAGCATTTTGACTTCTTTTGGAAAAAAATACACATTGCTTCATTTTGAAATACTTCCGTGTATCGTTCTGCATAATTTGATTGGAAGCACAACATTTTAAAGGTGTATTCGAAAAAATACTTTTTCATTCTCAACAATGCGAAGTTTTCCGATACATTTTTACTCTCATTTTTAAAGGTAAAGACATGAAACATGCTGAAATGATTTTTGAAGAAAGGTATAAGATGCCATGTGATTTCCTTTTCCGCTCAATTCATTAGATTTTAATTTATAAACAATTATTTTGTCAGTATGAGCCCTTTTTATGTTCCCTAGGTCTCGTGCTTTGAAAATTCTGTTAAAAACGCCGTTTTAGAGAGCCTTTTTTGCAATATTTTCTGCATTTACCAAAAGATGGACAAACCCGGTGTCTTAGTGGTTTCTACATAAAAGAATTTGCCAGTTTGGTGCATTAAACAGTAAAAGTGAATTTAAAAATAAATCAGAAAATAAGAAGTTTGGTTTGGAATACACCTTTAAAAGGTGAAACTTACTCGCCAACTGTAAATATTTACTTGCCAAAGGTGGGCTGGCGAGTGGAAATTTCGCGCCCTGTTCTAGTCTGAAAATTCAGAACTAAAAAACATTGTGAATTTTGACAAATAGTCACAAAAAAAAAAAAAAAAATTGTCAATTTTTTGCGTAAAAAAAATTGCCAATTTCGGTAAAAAATAGTAAAATAAAGCATTTTTTTTTTTTCAAAAATTAGCAAAATAACAATTTTTTTTATAGGATAGAGAAAAAAACACAAATTTCTTCAAAGGATTGTGAACAGAAATGCAAATTTCGTCAAAAAAAAAAAAAAAATCCCAGGAAAAACACAAACTTTGTCATAGTATCGTAGGGGGGGGAAAGCAAATTTCTACAAAGGATTGCGAAAACAAATCTTAATTTTGTTAAAGAATTGCAGAACAAATGAGAATCTAGTCCTAGGATCGCGATGAAATCTGTTAATTCCACCAAAGGTATTTGAAAAAATGCAAATTTCTTCAAGTAATTGCATAAAAACCCTACAATTTTTGCCAAACGATTGCGGAAAAAATGCATAATTAACAAGGAGGGGCTATTCCCAGCCCTTCCCCCTCTAAAACATTCTACCTTTTAAAAAAATCTGAGAATTTCAGATTTTTTTTTCCATTCAGAATCAGCCCTTGATTCAAATGTTTGTTTTTATTATTACTATTAGTTTTTTTTTTTTTTTTTTTTTTTTTTTTTTTTTTAACTGTAATGTACTGTAACCAATACTGGATAAAATTTTGTTTTAGTATTAGAAAGAAGCTGCCAAGTCTTAATTTTGTTTTACAGATTAAGTGCATTTTTCTATTTTCTAAATATAGCAATAATTGAAAAAGCTTTTCATCAGTTTTACAGTTTCTTCAATAATTATAATCTTAGAGATTAATTTCTACACTCTTTAAATAAAAATAAGTATTTGTGCTTTTCCAAAAAGTATTATCAAGGATAATTATGGTCCAAATTTTCTGATAAATTAAGTTAATCATATCTGAAAATTGCAAAAAATTGGTCATAAATCTGAAAATTTGGATATAAAATAGATTGCATGTTTTGAGAAATGGTCGCCGAAAAAAATCAATTTAATCTAATCTATCGTTCTAAGAAAAATTGCTAATTTTTTCAAGGGATCGTGGAAAAAATCAGAATTTTGACAGAGGATCGTTAAAAAAAAAAACCGTGGAAAACGGTAAATTTCTTCAACGAATCGCAAAAAATTACAAATTTTGGAAAAACACAGCCAATTTTGTAAACCGAAAAAAACATGGCAAAGCTTGTCAAAAGATTGAAAAAATGACAAGTTTGTCAAAAGATTGTGAAGATAACGGCAAGTTTCTTCAAAAAATTACGAAGATAATGGTAAGTTTCTTCAAAAAATCATGAAGATAACAAAGTTTTGTCAAAAAGGTTGTAAAAAAATGGCAAGTTTCGTAAAAAAAAAATCGTGAAAAATCACCATGTTTCATCAAAAGATCGCAAAAAAATACAGCAAAGTTTGTCAAAAGTTTCATTGAAATATAACAAAAAACACAAATTTTGTAAAAGGGACACAACACCCGCCCCCCAACCAAAAAAAAAAAAAAAAAGTACACTGGGAGTAAATTTTTCGCCCATCTCTGTTGTAACCTTTCAAAAAATTTGATTTGAGTTTTTGATTTTTTTTTTTTTTTAACTTAGAATCACTTTTAAGGTATACTATTATAGCAATGTTAATATGAATTTTAGAAACTGCAACTAAGAATCTTAATTTGATGCCTAAGATTTTTACAGTAGTCGTCATTTGATGCCTAAGATTTTTACAGTAGTCGTCATTTGATGCCTGCCTTTTATCTCCCAACTTCTATCACTAATTATATCAAGAATCAAAAGTAAATTTGCTTCATATACTTTTTATCCTGTCTGTATATTAAGGACTTGTTTATACATAGACATAAGTTTCCCTATAGCACAAAATTAGCACTCGCCACCTGCCAATTGTCGAGTAGTATTTCAAAACGTCGCAATCAACTTTATTGTCCTCACTCGCCAAACTTAATGGGCACCACTCACCAAAAGCGATGCTTTAAAGATGAATTGATGCCAGGAAGGAAAGGGGTTAAATTCATTCAAAAACAGAAAATTTCATCAGTTCAAGATACAAAATTCTACATAAAATCACAAAAAAAGAGTGAATTTCATTAAAATATCGCTGAAAATGCTGATTTCATTAGAAGATAGTGTGAAAAGATTGCAAAAGACCACTAATTTTTTTAAATGATTGCAAAAGCCCAGTAATTTTTCCCAAAGATGGCAATAAAACCACAAATTTTCCCTGAAAAATACTCAACCACAAATTTCACCAAAAAATACTGAAAATTCTGAAATAACTGCAAATTTTGTGAAAAGATCGCTATAAAACCTCAAATTTCGTTGAAAATACGTGATAAAACCACAAATTTATGCAAATTGAGTCAAAAAATCATGAATAACTTTCAAATTTTTATAAAAAATGGCGTAAATTGTCAGATCACCAGAAAGGTAAATTTCATCAAATGATCACGAAGAAACCATGTTAGCCATGTGCAGGTAATAAATCTCCAAATATTGTTCTATTGTCATCATTTCATGTGTATTATACACTGGTTTCCAAAAATTAAGGAAAAATCAGAAAAATAGCGATAATTCATTCAAAAAGAAAGCAATCTGTATGAAATTTGCATATATCATTAAATAAAAGATAATGAATAAAAATACCAAATGCAAATAAGTGGCGCTGCAATCGCATTGTGTCATCCATGAGACACATAAAAATGCACATTAGAGAGTAAGGCTGCAGTTGTCGCTGTGATAGTGATATTATAAATCTAGGATATCCAATTCATTACAATGACCTCGAGGCATCATTTGCCAGCAGAAGTGCGATTTAGAGCTAATGGGAGATTGGAGGCAAGACAAAGTCAGGCAAAAGTGGCTACATGGCTAAATGTGAGTCCTTCGGTGGTTCATAGCCTTTGGCAACAATTACAAACCATTGGTTCGGGTTCAAGAAGGTTCAGCCAAGAACGGCCAAGGGTTTCGACAAGCACCGATGACCAATATTTGCAATTATGTGTACGAAGCAATGGAATTGCAACCCCATCTCACCTTAGATCCTGCCTTGTTGCAGCCACTGGAAGGTTAATGTCAATGTGTACCAGGGTTGGCGAGTTTTTGCCGAAGGTGGAAAAAACCTGGTAAAAACCGTCCCGGCAAAAATAGGTTTTTGCCAAAGAAGTGGCAAAAATAGGCTGTCCATTTAAATTTTTTCCCCAGAAAGAGAAAAATATTTCACAAAAGAAAAAATAAACTGCATACTTAATTAAAAAATCAATATTATTCTAAATTTATTTTAACTTTTAAGTTAAATAAGTATAATTATACACTTTATGAAAGAATACTAATTTTTATAACAAGATTATAAATAAAAAAATGCCAATTTTAATATAAATAAATAGAAACTTCATTTATTCATGTTTATACAATTATTAATTCAAATAATAGAACTGTTGAGACTGAGTAAAGCATTTATATTTATAGTTTATATACAGGGTGATTCAGCTCGTCGGTGACAAACTTTAAGGATCGATAGAGCACACCTAGACGAACATTTTTGAATAGGGAATGTAGGGTCCCTGACGCGATGGTAAGGCGCTAGGCGCTTTCGAAAATTTGGGTGCCGAAATTCGAAACGTCATAAAAACTAGGGAAATGGTTAGATTTTCTTGCTTGTTGCGTCGAAATGATTCTGTTTGTTTAGACTTTCTTCAGTACCAATTTGATAAGCGTATCTCTTAAAACATGGATAGGGGGCGCTGCAGACTTTGGAGAGCTAGATAACAACTTTAAGCCCGTTATTTTGATAATTTAACACATGCTCGCCAAAGTTTATACTCTAACTTAAAGTTTGAACCCAAAAGTAGAGCCCTGCAAAAAGCGTAAGAGCCGGAATAAAATGTCAAAGTACAGGGTGGTCGAAACTCGAAGGCTCCTAAGAGATACACAAACAGATTTCTTGACTTATGGCATGCATTTTCATGATTCTGTTTGCTGGGGCTCTCTGAAACTCAGTTGAACGGTACAAAAAGAAACATCGATAGGGGGCGCTTTGGGCAAAAAACATAATTCGTTGACATTTCGGACGCTAACTGGAAACGGGGCGCTACGATCAGTTAGAAACAAAACAAGAGAGTAATTTACTTATCATAAGAAGCTATTAAAACTGCAGTTTGTTTGTTTTTTTTAACAAACATAACTGGTTTCAATCATGCACAATGCGCGCAATAAAATTTACATAAGGTGCTTTTTGCTGATTTATGCAAAAGATATCGTACCATATCGATATGCAAAAGATACGTAATGCGTAGACGACAACGCGAGATGACGTAGTTGTATGAGCAGACACGTCTTTTGAACGTGCGGTACCTACTTAAGCTTCGGGTTACTTGTCTGCAGATCGGTAGTAGGATGGAACGGTACACAAACTCTGAATTGGCTGACATGCATTTGGCGTATGGCGCTGCTGGTTGTAATGGACGAGCCGCTCAGCGGTTGTACGCCGAGCGTTACCCCAACAGGCAAATCCCCTGCCATGCCTTCTTCGCTCGAGTACACCAGAGGTTGTCCACAACGGGATCTTTCGACGGAGGCAGGCCTGAACGGGAGCGATCAGTGAGCACCCCCGACAACGAAGAGGCTGTGCTTAACCTGGTTGAGGACAACCCAGGTCTTAGCACGAGAGATATCGCCAGACATGTTGGCATTTCGCAAGCAACTGCGTGGCGCATCTTACGTTCCCGGAATCTGCACCCCTACCACATCCAGCGGGTGCAGTTGCTCAGAGAGCAGGATTTTGGCCCTCGAGTGGAATTCTCAAGATGGTACTTGGCGATGAGATCCAGGGATCCCCGTTTTGTAAACAGCATTTTGTTTACGGACGAGTCCACCTTCAGCCGGGAGGGAATGTGGAACGCCCACAACAGTCATGTGTGGTGTGATGAAAATCCACATGAAACCAGAAGCCGAGCAGCCCAGGAGCGTTTCTCAGTAAATGTGTGGGCCGGCATTCTGGGGGATTGCCTCATTGGCCCTTATTTGTTACCTGAACGGCTGACAGGTGGAAATTACCTGATTTTCCTGGATCAAGTGCTGCCGCAGCTTCTGGAGGAGGCGCACGTACCCGAAGGTTCGCGTCGCCAGATGTGGTTCCAGCACGATGGAGCTCCGGCCCATTACACGAACGACGTGCGTCTCCATCTAAACGCAAGGTATGGCCAGCGGTGGATCGGGCGTGGGGGTCCAGTTCACTGGCCTGCCCGATCACCAGACCTCACCTGCTTGGATTTCTTCCTTTGGGGTTACCTGAAGGCCGAGGTATACCATACACCTGTCAGCAGTGCTGAAGAACTTGTGGCGCGCATTGTGGCAGCTGCAGGGCAGATCAGAGATACTCCTGGCATTGTTGGAAACACACACTCCTCAATGCGACGGAGTTGCGAAGCCTGCATCATGGCCCAAGGTCGAAATTTCGAGCATCTTCTGTAGTGTTATTTTTTGTAAATAAATTTCCAGTATCATTGATGTTTTTGGTCTAAATTTATTCAGAAGTGTTGAGCAGAGGTAGAAAATGTGTTTTCATTATTACTAACTGATCGTAGCGCCCCGTTTACAGTTAGCGTCCGAAATGTCAACGAATTATGTTTTTTGCCCAAAGCGCCCCCTATCGATGTTTCTTTTTGTACCGTTCAACTGAGTTTCAGAGAGCCCCAGCAAACAGAATCATGAAAATGCATGCCATAAGTCAAGAAATCTGTTTGTTTATCTCTTAGGAGCCTTCGAGTTTCGACCACCCTGTACTTTGACATTTTATTCCGGCTCTTACGCTTTTTGCAGGGCTCTACTTTTGGGTTCAAACTTTAAGTTAGAGTATAAACTTTGGCGAGCATGTGTTAAATTATCAAAATAACGGGCTTAAAGTTGTTGTCTAGCTCTCCAAAGTCTGCAGCGCCCCCTATCCATGTTTTAAGAGATACGCTTATCAAATTGGTACTGAAGAAAGTCTAAACAAACAGAATCATTTCGACGCAACAAGCAAGAAAATCTAACCATTTCCCTAGTTTTTATGACGTTTCGAATTTCGGCACCCAAATTTTCGAAAGCGCCTAGCGCCTTACCATCGCGTCAGGGACCCTACATTCCCTATTCAAAAATGTTCGTCTAGGTGTGCTCTATCGATCCTTAAAGTTTGTCACCGACGAGCTGAATCACCCTGTATGTTAGAAATTCGAAGAAACAGTTATAGTAACCTAAATTTAATATAAAATTATATTTAAAGCAGAAAACTATTAAATTTCAAATATTGCAGCAATATCTTCCTCACAACCTAAATTTTGCTGCTTTAGCATGGCATAACAGTAAACAAGTTTTGAAAGAGTATCTGTTGAAGTATTTCGAATCTCAGTTTGCACAAATGAAAAATTTGAAAAAAATCTTTTAATAGCAGCACTGCTTGCTGGACATATTTGAAAGTGAAAATCTTTTGATAATTAAAAAAATATGTAAATGACTGATAAAATACTTTACTTACAGGGGTCTATCTAGGCTTTTCTCGTCTTTGTGAAAATTCTAGACAGTTTTGTGAATTTTAAATTATCAGGTTTTCAGGTTCTACCCTTCACATATAGAGAAGCTAAGTAATATATTTTTTGGTGAGTTCAAATGTTTATTAACAGGCCAGATTTTATTTTAAAATGATTAAATTTGTGAAAAGTTCAGTTTAAAGGTGAAATGTCGATTTGAGAGACAAATAATTTTATGAAGAATCCTGTTTGAGGTTAAAGAATTTTGTGAAGGGTCCTTTAAAGGACCTAAAATTTTCCGAAACATATCCCTGACTTAAAGTAAAAAAAATTAGATATGTAATTTTTTATTTTGTTCTTAAATTCCTAAGTAAGACTGAATCCCACCTATTTTTTAAAGATTTAAAATATTTAATATTAATTAATTAGCAAATGAAATTAAAATACTAAATAATACACTGTTAAATTTAATTGTTTATACCATTACTATCCTTATTAGCGTGCAGATTTTATTACACATTAAAGACATATAGGTTTTTTCCATTTTTGCCGGTTTTTTCCATTTTTTCCCTGGTTTTTTCCAGTTTTTTCCACTGTCCTGGCAAAAATACCTTTTTGCCGGCAAAAATGCCAACCCTGAGTGTACTGTGCATTGAAGGCTTCACGAAGGTGGACTTTACACGAGGCGACAAGCAATTTGTGTGCCGCTCACCTCATGTCACCGGAGGGAACGTTTGATGTGGGCACGTCAACATGTCCACTGGATGGTTGATCAATGGAGACGTGTTCTCTTCGCGGATGAGTCCCGGTTTAGCATCCAAAGCGATAGTAGACGTTGTTTGATTTGGAGAGAACAGGGAACACGCTATCATTCATCAAACATTCTTGAAAAAGATTCATACGGAGGAGGCAGTGTCTGCGTTTGGGGTGGTATCTCTTTAGGTGGACGCACAGACCTCCATGTCTTTCCACATGAAACCGCGAATGCTCACGTCTAT
Source organism: Maratus speculifer (assembly GCA_964019185.1). Taxonomy (NCBI): domain Eukaryota; kingdom Metazoa; phylum Arthropoda; class Arachnida; order Araneae; family Salticidae; genus Maratus; species Maratus speculifer. Next base: position 55,223,451 of record OZ025293.1, read on the forward strand.
AGAAATGACATTCTTTATGCTTATGTGAGACCTTATGCTGGTGCAATAGGTAATGATTTCCTGTTACAGGACGACAAACCTAGACCTCACAGGGCTCACATCGTGGAAGATTATCTTCACCACCTGATAATTCAGCGCATGGAATGGCCAGCTCGATCACCAGACTTGAATCCCATCGAGCATGTTTGGGATGCTTTAGGGAGACCTGTCGCTGCTCTAAGTCCTCCTCCCCTGACCCTTGTCACGCTTACAACTGCTTTGGAAGAGCAATGGCTCTTACTTCCCAGGGAACTTATAGGCCGCATAATTGACAGTATGACACATCGCTGTATATGCTGTATTGCTACTAGCAGTGATCACACAGCATATTAAAGGTTTTTTTCCTATACCAAACTAGTAAACTGATTTTGTTAATTTTATAATTATGCTATTTTTTTAAACACCATAATTGTCTGGTCATTTCTTTTCATGTTATTTTATACCTTACTATGCGTTGTATGTTGTGGCTGAGTTTCATTAAAATCGACATGTAATATTTTGAATTATCACTATTTTTGTGATTTTTCCTTAATTTTTGGAAACCAGTGTAATTGTCTAAGTCATGAGACTGTCATAAACAATTATGAGCTGATTTCATCACTTTTTATAAGCAAGGTTTTTATTTTGATTAAAAAAAATTATTTTTAAAAATAAAACTACATAAAATTTGCCACATAATCCCAAAGAATTCTTGATGCTTTTATGTTGAGTGCAAATCTCACCAGTATTTATTTATTTATTTATTTTTCTTTTTTTTTAATTGCCGGATAACAGTTTTTTATTTTTCGCCTGGTAAGTTAAAACAATGCTTTGATGTTGAGATTAAACATCTTGGTTTGTGAAATTCAATACTTTTCTTTTCATTAAAAAAAAAAAAAAAAAAAAAAAAAAAAAAAAAAAAAAAACGATGTGAAAGCCACGAACTTTAGATGTTTCAGTTTTAAATGAAAGTATCTTACATTTTTGTAATTGAAATAAGTGAAACAATTATATTTTTAATAAAATACAAAAAAATTTGATTGGAACTTAAAAATAAAGAGCTCTTTATTTCTCTATCAAAATCTTCTGATTTGGCGTAAAACTGAGCAAGTAAATTGAATCATTAATAAAAATAACATGATGCATTGCTTGGCATACATTGTAGTACATTTATGGAGACCAGACTTGTCACCATGGGTGCTTAGTAATATCATAAGTTATCATAGAGCTTTCCAACATTATGTCATGCAATGGGAGTAAGTTAAATTTAAAAAAGTGACCTCTGCAGGGCAAAGTGAGGAGAGAAGTGCATGAGATATATAAAATGTAATAATACTTTCCATGCTTTACAATGATATATCACAAGAGAGGTGTCAGCTAAAGATGGCCACCTTTTTAGAATACCAACTATTGTGCCCCTCGGAATACACACTGTCCTATCTCTCTTTAAAATTTTCATATATTATAAATTATATCTTGTTCTCAGAGGAGAAGAGATGTGAGGCAGTTAATTGAAGAAGATGCATTCATGCGTGCAAATTCTCCGTCCCCAGGACGGAATCCTGGCTTTTAAAAGTTCCTGAAAACAGAAGCAAGACTGAAAAAACTCTGAGGTTAAAAAAAAGAAAAAAAAAAAGTTTTTCAATTTCTTAGGATTTGCGCAAAATGTTTAAGAATCGGACTTAAAATAACTCTAATTTATGACCATCCCGTTGAAGAATCAAGAAAAAGACATGATTACTGTGAAAGGATCATGATTCATGGAAAAGATGCCACAAATAAAGGATTTCCTCTTCCCATTCTGCTGTAATTTTTCAAAAAATTTGCTGTGAATTTCAGAAAAATATTTTTTACTCAGTATCACCTCTGTCATATGTACTCATGCATAATTTGAGAAAAATTAAAAAATTACTTTTCTGTATCTACACTTAAAAATCTGCATCTTTTGCTGCATTGCCACTCCACCGCTTTTATAGAATATCTATATTTGCCAGTAAGAATGCTCCATAATATTATCAAGTAATTTTTTTCTAAAAGTGGCAGAGTGATTATGCAGAAAAAGCTACATATTTTTGCCAATGTACAGTAATACAGCGTTTACCTATAACATATCATAAAATTTCATGAAATGAAATGAAATTTTCATGTGGATTGGGGGAAATTTTGAGAATAGAAACATTTTCTGAATTCCTGCATCGAAGGTTTATCAAGAGACAATATGGAAAAAGAGGCATGACAATGAGTTGCAAAATGCAACCCTAATTTCCTACATAAACCCAAAGTTTCTCATAGCCTTATCTAGATGTCACATACTTGGAACCCTATAATAAGAATTATTTACTTAAAAAAAATTCAAAAAGGGGGTGAACAAATTTTTAAAACGTCACAAAACAATAAATGTCATTTTGCGTTTGGATTTTCGATCAAGCCCTCCGGTAAATATTTATCAAATATCGATTAGCACAGATTGCTGCATTGTTTTAATATTCTAAATTTCTAATCCTTGCCATTCATAAGCCTAATGACTACCTAATGTTTTAAACACAATATATTTTTTATTTAAATATTTTAAATAAACATTAAGCATATCTTGTGTTCGAAGGTTCTCCACCTCCACCTGTCCCAATGTGCACCATATACCCATTACAGAATTTTAGGATTTCATACATTTAGGCTTAGAATTAAAACTAGCGTATTTTTGGGTGTATAGTCCACGGCTTATACAAGAAAAAAAACCTTCCAAAAAGCGGCTGCGGCTTATACACGGTGCAGGTTATACAAAGATTTTTTTTAAAAGTTGGAAATCGTGATATTTTTTCTACAACTTTTAAGCCTCAAAAAATTTGAAAAAAAAATAAAATTTGTAAATTTTTTTCGCTATGCCGCAAAATTTAGAGAGTTCTTCCATGTTTGTAAAGGCATTTTTTACTGCTTAAATACAGTTATTTCTGAGTTTCAAAGAACTGTCGCAACTATCGCCAAGTATTGCACTGATAGATCTATAATAGCTACCATATATACTCGCATATAAGTCGTGAAATTTTAGACAAAGAAAGAATTTCAAAGTAAGAGGTCGATTTATACGCGAGACCTAAAAAAAAAAATTCTATAAATAAAATATCAGAAAATATTTTGCTATCGACTCGGTGCTGCAGCACCCCATTGTGTTTGTAGAGTACAAAATCCTAAATCCGGAACCCTTCCAACCACGACGATTCTGAATTTAAGATCATTTAAGATTTAGTTTATTTTTCAAAAAAATAATCTACCATACCCTGTTGCAAAGAACAAAAAAAGTGCGTGATTTATGTCATTTCGGAACAATTCAGAACAGGCGGTCTTTTCCGAAACGAATCCAAGGAATCGTTCCTTTACAGAGTCGTTTCATTTCAGATGCGTTCAAGGAATCAAACTTTTCCGGAGCCGTTTCATTTCAGTTAGAGTCCGAGGAATCATTTCTTTTCGGAGTTTGTATCCTACCCTGTTGCAAAGAACGAAAAAAAAAAGTGCGTGATTTGTGTTATTTCGGAACGATTTAGAACAATCAGTCTTTTTCGAAACGATTCCGATTAATCGTTCCTTTACAGAGTCGTTTCATTTCGAAATGAATTCAAGGAATCGCACTATTCCGGAGTCATTTCATTTCAGTTAGAGTCCAAGGAATCATTTCTTTTCGGAGTTGGTATCCTACCCTGTTGCAAAGAATGAAAAAAAAAGTGCGTGATTTGTGTTATTTCGGAACGATTCAGTCGATTGGCTTCGTAAAAGTTGTACATTTCGTCGATCGGCTTCATAAAAATTGCAAATGTCGTCGCTTGTCCTCGTAAAAATCAAGAATTTTGCCGATCGGCTTTGTAAAAATTGCTAATTTTATTGATCATGCATGGAAAAATTGTGAATTTTCTCGATCGGCTTCATAAATTTTGTGAGTTTTGTCGATCATGCAACAAAAAATCGAGAATTTCATCACTCGAGCTCGTAATAATCGAGAATTTTTCCTATCAGCTTTTTAAAAATCACCAATTTTATTGGTCAGTTGCTAAAAAAATTGTGAATTTTTTGATTGACTTCCTAAAAATCGCATATTTTTTCGATCAGTTTTTTAAAAGTCTCGAATTTTATCGATCAGCTTTGTTAAAATCTCACATTTTTCCAATAGGCTTCGTAAAAATCAAAAATTTTGCCGATCAGCTTCGTTAAAAATTGTGAATTTTGCCAATTATGTGAAAAAAATCACGAATTTCATCGATCAGCTTTTGGAAAGTCGCACATTTCATGTATTGGCTCCGTTAAAATCATGGCTTTGTAAAGATCACGAATTTTGTCAATTGGCTTTGTGAAAATTGCAAATTGCGTTGATCAACTTTGTGAAAATAGCGAATTGTGTTGATCAGGCACGAAAAAATCGATAATTTCGTTGTCAGCCATAGAAACATCGAAATCTATGGTTCCTGTGATGGAAAAATTGCGAATTTCATAAACCGACTTTGTAAAAATCGCAGTTTTTGTCGAACGGTTTTGTAAAAATCACGAATTTCGTCTATTGGATTAATAAAAATCTCGAATTTTGTCGATCAGAAATCTTGTTGATCAAGCGCAGAAAAATTGTGAATTTTGTCGATTGGTTTCATAAAGATTGCAAAATTTTTTTGATCCGGCTTAGAAAGATCGTGAATTTTGTTGATCGGATTCGAAAAGCGTAAATTTTGTTGTTTGGGCATAGAAAAATAGGAAATGCATTGATCAAGCATTTATAAATCTTGTTGATCTGCTCTTTCGTTCATAAAATTAGCATTTTTTTTTTTTTTCAGCCCCAGCCACTTATGTTTGTTTTCTATCAATTTTACTAAAATAAATTTTACTCTTCTGAATAAAGTCCAGGGATATTATTACATAATGAAAATAATCCTTGCTATATAATTGTTATAATATACAAACATAAAAACTGCTGATATATCCTTACCAACTGAATGGCGTATTTTGACTGGATAAGCAAACTTAAAAAAATACCCCCCCCCCACCACCACCACCACCACGGGAAAAAAAAAAAAAAAAAAAAAAAAAAACATATTTTTTATTCGATTATAGGTCACAGATCACCTCCTTTAAATTTAATTCCCTCCATTTTTTATGTGGCCCTCGACCACTCAGATATATTTGTAAGTGGTCCTTCACTTCAAAAGGTTGTGCACCCCTACCATAAAATATATATTCTAAACAATCTTCAAAATATGTACTTAAACACAAATTACTTGCTTTAAACATTGATTGCTTCATTGATTTTAATAAAAACATTAAAAATATTAAAATTGACATATTTGACTCATTCATTGAGTCAATCAAAATATACAAACCACAAATATAATGCTCATGAAAAGTGGAAACTGGCTATTAAAATAACTGATGACTCAATGAATAAGTCAAAACATGTTAATTTTAATGTTTTTATTGAAATAATATCTTTTAAGCAAATAATTGTGCTTTGGTATATAATTTGAAAGTTTCCAGAACATATATTTTATAGTATATTAAATATATATAATTATTTAGTTTTAATCCATTTTAAAAGTAAATAATATGTAAGAATGTTTCTTTTTAGATGCATAACATTTTCTTATTGTTTCATATAGAGAAAACATGTAAAAATGGACCAGTGTTTAAATATGAGCACCTCGCTCCAAAAACTATGGGACGAGTTAAAGACTGGCGGTCAAGATTGTAGATGTTGCTACTTGTTGATGTGACATGGTCGAGATTAGTTAAGATCCTTCTTTCAAGTGATGTGACTTAGCTTGAGTTATTATACAAATTGGTATTTGTTCTGGGCTGCAAAGTTTTTACAGGTATGTGAAATAGTTTTATTTTCTTGTTTTATAATTAGTTTAAAATAACTTCTAAAAAGTGTTTAATATTTTGAATTTAAAATTTATATATTTTTAATATATTTTAAAATAATATAATATTTAGAGATATTAAGCTAGATTTAGAAGTGTGCTTTTACTCATGCATCTCTTTAAGTTATATATGAAAGTGGCCATCTTCCTGACTTGGGGTTGGTATAAATATGGGCCCCATTTAAAGAGGCCAATTCTTCTGAACAACATAAATTCAATATTTTTTTTAGATGGGAAAATAGCATTTGCCTACATTATTCACATAAAAAGAACCACTACTTGTGGGTGCAAAGCAGCACTCAGTTGTAGTCGTTTGACAAAATTTTTCTGAAGCAGATATCCTTGAGTTTTCCAGATTAATAGATCAGTGAGTAGGCAAAAGTAAAAAAAAAACAAAGGCCTTTTTTTAGACTCATGAAATGATAGGCAATTCTTCATTGGACTCATCAGGCTACTGTGACTATCCCCTAGTGACCAGTTATAATGATATCAACCTGGATCTGGGTATTAATGATGGGGATAAACAATACTCAAGTGGTGCAACTTTCACCTTTTCTGATGGAAATTTCTTTGAAGATACTTGTAGAGAAATGTGGGTTAAATGTAGAGAAATGTGTGTTATGTTCCAATGTGGGCGAAAAAAATCTCTGCCATTTTATATTATCTTGTTTTAAAACATTTTAAGCTATATTTTGTGATTTTTTTTTTTTTTTTTTTTTTTTTTGGAAAGGGCCCATATTTCCACCACACTTTTTCTGTTTTTTAATAAATTTTTGTAAATCTGTATTTTCGAATTGAAATAATTGATTTTAATCATAGTTTTTTTTTTTTTTTCTATTTAATACATTTGTTATAAATGTTAATGAAGATTAAAAAAATCTTGCACTTATTAAAAATGAAATTCATTTTAACACATTTGCTGCCGATCACGCGTCAGCGCGTGATATGGCGCCAACGTTAAGGGGCCACTCACGTGCCAGCACATGATGTGGGGTGATGTCTCAATCAGGGTCGGACTGGACCAGGATAAAGGGCGCAGACCTTGGATTTTCAGAGGGCGCAAAAAGAACCCGCGTCAATTTTAATTGCTTGTGTTGTACCTATAGCTTAATAAGATTTAACACACTGGCGTAGCCACTTCAATCAAATAAAAAGACCCATTCGCTAGTGCTAATCATACGGAAAAAATTTATAAAGATATCTCGATTGCATTTCAATATTTGTAATTTTTTTTTTTTTTTACTGGATAGTTGATATTGATTTAATTTTACTTTTTTGAGTTTGTTAACAGATATTTTAATGTGTACACTGTTATTTTGAGAACCGATTTGGAAAGTAAAAGCATCCTCATAGAAAATATCTGTAATCAAAATTAAAGAGGTTAAAAAAAAAAAAAAAAAAAAAAAAAAAATGGCCTGCATACAGATTGATTTCTGCGATCTAATGCAAAAGAAAATCATTTAAAAATATTGAAATGCAACCGAAATGTCTTTATAAATTTCTTCCGTAGGATTAGTATTATCGAACCGATCTTTTCTTTTAACTGAAGTAGCCTCTTAAATATGAAGCTGGCTTAATTTCTGAATCTAAATAGTAGACTTCTATTTCTCCATGCCTGTTTAAAGTTCCATAAAAGCTACAGAACTTTACGCAGTGTTCTGAAACTAAACGTTTAACATCTAACAGTTTCAGCAAATTGAATACAGATTTTCTTGTAGGTTAGAGGTTTTTGGTTTTATTATTTTCCCAAAAGGTCATAAGACGAAAAAAGTGATCCCCCCACTGTATGAAAAAGACATAGGTAAAAACTGATTGAAAATATCGACTATTAAATGTTAAAAATTTTTTTTTTTTTTTTTCCCTATTAAATGTTATTTATACATTTTACTTTTGAACTCCTTGTCTTCACCAGTGGTTGAGAGGTTCCGTGCTCGAAACTGGTTGACGGGAGGTGCTAGGTTCGAGCCCAGTCACGCCCATCGGTTTAATTGTTCGGAGTTTCCTGTGGTTTATTCGAACGTTGGATTTCCTTGCGTAAATAAGGATTAGGTTCCCTTCGAAAAACCACCGTGGAGGGCATCCCTACTCTTAAGACCTATACAAAACCAACTTTGGAGATTGTCTACACATTAAAAAGTGCCATGAACATTGACATTTAAAATTGTATCACATGTGTTTGATGCCGTATTAGAGTCTCTTACCGTCCTAAAAACATACATAGTAGTATAAGTAATTTTCTTAAATCTTAATAAAATTATAAAACAAAAAGTGATCCATAAACTTCGGAAAAGAAAATGAAGATCTTACAAGAAAAAGCATCGAAAACACTCAATTAGTCACCAGTAAAATTATACAGAAAATTTAAATTTAAAATAATATTAATAATAATAAAAAATGGTCCCTCTTAAATTAATGAAGGCAAAAATTTTCTCTATCTCAAAAACTAATTATTCGAATGAACTGTAAACTTTCAGATCGATGTTTTTGACAATTATGGTTCGTTGTATTAAAAAATTAATGTATGTCATAATCCAGAATTTTATTTTTTTAATATTAATTAATTAAAAAAAGGTATTTGAACAGAGAAATTAGTCTGTAATATGTGTAGATATGTTCGGTGTATCTGTTTAATAAGTTAATATAAAATTGAATCAGATGATTTTTATAAACATATAAATTAATGTTTCTGAAATGGGTTTACTTTAGCGTTCTTAAATTTACACTTTAGTAATTCTATGAAGATTTTTAAAAATGTGGATAACTTTTCCTGACTAGACCAATAAACTCAAATAAGATGACAAAACTGGGCGTTTCTGTTTGAAAATTCAAAGTTAAATGTAGTTAAATTTATAAACATAATTTATACTTAACAATAATTAGCAGAGAATATTCAAAGTTTATATTTACTTAGATTTTTTATGATTATTTTTAGCAGAAAAAGTAAGGGCCAATCACTTTCATTCCAATTATCATAGTCCAGGAGCCGACCACATAAAAACAAAATATTGAGCTCAAAGGAAAAAAAAAAAAAACTTTTATTTTATGGAAGAGAAGTAATAGGGGAATCTAATGATCCATGTCTACAGGAAGTGAAATGGTGCGTAACCCAAAAATTTATACTACCAGTGGTTTATTAGTAAGTTTAGCATTGTGTTTGCCGTACAATCATTTCATACCTTTGATTGTTAGCCTACGTGTAAATCACTAGTGGTATTTGTAATTTTTGGCTTATGAAGCACTTCGCTTCCGGCAAACATGGATCATTAGATTCCCCTATTACTTCTCTTTCATAAAAAAAAAAAAGTTTTTTTTCTTCTTGTGTTCGATGCCTTAAGTTTTTGTGCTGTCGGCTCTTGGATTATCATCAATGTCGCACAGAAAATTAGTAGAAAATTAACAAGATTTTTTGCACGTGGCGCCAAATGTTGCAGTTAAGGGCTTCAACTTTGTTTTTATCTCTTTAATGTAATAAGAATTGGTCACCAATCAGTTAAAAATGAAATAAATTTTATTTGTTACAATCTGAACAGCAATTTCTTTTGCAAATCCGATACCTTGTGGGAAAAGAAATTTTCTATCCTTAAAAAATTTTTATGCATCCATAAAATAATTTATATTAGATCTCTATAAATCTAGTATACAAAAAATCAGCCTTATTTATTTTAAATCATTAAAATCATTTTTCTGATTTACTCTTCTGTGCACGCTGTTCGCAATATTCGTAAAATTTTTATTATAATTAGAAATCAAGGGAAATATATAAGTTTCGAAAATGGAGAGAAATGCCCCAAAGATTGCATTCCTGAAACATGCAAAATCCTGTGACCATTTTTTTTAATTACAATAATTTCTTATTATGTCCATCACTTTATTTAATGGTAGATTTTTCCGTGATTAAATTGAACTTTTTTAAAAATTTAAATTACATACAAGAAACTTCTAAAAGTTATTTACCATGGGAAGTGTATCATTAAATTAAACGAAGATTACTAATATGATATTATGGTATAGATTTTGGGAATAAAAATATGCTAGCCACGTTGGATTCCAAAATTTGCAAGATTGTAATCTAGAAGTGTCATCAAGTTTCTATTCTTCGAAAAGTAAGATATTGTTTTCCAATCAACAACAAAATCCACACTTTTTTTTGCCTTCTGATACTTATTCCTTTCTTTTCTTAAGTTTTTTCAAAAAAGAACTGTTTTAATTATAGGTGCATTAAAGACTGGATTTAAAAAGATAGACAAGGTAAAGGACAGAAAAAGTGCAAAATATTTGGTTAAAATCTAAGAGATATCATTCATTAAAACGAAAAAGAAAAATCCAACTGAGGGTGTCATAACTAGATTTCCTTGGGCTCATGTTTCCTCCTCAATTGCATGCAAAGATGCCTACGTTGGTTTCCGACCCTGAAATTATTTCGGTATATATTTAATTTATTTGTTATGACAAAAAAAAAAAAAAAAAAAAAAAAAAAAAAAAAAACCTCTCTTGTGTGTGTGTTGAATGATTATTATTCTCTAACGAATTTTCGAAATTTAGTACACTAGTCAGAATTCATGTGTACTACGAACGAAAAAAATATTGGTGAGACTAAGACACTCAGGGGGTGCAAAGTTTTCCCTGGAGGAGGGCACACCGGCCCTCGGGCCGGCGGGCCAGTCCGAGCCTGGTCTCAATAGCCAGTGATGTGCTGGCGCAGAAAAATCTTTCACTGATTCTTCGTTATAAAAAGTAAATCGGCTTCTGCGAAAAACCCACTTCTACAGTGCGAAATTAACTGACAGCACATCTTCGCATAGCGGCAGTGAACGTGTTAAGTCAGAAACAAAAATGGTGTCCATATTTGTACATTTTCCTCTAATCTTTAAAATGTGTAATATACTACATAGAGCTATATAAAAAAGTGCGCCAAATCATCAATTTAAAGTCTAAATTTATTATATTCTTCTGAATATTTATAATTTTTTTTTTCAGACATTATGTCTTCAAGATTGTTTTTTTGCAGTTATAAAAACTTATTTATTTTACAAAATGTCATTGAAGTTAATATTTTTTTAATGGAAAAAGTATTTTGACAATAAAAGTTTAATTTAATAAGTGTATTAAGAATAAATCAATCCAAATTTAATGTGAAATATCGGACAGCTAGGTGGAGAGCCCTACCTAATGGCTTAAGCACTCACAAGCCCCACCCAAATATGAATTATCTATAAACAAGCTTTCTAAAAAATAAATGGCTTTTTTTAAATTAAAGAATTGGTGATTTGTCTTCTTCACCTGGCTCTCATTAAACTAACAAAATCCCTGCCTATCATATAAAATGTGAAGCGGTCAGCCCGGGACATTTGATGACAATCACCATAATTTAGAGACTCTTATTATAGAGAATTTTTTTTTTTTTTTTTTTATTTTCTTTTCAAAAACCAACCACACCACAATCAACACCATTTGGCTTTTTTTAAGTTTTAATTTTGATAATTAAAAAGAGAAAAGAAAACTTTTACTAAAAAATAACTGTTTACAGAAGTTCACATTTAAATTTACACTTTATGTTTGATGCACTTATGAATGTTTGTTACTAAAAAGTTTTAAATTTCTATTAAGTATTGCAAATTAAATATAAGGTCAGTCAAAAAAATACTGTGAAAACAGCGTATGGCATCAGGGCTAATTAAGTAACTTGAAACTTTGCATATTGTGTGGGATGAAATATCGTGTTTAAGCTTTCATCACGCTGAACTCAAAAATACATCTCTTTTAATTTTAGGTTATATGTTTTCAGAGATGTCATCAAAAACATAGTGCAAATATTTGTCCCATTAATTTAAACATTGCAGAAAAACTATACTGATTACTTTAGATACATAGTTTTTGAGCAAAGCACATTTTTCATTACATGCAAATTTCGATTTACGGTTATCCAGCAAAGGTATTGAAGGACGCTAGAAGTACCTATTGTAGTAGAAATATAAAAGCATTGTTGATCATGATTTTCGAAAAAAATTGTTGATAATTATCCAAGTTATTAACATTTAAAGACATGGACGACTTTGAAGTACATAGTGCCAGAGGCAGCATACTATGTATATCATTGGCTTTTAAAAGTCTAGATTAGGAGTTATGCATATATAACATTATCTATTGTTTGGTAATTTTGGACGACCCCCCCCCCTTATGATATCTTATGTTGTCATATTTCGAATCCCCCTGTTCCACATATTAATATTGTTATCAAAGTTTGAAAATGAAATTTTCATTTTTGAATCTTTTTGTTTGGAGTGATATACTGAAATTGTTAAATATTTATTTTTGCAACCTATATTGATTTAAATAAAAATTAAAAAAAAAAAAACTTTCATTTTGTGTATGAATTTATATCAAATAACACTTTAAAAATAGCTACTATTTGAAAGTGTTCAATAATATCTTTTTATTACATAATGTATTGAATCGTAATGTCTTCTTGGACATCCATCCTAACTGGGAGAGGTTGGGGGGGGGGGGGGGGGGCAGAACATCATAACAACAAAACAAGTGGACAAGTTTCTTATCCTTATATTTATTAGCAAACAAAACAAGTATAACTTCGAATGTACTTCACATTGATGTATATATATATATATGCATATGACAGAAAAATATTAAGACTGGTCACTCAGTGGCTGAAATCCCCTCATTATTGTTAAGTCTATGGGCATTTGATTTTTTTTTTTTTTTATTCAAAATATGCTTGGGAAATTAATATTTTTAGCTTTTAGTGTTCTCTTCTTAAAAGATGTATCTTTTTTTTTTTCCCTTAATTTTTGAAAATATTTCAAAAATCTATCATAGTTTTAAATGAGTTAAAATTTTACTTTCAGCTCGTGAGTTTTTAAAACATAGAATGTTAAATTGTGCATAAATTTTAGAAATATTTTGACAGCTAAGGAAAAAAAGTGACATCCTTTAGGAAGAGAACACCAAAAAAAAAAAGAGGTTAAAGATATTAATTCCCTGAGGAGATATTTTGAATATAAGATTGCATCAAACACCCATAGACTTAGTATTATCAAGGGGAATTTGGCTGCTGAGGGACCAGCCACCTTCATGCCAAATGTTGGGGCATTACATATTTTGGAATTATATAATTTTATAATAATTTAACAACAACTTTGTATTTCCATAAAAACAAACTAAAATAATACAGCAGAATATTTTGATGTAAAGTTACAAATAAAAAAAAGTTTTTTGTTGAATCAAAAATCATAACGATTTTCAAAAGACAACCCCCTTTCCCCAAGGAGATATATTTCAATATCATGTGCTGGATACCCATTCTCCCTAAAATAATAAAATTATAGACACACATTTCCTAACAGCATTTAATGATATGTTTGTGTAGTGTAATGCCCAGTACAAGTTTAAAAGTGATAAACATGAAATTGTTAAAAATCGACTAATTTGAATTAATGTCATAAATACAGTGCCCCTCCCCACTTACGATTCATGTGATACTTTGCAACCTCCTTTTGAACCACTCTAAGCACGATTCCAAGTTTATACGTTGAAGAAGGGTTTTATTTTAGCTACTCATAAAATGAAAAGATTTTCATCGCATTGAATTTAGTTTTCTGGAATATCAAATGAAGTTTAAATATACACTACTTTTATTCTCAGTACCAAATTAGATTAATCATAAACAGTTTTAGGATAAGATTAAAGAAATTAGTTAGACAGAATAGCAATATTTGATATAATTTATATATCTTTGAACTTTTATGGTATTTATATACAACTTACCTAACCCTTTGTTGTATAAGTCATTCCATGCCAAATCAACCATTGACTCAATCTGACCCTTTCAGATTTCGATGAAACCTTTAGAAATTGTTCTGTCTGATGATATAAATGAGTATATGTTCATAATTTTTATTTTATTTATTTATTTATTTTTTGCACCAAAATATCATATAGTTAATTATTTAAATTTTTAAAAATCATCATTTTTTAGCTTGCTTACACATTTTAAATTTTGAATTTTTCAAGTTCTATCAAACATAAAAAATTTTATGGCCATTCATTTTGAAGAGGAATTTATAAGGTTTAATTTGATATGCAAGTTGACTATGCATAGTTAAAAAAAAGTAACACATATGTATATATATTAATTTAAAAATTTTTTAGACAGTCATTTTTAATTTTTTTAAATGCATGTTTATTGTAATATTATAAGCTTAAACTTCTGAAATTCTTTGAGTGGGATCTCAATAGAATCAGGAGTTATGAAATAAAAGCTGAAAGTTACCATTAATATAACAATTTAATTCTATTTTGTTATTTATTTATAATTTGTATAGTAATTTTCAGCTTTTATTTCATAATTCCTGATCCCATTTAGATCCCACTTTAAGAAAGTCTGAATTTTAAGCTTATAATACTACAACAAACATATAATTCTTATTTTTTTTTTTTTTAATGACTATCTAAAAAATTTTAAACTTTAAAAAAAACAAAATTAAAAAAGATAAAAAAGTATATATTTTTTAACTATGCATAGTCAACTTGCATATCAATATAAACCTTATAAACTCCACTTTAAAAGGAGTGGTCATAAAATTTTCTACGTTTAATAAAACTTGAGAAATTTAAAATTGAAAATATTTATGAAAGTAAAAAAATGATCATTTTTCAAAATTTAAATAATTAATTACATGAAAATTTAAAGCGATTAAAAAAAAAATGCTCTAATTTATATTATCATACAGAATGATCCCTGGCAGTTTCATTGAAATCTGAAATGGTCAGGTTGAATATTGAATTTTTTTGGTTGATTTGACATAGAATGACCAGTATAGTTGTGTATAGTATGTAAGTGTTAATATCCTTTTAGCAACAATTTTTTAAATAATGCAATTTTTTTATTGTGTGGAATCCTCTAAGCATGAGTAATACTCACACTTGATTATTTATTTAGTGATATCGATACGAATATTAAAGATGGGAACAATATTTGGTTATTTATTTATCACTTGTACCCAACTAACAAAAAAGTATATTTAAGTCTTATTTTAACAACTAAAGCAAAAATATTTCTTTTGCAGGTGTGCTTTTAGAATAAACCCCAACCATTTTTTGAAGATGAACTTAGAAGCGAAGAAAAATAATGTATATGTTTAATATGTGATAATTAAAAAATATATATTGAATCAATTTGAATTTTATGTATATTTTTATATTTTGTAATAAATGACATAATTTCATTTGTTTGTTTTGATATATTTTCAAATTCTAAACATTACTGCTTACGTTAAGTCTATATGAAGGTTGAGGTAATCTAATATTTTAAAATTTAATCTGTTTAATGCTGACAAAACAACAGTTCTGAGAAATTTTGTTCATTTGAATTTATCAAATTTTTTTTCTTATTTTGTATTATTCTTTGATCATATATGGAATAGCTAAACTGGAATATTGAAACAATTTTTAAGATATAAAAACATTCTTCGTGCATTTGCGTCAGGAAATGAGACTTTTTGTTACAAAAAAAAATATATTCTCTACTGTCAGGAAACAAGAATTCTAATCTTGCTGCTTCACAATATTTTTTCAATTGCATATAATTATCTTAAATATTAGTTTCTCTAATGACCAAACTTCTGTTTGATTAAAGAAAATATTACTGATTGAAAGTATTGGTACTCAAATCCTAATATTTGTGAAAGTGCTGACAAATGGCATAAATAGTGCTTTAACTATATTGCACCTTTTACTGAATTATTCTTTTAGCAAAAAATTACTATTTATGTCAAAGTTAGATACATTGGTACATAAATCAGTATGCCAAATATCCCTGAAATTGAAACATGCTTTAATTTTTTACCTATTGAAATATGTAGTCTAAAATGTTATTAATTCAAAATAAACTTTGAATTGTAATTCTATTGATCAATTGATCCTGCCAGTTATTTTCAAAAATTTACACTTTTAACATTTTTATAGGGTCTTTGGTTAATATAAGATATGTTTAGAAAGTTTTTCTCCATGCTCTGCAAAGTACAACAGTAATGATTCAATTATTTTATAACCAAAGTCTATTAAAATATTATATTTGGAATTTTATGAAATTTCTCAGTTTTTTGGTATTATGAAGTCTTCTGTCTGTTTTTAAAAGCAAGAAGCAATGTAATTTTACAAATTCTAGTTTAACTCTGTATGTTTTGGCCATAAAATATATCACTCTTGTACTTGTCAGAACATGTGGAATACTTCTTAAAATATAATTTGATTCCCAGGCATCAAATAAAAGTTTAAAAGTGTAACTTTATGAAAATTAATGGAAAAACCATTTCATATTAAATCCTAGCTTATTTTGAATAGCTTTGTAATTTACATTGTCTAAGAATCTCTGAGAGGTAAAATATTAAAGTGTGTTTCAATTAGGTTATTAGTTTTAGGATATTCAGTATTTGGGGGGAAAAAAAGATTTTTGTAAAGGATACAAATTTTATCGTATGAATTACATAATTTTTATGTAAGATATACAAGTTTTTTTCTATAAAAATCACGAAATATTTGTGTGAAGTTAACAGTTTATCTTTGCAAATGTAACAGTGTATAATTGTTAAAAAAAACCATAAAGCTCGTTAAAATTTACAAGTATTCACTGTAAAAATCACAAGATATTTCTGTTAAAATAATAGTTTATCTCTGTAAATTAAACAGTATTTAACCGTAGAAAATACCATAAAATTTGTTAAAATATACGGAATTTTCTGATAAAATTTACAGGTATTCACTGTAAAAATAACAAGACATTTCTGTTAAAATAATAATTTATTTTTGTAAATATGACAGTATTTAACCGTAAAAAATACCAGAAAAATTGTTAAAATTTGCGTTTTTTTCTGATAAAATTTTCATGTATTCACTGTAAAAGTCACAAGTTATTTTTGTTAAAATAATAGTTAATTTTTGTAAATATAACAGTGTTTAACCGTAGAAAATACCAGAAAAGTTGTTAAAATTTACGGTTTTTCCTGATAAAATTTGCAGATTTCTCTTATAAAATTTACAGGTATTCACTGTAAAAATAACAAGACATTTCTGTTAAAATAACAATTTATCTTTGTAAATATGACAGTATTTAGCCGTAAAAAATACCAGAAAAATTGTTAAAATTTATGGTTTTTCCTGATAAAATTTACAGGTATTCACTGTAAAATTCACAAGATATTTCTGTTAAAATAACAGTTTATCTTTGTAAATGTAACGGTTTTAAAGTGTTAAAAGAACAGATTCCTCGTTAAAGAATTACAGTTGTTTGCTGTAAATTAAAGGGTAATAAACTGGCGCAAAAGTTGCCAGTTTTTTGTCGTAAATTTAACGTTTTTTTTTTTTACAGTGTTGCTGGTATTAAAATCTTTACAAGGTTATAAAAATTAGAAGCAGAATTTGCAGTTTCAGAAATTTTCTTGGTCAAAACTTTTTAGGAACAAATGATTTTGCTCTTCTATTTTCCACCTATTCCATCTACAAGCTATATCACCTTTCCCATGTAAAGAAGCAAAGTATTTCTAAATTAAAGTTTTCTAGTATTTTAACACTAGAACCGCAGGAAATTTCATTCAAGTTTTATAAAAATGTTTCTCACCGATATTTTCATTTAAAACTGTTTAAGTAATTTATTGAAATTATTTTTTGCTCAGCTTATATTTAGCTTATTTTACAAAACGTTTTCTGGTTCGAATTGACATCTCTGCGCATGATACCCGTCGCCGCGGTTCTAGTGTTGGGTAATTTCACGAGCACATGTCGTGTAAGTCACATACTACGTTTTGGATACCAGTATTTTAGAACAGAAAAATGTGACTTATTTTATAAGAGATATTTCATTAACTGAATAAGATCACGCAAACCTTTCGAAAATAACGGTGGCCAAGAATTTAGCAGTTACTAGAAATGTGATTTACACGACAAGTGCTCATGGCAATACCCTGTTAAAATAAGTTGTTGCAAAAAAAAGGCCATAAATTTATCTTAGAATTTAGTGATGGGTCGTCTGTCCAAATAACTTCTTTCAATTTTTTTTTTTTCATCAGAAACGGAAATGGGTTTCTGGATCAGAGTAGTAAAGTAATTCCATAAAAACTGTCTGTATTTTTCCATTCCTTTCTGCATTTGAACAAATTGCTTTCCAGTAATTTGCAGCGTCCAAATCCACGTCCTGCTTTCCGTCGTACAGTTTGCGATAAACGATACTGTTTCTTTTTTTTCCATCATGACAACAAGCCATTAGTGGATCTGAAGTTTTCACTCGTTATGCGCGAACTGTTCCGCTTTCTTGCTCAAAATTCTTCGAGAAATGGGAGCTTTTTTCAACTTAGCATTTTAAAACCATTTTAAAAATTCTATTTCGACGTCTTCTGTTTTTTCTTCTCCTTTCCGTTTGCTTATTATCTGTGTTCGTAAGCGAATTGCATAAAACTTTGACACTGCTTAATTTTGGCTACATTTGTGTAAATTATCACAGTTCTCTAAAATTTCAATCTTTTCTTTCAAACCCTAAAACCTTTCGCTTAGACATCTTACTCGTAACGGGTTTCAAATGAAACAAAACTGAATCAAACTGAGCTAAATTCATTTTCAAAACTTACAGAAAGAATATAAGCCAAGTGTTCGTGATCTCTGTAACAGCAATTTTTGAAACTTACAATTGCACTAATAATCATTAAAAGAGTGCATGTATTGTTTTGTTTTGTTTACACTTAATGAAAAATAAAAATGTTCAGTGAAGATAAAGCTGATTATTTTCTGCTAAAGAAATTTTTTTGAGTTTATTAACTGTCGATACTGATTTTATTAAGCGGCGGTTACTGTATCGCTAAAATGGGTTATCAAAAATGAACATTTTCAACTCATATTTTTATTTGCTTCCAATAACCTCGAGAAGTATCCAAAAGGTTACACAGAACAACAACGTTACCGGCGATATAATATTGTAAGTCTCTGTCTCACAAAGCAAGAAACACCGCGAGCATCTCCTATAACCGCATATCTCCTCCAAACATACTAAAGATATCTACAGATCTTACAGATATCAGGTTCATAAGTACCAAGTTTACGGATTTTGAAATACATTAAATTTCAATCGTGATCTTTTTTTTTTCTTTCAAATGCAGATTTCTTCAATATAGTATCAACCCTCTAATGACCATGGTAGCATATTTGCTACCATCAGTGTTCTCGATTTAGTGGATGTTTTTTTTAATCCGATATCACACGAGGAATATAAATTACGGTACAAAAAATATTTTCTTAAAATTATAGTTTTGATCGAGTGATAATTTAAGATCAAAAGTCTATATATATATATATAAGTTGATATTGTGTTAAAAGAAAAGAAAATTTAAAAAGAAAATTCCATCTTGCAAAGCAATAATGGAAAAATAACCTACAATAATACCTCCAATATCAATTACATATTTTATGTAGAAAAATTAATGTACAATTTATGCACTCATTGACATTCAAATAATATAATCTTACATTTTAAAATATACTTCGACTTTTAAGAAATGAGGTAGAATCGAACCCATTACGCTAAAACAATTAAATCTGACCCGACTTGAAAAATAGGAGTCAACCCGAACCTCTCCGAAAAAAATATTAACTTTAGCCAGATCCGACTCAAATCGTCTGTCGAGTTGGGTTTAATTTCTCAAAGTGACGCAGGAATTTACCCGAAATGCGATTTAACCCAGACATCTCCACATTTCGATCTGAACCCGAAACATTCCAGTCTCAAATAGATCCAAACCGTAACTGATGAAAAAGTATATCCATACTGTAATGCAATTATGTAAAATTATATTTACAACTATATCTCCAGTATCAGTTTTAACTTTTAAGTAAAAAATCAGAATGTATAAACTCATTAACATTCCATATATAATTTTTCAACTTAAAATAAATTTTGGTAAATTCTTTTGAGAGATCAATCTTGAATCAAGAACCATAAGTGTCAACATCCAAACCCGAACCTGAAACAATTAACCGAACTGAAATCCGACCCAGAACGGCAAAAGATTACTCAACCCGGTCCGATCCAGATTGCGAGTCATGTCAGGTTCAGTTTGCCCGACCCGATGCAGCATTCTACTAGTCATCCAAGACAGCCCCGACAAAACTAAATATAAATTTTATCTTTTAAAATTTTTTATATATATACACATACAGAGTCATTCATGTATCATCCTGTGTAGTCATCTATATAGATTTTTATTTTAAAAAAATCTTTTTTTTTTTTTTTTTTTTTTTTTTTTTTTAAAGGTCGAGTTTATTTGAACTCAATCTGCAAGAATCAAAATTCACTCAGAAACCGACTCGTATCCAAAAGAATTAGTTTAATCAATCTGAGTTTAATATAATAAGAAAAAAATCTTTATATGTTGACCCAACTTGACTCGGGCGAAATTCTAAAGTCAAAATATTTTTCCCGACGATATTGAATTTTGACCCCGATGGGGGGGGGGGGGGAAGGTATGCCCGACGGGGGCAGGGCATGTGCCCCCCCCCCCGGTCCGCCCTCTGGCACCGCACTTGGCTGTCAATTTTTACGCTTTTTTCTTACCACTGAAATTTAATGGTAAAATTCGCGAACTTTGCAATTCAATAAGTCAAAAATTTCTTTTACATTTTAGTGGTAAGAAAAATTGCAAAAGTTGGCAGCTATGGCAGGTTTCCATTTCCTAAAATTGCCAACATTCCTAAACAGACAACTTCTATAGCAAGCTCTCATGTAACTTGGGCAAAAATTTCGTTGAATATTCCGCATCAAAATCTGACGAGAGATATAAGTTCGTGAAGACTTTTTAAAGACAAATTTATTTCAAAAGAAACAAATGCTCAAGTTCTATTAATAGGAAAATTTTTCTTGCCAATTTTCTGGTTCCAATGAAGCACTTAGAAATTTAAATTAGGTGGTCAAAAAATTAACCAACACTCTCGAAGGGTTTTCTTTTTTTTTTTTTTTTTTTTAATTTATTTACCCTTAGTGCAGAGCTGAGACTGATCCAATTTTGAATATCACGAATTTTGAAGCAAAATTTTCGTAGTAAGTTTTTAAGACACAACAGTAATGCCCATCAAAGTAGATTTCTACCAAGTATGCAAGAGAAAAAAAAGATTTTTGTTTGAAATTCGAGATGTTAAACAAGTCGGAAATTGCACGTCAAACGAGGTTAATAAAGTATGTTCATACTTTAACTAGTTTTATAAATATATCATGGTGCAATGGCTGTTGCATTTTTATGCAAAAATGCATGAATACAAAATTTATTCTATGTACTAAATTTAATAATTCGGAAAATTTAAGACTCCATCTTAACCACTTAACTATTTTTTTTTGTTTTGTTTTGTTTACAATAAATTGAATATATTGATAATACCACTTTTTTAAGCTAAAATATTTGTAATATTTAGTCTAAACATCTCTGCGTTTAACTTTTTCCGGCACACTGTGTCCAGTCCGGGATACCTAATTTTAATTCCAAACTTGCAAACGGCACCAATAATATTTTTATAAAATTTTGCCTTTACAGTGAAAGCTTAAATTAAATGATTCTTAATTTCTTAAAAAATTGTTTCTAAATTCCGGTGACTGTCGATAACTTCTGATTTCACTAACAGAGTTTACCCGTGCCGGAAAGGATTAAATACTAAGAAATTGCATTTTAAAAAATTAGTGGCGTCAAAAAGCTTTAAGTGATAAATCAAGAAAACTCTTCTTGTCCGTACGACGTACGGGAAAATCATTTAAGTGGTTAAATAGGTCGTAATCACCATGGCAACCTAAAATCATTACTTATCATGGTATATCATCAAATGTATTACGTATCATAAGATTTAATAGAATTAAGAAAAAAATATATTAACATATTTTTAAGTTTTGATTCGATTTTCATAAAATTTGAAACAGCACGAGAAAATTCTACAATGATTATATATATATTAAATTTCAAACCATTCTGTTGGGTAGTTTTTTTGCGCTGTTATATGCAGACAGACAGATAGACGGGCAAGACGAGGACTACCGGTGCTACATATTTATATAATTATGAACGCAGCTAAAAGCGGATCGAGTGGGACTCCTGCTAGAGAGATCAAGCACAGCACTTGCCAAATTTAACAAAGAATAAATTCTAAATGTTGATTATAGTATTATTAAAACACAAACGAATTTTATCAATATAAACTACTCTCTATTAAGAGAAATTATTGAAGTAATTAGTGGATCTGAATTTGCCTGCAATGACATGGTGCATGCGAAATTAAACAATAAACGGGTTATCTCCCAAATACAAGCGCAAAGACGAAGCAAAGGGAAGCGAATAAATTGAATTATTATGTTTATTCATATTGATGATGCCTCAGAATGGAAAGGAAATATTTTATTATTGTAATAAATATTGACTACAGCTTTGTTGAATTTTAAAGTTTGCAAATGGATATTGTGTATATTTTGTATAGTAAAATAATAACATTACATTAAATGCAAGGTGGATGCAAATTAGATGAACAAAAACAATTCATTTTTCGCAGTTATACAGCCAAAGGTATAATTGGGTATTACTATACGGCAGAAAATTCAAAAGGTTTCCCTTTTTCACAAATGATCGATGTGTTGGGAATTAAAATGATTTTAAATCTTAGAATAAAAAAAAAATTTAATCGGTTATTACAGCAAGGCTCCCAAATGGTCCGCGAACTGAATATCAATATTTTCTTACAAAAATTTTCTTTTTAGATTTTTCTTACAAATTGCACAGAAATCAGCTTCGGGAATTGTTTTCAGCACAAATTCTGTAGAAACTTACCATGAATTTTTCTATTAAATAATATTGGTGTTCAGTTCGCGGACCATTTGGAAGCCCTGGTACAGGGTTGAGCCAGGCAGCTATTTTATACTACTATTTCCATATAATTATGTTTATGATATATTTTTTGCAGAAATTCACCATAAGGATTTTTGGTTGGAAATGGTAGTACGGAAAAAAAATATATATATATATAGTCACGTTTGGTTACATTAAGGGTCCGGGCACAACCTTGTTTTGATTCAGTCACATGAATTCGGCGAATTCTTTTGTATTAACACAGTAGAAAACAGGGAGATGAACAATGAATCAGGATATAAGGACTCAACCCTACTTGAAGGAAAATTTTCTGTTTTGTAGGTCACGTCATTAAAGATTTAAAAAACTGTGTTGCACAAACAAACGAGCCGACGGTTGCCGACAATTTGTATGTGAGTGTTTTTGCAATTTAAGTGGCACGCATTGTGTGCTGTTTGATAGTCAGTTGAATAAAGATACAAAATATTCTTTCATATGAATTTTAAAATAGTTAAACATTAGTTTGTATTTTTCTTTCGCAGCAAGTTTTGTGTTTATACTTGACCCTTTCAGAGGCAAAGCCTTTCCATTGCTAATTTTTTTAAATGAATAATTGTCACCGGAATTTACAAAAAAATCTATTTGGAAAGAAAAAAGTGTTATTTTATAAATACATGATGAACCGAAATTATTTTTACCAAAATTCTGGTGGGAATTTGGCACTTTGGAATTAAAAATAAGTAGTTTCAAGAATCGGTGGTGGGTGCCTGTAGGTGGTATGTACACTTTGTGTTTCAGTGCTCCATTACATGGAACTCGCAACATGATTCCAAAATGCCACAGTGACACCAGAATTCTGGTAGAGATATTTTCCGTTTCTTACGTAAGTGGAAAAAAAAATAGCTTTTTCTTATTTTCAAAAAAATTTGTACGTAAATTCCGGTGTCATTCACAGATTTAAACATTTTTGCAATGGAAATGTCTGAGCCTGAAAGGATTAAAACAATAATAGAAACTATTGTAAGTTCCAGCATGTAACCCGTGATCAAACAATCATTTTTTGACCCAGAAAATTTTTGGAATAAAATGTAACATCTTAGATGACAGTATATATTTGGCTTCAATTACTAAATAAAATTTCTGGATTGAAAAAGAATTGTTTGATCCGCGTATTATACGCCGAAAATTACAGTAAATACTTGATATATAGAACTTTCTTATCTCATGACCCGATTGACATCTGAGGATACAGGAAGCACAGTGTCGTTTCGGGATCCCGCTTTCATTCGAGAAATATTTTTCAAGTTCGACTTACCTGGAAACTCATCGGTGCTACATAGCATGGCTCAGATCTGTTCGCATGTATTTCATTAAAGAATTGTTTTTGTTTCCCTATATGTATATATATGTATAATAATTGGATATAATCAAGAAAAATATGGAAAAATGATTTTGCATAGTTTTATTAGCGTAAAAATTTAAGTTGGATAAAATGTTTGAATTTAACATGCATAAAATATTAAAATTTTGAAATAATTCTTTCAATTTTGGCTATAGTTTAAATTATTAATATTTTACATTGCGCATACAAACCGAATTAAAAAGCTATTAACACTCAGTTATGTAAAATAAACATTATCTAACAATCTAACGTTACAAATAATTCAATAGAAAATTTAGGGACCCCCGTTTTCTCAATTTCGGACCCTTTCGAATTTTTCTATTTTTCTTTCCATGTGCTTCTCGTGCCTATATGACAGTTGCAATTGACGTCATACTGGAGGTCACATAGTAGAAATAGACTGTTTTGATTGGTAAAACTACCCTGACCTCCACTTGAAATACAATGGCTATCAGCTGACTGCAAGTTCCCCATTCGGTAATCAGGGTCTAGTGGTGAATTAACCTACTCAACTTGGGTATTTTCTACCTTACTCGCAGTGTTGCCACATCTGGCGGATTTTTTTATTTATGCAATTCTCACCCGTAAGTTTTAATAGTTATTTTTGCTTTATAAATAATAGACGTTCCATAAATGAAATAAAAGAAACTATTCAAAGTTTTCTGGTTTGAATTTATATTTCTAAATAAAAGATCCGCCAGATGCAGCAACACTGCCCACTAGTTTTCCAGAATACTTTTTATTGCTTTATTTAATCGCAAAATTTCTCTACTAACTTATTAAATATATATATATATATATATATATATATATATATATATATTAATGGGAAAGCATGGCCAGTTTGAATGAGAAAATTCCTGGGTTCGTACTAGAGATGGGCATTATTTAACGTATTAGGATAAAAAACACTGTTACTGTGCTGGAACCTAATATTGCATTAACATGTTATTGAAAAGTCCCTATTAATTAAATAACATATGGTTTTAAATGACAGCTTCTTCATTCATTTGCCTCAGTAAAGAAATCAATTCCGTACCATTAAAATAGCGCAATATTCACTAAAAATGTCCTGAATCGTTTCCTTTGCATTTCCGCAACTGAAAATCAACAACAGATAATTTTTTAATATTCCTCCATCCATTCTGATATATTTTCACGTCGTAGCAGTAAATCTGGTTCTTAATAGATAATGATCATTTTATCGTTTGGCTAACTTCCAACAAAAACAGATAATTTAACATATTGGCAATTATTTATCTGTAAATATTTTCTGCGGATATTGTATCATTTGATCCAACGGCGTTTCAAATTGAAAAAAGAAATTGATAATAAATATAACAAAATAAACAATTTTTGTCTGAGTGAATGACATTTGATTAAAGTGTTTGTTTATTCTTTATAGTTTGGTGGGATAAAATTATCGCATTATGGTATGGAAATGAAGAAAGTAGTAGTAAATGATTTCAAGTAGGGAAAGATTATGTGTTGATATTGCGAGTGTTGAATGAAAGATATGGGAAGTTTAGTCGTATTTGAATTTTTAAAAGGGATATTACTCATGGAATTTTGTTTTAGGGAGAGGAAAGGAGGGGGGGGGGATTTGGCACTATAAATTTTGTTTTTTGGCCAAATATTTTTATTATATTTGTTTTGTATTTGTGTTTAAAAGATTTTATTTTTGTTATTCTATTTCACTGGGTAGAAAAAAAAAGATAATAGTCTCCTACAATTTGCGAAATAACTTAATTTTGGTACAGTTGTAATTAATTTGAAAAGCATATTTGTACGAACGAAATTTGTTTCGATGAATTGCATTCGATTAAAAGTATATAAATAATATTTTTGTGTTCTTGTGAAAATAGCTTTGGGGTCGTCCACAAATGATGTCACGCTTGGAGGGGGAAGGGGGGGGGCTAGAGGATTCATGAAACTATGACAGTTTGTGACTAGGAGGTGGGAGGGGGTAAGAAGAAATGTGACGTCACACATTTTGGTTAAAATAAAAGCATTAAAAATAAGCAGATTAAATTAGAAGTTATTTTAAAAATAAAGTACTTTGTGTTCATAAAGTAAGCATATGATTTATAAAACCTAATATATTAAATTCTATTTCAAATTTCAAAATGCTATTATTTTCAGTTGCTCTTTCATATTAATATTTTATTACTATTCTATATTATTTATGTTTTTGTAGTGAATCTTAACATTATTTGAAACAAAAAAAGTACATGAATCATTTTTATTGTTATGGTTATGAATATTGTTAAAACACTCAGTTAAAAAATAAAGTTCTGAACCTGAAGTACATGCTTATGTAATATATCGTGACATGTGACAAGAACAAGAGGTGGGGGGGGGGGGTAAGGTGAAGTTTGGCAATTTGCGACAAAGGGGAGGAAGGGGGACAAAAAATATTGAAAAAAAAAACGTATAATCATTTATGGACAGCCCCTTTGAATATGCGTTGATAGACATCGCTGATATTAAGTTGCGGATCAAATTTTTCCTTTTTAATACTTACCAGCGCAGTTGAAAAATGTTTATGAATTCGGTTTGTCTGTCCTGCGCTCTAACTTGCGTAAATATAGTCCGATTGTCAAGAAATGGATGTATATGTTAGTGGGATTAAATATGGCATGTTCGGTATTGAAAAGGGAGTGCGTTTTTTTTTTCTTTTTTGGTATATTTGCAGGGCCACTCAGAAGAATTCCATTACATTATGGTATATGTTGAAAAATCACTCGCGCCTGTGTTCTATAAGCTTTATTTAGAAAAAGTTTATCCACGTTCTAACAATTAAAACAATAAAAATTTATTCTTGCATGCTCGAAACTTTGTGAGTTAAAATGAGTGAATTAATTAAATTTTTAATCCCAAACTGGTTTTGATTCATCGTCGTAGAAAATAGTATTCATAATTACGTCAAAAAATTATTTAAAACATTTTGTTTGAAATGACTTCAAATTAAAATACCATAAGTTACCTGTTATAAAAATAACAGGTTGTTGGAACCTGTTACCTATAAAAGAGTGGAACGATGTAACCTGTTAACCAAAAATAACTATATTTCTCATCTCTAGTTCGTACGCATTCAGGGATTCAGGGGATTTTAGGTGTTTTAGCACCAGAAATTTCGTAAAGTATTGGTTGTTATATCTGAAAAACATATTTTTTTTTCTTTAAATAGGGCAAATAATACTTTACAAGTATTCTGAAAGAAAGTGTTTGAAAGCCCTTGAAGTGTACGAATCCTGAATTCGACTCTGCTTCTTAACTATAATAACAAAAAAAACTGCAAATCAACATGTTTTCGGAAATTCTCGGTTTCTATTGACAATGGTAATATTCAAAGACATTCTGAACAGTCCAGATATTCAAGTAAAGTTATCTTACTAATATAACCACCCGCCCCTTTTAAACAGATGGCTCGTTGTCGCTTGCATTGTGCTACAAATAAAGGAAGGACGACAAACAACATACAAAGGACTCTTATTCAAATGAAGCCATATCAATGCAGCATCTTTTAATGGACACCTTACAAGTTATTTGAAGCTATTTTCAACTTTTCTTCGAACGAGCATAGAAATGAATAGTTTAAGATCAAAAGCTTTTTTTCATATATAAGTTGATATTTGCGTTAAAAAAAATTTTTTTTACAAATATATTTATGCCTTATTTATACGCATGGCGCACCGAATTGTATGACGCACATCGACCGTATTGTATGACGCACATGAATGTATAGTGTGCATGCTGTTTTTGCTAGAGAAATGTTGATAAAAATGTCGAATTTAACTACAGAAAATCTATGAATTCTATAATAAAAATTATAGGAAAATGTTTAAGAAATTTCTAACGGGCATTCCAGTAGTTTTTCGCTTACAGGTGACTAAGTTTTAATTCTGTTTCACACCATGTATTTTTTATAGCTAAAAAAATAAAATAAAATAAAAATTTCATCCACTTGACAACATTTGCAAGAGAAATATACAATAAAATATATATCTATATTTAATAGTGGTGCGAGCAGAACATAAAAGTAGCTGCCTGTGGCAGCCCTGGGCGGGGTAAATTTTACCGCAAAAAACGTATTTTTTAAACCGTTCCCAAATATGCAATGAAACCTCAGTTGAATACTCAATCACCGCCCCCTGAATACTAAGCCAGAGCGCTGACAAAAAAATGGCGGCTATTGTAGGCAAATTATTTTAACATATATACAATCCACTAAATGTGGACATCAGATTTGTCAGCGGGTTACTTTTTTAGCTCACAGGCTATCAAAGTTTGAGAGCTTATGTGCCCGGCCGTTCTGTATGTATGTACGTGCGTACGTATGTATCGCGAGAACTCAGGATAAAAATATCCGATTCACTTGAAATTTTGGATATCGGTACATTCTGATAAGTCGCTTCCCTGATTAGTTTTAAAAGTTCATTCGATAAGTATAAAAGAGGGAACGGGGGGCTAATGCTCCTCCCCTTAATTTATATAAATGGGTTTTTCATGCAGAATTATCAGTTTTCGTTCAAAATTTAGGTATAGGATCATTCTGATGAGGCACCTCCGTGATTAGTATTAGGTATTCATTGGATAATTATAAAGAGGGGGAACGGTGGGGCTAATTCCCCACCCTTAATTTCGATAAATGGGTTTTTCATGCAGATTTATCAGATTTCATTCAAATTTTAGACATAGGATCATTCTGATGAGGGCACCACCATGATTAGTTTGGGGCGTTCATTGGATAAGTATAAAGAAGAAGAACAGGGAGCTAATTCCCCACGCTTAATTTCGACAAATGGGTTTTTCATGCAGATTTATCAGATTTCATTCAGTTTTAGACATAGGAGCATTCTGATTAGGGCAGCACCATGATTAGTTTTGGAAGTTCATTGGATAAGTATTGAGGAGGGAACGGGGGGGCTAATTTCCCACCCTTAATTACATGGGGTTTTTTTTTACTTTAGATTTAGTTAGTACTTAATATAAAATGGTGCTGATTTTGTTTTGGTGCAAATTGCTCAACAGGTGGTGCCGCCATGTTGCATTATTCGTGATTATTGCAATACCTCTATCTCAAAAACTAATGCTCGGAATTTCACAAAATTTTAGATTTTGTGATACATTGATGTAAACTAGATCTGATTAGTTTTTAGTGAATACAGCTCAATAGGGGGCGCTGCTATGCTGAATTATTTACAATTTTCGCAATAGCTATAGCTAAAGAACTAGAGCATGGATTTTCGTAAAACTTTATATTTAGTTAATACTTGATATAACATAGTGCTAATTACGTTTTGGTGCATAAAGCTCAACAGGAGGCTCTGCCATGGTGCATAATTCGTGATTTTCGCAATAGCTGTATCTCAAAAATTAATGCTCGAAATTTTCTAAATCTTCAGATTCAGTTAGTTCCTGATATATATTAGTTTTGTTGAGTTTTTCGTGTAAATCGCCCAACAGATGGCCCTGGTATGCTGCATTTCTCCCGATTTCGCAATAAATGTATTGTAAGAACTAATGCATGGATTTTCATGAGACTTCAGATTCAATTAGTGCCTGATAAAAAATTGATCTTGATTGTTTTTGATGTAACCAACATGTGGCGTTGTTATGGAGATTTTTTTTAAAGATTTTGCTATAGTTCTATCTCAAAAACTATTGCACGGATTTTTATCAAACTTCAGATTCAGTTATAAGTTGAAATAAGTTGTTGATGGCTAGATGTTGGTTTAAACCGCCTAATTGTGTGCACTGCTATGCTGCATTTTTCAGGCAGTATTAACATGCATAAGATAGCAGAAAGTTTTGGAATTGCCACATCTGACTAAATTTTTAATGATAAAAAATTGTTTAAATCAATTAGATTTTTAAAATTTTAAGATGTAAATGAAAGCAAATTGTGTTTCGTATCAAATTTTTTATCGTAAGTCCATTATAAGTGAGGTCATTAAAATTTATACCCGTAGAAAGTTTGCTAGCAATGATATTGCTTATTATTTCTAAGTTAAGGTTAGAGTTAATAAATAAATTCCTCGTGGAAATCTTGAATAGGATGAGTGACATTGGAAAATAATTTTATATCATAGTCTATATTTAATTTAAGGTTTTACGGTAGACACGCTGGTTGCACCAATGGTAGAACGTGATTTTGTGTGTGAATATGTGTGCATCTCCTTGTCGCGTGTCATTTGTATTGACCGACAGACGATTTTTATTGTTATTTTACATTATGATCATGGTTCTTATGTCTCTTGGAACCGAAACTTGACAAAAAAGATTTGGTTTTAATACATTTTGTAACACTTTTCTTAAGTAATAGAAAATGTTTATTAAAATGCTTTTTAGCTCATAGGCTATCATAATCTGAGAGCTTATGTGCCACCCGTTCTGTGTGTATGTACGTTCGTTCGTGCGTACGTGCGTAACGCGATAACTCATGATAAAAATATCTGATCCACTTGAAATTTTGTATATAGGTATACTCTGATAAGGCGCTTCCCTTATTAGTTTTTGGAGTTCATTCGATATGTATAAGAGGGGGAACGGGGAGCTCATGACCCTCCCCTTACTTGATAAAAATGGGTTTTCATGCGGAATTATCGGTTAAGTATAAAAGAGGGGGATAACTCCTCTTAAATAATATAAATGGGTTTTTATTAAGAATTTTTCGATTTGCTCTGAATTTTGGATATAGATTTTTTTATATGATAAAGCATGTCCTTGATTTAGGGAGTTCAATGATTAAGTATAAAAAGGGGAAATGGGGGGAGCTGTCTCCCCTCCTTAATTTGTTTTTCGAACGGAATTAACCCTTACAAATATAAGGCTGTAATGTACAATTAGTATGCGTAGCCTGTGAGCTCAATGCCAGCAGTTTAACTGGGCAATATTCTTTTTTATTTTTTAGCTTTTTTTCGATAACTCATTGCTTAAGATTTTGAATACAACAATAAAAATCGCCTGCAAGAATTAATTCTATGACTCTAATGAAAATAACTCGTTCTTCTGTAGAAGAACGTGGTTTTTTTTACGAAAATTACGTTACATCTAAATCATTTGAAAAAACGCGTGAGAAATCCTTCAAATTCAGCAAAATGACTCTGGCCATCAAGTGGACCAAACCTCACCCCGGTAGATTTTTACTTTCTTCTATCTTTACAAGAAGAAAGTACTGGATTCGTGAAAAAAATAGACTCAGTTTTCGATGGATTTAGACGTTTTAGAAGGTCCCTGACACGATTTGATGGTTTTTAGAAAATGTCTGTCTGAGTCTGTCATCACTCGGTCACTCAGTCTGTGGCAAAAATTTTATGGGCGCTCTATCTCAAGAATTAATGCACGGAAAATTTTAGATTCAGTTAGACCTTGATATAAATTGAAGCTGATTAGTGTTTGGTGTACATCACTCAACAGGTGGCACTTCTATGCTGTCTTATTCAGAATTTCCACATTAGCTGTATATCAAGAAATAATGCACGGATTTTCATAAAACTTTAGATTCAGCTGATATAATTTGGTGTTTGCGACTTTTTGGTGTAAATCGCTCGACAGATGGCACTGTCATACGACATTATTCGTGGTTATCGCAACAACTATATCTCAAGATCTAATATACGAATTTTAATCACCCTTCACATTCAGTTAGTCCGTGATATAGATTAATGTTGTTTAGTTTTTGGTGTAAATCCCCTTACAGGTGTCGCTGCTATGCACCATTTTTCACGATTTCGCAATAGATGCATCTCAAGAACTAATGCAAGAAATTTCGCCAAACTTCAGATTAAGTTAATAACTGATAAAAGTGTTCCTTATTAGTTTTTGATGTACATCACTCAATGGGTGCCGCTATTAATCAGAATGAAAATTTAGCAATAGCTCTATTTCAGAAATTAATGCACAGATTTTCATCAAATTTCAGATTCAATTAGAAGTTGACATTAGTTGTAGCTGGCTAAATTTTGGTGTAAATAACCTAACTGGGGGCACTTCTAGCTTCTTTTTTCAAAAAGTGTTAACATGTGTAAGATAGAAGAAAGTTTTGAGATTGCCATATCTGACTAGTTTTATGTGGAGTATCTCAAAGATAGGGTTTTCCAGAGAGATCTTGCAAACATTGCTGAATTAAAACAAATTATAACTGAAGAAATCTCGCCAGTAACAACAACAATGTTGTGAAGTGTGTCAAAAAAATTGGTTCGACGTTTTGATTCTTGCATTCAAAATGGAAGCGAACATTTTCAACACCTGCTTTAAGAGATGATAATATAAAAATTTTGAATTAAATTGTATTTTTCAAAAATGAAAATATCACAGTATTAAGCAACATTGTGCCTCTCCATTTCTCTTTTACCTTACAAATAAAGGTGCAACAGTTCAACAGTATTGGAAATTGTCTCCTACATTTAAATAAAGTTCAATCTATTATACTTCATTGTTAGAATATTTGCCACAACCATCAGATTTAAGAGTAATAAGAAAAACCAATGGGTACTATTTTAAACTGATCACCCTGTATACCTATGCTTAGAATTTAGTTATTGGAAAATGATAAGAAAGGACACTTCGTACAATAGTAAAACAGTGTGAAAAGTTTCAAAGTTTTATCTTTCATATAAACTTAGATATATCAATTACAATATGATATATCTTGAAAAAATACTTATAGAATGCATTTAAATCCCTGAAGTATGCGTTGAAAACACAGGCAATACAACATAAAAAGTTGGGTTTTTTTATTCTAATTACCGTATTGTTTGCATCATTTTATTCTAAAAACGCTTCAGACAAAAAAAATGTAAAAATGTGACCAAATGTGAAGCGGCTGCTAAAACAAAAAACGGTATTTTTTTAACACATTCACTGCCGCTCACGCGATAGTGCGTGATATGACGCCAACGTCAAGAGGCCACTCACGCGCCAGCGCGTGATGTGGGGTTATGTCCAATAGCCAGTCACGCGCTGGCGCGGGAAAATCTTTCACTGATTCTTTGTTATAAAAAGTAAATCGGCTTCTGGGAAAAACCCACTTTTACAGTGCGGCATTAACCATCAGCACATCCTCACGTAAGCGGCAGCGAACGTGTTAATCCAAAACAGGTGAAAAATGAGATTATTTTTCGAGACTTCCTTGATATCTTTTAAAAATACTTTTAATGACAATTTTTATTTATGTTAAACGTAAGAAACTTTTTCTGCCTTTGTATAAAAGAGACAGGGGCGTGCCGACTCAGTGTGCTAAGTGTGCGGCGCACACAGGCGCCGAAGTAGCAAAGGCGCTAAAGATTTCACTTGAGGACTAAATGTTTTTTAAAAAAAATCCTTAATTTAATTATAGTAAAATGAATTATATTTTCTTTGTATCTGAATTATATTTTGCAGATTTGCCTGAAATAAACTTACTTATACATATTCAATTTTTCTTCTTTAAATTTAAATCCCCTAATACTAATAAGTTCTCGTAAAAAGAGTCTACTAATAAGTGATTTGGACGCAGACTTGTCCACTCTTTCAATAAATAGAGGCGCATCCGATGTGTTGCAAATAATGAAAGGCGCCACAATTCAGACGGTTGGAAATATGCAACACTATTATCTTACTGTAATAATGGTTGAGCATAGTATAGTTTTATTACCACAGTGGCCAGGGTCGTGCGAAAAGAAAATTGCGCCCGAGACAAATTTTCAATTTGGCGCGCCCTCCCACCCAACTTTTTCTTGTAACTTACCAAAAGTTAAGTTGATAGTATAATTTTGGCGGCCATTAAATTTCCGCGCCCGGGGCGATCGCGCCCTTCGCTTCTCCTTTCGCACGGCGCTAACAATAACTAAATTCTACCCCTCCCTTTTTTGTGTGTGTGTGTACATAGCAATCACCACCTTACTGCAGAATATGCGTCATAAATAAGATTAAAAATTACTGTTCGGAAATATTGGTAAAAGTTTCCGCTGGAGTAATCAATAATCAACTAGGCCATGTGTAGTTGTAGACTTATATGTCACAAGCGTTTTATATGATACACATATATTTCAATGCTGAAAACCATAAGTCCTCTACTACTCAAAATCTCTGTGTAAAATTAATTTGCAGAAATGATATAAATTATAGTAAATATAAAATTAGATTTTTCAGAAGGGCAACCTATCTCAAAAGTTTAGTAGGTGAAGGGACAGTAATCTTGATTCTAAATAACAAATTAATATCATTAAATAATTAATATTAAATAACGGTCACTAGTAATAATTAAAAAACAGATTCAAATATTATTGATTTTAAAGAAAGCATCCTTTAAAATGGACTTTTAATAATAATTAAAAAAAACTAGTAAAAGGAAACTATTGAAATATGAGCATTTGATAGCATTACATATAACTTTAGACACTAGAGAGACTAGAATGGCTTAAAAGTTCCGTTTCCAAATAAGTTAGGAGCTAAATGATGACAGCAAAATGTACGGAAAAATATCGATTTACGAAAAAATAATTTTAATTTCCCGTTCACTTTATGCCCTACTATAGAACTCTATCAGTGTAACGTCGCAGGCAACTCAACTCGACATATCAGCCTCAAATACGTTCCAAACAAAAACATAGAGTTCAGAGTGTTTTAGAGATGTACTATACCGTCAAAACCACGTCCAATATGATTGTTCAAAAAAATACAAGATCTGGAACAAGGACTGAATTTACTAAACTAGAAGAAGTTTCCATATCGAGCCACAATTGTTTGGCCGAATTGTGACCCTTTTAACTATTTCCCGATTGCAATTGTAGCTGCATGTCATTCCATCTCTATCTTTTTCTTCACTCTGTTGTTTGTTTGGAACGCATTTTCGGCTAATATTGAAGTTGAATTGTCTGTGACGTCATCACTGTTAGGGCCTTTTTGACCCAACCGACATTTCCTGGAACAATGATTATAAACTTAAATTATGCCTAAAATCAAATGTTGAATAATTTTATAGTTTTTGCAAACGAACCAAGAGATGCGCGAGAGGATGAGAGAAGGGGAGATACAATGTCTTTGCGCATGTTTTTTCACCGGGCATGCAACGTACTGTCCGTCTTGTTCTGTTTATATTTTTGAAAAAAACTTTTCCAAACGAACCTAATACTCCTTGCAGCACTGCCTTCGGCAGGGTATAACTACTAATTTGCATGATTTTTCACTTTTAAATGAAAATCCGTCCAAAGAAAGCTCGATTTAAGAGGTCTACAGCCCAGCGTACACCGGGGGTGCTATCCACGCTTCAATCAAGCTTCAATTTTCACGCTTCAATTTTCAATCAAGCCTTGGATTTGTATTTAATTTCCAGCATTTAGATATACACTGCTCACAACAATTAAAGGATATTGTAAGTATTACATAAAATAAGAGTTTACGCAATTTTTTTTTTCAGAAAATGGAAAGAAAGTCTCACAAATGCAAATGTTTACCATTTTTAAACTTCGGAGCATGCAAATTTCGACGTCAAAAATGACACTATAACGAAAGCAAATGAATTTTTCCCTTCAATTTACTGAAAGACAAAGATAAAAACAATGATGGACATTCAGAAAGTGCTTTCTTTCGGTGAGTGCGATGCCTCAACAAAGTCATTTAACCAAATCAGAAGCTTGGAGAGTTGTTGACCGTTTTAGAGGAAGGGCAAACGCAAGCTGAAGTGGCAAAAACCACTGGAAATTCACAAAATTTACTTCCAGGATCTGGAACCTTTTTTAAAGCCTGTAAATGCAGGCCGAAGGCCAAGACAAGATAGTTAGATGTGTAACAACGCCCAATGAAGATCGGTAGTTAATTAAGACAAGACTCAGAGACACTGAAATATGAATGTCTCTTCTTCAACAACATCTTCACTTGGCAACTTGAGACCATAGTTTCGACTCAAACTGTCGGAAACTTGCTCCACGCTGTAGACTAATTGTATGTGTTACATTAACAACAAGACACTGTGGCGCTCGCAGCGAGTAGGCAACAGAGAATGTGAACTAGAGCAATATTCTATTCTCTGACGATTCTAGTTTTTCTGCTCATCATGATAACAGACGTATTTTCATCTAGATGGAACGTAGCACTAGAAACAATCCTCTGTTTGTGCAAGGAAGTGTCAGATTTGGCAGTGGAGGAGTGGTGATCTATGCTGACATCTTCATTAATGAGTGCACCGACCTCCTCATCATTCGAAATGGAGCTTTGACCGGTCAACTATATAGATCCTCCGACAGTCCCTTATGCTGCAACGCTTGGAGATGACTTCATGTTAATGGACGACAATTGCAGGCCACATCGTGTCAACTTTGTGGATAATTTCCTTTTCGAGGAAGGGATATACGAATGGAATGTCCAGCGTTTTCTCAGGATATGAACCCAATAGAGCATGTTTGGGAAAAACTAAGCAACAGAGTTGTTGGCTGCCTACCACCAGAAACTCTTCAAGAACTGCAATCAGCTTTACTGGATGAGTAGAACAGAATATTCCAGCTCCTCATTATAATAGTCTCTTTGGTTTCATGCCTCAAAGGTGTTCAACGTTGTTGCCCATCCGAGGAAACCATAACCCCCTACTAGAAACGATATATTTTTTTAAGAAATACCTTTTTTATTTGTTTTTTCTCACATGCATAAATCGTATTTTCTCCTTTTGTGCCCGAAAGCTCAATACAGGACTTTTTTTCTGCCAAAGATGGGTAATTTGCTTCTCATATAGCCTACAATGTCGATCATTTATCAATCATCTTAACTATTCTCCAGCCACGATATTCATCCACAACCACATTATCGATAATATTTTTAAGCAGTGTATAAAACTTTCCATTATGACCAAAAAATCTTCCTAAAACATAAACATAAACTATATAAAAAGCACACTATCCCCTCTATTTTTATAAACACAGAATTATATCCAAAGCTTATACCTGTTAAACTGAAAACGATTTCTTGAGAAAACTTGCACCGAGAGAGAAAAAAAAAAATCTCTAGCGAAGCCGTGGAATGACTTCCACACATTTTTTTAATAGTTAATATTTTTTCAAACTAGAGATATAGTTAGAACTTGAAAAATACCAAAAGTGTATTAATAGATTTTTCTTTTTTTAAGTTTGAAACTCTAAAAAAACCGAAAACTTAAAAACTGGTGCGAATCACGGGCTAATAACAAAGTGTTTTGAAATAGTAACGAAAGATACCTTTGGAATCGGAAAGTTAAGACAATTTTTTTCTTTTTCTTTTATTTATTAATTTATTTTGTAACTCTGCGGGGACCTAATCATCACAATTTCAAAATGCAGTAACAATCGAATGCTGCGCTTCGACAGTGTGAAGGACCACTTAACATCTGAAAAAATGCACAGGCATGATCGCTTTCAAGAAAGAAAACTCACCATTTTGCGACGATCACTATAGCTTTTAACTAATATTTCTGCTAATTATTAAAAAATGAAAATTTTGAGCATTGGTTGCATTTGGATGTGCCATCGTTTATCCTAATTCAAAATTTCAAACATATACGTTCGGTAGATTTTCTTAGCCATTACATGCTGAGTAAAAACATTTTTTTTTTCATAAATAAAGATGCGTAAATTAGAGATGACAAACAATAATTGTTTTAACTTTTATTAATATAGAGGCAATCAATAGTATTGTATTACTTTCTCTGGAATAACAAAGTTTTTCCTTTCAATGCAGATTTCAGATACAGATCGATTTCATTTTTACAGGATTTACTATGTTTCAAATTTTATTAACATGCTGTCGACATTCCTTATTTTTAAGTAATTTAAGCATTGTGGAACCAGAAATTTTTTTTAATAAATGAAACAAAGCAAGAACCTTATAGAAACAAGACACATTTTATTAAATAAATTTTCTAGATCAAAAAACATTTTTTGACCTGTGAAAAAACTCACAAAAGATAGCAGCTAAATAACACAATATAGTCACGTATGTAGATGATTTATACATTTTTTTATATATAAGGTTTTATTTTCGGACGGGATGGAGGGTGGGGGGGTAGAGGTTTACACGGGCACGGACCGGCAAAATCAGACTAATTTTTAAAACGGGCTTAGCCGACAAACGAAATAAACGGGCCGAGCCGGCAAGAAATAATTGAATGGGCCATACGGGCCTGGCAGGGTCGATAAAAAAATTAGCGGGCCTACCGACTCTTTATAAAAAAATTACATAAAAACTATAAAATATGAGCTGTTTTCAATGAAAATGTGCACCACGAGCCAATACTTGTTTGACAACATCAACACAGAAATATAACTTGTACAGTGTAGAGATTGGCATCGGATAGTTACATTGTGTCTAATCCGAGATTAATATTTTTTTAGCAGACTTGCGCCGGGCTGAGATCAGGCTTGCACTGTTTTTCTACATATAGTTGAGCCAGGCCGGAACTAGGCTTAATTATTCTCAAGATTTATACGGCAAACAACATGGTTTGTAAAAGTATTAATAGCGACAAATAACTTATGTTAACGTAATCTTTGGAAATATACTTCTTGGTGATTCTTAAATTCATTTCTTAACAACGCGAAGATTTGACACATTTCTAGACTAATTTTTAACTGTAAATGTATAAAATTGACAAGCCTGACTTGAAGTGATTTTTAATCGAATAGCGTTCATTTTTGGCAAATAAAATACTTGTATATACTTGTTGAGATATTAAAGCATAGCACGGCAGAGCTATGCTTTATTTATTTCTAGTGCGACTCCTTAATGTTATTTTAATACAGAATTTAACATTAAACAAGTTATTTACTAGACAATTTCCCACATTCTGTACGCGCTGCCACAAATTTTCTTCGAAGCACCTAATTGAGTAAATAAAATTCCCCCCAATCAAAAAGAAAAAAAAAGGCTAGAGATCAATGGACATATTTCCTGCAGAATTTAAATATTTTTACGTGATTTAAAAGTTTTTTTTTTTTTTTTTTTTTGTAAGAATTAAAAACGGCATATTTTAGACGCCATATTGGAAATGAAACGGATATTTTGAAACATTTGGTACTAAGATAAGAATCATTTACAGAAAGTAATTAATATGAAGTATGATTTTTATAATAAAAAGACATTTTCAAACATTGATTTATGGATCAAGAAGATTTTTAGTTAAAGAAATTTAGAAAATAAGTAAATTAAATTTTTTTTTTCTATTTATTGTTTCTTCAAAGTAATAGAAAATATATATGTAACTAATATTTGAAAGTGAGATTTCTGACACATTGGTATCAGAAAAAAATCGCGCCAAATCGAGTGCATATATCATATATGGTATCTGTGCCGGGATTTCGTACCTATGCCACATTTTTAAAGTTTCTCCGTCTTATATGTTCGAAGAAAATCAAAATAAATTAAGGTAAATAAAAGTCTTCAAAAATAATAGTATTAAAGAATAATAGTAAAAAATAATAGTACATCATCCTTGGTATATAATGAAACTAGTAAATCTGTAGAACTAGACCTTCAAACTCAAGTCCTGGCATTTATTAAGGCTAAACCGCAGAATTAACTATTATATGGGCTAAGACTTTTCGGCACTGCAATAAATTAGCCAATTCTATCAACTTAAACATTCAAATCGAATGTAAACAAATATAATAACAATATAAACAAACATAAATATAACACAATTTGAACAAATATAACAACAATAATGTTTACAAATATTTTTTTTTAATAAGAGATTTTTTGTCACATGGTTGCAGATTTTTCTCCCTTCCCATGCTTTCGTATCCGGAAATTCAATTCAAAACGCTAATTTAGACAGTATTTTCTTAAATTGCTTGTATCAAAAAAAGGATAACGCCTTAAGATTACATAGTTTCTGACTTAAAACACCTGCTAATCTTATGGGTTTCCAAAAATAAATGAATACAGAAATGTGTCAGTAAGAAGCTAATTTGGATTTGGGAAAATCTTTAATAAAATAATATAGAAATATTTTCATAAATCTACTTTTTATTATACAGCTTCAAAATTTATGTTTAATCTTTCTTTTATTTTTAAATTTATTTTTTATTCTAAACCATATTAATTTTTTAATGAAGCTTCAACGGAATGATGAAAGTCTAAGCAGTGCCTGGTTTACGACAGGGCATTCGGGGCACAGGCCCAGGGCCCCCAAATGCTACTGAAGTTTTAATTATTATCCAAAATCAGACGTAGTTTTAACAATTGAAGAATATTTTTTTTCATTGCATGTTTGTATTTGAAAGAAAATGCTGTTTGATTAATAGCTAATAATTAAAATAATTATTACAGCTTAGTATTGTAGAAAATTTATCATTTGTTGCATGGTTTATCATTTTAGATATATGAACTTACATAAAAAAAAACAGTCATCTGAACCACACAGTTTATTAGAAAACATCTATTCAATTAAATTTAATACGAAACAATTATTAAAAAGTAAATTAATAACTATCCAATTTAATTTTTAATAGATATTTTAAAGAAATTATTAAAGTCAATAGTGGACTTTCAACAATACATACATATATATGTGTGTGTTTGTGGTAAACATCAGTGATAGGGGGCCTCGTAAACCTTTGTGCCCAGGGCCCCTAAATTTGTAAATCGGTCACTGAGTCTAAGTATCTAAAGAATCATTAATGTTGCTATTGTGTATTTTCTGTAAAATAAATTGTAAAATCATCCCATAAATACGTATGCAGTATTCCTTAATGGAATGTAAATATATGATGAAAATCTGAAAATTTTCGAACTAGTCGAAATTGTGACAGGTCAGAATGGGCCAGCCCTGTTTTTACTGATTTCTGTGTGAGCCAGGTCTAAAAATGTAAAAATAGCAGCAGGCCTGGCCGAAGTTTTGAATTTTGCAACGGACCGGGCCAGGCCAAAATAAGTTCCCTTCGGGTTGGGCCCAGGCCTGGAAATTCCGGCCAGGGCAGACCTCAAGGAAGAAGGGTGCTAGGGCGCCAACTGAAGTTCTGCACACAGGCGCTAGTTACTGTTGGTACGCCCCTGAAAAGAGATATTTTGTTGCGAACATAACTCTGTTGTTAAAAACATATTTTAGTTTTAGTATCTCATTTCTGCTTCACAGCTCATGATTCCTGACT
This sequence comes from Maratus speculifer, assembly GCA_964019185.1. Lineage (NCBI taxonomy): Eukaryota > Metazoa > Arthropoda > Arachnida > Araneae > Salticidae > Maratus > Maratus speculifer. The sequence continues at coordinate 55,264,738 of OZ025293.1, forward strand.
TCATGTGGAAATTTTCCACTTTGTTTTATTACCACATTCTAATTCCTTCGAAAGTAATCTTTAGAAAGATAACATAGCAGCTACATGTGATGCATATACTGAAAGATTTTCAAAATTCACGAAAGAATGAAAAATTTTAGATGCTATACATTTCAAAATGTTTTTACATGCTTTCTGAAACCATACAAAGGTGAAATTTTAAAAATGATTTTGAATTTAATTTACATGCAGGTTTAATACTGATGTTTTATTAAAACATTCTACATATTTCAATTCATTTATTTTCAGAAAAGTTTCACTGTGTTATTCAAATGAAAATAACTCATTATTATGTCTAATAGGCTATAGAGAATTTATCTGTATAGGGAATACCCCCATATAGGTGATCAGGTGTGGAGTTTTTCCCATAAAGTGTATAAATTGTTTCAACAAATTTAAGTTTGTGATAATACTAATCAAGGATAATAATATTTATACAGTAAACCTAGATTGCAATGAATGTATTTATATTTGCTCAAAAATACAGTGTGTCTCACTCCATTACAAACCCGGATTTTCCTTAACCTTCCTACCCTGAATGGGTTTAATAGACCCATAACTAAAATTCGTTTTATACGATTCGAACCAGAACTTTTTTCATAAAGAATGTTAAATAACAGATTCACAGAAATAATTCAATTAAATATATTAAAATGTTTTAATTAACAATTCTGGTGTAAAATGTTTTTATCAAGATTGAGTGAAATTTGAACAGGGTAGGAAGGTTAATAACTTTAGTAATGATCAAGATATTCACTGAAAGTTTCAAAAAATTCACTTTTGTTTTTGTGAAATTTGATGAAATTACAGGATGTTATAAAAGTTCGTACTGTAATTTAGACAGTAACAGTTGAATTGCATGTACTATCTGATACATTTTCAGTTATTAAATATCTAACTAAAACTTATTTGGACATGAATGGTGGCCATTCCCAACGCTTTTCTTGTTGGCTTCACATTTCCCAGAAAACAAAGTAGATCTATAAAAAAAATATCGATGCAATATCTTCTTTATTGGTAATACTGTGAACGAAATTTCAGGTACAGTTTGAAGTGAGATATTCTGTATGTTGCATTAAATAAATGATTTATAAGCAGGGTTTTGAGTTTGGCCTCCATTTTTATTTCCAAATTCAGATTGGCACCGGAAATCTTTAAACTAGAATCTTTTTTTGGATAATCACAAAGTTTCTATTATTAAATAAAGCAAAAAAATCAACTTTAATTTCTGTCACGAATTTGGATGCTCTGAATAAAAAATGAGGCTAAGCTCGCATCCCTCTTTGTGACCCTGGCTTCTTAAACTAAAATTGCTTATCTTAATGGGTAGTTGAAGTTACCTTCATATTTTGTTTAAACAATTTACGAATAACCTGTATAGGGTGCATAGGGAACTCCCTTTATCCTGAAAAAACTTACAAAGAGAAAACTACATATATGCAAATGTGACAATAGTATAATAAAGTGGCTACATTCAATCCAATGGACCGATGTAAATGCACCCTATTGGAGAAATTTGTTAATTATCGACTATAATTCCAAAAGTACTAGAAATTTCGAAACCAAATTCCATTAGTCAAATTGTAGAGCGTTCTCGATTTAGTATCAAATGATGTCTTGTATATATACATTTAACTCCCTGTTGCAAACTTATAAAAATATGTTTATTATAATTCCTAAAGTTTAAGTTTTTCAACATTTAATCACTGGCTTAAATACGTTTCTAATCCTGTGAAGAAGTGCAGCATTATTAAAAAAATGCATATGTATACTAATAAAAGAACAAATCGTTCTGTGCGTGTGTGTCTGCGATGGCTAGCGAAAACTATGACGCGTACGAGACTCATTTTTTATGAAGTTAGTCCAATGTCTCTCTTGATATACCTGAATCTGATAATTTATTTTTTTATTTTTTAATTAGTTTCCGCGATATTAATTATGAAGCGCAACTCACTCTCATCAAAATGTCATTTTTGAATGCTTGGGAAACGGAAACGCTTACACATGCGCACAAACACATTTACGCACCCAAATGAAGGAAGAAACATTTTTTCCGCGTTTATTTCTGTTTTTGGATCATTTTGTTTAAATCCAAATCAACCCACTGCTTGGCTCAGTTAAACTTGAAAAATATATTTCAAAAGATTATTCTTTTGGGTCTCAAATACTGTAATCAATTCAAAAAAAATGTTGCATTAAACGCTTTGAAAAAAAAAAATTCAAAAAGTGTCTTTTTTCCAAAAATCATTTTCCCCCTTTTACCAAAGCCCTTCCAGTGCGCAATTTTTCCGATATAAACAAACCAAAAATATGATCTTTAAGATGAAACTTTCTTTTAATCGATGATGTAATTGGTTTTAAAAAATATGGATTTTAACTCTTTCAAATACACCAGCAAAAGGAGGTCACTTTGTGACTCACGGATAGAATATTTTTTTCTACGCTAAAAGTATCTAAACGTACAAATTTCAGCCCAATCTTTTAAAAGCATCTCAGTAGAACAAATTTACACTCCTTGCAAAAATTTCGAAACGTTCGGACAGGTCGAAATATTTTTTACAAAATAAAGTGCGCGAAAAATTTCACGAAATCAATGAAAGCCTGATCGTTTCATTGCCTCAGCAGGACGCAATTATTTAGGCACCAACAAACCAAAAATATATTCTTAAACTTCCTACCCTGTTCAAATTTCGCTCAATCTTGATAAAAACATTTTACACCAGAATTGTTAATTAAAGCATTTTAATATATTTAATTGAATTATTTCGGTGAATCTGTTATTTAACATTCTTTATGAAAAAAATTCTGGTTCGAATCGTATAAAACGAATTACAGTTATGGGTCGATTAGACCCATTCAGGGTAGGAAGGTTAAAGCTAAAACATTCTCATAATCTATGGTGCAATCGGTTTTAAAAAGTATGAGATTTAATCTTTTCAAATACACGAATCACATGGCGGCTCAAGGAGAGTATATATATACTTTTTACGTTGAAAATAACTAGATGTCCATATTTTAACACAATCTTTTCAGAACATCTCAATAAACCAGATTTACATCTTTAAAAAATTTCAACCGTTCGGATATAGAAATTTTTTTACAAAATAAATGTGAGACCGGCACCACGTGACTTTTTCTGCGTTCCCCATACCGTTCAGTGCCGGAAATTACCCAGACTTCGGATGAAATTTTGTTGAGTAAAGTAATCACGCGATTGGAAAGTTTTTATGAAATCAGTGAAAACTTGAGTGTTCCATCGCGGTGCCGTTTGCTTCCGATACGCATAGATTCAAAAAATCAAATTACGTAGAAAATAAAATCCAAACAGCATATGCTTTCAATTCAATATCTTTTCGCTATTTTTCCGTTTAAAAATATAAATTCTGACTTAAATGATATAAAATTATACAAATTTGAGTTTCATTTACGGGTCATTTAAAAAACAGATAACACATTTGATAACTGAATAACATAACGAGCCCTGGCAACACCGAGCAGCTACATTACAATTCAGAAAGACTTGAGCCCTTTGGCGGCTTGGAGTTGGCAGCTTTTGGCACTTTCGTTGGTAGAGAATGCTTTTGAAATAAGAAATTACTCCTCTATTTCCAAGATAAATGATAAATTTTGTTATTTTAAAAAATAATTTATAACTCTGATTTTTATAATGCAAATAAATTATTTAATTTACTTAGATTTTTCAAAACTTTACAACTTTTAATGATTTTATTACGCACTATTATTTTTTTACTACACCTGAAACATATTTTGCTATAATTGCCTAATTTCTTTTATTGTTTTGTTCATACAGTTTCTTAGTTTTTGTAAAATCGTAAAAATCTTCAAACAGAAATGTAAATTTAGAATTCTAAATAAAGAAGTTCTAAAATTAGTTTGGGTGATAAAGCAGATACAAAATAATAATAATAATAAAATGACTATTCAGATAAACGTTGATTGTTTAGAACTGCTGTTAAAAGTCAAACTAGAAAAGGAAAAAAAGTTTATTTCATATTTGAATAACATCATATAAACAATTTTTTATGTATAATATTTTTTGTTTATAAGATTTAAAGTTTATTTTAAATTAAAATACATAGCTAAATTCTGTATTGTGTAATAATTAAATTTCTAAACATTGTAGATTACCGTAAAATGGGGTGAATCGGAACACTTTCAAACTTTAACGTTAAAAAAAGAACAACTAATTATTTATTATTTTCATTTTTCTACTTGAAACTTCGGTCTTGTTTTGTTCTTTAATTTTTAATCAAAAACGAAACATTTTTACTGTTTATATACATATTTTTATTTTTTTAATGGTGTTCCGATTCACCCCACAGATAGGGGTGAATCGGAACAAATGTTATAAACTATATTTATTCCGATTCATACTTTAATAGGGTTAATAAAAACAGGTAATAATGATAAGGCAGGAATAGAAATATGTAGTTACTGTGAAACCAAGCCTTTTTTTTATATACAAGTAAAAATATGCCCTTCTTAAAAAAAAATAGAAAACAACTTTGAAATCAAGAAAAATTAAAATTTATTTTAAGAAATTATATTCGAATTGCAGAAGTAGAATTTAATACAAATTCAGCCTTGTTCTGTTTTATCTTTTAATAGTAGTCATTGGGTAAGTGAATCTATTGAGTAACCCCAATCGCTGCATGTATTAATATGATCTGCTAATACGCTCTCAACCCTAGCCCTTAGTACTGTTTGCATCCCTCTCTTTTTTAATTGTTTTTTCATTTTGAGATGTTTGTGTAATGTTGTGGATGTCAGAGAATAATTCTCTGCAGTTTTTCTAACTAATTGCTATTTTTAAATTCTTTTATTGTGTGTTCCATGTCTGCTGGATTAGGCGTTGACATTTTTGTTTAACCAAATAATTTCTTGGGACCTTTAAACTCTTCAAGTAATTAGAACAAACAAAATATTGTTACAATACATATTCATACAGATGTTTTCATATATTACGTGAAACTATTATTGTATAGAAAAATAAACCATGAGAGAAAACGTGTTTCGATTCACCCCGTAAATATTAAACATCTGATGTTACAAGCCATTTTTCATTTTTTTCATTATGTAGTTTAGAAAAAAGTAGAATTTAATACAGCATATCGTTTACAGGTTTATCATTAATTAAAAATTTCCTTTCTTGGATTTATGATACAAAAAATACTGTAGTTACAAACAAAGTTTTGAAGACGTTGAAAAAATGAGGTTTTTGAGGATTCTCTTGAAGTTTTTTTATATACCCCACTAGTGGTGCCAACATGTCAAAACTGAATTTCCCAACTCTTAATGTTATTACCTTCTTATAAAAAATGGCAACTAAAAATATCATCACATATATTTATAACGAGTTTATTTATATGACCGGGAAGTTTCGTTCCTATTCACCCTGCTGTTCCTATTCACCCCATTTTACGGTAGCAATTTTATAATTATATTAAGACCTATGAATAAGTGTTTCCTTCCAGAAAATAAATTTTATAGTGAAATAATTTAAACAATAATGATTAATATAATTGTAAGTTAATAATGAAATATCGCTACGAAATTAAAAATCAACGTTTGAGATATTCTGCTAGAGTAAGGACAATATAAATTTTTATAGCTAAAAAACACTTTTGCACACATATTATTAACAAAAAAAGCAACTTTTAAAAAAAAATTCACTTTAAAAATTAAATTTGACAACTTGAGGTACAAAAAAAAAAAAAAAAAAAAAAAAAAACTGTATGATTAACATATTTAATATCGCTGCGTTTAAAATTTATTTTTTCATTACATAGAACGAGTAACATTTAAAGAAAATGTTATTGAAGCGTTGCTGTCATTATGTTTTCTAATTAATGTATATATATATATACATAGTAAAACTTATATAGTAAAACTTTTCTAAAGCGATCACTTTCCGTTAAAATAAGAAGTGGTCGCTCCGAGACGTGGTCTGTTACTTGAGGTCCTGTTTAAATCTAGATTTTAATTACGGGAAAAAAGGTAACAATTAACAATACTAAAATTTATTTTTTACATCTGAAAAATAAATTTAACTATCAAAACAAAAGTTAATTACAGCATATATAAAAAAAATAACTCATTGACACTTGTTTTGAGGTTACGCTTTTATCTTTTATAACTTTTATTTTAAGGTCCTTTCAAAGTTCAGTAAATAAATGCATTTTTTATGAACGGGAACAAATAATGATGATTTCGTTCCTTAATCTATTTCTTCGAGAGTTTCCTGGCAAAAGAGGACAGCGGAGTTTATTGACAATCATTCCTAATTCGCCACCAGAGTTGAATACATTGCCTATAAAGACAATAACCCTCAACTGCTGTTAGCGGTCTCACAGATCGCTGAGCTTTTTAAGTTTCAGAGTTTAACTCTTAATTTTTAGTTTAACTATAGATATTGGTCAAATTTTGTTTCGTTTGGATCCGTTTTACTACTCTAGAGACACTTGAACAGCTGAATTTTATTTATAATAGTCCTGTATATAAAGTTTAATACAAAAATAGTATTCTGAGAATTAATTTAACATTTTATTCATCTTTCGATTAAGCGGTTTGACAGACCACTCACAGTAGTTATACGACAATTTTTGTCACAGCAGTTAAGGGAAAAAAAGCACTTAAAAAAGAAAACCTGAATAAAAAAATTTCTAAACTTAGTTTAGAAGTTTGATGAATAATGCGCTCTCAGTAATTATTTTTCTAATAAAATCTTCTTCAAGCGACCAGAAAAAAAAACGGAATTTGTTTCAGTTTTTTCAAAGAAATAGGTCGCGCATGGAGGGAGTTCAAATGAGATGATGAGTTGAACGGCGGTAAAATTAGTATTGAACCTATGGGAATAAATTTTGTCCCATGAAAAAATGGTCGTTCAGAGAAGTTTCACTGTATTTAATTTTTATGATAACAGACCTCATTTTATAAAATATGATTTTTTTAAAATGCAATGTGTAATAAATTAGAATTATCACTAGTTTTTAGAGAAAAACAGTAGAAATGTGCATTTATTTCTGAAATAAGCTTCGCCATAAAACTGTAAACTTATAGTGACTCTATTCTCAAAGTGAAACTGGCGGCAAAAATATAAAGAATCGCTATATCACTATCGATCAACGAAACTAACAGGTCGGTGACAGTCGGATGAATAAGTCGACCACCTGGGATGCCTTTTCATGATACACTGACTCAAAGTGAAATTACGAGACGGTAGGCAGGCCAGGCATCGTGGCGCCGTTATCTAGGTGGTTTTGAATGACCCACCCCTACCAATAGGGGTACGACTTTACAATTCATTAATGAGAGAAAAGTCATTAATAATCGTGATTGGTTTGTGACCTCTCTAAGGGGGGCTAGGAAAAACCTGAATCTTACGAAGAGAGAGAGTTGGGAGAGCAGTTCGGAGTTCTCTCGTAAGGAGTAAGGGGCTCGGAGAGTGAGCATAAAGACAATCCCGGAAGAGGATCTTTGGAGGCTGATCCGATATAGCGGAGGCCTGTGTAAAAATTTTATGAGTGGACTCTCGCCAGTAGCGTCACTGTGTGCTCTCCTCTTGAGAGATTAGAAAACGTGATTATCTGAGAGTTTTATCGAGCAGAAAACAGCTTGATAGAGGAAGATCTATCTTCCGCATTGTGTGTACGCAAACAATCACCCAACGAACTTTACGTCAATTTAAGAACTTTTGATTTATGGATCTCTGACTGAATTAAGGTCGAAGCTGGTGGTAAAGAAGCCTACGCGCTTTATTATTAATTAAATGCTGAAAATATATTTCAGAGAATCCTTTGTGTTTCTTCGGATAAATAAATAGATTCTCCATATTATAACCTAGCCTTAATTATTACCAAACGTCACTCTACGCTACCATCCTCTTGGGCGATAATTTAAAGAGGGCTAAGATCTTACAAATAGTTCTCATGATTAACTACATACACTCTTTTTTTCACGTATGAGTCAATAAATAAAAGCAAATTAAAAAAATGTCTCACTGATTACAAATTAAAAAAAATAGTTTTGAATATTTAGCAGTTGAAGCTTTTAACAATAATTTAAATGTTGCTTGTGTTATGTGTTATAGATCTAGTTGATAAATGAAGTTAAGAATAATAGTAATAACATGTAAAAAATTTTTAATTTTACTTTTGGATGCTTTCTAAATGTTATTATTTCTTTTTAAAAATAGCTTTGAAAAATCGCCGTTTTAATACATATTGCGGCTATTTTTTTTTCATTTTCATTTTACTTAATAAACGAACAAATGTATTTTTTTTTCAACTCATTATTGCCTGAATTATTGTCTTCATTAAAATTTAGATTTTGCATTTCCCATCATTTTTTAAATATGAGCAACTTTTATCTTAACTTATCAAGGAATTTGTCTCGCGAAAGAAAGTATTTATCGTCCTTTTTACGGGTTGAAAAGCGTTTACTTGCCATTTTTATAACCATCCCAAAAATAGAACGCTAGGCATTAATGGGTTAAATTAGCATACATTTTATTAAATAACCATCATTTTTTTTAATGCAACATATATAGCTATAATGTACGATATATACAAGTTATGTACACAGAACATGCACTTAAAAATCAATAACAAACATATCTCTAGCTCTTAGTGCAGACCAGCGATTCCCAAGCTGGGTTATGCGAAAATAGTATTAATGACGGAAATCACAAAAAGGGTCAGTAAAGTCACTAAAATAATAGAAATAACAATTTAATTTGTATCAATTTATTATATGATTGAAATAAGAAGATTTCTAATAAACAAAAGCATTTTTACGTTATCTAGTTGAGTGGAAAAGGAGGGGGGGGGGGTATTTATGAGAAATAGGGCTATTTCGAAATGAAAAGATTTATAAAAGGGTAGCAGAAAAAACGGTTGGGATTTAAGAAGTGCTGATACAGAAGATTAAACCTTGAAAATAACATTTTGTTAACATATTTCACAAGAGCTGGGATTTCTAATTAAGTTAGAAATCATATGTTAGAAGCAGAACTGAATTGTTCCAGTACAGCCATCTCCCCCCCCCCCCCCCCAAAAAAAAAAAAAAAAAAAAAAAAGTTATCCGTGTTTCTCCTTTCATACCCTCTCCTCTTCCACGCACAAGAATTGAAACTCCATTTCCCCCTGTAAACAAATGGGTTACTGGAAAAAGGGTAGAAAGTGAAGATTTAGCGCTCTTAGCTCATTGCCTTTTATCGCGCCAAAGAGCTCTAGTCTTTCTGGATTGTAACGTAACCACCGGGCAGGTCATATAGTTTACTAATAAAACTAACATATTTAAGCAAGGCTCAATTAATTTTCATAAGTTAAAATAATCATTGTATCCACCATCGACAGAAATACGCATATGTATCCTTGGGAGTGCATATTTATCTTTATTAATGTCGACGGTGGATACGCTGGGTACACTTTGGATTTCTTTTAACATAAATTGTATCTTAATTACATGAATTATTTCTATTAGTAAATGTTAATTTATAGCGATTATTGGCGTACTTAATTATTTCCGGCATGGTGGTTTAAATTCTGTTCCACTTAAATTCAACCCCTAACTATCACAACGGCACCAGTATTTCAAAATGAATGCTTGTCTTTTAAATTATACGTGAATAAAATATTTTACTTCTTTCCAAATAAATCTGTTCGCAAGTTCAGGTGTCAATCATTTTTCAACTTTTTAGTACTGGAGGTACTTTAAGTTGGAAAGTATTAAACCACTGGTTATCGAAAAACCTACATTTCAGCATTTCTAACAAAGTTGTTTTTACATTTAAAACATCATTTTATACTAAATCGAAGACGCTCCACAATTTTCTCATTGACTACGTTTCGCTATCTCTCACTATTTAGAGTTCGTGCTATTTCACCACTAGGGTCGGTACTACCGGTTGCATTAGATCGGACATAGTCATTTCACTATACCTCCATCGCACTTGCATGGTTGTATAGTTCTCTCCGTTCATAAGTTGTTTCAGGATAAAGAGGCTTTCCTTATTTTTGCTAGTAAAAGATGGGGAAGAGTGTTCTCCACGTCTTTTGTTTACAAGAAGTTCTGTTTAGGCATGTGCAAGAGGGAAGTGCATAGACAATATTATTGTTCAGTACACTATGTAACAAAGAGCATTTATTAATAGCTTGTAAGTATTTCTTTAAAATGTTGTTTGATATAAAGTTATTTCTTATGTACGAAGGGGTGCTGAAAAGTTCCTGGCTTTGACTAGAAAGAAAATAGCCAGAATTAACAAATTAAATATTTATACAACATATTATCTCATGAGACTGATACTCTTGCAACATTGTTCTTGCAGCTTTTCTAGTCCTGTCAAATAAATGTTCTTTGATTGGTCCCGAAACCAGCTCTCAGTGCCTCTTTGACATCTTCAATGTCCTAAAAATTATGACCTTTAACGCGTTTCTTCAAATTTGGAGACAGAAAATAGTCTGAAATGGCTAGATCTGGTGAGTGGGAAGGATTATTGACTAAATGAAAGCCTAGATTCTTCGATTTGGCAGCCTCAAAATTGGACCTATATGGAGATACATTGTCATGCAACAGAAAGATCCTTTTGGTCAACTTTCCTCGGCATTTATACTTAAAGAATGCCTTCAACTGGACCAATAATGTTCGCATAATATTGTCCAGTTATACTATATCCCTGAGATAGGTAAAGAATACCGTTCTTGTACCAGAAAACTGTCTCCATGTCCATTTCGGCGGATTTCTTTGGCAAAATTTCTTCCGACTGTGATGCCATATTTTTTTACTATTCCTTGTTTTTCGGATCATAGATGTATAAAGCCAGTTTCTTCCTCAGTCACTAACTTAGCCAGAAAAGCCTTGTTCAGTTTAGAAAAGTGTCAAAATAGCTTTGTGACTTTTCCTGTAGGAACAAAACCTCCATGACGCCTCATAACTCGAATGATATGAAATTCTCTTTTGCCTCTGGCATAACCGCTTTCACTCACAACGGGAAAAAAATCTAATATTACTCCCCTCTTCAAAAAACAAACAAAAAAAGAGCCATGAGTCTCTCCTCTCCCTCTAAATGGAGGGCAGGGTCCGCCTTTCATAAATGTCTGTGGAGCGTTCTCTTTGGTCACAAAATAATTAGCCTTTAAAATAGAAGAAATTTTTCACAATCTTTTCAACAGTGTACTTCTACAATGTTAAAAATATCGTGAAAAATTTCCCCTCTCACTGTTTTAACGACTATCTATTTTCAGAACAATGATAACACTCCACAGGCGTTAATGTGCCATTCTTATTTATCAAAAAATAAATAGTTCTTAAAAACAGAGATAATTTTTCACAATATTTTTAACAGTGTAGACGCTTGCACTGGGAATTAAAACGGTCTATGCACTGTTAAAAATTTGACTCATTTGCTGCAGCGTCACTCCACAGCTTTTATAGAATATCTCTTTTATGACCAATGAGAATGCTCCATAGCACAGTAAAGTAATTCTTTTCTATAAAAGTGGTGGAGTGACGCTGCAGCAAATGGGTCAAATTTTTAACAGTGTATAAGCTTTGCAGTGTCCTCTATTGAACGCACCAACACTGGTAACTCCATGGTGCAGGAACGAACACTTGCGAACTGCTATTTTAACTCTAACGGCAACCGTCACGGCATTGCCTGAACTGAACATGGAAGAAGGAATATAAACGGGAAGGAAACGAAGCCTCTTTCCCATAAGGAGTAGGGTGATCGTCGATGCCACCGGATTTCAGTGAGGTTCACCCATATCCCAGCATTCCCTGAGGAATGGCAACTGTTTGGCGCATTTATCGCTTATTTGGCCTTTCTTATACTCGACGTCTTATGTGCTGATTTCTACGGCGAGAGGTAAAACACATGCCAAGTTATCGCCAATCGAAAAAAATCGCCAAGGTTGCCGGCAGCTCAGGGTCACACTTGTCCCAGAATTCTCGACTTGCCTCGGCTCGCCTCCGTTGACCGGTTTTCCTTCCCGTTTATATTCTTTGTTCCATGGAACTGAAATGATCTCATTCGTATTAACTTGGATTCACGAGCTCGTGCTAGTTTTGACGCACGCTAACTGCTCATTTCCATGTAATCGATTTTAACATGTAACTTAATTTTTGTTTTATTAAATGTAATAAGGTATATAATCTTCTAGTAGTTATTCTGGCTCCAAATCAAACAGCTTTACGTTACGATACTTTTTGATCAGCTTCTTGGGATGAACTCTGCGGTATGTCACACGATAAGCTGAAGTGGTGACCCTTGTGCGAACTTTAGATTGCAGCAATGCGATCTATTGCCATCCTTCTTAGATTTTAATGGATGATCAACAGCATATATTATACTGTTTACTGCTATGATTCAAGGAGATGCTGCATCGTATTTTTGTTTTTATGGTGATATTCGCGATCGTCGCAGACTGTTTTCGCCGTGCTAAGCCTGCCTACGAAATGTGCTACTGAGAGGATGCGGTAACCGACGATCCTGTAGTTTTCAAGGTAAGACCTCATATTATTTCTGTTTACATCGGTTAATTGAGCTTTCTTAAACATTTGATATATATTTTTTATCATTTTGCCATATCATATCGGTTCAGCCCGAACTTCAGGTTCATAAAGTACGCCTAAAGTTGCCACCTTTTTGGGATAAACATCCCATATTGTGGTTCACTAATATAGAAGCACATTTTTTTGTTTCAGGCATCACTCAAGATGCAACTAAGTATTATTGTGTAATTTCCGCTCTAACTTCCGATATTTTAAATTATGTTAGCGATATAGTGTTATCATCTCCCGCCACAGAGAAATATGAATCCCTTACAAACGGCTTATTTCTGATTTTTCTGACTCTCAACAGAGACAAATTAAAGCTGTCCTTTCTGAATTAGTTTTAGGTGATGACAAGCCTTCACATTTGTTACGCAAAATGAAACAAGTTGAGGGAAAACTTTGGGCGAGGATTTTTTAAAAACGCTCTGGCTACAGCTAGAGTTGCAAAGGCTAGAAAAAACCGGGTTTATTCCCAGGAATAAACCGGGTTTTTTGGGAAGGAAATTTTGAAAATTTCTGGGAGTTTTTAGAACGTTTTAAATATTGAAATATTTAATTTATTATTTAATATTTTTGTAACGATTTCAATTGTTTTATTCTTAACTGCAATTGCAAGAACAACTCAACTCTTCTTCAACATCAGAGCACAAAGATAATCAACAGAGAAGATAAACAACATCAGAGCACGTATTCTCTGCTTCTCTCTGATTCCGTCCTGATTCTGTCCAATTTTATATTGAAAAGACTAGGAATCATATATAATAAATCTGTCATTACAACTATTTGTGTATTATAAAACTTACTGATTGAGTGCATAAAAATATTTACAATAAGAAACGTAAGAAAAAACAGTAGTGTTTAAGTGAAAACTAAATAAATTAAAATATTAATAAGTCAGAAAAGGAAATGACAGATTTATTTATAAATGTAAACATCCTTGTTCTCAGATTCAACGTAAACAGAAAAATTAAATAAAGAATATACGTTGGATATGCCAGGTAACAGAAAGTAAACAATTTTAATTTTTAAGAGAAAAATTGAAATTTTCTTTAATTCAGTCACCATTGTTGTAAAGCTGTTGAATTTTAGGAATTTAAAAAGTTGCAAGGTGTTAAAATAATAAGACTTGAAATCCATTTAAATTTCTCAGAACAATGAGCAATGATGTCTTAAAATGAAAATTTCAAGTTGAAAAATGACTGGTTTTGTTTACTTTCAAAACTTCTTCAAAATTTCCAATATTCCTCAAAATTCCGGGTTTATTCCCGTCCCTCAAAAACTGTGGGTTTTTTGCAACTCTAGCTACAGCGTCTACCCACTCAGGTGCAAACTATCCTTTCCGTATCGGAAGATAGTCTAGATAAATTAGCCTTAATGGCTGATAAAATTCATGATACTGCTGGTGCAAGCATCGATGAGGTGCATTGCTCGAAAACTCCACTTTCGGATTTCAGTGTATTACGTGTTCAAATTGCGGAACTCACTAAACAGGTTGAGCATCTTTCACGAAGCCGTGAGCGGTAAGATAATTTTCGTAACAGATCTCTGTCCGGGCGATCGCGCTCAAGAACACCAAAAAACAGAGGCCCGTATGACCAGTGCTGGTATCATTTTAAATTCAGGGAATCTGCCGGGCGTTGCAAATCCCCATGCAAATTTAAACGTGAGGAAAAAAACTAGAGCAGAAATCGCATGTGGCGCAATGCGATTTCCAGCCGAATAACAAAAGTCGCCTTTTTCTTTATGACCCATTATCAAAACTTTCATATCTAGTGGATAGTGGTAGCGATGTTTGTGTGTTACCATACCACAAACCAATTCCCAAATCAGATAATGTAATTAATTTATACTCAGCAAATGGATCTACCATCAAAACATATGGCATTAAGGTCATAAATTTAAGTTTAAATTTACGTCGCAAATTTCAGTGGCCGTTTTTCCTAGCAGATATTAGCAAGCCGATAATAGGTGCTGATTTTTTACGTCACTATGGTCTGTTAATTGACCTTAAACAGGGGTGTCTCAGAGATCCACTCACTAAATTGACAAGCAGCGGAACAAAATCAACAGACAATATTCCACAGGTTACATTAATAGCAAACAATTTAGCATACAAAAATATTTTAGAAAAATACAGTGATGTTGTACGCCCATACCCAAAATTGAAAGAAGTGAAACATAATACGGTGCACAGAATTATAACCAAAGGGCAACCTGTCTTTGCACGCCCGCGTAGACTTCACCCAGCAAAATTAGCTGCAGCTAAGCGCGAATTTGAATATATGTTAGAGCAAGGAATATGCAGACCAAGCACATCTATCCCATTTCACCTTGTCCCGAAAGATTCTGGTAAAGATTTTCGCCCTACTGGTGACTACAGAGCTCTAAATAGAATAACAGTACCAGACCGCTACCCTATTCCACACTTACAGGATTTTTCAAGCCAATTACAGGGGAAAGTTATTTTTTCTAAAGTGGACTTAGAGCATATCACCAAATTCCAGTTCACCCAGATGATATCCCAAAAACCGCAATTACTACACCATTCGGTTTATTTGAGTTTTTATATATGCCTTTCGGGTTGTCCAATGCAGCCCAAACTTTTCAAAGATTTATAAATGAAGTGTTTTGCGGTTTTGATTTTGTTTTTGATTATCTCGATGACATTTTAATTGCAAGCAGTTCTGAGGAAGAACACCAAGCACACCTTGAATGTGTTTTTAAAAGACTTTCTGCTTATGGTATTAGAATTAATTTAAAGAAATACGTCTTTGGTGTTCCCGAATTATCTTTTTTAGGTTATTTGGTTAACAAAAACGGTATTAAGCCTCAGCCTGAACGCGTTGAGCTAATTTTAAAGTATGAGTTACCTAAAACTGTAAAAGAACTCCAACGTTTCCTTGGTTTACTAAATTATTATCGAAGAAATGTACCGCATGCTGAACATATTCAGGCCCCACTCAATGACATGCTAAAAGGCACCAAAAAGGGGAAACCAAATATTACTATTGACTGGACTGAAGCTCAAAAAGCAGCATTTGAAGCTTGCAAAAAACAGCTTGTCGATGCTGCAATCTTGGCTCACCCACACTGTTAAAAAATTGAAACTTTTGCTGCATCGTCACTCCCCAGCTTTTATAGAATACCACTCTTTTGGCCAATGAGAATGCTCCATGATAGCCTGATGTAGTCGTTTTTTATAAAAGCGGTGGAGTGATGATGCAGCAAAATATTCATATTTTTTACAGTGCAGATCCAGAAGCACACTTAACTCTTTTCACAGATGCTAGCGATTCAGCGGTAGGAGCATCATTAAACCAATTTTAAAAAATTGACAATGAGACAAGTTTCGAACCTTTGGCATTTTTCTCAGCCAAGTTGTCTCCTGCACAGCAGAGATGGGACACATATGATCGCGAATTGTATGCAATTTATGCCGCCATTAAATATTTTAAACACATGCTTGAAGGCCGTCAATTTACAATTTTCACCGATCATCAACCACTCACATATGCATTCTTACAAAAAGCTGATAAATGTTCTCCCAGACGACTGCGTCATTTGGATTTTATTGGTCAATTCAGCACCGATATCCAATTTGTAAAAGGATCTGATAATATACCAGCAGATATGCTATCTAGAATTTAGGCTTTAGAGCTCCCAAATGTCTTGGACTATACCGCAGTGGCTCAAGCCCAAAATGCTGATACTGAATTGCAAAATCTGATTAAATCTGACACAATCTTAAAATTTCAACATATGATTTTACCGGAAACTGAAATTAAACTTTTGTATGATACCTCTACACAAAAGGTTCGCCCGTATCTTCCTCATGAATTTCGAAAACCCGCATTCAAAATTCTTCACGATTTAGCTCATCCAGGTGTCAAAGCTACGGTAAAACTTCTAACGTCTTGTTTTGTGTGGCCAGGAATAAAAAAGATATTACTAACTGGAAAAGGACATGTACTCCATGTCAAAGATCCAAAATATATCGCCATACAAACAGCCCAGTACAAAACATTAAAATTCCAGATAAGAGATTTGAACATATTCATATCGATATCGTTGGGCTCCTCCCCCTTTCCCAGGGATATGCGTATTGCTTAACTATGATTGACCGTTTCACACGTTGGGTTGAAGTTTGTCCAATTTCAGATATATCTGCTGAAACTGTAGCTAGAGCATTTTACGAAAATTGGATAGTTCGCTTCGATGTTCCTAGGCTGGTAACATCAGACCAGGGCAGGCAATTTGAGTCTCTTTTACTTACAACATTAATGAAATTATTAGGGATTAAACACATACACACCACAGCATATCATCCAATGTCTAATGGTTTAATTGAAAATTGGCATCGCACAATGAAAGCCGCTTTAAAAGCTTATTTAACTGATCGTTGGACGGAGGTCTTACCCACAGTATTGCTTGGAATGCGTTCTGCATTAAGAGACACCATTAAAGCGACCACAGCCGAACTAATGTATGGTACAGCCTTGAGATTGCCTGGAGAATTTTTTGCACCAACTCCTACAGACGTCAACGCAACCGGATTCGTCACACGCTTGAAAGAAGTCATGCAGCAGGTGTCCCCAGCTCCCACTAACAACCATGACACCAAGAACCGCTCCTTTGTACCGAAAGATCTCGTAACCTTCGGTACAGGAAAATTCTCCCTTTAACTAATGCTAAAGTGTCATTGAAAGAATATCTTTATAGTAACTGCATTTGTAAGTTTTAGATATTCAAATTCGAATAATTCTTATTTTGTCATATGACGTAGAAAACAAATTTCATATGAAAACTGAAATTGCGCAAAAAAAATCATTCTGAGCAAATTAAAAATACATGTAATGCAATGCGCCTGCACGTCACTCTTCTAAAGTGAAATGTCACATCTTTTCTCCACCAGATGGCGCATTCGAGTACTTGAATCGCCAATAACCGAACAGTCAGTTTTGAAAAAGAAAATACCTAGTTTTGCCATAGTTTGGACAAACGTATCTCTCAAAGTACAATCTGAGCATCATGTGTATCACTCTCGTATACAGGCGGCACGCTATTACCCACTGTTTGTTTATGTTTGTTTATTGAACAACATACATCTGACTTGTGTGCTCGACATGAAGCCTGCTTATAAGCCATCGTCAGTATACAGGGACGAGATAGCACACAAGGAAATATTACAACACAAGAGAAGTACAACCAGGAGCTCCACACAAAGAGTGTGTGCAATGGAGCCAGTGGGATTCGAACCCACAACCTCACGATTAGCGGCGTGATGTCTTAACCACTCAGCCACGGAGGCCCATTTCCCACTGTAAAAAATATGACTATTTTGCTGCATCATCACTCCCCCGCTTTTATAGAATATCACTCTTTTGGCCAATGAGAATGCTCCATGATAGCCTGAAGTAGTCGTTTTCTATAAAAGTGGTGGAGTGACGATGCAGCAAAATAGTCATATTTTTTACAGTGCATGTATACTAACATGATCTGTACTACTGTTCTTTTCCCTTGTTGCTGTTTCGAGCCTCCGTGGTCGAGTGTTTTAGGCACAGCGTCTAGAATACTTAAATTGCTATTACACGTAAAAATTTTAAGCTACAAAAATCGCCTACGTTTTTCCTTTTTCTAAGCATTTAATTGGCTGTTCGAGAAAAGGCTTTTCCATCATCCGGATTTGCAAGCATTCGATTGGTTGTTACTGGCAACTCGCTTCGTTTCATGCATCAAAGAGCATAATTTTTTTTTCCCAAGCACCTTCGTCGTTCCAAGCCCAAGCTCCCACTCTGATTGGTTGTTGCTCTCGGCACTGTTTTCATGTAACTTGGCGATAATCATACTTGGCGTAGCGATAGATGCTTCCGTCGAGGAGTTTGATTTCCTTCCGAACCGAGTACAAAGTAAGTTTTCCCTTTTATTAATAAGTAAAGCATTAGCCATTTTATAAAATAACACAAGATAATAATACACAAGAGCACAAAATGAAGGAAGAATAAGAATGAGTAGGTTAGGTTTTAGGTTTACTCGTTCACTTACGAGCGAAGTATTTTTCGCCTAGTATGGTTATCGCCAAGTTACGTGAAAACAGTGCCGAGAGCAACAACCAGTCAGAGTGCGAGTTTGGACTTGGAACGACGAAGGTGCTTGGAAAAAAAATTTGCCATCAAAGACGCTCCGACACAAGAGAATCGCTTGCTTTCCGAGCGATTCCCTGGAGCCATATTAAAACATGGAGATGCCTGGAATTTGAAGCGACTTTGACCCCGCGTATACTCACTGTAAAAAATTTGACCCTTTTGCTGCATCGTCACTCCCCCGCTTTTATAGAATATCTCTCTTTTGACCCATGAGAATGCTCCATGATAGGCTGAAGTAATCGTTGTCTATAAAAACTGTGGAGTGATGATGCAACAAAAGGGTCAAATTTTTTACAGTGCTTTTAAGGTGCGTTTTCACGGGCCTACCCAAGCGCTAACTTTCCCAACTCTTCACCTAAGCACAAGATTTTAGGTAGTTAGAACGCGATTTTTTAGGTTCGATTCGTGTTCAAACCTAAGCAGAAATTACCTAAGCGTAGCCAATCAGAGAAGAGCTTTTCATAAATATGGCGGCTAGTTAATATGTCAAAAAATAGCATTTATGTTTTAAATAACTCTTTTTTTTATTTATTTATTTAATATTATCTCTGTTTATGCATCTAATAAGGATCTCTTTTCGTAACTGCAGAAAAATGGTAAGTTTTATTAAACTGTGTTGGATATCATTTTTAATTAATGTCTTTTTATTTAATAATAATAAACGGTAAGGATTGTTAACCTGTTGCATCTTTGTAGAAGGCAGGATAAATATCTGTTTTTGGTAATCAATCAGATTCATTTCATCAATGTTTATATACTAATTATATAGTTTGTTCAAGGATTTCTTTTCGTTTTAATAATGATGATATAATACTCTGTTCTCAAAGTTATTTTATTAAAAATTAACAGCGCAAAGAATAAAAGTATTTTTTATGAATATTTGTTTCTTAAAGTTAATTATTTGCTTAATTGACTATATTCGATTGTTTGATAGGGTAATTTTGATGTTATGATCTTTTCAACTGAGGTTTAAAATCGAAAATTAGTTATACTCAAGCTTCAATACAGTTGTTAATAGTTCATAATTATACAAATTTATAAAGACATGCAATAAAATCATAGTTTAAAATTGTGCGAACAACAAAATTTATTCAAAATGTTATTATTCATAACTTTTGTTATCAATAAAATGTCTTTCTCTTTATGAATCATTTCATCTTATATCTTTACTAATTTTATAATTTCCAATGCATATACCTTCATGCAGCAGTGTAAAATAAAAATATTTACTGAAATTTGAAGAACTTTTTAAAGCTGTTATCTAAAAATGTACACTTAAAATATCTTTTGCTAATTCTAAATGAACTTAGTAACAAGATATTAATTTATAGTAAATTGCTAAGAAACTACATTGGATTATGAAGCCACTTCAGAAGTCAAGGAACTGAGATACAGAAGAAGTCTTCAGTTGGAATATTTGACAGCAGGGTACTTTTTCAGGCAGACTTTTCATTTGATTATCTGTCTGTTAACGTGACCTGCTAGCTCTTGAGACATCTTTTAAGCCACAGGAAACTTTTCATTGAAGCTGCAACTCTCAATTTGTGTTTCATAGCACATTAATATGTTGATACTAAGTTCATTTGAGATTTTCAAATGTTATTTTACTTTTTTAGGTAACAACACAAATAAAATGTTTTGTTTCCATGTAAATATTTTATTACATATGTTTGTCCGAAAATTTTATATATATTCAAAATGCAAGTGTTTTTCGACTATAGGGACCTTGATAAGAAAAGAAAAATTATACATATTTTCTGCATAAGTTTAACTAGAGGGGGGTATTTATTTATAATAAGCATTGTAATATGTTCTAATGCACTTTTTTACCCATGTGAGTTTCATACCAATGCTATACATATCTTTTAAAAAACTAAGGATACAATAAATGCTCTCCGTTTGTCAGGTCATACTGCCAAATATTGGGCCAAACTGAAGATATTCTTACATAACTAATTTTATTGCATGTCTTTATAAATATGCATAATCATGAACTATTAACAACTGTATGGAAACTTGTGTATAGTATAGTTAATTTTTTATTTAAAAACCTATGAGCTACAGTAAACATATATTTCTTAACACTTACAATTATTTTAACTGAGCAAAGAAATATTTAATTCAAAATAGATCAAAAGTACCCTATCAAACAATCGAATATAATCAACTAAGCAAATAATTAACTTTAAGAAACAAATTTCATACAAAAGATTAATATGTTCGAAATCTCAATAAAATATCTTCATTATTGATAAGGTTATGTACAAAAATTCGAGTTCAGCTAGCTGTGAGTCGCTGAATATTTTTTATTGACCCTTATTATATTTTTGGTAGATAAGTGAATTGCGATGCTGTTTTACAGTACAAAAAATGTTTATATTGATTGCCTTATATCTCATTAAAATATTTTATAAAATTTTATGAACACTCTATGTTTATAACTTCTGAAAACAATCATCCTCTCTAGTGCATTTGAAAACTTAATATATAAATCAAAAGCAGCAATAAAGATATTTTGGCTGAGCTGCCACCTTTTTAATAGGGTTTTTTCCTTCTTTTAGTATTTTCTGAAAAATTAACACCTATATGACTATCAATTTTTCTTAAAAGTCTAAAAATATTTTTTTCTTTTCAATTTTAAAATATTTGACTCAAAAACAAAAGTTTTAAAAATGTATTTTAATTCATATAAGAAGCTATAGAATTTAACATTTTATTAATTTAAAAGCTTTTAAGACTATCCTGTTCTTGAATAATAAATGAGAGCATATATTCCTTGTTGTGTAATGTTTACTTGTAAAAAAGTATTTCATGTTGGTATATGGTTATGTATTTCAAAAGGAAGTAGGTTTATGGAAGTATTTGTGCTAAATATGAAATAATATTGCTTTAAGATTTAATATATATATATGTATTTAGACTCTTTAATATTGGAATATTTAGCCAGTTAAATATTTCATGTTTGGATGTCGAATATTCAGTATTCGGCCAAAATGACCAATAGGTGTATACCTATAAATACCTTTTAAAAATGTGATAGAAATAATTAGAGCCGTACCGGGTACTCAATAAGTACTCGGTATTCGGCCTACTCGGCCAGTACCGAGTAGTTGTAAGAATTTCATTTTTTAAGCATAAGAATTTATAACTGATCTGTACAAAGTTATTTGAATATCAATGTATAATGTACGTAGTAATTCATAAAACTATTTACTCTGTATTTAACAATATGTCTGCAAAATGTAGAAAAAATTAAAAACAAAATCCCTAAAAAAATTTCACATTTATACAAATAAAAATACTATTTTATATATAGGAAAACAGAAAAGACTTATTTTGGATAAAGAAACGGAAAATACAATAAATGCAATAAAAAATTAATAATTAAATGTATTATATTTCAAATTATGGTGCAATAACACCAAATGTTCTACATTATCAGTAGACAGGGCATTTCTTTTACTACTATAAATTTGGCTGTTCTCTGATAATATACGTTCAGAATAAACAGTTGTTGAAGGTGCACATAAGAGTTTTTTGCAAGATGCAAGGTTGCACATAATCGGAACCCCCCCCCTCTCTCTCATGGGGAGTGTCAGTTTTACATGTCTTCTGTTAAGAAAGCCTGTATCTTTTTTTTGTACCAATTCTTGATGCGGTGATTTTAAACTAGTACTAGTGCCACAATCTTTTTGTTCATTCACAATTTCCTCAAAACATTGCCAGAAAATAGATGAACTTTTTGCTAGCATTTTCTCTTTTGGTTCGTCGACATTAGCATTCTCATGTTGTATTTTTTGTTTCTTTGGTGGATTTTCAAGTTCTAGATCATCTAAACTCATCAATTTTAGAGCTTGCTTTTTAAAGCAATCTTAATTTACACATTTATAATTTTCATTGAAAAAGGTTAGTTTTTTACTGAGATATTTAAAAAATAATAAATTTAAAATAACATAATATAATCTGTACACATGAAAAATGAAAAGAAACTGCAAAGCCAATACATTTTTTTTTTATCAAAAGAAAATAAGGTACAGACAGTTACAAAATAAATATGAAATGTTTGCATAATTCAGTGAATTGTTATAGTAACCAATAAACATTTTTATTTTTGATAGACAGATTTCAATGGGTGGAATAAATTGGAGGGTTAAAGAATTTTTTAATTTTATATTAGTTAATAACTGTAGTTGTCATGTATCAATTCTCCTTTTTTATTAGTTTTGAACTGTCAAAAATTGTCTTTAAAAGGTGCACAAATAAATTTCAAATTTAATGAGTTAATTTATTTATACTATATATGTATGTTATATTTATATGTACATACAGGTATAGATATGTGTGCACAGGTATATTTATATTTATGTACACCTGAGCTCACATTATGTGCACATCAGTGTTTTATTTTCTTGTACAACTACTCGGTACTCGGCCAAAGTACTACACGGTACACCACTAGAAATAATTTTAACAAATACTTTGTTTTTATCATTTTTCCATTGAAAAAGAAAATAAAACTTTAGTTTATTTAGTTTGTGCAAAAATTATTTTAGGTAAATGTATTTTCTACGCATGTTCTCTTTAATCAAATCTCTTTCATACTGAATTCTGTTAAAGATAATCAAATTTTAAAGTAGCATACTACAACTGTAGAATTCAGCATAATTTTACAACAATATGTAGAGAAGAGTGGGGCAGTTGGCTTTTCTCCTTGTGTATTCGAAGCATTTCATAAATCACACATTAGATGAACTAATGGTAGCACAATCTTCAGTTGTAAAAAGTTTTTGATCTGCATAAGGTTGCAATTGTATTAAAGTAAACGATAAATTCAAAAATCAGAAGTAAATTTCCTTCATATACTTTTCATGCTTTCCGTTTATATAGTTTCTTTATCTATCAACATTATGTTGCATATTATCCATAATTTAAACTAAGTTTAATAGCAATATTTTTGTTTAAGCAAGAAGTTTGATACAATAGAAGGTAGTGTGGAAAAATGGGATATGCCACTAAAGGGAGGAATGGTACAAGTTCAATTTCTTCAAATTGCTACTATGCAAATATTTTTAGAGGATCAATTGTATACAATTTAGATATCAATTATAATACTGATAATACATTCATTTATTTCAAAATTAAAATAAATTCTGGTGATTTTTTAATATCATCTGTGACTGACATTCCTGAATTTTCTTTCCTGTGATGAAGATACTGGAATTTGATACTGTAGTACAGACATTATCTATCTGCAAGTTTTTCAGACTGTATACCTAGCCATAATTTGTTTCGTATTGTTTTGTTATAGCTGTCCCATATCATGCATTTTTTTCTCTATTGGTAGGAAGGTATGGGAGACATTTTGAAACTCTCTTCTTTAATTAAAAAATTGTTTCTGCAAATTATGTTTCTATATTGTTCAAAGATATTAGAAAGTGTTTCATTTTGTATTGAATTTTTTTTTCGACGAACAAAGTTTATTTTCTTATGTTTGTATAAAAGTATGCCATTCTTCCTCACTTTCCTCTACTGGGTCATTCCACATGAAATCAACCAATTTAAAGAAAACGTGTTGCATCATAGTCACAGATTTTTTTTTTTTAATATTTATCATAGACAGACATAGTAGTGAAACCCTCAAGTCTGAAATTTAAAAGTAATTTTTGCAATATTGGCTGAGATATAGCCATTTGAAAACTGACCATTTTTGCTAAATGGCGACCATCTTGGAATCTTATCATTATCTGAAAGAGGCCATAACTTGACAACTAAGGGCTCAATTTTTCTATATCTGGTACCAACTTGAAACTATTTGTACAAAAAATGCAAATTTCACATCAAAACAATAATAAATTTTCATTTATTTACTTTTTATTATGGTCAAACTAAAAATATCACCCAAAAAAGGGGCATATTGTAATGGCCCATAAAAAAAACGAATCAGCATGATTTTTTCTGAAACTTGGTAGAAACATTGCTCCATCTGTGGGCTTTAAATAATAAAAAAATTGGAGAGGTAAAATCTTTTGTTTAAAAATAAATGATTTTTTACACATAAGGTGTCATTAACTAAATAATGATCATTTTAGAATCTGCAACTATTACTAATTTAAGAAATAATGGTTAAAATAAAATTTCCTTACATTTAAATTAATATATTGTGTGTTTATTATATAATTCAATGAAGAGATATCAATTTGCAGCTATTTATACTAAATATTCATGTATTAAAATACAAGTAAATTTTCATTTCTACAGTGCTTTTTATTTCATTTAAAATATGAGAATATGATTCTCAAAACATATTTACATAAATATTAAATACCTTACTATAATAAACTACATTAAAAAAAATCCACAATATTTCCCCCTGAAATATTAGAGAAATACTAGCTGTAAATCACAGTTGAATTCATTCAATTGTGTGATTTAAATAAAATAAAAAATATATATAAATTATATATATATAAATTTCATTTTTTAAGTGGAAAAAAAGTCTTAAATAGGTTCTATATATAGGAGAGAGTGGGGAGAAATAGGACACTTTTTACAAAAATTAGATTTTTTTTTTTTTTAACACAAAAACAAAAATATTGATTTTTTGAATACAAAATAAAATACTTTCTAATGTTCTTGAACAATATCTCTAACAATTCTGAATCATCTTTCCAGTGATGAAGATAATGGAATTTGATGTTTTAGCACAAACATTATCAACCTATAATCTTTGTTACATAGTAAATATAGCCAACACTATAATAATTTGTTTCCTTTAATACATTGTTTTATAGTTGTCTCATTCCTGCTTGTTGTGCAGAGGTATGGGACACATTTTGAAATTTACAATTTCTTTAATTATAAAATTGTTTAACTATATTGTTCAAGAACATTAGAAAGTATTTTATTTTGTATTCAAAAAATCAAATTTTTTTGTTTTTGTGTAACAATAAAAAAAAAAGATTTTCTAATTTTTGTAAAAAGTGTCCTATTCCTCCCCATTCTCCCCCTATATATAGAACCTATTTAAGACATTTTCTCCACTTACCAAATGAAATTTATGTGGCCAGATTTATATATATATAATTTATATATGTGATGATTTAAAAGTTAGGATCCAGAGACATCAACGCCGGGTTTCCCATTCACCGCAGAGAAGTCATGGCCACCGAGGAAAATAAATAAATTAATGTAGAGAATCCAATAATTACTCATTGGCTGCTGTAAGTTCATTTATTTAATCCGTAATCATGAGAAAGGGAAAAGCTCCTTTTGCGAACTATCTCTAACCGAAATATCCAAAAAAAAATATTCCATCATTTACTTAAACCAGCCGTACTCAGCCAAGAAAGAAACAAGAATCTTTTTTCTCAACTCGAGGCTTCCCCTTTTAAATCTAAAAAGAAAATTCTAGAACCTTCTATAACCTCAAACCATCATTCTTTTATGTAAACAGAATTCTTGTCCAGCTACGAGACTATTTTCCACAGACGATAAATTTATTTTTAAAAAATATTATTTAACCAATTTATAATCGACTCATAATTCCTTAGGCAGACGATTTTTATAAATGATTAATTTTAAGAGAAAAAGAAAAGAAACGAATTTATTAATATGCACACTATCAAGGTTGACGGAGGAAAAATAAATAAATAGATAAAATAAAATAATGATATTTTTTGAAAGGTATGGTTTTGGAATAAATTTAATAAGACTTTCTTAAAAAGGGTTGATAAAAGCATAGAAGAAATCAGTTTTATTTGGAATATTAAGAAATAAAGTTTTAATTAAGAATATTTTTAATTTAGAGCCATCTTTTTAAATTTACGCATACTGGAATAATGTTTTTTAAGGCAAATTAAGAATTTATATCGTCTGCATAAAGATTAACAGATTAGATTTAGAAACAAGATTTTAATTTAATAATTTGAAGTAAGTACGGAACATTATTATAAGAAAATTAAGATAGTATAAAGGTTAGTTTTGGCGAAAATTTTTTTAATTTGTAATATTATCCCCCTCCCCGAAAATTTGTATGAAATTGATAGTTAAATAAAACTACAAGTTCAGACAACAGGAATATAATAATTTAGAAAAGTTAAATTTTGGAATAACTGTCAAACCCCGGAAGCCAAGAGATGGAAGAAAAGAAAATTAACGTAATATAAAAAATATTAACGATTAAAATAAAATAGTTAAGAGAAAATTAATGTGAATTAAATTTAGGTAGGAGCATTTCCCTGAAAGAAATACAATAATGTCACAATATCACTTACTATTTGTAAGTGCATAGGAGATATTACATACAATAAAAGTAAATAAGTTATAATATTAATAAGTAAGAGATAAAAAATATACTAAAAACAGTAAAAACTCTTTCTCATGGAAGTTTAAATAATTACAATAACTTAATGCATAGTTTATTTTAAATAAAGTCCTTCAAATGTAAAAAGTCTTTCAATAATGTATAAAAGAGTCTTTTCCAATGTTCACTGAATACAGTCCTTGTAGGAAATAAAGTCTTTAAAGGTTACCTAAAACATTCTTCTCAAACTTAGTTAACTACATACAGTCCTTCAAATGAAAAGTCTCAAATAGTTTTTAAAATGCAATTCTTCAGTGTAGTTCGCTAGATATAGTCTCTTTAATTAAAGATCCTCAAATCTAGTTTAAACTTTGGTTTTAATTTTATGTTGGATCCAACATCTTTAATCAATCAATCAAATTTTTCTTTCAATAATATATCAATTTTTTAATAATAAATAGCATCACTCTCAATATCAATAATAAATAATATAGAAAAATTTAAATAATAATAACAACAACAATAATAAGTAGTATAATAAGACTCACATTTGATAGCAATAATAACAATAATTCTCCATATCCTAATATTTCTCAATAAAATTATAATTAATACTAAACTTCAATATAGAAATCATAATGATAATAATAATAAAACAAGAGTATAATCAAAAGAAAATATCATTATTTGTTTATTATTGATAGGGAAAATATTGGTTGAGGATAAAAATAATTACATAGCAACTAAATAATTTTCTTATCTTCTAATAGCATAAGAAAGTATTTTTTGCTAGCCGAAAGTATAAATAAAAAAAAAATCATAATAATTCCAAAATCCAAATAAAATTAAATCTAACTATTTAGAAAATGGACTCTCAACCAGTATTTCCTTACAATAATTCCTCTTTGATACTCTTTTACAAAATTGTCAAATTTGGTTATAAGTTTTCAAATGCCAAATGTAGAATAATGTTTTATCTACACATGGTTTATAAACTTTAATAATAAAATACAAATATGAATAAAAGGTGT
This sequence comes from Maratus speculifer, assembly GCA_964019185.1. Lineage (NCBI taxonomy): Eukaryota > Metazoa > Arthropoda > Arachnida > Araneae > Salticidae > Maratus > Maratus speculifer. The sequence continues at coordinate 55,292,829 of OZ025293.1, forward strand.
CATTCTTAATTGAGAAATGGAAATAAAAATAGTGTGCTTTTTTGAAAAACTCTTAATATCTGTAGTTTTCACAATCACTGAAAATCACATATTATGTTATATGTTTAAGTAAAGTCATCAAATTTTATAACTTATCACATAATATCTGTTGAATAAGTAAAATAATACTAATGTGAAATAGATGAGTAAATATAGTTAGACTTATATACACTTAAAATTAATTTATCAACATCAATTTGAAAGCTTTTACAATCAAAGTGTACACCATATGCCTGCATAAAGAGCCCAATTTAACCCCAAAAACTCCCAAAAACAAGTAATATTCTTGTTGGCCACCAAGAACATACCTGCTAATGTTGAAAATTATGGTGAAAAATTTTTAGAGAATAAGAATTAAAATTTAATCTACTGTCTTGACTTTAGTTTGATCTAGTGATTGTGATTGTATCTGAGGTTTTGTTGGTTTTTTGGGTTGCTCATGAAACAGTTTAAAATCTTCTGGTGAAAAATAGTCTTAATTTAGAAACATGCACAATAACGGAATTCTGTCCTGTCTCATAATTAAATTTATGTATTTCTTAAGTTACATCAGAAAGTTTATTTATAATTTTATATGGTCCAGAGAAAGTAGGTTCTAATTTTCGAGTGTTAGGGTATTTAAATTCTTCATAAATTACAGAGTCTTGTATTTTTAATGGGCATTCGACAAAATTTCGATCATAGAGTCTTTTACTTTTAAGGTGAAATTCCTGAGTTCGCGCTTTCGCAATTTTGAGGGCTTTGTCTACTGGAGGGTAATAGTTTTGTTTTAAAGGAGATTCATAAGGCAATTGACCATAAAATAAAAAGGCAGGGGGGAATTTGGTGATAGAATGGGGCGTATTGTTGTATTCTTCGATGACTTGGTTTAATAATCTAGTCCAAGGTATTTTAGAAGAAGTGGAATTAACTTTACATTTAAGCCTGGTAACTATAGTCTGATTAACGCGCTCTACTTTTCCATTGGTCTGAGGATGATGTGCGGATGTAAAACGCTGTTGAACATGATGATTTCTAAGGAATTTCTTAAATCTTGGAGATCTGAAAGATTTATGCCTGTCACTAAGTATTTTTTGAGGTGCTTTGATATTGAAAATTTGTTTTAAACAGTTAGTGTATGTTTCAGTGGCAACAGTTTTGGAGGGAAAAGCCCAAACAAACCTAGATGCATGATCTATTATTATGTGTAAGAATTTTTTTGTTGAGTTGTAATAGTTAAATCCACCAACAGTATCAATAGAAAGACATTCAAAAGGTTGATCTGTTGCTGGCATAGCTTGTAATAAGCCGAATCTTTTCTGTTTTGGTTTTTTATTTTTCTGACAGGTGTCGCAATGTTTAACAAATTGTGTAATGTCTATTGTCATATTAGGCCAATAATAGTTGGGAGATATTAAATTAAGCATTTTTTGAATCCCTAAATGTCCAAAATTATCATGAGCAATATGGAGTAATTTTTTTCTTAATGACATTGGTACAACTATTTTTTTGAATCCCTTTTTCTGAACTATAATAATTCCATTCTCTTTTTTATATTTTTTGTCACAAACATTGTCTTTGTCTTGCATCTCTATAATTTCTTTCCTATCTAGCAATAAACTAATATGTTGATTAAAATGACAAACAGGATTTCGTGACAACATGTCTGCTTCGACATTTGTTGAACCCTTTTCATATTTTATCTCCTAATCAAACATACTAAGTTTGAGTGACCATCTAAAAAGCCTACCTCTTAAGTTTTTAACACTCTTTAACCATACTAGAGATGCGTGGTCCGTATGAATTGTAAACTTGACACCATGAAAGTAATGATAGAATTTGTCAAGAGTATCTATAATAGCTAAACATTCTAATTCAGTTATGAAATAATTTTGTTCATAACTCTTCAAAATTCTAGAATGATAAGCAGTAGGATGTAAGAAATTATCTTTATCAGGTTGTTTTAGAACGGCACCTACTGCTATCTGAGAGGCATCTACAAACATATGTAAAGGTAATTTCGGATCATAAATTTTGAGGATGGGTTTTGCAATTAAAGAATTTTTTAATTTTTCGAAAGACTCCTGGCACTCTGAGTTCCATTCCCATATTGTGTCTTTTTTAAGTAATCGATTTAGAGGATATCTAATTTCAGCATATTTATTTATGAATTTATGGTAAACATTAATGGAACCTAGAAATCGTTGTAACTCTTTCACATTGGTTTTAAATTTTTGATGGTTTCAATATTGGCATTTGCTGGTATTATAGTTCCATTAGTGATTTCATAACCTAAGAAATTGATTTTATTTTGGCCTAATTTACATTTAGAAAGTTTAAGTTTAATGTTTTCTTGTTTGCAAATGTCAAAAATTTGAGCTAAATGGTTTAAATGTTCTTCTAAAGAGGAAGAGAAAATTATAATATCATCAAAATATTGGCACCCAAAGTCGATTTTATATTTATTAAGGATCCTTCGAATGGTTCTATTGAATATGGGAGGGCCAGTTTTTATGCCAAAAGGGAGCACGAGCCACTCAAAAAGTCCAAAATTGGTTGCAAATGCTAATTTTTATGTATCGGATGGATGTATTGGTATGTGCCAGCAGCCAGAGGCTAAATCCAAAGTTGAAAAATACTGAGCACTATTCAATTTATCTAAAATTCCATCGATACGGGGCAAGGGTTCTACATCGTTTTTAATTATTGCGTTTAATTTTCTATAGTCTATACATAATCGCGTTTTTTTACCTTCCTCTCTTTTCATAACTAGTATAACAGGGGCAGAATAGGGGCTATTACTTTCCTTTATCAGTCCGGCTGCTAACAATGATTGAATTTGGTTTTTTATTTCTATTTCTTCTAGGGGAGATGTTCGGTAGGGCCTCAAAGATATAGGTAGGTCTGAGTTTAGTATAACGCGTTGTGGTTCAATATTTATCCTACCCACATCTTATTTATGCTTTGCAAAAATATCACTATAAATATGAACTAATTCCCTTAAATTTACATCTTGAATTAAATTTATTTCCCCAGTTAAATCTGAATCCGAATTATCGCGAAAATTTTGAAGAGTCATGGAACCTCTATAATCAGGATGCACATTGATTTCGTGATCATTTTCAACACAGTCTTCATTTTTCATAATATTTCCACAAGCAGATTGTAACTCTATATCATGATTACTTACATTCAGTGTTTCATTATCATAATTATCTATTGCTACAGTATTACCAGTATTTAATTTCATATTTTTTTTATATTCTGAGGTTACAAATTCATTAGATTGATCCCTGTTTTGTTGTACTTGGTCCATATTTACTGTATTAAAATGAAGGGATCTCTCATTATGTATGGATATACTGTTAGTTATAATTTTCCTTCCCTGCCTTACAATACAATTTTTACATTCTATGGTTAATTTAAATTTAGAACATTCTTTTAACCCCAAAATAGCATAATCCAAATTTGTATTGCATACTAAAAAGTTAACATATTTTTTAATTTTACCCACTTTTAGAAGAACACTACATTTTTTATTTATATGTAAAAATCCTTTTGCCTGACCAATGGTAACTGAGGGTATAGTCTCCATTTTAGCATTAAGTTTTTTAACAAATTTAAGTGGCAATATTGCAATAGTTGAGCCAGTATCTACAACACATGGCAAATTATAATTATTTGTACATCCATACACAATTAATTGCCAAACATTATGAGAATTATTTTGTGAGATATTTGGAAGAGTATCAGAGGATGGTACCTCATTCCTAAAAATACATTCTCTTTCCCAATGAAAAGCATTACTCACACCCCTATTTGTGCATATCCTACAAGGTCTTGAAGGGTATGAATTCTCAATATAATTATTTTGACAAATTCTAGGTCTTCGAAACTGAGATTGCCTTTGGGGAAACCAATTCCTACGTGTATTATTGGGCCTAACTGGCTGAATCCAGGGCCTAGTTGGTTGAAAAGGTTGAAACTTTTGTCTAGCTGATGGTTGATTTATTACTTGGTTTGAAACTAGTGGGGTGGAAACTTCCATGAATTGTTTGACAACCCGGTACCATTCTATGGTACTACTAGGAGGATTTATAGTAATACTGTTTTTGAATTCTGGTTTTAAACCATCAGTTAAACCTTGTAATAGTATATTTTCACTAAGATGTAATTTCCTACCAATTTCCACTTTTTTACGAAAATAAGTTTCTAAATTGTCTAAATTATCTAATTTCAGATTTGAAAAATCAGAAAAACTCGGGAAGTCTAATTCAATGAGTCTTTCTATCAAAATTTTCTTAATTTGTTCATAATCCGTACTATTTAAGCAGTCATTGATATAAATTTTTTGCGCTTCACCTTTCAAATATTGCGCAATAAAATTAAATTTCCATTCTAGATTTTTCTGTTCCCTATCACATGTTTTATCAAAATAAGTTAACCAAGACAAAATGCTCATTCCAGAACTCGGGTAAAACGGTACGAACTTAGGATCTTCCATAATTTTTTTGTTCTTACTCATTAGAATAAATGAAGTACTTCTATTTTCTTTATTAAATCCTGATCGTAAGATCATTCGCAATAAGTTTCAAAGTTAATGATTTCTATCACTTACATATTTTTTCAAAATTACTATATTTAGCTGCTAACTTTAACCAGAAATTTTATCTAATAAAACAGAAATTGTAAATATCATAGATATACCTTAAATTGGGATCAACTTTTAATTCTATTATTTTATAGATCATAAACGGATTCAAAAATTTTAATTATAGGTAATTTCTTACTTAAAATCACAAAATTTACTGAAAAAATTAATCATATTTATCAGTCAAAATTCTAGCAACAGCCTTGCACAGTTCCATCTTTCTTACTGAATTTAAGTAAATTATAAGAATCCGGGAACCAAAGCTCACTGTCACCAGAAATTCTAACAGATAAAGTAAAAACATAAATGTTAACTTAATTTTCAGCTCAAATGTTTAGTTGTAGGAACATTACCATGAAAATACTGTATTCTGAGAATAGTTCTTGATAACAAACAAATATCAATAAAATAGAAAATGTACTTTTTTAAAAAATAACTTGAGCTTCTATGTTCTTTTATACTTCATTATTATTACGAACTTATCTTTAAACGTGCATAAAAATATCATAATAATCTTTAATATGCAACAGTAATTGTCTAAGAATATCATACTCTTCAATTTAATCCTTAAGAACAAAAATGTTTCAATCTCAAACACATAATAATGATAATAATAATACTCATAAATAGGCAAGTAAATAAAATTCACAGACAATTAATCAAATAAACAAACCTGACAAACAGAGAATAATTAATTTAAATAAATACATAAAAAGTATACAAATAATAATAATCAAAACACTACGAAAAAATTCTCACCGAAGTCCTATTGGGCTCGACTATCTCGAAACATATTTGTCTATTCATCAATTTACAAGAAATGGTCTTGTAATTATTATTATTTTTTTCTTCTTTTTCATCATCACGAGGACTATTTTTTCTCGACTATGAAAGAAAGGATCTCAATCGTCATGGAACACACAAGCAAACTCAAAGCAAGCACTAATTTTTTCAGATTAGCATCTTTCCAACTATAGCTGTGAAGTTCTTTAGAAAGAGCATTTCTTTTACTTTAATTAAGTAAGAAATTACGGCGATTTTGGCACAAGAACATTCAAGAGAAGTCGATTATCGGCGATTCACAAACCTATCATCCTTTCGTTCCACAGCCGATTTCATTAGCAAGACGAAAATTTTCTTTAATATCCGAAAAAGGCAGCACAGATAAAATATCCTGTCGGACTTTGGAGTTTATTGTGATGATTTAAAAGTTAGGAGCCAGAGACATCAACGCGCGGTTTTCACCGCAGAGAAGTCATGGCCACCGAGGAAAATGTATAAATTAATGTAGAGAATCCAATAATTACTCATTGGCTGCTGTAAGTTCATTTATTTAATCCGTAATCATGAGAAAGGGAAAAGCTCCTTTTGCGAACTATCTCTAACCGAAATATCCAAAAAAAAAAAAATTCCATCATTTACTTAAACCAGCCGTACTCAGCCAAGAAAGAACCAAGAATCTTTTTTCTCAACTCGAGGCTTCCCCTTTTAAATCTAAAAAGAAAATTCTAGAACCTTCTGTAACTTCAAACCACCATTCTTTTATGTAAACAGAATTCTTGTCCAGCTACGAGACTATTTTCCACAGACGATAAATTTATTTTTTTTTTTTAATATATTATTTAACCAATTTATAATCGACTCATAATTTCTTAGGTAGACGATTTTTATAAATGATTAATTTTAAGAGAAAAAGAAAAGAAATGAATTTATTAATATGCACACTATCAAGGTTGACGGAGGAAAAATTAATAAATAGATAAAATAGAATAATGATATTTTTTGAAAGGTATGGTTTTGGAATAAATTTAATAAGACTTTCTTAAAAAGGGTTGATAAAAACATAGAAGAATTCAGTTTTATTTGGAATATTAAGAAATAAAGTTTTAATTAAGAATATTTTTAATTTAGAACCATCTTTTTAAATTTACGCATACTGGAATAATGTTTTTTAAGGCAAATTAAGAATTTATATCGTCTGCATAAAGATTAACAGATTAGATTTAGAAACAAGATTTTAATTTAATAATTTGAAGTAAGTACGGAACATTATTATAAGAAAATTAAGATAGTATAAAGGTTAGTTTTGGCGAAAATTTTTTTAATTTGTAATATATATATATATATTTTATTTAAATCACACAATTGAATGTATTCAACTGTGATTTACAGCTAGTATTTCTCTAATATTTCAGGGGGAAATATCGTGGCTTTTTTTTTTATGTAGTTTATTATAGTAAGGTATTTAATATTTATGTAAATATGTTTTGAGAATCATATTCTCATATTTTAAATGAAATAAAAAGCATTGTAGAAATGAAAATTTACTTGTATTTTAATATATGAATATTTAGTATAAATAGCTGCAAATTGATATCTCTTCATTGAATTATATAATAAACACACAATATACTAATTTAAATGTTAAAAAAAAATTATTTTAACCATTATTTCTTGAATTAGCAATAGTTATAGATTCAAAAATTATCATTATTTAGTTAATGACGCCTTATGTGTAAAAAATCATTTATTTTTAAACAAAAGATTTTACCTCTCCAATTTTTTTATTATTTAAAACCCACAGATGGAGCAATGTTTTTACCAAGTTTTCGAAAAATTCATGATGATTCATTTTTTTTTATGGGCCATTATAATCAGCCCTTTTTTTGGGTGATATTTTCAGTTTGACCGTAATAAAAAGTAAATAAATGAAAATTTATTATTGTTTCGATGTGAAATTTGCATTCTTTGTACAAATAGCTTCAAATTGGTACCAGATATATAAAAATTGAGCCCTTAGTTGTCAAGTTATGGCCTCTTTCAGATAATGATAAGATTCCAAGATGGCCGCCATTTAGCAAAAATGGTCAGCTTTCAAATGGCTGTATCTTAGTCAATATTGCAAAAATTTCAGATTAAATTTCAGATTTGAGGGTTTCACTACTACGTCTGCCTATGATAAAAATTAAAAAAAAAATCTGTGACTATGATGCAACACCCATTGGTTGAATTCGTGTGGAATGACCCTACTATTAAAATTTAAGGATTGATTTTTAAAAAAATTATTTTTGATATGTCTTTTTCAAAAATTTTACACACTATTTTTAACAATATGTCAGCTTGTTTCAACGATGTCTCACCATCACAATTTAAAAGTTATGTAATTTTAAGAATTTTATTCATGTAAACATTTGATATTTTACTGCATAATTATAGAAATATTTCAGTGTTGATGAATCCAGTGAATTTTAACCCTTTAGGCGGCATGCAAAATATTCAATTCATGTTTAACAATTCATAAAATAGTATTTATAAAGGATATTGGTATGAAAATTTTTATTTGACAAACTTACATATTTATTTATCTTATTCAATTCAAAAAGTTAATTTTAATATTGATTTTGTGTTAAATCAGCCATTGTTTCTAAAAGTTACGCGATGGAAAACCCCAGTTAGGCCGCTTAAAGGGTTAAATAAAGGGGGAAATGAAAAGTGTTTTATCGGAGATTAACCTTTGCATAAAAATATTTTATGGTGACTCACCGAGCTTTTGTTGTGAGTTTGTTATGCTGTTCAATTCTATACATTACAACAAAAAAGAAAACTAGCCTGATTGGATCCAGACTACTTTTCTTTTCATCGTAACAATTGGTGTGGTATGGAAATTCAACTGGTTTTATGATTTTCATAAGATGTCATGAGATCAGAAATGACCAGGGGGTGTTTTTGTCACCAACTTCATTTCCATTTATTTGTTTTGTTAATGACTGCAGAAAGCTTAGAAAAGAAAGTTAAAAAATTTATCACATGGGTTTTTAAACAATATGGAGTTCATTTTATTTGCTTATCCAACAAAACACTATATGAATTTCAACTGGTCTTTCTCTTACAAGTGATCTGCGGTCATCAGCAAAAGAAAGAAATGGATATGTCATCAAAGTTCACTGATATAGTGTGACTTCTAGACATCTGACAAAAGTCATAAAATATGAAAAATTTCATGATCAAGAAAGATAATCAGTTTGTCCATATTAAAAAAATAAATAAACATTCTTAAATATCAACTTTTTTTCTAATTTATTAAAAACAATTTACAAATAACAGCATGTATATCACTTCTTAAGTGGGCCTGAGTATCCAAATTTTAAAGTTTTATTTGTGATTGATTTAACAAAAATAATTCTAATTAACTTATTTAAAAAGTAATTAAAAAGCCACGTTAAATTTGTAATCGATCTCTATTACTCCTTAATGTGTGATAAATAATTATATTCAAACATCATCAATAGTTTTCAAAACTTTATGCCTTCATAGTATCATCACTAATCAAATTGTTTGCCTCTAATATGTAATTTTATGTTATCCAGTTTAAAAAGTTCTTCCTGTCATCATACAAGTAGATTATTTTTTATAAAGGGTTAATAAGTAATATATTTTGTTACACTATACATTTTGTTAACTCTTCTAATGTCAAAATGTACTTATAATGTGAAAATCAACTGACATATATTTAATTAGAATGTACATAACAACCTAGACAAAGTGCTTCACTTATCACTGTATCTTAAAAATGAAAAAATACTTCTGTGTTTTTAAATACATAACTCATAGCAATTGAATATTTTTATTTATTTTCAATTAAAAGCTTGGATAAACAATGATTTTGGGATATTATTTACTACTATTTACTTATTTATTACTAGGGAAAAACATTCAAAATTTTGTATAATGTTTTGTACAAAATATTTATTATTATCATGTTTGTTTGTTTGTTTGGAGGGGGGGATTTTTGAGACTTATAGCGGCTGAGCCTTATTATTATCATTTTTTTTTGAGTGAACAATGCTTTGAGGTCTATAGCTACAAATGGCTGTTACCTCGAATGATCCATAAACCACAGAAACAAATACAGAACACTTTTATTATTACAAGAAATCCAGTACATACATTTTAATACACATCACAGGGACAACACCCGCACACCCATGCCGCTAGCTGGACTCGAACCAGGGTCCAGCGGTGTGGGAGGAGCTCACGCTACCGACCACGCCACTGGATCGGCTATTATTATCATGACAAGAGCAACAAAAAGTTATTTGTTTATAATTAATTGACGGCTGATCGGTCTGTCTCTGTAGGTTGTTAAAGCCGTAAAGTAGACGCTCGCGCAGTAGAAACTTGCCTTTAATTGGCTGGCATAAGGGTTTATCTGCAACCAGTGAAAACGCTCTTAGGTTAAGGTTTTAGGTAGCTAAGGTTTTTTAGGTCGTTAGAACGACCCGTGAAAACGCACCTTTAGAGCGCGTTCAGAGACTCCAACCTGGGGTACGCAGCACTGTTAAAAATTTGACCTACTTGCTGCAGCATCAATCCACCGCTTTTATCGAAAACGGTTACTTTACAGTGTTAGGGAGCATTTTCATTGGTCATCAGGAAAGGGCAGCTGACTACATTACACAAGAAGTCAAGGCGATCTGATTGGTCTACGATTGATCTGATTTGTCTGCGATTAAAAGCTCTGTTGTATGATTGGTCAACGTCGCCACACTTTCCTTATAAAAGAGTTATTCTATAAAAGCTGTGAGTGACGCTCGGTGACGCTGCAGCAAATGGGTCAATTTTTTAACAGTGAAGGTTTCTCTTGGGGAACCCGAAGCGTTCAGAGACCGGCACCACGTGACTTTTTTTGCGTTCAGAGCCGGAAATTATCCGGACTTCGTTAAATCCACATTACCTGTACACTGCACTGTAAAAAAATTACCCTTTTGCTGCATCGTCACTCCACCGCTTATATAGAAAACGATTACTTCAACCTATTATGGAGCATTTTCATGGGTACGCTATCGAAGTGTGACGTCATTCACCTCTTGTCGTCTGCTTTGGTCACATAAGGCCAATCGCCCAGTGCTAAACGCCTAGACACATGCTTTAAAAATTCATATTAAACCAAATATAATTTTTCTAAAGCTTTTATCCCTTGATTTGGGTATCTTTATATAAGATGTATCAATTTCATAAATGTGATTAATCATCAGCGTAACTTGGGCTCTAAAACTAGGGGGGCAAAAAGTTTTGAAATACTTCTTTAGAAAATTATACCCCCCCCCCCTCCATTCATCGTGTGTCCGCATATACACTTAAATATTTAAAATTTTTAATACTTAAAAAAATGTTTAAAAAAAAAGGAAAAAATCTAAAATTTATAATTTTATGTCTTTAAAAAGATATTTTAAAATATTGAATTCACAACCATTTCTCTCTTATGTTTGATGCACCGTGAACAGAAAAAAGTTCAAACAAACTTAATAAAAAATTGTCACAGCCTTCTAGATATCTGCACCGGTCGGAAAATCTGGCTCCTGGCCGGTCCGAACAAAAGTTATTTTTGTCCGGCCCGGTGTAAAAATTAAAATTTCGGCAAGAGCCCGGCATAACCCGTAGAGAAATCAGGGAAAACAGGCTCTGCTTGATCTGGCCCCACTCGATTTCTACAAAAAAATTGGATTTTACTTAACATACAATAAAGATTATTTTAAAAGGTACTGCAGATATATTTCTGGGATAAATTGACAGTATATTTTAAAATTTTTATGTGCAAGACAGACAATACACAATAGCAACAATAACGATTACTTAAATTCTTACACGTTTCAACATTTAAATAAGGTACATTTGTGGAGTTATATAAAGACGGCCGATTATCTGCACGTATCTTTTTTCAATATTGTTAATCGATATTATCTATCTATTTATTTATTGTCATAAAATTTGCCTAAATTTTAAGCAAAAATTTTAGATAATTAATTCAAAAATTTTCTCATATACTAATCGATATTCTGATGTAAGGTAGTGCATCAAAAATTCCTTGATCTTTCCCTGACTTTTTGCATAAACTTTCGAATTTTCCTGACTCGTAAGACTCCGGCAAGACCCCCCGTGACAAAATCTCCCGTGACGAATTGAAAAAAAATTGCAATTTTTTTCAATGTATAATCGACTAAATTCGCAAGGATGATTTTGATTAAAAAAAGAAAAAAAATGTGAAATTTACTGCAAAATTTCTGAAAGGTTACAGAAAAGGGGTAAGGAGAAAATTCTTGTCTCGATACTATAATCATGCGTATTTTCCGCAACTTTTTGATGAAATTAATCTTTCTTTTTCGCTATCCGTCAACAAAATTTGTATTTTTTCTCGATATTTTGACGAGATTATGCTTTTTTTGCAATCCTTTAGCATTTTTTTTTAACAATTCTGGAAGAAAATTCACGTTTTTACCGCGATCTTTAGTCAGAAATTCGCAATTTTTTTACGCAATCCATTGACAAAATTTGCATTTTTTCTGCAATCCTTCTATAAATTCGAGTTTTTTTTCGCAATCCTTTGTCAAAATTCACGTTTTTTCCGTGATCCTTTGACAAAATTCGCGTTTTCTGCTATCCTTTGACGAAATTTGCGTTGTTTCGTGATATTCAATAAAATTTTCGTTTTTTTTCACGATGCTGTCACAAAAATTGCGTTTTTCTCTCGATTTTTTGACAAAATTTGCGATTTCTCCGCTATTCTTTGACAAAAAAGATTTTGAGTTATTTTACAATATTCAACAAAATTTGCGTTATTTTAGCAGGTTTCTGACGAAATTCGAATTTTTCCACGATCTTTTGTCAAAATTCGCATGTTTTTCCTATACTTTGTCAAATTCGAGTTGCGTCCTGATATTCAACAAAATTTGCGACTTTTTCGCGATACTTTGGCGAAATTTGTGTTATTACAGCGATTCTTTGATTAAATTCGCCTTTCTTTCCGCAATCTTTTCACGAATTTCCTCTTAAAAATTGCGATTTTTTTGCGATTCTTTGACGAATTTCTTGTTTTTCACGATTTTTGGATAAAAATCGCTTTTTTCCTGATCCTTTGACGAAATTTTCGTTATTTTTCTATTCTTTGACGAAATATGAGTTTTTCTGCGATCTTTTAATGAGATTCGCATTTTATCCGCGATTTTGTGACGAAATTCGTATTTTTTTAAGCTATTCTTTGGCCAAATTATCAATTTTTTATGCTACCGATTCACAAAATTGATATTTTTTCGCGACCATTTATCGAAATTCGCGATATTTTTCCATAAAGCTGTTTTATGTCCGAATTTTTGGTCTGATGACCAATTTTTTTTTCTTCACCGAATGCTTTATTTTTTCGGAATATTCGGTGCAAATCGCATGTAGATACGTGGATTTTCTTGGTATCTGATTGCTGAAGCTCGCTATTTTAAACTTAAAGTACTATCACATTTTTTGAAACTTTGCATCGCTTTTCATTCCTTGAAAATGAAAACTTTTTATTCCAGCACTTTTCCTATTTTTTCAATAGCGTACGAACCACGAAATCGGTTTCTGTGCATTTGCGAGCGCTGGGAGGGAAAAAGATGAGTCTTTGATGAGTGTTCTTTCTGATTTTTAATTTATAACTTAACTATTTATCAGAAATTTAAAATTAAGAGTCAAGTACATCAGGAGAGGCCTTGAAACATCTTCATTTAAATTTTCAGACTTACATGCGATAAATTTTTCTAGTCATCCAATGCACACAGAGCAAAACTGTATTTTATTGCTATAGACATGTTTGTTCGTTTACGAATTTTAAAATGACACAAATCCAAACGATCTTTAAAAAACTGAATATGATAGCAATTTTTTCCATTTCCCTTTTAATAACTACTCTATGGCTACTTAATTACAATTTATACTTCCACTCCCTACACATGCATACAAACAACTCTAAAATGAAAAAAAGGCTCATAGGTTCAACATTTCTGGAGGGCGAAAAAGAGCAGAGGAAAATTTTTTTATTGAACATAGACTGTGGCATTAAAAAATTTACTAATATACTTGTCAGAAATTACTGATATAAACATAAAGATGTTACTGCTGGGTATTTGGAATTATCCAGTATTTATTCTAGTTTACACTCAAAATGTAGCGCATAAATGGTTAAATGAGAAAGAAGAGAAAATTGAAATCTAAAATTGGCCTTTAACCACAGAATACAAAAAACTGGAGGGGCAAAAGGTCAGTCTTGCCCCTGCTTCTGGAAAACTAGGGGGGTATATGCCCCTCCTTGCCCCCGCCAGATTACACCCATGCACATTTTTTCTTTCTTTTCTATAAAAGCGTCTGGGGAGAGAACGGCTGCTAATGATAGGACTTAGAAAATTTACTAGCGTCTAGACCCTGCTCCAAACTTTGGTTCTTATCACAAATGCACCCAAGAAATTCCCCATGCATCCGATAATTTCCCTTTTTTAAACGGAAGATATGGTTTCTTGAATCCAGTGTTTTTATTTATTTATTTATTTATTTAAATGGGGGCGTAGCGCTCATACACGCGTTAGTGATTCCGGTGTTGATGAGTTTCATACATTTTAGTGATTCCTGCACAGCGAGTTTCATGGATTCAGTGATTTTTTTTTTTGTTTAATGGGCGGGCAGTACTCATACACGCGTGTGTGATTGCGGCGTTGACGAGTTTCGTACATTTTAGTGATTCCTGCACAGCGAGTTTCGTGGATCCAGTTATTCTTTTTTTGGTTTAATGGGCGCGCAGCGCTCATACACGCGTGCGTGATTGCGGCGTTGACGAGTTTCGTACATTTTAGTGATTCCTGCACAGCGAGTTTCGTGGATCCAGTGTTTTTTTAATGGGCGCGCAGTGCTCATACACGCGTTAGTGATTGCGGTGTTGACGAGTTTCGTACATTTTAGTGATTCCTGCACAGCGAGTTTCGTGGATCCAGTGATGCTTTTTTTGTTTTAATGGGCGCGCAGCGCTCATACACACATTAGTGACTGCGGCGTTGACGAGTTTCTTACATTTTAGTGATTCCTGCACAGCGAGTTTCGTGGATCCAGTGATGCTTTTTTTTGTTTTTTGGTTTAATGGGCGCTTAGCACTCATACACGCGTTAGTGATTGCGGCGTTGCCGAGTTTCGTACATTTTAGTGATTCCTGCACAGCGAGTTTCGTGGATCAAGTGATGTTTTTTTGTTTTAATGGGCGCGCGTGATTGCGGCGTTGACGAGTTTCGTACATTTTAGTGATTCCTGCATAACAAGTTTCGTGGATCCAGTGATTTTTTTTAATGGGCGCGCAGCGCTCATACACGCGTTAGTGATTGCGGTGTTGACGAGTTTCGTACATTTTAGTGATTTCTGCACAGCGCGCAGCGCTCATACACGCATTAGTGATTGCGGCGTTGACGAGTTTCTTACATTTTAGTGATTCCTGCACAGCGAGTTTCGTGGATCCAGTGATGCTTTTTTTTGTTTTAATGGGCGCGCAGCGCTCATACACACGTTAGTGATTGCGGCGTTGGCGAGTTTCGTGCATTTTAGTGTTTCCTGCACAGCAAATTTCGGGGATCCAGCGATGTTTGTCGGTCTGTTTGTTTGTTTGTTTGCTGATTTGTTTTTTTATTTGTCTGTCTGTCTGTTTGTCGGTTTGTTTGTTTGTCTGTCTGTTTGTTTGTCGATTTTTGTATGTCTGTCTGTTTGTTCTTTTGTCGGTTTGTTTGTTCGTCTGTCTATTTGTATGTTTGTTTGTTTGTTTTTGTCTTTCTGTCTGTTTGTTGGTTGGTTTGTTTGTCTGTTTGTCTGTTTGTTTGTTTTTACGTCTGTTTGTTTGTTTGTCGGTTTATTTGTTTGTTAGTTAGTTTGTTTGTCTGTTTGTCGATTTGTTTGTTTTAATGTTTGTTTGTATTTTTGTCTGTTTTTTTAGTTTGTCAGTTTGTTTTTTGTTTCTTTGTTTGTTTGTTAGTCGGTTTGTTTGTTTATTTGTTTGTTTGTTTTTCTGTCTGTTTGTATGTTTGTTTGTCGGTTTGTTTGTTTGTCTCTCTGCTTGTTTATTTGTTTATTTGTAGTATCGTCAAAAAACGGAAATCAAGAAACCATATCGTCAAGAAACCATATCTTCCGTTTAAAAAAGGGAAATTATCGGCAGCATGGGGAATTTCTTGGGTGCATTTGTGATAAGAGCCAAAGTTTGGGGCGGGGTCTAGACGCTAGTAAATTTTCTGAGTCCTATCATTAGCAGCCGTTCTCTCCCCAGACGCTTGTCTTTTCTATGCATTTCCGTCTTAGAGGATTTTACTGTGCACCATTTTCCAGATTTTTATCACTTCTATACAAGGAATATGGATAAACAATATTGATATTGACTAAAAATTTGCATACAAAAAATAGAAATTCATTAAAAAATAAATATCGCAGCCTGCTGCTCTTCTATAAAAATTAAAATTTTAAACATGAAAAAAAAAAGTTATGATAAATATTTTTGGTCAGAACTCCTTGTACGAGGCAAATTTTTAGCCAAATGGATGTAAAATTCAATGTTTTGTCGAAATTCAGTCGGCTGGGCTCGGACCTAGATTTTAATTTCTTTTCTGGTTCGGGCCGAACTTTTAAGTTGTTCCTCGGGCGAGACTAATATTTTTTTGTATGTGTCGGTCCGGGCTCTTGCCGACTTTAATTTGTGTATCGGGCTTTATTTTTGTATTGAACTTTTAATTTTTGTATCGGGCCGGGTCGAATCTTTATTTCTATTTTTCGGGTCGGGGCCCGGGCCCAAAAATTTCGGTTCGTTCAGACCTCTACTACGCCCGCCGTTGAAGACTCTAGTCCCTATATGTATGTAAACGCACGGAGCAGAGTTTGTTCAGATTAGAGTACCAGGTGTCCCGTTTTATGTACGATGCCCCGATTTTCAAGTGCTCCAAGACTTGTCCCATGAGCCCCTGAAAGAGACGCCAAGAGTTCCGATTTTTCATTAGCCATAAATTCTTTTAAATTCGGTTTATTACCATACTATTCGTTATCCTTTGGTCTATATAGAATGAAATTTAATGCAGTAGAAACAGCGAAATCTCCTAAACCTGTCTATAAAGCAACATTTTTGTTATAATGCCGAAAGGAATGACATACAAATACAAATCTACCTGCTGAAACGGAATGTGTTCTCAGTTACTTTATAGATGTGTTTATAGGTGTAAAACCTATGTATTTTGATTAATAAAATTTTTAAAGTCTGTACTTGTGTACAATGAAATCCTATTTAAGAAGCGTAAAAATTTCATAGCTCTGCATAATACCATGCATTTATAAGTGCTTCTCCGAAAATTTTCATAAACTTATTTTTTTTTAGTCCTTACTCCTTAGCGATCCCGCTTACACGCATTTTACTGTATAAGATTACTGTGCTTATTTAATTCATTAAAAGACGGAATTTCAAGTGTAAGTGACCAAAGAAAAATTCAGTTTTAGACAAGTTTCCTTCTTACCAGGTATATTTGTATACTATTTCTTCAGTAAGAAATATTAATATTTTCCGTTATAAACAGATATATTTGTATACGAATTATTGTAATTTTTATCTTCCGTTTAGAAGCTACTGTTCCTCCTTTACAGTCGCCTTGTCTCGCTTTTTGTGACAATGGCTACACAAGGAATCAGGTTCAGAATCAGACACCCCGGACAATTTCTTCAGACGTGTTGGCGCTATGGATATATTCAATGAAAGCTCGATATATTCGAGAGACCTGGGGGTCAGGAAGTTAAAATGTCGTGTTTATATTATCCTAAGGAAAAGTCAAGGAATTGTGTCAAAGTCAAGACACAATAATCATAATATCTTCTCTCACGCTTGTATCCAAACAAACATCCCTGCTAGATAAAAAGGGGAAATAAAGTCTTTCTACTTTGTACTTGTACAAAGAGAAAAAAAGAGAGGAAGAACATTTTTACTGCAAATGTTACTATGGCATTAAGTTTTTAATAGAAATTACTTATGTAAACACGATAAACATTATTTCTGACTTTTTTTTCAATTTATGCAAGATAGTATGCAAATTATTAAATTATAGAGGTGAAAAAAAAGGAAAAAATAAATACAAAATGTTTTTTTAAATAGAAAACAAGACAAAAAATTGGAGGGGCAAAACCCATATCTTGCCCCTGCACTTAAAAAACTGGGGGGGGGGGGCAAATGCCCCCCCTTGCCCCCGCCAGATTACGCCCGTGTGATTAATGTATTTTAAGCTCGGATTTGTGCATATTTGTTTTAAAATATCAAAAGCCTAATAGCCTGATCCAAATCATAGACATTTCAGAAAGGAATGGCGCCATCTATGATCGATAAAGGTCATTATTACGGACTTTATTTAGGTGACATGAAAAAGCACCTTAATTAATCAAATCCGTGATCTGTTCTCCACCTGTTATTAGGAACTAAAACGGCCTATAGAGGCGCTGCTCGCAGCCTTCGATACAGGATAACTGTCCCTTTAATTTCCCTTTAACTAATGTTAAAGTCCCATTGAAACAATTCTTTATTATAAATGTATTTAAAAGTTTTAGATATTCAAATTCGTATAATATTTACTTCGTCATATAAGACAGAAAACAAATGTCACAGGAAATCTGAAATTTTGCAAAAGAATAATTATTCTGTACAAATTTAAAACACATGTAATGCAATTAGCTTACACGGCGTTATCCTGAATAAGGAAAGGGCATGTTTACAAACAAACACTTCTGTCAACCAATCTACCGCTACATTTTTTGTCAGAGCGATCATTATAGGAATCATCTTGACGACGTAGCCCAATCATATCATACTTACTTATGCAATGGCAAACTTAGACCAATCAAATTCCCGGAGTTCATCCGTACAGTGTCCGTCGTTAAAGAACAGACTGGTTTTTCTCCCTTATCCACAGTAATTCGTCCACAGTGACGTCAGCCGCCCTTTCCTTATAGAGACGTTGCATCTTTTTTCAGCCAATTGAGAGCACAGTTGTGAGTACTAAACGGATATCCCGTCCGCGATAAAAACCCACTCCATACCACTGCCTCCTGAGCTCGCGCGCGCATCGCACTCAATCAACGAATACAGCCTTTGTTTGGGTAAAGCACAGAGTACGGAATTGTAAAGGTGCGTTTTCACGGGCCGCTCTAACTAGCTAAAAAACCCAAAACCTAACCTAAGAACGTTTTCACTGGTTACAGATAAATCCTTATGCCAACCAATCAAAGGCAAGTCTTCACTGCGCAAGCGTCTACTTTAGGGCTTAAACAGTCTACAGACCGATCAGCTGATATAAAATTATAAACAAATAACTTTTGTTTACGTTCATAATGATAATCGTGCCGAGCCAGCGGCTTGGTTGGTAGCGTCAGCTCCTCCCACACCGCTGGACCCTGGTTCGAGTCCAGCTAGCGGCATGGGTGTCTTGTGTTGTCCTTGTGATAATGGATGTACAGGATATTCTGTAATAAAGTGTTCTATATGGTTTCTTGTGATCATTGGAGGTTATGCCGGCGAATAGCTGTAGCGCCTACCTCAAAGCAAATAAATGTAAATGTAAAATGATAATCGTAAATATTTCGTATAAAAAATAATAGAAAGTTTTGACTGTTTTTTCTTACTAAAACAGCTTTAAATAATGCTCCAAAAATCATTTTTTATCCAAGTTTCAAAATGAAAAATACATAAAAGCACAGTTACTATGATTAATGTATTAAAAACACATAAGTAAATTTTCACTTATGGAAAAGTGATAAGTTACACACTTTGATCAGGTTATTTCATGTGCGCAAATGACATAAATTTGTCGAAAATTTTGGGAAAATTGTTCAATTTGTACAAATGGCATAATAATGATAGCACTAATTAATATATCTCTATCCATAACATGTCAATAAAACACACTGTGTTTGGTATTTCTTTTCAATTAGTTTAAAATTTAAACGTTATTACTAAATATGTATAAAAGTTTTAAAAAAATATTTTTTTAAACATTCTTATATAAACTTAAAATATTTATAAATATCATGACCAATTACAAGATGGTAATTCATGATGGATCAAAAAACTTCTCTTCACTATTTGGCATGACTATAATTAGGGAAAAATCACCACTATGACTTGGTAGAAAGCATGAACTGCTGAATTTATTAAAGGAGTTATTTTTTCTTTCTTTTTTTCTGATATGACAACAGAAAAGGTAAATTAAAACTATTTCTTAAACTATGAATTGAGAATTTTTAAACTATTTTTTTAAGTTAATGCTAAATTATTAAATGATAAAAACAGATACAAAAATTATTTCTTTATTTTTGTAAATAAAAATTATCTCATTATTTTTATTTATGTTTCATTTCTTGCCTTCAAATTATTTAAAATATTTTGTTGTTACAGTTTCACTGCCAGTTGGCATATTTTAATGGCACAGTTTGATGCATAATTTGCTTGTTGTTATTGTAACCTTAAAAAATATTTGGTTCTTTATAACAAGTGGTTAACAGAAAAATGTTTTAAAATTCACTTATTACTTTATATTAAATTCCTAAAAAAAAAAAAAAAATATTGCCGAGAGAAGCACACGGGTATAGATATTTTTAGACGTGTTCCTAGAACAGCCAAGACACTTGATTTTGGCGATTTTTTAACATGTACCAAGCACCCACGAGCGGCAACTGAAATTTCAGCAACTCTGAAATTCTTCCCAATCACAATGCACATATTTTGGCTGACAATTAGCGATTTGCACAGTTTCAGTGATGACTCCTTTAATAAAATAAACATTTTACAAACAATTTACATCTAGTTAACTTCTTTTACCACAAATTTTCACTATGCAAACATTTTTCTCGATATTTTTCAATCTTTAAAATTTTGCAGCTCCCCATTTTCTGAATTTTTTTTCATGTTAAATGTACAGAATTTTAGATGCAGCCAGTTTCTAAAACAAAGGACGCATTCGTAAAGTCGGAACTTGTTCAACTCGTGCAGTTAGTTTTCAAACTAGCCGTTCGTAAAGTCTCTCCGTGCACTCAGTGTGTTTCAAAACTGTATTCGTAAGCAAAAACCAGTGCATTTAGTTTTTCAACTAAATGCACTGAAGAAAAAGTCAGTGCAGTTTGTTCTGTAGTGATGGAAGTTTTACTGCGCAAGCGCGTGCTCATATTTACAAATGTAAACAAAACAAATAGCAGTTTGTCATGTTAATAACAAATATTTTGTAGAGCCTACCTCAAAGCCCAAATAACAAAACAAATATTTTATTTGAAAAATAATTAACTTTTTTCGCCACTTTGTCTTATAAAATGCCTTACAAATAATTTTTTATCTAAGATATGCAGCATAATTAATCAACTATTAATTATTATTATTGGTTCAAATAATAAAGTAATTCTTTTAATAATGACGATTATGAATCTAATGATTCAGAAATTATTCAGAATTGAATTAAAGCTCATTTAATCGGTATTAGATTTCGTAAAATATAGCTACTTTTGACATAAAAAGTATACTTATATGTACATATATATATATATACACACACACATATATATATATATATGTATATATATATATTTATCTTTATTTCAGTGTTCTGCTCATTTTATTTGTTGCCTGCACCGTATGGAATTTTTTGTAAATAAAATTAAAATTGCTCTGAAAATGAATGCTTTTAAATTATTACAATAATTAATTGCAACATGGACTTTATAATATCGCTTAACATTATTGTGCAGTAATGAATGTAGTGTTTTTCAACTGCAGCCAGTTTCCTAAATTTTTATTGTAAATGTGTTATTCTGAATATTATTGAATTCCATTTTGCAACATCTTTTTTAAGTGGGAAGGGGGGGGGGGAGAATGGGCAATGTAGTCATACTCTTGAAATAAAGAAAAGTACTTAACTAACTATGATTTATTTAAAAACATAGTAATTTGTCATTTCTAAGATAAAGAGATGAATGAAATACTTTGCCCAGGTTGTCAATGTATACATATTAAGCTGCTGGAAGGTAGCAGAATTCTGATTAGACATGTGCCGGTTGATTTCCACATTGTTTTAAATTGTACATTATGTTATTACACAAATCCAAATGTGTAATGTCTACCCTGAGTTCATATTTTAATTGATGACTAGCACTATAAATATAATCAGTCATTATAGTGACTGGTAGCATTTTAAACCTAAATAAATAACTTAAGACAATATTACAATTTGATTGATGCCTAGACTACTGACACACACTGAGAACTTGCTTTACCACATTATTGCTACAATGTATTAATATAGTGAATGGGATTTTATTTACTTTTCACCAGCAAAAAGAAAGGTAATCCCAGTAAAATATAAAAATTGTACTTAAAATTGTACATTTTACTTTATGATTCCGCATCAGGAGTTGGTGTGATTTTATTTTTCCTGTAAATGCTTTATTAAAAAAAAAAGTTTTGAGAAAAAATTTATAATGAAAACCGAAATCCATTTTTTAATCCTATACTTTTTTTATTTCAAATTGCTAATATTTATCTATCCTGTGAGTTTGTTTTGTTTTCAAATTAAACAATTTAAATCCTAACGAATTATTTAAAAATGTGAAGAATTTGTCTTTGTTAAGAAAAATTTCATAGGATTCCAGTTACTGTGTCCTGTCAACATAAAAGTACCAAAAATATTGCAAGTTTGAACAATTGGATCAAAAATCAGAAGGTTTATATTACTCAATTTAATTTTTTGGTTAACCAGGCACCAGTATTAAATATATATGTATATGTGAATATATATACATGTGTGTGTTTATGACAGCCAATTATAATTGGCTGTCATAAATTGTGTTAATAATTATCAACACGAGGGATATAGGGTCTAAGGGGGTGATGCCCTCCACGGGAGCCTTTCTAAGGGAACCTAACCCATATTTAATGCAAGGAAATCCAAGGCTCGAAACCACGAAAACGTCAAATGATTGGGTTAGAATATAACACCCTCCAGACAACCAGTTTCGAGAACAGACCTTCTCAGTCATTGGTGGAGCACATGCATGTGCATAAAAATTCTGTTAAAATACATTAACTTGATGTATCCCTGATTATGAAAAATTACATCACAAAAAGCCAGATAATATTAATACCAAACACTTTTCTATTGAAAAATATATTTACATGTGAATATTAAAATATTAAGAAAATATTAAAAAAAATTATCATGTGCAAAAAAATTATTTAGTGGGGGGAAATCAGAAGGTTACTTCAGTCAACTGAACGCAAATGCTAATTCAGTGGAATTTTTTTTTCTTTTTTTACAGATATCTTATTTGTATTTTAGTATTTTTAAACAATTATTTTTGCAGTGACTAGCTGAGATTAATCTGTGGAAAGAGCATTTTTACTTTTTCATCTTGTTTACAGATATTTTTAATTAGGACACTTTCATTTTCAGCAGAGCCGTGTAAAGGGAGCAGCCATCCTGGACGCAAAAATTTAGGGGGCACCAAATTTATGCTACCAACGTCATTTTTGGCCTGTCACTAGAAAAAATTGGGAGTTGGGGGTGCCAAATTGCCCTGGGCGCAGTTTTCCCTTCACACACTCTTGATTTTCAGAACCGGTTTCAAGGGCAAAAGCACCCTCTTGAAAAAAATCTGCAAACACATTCAAAAAAGTAAAGAAAGGCAGATGTAGAGATCATTCTCAGCTAGCCAATGCAAAAAATTGACTGAAATAGCACCTTAAGAGCCCACAATAGTCACACGAAAAGTACAGAAAAAGACCCGGATGACCATGTAAAGTCTATAAGAGCGTTCTTTTCTAATATCTCGTTCAAATTTTAATATTTTGACATGATTTTTTTGCATAAAATAGTTCAGGACGATCCACAACCGGGCTAGTTTTTACTTTTTCGATTTTGGTTATATATTTTTTATATTACGATAGTTTCAGTTTCAGAACCGGTTTAAACCGGTTTCGGAAGTTAAAGTAATTTTTTAAAGAAAATCTGAAACAAAAATTGAAAAAGTAAAAACTAGCCCGTTTGTGGATTGCCCTCAGCTATCTTGTGCAAAAAAATCATGCAAAAATATTAAAATTTGAGCGAGATATTAGAAAAGAACGCTCCCATAGACTTTACATGGTCATCCGGGTCTTTTTGTGTACTTTTTCTGTGACTATTGTGGGCTCTTAAGAGCACACACTAGTCACGCGGTAAAAGCCGAGCGCTAATGTAAAGTCTATGGGAGCGTTCTTTTCTAATATCTCGCTTAATTTTCAATATTTTTAAATGATTTTTTTTTCTCAGGATAGCTGAGGACATTCTATTACCGGGCTAGTTTGTACTTTTCTGATTTTCGTTGTAGTTTAATTCTGAGGACCCTTTAAATTTTGGATTCAGTGAAATTCGAGGTGTTGTGCCCTTTTTACTCTTATAAAATCTATTTCAGCAAAATTCAGAAAAAATTAAAAACGCTTCACGGAATACTAGTGTTTAAGCTTTCCAATGATATGCTTTCCATATTTCTACTGCAATTAGGCTGAGCAAAATTTGGAAATATTTTGATCAGAAATGGAATAAAAAAAGCGTTTTAATTATATGCGCTCCGCCTCAGCCAGTCTCCGCCTCTCCTGCCCTTTTGAAAATTACAATTGGTTAACACCAATCCATTTTAGCAAATGAAAGTAACTTTTTTCCCTTCATTGTATTTCCTTTCTGTTATTGGTTTATAGTAACGTGTTACAATAACCTCCCTTATTTCAAGGTTTTGATTTATTTTTTCTACAATTATTGATAAATTTTAGCTAAAATAGTCTTGAAAAAAATCAACGACTTCTAATTTTTTGTTTTTATAAAACTAACGCTATTTTACTATTATTATACAACTATAACTAACTTCCAAGGAAGAAAATTATACATTTCTTTGTATATATATATATATTTTCAAGTCCATACAAAACAAGGTAGATTTGATACAAATTACAGTAAGCTCCTTTTTAGCAAAAAGGAAATTCTGATAATTTTAAAATATAATTGGAACTTTTGTGAAATACATAGGTAGCATTAAAAGGACAAGGAGCTATATTTGGAATTTATAAATTTCCTTATACAGCTTGCAAAATACATGAAACAGGGGGGGGGGGCAGGGGTGTGCAAAGAGAAAACTGCGCCCGGAGTAAAATTCAGTTTGGCGCCCCATTCCCTGAACTTTTTTTTGTGACAGACTAAAAATTACGTTAGTAGTAAAAATTTGGCTCCCTCTAAATTTCGATCCCGGGGCAACCACCCCCTTCGTCCCCCTCTTTTTCGCACGGCGCTGCAAGGAGTACATTTTGAGGAGGCTTATTCAACACCGCGCCGTCCGAAGGGGGGGGGTGGCGCCACATTTATACTATCAACATCATTCTTCGGCTGTTACAAGAAAAAGTTGGGAAAGGGGGCGCCAAATTGAAACTTTGCCCCGGGCGCAGTTTTATCTTCCCTGTGTTTGTTTTTGGTACTATACGATGCTAGGCAGCCCAATTTCAGTCCAGTATTATTAAGTAAAACAGTAAAAAAAAAATAAGCATTTTCAGTTCGAAAAACAGTTTTATCAAAAATAAGCAGAAATTAAAGTTAGAAAGTTTTAAAGATTGGTAATTTTAAAATTGTTGATTAACTTGTTTCAAACTTTAAAGAAATATTTTTTAATATTTATTACTTTTGAGGAAAACGATACACTTTTAACAATCGTTAAAAATGGGGAATTTATCCTGCCTAATACATTTTATTTTAATATAACATAAAGGTATATTTGCAAAGACAACGAATTGCAAATATTTATCATTATTTATCTATACTAATATTATAAAGAGGAAAGATTTGATTGTTTGTTTGTTTGCATTGAATAGGCTCCGAAACTACTTGACGGATTTAAAAAATTCTTTCGCCGTTAGAAAGCTACACTATTTCCGGTGAACATAGGCTATAGTCGCCGCTTAAAAGGATAAAAATAAAACGCCGGATAAATGAATCAAAAGCAATTTGAGAAACTAAAGGTTACCTGGCCCACTAGACTCATGACAATCACTGAAACACATATGAAAATCGTAACTATGCACCCCCCTCCTCCCCCCCAAAAAAAAAACATTTTAAACTTTTTAGACCGACCTGATATAAAACCGTGTTTTTTAATTTTTAAAACTATTTAGCAATTACTAAAAAAAGGAAAAGAAATGCTGAAACGCAAATTAATTAAAGTTAAAAATAAATCACGAAACGATTGTTTTGGAGTTTTCAAAAAAGTTATAACAGATAGTAAATATTTTAAAGAGTAGTGAGCATCAAATATGGGGAGGGAGGATTTTTTTTTTTTAGGGGGAGCAGTCAAATATTTAAAATTGTAACGTTTTCTACAATTTCAAATGCGGACTGTTTCAATAAGCCTAGGAATAAATATTACTTATTTAATTTAATATAAAATTATAAAGAGGAAAGATTTGTTTGTTTGTTTGTTTGAATTGAATTAAATAGGCTCCAAAACTACTTGACGGATTTGAAAAATTCTTTCACCGTATGAAAGCTACACTATTTCCGGTGAACATAGGCTATATTATATTTTCAAAAAAATTATTTCAAATCCTTATTAAAATGCCAATATTGTAACCCAAGGTGTAGAAAAATGAACTTAAAAAATCTTTACATCGCGTGCGTTGCGAATACTATTGATTATAGAACAAAATAATGTACTACGACTTTGTTAACATGTAATTATCTACAAAAAATGTCGCAACAGCATATGTCTAACTGTTATAGTTATGTCACAATAATTGTTTTTTATTTTAAAAAATAATTAAAATGCCGTTTCTGTAAAAGCTCTTTATTGTTACTTTGGTATTGATTCTTATCAAAATTAATTACTTTAAAATCAAGACTGATTTAATGGTTGCCGTTTACCCCGCTCGACTAGGCTGCATCATAATGTGTGATATAGGCGTCACTGGGGCACGGGAGGAGAGTCAATGTCAGAGACGGCATTTTAATTATTAGGTTATGAGTGTGTGTGTAAAAATTTATAACTTGAAATTTTTCTTAAATATCCGTGAGAAGTCGGGGCGGGCTGCTATAACCTATATACATAAAGCAAAATCGTGTTAGTTACACCATTTATAACTCAAGAACGGATGGATCGATTTTTATGAAATTTTGTATGGAGGTATCTGACACATTAGATCAACATATAAGCTATTTTTTATCCGACTACCTAAAATGAGGGTAATGTTTTTAGTAGTTGAATTTAATGAGATGAAGTGGTAGAAACAATTTGCGGTGTCAGCAGTGGCGGGGGACTGGGCGACTTGCTCTACCCGAAGAAAAGCGAGGGCGGGCGGCTAGTTATAGTATAAAAGTAAAAATAATGAAACTGTAAGGCAAAATATAGCAATTTTTTTAAAGTCTGCTATTCAGCAAATTTTACTCTCTAATACTTTTCAGAATTGTTTCTTCTTTGGAGTTTCTTGTCGACGTTCAACTAATGCAGCTTCTATCGAGCAGAAGGCTTTTGCATGTTCCAAAACATCATAGTACAAAGTATTGTGGACAAGATTTGTCGAGATACTTACAAACTTTACAAGTTTGTATATATTTAATGGGTGACAATTCAATATAACATTGTAAAACTTTTAGACGATTTTGCAGTTTTTAGCAGTTTTTGTTTGTCCTGGTACAAGGGCAGATCTGGAGATTCCTCAAAAAAGAGGGGGGGGGGGGGACTTTTCAGAAATTTGGAGATTCCAATCGCACCTGCAGCTCGTGTCGGGACATTTTTTTTTCATCATGAGTAGGATCGAGGCTAATTTCTTTCGTTGCAGGTCGGGTTTCGGTCCGGTTTACTTTCATTTTTTGCCGTTGTTCTGGTTAAATACTTTTTTTGCGAGTCGTGTTTGGGTAAGGTTCAATTCTACTTTGCCGCTGCGGGTTGGGTTGGGGTCCGGTTCTCTTTCTTTATTGCTTCTGGTTGGTATTGGGTCTGGTTGATTTCTATTTTGTGTGTGTGTGTGGGGGTAGGTCCGTAGCTAGAAGTGAACAATAGGGGGGCTCAAGTGAATGTAGGGGGGGGGCTCAAGAGAATGTAAGGGGGGCTCATAATTTTTTCTCTTGCATTGCCACAGAAAGATAAAGTTATGCATATTCATATTGTAGGTACTATGTTTCTTATTAAAAAGTGTTCTAATAACTTCATTTTATACTAAGAAAATTATAGGATGATGAAAATTTTGAGTGTATAGCTGATCAAAATTAAACATCATGCTAGCTTCTTATGTGCCAATAGGATGAGGGACGTGTTGAACACACTTATTTTAGATACAATTTAGTAATCCTGCAAAATTGTGAAAGGTGTTCAAGACTAAGTTAGATTTTTGAACAGAATTTCATTTGAATTTTCGGAACAGAAATTCATTGAGTGACCTTGGAATCTTTTCCAGGGGGGGCTGAGCCGCCCATAGCGCCCCCTTAGCTACGGCCCTGGGGGGGGGGGGGTTGAGTTGAGTACTATTTTATTAGCGCTGGTTTGGTTTCGGTCAAGTTGAATTCTTACTTTTTTGCTACTGGTCGAGTGGATTTTTACGTTTTTCTTACGGATAGAGTGGAATTCTACTTTTTATTTGCTTTTCTCTGCATTCTTTTTTGTTCCTGTAGTTGTTTTGGGGTGAAATTAATTTACACTATTTTGGGTTCTGATCTGATTCATAGTGAATTTTCAATCTCGCAAGAAGGATTCGATTCGACCCCATATTTTAAATGAAAGTCTAAATATTTTCTCCGTTATGGACGAAAATAGTTTAAAGAGTATTATAAAAGAAAATATCGAAGATACTATAAAATGAAACTATATAAACGCCATAACAGACATTTCCAAATAGTTAATTATGAATATTTAAGATTTTACATTTCAATTTACATGTTAACACTGCTATTCGCAAGTGTTAACATGTACATTAAAATATCCATACGGAATGTCTCAAATAGAAGATACCCCTATTTAACGAACACTTTTCAACAATTTAGCCATCTTTTTTGGTTGATTCCGTTATGAGTATATATTAGATATTTATTTTCTATATAAAAGATAAAATTGATATTAGAAATATAAATGTCGACATTTTATAATTCCACTAAAACATGAATTGTTTTTCTTTCATTTCGATTCTAAATTGACAAAAAAAATTTTGGTCGGGTTTTGATTTGATTTCCAATGGTATTTTCGCGTTCGGATCGGAAGCAGGGCAATACTATACGCTCAGGGGTCAAATATATATATATATATATATATATATATATATATATTTTTTTTTTTTTTTTTTTTTTTTTTTTTGTCGAATATTTGAAAAATGAAGTTATTTTAAGTGCAATTCTTAGAGGAACGCTCTTTTCTGATTCAAGGGGGGAACACGAGAATCCTCAAGGGGAGCGATTTCAAAATTTGGAGGTTCGGGCAGGAGGTGACATTTTTCATTGCTGGTGGAGATTATTTCTAAATTTTGCAGTGAGTCGTGTTCGAATCGGCTTGAGATTTTTGCTGTGGGTCGGATTTGGGTCAGTTTGACTTACATTTTTCAAATTCGGTTCTGTTCTGGATAAAATTTCACTTCTGAGAGTAGCACTCAGGTTGATTGATTGGTTGGTTGAATGGGGTTTTATGGCGCAAAGTTACATCAGGATATGCTGCGCAAAGAACAAGGTGGGTATTCGAGTTAATTAGAAAGTTTTGTTAGGGATTTTTTTTTTTTTTTTTTTTTTGAGTTTGTTTTAGGTAGCTTTCATTACAAAAAGTAAAAAGCTACCTATTTTGTAGTAGGCCGGATAGATTTATACTTTTTTGCTACGGACCAAGTTTGAGCAGGCTGACTTAGGAATAGGTTTTGCACTAAAGAGCAAATACTAGATTTTTTTTCTCTATAAATTATAACATTCAAGTTGAAGATACACATTTTTTAATTCTATTAAAATACATGAACTTATTTTCTTTCATTTCAATTTCAGGTGTTCGGGTAAGGGCTCGATTTGACATAATTTGTAATTTTTGAGTTCGGATCGATATATTATTGGTCGGGTTGACTTTAAACGTTTCGGATTCGGGACATTTCTTCTTTTGGATTTTGACAAATTCGGATCTAGTATAAACTGGTTGATGACTGGATTTTTCAATAGATCAGACAATTTTTTATATGAAAAACTATATGTTTGAATATTGACGAGTACATTATATATATATTCATTTTTCTATTTAAACAAACAAAAAGAAATTGTTATAATTATATG
Organism: Maratus speculifer; assembly: GCA_964019185.1. Taxonomy (NCBI): domain Eukaryota; kingdom Metazoa; phylum Arthropoda; class Arachnida; order Araneae; family Salticidae; genus Maratus; species Maratus speculifer. Next base: position 55,322,634 of record OZ025293.1, read on the forward strand.
GGATACCTTTCCCAATTTCCTTCAAATATTAGATTGATTTTGTTTCATTTTGGATTTGTTGATCTGTTTTGTATCAGGCTATTCGGTACTGAATCAGATTTTTTTCTTTTATTTATTTATTTATTTATTTTTAGCGAGCTTGGGTTGGGTTAAAATTGAATTGCTTTTTGAGCCTGGGCATGGAAATTTAGGTTCGGGCAGACCTCTAAAAGAACGAAGTCCACGCCAGGCCCGAAGTGGAAGAAAAAATATAGTGTGGTCAAGTTTTGCAGAAAAAAAGTAAGATTTCCGAAAGAGTGAAGACTTGAGTAGAGGTCTGGACGGGCCGGAGTTTCCAGTCTCGCCCCGGCCCGGACCGAATGATTGTTATTTTGGCCCGGCCCGGTATAAAACAAAATATTCGGCCCGAGCCTGGCCCGCTCGTTTACACTTTTACATTTCTAGGCCAGGCCCGGGCCGTACAGAAATCAGTGAAAACAGTCCAGGCCGAAATCGGCCTGCATTTTTATTTCGAAGCAAAATCAGATTTTTATCATACAATTAAGATTTTTTAAAGATTACTGCATTCATATTTATTGGATGATTTTATAGAAAATTTTTACTGACAATACACAATAAGAACATTAATGATTACTTAGGTTCTTAGACTTTCAACATTCAAATAAAGATGCACTGAAAAATTAATATGGTTTAGAATAAAAGAAAAAAAAAAAGGAAGTTAAAATTATCATAACTTTTGAAGCTGTGTAATAAAAAGTACATTTATGAAAATACTTCTTTATCATTTTATCAAAGATTTTCTCAAATTTAGAGGAGCTATTTTTTATGCATTTCTGATTTCATTTCTTTTTGGAAACACATGAGTTTAACAGGTGTTTTTATTCAGAAACAATGTAATGGAATGGCGTTATCCATTTTTTGATAAAAGCAAATACAATGCGCAACACACTATATAAAACGCTAATTTTCATGATATTTATGAAAATATTGTGAAAATTAGAGTTTTGAATCGCATTTCCGGAAGCGACAACATGCAAAAGGAGAAAAATCTGAAACCACGTGACAAGAATCTCTTATACCTTAACAAGTATATACAAATATCTTATTTACCAAAAATGAAATATGCTGTTCGATTCCAAATCCCTTCAATAGTCAGGCTTGTCAATTTTGTACCTTTATAGTTAAAAATTAGTCAGAAAATGTGTCAAACTTTCGTGTTGTTCAGAAATGAATTTAAGAAACACTAAGGAGTATATTTCCAAAAAGTACATTAACAGTACGTTAATAGTTTTTATCCCTTTTACAAATAATGTTGTCTGCCCTACACGGCTTACGAATAATTAAGTCTAGTTCTGACCCCGACTATATGTAGAAACACAGTGCAAACCTGATCTTGACCCGGCTCCAGTTTGCTAAAAAATTATTATACCCGTATAGACTCAAAGCAACTGTCCGATGCTGATTTCTACGCTGTACACGTTACATTTATGTATTGATGTTGTTAAACTAGTATCTACTCGTGACGCACATTTATACTTATGGTCGTTAAACCCATATTCATTGAAAATAGACCTCATTTTAGCGTTTTTACCGAAATCTTTATAACACGCCGGCAGGCCCGTTAAACTTTTTTATCGGACTGGCCCATACGGCCTGTTTATTTTATTTTTTTTTTTTTTTTTTGCCAGTCTGATACAGGCCGATGCAGATCTCTAGACCTAAGCAAGCCCTAGTCTCATGAGTTAAAACTGGCCCGCCCCAACCCGAGCAGTGACAGCTTCGTCCAGTCCGATCAGGTCGCACCGTTCTCAATCTTAAACACGATTCATTTATCCTATGGACATCTAATATCATTTTGCAGACCCTTCATTGGGCTCAAAAAGGGAGGGGGCAATCGCCCCATCGCTTCTGGTATTCATCATATTGAAATCTTGCTATTGAATTGCATCTTTTTATATGTCGACAGATGGTTCGTGGGAATTATTACATTGTTCTGCAAATAATAAATTTTGAAAGAAAACTTAATTGTAAAACACTGTAACATTAATAAAGCTAAACTGAGTGTGCGGTATCTTCCTTAAATAATAATAAAACAAAAACAAAAAAAACAAAAAAAGGACGGCGGGAAACAGATGACCAATTTTAACAGGTTTATTATGATTATATATAAAATGGAATGTTTTTATGGAAATTCTTTTTAACACAGAGTATACACGAAACAGCATTTCATTGCATTTCATGTTCAAAGTAGTGAACATAATTTAAATACGCTAGGGACAGTTTTTCTCCGAAGAGCTTTTTACAACCGAATTCTTTTGTGTAACTCTGTAATTGAATGGCAAATGTTTTTCGCCAAATATTATACCGCAAGCATTCTTAAGTCCATTTCAGAAGTTCATATAAATTTCATTGTTTGTAAAAGAATAACATTATTACAACAATACATCGCGAAATTATTTTTAGACCAGATATAATAGATTACTATGGAGATCCTCTGTGTGTATACTGTAAGTGCTATACATGACATATTTTTTTATAATTGTCTTCCAGAGTACCTCTGTAATGTATATGAATTTCATTACTTTTAAATTAGTATAGCCCTCCTTGAAACACCGCAAATGATTTATCTACATAGATCATAATGTAGCGGAATAATTTTGAGTGATCCTACACATTTCTTATGTTTCTTCAATTTTTAAAAAAGTGTTTAATTTTTTAAAAGTAATTTTTGCTCCTTAAAAAACTTTGTTAGTGTTATGCAGAATTTGCAAAAAGTCTTTAAAAATATTTAAGTTTTCTGTTATTTATTAATTGCAGGTAAAAATCTGAGTTCTCTGAAATTCTGATTTAGAAAAATAATTTATATCACCATTGCACCCCCCCCCCCTTGTATCAAAATTTCGTTCCCGCCTTTTGCTCTCATCACAGCCTTCAATATTATCCCTTCCAGTAGTATCACTTCGCTGTTTTGCTGTCTATCTCACTGTATCCATGTTTACACAATATTGCCACTTTGTTGTAACAATAAAAAATCTATCACAAAAACTCCTCCCCACTAACTAAAAATGAGATTTTTCCCTCTCATCCTATTAGTAAATGCCTAGAATTTATTCATTGAAACTTTCCCACATTTTATTTTTTTTAAGCCCATTTGTTAATGTTTTAAAAGGCAAATAAAAGTAAGTCATTTAAAAAACTTCTCCATCCCACATACACACCAAAATAAATAATTAATAAATTGCTTCTCCCCCCCCCCCCAGCTCACAAATTTTATACTTTTAAGGGTGTATTCGAAAAAACGCTTTTCCATCTTCAACAGCTCGAAATTTTCCGATACAATTTCAGACACATTTTTAAACGTAGAAACATGAAATTTGCTGAAAGGATTCTTGAAGGGACGTATGAGGTGCCGAGTGATGTTTTTTTACGCTCAATTCATTAGAATTTGAGTTATAAACAATTATCTTCTCAGTATGACCCCTTTTTTCGTTCTCAAATCTCCCGCTTGGGAAAAATCGGTTCGAAATGCCGTTTTTGATTGCTTTTTTTGCAATGTTTTGTGCACTTATCAAAGAATTGACCTTTACGGCACCTTGTGCACTTTCCAAATAAGCGATTTTGAAAGTTTGGTGTATTTGAGAGCAATAATGAGTTCAAAAATAAATCGGAAAATAGGCAGTTTGAATCGAAATACGCCCTTAAAGTCATCGATTTTTCTAAAACTTTTACTGTAGTAATAAATAATCAAACATAGTTTTACTCTTAACTCCACAAAAATTTATGTTTTCCCCCTATTTCTCCATACCAAGTACATAAAATTTAGTCTTTAAATCTCTTTATTTTGTGTTTAGCCATATTTGTTAATCTTTAGTCATATAAAGTAAGTCATCTAACAAATTCCCTTCATCCCCCTCCAAAATAAATAAATAAATACTTTTCATTTTTTCCTTCTCAAAAATCTCCAACAATTATATAAAGGAAATTTTAAACCAATTATTTATATGATTTACGATATTCGAACGAAATGTGGTAATTCAGCATAAAAAACTTTTTCTAAATTTAAAGGGGGGGGGGGGGCGAGTAGCTACCCTTTCTCCCCCTATACTTATTCAATGAATTCTTAAAACTAATCGCCCCCAGGAGGATACCTTCTTTAAATATTCACGGGCTTCCTAACCCAAGCCACTTGAATGATCTTTCTCTTTTCTTTTTCCTCTGATTTCTATTGTCTTTCTTTTTTCTTTGTTTCACTCTCCTTGTGGTTTTTTTCCCGGAGGTGAGGGCAATTTGTATGAGCCGATATCACTCTGTATATCGATGGAGAATTGTAAACCACCCACGTGTTTGCTGTGTGTAACGTCACGTGTTTGTAGGAAAGAGTAGAAGTTAACCGGATTCAAACGCAACCCACAACAAAAAGTAAAAAATTAAACCCGACCAGCAGCAAAAAATAGAAGCGAACCGGACAACAAATTTTGTAAAATGATCGCGGAGAAAACACGAATTTCTTCAAAATATCGTGAAACAAACGCACATTTTGTACAAAAATTGCAAAAAAGAACGAACATTTTACCAAAGAATTCACCCCAATAAATTCGGGTCAACCCGAACCCTTCTCGATAAAGTAACAAGTAAGAAAAATAACGCGTTAAGCATTGATTATGAAGCACTTTCCAACACTTAATGAAATCTTTAACAAAACTTTGTTATTTAGAGAAATAATAGTGTATAGCCAAATATACCCAAATATGTATTCCAGTACTTTTGAACAGCTCTGTATTTCATATGTCACTTGATATAATGGGAAAATTTAGTTTAGCAAGAAAATACCCAGTAGCTTGAAATTTATTTATCAGCATTTTCATACTATCAGATGGAAACATACTTGAATACTTTTGTTCAGCCCTGTAGTTTACATTGTACCTTTATTACACGTCAGCATTAGGCTAAAATTTATTGTAAACTAAAACACTTTTAAAACAACTGAAATCACATTCTCATAAATTATCATTCATAGGCGTCCATGTACCGAATTCTTTGCGTGGCCCTGTATATCCTTTTATCTATATTTTGCAAACATTTCTCAGTAAATTCAATGAAGCTCAGCGTAAAAATGCATAGCTTATTTAAGAACCACGTTTAAATAATCTATGCTCATATTCAGTAACGTTGGTGAGCTCTTTTGGGTAGCCCTGTATATCAACTATAACATTTATACACAGCATATAATGTGCATATTTTTAGCGAAATATAAACGCGCATATCATAAATAAAATGCATTTCATCCCTCCATCAGCCATCATCGGACACATATGCGGTACTTCGGAAAGAATATGCTATTTGAAATCTTTTGTATGGCCCTGTAAATGCTATGTACTTCATATTATGCAAGACAGTAGCGTATAATTTATATTAAGCTTCAGTGACATATATCAATTTTATTATACATGAAACAGCTTAATATATTTAAAATATGCCACACACAATTCCCCCTTTTACCATTATCTAATGGAATTCTTTTGTGTGGCCATATAAATGAATAATAGCTAAATTTTCATCTTATATTTTATAGAATGCATATTTCAATATGTTTGACAGGGTATAACATCTTTAAAATTTTTTTGAAACGATTTTTCCATATAGGCCGTAATGTAATGGGAAACTTTTGATTCGCCCTGTAGATAAACTAATCATGGGGATAAACTAATCTTTATTTTCAATAGGGTTCGTGCTAGGGTAAACGTCAATAACGTCCTAAAATTTCATGGCAATTCGAGTATATAAACGATTTTTCCCCATGGGCCGTAATGTAAATGAAAACTTTTGATTCTCCTTGCAGATAAACTAATCATGGTAGAAACTTAATTTTCAATAGCGTTCGTGATAGGGTAAACGTCAATAACGTCTTAAAATTTCATGGCAATCCGAGTATATTAACGATTTTTCCCCATGGGCCGTAATGTAATAGGAAACTTTTGATTCTCCTTGCAGATAAACTAATCATGGTAAAAACTTAATTTTCAATAGCGTTCGTGATAGGGTAAACGTCAATAACGTCCTAAAATTTCATGGCAATCCGAGTATATTAACGATTTTTCCCCATAGGCCGTAATGTAATGGAAAAATTTTGATTCGCCCTGTAGATAAACTAGTCATGGTAGAAACTTCATTTTCAATAGCATTCGTGCTAGGGTAAACGTCAATAACGTCCTAAAATTTCATGGCAATCCGAGTATATTAACGATTTTCCCCATACGCCGTAATGTAATGGGAAACTTTTGATTCTCTCTGTAGATAAACTAATTATGGTAGATACTTCATTTTTAATAGGTGTCGTGCTAGGGTAAACATCAACAACGTATTAAAATTTCATAGCAATCCGAGTATATTTACGGGAGTTAGAGCGCGGACAGACAGACAGACGGCCATCCGACCAGACGGACAGACAAACCGAATGCATAAGCACTTTTCAACTTTGTTGGAAAGTGCTAAAAACCAAATCCTAAAGTGTCCCAAATGCGTTAAGCACTGCTAAAAAGTAAAAGTCAACCAGATTAAAAACAAAATGTAGCAGTCAACGAGACCCAAATCTGACAAATAAAAAAAAAAAAAAATCAGAAATTAACTTGAATAGCAGCAAAGAGTGGAACTCAACCCGACCCAAGTAGGAATTAATCCAGACAGGAGCAAAAAATGGAAGCCAACCAGACCCAAACCCGACCCACAGCAAAAAAGTAAAAAAAGAAAAACACGACCCACATAAAAAAATGAGCTCCGACCCGTGCATTACACTGGAGTACCCAAATTTCTAAAATCCTCCCCCCCCCCTTGAGGACTCTCAAGATCAGCCCTTGGTCTTCGCCTCCCTTTATATCAAAATTTCGCTTCGCCTTTTGAATCTTAGGAATCTTAGAATTATCTTCTAAATTGCACCTTACAAAAATATCACATCGTTTTGTAGTCTACTCCACAATACCCATATTTGTAGCATACAAGTCACTTTAGTATACCAATAAACAATCAATCACAAAATTTCCTCCCCCCTCCCCACGACTGAAATTAGGATTTATCATTTTGTTCCTTTAAGTGCAGAAAATTTAGTTCTTTAAATAATTCCCACTTTTATTATTTTTTAAAACCGATTTATAAATATTTTGAAAGGCAAATAAATAATAAGTCATCTAATAAACATCTCCCCCCTACACACACACACGAAAATAAATAAATAATGTGCTTATTTCTTTTTTTCCTCAGCTCACAAATTTTAAACAAACACAAATTCCACCATTTTTTGAGGGGGGGGGGCATTGCACTATTTTCTCCCCTACCCATATGTCACTAAATTTAAAATCATTGAAAGTTTTTTTTTTTTTCATAGGTTTATATATATTTTATTCTAAAAATAAATAATTAATCGTAAACAACCCATAAATATCGTTGTATACCTCCCCCCCCCTCGTTCTTTTGAAGTACACAAAATTAAAAATCTTTAAAACCCTTTTAAGTTATATTTTTCGTCCTATTAATAAATATTCAAGAAGGTAAATAAGCTGTCATCTATAAAACTGTCCTACTATCTCTCCCCCCCCAAAAAAAAAATCCGTTTTTTCCTTCTACCTTCCCCCCCCCCTTCTCAGCTTACAAAATTAAATTCTTTCTTTTTTCTCTCCGTATTTTAATAAAAAAAATAATTAAAACCTGAAATCCTCCTTCTGCACAAATAATTAAGTCTTTAAATATGTTTAATTTTTTTTAAGTGCTAATTATAAATCTCTGCTAACTATAATATTAACAAAATCTTTTTAAGGGGACCAGGAAAGCCCTATCTCCGCCATGTTAAATTCATCAATTTTATGTACCTTTTTCTCAGAAATAAAGAAAGGTATGTATAACGATTATTTCGTTATATATTGGTTATTTTCTTAAATTATTCCTTTACACCCCCCGTCTCTGTTCAATTCAAAAATTAGTTTTAAGTTGTCCTTCATTCCTTTTCCATTTTTCTTGCTTATTAATTCTCTAACCGAAAATCGGCAGCTGCTTAACTTTATCTGTGAGAAATACACTCACATATTAATCAACCGTTTAAAACTATTTCCAGATGTCTGCTTTTTCCGATCGAAGCAATTCTGCATTACCTTATAAGGAGATCATCTCTGTTTCGCAGTTAAAATTTATGCTTACGCTTCTTTTTTCCTTTCTCGACAAAACCCTAAAAAGAATTTAACATCTGCGCAGTAAAATCTGATGTCCCTTCGGTGTGCTTCGTTATTAGACAAAACAACACGTGTAACAATTTATCGTTTGGCAACCTTTTCCTTTCCCATCCCAGATGGGAAACTAAATTGAATTCTGATCTTGCTGGCTGCATTTTAACTGTTATTTGGCGTATACTATCCATTGTGCATGGGCGAACTTGTGTATGTTGGCGATTTTCTATCATGCCAAAAGTGGCGGTTTGTTGCTATGTACGAGGCCACTTGACTCCCTGCTCTTGTCTAGTAAAGTTGCTAAAAAACTGTTCGGAGATTTTTCTCCGAGTACTGTATGTGTGCCCCCCTAGTAATACATGTCTGAATAAAGAATAACTTAGCAATCATTGTGGGGTTTTTTTTCGTACATCCGAATCTGGACTACTATACGTAATCACGCTTCTTCTAAGTATTCTAATAAAGTTAGCAGCTGCTACCAAACTACGCTACAAGAATCTCCATTACAAAAATAACTGGTACCGTTTGACTCTTTCGTTTTTCCTCACATAAAAAAAAAAAGAATATGGAGGGGGGTACAATCAACTGCGACTTTCCCGTGGATGTGATGCATTTCGGTTCTTCTTTTTCTTCTCTGCATCCCCCGGTAGAAAATGCTATTAGTCTTGCCTGCTAAGTGTCAACCGATGTGGAATTGAGGTCCCCATCGTCACCTGCGGTCGACGTCGAAAAGTACTGCGCTGTTCCCGTCCTGAAATTCCTTAGCTGGACACCCCTTTTCCTCCCCTGTGGGCTCCATCTCAACTGCTTTGGAATGTCTCCCCTGCGGCCAATTGTCACCTGAGCGCTGGGCGTTCTTTTTTTTTTTCATCTCCTCGCATCGTCTGTGTGATTTATGTGTTTTCATCGCCGGCAGATATCGAGGGCTGCGTGTGCTTCGTCAAAATTACAGAATATGCAAGATATAAAATTTACGGGCAATAAAGTCCAATTTGTGTGTGATTACAGTGCTATCATCGACTCATTCATAATGTGTGTTGCATATTTACTCAACGTATTCAACTGAAATCTCATAAAGTCTCATAGAAGATTTTTGTGTGTGTAATAAGTGTGCATGTCTACTTAAGCATCGTAAAGTCGTTCATCGTGCAAAAAAAAAAAAAAATAGTGATTGTCTTCAATTCTGAGAAAATCCATCAGAAATAATTCATCGTTTATATCAGTTAACAGTGCACAAAATTAATAAATAAATAAATAAGAGAATTACAAAAATTCTCTAAATGAGGTGTCACCACCTTTGATAAGTGCATATTCAATTACCTGATTACAATATAAAATTTCTGCTAGTCGTCAGTGATAAAAAAAAAAAAAAAAAAAAAAAAAAAAAGTGCACAACAACGAAAATCAACGTCGAAATAATCTACATTTTGAACGTGAGAGCAGATCTTGCCCCATTTCCCTAAGTTTTTGTGTTATTAAATTAGTAATCATTTAATTATTTTTTTAAAACTAAATCAGTAAGTTAACCTCCCTACTTTGTTTATTTCATGTTCTGCTTTCACATTCAGGACACAACGGTCAAAATTTATGTTCTGTGTAGAGCATTAATATAATCCTGTTATTGTGTTTTTGCAAAGATTTTTAATTTGCGAAAGCACGGTAACTGTTGTCATTTCTAGTTATTATTTTTGCTGACATTTTATGCAGTTTTTTATCAGTTATTTGCATTTATGTGCTATTGTTTCATATTTTACGTCCCACCCCTTTTTTTGTTTTTTTAATTTGTATTTAGATTCTCTAATATGCTTAAATGTGTTTAACCAGTTTTGAACTTTAATTACAAGGTTAAAATAAGAACATTCTTTTTCATCAAAAAAATATAAATAAATCAGAAGGTTTTAAGTTACAAAAAAAGGAATTTTTTTTCCTTGAGTAAAGAAGTTAAAGGATTTTTTTTTCTTGCTTGCTAACAGTTTTTGCGGTTTTCTATAGAGTTTTCTTTGCTTTATTATCTAAAGTAAGTACTTTGTTAAAGTGAAGGAATATATAGATATATGTTTCAAAGTCTAATTATTTTGCCATTTTATTTAATTTATTTTCTAAATGTGTTAATTTTGTATGTGCTCCCTTTGCTTTACTGTTATAAGAAGTTCAAATAAGATATCTTTAAAGTGAGGTATATTTTAAAATCTATTTATTTTGCTAGTTTATATATTTTTACTAGCTAGGAAATTTACTTGTTTTCAATGTGCTTTAGGGTATAAGTTCGGTCTGTGTAACAATTTCTCTAAAACTTGTGAGCGTAAACAAACAAAAAAAACTAATCATGGCGGCAAAACAAACTCCGATAAATATCATTCAATTTGATGGAGATCCAGATTTACTTAAATTTTTCTTTGATCAAGTTAGAGTCTCTGCGGAAATTAATAAGTATAACCCACAAACAACAATTGCAATCTTAAAGGGAAAGTTAGTTGGGCCTGCACAAAAATTTCTAGCACAGAACCCCGACCTGCAAAAGATAACAGACCTCGATTTGCTGGAAAAAGAATTTGCGTCATTTGTCGCCCCCCCTAGTAAATGTGTTGCCTCTGTTGAGTTGTCCAGTTTAGCACTTATGCCTTCTGAGACGATAAAAAATTTAGCCCATAGACTAAATGTTCTTGCGGCTACAGTATATGCAGATATCAACGACGAAAATGCACGCAACACTATCAAACTCATGAAATTTCTAGAAGCCCTTCCTTCAAATATTAGAATAAAATTACAGGAAGAAGGCATTAATGATTATAAAACAGCAGTTGAAAGAGCGCAAACCCTTCATGAAATTTTAAGGAATGAGAAAATCTTACATTCCTTACCTTCGGTACACAGACCAGAAAATCTTATTGAATCGCAATTAAAAGAAATCTCTGAGAAAATAAATGCATTATCTTTTGCCCCTCCTGATTCTAAAACCGAAACTGAGCAAAAAAATCTGCAGACTAGACCAAAACATTCCGCAAGTGTTTCACGCTTCAAAAAAATTATAAAAATCGGAGCTACACTAGACGTTATTCCCCACACAAGTTTTCACAAAAAAACCAGTTGTTTGTCAGTTATGTGGCCGAAACAATCACGACGCTCTCTCTTGTTTTAAATGGAAAAGAGCAAATACTCAAAGAAAAAACAATTACACAAACTCCACGCCCCAATTTCAGGAAAACTGAATCAGAGATACAATTTTTATGCTGATGGTGTTGTGTCTCAGTCTAATATGTCCACATCAGCAACTTTTGTTTTTGACCCTGTTTTACCTAAAATTTCAAGTTCGAGACTAGTTAATTCAGTAGGTTCCCAAACTTTTGACTCCATTAAGATAGCAAATAACATCAGTACACAAACAGAAAGTGATAATGTTCAAATAATTTGTAGTGTAAACACTATGTCACCATCCCTCCCTCTTGTTAAAGCCACTATAGCAAACCATGATATTACTTTGTTGGCTGATTCTGGTAGTAGTATATCTTTACTTTCACAAAAATTATTTAATCAACTTAAACCTGTCTTAAAATATAAAAGACTGTCCACTGACGTCAATATTAAAACTGTCAATTCTGATGTCTCATTTTCCGCCTGCATCAGAACATCCATTAAGCTAAAACAAAAAGCGTTTTCACACCACTTTTATATTGTTGACATACCCGAGTCTTCCAGTTTTGAAGGCATTTTAGGTTTTGATTTCATAACTAGATACAATGTTGTCATTGATGCTTTTAACAAGTGTCTCCATGTCAACAATAATTTCTCTGTTCCTTTAAAAACCAGTAAAGAATCTTCTGGAGAGAAACAATCAAAATCATGCAATTCTTTAAGTGATGTTGTAATGAATCAAGCGGTGTTCTTAACTCGTAAAATTATATTAGAACCCCAACAACAAATATGGTGCTCTGTTTACACTTCCAATAACATCAACAATAACAGAAATTATCTATTTGAATATTTGGCACAAACAAAAGAATTAATAGGAAATGATGCCATTATTCAAATGAATAAATTATCCAATAAAAGAAAGAAAACTTCACAAATACATCATTTCTTCTCAATAACACTTAAAAACACTTCTGAAAAAACCATTCATCTCCCTAAACACACAAAAATAGGTCAATTATCTGAGATTGAGGAAATTCGCGACTATACTTCTGAAATGTCTGACAAGCAAAATAACTCAGCACAGCACTTTGTAAATTTTATTCAGGCGTCTAATGACATCTTACAAAAAAGAAAGCAGGAGTTATCGGCTAATGATTTTAAACTTTCTCACTTAAAATCTGACGAAGCAAAGAACCTAACTAAATTGCTACTTAATTATTATCCTGCCTTTTCCAAATCATTAGACACACTTGGTCATACTGATAAAATTGTACCTGATTTGAAATTCATTAATGACTACCCCATAAAGACACTCCCTTTCCCTCTTCCCCAAGCTGTGCAAAAGGATGTTTTAAATCAAATCAAACAGTTGCTTGATGCCAAAATCATTGAACGTCATTGTTCCGAATGAGCCTGCCCCATGCTCCTTGTTAAAAAGAAACCAGACGGTACAGGTATACAGAAATATAGACTCGCATTAGATCTCAGAATGGTTAATACTATAATTCAAGGTTCGTCCTATCCACTTCCAAAAATTCAAACTATTATTTCAAATCTTTCACAATATCGTTTTTTCTCTTCTCTCGACTTTCATCAGGCATATCATCAGATTGATTTGCCTGCAAAATTTCAAAATCAGCTCACATTCACTACAATGTTCGGTTCTTTTCGGTATAAGAGATTAGTATTCGGCTTAAAAACAAGCGCCTCAATTTATCAAGCTTTAATGGACTCGTTACTTGATGAATTACAGTTAGAAGGTGTCTATACCTACCAAGATGATCTTATTGTTGGTGCCAATTCATATCAAGAAATGTGTGATAAGTTGGATAAAATTCTTGCAATACTAGTAAAATATAATTTAACGCTGTCCCCTAACAAATGCACTTTTCATAAAACCAGTTTAGATTATCTTGGATTTCACATAGAAAATCAAACTATTTCTCCTGTTCAGTCGAACATTGTAAAAATAACATCTTTTCCAACACCTACAACTAAACGTCAATTAAAAGCACTCATAGGCGTCATTACATTTTACAAATCTCTTGTTCCATCCTTTTCTGAACTTGTGCAGCCTCTCATAAACTTAACTACTCCAAAAGCCAAATTTAAGTGGACAAGCAAACATCAAAAAATTATGGACACCATACAGAAGATATTCTTTAATCCACCCATGGTTAGATTACCTGACTGGAACAAAAAGTTCTATTTAAATACTGATGCGTCAAATATTGCTATTTCTGGTGTCTTACTACAAGAACATGATAAACAACTATTACCTGTTGCATACTTTTCAAAATCTTTAAAAGCATCAGAGAAAAAATATCCTGCACTTAAATTAGAACTCATGGCGATTCATAAATCAGTTACTGCTTTCAAATATTATTTATACAACAGAGAATTTGTAATCCTTTCAGATAGTAAACCATTAGAAAAGTACAACAAAACTACAAACCCGGCTGATATTATCTCTCGTTGGCTCATGGAGCTCTCAGAATACACATACAAATTTCAACATATTCCAGGTAAAAAGAATGTACTCGCTGACTATTTATCTCGCTGTAACTTTGAAAATAATCAACAGACTTTAGCTACAAACCCTGAACTTATTCATGATACTCAACCCTTACCCATTGTAGAATGTGATACTCCACACTCCAGCTCGAGTGATTCTAATATGCATGTTAACTGCCTTATTTCTGGTACAAAAACAAATCCTGACCCTTTATTAGAAATTTCGAATGAAACATTTGCTACTGAACAACAAAATGACCCTACTTTGTCTGTTGTTTATAAAGAAATCTTAAAGAAAGGATCTTCTCAAAAATTTCCTAACTACTTCATTCATCCTGATTCGAAAGTATTAATGTTAAAGAAGGAAAATATTTTTAATAACACTTTTTCGTATCACATTATTGTTCCAAATTCACTTAAAAGCAAAGTCTTAACAATTTCACATTTATCTCATTTTGGCTTTAATAAAACTTATGAATTCTTGTCAGGTAGATATTTTTGGAAGGGTATGTATGTAGACACTTTAAACTTTGTTGCATCATGTATCAAATGTCTTCAAACTAAACATCACCAAACTCCACCCGCACCTTTGCAGCCCACATACACTCCGAGGTACCCTGGTCACACTATCAGTACTGATCTCCTTGGACCGTTTACTAATGGAAAATATGTTTTAACTATCACTGATCATTTTTCGAGACATATTGAACTCTTTCCACTTAATGATATATCGGCGAGTAAGGTTGTTAAATGCTTATTCTCCTACATAACCACCTTTGGGAGACCTTCGGTTGTCTTATCAGACTTAGGACCCCAGTACACGTCTCAGGTATATAACATTTTTAATGATACAATGGGCATTAAGGTATTACACAGTTCTGCCTCGAGACCACAATCAAATGCGATTGCAGAGCGAATCAATAAGTCAATCAAATATTCAGTTAATATTCTTTTACAAGAAGGTCATTCATTCGAAAATGCTGTATTTATACACAAGTCACTTTATAACGGCTCCAAACATGCAACTACATTGTACTCTCCTAATTTTCTTCATTTTGGACGCGAACTTTCTCTAATTTTTGACACTTTTGATCAGTCGTGCAACCAACCCTTTCTTGATAAACATATTGAAGTACACAAATTACTTGATGATTTGAGTAAGATATATCACAAAGCTTATAACAACATTAAATCTGCTCAAGATAAAAGATATAAATATTACGGTCAGAAAGCTAAATTAAGATCCATTTTCTTAAAAGATATTGTATATCTAAAATCAAATGACAAGTTTAAAACAAAGTATACTGGTCCATATATTGTCACTTGTAAACATTCCCCTGTGTCATTCTCAATTAAAAGGTTGTATACTCCTGATAACACAGCATTTCGGGTACATATTGATAGACTTTTACTAGCACCTCCTCGTTATGGACATTTATTTGATGCGTCAAATCATATAAACAACACTAACTTTAATACGTTTTATCAACCTCACACATACAATCTAAGAAACAGAAGCTAATGTAAAAACACTATTTATTATTTTTTATGTCTTGTTTTATGATACCACATATCCAACCAAAGAGCTCATGGTTGTGTGTATGTTGTTTTTGACTGATCTTTAACAATATCATGGCTGGTCCATCACTGTTGCTCTGAAGATCTCTTAGGAACAATATTAGGTATCATTGTTATCCTTTAACACTTAGATATGTCTTCATACTCACTTAAATTTTAGTTACTTTTTATTTTGTTTCTTTTTGCAGTACACTTAAAATTTCTTTGACAATATTCATTAATTCAATATTTTTCCACTAGCTAACCTCCCACTTAACAATCCCTGTACTATAAGTCAAACATATTATAGTTAGATAAACAGGTACTGTAGTCTAGAAAAGTAAACAAATGATTCATGTAATTAAATAAAACACAGTTTTCATATATGACTTGTTCATCACCCCACTCGATTGTGACATAATTTTCGTCTCTCTTCACTCTAGGATTGTCTGCCCATATTAGTTATTATATGATATACATTTTTTGTTGTTTTTTGTTTCTTTTTGAATTCTTCCCTTTGAAGTCTTGTTCCCGTTCAAAATTAAGGCCCTAAGGGTTCAAGCTTCATTGTGTTGAGAGACAAAGTTTTGGAATTGGAGTTTCGGTTCAAATTTTTGAATTGTGATTCCAATTCACAACAATTCAAATTTTTTTTTCATGTAATTCGACGTGGGCTCCTTCAGAAGACCGCTAGTGCCTTCGGGGGAGCATCACAATTCCCTCCTCATCTAAGGCTAGGCCCTAAGCCGATGCCATAATACTTGTGTTGTACACAAGATTCAGGGTGACGCATATTTTTATGGGCGTGCTTGGAGCACCTCTTTTTTTGTCATCCTATGCTTCGGCATGAAACATTTTTTTACAAAAACATTTTTATTTTTTAATATACATCATATTACTCTTTTTAATTTTTTGAAAAATATAGTACTATTATGTTATTTTTGTGTATTGCCATTTTATATTCATTTAGTATTAGTTTCATGTTTTGTATATATGTTTCAAAATTTTTACTTGTGTCATGATAACAATCAAAGCTGCAGTAATATGTTTGTACTGTCTGAGTCGACTCAACTTCTACATATAAAAATACAGTACTAGCTTGGATCCATATACAGAAATAGTAAAAAAATATAGAAACTTTAGAACTGCTGACTGTTTTTGAATACAAAAGTCTCCATTATCATGACGTCAAATTTCTACAGATACATATAAAAAAAAAAAAAAAACTTTTGCATTTATGTATGTTTTTATGTTATAATATTGTATGCTAGCCTATGCACATTGGACAGCAAAATTTTTTTTTTTGTGGTGCACCGGGTGATATATATAACGATTATTTCGTTATATATTGGTTATTTTCTTAAATTATTCCTTTACACCCCCCGTCTCTGTTCAATTCAAAAATTAGTTTTAAGTTGTCCTTCATTCCTTTTCCATTTTTCTTGCTTATTAATTCTCTAACCGAAAATCGGCAGCTGCTTAACTTTATCTGTGAGAAATACACTCACATATTAATCAACCGTTTAAAACTATTTCCAGATGTCTGCTTTTTCCGATCGAAGCAATTCTGCATTACCTTATAAGGAGATCATCTCTGTTTCGCAGTTAAAATTTATGCTTACGCTTCTTTTTTCCTTTCTCGACAAAACCGTAAAAAGAATTTAACATCTGCGCAGTAAAATCTGATGTCCCTTCGGTGTGCTTCGTTATTAGACAAAACAACACGTGTAACAATTTATCGTTTGGCAACTTTTTCCTTTCCCATCCCAGCTGGGAAACTAAATTGAATTCTGATCTTGCTGGCTGCATTTTAACTGTTATTTGGCGTATACTATCCATTGTGCATGGGCGATTTTGTGTATGTTGGCGATTTTCTTTCATGCCAAAAGTGGCGGTTTGTTGCTATGTACGAGGCCACTTGACTCCCTGCTCTTGTCTAGTAAAGTTGCTAAAAAACTGTTCGGAGATTTTTCTCCGAGTACTGTATGTGTGCCCCCTTAGTAATACATGTCTGAATAAAGAATAACTTAGCAATCATTGTGGGGTTTTTTTTCGTACATCCGAATCTGGACTACTATACGTAATCACGCTTCTTCTAAGTATTCTAATAAAATTAGCAGCTGCTACCAAACTACGCTACAAGAATCTCCATTACAGTATGGTTATGAAATTTTTATGGTAGTTAGAACAACATGTTTTACATACTTTAACAGGCCATTTTTTTCTGAGTAAAATTAAAAAATTATTATTAATTTTTTACTGGAAATCACTTTTAAATTTGCATTTTTGGTGGAATTTCACCACCTAAAATAAAAACTATTCAACATATCATCAAATCCTTGTGTTAAAGTATGTAATATAACATAATATATGTGTCATTAAAAAATTGAGTTCTTAAGTTTCATAGATATTAAGAAAAAGGAACACGAACCTGAAAAATCCATGTTTTGAGAAAAACAGATTTAAAGATTAACGTAAGAACGCGTTAGCATTGAAGTGCTTTGAGAAAGAATGTGAAATTCTAACACTTCTGTTTCGTGGATATACAAGTGTGATACATCGTTGGAAAGATAAAAGTTTAATTTATTTAATGCAATAAAAAAATAAAAATCGATTTTTTGGTCGAATTTTGCTTACCTGGTCCCCTTAACTATGTAGGAAAGTGTTAAAAATAAAGCGATAGATATGCATTAAATTCTACACAAAACACATGTTTACATTTTTTGCGTATTGTGTTTGTGCATTTCATACAGTAAAATATCTTTAGAGAGATATTTAAATAAAATATTGGGATTTTCACAACAAAAACCATTCTTAACTGACTGTATCATTTAAAAAACAGTTTTCAGAATTCCCCCCCCCTCCTATAGACTTTACTGCTATGTCAGTGCTCAAAATTAAAAATTGTTAGAGCTCCTTGCGGCATTTATATAATGCTTGTAAAAATCATCAAGAATCTAAATTTTCTTCCACCTGAAATATTGACAAAATATTTTGCTTTATTGACTTAACATCACACAAAGTTTTTAAAATTTGCTACACTTTTTCGGTCACATTTGTCACTACAAACAATAATAAATTATGTATTATGTCTATAAACGACTAGGCTGGGATTAACACCTATTTCTCCTTTCTTCAAAATTTCTATTTCCTGTTCTCCCTTGCTTGCTTGCTTGCCTTTCCGCAAAAAATAAACAATGTTTAAATATTTAAATTTGTCTAGATATTTTTCTCATAATTTTATTAATTCATTCATCAACCTTCAGTTCTATTTATCTTGATAAGTTTCGTATTCTAAAAAGAATCCCCTCCCCTCTTACCCCTCCCCAAAAAAAAATAGTTATTTAAACTACTTGTACCTGATATCTCCCCCCCCCCCCTCATTCAATATTAATTTTTTATTTTTATTTTTTATTTTTTTTTTGTAATTGCGTTAAGTAAATAAAATAGTTTTTATTTTATAGTAATCTATCTAAATTAATCATTCGTTTATTTTCTGAAAATCAAACCATTTTAATTATGGAACGCTAATCGTAAAGAGATTGAAATACTTTTGAGCTCCGATTCGAATGCATTTACGCAAAGTACTGGGAAATCAGTTGAAAAAAATCCTTTAAACATGAAATCGGCTGGAATTGCACACCTTTGAAGAGAAAAATCGTCGCAGATAATTGGTTAAGAGCATTCTATTTCCTAATTGGATGATTGCATGTCAATCAAAGTAATTTTAGCCCATCCTTCGAATCCGCTGAAAAAGCGCGTCGCCATCTTGATTTGCCTTGGCGTGTGACTAGCGTGTCCTCTTAAGAGCCCACAATAGTCACAGAAAAAGTACACAAAAAGACCCGGATGATCATGTAAAGTCTATGGCAGCTTTCTTTTCGAATATCTCGCTCCAATTTTAATATTTTTGCATGATTTTTTTTGCACAAGATAGCTGGAGGCGATCCACAACCGGGCTAGTTTTTACTTTTTTAATTTTTGTTTCAGATTTTCTTTAAAAAAATACTTTAACTTTCGAAACCGGTTTAAACCGGTTCTGAAACTGAAACTATCGTAATATAAAAAATATATAACCAAAATCGAAAAAGTAAAAACTAGCCCGGTTGTGGATCGCCCTCAGCTATCTTGTGCAAAAAAATCATGCAAAAATATTAAAATTGGAGCGAGATATTCGAAAAGAACGCTCCCATAGACTTTACATGGTCATCCGGGTCATTTTGAGTAATTTTTCTGTGACTATTGTGGGCTCTTAAGAGCACGCACTAGTCACGCGGTAAAAGCCGAGCGCTAATGTAAAGTCTATGGGGGCGTTCTTTTCGATTATCTCGCTCAAATTTTAATATTTTTACATGATTTTTTTGCACAAGATAGCTGAGGACGATCCACAACCGGCCTAGTTTTTACTTTTTCAGTTTTCGTTTCAGATTTTCTTTAAACAATTACTTAAACTTTCGGTACCGGTTTAAACTGGTTCTGAAATTGAAACTATCGTAATATAAAAAACATATAAGCAAAATCGAAAAAGTAAAAACTAGGCCGGTTGTGGATCGCCCTCAGCTATCTTGTGCAAAAACATTAAAATTTGAGCGAGATATTCGAAAAGAACGCCCTCATAGACTTTACATTAGCGCTCGGCTTTTACCGCGTGACTAGTGTACGCTCTTAAGAGCCCACAATAGTCACAGAAAAAGTACACAAAAAGACCCGGATGACCATGTAAAGTCTATGGGAGCGTTCTTTTCTAATATCTCGCTCAAATTTTAATATTTTTGCATGATTTTTTTGCACAAGATAGCTGAGGGCATTCCACAACCGGGCTAGTTTTTACTTTTTCGATTTTGGTTATATATTTTTTATATTACGACAGTTTCAGTTTCAGAACCGGTTTAAACCGGTTTCGAAAGTTAAAAGAATTTTTTAAAGAAAATCTGAAACAAAAATTGAAAAAGTAACAACTAGCCCGGTTGTGTATTGCCCTCAGCTATCTTGTGCAAAAAAATCATGCAAAAATATTAAAATTTGAGCGAGATATTAGAAAAGAACGCTCCCATAGACTTTACATGGTCATCCGGGTCTTTTTGTGTACTTTTTCTGTGACTATTGTGGGCTCTAAGACTTTACATGGTCATCCGGGTCTTTTTGTGTACTTTTTCTGTGACTATTGTGGGCTCTGAGCCCACAATAGTCACAGAAAAAGTACACAAAAAGACCCGGATGACCATGTAAAGTCTATGGGAGCGTTCTTTTCTAATATCTCGTTCAAATTTTAATATTTTGACATGATTTTTTTGCATAAAATAGTTCAGGACGATCCACAACCGGGCTAGTTTTTACTTTTTCGATTTTGGTTATATATTTTTTATATTATGATAGTTTCAGTTTCAGAACCGGTTTAAACCGGTTTTCAAAATTAAAGTAATTTTTTTAAAAAAATCTAAAACCAAAATCGAAAAAGTAAGAACTAGCCCGGTTGTGGATCGTCCTGAACTATTTTATGCAAAAAAAATCATGTAAAAATATTAAAATTTGAACGAGATATTAGAAAAGAACGCTCCCATAGACTTTACATGGTCATCCGGGTCTTTTTGTGTACTTTTCCTGTGACTATTGTGGGCTCTTAAGTCATATTTAAACAAATCTTTAAAATGTCATATTTACAAATACTTTCGTTTACATCTAACAGAAAACTTCATTATAAAAGTCCAAGAAGCAGTGACATTTTTTATTTACCTATTTTACACAAGTTGATTTACAAATGTATTTTAGATTTAATTAGTCACAACAACAGCAAATGTTATATTGGAAACCTGAAAATCGCGCAGTCAAATAGAAATGAATAGTAAATACGTTACAAAAGAGTGATACTACTACTACTACTAATATTATTTAGTCTTATAATTGGGTAATCTCTATAAAGCAAAGCAATTGTATTTCTAATTATTTTAAATATGTTAATAAATTAACAGGTAAAAGTAGAAATTGTGAAACGTTTTTTAAAAGGCTTTATTAAATAGTGGATTCGGCCAAATACTTTGATATTCGGTAACATGGCCGAAAGCCGAATAGATACTGAATATTCAGTACATTCCTATCTGAAATCTTTATAAACAAATCTTTTGATTACTAATAATAAACATTTGCGTATAGTTTGGTCAATATAATATTATTTTCCACAGTGTTTTGAATAATAAATTTCAAATACTTCCTGGGATTTTGTTTTTGAGTGCTAATTTGAAGTCAACATTTTTGGTCATTAAATTCAGCAGACATAAAAAAAAAAGATTATTATTATTAAAATGCTACAACTAGCACCCAATCTTTGAATGCTCTCTTATTCGACTTTATATTTTAATTTTAATTTTTCAAGATAATCTCCCCAATCAAGAAAAATTTCTGTAATAGCTTGAGCAAAATCTTAAAGATCATCATGTTATGTTATTAATTGCATAAATAATCTGCACTTTTTAAAAAAAATTAAATTATTTTATACTACATATTTAATATTTTTTATCTATTTTACTTTTGATAAATTCACATGTTTGAAGCTTTTTCTTTAGAGCAATAGATATGTTCACTAATGCATACTGATTTTAATCCTATACATAAAAAATGACCTAAATCTACTATATCTAATGCTTATTGCTGAAATAAAGTGTTTAAAGTAGAAATTATTTATGTATACAACAATTTGAGACATTTAAATTATAAAGAAAAAAGAGAAAATGTCATTAGATTTTTTCTAAAAACATCAATTGTTTTTTTGACAAACGGTTTAAACTATGCTTAAAACCATTTGGTTCAAACTGTGCCAACTCTGGTTTCATTGAAGAGAAATCAATAAAAAATATCTTATTATATGCAATATACTGTAATACCTACCAAATACCATTTAAGAAAGATAATTATTATTTGATTGGTTTATTTTATGTCGGCCAATTATCTATTCGAAGGATATAGGCCCAAGGAGGGAGTGCCCTTCGTGGGGATCTTTCTAAGGAAACCTAACCCGTATTTATGCAAGATTCAAAGAAAACCACGAAAACTCCAAACGGTTAGGCCAATGTCCGCGATTGGGTTCAAACCCAGCACCTGCCGTATACCAGTTAAGAGCAGCACAGAACCTCTCGGCCCCTGGTGGAGCCAACTACTATTTGAAATTATTTAATAACAGCTTTTTGTTACAGAATGTATTCAACAGTAATATTGTCTACTTGTAGTTGACCCTTGAAAGATAAGGAAAAAACAAAACTCCTTTTGAAAAAAAAAAAAATCTTTTTTCTACTAATAGATTAGGAGACGGCAGCACAGATGATCACCTCATTCAGTTCACGGATGAAAATCTAGAATTAATTAAATCTCAATTTCCATTTTAAAATGCAATCGGTCTGCCAAGTCATATCTTGGCGGAAAACATCTAAAATCCTGATTTTAGTGGTTGACTCATAAGTTTAATATTATATTTTCCTGCTCCCAATCCTCATGTTTTCATACTTTGGGTACAGGAGAGCACAGTGGTAAACATACAAGACAATTGCTAAAATTGAGTTTTTAGATTTTTCCCTCCAAGATAGGACTTGGTAGACCAATTGTGTTTTAATATGCAAATCAATATTTAACTAATCTTAGATTTTCACTCATGAACTCAACAAGATTGTCTGTGCTGCTGCCTCCCAGTCTATAATAAACACAAGTAAAATTTCAAACTTACTTTGTGCATAGTTTATCTAACAGTCGATTATATGAGCATATGGCATAACAATAGAAATGCCAAATGTTGGGGTATTCCATGTTTTGGAATGAAATGATTTTATAATCATTTAACAGCTTTAATAATAACTTTGTATTTTCATAAAAACAGGCAAAAGACGGAAAAAAATATGACAATTTATCTAGAAAATAGCTTCGGAAAAAAAAATAGAAAATTTTGATTGAATCAAAATTCTAACAATATCTAAAGATGGACTACTTCTACCCATTGAGATATCTTACGATATCATGTACTACCTTCCCCACCCCTAAAATGATAACACACATCCCCTTATTCATGTAGCCTTTTATTTTTTTTCTTGGATAAATATAATGGAGGGAGGGAATTACAAGGAGAGATTTTTTCCCCTTTTTTTAATGTTACCTTATCATTTTTGGATCATTTATACAGGGTGATTCAGCTCGTCGGTGACAAACTTTAAGGATCGATAGAGCACACCTAGACGAACATTTTTGAATAGGGAATGTAGGGTCCCTGACGCGATGGTAAGGCGCTAGGCGCTTTCGAAAATTTGGGTGCCGAAATTCGAAACGTCATAAAAACTAGGGAAATGGTTAGATTTTCTTGCTTGTTGCGTCGAAATGATTCTGTTTGTTTAGACTTTCTTCAGTACCAATTTGATAAGCGTATCTCTTAAAACATGGATAGGGGGCGCTGCAGACTTTGGAGAGCTAGACAACAACTTTAAGCCCGTTATTTTGATAATTTAACACATGCTCGCCAAAGTTTATACTCTAACTTAAAGTTTGAACCCAAAAGTAGAGCCTTGCAAAAAGCGTAAGAGCCGGAATAAAATGTCAAAGTACAGGGTGGTCGAAACTCGAAGGCTCCTAAGAGATAAACAAACAGATTTCTTGACTTATGGCATGCATTTTCATGATTCTGTTTGCTGGGGCTCTCTGAAACTCAGTTGAACGGTACAAAAAGAAACATCGATAGGGGGCGCTTTGGGCAAAAAACATAATTCGTTGACATTTCGGACGCTAACTGGAAACGGGGCGCTACGATCAGTTAGAAACAAAACAAGAGAGTAATTTACTTATCATAAGAAGCTATTAAAACTGCAGTTTGTTTGTTTTTTTTAACAAACATAGCTGGTTTCAATCATGCACAATGCGCGCAATAAAATTTACATAAGGTGCTTTTTGCTGATTTATGCAAAAGATATCGTACCATATCGATATGCAAAAGATACGTAATGCGTAGACGACAACGCGAGATGACGTAGTTGTATGCGCAGACACGTCTTTTGAACCTGCGGTACCTACTTAAGCTTCGGGTTACTTGTCTGCAGATCGGTAGTAGGATGGAACGGTACACAAACTCTGAATTGGCTGACATGCATTTGGCGTATGGCGCTGCTGGTTGTAATGGACGAGACGCTCAGCGGTTGTACGCCGAGCGTTACCCCAACAGGCAAATCCCCTGCCATGCCTTCTTCGCTCGAGTACACCAGAGGTTGTCCACAACGGGATCTTTCCACGGAGGCAGGCCTGAACGGGAGCGATCAGTGAGCACCCCCGACAACGAAGAGGCTGTGCTTAACCTGGTTGAGGACAACCCAGGTCTTAGCACGAGAGATATCGCCAGACATGTTGGCATTTCGCAAGCAACTGCGTGGCGCATCTTACGTTCCCGGAATCTGCACCCCTACCACATCCAGCGGGTGCAGTTCCTCAGAGAGCAGGATTTTGGCCCTCGAGTGGAATTCTCAAGATGGTACTTGGCGATGAGATCCAGGGATCCCCGTTTTGTAAACAGCATTTTGTTTACGGACGAGTCCACCTTCAGCCGGGAGGGAATGTGGAACGCCCACAACAGTCATGTGTGGTGTGATGAAAATCCACATGAAACCAGAAGCCGAGCAGCCCAGGAGCGTTTCTCAGTAAATGTGTGGGCCGGCATTCTGGGGGATTGCCTCATTGGCCCTTATTTGTTACCTGAACGGCTGACAGGTGGAAATTACCTGATTTTCCTGGATCAAGTGCTGCCGCAGCTTCTGGAGGAGGCGCACGTACCCGAAGGTTCGCGTCGCCAGATGTGGTTCCAGCACGATGGAGCTCCGGCCCGTTACACGAACGACGTGCGTCTCCATCTAAACGCAAGGTATGGCCAGCGGTGGATCGGGCGTGGGGGTCCAGTTCACTGGCCTGCCCGATCACCAGACCTCACCTGCTTGGATTTCTTCCTTTGGGGTTACCTGAAGGCCGAGGTATACCATACACCTGTCAGCAGTGCTGAAGAACTTGTGGCGCGCATTGTGGCAGCTGCAGTGCAGATCAGAGATACTCCTGGCATTGTTGGAAACACACACTCCTCAATGCGACGGAGGTGCGAAGCCTGCATCATGGCCCAAGGTCGAAATTTCGAGCATCTTCTGTAGTGTTATTTTTTGTAAATAAATTTCCAGTATCATTGATGTTTTTGGTCTAAATTTATTCAGAAGTGTTGAGCAGAGGTAGAAAATGTGTTTTCATTATTACTAACTGATCGTAGCGCCCCGTTTCCAGTTAGAGTCCTAAATGTCAACGAATTATGTTTTTTGCCCAAAGCGCCCCCTATCGATGTTTCTTTTTGTACCATTCAACTGAGTTTCAGAGAGCCCCAGCAAACAGAATCATGAAAATGCATGCCATAAGTCAAGAAATCTGTTTGTTTATCTCTTAGGAGCCTTCGAGTTTCGACCACCCTGTACTTTGACATTTTATTCCGGCTCTTACGCTTTTTGCAGGGCTCTACTTTTGGGTTCAAACTTTAAGTTAGAGTATAAACTTTGGCGAGCATGTGTTAAATTATCAAAATAACGGGCTTAAAGTTGTTGTCTAGCTCTCCAAAGTCTGCAGCGCCCCCTATCCATGTTTTAAGAGATACGCTTATCAAATTGGTACTGAAGAAAGTCTAAACAAACAGAATCATTTCGACGCAACAAGCAAGAAAATCTAACCATTTCCCTAGTTTTTATGACGTTTCGAATTTCGGCACCCAAATTTTCGAAAGCGCCTAGCGCCTTACCATCGCGTCAGGGACCCTACATTCCCTATTCAAAAATGTTCGTCTAGGTGTGCTCTATCGATCCTTAAAGTTTGTCACCGACGAGCTGAATCACCCTGTATATATATATATATATATATATATATATATATATATATATATATATATATATATATATATATATATATATATATATATATTAAACAAGTGGAAGTTAGAGCAATTACAATTTATAGAATAACACATAAACAACTATATCTTTGGATCATTTAGAGATATTTTTTTTATAAAACAATCAAAAGTTACAGTAATTACAATTTATAGAATTACACAAACAACTATATCTTGTACTTTAATTAATGCAACCCACCCAAAATTTATACTAGTACATATAATCATTGTAAGAAGCAACTTTATCAGTTTTTTACCCGAATTTTACGATAAAGTAAAACATTTAAGCTACATGTAAATTGTGATTTTAATTATTGTAGTCTCTTTTTTTTTCAGGTAAGCAAAATTTAATAATATAATCTAATAAATTTTTCTGAATAGTCTTTTGTTGCCTTATTGAATCTTTGCGATTAGATAAGACGGAAATTTCTTTCAAATTTACTGGTCTTTAAATTTCTTGCATGATAAAGAGTACACATTTTAATTCTTGAAACCTGTCTAAATCTTTTACGAGTATAAATAACAACTGATGAAATATCACTGAAAAACTGATGATAAATCGCAATTAAATATAAAACAAAAGCACATGCAAAAAGTCACGAATGAACATTCAAAAATCATGGTCACAAAGTTCATTTTGATTGTGTCTCATTACAGACATATGTTTACACTGGCCGATGATGGGCTGCTTAAGTTTCTAGCCTGAAACCCATCCTGTGTGTGGATTGTTTTATGGTGATAAAAAAGAGGTTTTATTATTTTATGTATAATCATTATCAATGTTCTCGCTGACATTTGACCAACGTTCGTAATTTGGCTAATTAAAAATAAAAAACATTCGCCAAATGAAAAAAAGTATTAGCAAAATAGATTCGCATGTAACACAAAAACAGTTATCTTTAATTCTTTAATGTACCCTGTTTTTTTTTTTTTTCAATGTGTTTAAAACACAAAAAAAATGTTAAAAAAAACCAAAGTTTTTATAACTGCGACAGCAATTGTTATTAATCTCTACAAATATATTAAAAATATGTATGAAAAACGAAAAAGAAAAAGCAAAAATTGAGCATTAGCAATTTGGCAAATCTAATCGCTTGTTTACTCGCCAAATGAAGAAATTAGTCGCAATTTGGCTCAATGGCGAGCAACAGCGAGAACACTGATCATTATAAAGGGGGACTTTATTATTTACGGAAGTTTCCTAACTTTTAGTATAAAATTAAAATAGGACCCATCATGTTGGAAATACTTATATATGCAAAAACAAAAATCAGTGTTGAAAGTTTTAAATATTATATAAAATATGTTCTTAAAAAAATCAACTTGAAGACATAATAATATTATACAGTTAAAAATATATAAATACTTCTGTCATTACCTTTAATATGGCAACTCTAGAATATTAACCATTGATGAAATTCCTGTAATTAAAATGAAGAAAGCAAAAAATAAATAAATAAGAATTACTATAATTAAAAACATTAATCAAAAACTTACCATGAATTAGAATTGAAGTAGAATGTAATTTCATTATCTTCTATCCTTCACCATTCTAAACTTAGCAGAAAATTCATCTTTTTTTTTCCATTTCCATAGCTAACATCTAGTATACAGAAGTAGGAATAATTGAGAAAGTATTGTCAATGGTATGATGTGAATTAACAAATCATACAGCATAGACAAGACACATTCAATAAATATGCTGAGACTTGTTGATGATAGTGATGAGCAGAGAATGTCACTAAAATGAAGGAAAAAAAAACAAACACATTTTATAAATTTGAAAGAACACAGAAAGAGATTTAATAAAATGTAGGGTTTAGGTAATAAAAATATACTCAATATTTACTTTTAAAAAGATATTGAAATACCATAAAATTAATTATGTGATTTTTTTCCTTTTTTCTGCATTAACAATTATTAACAAAATAATAAAGACTAAAAAGAAATCGAAAAATCAAAATTTGAAAATTCTTGTTTATAATTTTAAAATCGATACTTTCTCATCGAAGAAATAAAGTGTAGTATGTTACAAATTCAATGGATTTCAGATTCATTAGTAGGATCTATTAAGAGAATATCAAACAATTTTAAAACAAAGTTAGGATATCCTTAATTCTGATCAAAGTTACAGGATTAATGGATAAACTCTAATGAATTAAAACTTAAGTGCCTATCTTACTGGAATAGCACATGAAAACGTTGTTCAATTAGTAACAAACCATGCATGAAAATACATACAAGTTCTTAGAAATAATCAGATAAAAAGAAGCTATACATATTTAAAATGAAAATTCAATGAGGATTTACAACTTTGTAGGTTATAAATCTTCATAGAGTTTTCAGCATGAATCCAAGAACAAAAAGAATCTGTGGGTGAGATGCAATAGGAAAAAAAGAAAAGAAAAGAAAAGAAAAAATTCTAGAATAGCAGTTTTTTTGGATGACTATGTTAATAAGTAAATCTCTTTAAAGTGACATGTTTTGCAATTAAATATTTCTTTCTTATAATAGAAATATATTTTGCAATTAAATATTTCTTTCTTATAATAGAACAAGAAAATATCTAGTACAGTGGCTTATTTATTTTAGAGAAAATTCTTTCACATGCTTGCAATAATATGCATAATCAAGTATATTAACAAAACTGGATTGCAGCTTGCCTTTAACTAATTTCTCCTTTTAAAACCAACGAGCTAAGCTAACAAAATTTTTCTTAACATTTGCAATTATTTTAAATGAACAAAAATATTTTATTCAAAATTAATCGGAAATACTCTACTAAACAACCGAATATAATCAATGAAGCAAGTAATTAATTTTAAGAAACAAATATTTATAAACAAGTACTTTTATTCTTTGTATAAAATATTTATTCTTTCAATAAAATAGTTTTGAGAACAGTACATTACATCATTATATATATATATATAATGATGTAGCACATTAATCGGGTGAAATGCAGTTTACTCTCCTTCGCCAAGGCGCCTTTTTATTTTTAGCGATAAAAAGATGAATATGGCAACCCAGTATTTTCATTTTCTCTTCTCGGATCTTCAATATGGCAACCCTAAGGAGTTCTCCGGTTAACGTATTCTGCCGATTTCTAAGCCGTTTCCTGATTGGACACTTTTTTTTGGCGCCTCTTTCTCATTGGACAAAAGAGGAGAACTGAGAAAAATTGCTTCCGGTAGCATTTTTTGGGAGTTGCGTCTTGCATTCAACGAGTGAGTTTCTTTTTCTCTTTTTATATTTATTTAGATACCATTCAGTAACTACTATGGAAGTTGTTGATTTCAGAAAGAATGTTGTTGATTGTTTGAATGAGGAAGTAAAGTATTCAAATGGATATTTTACGCTGTTGAAAGTTTGCGGGATAAAGTATATGATTGACCAGTCAATCCGGAGCAAAATAGAATATCCGGAGCAATTTAATCCGGAGCAAAACAGCGGCTCCGGGTAAGTAAAAATTATCCTTTTTTTTGTCTTTAGATTTGTATTTTATGTGCTTTTTGTTTATTTTAATTGCCGTTATCTTGGAAAGTGCGTTTTTGCGTAGTGTCTCTTAGAGCAAGTTGCTCCGGGAGAGAAGACGCAAGAACGCGCCAATTTGGCCATTTTTGAAAATCGCGCCAAGAAGGAGAGTAAACTACATTCGCACCCATTAATCTTTATTATTCGAAACGAAATCCATGAAATACGAACTATATAAATATTGTTTTAATATTAATAAAATACATCCCAACGATTACCAAAGACAGATATGTACAAGATTTTTACAAAATGAAAAGACATTAATAAAACCTACCATCTTCTTTCAATCCTAAAAAATAGATTCTGCTTGAATCAACAGAGAGCAATTCGAAATAAAAATAACTGTGTAAAATGAAATTTTATTTTTAATCACAGCCTTTAATGTTACATTTCTTCAACGCCATTATTTGGCAAAATACTCTTTTCTGATTGGCTGCGCTTAGGTAATTTCTGCTTATGTTTGAACATGAATCAAACCTAAAAAATCGCGTTCTAACTACCTAAAATTTTGTGCTTAGGTAAAGAGTTGGGAAAGTTAGCGCTTGGGTAGGCCCGTGAAAACGCACCTTAACAGAGAATCAACTTTCATACGCTGTAATGGCAACTTGTTTAACGTGGGATTACTCATAAACAGTAGCGACACGAGCGGACCACTCTGAAACTACAATCATAACATAAGAGAGGTTGCTAATTCGGCGAAGCATCGCTTCCTTGGCGACAAATGATAAGGGAAAAAAGAAAAAAAATACAGCGACGGCTTGCTGCTTCTTGTTTTGAAATTTATGAAATAACTTTGACGTATTCGTCTTGCAAACAATACATGTGTCTCTTCGTAACATAACGATCTAATAATTTAAACATGAAAATTCAAGAATAATAACAGTAATAATTACGAATCAATATAAGCGCGGAAATCTAAGATCAAATAGCATAAGCACATGTGCTAAGATAATCAAATCAGCATTCAGCCATGGAACAAAGAATATAAAAGGGAAGGAAAACCGGTCAACGGAGGCGAGCCGAGGCAAGCCGAGAATTCTGGGACAAGTGTGACCCTGAACTGCCGGCAACCTTGGCCATTTTTTTCGATTGGCGATAACTTGGCATGTGTTTAACCTCTCGCCGTAGAAATCAGCATATAAGACGTCTAGTGTAAGAAAGGCCAAATAAGCGATAAATGCGCCAAACAGTTGCCATTCCTCAGGGAATGCTGGGATATGGGTGAACCTCACAGAAATCCGGTGGCATCGACGATCACCCTGATCCTAATGGGAAAGAGGCTTCGTTTTCCTTCCCGTTTATATTCCTTCTTCCATGCATTCAGCAAGAAGCGCCAAGCAGAATAAGGTTACAGTTAAACAGAAATCACGAGGATAAAAATTGCGAACGCGATGGTTTAGTTTTTAAGTGATCCACTGAGGGCGCTCTTTTCAAGCCGAGTTGAGAGTGATCAGGTGGTTGGGAAATCAGGAGGAATCTGATATATCTCGCCTTTGATTAGGTTTTTCGCACAATATTTTCGTTTTTCAATATTCAAAAAATGATGATAAGGACATTTTTTTTTAATCTAAGTTTTACATTTAGATAAGTTAGAACAGTAATTTCGTTTTTTCATATTAAAAAAAATAATAATGAAGACATTTCTAGTCTAAATTTTATTTTAGATATGTTAAAAGATGAATATTAATTTTTCATATGACAAATTAGTTAAGCTACCTACTAACTGAGGCATGCACCTCAGCTATCCAAAACAACAACAACAACAACAAAAAATAAAGTTAAAATGCAAATGAGATATTAGAAAACAACCTGAACATGAACTTTTAAGATTCGATTTTTGGTTGGTAGCTGAATGTGAGGTCCTTTCTGCCTGGAGAAAGGAAAGTTTGATCTCGTTATACAATACTTTAATTTTCAATTTTACTTTTAAGTTCTACGTATTGAAGGTAAGCGTATTTCTTCCATTTTTCGTATTCGTCATATTTATTTTGGACTTTAGCTATTCTGAAATTTACAGAAGATAGTGTAGCAGCGCTACACATTAATGATGACTAGTACAGTCATCAAGATTAGTACTGACTCTATATCAGAAATTTTAAACCCACATGTTGAAATAACTGAAAATCAGGAAGTCCGTGCTGAATTCAATAACAGTAATGATTTATTAGCGCGGTCTTTGGCTCCGGAAGAAACTTTACTTCAAAAAGCGGCAGAAAATAATGGAAAAAATTTCACAATTTTTTTACAAAGTGAGGATTCTGATACAATCCCCAAACGTAACCCCCGTGTAATACAAGCTGAAATAAAAGCAAAAATAGAACATGCTTCAAAAATAAATAACGTATGCTATACCAGAAAAGGAAGTTTAATTTTTTTAACTGACGACGTTCATTGCGCTATTGATATAGTAAAATTGAAATCTTTCCTAGGAGTAGCTGTAAACTCCAAAGTTGTATGGGACAATATAACAAATAGATTCTTATTATTTAATATACCAGTGAATGTACCTTTAGAAGAGATAGCGAGTGAACTAGAAGAATGCAATAATATCAATATCCTAGAACTAAGACGTTTTTTGAAGAGGGGAAATACAAGGGAGTATTCTCCTATTTTAATAACCATATTAGGTACTAATTTACCTAAAGAAATAAAGATTTGGTACACGTTACAACGTATAAAACAATTTATTGATACCCCTCGTCAATGTGCCAAATGTTATAAATATAATCACAGTACAATTAGATGTACATCGCAACCCTTATGTGTTATATGTGGAACACAACATACTGATGATTGTACTAATCCTGTCTCTTGTAGCAATTGTGGGGAGGAGCACAGAGCCGACTATGCAAATTGTCCTACTCGAATTAAAGAAATAGATTTTTTAAAATACAAATGCACAAACTTTTTGTCAATAACTGAAGCTAGACGAAAATATAAAATAGAGTCAGACCAAAAGACATATAGTACAGTAGCAAACAATTCAAACATTAAACAAGATGAATTACAGAAAATTTTTGAAATAAGAACAAACTACATGCTAAAAATAATAATGGATTTATTTACTACACAAATAAATAGAGTAATAGAGGCGTTTAACAAGAATAAAAATATTTCAGATAACATTCAAGATATGGAACAGGAAGAGTACGCGTTAATAACAGATCCACAGCAGAAAAACAAGAGAGAAAAACCCTCAGAAGAACAACAAGATCCAAAAAAACTATGTCTAGAGAAAGAATCCAAAAATAATGAACGGGTAGATAGAGAAAGTAATATTAAAAATCCTCATATTAAAGGATCGGGTTGTGGACGAGGAAGAAAGTAGTCATAATCCCATTTCTTACTTTCATCGTTTTATTATTTTTTGAGGCCTTTCATTTTTCTTATTAGAAGCGATCCTTTTATTAAGTTTTTCTTTTCTTGACTGTACTTTATTTTTATTATTAGAATGGACTTAAATTATTGGATGTTGCAGTGGAACTGCAGAGGTTTCAAAAATAAAAAATTATGGTTTCGCACTAACACTTTTAAAAATAATTTAATCTGGATTATTCAAGAAACCTGGCTCAAGCATACTGATAAAATACATATTCCCAACAAAATCATATTCCGTCAAGATAGATATTCCAGTCGAAGAGGAGGGGGACTACTGATTGCAATAGACAAAAAAATCCCAGCCATAAGATATGATATAACTCCTCCCTGTCTAAATGTAGAAGTTCAAGGCCAAAAAATTTGGTGGCGTAAAAAGTGGATTACCATAATAAATATATATTCAGCAAGACCTTTTCAAAATTGGACATGGCTAAAAAACGAAACAAATAAATTAAATAACTTCATCATCATTGGTGATTTAAACATCAACCTTTTAGAGCTTAATACCAATCAAAGTAATAGCAAGTTAGAAAATTTTATGTCCTGGGTTAATGATTCAAATGGAATTTTATTGAACTCTGAAAAACCCACCCGTTTTAGTAATAATCATCGTTCACTTCTAGATATCACCCTGATCTCGCATACTATTTTCCATAATATAGATTACTCTATCCATCCTGATAATCACGGATCTGACCATCATCCTATACAGTTATTTAACAAATCTAAAAAGTATAAAAAAGATAATATTCACCACACAAAAAATTTCATCCAATGGGATAAAGTAAATAAATTAATTGACGAGAAAATACAGAATAAAGAAATTAATAATTTAAATGAGGCCTATGAGCAAATTAAGCTAGCGAAAAAAGATTATGTCATTTCTGTCAAACAAAAAGAGGTAAATTTCCCCCCATGGTGGTCCATTAACACTAAAAAATTGGTCGCCCAAAAAAGAAAACTCTATAATAAAGCAAGAAGCAGCTGCGACATCAAACGATGGTTAGAATACAAAAAAATAGAAGCAAACATGAAAAAAGTATGAAAAAAGATAATAAAAAA
Organism: Maratus speculifer; assembly: GCA_964019185.1. Lineage (NCBI taxonomy): Eukaryota > Metazoa > Arthropoda > Arachnida > Araneae > Salticidae > Maratus > Maratus speculifer. The sequence goes on from OZ025293.1 coordinate 55,356,954, forward strand.
AAATTGGGACAAAATCACCTCTGAAATTGCAAAAGGTGAAAACTTATTTAAAATAATCAAATGTTTAAAGAAGAAAAATTATGAAAGTAATAAAAGCAATCTTTATTTTGACGGATGCGACATTGATAAAAAAAAAAGTCAGGCCAATTTATTAAGTACAGTCTTCCAAAATAAGTACATCGAACAATACATCCCATATGATATGAGTCCTGACACTGAAGATAACATTCAATTCCGGATAGAAGACCTCAATCAAGCCATTAAAAATAGTAAAGTAAAAACTAAAAACCCCTGGCTACGATGGAATTAATAGTAATTTTTATAAAAAAATGAATTCTAATACCAAACAGTGGATGCTTAATAAATATAATGAAGGAAATACGGGGATCATCCCCCAAAATTTGAAAGAAATCATCATACTTCCGATTAAAAAGCTCGGGAAACCAGCCGATAATCCTCACAATTATCGTCCAATTTCTCTAACAGTAGATGCAAAAAAAATATTTGAAAAAATGTTACTTCAGTACATCTTAGACAGATGCATAGAAAAAAATATTTTCCACAAAAATCATTACGGATTTATGCCTTTTAAGGACTGTAATCAAGCGGTTTATCAAATATACCACGATGCAAAAAGAGCAAAAATTTTAAAGAAGAAGGGTTTTATTGTCGCATTTGCCATTGAAGGAGCATATAATAATATAGTTTGGGACGCCCTAATTTACAAGTTTGCTCAAATTGGTATTAATGGTAAAATTTTACATATCATCAAATTATTAATAGAAGATCAACAAGCTCGTGTCATGTGGAGAGGAGTTAACTCCCTCCCTTTTAAGTTAAATACAGGTCTTTTGCAGGGTAGCATCTTGTCAGCGATCCTATTCACGATTTACCTTTCGGACATTTTTGAAATTTTCGATACTAACATTACTTGCGTCATTTATGCCGATGACATTTACCTCTATGGTTATCATGATAATTTTTGGTATATTCACAATCTAACACAAGACAATATTAACAGATTAGTTCACTGGCTTCTTTTCCAGGGATTAAAAATCAATCCTAGCAAAAGCAATATTTTGGGAATTAATTTAAACACTGATTTAGAAGAAAACACTTTAAAAATTGGAGGCGAAGATATCTTATTCAAAAGGGATATGCGTATCCTGGGCTACATTATCAACAATAGATTAAATAATGCTGATCACATCAATATGCTGCATAATAAAATTAATTTGCAATTAAATTATTTGAAGATTATAGCTACTACCATGAGGGGGAGAAATACTAAGCATCTACTACAGATATATCAGAGCCTCGGTCAAAGTATTCTTGAAGGAAATCCACGTATCCTTTCGGAAGCTACGAAACAGGAACAAAACAAAATGCAAATAATTCACAATAAAGGTCTCAGATGGGCAACTGGTCTCAATAAATGGTGTCCCATTCCCGTACTCATTCATGAAAGCAAAACTCAAAGTTTACATCGACGTTTAAAATTTTTAGCCATAAAACAGAATATCACTTGCCTTAAATATAAAAAATATCATACCAATATCACTAATACAGCCATAAGTATAGAATCTAATAAATTACATAGGTATAATTCAAATATCAAAGAAATAATCAATTATGAATGGAATACTCAGGAGGAAAAAAGTCGACGCACCTTCGCACGCTTTTGGTCCATTAACAAAAACAATTTCGATAAGGATATTTTAGCTAAAAATATAAATGGTATCATTGATGAATTGGGGAAAAATGATATAATATTAGCTTCTGATGCCTCAAAAACTCAATCTTCAACTGCTATTGGCATCGTAAACAAAAATACTAATGAAACTCAAAGATTCCAAATTCCTAACATTAATTCAATCTTCACTGCTGAAGCCATTGCCGTTTACATCAGTATCAAATTATATACAGTGATAGAAGGCATATACCATGTTTTTACGGATTCACTAAGTCTATTACAAGCTTTATGGTCAATAAATAAAAAATCACCTGCTATAATTAGCCAAATTAACCATTTAATAACTCAAAAAAAAGCTGAAAACATTCATATTCAAATTTGGTGGGTTCCAGGACACAGTAATATAGAAATAAATGAACTTGCTGACAAGGTTGCTACCTCGGCGAATGAGATTACTATAAATATACCTTGGATCGCTCCGGAAGACTGGATTAAAAAAATTAAAGACGATATCAATTCAGATCAATTGAAAGACTGGGAATGGTACAAGTCCGGCAAAAACAGATCTTACGGGGGTTATACTAAAGAATACTATCATCATAATCTACCTAGAAACACAGGAACTATCTACAGCAAATTCCTTACTAGAACTGTTCTAACAAGTGATAGATTAAACAAGTTTAAACGTCAGACAAATCCCGAATGTCGTTTTTGCAGATATCGTCAACAAACCGAAGAACACTTAGTTTTTCATTGTCAGATGTTTGCTGGTGTTAGAAAGAAACTTTGGAGAGACCTTGACATATCCCCAGACTGTACTTACGACGAACTTTTCGAAAAAGCAGCAACAAAAAAAAATTTCATGTTCCATCTAGCTAATTTCTTAAAGATAATTTATACAGTGTGTCCATCTTATTCATAACATCATAACCCAATCTAAATCCCTGCAAACTGTGTTTTTAGCAACTTAAGGATCTGGCATTAACTGGGAAAAATAAAGATCATGTTAGTATAAATGGCGCTTCGCGCCATATACACTATAAATTCGATCTCATAGAGGATGAGATGGAGAGAGAGAGAGAGAAAATAACCTCCCCATATGAATAGCATTAACTTGCAAGCGCTTTGTCAGCCAGGGCCAGGAATCTTAAAGCATACTAATGAAACAAAATAATGATTTTCAAATAAATTTAACAACTTTTGTTTTGTATTTAAAAGAAAGTATTCTGGACATTTCTATTGTCTTTGGACCGTAGAGACTCTGTTTTGTATTTTAGCCGAGATTTAAGCATAGTAAGTGTTTTAGGCATCTCTTTAGTCGTTTAGATGTTTTGAATCTTAATTTTATTTAATTACATATTAAATATAAATAAAGATGATTGTTTACATTCAAAGCTTAATATATTTCTTTAGAAAATCTGTTATTGTTTCCTTTTTTGTTTTTATTTAAAAAAAGGCTGGTTTTGTTTTTAAAAGAAGGTATGTATGTGTACAATTTCTTTGTTTCTTGAACGGAATTGTTTTGCTTATTTTGATATTATAAATGTTTTAAACAAAAATATCACTGGGGGGGAGGGTTCATGAGGGGGGGGGGCAGAGTCCCCCTGAGAAAGATTTTTTTCTTTTCTTCTAAAAGCTTTTTAAACTAAATTTTTGGTTATGGTCATCTGAATTTGGAATCTTAAATTTCATGAAATAATTTTCTAGTTAAATGAGATAATTGTTTTAATTTTTCGCAATATGCATGCTTTTTACATCATAATTATTGCAATATTTTAAGATTCTGCGTTAATATATGTATTTTTTGATTTATTTTTATTGTTGCGATCTCTCAAACTCCGTTAAAAACCTAGTTTGTCTGTAAGTGGATTATTATAAATTTTTTTATGTATGATATTTCACAATTTTTGAAATTTCTATGATTTAAAACATGTATTTTTGATTTATTTTTATTATCGCCACTTTAAATTGTGCTCTTTTGCGTAGTGTCTCCTGGAGTTAAACTCTAGGAGACAAAACGCAAAAGCGTGCCTATGTGGCGATATTTTGAAAACGTGCCAAGAAAGGGGTTAAAACTCAGTCGTGCCCAATAATTAATAAGGTATTTATAAAATTATTATTCTCGTTAATTCTTAAATGCTTTATTGCATGATTAATATTTCAGTTATTTTAGAAGGTCTATTTAAAATACTTAATTGCAGTTATCAAATTATTGAGCATCGAAAGGTTACAAACAAAATTAAAATTCGCAGAGAAAAATTTCAAAGTATTAGTATACAGAGTTTTATTTTGACTACAATTTTTAGTGATTTTTTTTCCAACTATTTATAACAATTAGTAACTACAAAAATATGAGAAGGGCTAAAACTATATTTTTACACCCCTCCCTCCTCTTATTCTTTCTAAAATAGTTAAAAGTTTTCAATCTGTTGCTTTTATATTAAATATGAAATACTTGTTAGAAAGTATCTTAATCTTAAGACTCTTTGGTTAATTTCTTTAAAAGTTGACCTATTGTCAGGGTTGGTAAAAAAACAGGTTTTTTTAAAAAAACCAAAAACCATGGTTTTTTTTGGTTTAAACCAGGTTTTTTTTTGGTTTAAACCGGGTTTTTTTAAACATATTTTCTTGTTGCATATAAATGCATATTTATCAACAAAAATAAATATTTTTGAACATATAAGTAATGATTTCATTTAAAAGTAATTCAAATCAATATAATTACTTAACATACAGTCAGTTATGTAGAAAATTGAAGTCATTTAAAATTTAAACATTTTTAGAAAAAGCTGTCTTATATTTCATAAATAAAATGTTCTACATAATGAAACATTGATACCTTGAAAATCTTAATGAACAATCTTTTGATTATTAGCACTATAAATAAATATATGATATAGATTCATTTATAAAACTTCATATATATTATTTTCAAATGGTTATTCAAAATACCTAATTTGAAATACTTGTTATATATGATATGATTTTTTTTTTAGAAGACTACATGAATTATCTTTTATTGAAAAATATGGCTTTTTATAAAGAATTTTTGGAATGATTTGAATTTAGCAGTAGAGCCTTAACACACTTCAAGTATTGTGTATTGCTCTTTGACACTTCTCTGAAACTACCAGGTTAAAAAAAAAGATGACAGCAAAATAAACAAATACATATTTAACAGCTTTTTAGACTACTGAAAAACATTGATCTTAAAATATAAAGTAGTTTTATAAATACTGTCATTCACTAAAGCATTTAAAGTGCCATCAGTTTTATTATAACACTTAGTATTTTTAAATGTCTAAATTAAAAATTACATCTTTTTAGGCATTTTTATGAGATTTTTTTTCTATTATGTCTCAAGTAAATCTTGTCTTGCCCCCCCCCTCCCCCACACTTTCTGCCAATTTTCTGGGCTGATCTAAGTAATGGATTTGGTTATGCAATAGAAGATTTAAACATATCTTTTGCACATTTTAGTTAAATGTAAACAGGTGCTTTATACTAGTGCCTGATTTTTCAATGTCTTCTTATTTGACTTCATATCTTGAGTTACTTTTTTTATTCTTAAAAGATAATCCCTCCAATCAAGAAAATTTTGTTTTAGAGCTTGATGGAAATTTTAAAGATCATTTTATATCATTATCAGTACATCTGCATTTCTCAAAGGAAAACATTTTTTGAATCTAAATACTGCATATTTTTTATTTATTTTATCTTTGCTAAATTTACAGTGGTTTTTTTTTAGGGCTTCAGATATGTTCATCAATGCATTAAATTTGTATTTCATATGCATACTAACATGATCTTGACTAGACTTACTATGTCTTATGGTGACTATTAAGATAAGACTTAAAAATAGAAATCACTTTCATCCAATAATTTAAAACACTTAAATTATAAAAATGAGAAAATATTATATTAAACTTGTTCTAAAAAACCAATTGGTTTGAACTATGCCATCCTAGCTGGTAACAGAATAAAATCATAATGCAAAAAACCCAATCCCAATGTAGGAATGCAAGAAAAACAAAAGTTTATTAAAATCGCTAACCACAGAGCAAAAAAAAAGCTCATTGCCAATTATTTAATAGCATATATAACAAAAAGAAATTGGGGAGAAAATCACTTAAGAATGCCATATTTGAGGCTTTCTAGAATGATGAAATCCTTAGTAAATCTTAACTAATCAAGCAATTTAAATAGTAAAAGTGCATTTTTAACTCGAGTCTGGCCTTCTGGATACATATATAATATATAAGACCATTAATAGTAAACAGTATTAACCATTTGAAATCGACCATTGAATTTAATAACTTATATCATATTGCATACGAAAGGGGAAAAAAATAATATGAATACAAATGGAATTTGTAGAACTAAAGCAGAATCATCAGGTCCCAAATACTTTGAAACTACAAATGGAATGTGTGGTTTCATCTTAGTATTTGCCATGAGAAAGCAAAACAACACGAATTTGGGACTACCAATACACATGAAATCAAAATTTATTAACCCTTTCCGGTGCACTACTCTTTAAAGTTGGAATTTAAAGAAAAAAAAATTAGGCAATCTATTTAGGTCTAGAGGAGTACACAGGTATTTTTTTGTAACGATTGCACTAACCATTTTAATTATACAGCTGTTGCCGAAGTGGTAACCTCCCATAAGTAAAGCATTGATAAGTGCAGTGAGAAGAGCATTGCTGTGAAGCTCATATTACAGTAAAACATCTTACCTATTATTTAAAAACAGTAGAGTTTGATCTCTGTGGTGCTGCCATCTAGAACTCATAAGAAAGATTTAAAGTAGCCATTAGAGTAGTTTTTGAAATATTCACGGAGTTTTTGTGTCTCTAAACAGGGGGAACTTTAAGTGTTACTGACCCGGCAACACTGCGCGTTAAGGGGTTAAAAAAATACCAAGTAATGTATAGTGGATATGGAGAAAATAAAACATTTATGAGCTATAAAGTAGAATGAATCCCAAATGCACGACCTTAACCCTGATACAGCATGTGGTAAATTAAAACTTGAAGTATTCATATATCATATGACAGAAAAATGGAGATAATATAAAAACAAAATATATATATATCTACACATATATATAACATATATAGGCCTTTTAAAAAAAGAAAAAAAACTGATTGCTTTTTTTCTAACCAGCTAACGTTTTTAGAAAAATTAATTATTCTGCCATGTAGATTTATAGCTTACAAGAAAAGTTAATTAAAAATGTTTGTCATTTTAGAAATTTATAAATTCATCATTTTCCTACAGCTTTGCATGTAGCTTCTTCATAATTTGGATTTTGCATTTTTCAATAATGTGTAAAATAAAACATTATCTAAAAAAACCAGCATGGTTTTTTTTAAAAAACCACTTGGTTTAAACCATGGTTTTAACCACGGAACCCCTGCCTATTGTAATAACTTTTTTTATATTGTCATCACAACAACACAGAATTAATTTAAACGTAATTGGGACAGTGAACTCATCTGTCAAATACCTTGAGTGAGTTTGTTAATAAAGTAGATGTTGTAGTTGAAACAAAAGTAACAAATTCATTTTTACTTTGTGTTATCAATTTCACTTACTTTTTTTCCAAATTTTGTTGTCATTTTGTTAAGTTGTGCGACATACTATGTTAACAAAAGAAAAAAATTAAATTTAGTACAAAAAATAATTTGAGGAGTGAGAAACTATGTAGTAGAAGCAAAGTATTATTGTAGCTTCTACTTTCTCATTCTGTAATTAGGTGCGATTGCAGATTTGATTAGGTGCAATGCAAAACTACCCAACTGAATTGTTTTAAATTTAATCACATAATTTTGTTGAGTCATTTCAAACTTTATGGAAATTAGATGTATAATTCAATTATAGGGACAATCAAAAGCATTTCGCTATGTTATGGTCAATGGGAAAAAATAGTTTCAAGTGCATTTTAATGATGTTACACTCTTTTTAATATAATATAATTTATATGAATCTATGAAATATTTACCTAGATATACATTCTGTACAATCTGTAGTGCAAAGAATATTTTTTAGTAATATACAAAGCCACATAAGTATTCAATTACATAATGGTTGAAAGAGAAACATTGTTTGGTGTGCGTTTTAATTATATTAAACTATTTCACATTTTATGAAATTGTTATAGGGTCATTTGATACAAAATGAGCAAATCAGGTATGGCGGTCATGTCACAAATTTGATTGAAAATCATCATATAAGTAGATCACAATCATTTATGGGGAAACGCAAAGTATTAGGTTTCAGACTTGTTTATTTCAGTACAAAAATTTACCTTAAAGTTGATACGAAATCGAGGTCTTGTGTACGGTAGGCGTTAAAAAGTGCACCGGAAAAAAGCGTCCCTTTTTACAAATCACATATTTAAATAAGTCTGATTATAGTACACATGGTTAATCTTAGAATATAAACACTAGATTGAGATGGTTTTATGAAATTTGAGCATCCTTGCTCTCTCGGGACTGAGATGGGCGAAGGTTGGGGGGGGGGGGGGGGCTTTAAAAGTTCTCAAAACCTGTTATTGCCTCAATGAAAAAAAAATTGTAGGATATGAAAAATAAGATAAGCACTAGGTACTTAAATGATTTTTTTAAATTCAGTCTCCCTTGTTCTTCTGTGGTGGTGGTTGGGGGGGGGGGGGGGGGGAGAGGGCGATTGTCTACAAACTCTGAATCTATCTTTTACATTATTTTTTTATATTATTTATAATTTGATTATTTATAATTTAAATTATACATAATTAATTTATATATTATATGATTATTTTTTTTATTATTATTATCAAATTACATATTAATATTTTATTACATTTTATATTATATATTTATACTTATATAATACATATTAATTATTAATACAATATATTAATAATAAATAATTAATAATATAATTAATAAATTAATAATAATAATAACAAATAATTTATAATAAATAATAAATTAATAATACATAATTATAAATTAAATATAAAATTAAATTAAAAAATGTATAAATAAATATTATTAAATATTAAAAATTATACTCATTAACAAAAATTTATTTAAAAATGGTAATATTTTATTAACTCATAGTTATATCAACTCATATATATTTTTCATTCAGCCACCCTTGTTCTTCTGTGGGGGCTGGAGGGGGGGGGGGGGGGTTGAGCCTACAAACTCCAAATTTATCACTGCTTTAGACGATAACATTTTTTCGGAATGTTTTCTAGAATTTAGGGAAAAAAGTGACTGGAAAAACAAGAGCGCAAAATGTGATCAGAAAAAAGTGACAAGGAATTGATAAATATTGAACTTGTGGATAAATAAATGATAAAAACTAAAGTGGCAACAAATGTCTCATTTATATCATTCTCGTAGGACAGCAGCTCCCAACCTTTGATACGCGTACCCTTGGGGATACGTAGCGAGATTGCTGGAGGTATATGACAATAGTATCAGTAATGGCGGATGATAAAATATCATTTTTTAAATAAATTCTTGTTAATGTGTAGATTTTTTAATATTTAATTTTATATATTTATACACTTAGTTTTATTATGTCCTATAAGTTAATAAAATATTATCATTTTTAAAATTAATTCTTGTTGATGAAACTAGTTTTTTAATATTTAATTTTATTTATTAATACATTTATTTTTATTGATTTACTATGAGTTAATAAAATATTATCATTTTTAAATAAACTTTTGTTAATAAGTATAATTTTTAATATTTAATTACATTTATTTTTAATTTTATATTTAATTTATATTTATGTATTATTAATTTATTACTTATTTATTATAAATTATTTATTATGTATTATTATATTATATTAATATATTTATTATTATATATTATGTTATATATTATATAAATATAAATATATAAAATATAATAAAATATTAATATGTAATTTTATAATAAAAATAATCAAATTATAAATAATATTAAAAAAATAAATATAAGAGATATATTTGAAAGTTTGTAGACACCCTCTCCCCCCCCCCCCCCACTCCACAGGAGAACAAGGGAGACTGAATTAAAAAAAAAAAATCATTTAAATACCTAGTGTTTGTTATCTAATTCTTCGTACCTTACAAGTTTTTTTTCATTAAAGCAATGACAGGTTTTGAGAACTTTTAAAGCCCCGCCCATCTGAGTCTCAATAGAGCAAAGACTTTTCATAAAACCGTCTCTTTCTAGTGTTTATATTCTAAGATTAACCATGTGTACTATTATCAGACTTATTTAAATGTGTGGTTTGTAAAAAGGGACGCTTTTTTCCGTGATTCCTTGTGTACATGCTCGAAATTTCAAGTTTGATTATTAGCCTTGGGAATGAAAAGATTATATTAAAAATTTACACTTAAGAATGAACTATAAGTAACAGATTAGCGTAATTTAGTAATTGTGTTTTAATTCCATAATTTAAAAATAAATAAATAAATAAAATTGTGGAAAAAGTAAAATATTTCAGTTATTTCTTTTATAAAGAAGGACACTTATTACAGCTTCAAAAATTTTTGACGTTATAGCTAATGGAATATATTTAATACATCTAAAATTTAATCCTTGCCTTTTTTATTCCTTAATGAGAAAAAAAATAAATAGTGAAAACTGCTGATTAAAAATTCAAAGTTCTTATCATTTGTTTGGCTTTCAATAAAAGCTTTAAACTCTTTGATATTATAGATAAACGTGTATATTTTAAATATACGAAGTTTTTTTTCTTGCTTTCAATTTATTTTTGCCTCAAGAATATTTTAAATTTGATAAAAAAAGACACTCTTCAATAAATAATTGAATTTTAAACTTAAATCAAATAACAAATGTAGAAGGCAGCACATATTTATTTTTTTCAGCAAGAATCCTGCAAAAAGCGTGTGTTTTCAAAGAAAGATATCTTCAGAATGTCTCGAATATTAGTTTTTTAAACCCATTTTTATTATGTTAGGAATCCAAAAGGCACTATTGAAATTTTTTGAGTGTACCTTGGACTTTTTGATCTTTATGGCTGTGCAATATTATTATTGTCAAACCTTTCCTTTATTTATTTTGTGCGGATAAATAAGAGGAAAAATTGTGATTTTGTAATTTTTTTTAAAAGTTTCTACATTTTTTTGAAGATGAAGGAAATAAATAACAACTTTCAAACTTGGACAACTCAATCTTCATATGTTAGATACACCAGTAATCAATTTCACAGATGTTTTTTTTAAATCCTTTAAATTTTATAATGTTTATAATTTTTCAAAAATTTACAAATTTTCAATATTTACTACCAATTTAAGATTAATTATGATATTATAAGATTATTTTTACTCAATAAATATAAAAATTGCTTTTTAGAGATTACAATATTGTAAAAAAAATAATAATAATTTTTAAAAAATAGTTTTCAAGATACAGAACTTCAAGCTTGCAACTTTGGACGATTATGCACATGCCATTCTAAATCACAAGATTTTTAAAGGTCCAAAACAGCTAAAAAAAGTTATTTTTCGTTGAGATATTTTGCCAAGCTTCATTTGAATATGAATTGAACACGTGTATAAAATTTTATTAAAATCGGCTCCTATGAAGCCACGGCTTTTTTTACATTTTTGCTCATTTTACATGGAATGACCCTATATTTTGTTGAGGTTTACTACAAGTTAATTTCTGTATAATAAAAATAATTTAGTATTTACAGGGACACACAAAAGATTTTGGATGCTGTACTGTAATCAAAGTATGGTATATTTAAAAAACTTTGTAATAGTACGAACGCAAATCATTTGCTATGTCTAACGTATTTCTGACTTGTTTTATTTTGATGTAAAGTTTGAAATAAGGGCTGCTTTTATGAAGCCTTGAAACATTCATAATAATTTTGGTAGCTAAAAACAACAAAAGGAATAACTTAATATTTGACTACATGAGTTAAGATTGAAATATTGAGATTATTGATAAGTAAAAACATTTAAATTATATACATTTCAAATTTTTTTCATTTTTGAATAAATACTTTTCAAAACTTTCTGAATTATTAAAGTACTTTGAAATCAAATAGCATTTTCAAATTTCTTGTAAATGTATTTCATCTGGCAGTGGCTCAGCAAAAATTTTTTCATGGTGAAAGTGGGTATTGAATTATTATTATGCATAAAATTAATAATTTACTTGTTTTTCATCTAATCAAATTTTTGCAAATACATAACATGAAAACAGGCGATATAAAGGAATTAATATCTAAAAACAGTCATTTGGCGATCATGACCATTGAAGTAATTTTGGAGATGAATAGAGTTATCATTTTCTGATAAATTCATTATGTATTTATGTAATTATAAGCAATTGATGTCTCAACATAGGCGTGACCAACCTTTTGAACAGGAGGTGCCCAGATTTTGAAACTTGCACATATTGGGTACCAGTTATATAGTAATGTTACTATGTAATGAGTACTAGTTATATAGTATATGTCTTATGTAGTAAAACCTGCTAAAACAGAACCCTGTAAACCTGTCAAATTTCCGTTTTAGACAGATTTTCATCTTAAAAGGTTTTTAATTGTGCTGTATTTTTTTTTTTTTTTTTTTTTTTTTTTTTTTTTTTTTTAAGGGCCCAAATACAATTTTTGTTTGTGTGAGGGGTATGAGAAGAGTTTCAAAACTAAATCTAATGGTAAAAATATTTATATAAAGCTCCTTGAAAAAGTGACATAAGACAGTGACTAAATGTGGACACAAGTGTAAAATCTTCTAGCACCCCATTTTCCTATAAAGATTTAAAGACTTTTAATCATGCTGGAAATTTTGATTGGTGAAGGGGAAAGCTGCATGAAATCTAAAATTATCTCAGTCAAAGTCTTATAGATGAAATTTTGTCAGATAATAAATCTTGGATAATACATGCAAGACCAGGATTGCTATTTTGTCCACTTTTTTGTAAAAAGTCCAGGATCCTGGAAAAAATTAGACAAAATGAAAATCCTTTTATTTTCCATATGTTTGACATATAAAATTGTTGCCTTGATATAAAGAAATAATATTCCTATATTTTTTTTAATAATACAGTATTTTTTCAATTAATCATTTAATTAAAATAGAATGATTGCAATTAACCCTGCATTAGGCACACAGACATTTATTACGCATTTAGTCAAATGGGAGACATTGTCATCCATTTTCAATATGTTGTTTTTGTACTTTTTAAAAAAAGTAGTAAAAGCATTCTGAAACAACAAAGTACACATTCAAAATTTATATTTAAAAGTTACAACTGTTTACACATTCAAAATTTATATTTAAAAGTTACAACTGTTTACGAGCAATACAATTATGAAGAACATGAACAGGATCTGACAAAGAGAATGTAAAACACAAACTTTAAAATTGTCACTTCTGACGTACATCACCCACATACCCAATATAAGATTAATCTAATTCTAATAAATTCATAAAGAAAATGTTAATATGTTGGTGCAATTAATTTTAAACTATTAGCAGTGATGCACAACCTTTTTACCAGAAAATCGTTTCCCACCAGAATATTTGAGAAGTGTAGTTTCTTTTCTTTAATAGCCAAGTTTCTGTCGTTACTATAAGGAAAATTATTCTGCATAAAAATAGTGGTATTTTTGTGGCCCGCGGGCCAAAGGTTGTGCACCCCTGCTATTAGAATTAATGGGTCATTCAGAAAGTCACGTCCATTTGGGAAAATCAAATCATACTGAAAAATTCTGCTCATTTAATTACTAAACATTAGATATCGGAAACAATATTTAATAATTTAAAAGATGCATTTTTTCTGTATGAATTAATTTTTCCAAATGGACATGACTTTAAAAACGACCCAATATTTACACAAGAAATATTAGTCTTGTTCTCAGGCGGGTTACAGAAGTTTCTAAACATATCAGAAATCATCGTGTATCTAAAGGGTTTTAAAGTTCATATGATGGTGTAATGGCTCAACTACTTCCTTAAGAAATTTAATGGAACAGTTACATTTAATGCTTGGAGATGTATGTGGAAAACCAAGAAGTTTTCTTGAAAGTTATATTGATGAACATGAAGGTACAAACATAAGGGACATAATTAATAATATTGCCTTATATGAAGAAGTAAAACATCTAATCAGTCTGTAGAAATTAGGATGTAAAAAATCATGATTTAAAAAAACAAAAAAAAAAACATATTTTTTTTAATTTAAATCAGATTTTTCTATTTAAAACAGATTTTTTTTTCTCAGCATTAAAATATTGAATAGATAACAAGTGTTTTATGTTTCCAGAACAATTAAACCTTTAATTACTAACATAATTTATGTTTTTATTACTTAATTAATAAAATTTAATTATTAGTTAGTAATTACAGAATTGATAAAAATTGCAAATTAGTAGTTTCATTAGTTAGTAGAATACAATATTTTGTAATAATTATGTAAGACTATATAAAATACTGGTGATATTTACATTTATCAAAATGATCAATAGCAGCATTTAATATTAAATTGTTAGCACTACTTAAAAATAATTATTAAACAAATAATTTTTAATTAGGTATACAATATGAATTTTTTATTTTTATGTTTTAATTACTAAAGTGATGATTTATAATTTAATATTCATTCTAAAAGAAAAAAAGACAGAGTGTATTTTGTCAATTTCAAAAGGGTTCTTAAAAAGAAGGCATAGAAGAAACAATTGCAGAACTAATAACCTGCAAGTAAGTAATGTTTCATTAGTTAATAGCACAAATAACAAAACTAACTAATATTATTCACAGCTCGTTTTGCATTTGTACTAAGAAATATTAATGTTAATTGCCTAAATTTAAATTTATACAATGTATGTGTATGCTATCAGAGAAATCATGAAAATGAGCTACAACCATTCATACACACATGCAGAATAAATGTATTAATACCCAGTTATATCTGAAATCCTCAACGTATTAAACAGCAGCGAGCACTATTGCCTATTTAAAGTACTAAGTAGGGATCTCTCTGACTGCACTTAACATTTTTATACCAATAAGTTCTTATCTCTTATACAATAGCTGTTAACCCTTTATCTACCGAATTATGAATTCATGAAAATTTTACATTCTAAACCATTTTACGTAAATTGCTTAAACTAAATTAAAAGATTTACATAATCATTTAATAAATTTTTGATGAATTTCAGAAGGATTAATTAAATTTGGATTTACAGGGATTTTGTGCAATATTTATTACCCCACTCAAATTTTTTATTTTAAAGTATTTTCTTAGTATTTTGTAGAATTATAAAAAATACAAATATGACGTTCTTACAATATAAATATAGAAATATTTCTGAATTGAAAAATCCCCATCCCTCTCCCTCAGCGCCGGGAAAGCTGAAAAGATGCAAAGGCAAAAGAAATCATTCTTTTAAAAATATTTTTATTTTATGTAACCAATAATGTTTTTGGAACAAAATAAAGTAATGTATCTCTAAATCATTCTAAACAATATTACAACTAATCGACGTATTAAAGGAATTTTGATAATAAGAAATGTTAATGGTATTTATAAGTACCGTCAGTAGATAATGGGTTAAATAGATGTTATTCTTCCATTCTTATTTAGCTAGCTTCAATATTTGGTATAAATTTATTATCACAAAACTAGAATGAGAAAATAAGAATCTGGTTATTTGCTCTCTTACTTAACACAAATTTATTACACTTGCCATGCTTATTTTATTATGTGAAAGAATGAATATTTGATTATTTAAAAGAAATTATGGCATTGCAAACTATAATAAATTTCATAAATATAATGTTGAAATAAAATTCTTTTTATTCATTTATAAACTTAATGTACTTAATGTTTTACAACTCTCAGGAATTAAATTTAGAAAACAATTATTTAAAGCTTTTTTTTTTTCTTCCATTTATTCATAAGGCAAAATACCTGTAGAAAAATTCCAAATTAATTTTATATTTTAAAACTTATTTTAATATTTTATATTAATATTAAAATAATATTTATAAATAATCTATCTATTTGTTAATTATATTATAAATACTATTTTAATATTTTATGTCATTTTAAACATTTATAAGGTTTTTTGATTATAATCACAATTTAATCGCTGATTCAAATCCTTTATCAATCAAAGGATGCTTGATAATATTTTCAAGATAACTATGATTCAGTGTATAGAACAGTTTATTCTTTGAACATAATACAGAGCTGTTACTAAAGGTATTTTGCAAATGATTTCAATTACCTGCATAACCGATTGTAATTATTCAATCTGAGTATTTCGAAGAGGAGTTGCAATAGTATTTATGTAATATTCAAAATGTTTGTTTTTATCAACACAAATGGATGGTACAATATGTGATAGGAAATGTTATTTAAGTGGGAAAAAACCTGATTTAAACAAAACAAAACAAAAAAAGTTTAAACAAAAACAAATATTTATTTGGATGTTTTGAAAAATCCCCTCCCCTCCTTTTATTTTACCAGCGCTGCCCAAAAGTGAATTAGTCAAACTTATATCCAGTTAGGAATTTACATTATGAAATTCATTATTGTAAAATCTTCATGAAAAAGACCTTGTTATTTTTCATCTTTGCAAAAATGTTATAATTAGCTACTAATGCTGATTTTGGCTTTTTTTTCCCCATCATAATATTAACTAAAAAGAATTAAGCACTTTATTTTATTTTATCAATTTTAGCTTTGTCATATTTTGCAGTACAACCACAATCTGTTTTGATAGGATAGTGTAACTCTTTAAACACAAAGATTATAAAAGCTGTTGAACATTTAATAATATCATAGATTGTAAAAAAAAAAAAAAAAAACCCTGCTCCTCCTCTGCATGCATGCTCAAGATGGCTTTAAAAAAAAAAAAAAAAAAAAAAAAAAAAAAAAAAAAAATCCAGAAAGCCTGTTTTAAACATCAACTTTGGTTTTTTGCAAGTGTTTTACTTTTATTGAAAAATGACAAACACTATTCTACTTCATACTTTTATTAATAAGAGCTCCTACCATTTTAATATATTTACGAATAAAAATACATTGAAGAATGTGTCATTAAATACTCGGTTTGAATTTGAGAACAGCTTTTAAATAGTAATAAAATATAATATCAAAATAATGATTTAAAAAAAAAAATCTGATTTTCGGTTATGGGAAAGGTACAAGACCCTGCCCTTGCTGCCTTAAATATGGAAATGTTATTTTATTATTTTTTAAAATGAAGATTTTTATAAGATTTTTGTAAACTTTTCCCAGGATACAAAGTTTATAAAACATTTATTATCATAAAATACTGTCTCTTAATTTAACTTTCACCCAGGCGATGCCTTCTTTAGGTACTTTATGGGCTTCACAACTTTGGGCACCTGAGTGATCTTTCTCTTTTCCTTTTCCCCCTCTTGTCTTTCTTTCATCTTTATTTCACTCTCGTTGTGGTTACCTCTTCGGAGGTTAGGGTATTTCTGTATGAGCCAATATCATACTGTATATTGACTCATGGAGAATTGAAAACCACCTACGTGTTTCCCATGCATTACGACCTGTGTCCTTGGAAAGGGAGATCTTGGCACTTGTGGGAAACCAACACACTGCTTTTGCCTCTGTTTTAGGTAGATGGGAGATGCATATTGGTCCTGTATGCATCAATCGGCTGGTCAGCTGGCTTATGTCACTGGCTAAGGGATCAAGTGATTGAGCAACTACTAGTCATCTCGATTAGAGTGGAGTCAGGCATAGGGTTGTCTTGTCACCGTATGGGCCCTGGTTAGCACTGTTGCATGAATGTGCATCCCCTTGTTGGGTTCGGAAGTGGGTGGTGCGGCCAGGGTCTGAATTTTTTTCTCTCTTAACATGGATTGAAGTACAGTAGACTTCCTCAAAACCACACTCCTAAAATCTGCAACTCTCTAAAATCTGCACATATTTTACAGATGTAAACAATGAAACATTCAGTTCAGATATAGGTGCAAACATTGATTTTTTCAGTTTTATATCAATTCCATACATTTTTTAATTTATAATTTTTGTTAAGGTTATTGAATTCATGTTTTTGCATGAAGAAAGAATAATTTATTTCTGAAAAAATAAAGATATTGCTAATATCATTGGTAATCACAATCTTACCAAATATATTTATGTATTAATCAAGCTTTTTTAGTTATTAAGTCTGGCTAAACCTTTAATAAAGTTTTATTATTTTATGATCCTGATGTGAATTAGTAATGTACCTTTATGAGGCAAGTTTCATTGAATATTTTAGAAAAAACACATTTCCTCTTTTATAATGAATATTTAATCAATACAAAAAACCCTGGACGGGTTAAAAGCTTGTGACGCAGCACTTTATCTTACATCTCTAAGAATTTTAAATTTGGGACTTAAGAGCCCACAATAGTCACAGAAAAATTACTCAAAAAGACCCGGATGACCATGTAAAGTCTATGGGAGCGTTCTTTTCTAATATCTCGCCCAAAAATTAATATTTTTGCATGATTTTTTTGCACAAGATAGCTGAGGGCAATCCACAACCGGGCTAGTTTTTACTTTTTCAATTTTTGTTTCAGATTTTCTTTAAAAAATTACTTTAACTTTCGAAACCGGTTTAAACCGGTTCTGAAACTGAAACTATCGTAATATAAAAAATATATAACCAAAATCGAAAAAGTAAAAACTAGCCCGGTTGTGGATTGCCCTCAGCTATCTTGTGCAAAAAAATCATGCAAAAATATTAAAATTTGAGCTAGATATTAGAAAAGAACGCTCCCATAGGCTTTACATGATCATCCGGGTCTTTTTGTGTACTTTTTCTGTGACTATTGTGGGCTCTTAAAACTAATGATATCAAAATTTATGTGACGCTATGCTATTAATATATATATATATATATATTAAAATTTATTCATTAATGCTTTATCATTTACATCTTTCATAATTTCGAAATATGAATCTTAAAAGTTATGATATCAAAATTTAAGTGACGCCTTGATGAGACTTTAAACGATGTTTTAAAATTCCATTTATTTATTTATTATCTAAATACATTTACATATCTAAACAATACTTTTCATTTTCCAATACACTGTTAAATACATCACTTTCACTGAATATATATATAATGCACTGAAATGTTTTATTTGAATAAATTGGTTTATCTTTTGTGCTATGCTATCCAAAATCAAAAGTAACATTTAAATAAATATTTTTGCACCATTGTATCTAAACTAAGTTAAATATATGCAAATAGATACAATGACGCAAAAATATTTATTATTATTAAAATATTTATTATTTATTTTATTATGAAAAAGCGTGAATTACGTCAAAGGGTCAGAAAAAAAACACGAATTTTGACAGAGGATAGCGAAAAAAAAAAAACCCCGCAAACTTTGATGTAGGATCGCTGAAAAGCACGTATTTCGACATAAGACTGCTGAAAAAGCGCATCTTTTTGTCAAATAAGTGTCACGCAAAAAGCTCGAATTTCGTCTAAAGTTAGCTACTTTTTTCAAAGGGTTGCAAAAAAGTGCCAATTTTGTCAAAGTATAGCAGAAAAGAGCGAATTTTGTCAAAAGGTCGCAAAAAAGTGCTAATTTTGTCAAAGGGTTTGAAGAAAGGTATGCAAAGAATCGCGGAAAAAGTGTGAATTTTAGCGAAGCGCTGATTTTATCAAAGCACTGCGAAAAAGTGCGAATTTCGTCAAAAGGTTGCGGAAAAAGCGCTTATTTTGACATAGGATCGCTGGAAAAGCACGAGTTTTGTCAGTGTTGTGGAAAAAACTTAAATTTCGTCAAAAGGTCGCAGAAAAATGAGCTACTTTTCTCAAAGGGTTGCAAAACATTGCTAATTTTGTCAAAGTATTGCAGAAAAGAGCCAATTTTGTCAAAGTATCACGGAAAAAACCCGAATTTTGACAGAGTATCGCGGGTAAAAAACGTGAGATTTGTCAAAAATGCCAAAAAATGCGAATTCCGTAAAAGAGTCGCGAAAAGAGTGCAAATTTAGTCAAAAGATCGCAGAAAAAAAGCCTATTTCGTCAGAAGATCGCGGAAAAGCATTTCATTTGACCATTCATTTAATAATAACTGTACAAGGAGGTATTTCATGAACAGAAATTATGACTATGTTGATTCTATGTTTCTTGGTATCGCCCCCCCCAAATGATCCTCTGGATCCGCCTGTAACGATTATTTCGTTATATATTGGTTATTTTCTATTATTTCGTTATATTGGTTATTTTCTTAAATTATTCCTTTACCACCCCTCTTCTCTTTTCAATTCAAAATTTGTCTTAAATTGTCCTTCATTCCTTTCCATCTTCCTCGCTTAGTATTTCTCTAACCGAAAATCTGCAGCTGCCCAAGTTTATCTGTTAGAAATACACCCACATTTTAATCAACCGTTAAAAACAATTTCCAGATGTCGGCTATTACTGATCGAGTCAATTATGCATTACCTTATAAGGAGATCTTTTCTGTATCGCGGTTAAAATTTGTGCTTACGCTCCTTTTTCCTTTCTCGACAAAACCCTAAAAAGAATTTAACATCTGCGCAGTAAAATCTAATGTCCCTTCGGTGTGCTTCGTTGTTAGACATAACAATAGGGACGTAGCCACTGGGGGGGGGCGTCTCGCCCCCCCTAATGTCGGCAACTTCGATGACAGTCGGCAAATTCTAGGTAGTCAGTATCAATCGATACAACTGTAAAACACCCGATTTTTTTTCCAATTTTACATGCTTTTATTTAAAACATACACTAAAAAACACCAATCCTTAGCATTTTTCTAAAGAATTTCTTCCGAAAATCCGAAGTTTGCCTCACAATTTTTCGACTTCTCGTGACTGTTGAAAATAATTTGAAAAAAAAAAAATCGGGAAAGAATAGTTTTTCTGAGAATTTGCAGTAGATGAGTAGAGTTCTAGTAGATCAACTAGCATTAAAGATGATGACGACTTCGGTGAAGATATTCATATTTTTTCGTGTGCATGGACTTAACCCAGGAGTGGCAACAATCACACTTCGGCGACTATGTACCGTCTGAAAAAGACTGTATATTGGACAAAAGGAAAGTTGAGTAAAAATGTTCTTCATTCTTATTGAACAGGAAAGCCATTACAAAATCCTCATTGAGTTTGTGGCTAAAATTCTAGGATTAGACAAAACTCGATTATCATATTAAAATGCAACTGATCTGCCAAAGCCATAACTTGGTGGAAACAACTGTCAAAAACTCTATTTTAGTGGTCAATTGGAAGGTTTATCACTGTGTTTTCCTGCTCCCAGTCGTCTATGTTTTTCATATCTTAGGGTACAAAATAGGGACTTACACGGGCCCGGGCTTGATCCGCGGCCCGCACTCCGCCAGTCGAAATAAAGACAATTTTCAAACGGGTCGGGTCGGCAGAATTAAGACATTTTTATCAACGGGCTGATAAACGAAAAATACGGGCCGAGCCAGAAAATAAATTAAACGGATCAGCTAGGCCGGTAAAAAAAAAAAAAAAAAAAAAAAAAAAAAAAAAAAAAAAAAAAAAAATTGATGAAATGCCGGCTTGATCTAAAAGAGTAAGCAAAACCAGTAAAATATTGGCTAGTTTCAATGAATATGAATTTCGGGAGAATAAGTGCAAATGTTCGTCATGAACCGATGCTAGTTTTATAAATCAATACCGAAATGTTGCATGTCCACCATTAGAAGTCGGCATCAGGCATGGTGTCTAAGCTGAGTTTCTTTTTTCTTTAGCAGACTCGTGCAGTGCTGAAATCAAGCTTGCTTTTTTCTCAGTGAAGTCGAGACGGGCTGGAACTGTACTTAATTGTTCTCCGGATCTCTAGCGCAGGCAACATTTTTTGTAAAAATATTAAAAACGATAATGTTCTGTTAAAGTAATCTTTGGAAATATATCGTAAGGTGGTCAAATGTATTGCTAAACAGCACATTTTTAAACTACTTTTAACTGTAAAGGCTTAAAACTGACAAGCCTGATTATTGAAGCGATTTTGAATCCAATAGCAATTTATATATATATATATTATTTATATATATATATATAGATTCTTGTTACGGCTTCAGGTTTTTCTCCTTTTTCGTGATGTCGGAACTGGAAATTCGTTTCAAAACGCTTTCTTTAACACTATTTTATCTAAGATGCATTGCCTTTACCAAAAAATAAATAACGTCATTCGATTGAATAGTTTCTAATGAAAACACCTGCCAATCTTATGCATTTCCGAAAATAAATGAATTCAGAAGTGTGTCCAAAAATAGCCCTTTTGTTTTGGGAAAACCTTAATAAATGTCGGAGAAATATTTTCACAAATCTACTTTTTATTAGACAGCTTCAAAAGTATTCTAAACTAAATTATTATTATTTTTATTTATTCATTTATTATGAATCCTTATTTGAATGTTGAAACGTCTAGGAAAAGTAGTCATTAATGTTGCTTTTATGTACTTTCTGTCGTGCGAACGCATCGTAGTATACTGTATATACTGTAAGATATACTGTAAATTTATTATATAAATATTCATGCAATATTGTTAAAGGAATCTTAATTGTTGTTAAGACAAAATTGTGATTTTTTTCTTACAGAAATTGAATTGGGCCAGATCGTGCAAGGTGGGGCTGTGTACTATAAATATAAATGGACCAAACTTAAAATTTTTACATTGGATCGGCCGGTCCAAGATAACTATCATTCGAGTCGGGACTGGGCCTGAAAATCTGGCCCATAGTGAAATTCTGGCTCTAATACAGGAAAATTTGATGATAAACCTATCGATCATTTACGAAAATCAGGTCTGCAAGTTGCACTAAGAATGACTTTGGCAGACCAGTTGCATTTTAACATGCGAATATTGAAAATTCAGCCTTCAATTCGATGTGGTGATGATCCGTGCAGCTGATTGTCAGTCTGATGGTGTTTGTTTATCTTCTAGATATCCGCAGCTGATGTGACATAGGTAAAGTTCAATGAAATGGGTTGAATAATTGAATCATTTAGTCGATTATTTACGTCTAAAGCCGATTATTGAAAAATTGACCTGTCTGTTGAATAAAATGTTTTTTTAATCCCTTTTAGAGACTAGAGATAGAGATCCACACGGGCCATAATTTTCAGGCTCGACCTGCTTGAAAAAAATCTTGGCCCGGCCCTAAATAGAAGTTGGAATTTCGCCCGAAACCGGCCTGCAAAATTCCAACTCACTCCGATTGAATTTCTTCTAAATAGTGATTTTTACTTGTATGGAGAAGTTCTTATTAAAAAAAGAAAAAACCTTAAATTTTTTCTAACGTTTATGGTCTTTATCTATATAGAAATGACATAGTTTATGTTTAAAATGAACCGCTGTTTGTTGTATGTAAATGTTTCAGTTATCCTTAATACTATTTATCCGTATTCCATGTATTGGAGATATAAATATCTTAAAAATGGTATACAGTAAAATCTTCTAAAACGGAATCGCATACGAAAGAAAAAAATCGTTATAGACATGTTTTTTTTCGTAGCAGGTATAAAAATGTATTATATTTTACCCCCACATATTATTGCATTAATTTTGTATAGATGAAACGCAATTTTCAATTTAAAACATTATTCCGCCATAGGCAAATACTTTTTTATACATTTTACTACATTTTAATGAGCTTAGAAATCTACGATTCTTTAAAAAGAATAAATTTTTATATTTAATTGAAGAATAAAGGCGATTTTAAACTGTATGCTTTTTTTGCAAAACTTTTTGGCTCAGGCCAAATTTTACTGATCTTTCAACAGACCTGGCTACGCCGAGACAATGATTTTCATATAGGCTGGCTCAAAACTGGGACAAAATATCTTGGCCCGTGAAGTCTAAAAAGAATGAAATCAGTCCCGGCTTGGTACGGAAAAATAAATTAGGCCCGGCCTGATCCGATCTTTCATGAAAAAAGTAAGTCCCTATCCCAGCCCGACCTAGGAAGAGTAATAAAATAAATTTTGATTTAATCCTTTTTAATATAAATAAGTTTACTGTAAATAAATTCCAAGTAACTTCTTACTAAAAATTTCAACTTGTTTAATTAATTTGGATTCGAATTTCCTGCTGTACTATCTGCAATAAAATAAACAAATTTTCATTAATATGAAAATACGTAACTGGAATATTTATAGCAATATAACGTAAGGGGTAGTATAGAATGTCCATCTTTAAATCTATCTTATAGTCTTCTCAATAAGTGTAAAATATTCGATGTTTTAAAGTGAAAAATTTAACCCATTAATGCCCAAATTATTTTCTTCAATAAAAATGAAATTTTTAGGTTTCCCACCACTTTTAAAAGAATAACTTTGATCTTAATATATTGAGGTCTCTTAAAAAATAGTACTTATTTATCTTTCTATTTACTGGTGTGAAAAGTGCTTTTTTGTCTTTTTTGTAATTGTCCCTAAAAAGGGACGCCAAGCACTAATGAGTTAATCTCGGTGGGTTAATAATGTTGAATTTTATATAGAACATACAGGGTGTCTTAAAATGAATTAACTGATTTAAAAATTCAATAACTTACAAATGGTCGCAGCTATTTAAAAAATATTTGCAGAAGGGTTAGGTAAGATGTGAGAAGTGTTTTTTACAGCGTTTCTCGACTTAAGTTTAAAATAGAAGAAATACATGACATTGCTAGCAATGGTTGTTAAATTGGGGGCCGATATTTTGTTTCTCATTACTCTCAGTCTTGTTGCGACAAAAGGAGATTAAATATATGAAATGACTCTCAGTTGCTAATGTAATTTTGTTATTAGGAGTCCACTGCATATATTTAATCTTTTTCTTTCACACCAGAATTGAGAAAAGAGGCTCAGATTTAGCGCCTGTTGCTAACAGTACCATCTATCCCCGCTATTTTAAATTAAAATCGAGAATCGCGGTAAAAAAACTCCTGATATCTTACATTCTTACATAACACTCTTGTAGGAATTTAATTTTGCAGCTACCACAATTTGCAAGTTACTGAGTTTTAAAATCAGTCAGTCAATTTTAGGACATCCGGTAGATGCATATATACAAATACAGAAACATACTTTTAAAGATATAAACATATATATTTTAAGTTAGTCGGCAAAATCGTCATTTACGCCCCCCTAATGAATTCTATTTAAATACGCCCCTGCATAACAACACGTGTAACATTTATCGTTTGGCAACCTTTCCTTTCTCATCCCAGCTGGGCAACCAAATTGAATTCTGATCTTGTCGGCTGCATTTTAACTGTTATTTGGCGTAAACTATCCATTGTGCATGGGCGAACTTGTGTATGTTGGCGATTGTCCTTCACGCCAAAAGTGGCGGTTTGTTTCTATGTACGAGTTCACTTGACTCCCTGCTCTTGTCCAGTTAAGTTGCAAAATCTCTGTTCGGAGATTTTTCTCCGATTTTATTATAAGTGTACCTCCCCTTATGTTTTAAATAAACTGTGACTCTTACATCATTGTGGGTTTTTTTCGCTATCTTCGCATCTAAGACCTGGACTACTATACTTGATCACGCTTCTTCTAAGTATTCTAATAAAATAGCAGCTACTACAAAACGACGCCACAAGACTTTCTGGTGCCGTCACCTTTCGTTTTTCCCCACATTAAAAAATATATATATATATGGGGGAGGTACAATCAAACTGTCACTTTCCTGCGGATGTGATGCATCGTCGTTTCTTCTATTCTCTTCCCTGCATGCCCTGGTAGAAAATTTAACTGCTATTTCTGTCGCCTGCTACGGTCAGCCGAAATGGAATTCGCGCCCCTGTCTGCACCTGCTCGTGCCGCCCTAAATGGTTTCTGTTCTGAAAAACGTCTGCTGCAAAATCCTCTATTGGGTGCCCTTCGGTTCGCGCTCACAAGGTCCAGCAGAAATCAACGGGTGCGCCAGTGAATATCTCCTACGTTTGTCACCCACAGCTGATGTGTGCGGGTGTTTCACAGTAATCTCTGTTTGTGCAAAGTTATACGAAGTGCCCCTCGTCAAAATATGCAACAGTAAAAAAAAATCGCCATACGTTTATGTTGCCACTACCCTTCATAGTGTGTGTTTTGTATGTTTAGTCACGTATTCTACAGAAAGTTCATAAAGTCTCATAGAAAATTTTGTGTGTAATATGTATGCATGTGTAGTTATGCATCGTAAAGTCATACATCGTGCAAAATAGTGATTCATTAGTTGTTGTCGGCAAAAGAAAGTGAAAAAGTACACATATAATACATATGTCTTCAAGTATTTCTCCCAGTGATGTGCAAATTACAATATATCCACCTAGCAGGTGGCAAAGATAAATAAATTTTGTGCAGGTGGGAAAATCCATCAGAAATAATTCATCGTATGTATCATCAGTTAATAGTGCACAACAACGTAAATCAACTTCGAAATAATCAACATGTTGAACGTGAGAGCAGATCTTGCCCCATTTCCCTAAGTTTTTGTGTTATTAAATTAGTAATCATTTAATTATTTTTAAAACTAAATCAGTAAGTCAACCTACCTACTTTGTTTATTTCATGTTCTGCTTTCACATTCAGGACACAACGGTCAACATTTATGTTCTGTTGTAGAGCATTAATATAATCCTGTTATTGTGTTTTTGCAAAGATTTTTAATTTGCGAAAGCACGGTAACTGTTGTCATTTCTAGTTATTATTTTTGTGACATTTTATGCAGTTTTTTATCAGTTATTTACATTTATGTGCTACTATTTCATGTTTAACGTTCCCCCCCCCCCTTCCGTTTCTTTCAATTTTGTATTTAGATTCTCTAGTATGCTTAAATGAGTTTTTAGCCAGTTTTGAACTTTTATTTATAAAGTTAAAATAAGATTATCCTTTTTCATCTAAAAAAATAATAAATAAAAATATTTTAAGTTACGAAAAGGGAACCTTTTTTTCCTTAAGTAAAGAAGTTAAAAAGAAGATTTCATTTTATTGCTTACCTTCTAACAGTTTTTGGTGTTTTCTATATAGTTTTCTTTGTTTTATTATCTAAGGATAAAATAAGTACTTTTTAAAGTGAAGGAATATATAGATATATGTTTCAAAGTGTAATTATTTTTGCTATTTTATTTATTTTATTTTCTAAATGATTTACTTTTGTGTGTGCTCCCTTTGCTTTACTGTCATAAGAGGTTCAAATAAGATATCTTTAAAGTGAAGTATTATTTTTAAGGTCTATCTATTTTGCTATTTTATATATTTTACTTGCTAGGAAATTTACTCGTTTTCAATGTGCTTTAGGGTATAAGTCCGGTCTGTGTAACAATTTCTCAATAACTTGTGGGCTTAAACAACAAAAAAAACTGCAATCATGGCGGCAAAACAAATTCCGATAAATATCATTCAGTTTGATGGAGATCCAGATTTACTTAAATTTTTTTTGATCAAATTAGAGTCTGTGCGGAAATTAATAAGTATAACCCACAGACAACAACCGCAATCTTAAAGGGAAAATTAGTTGGGCCAGCACAAAAATTTCTAGCCCAAAACCCTGACCTACAAAAGATAAGACGTCGATTTGCTGGAAAAGGAATTTGCGTCATTTTTCGCCCCCCCCCCCTAGTAAATGTGTTGCCTCTGTTGAATTGTCCAGTTTAGCACTTATGCCTTCTGAGACGATAAAAAATTTAGCCCATAGACTAAATGTTCTTGCGGCTACAGTATATGCAGATATCAACGACGAAAATGCACGCAACACTATCAAACTCATGAAATTCCTAGAGGCCCTTCCTTCAAATATTAGAATAAAATTACAGGAAGAAGGCATTAATGATTATAAAACAGCAGTTGAGAGAGCGCAAACCCTTCATGAAATTTTAAGGAATGAAAAAATTTTACATTCCTTACCTTCTGTACACAGACCAGAAAATCTCATTGAATCCCAATTAAAAGAAATTTCTGAGAAAATAAATGCATTGTCTTTTGCCCCTCCAGATACTAAAACCGAATCTGAGCAAAAAAAATGTGCAAACTAGACCAAAACATTCTGCAGGTGTTTCACGTTTCAAGAAAAATTATAAGAATCGAAACTACACTAGACGTTATTCCCCACACAAGTTTTCATATAAAAAACCAGTTGTTTGTCAGTTATGTGGACGAAACAATCACGACGCTCTTTCTTGTTTTAAATGGAAAAGAGCAAACACTCAAAGAAAAAACAATTACACAAATTCCACTCCACAATTTCAGGAAAACTGAAACAGAGATACAATTTTTATGCTGATGGTGTTGTGTCTCAATCTAATACTTCTACATCAGCAACTTTTGTTTTTGACGCTGCTTTACCTAAAATTTCAAGTGCGAGACTAGTTAATTCAGTAGGTTCCCAAACTTTAGACTCCATTAAGATAGCAAATAACACCAGTACACAAACAGAAAGTGATAATGTTCAGATAATTTGTAGTGTAAACACTATGTTACCATCCCTTCCTCTTGTTAAAGCCACCATAGCAAACCATGATATTACTTTATTGGCTGATTCTGGTAGTAGTATATCGTTACTTTCACAAAAATTATTTAATCAACTTAAACCCGTCTTAAAATATAAAAGACTTTCCACTGATGTCAATATTAAAACTGTCAATTCTGACGTCTCATTTTCCGCGTGCATCAGAACATCCATTAAGTTAAAACTATAAACTTTTTCACATAACTTTTACATTGTTGACATACCGGAGACTTCCAATTTTGAAGGCATTCTTGGCTTCGATTTCATAACTAGATATAATGTTGTCATTGATACTTTTAACAAGTGTCTCCATGTCAATAATAATTTCTCGGTTCCTTTAAAAACCAGTAAGGAATCTTCTGGAGAAAAACAATCAAAATTATGCAATTCTTTGAGTGATGTTGTAATGAATCAAGGTGTGTTCTTAACTCGTAAAATAATATTAGAACCTCAACAACAAATATGGTGCTCTGTTTACACTTCCAATAACATCAACAATGACAGAAATGATCTATTTGAATATTTGGCACAAACAAAAGAATTAATAGGAAATGATGCCATTATTCAAATGAATAAATCATCCAATAAAAAAAGGAAAACTTCACAAATACACTATTTCTTCTCGATAACACTTAAAAACACTTCTGAAAAGGCCATTCATCTTCCTAAACATACAAAAATAGGTCAATTGTCTGAGATTGAGGAAATTCTTGATTATCCGTCTGAAAATTCTTGCATGCAAAATAACTTGGAACAGCAATTCCTAAATTTTATTCAAGCCTCTAATGAAATATTACAAAAAAGAAAGCAGGAATTATCGGCTAATGATTTTAATCTTTCTCACTTAGGTTCTTCGCTTCGTCAGATTTTAACTAAATTGTTACTTAATTATTATCCTGCCTTTTCCAAATCATTAGACACACTTGGTCATACTGATAAAATTGTACCTGATTTGAAATTCATTAATGATTACCCCATAAAGACACTCCCTTTCCCTCTTCCCCAAGCTGTGCAGAAGGATGTTTTAAACCAAATCAAACAGTTGCTTGATGCCAAAATCATTGAACGTCATTGTTCCGAATGGGCCTGGCCAATGCTTCTTGTTAAAAAGAAACCAGACGGTACAGGTATACAGAAATATAGACTCGCATTAGATCTCAGAATGGTTAATACTATAATTCAAGGTTCGTCCTATCCACTTCCAAAAATTCAAACCATTATTTCAAATCTTTCACAATATCGTTTTTTCTCTTCTCTCGACTTTCATCAGGCATATCATCAGATTGATTTGCCTGCAAAATTTCAAAATCAGCTCACTTTCACTACAATGTTTGGTTCTTTTCGGTATAAGAGATTAGTATTCGGATTAAAAACAAGCGCCTCAATTTTTCAAGCTTTAATGGACTCGTTACTTGATGAATTACAGTTAGAAGGTGTCTATACCTACCAAGATGATCTTATTGTTGGTGCCAATTCATATCAAGAAATGTGTGATAAGTTGGATAAAATTCTTGCAATATTAGTCAAATATAATTTAACACTGTCCCCTAACAAATGCACTTTTCATAAAACCAGTTTAGATTATCTTGGATTTCACATAGAGAATCAGACTATTTCTCCTGTTCAGTCGAACATTGTAAAAATAACATCTTTTCCAACACCTACAATCAAACGTCAATTAAAAGCACTCATAGGTGTCATTACATTCTACAAATCTCTTGTTGCATCCTTTTCTGAACTTGTGCAACCTCTTATTAACTTAACTACTCCAAAAGCTAAATTTAAGTGGACAAGTAAACACCAAAAAATTATGGACACCATACAGAAGATATTCTTTAATCCACCCATGGTTAGATTACCCGATTGGAACAAAAAGTTCTGTCTAAATACTGATGTGTCAAATGTTGCTATTTCTGGCGTCTTACTACAAGAACATGATAAACAACTATTACCTGTTGCGTACTTTTCAAAATCTTTAAAAGCATCAGAAAAAAAAATATCCTGCACTTAAATTAGAACTCATGGCGATTCATAAATCAGTTACTGCTTTCAAATATTATTTATACAACAGAGAATTTGTAATCCTTTCAGATAGTAAACCCCTGGAAAAGTACAACAAAACTACAAACCCGGCAGATATTATCTCTCGTTGGCTCATGAATCTCTCAGAATACACATACAAATTTCAACATATTCCAGATAAAAAGAATGTACTCGCTGACTATTTATCTCGCTGTAACTTTGAAAATAATCAACAGACTTTAGCTACAAATCCTGATCTTATTCATGATCCCCAACCTTTACCTATTGTAGAATATGATACTCCACACTCCAGCTCGAGTGATTCCAATATGCATGTTAACAGTCTTATTTCTGGTACACAAACAAATCCGGACCCTTTATTAGAAATTTCGAATGAAACATTTGCTACTGAACAACAAAATGACCCTACTTTGTCTGTTGTTTATAAAGAAATCTTAAAGAAAGGATCTTCTCAAAAATTTCCTAATTACTTCATTCATCCTGATTCGAAGGTATTAATGTTAAAGAAGGAAAATACTTTTAATAACACTTTTTCGTATCACATTATTGTTCCAAATTCACTTAAAAGCAAAGTCTTAACAATTTCACATTTATCTCATTTTGGCTTTAATAAAATTTATGAATTCTTGCCAGGTAGATATTTTTGGAAGGGTATGTATGTAGACACTTTAAACTTTGTTGCATCCTGTATCAAATGTCTTCAAACTAAACATCATCAAACTCCACCCGCACCTTTGCAGCCCACATATACTCCCAGGTACCCTGGTCATACTATCAGTACAGATCTCCTTAAGCCGTTTGCTAATGGCAAATATGTTTTAACTATCACTGATCATTTTTCGAGACATATTGAACTCTTTCCACTTAATGACATATCTGCAAGTAAGGTTGTTAAATGCTTATTCTCTTACATAACCACCTTTGGGAGACCTTCGGTTGTCTTATCAGACTTAGGACCCCAGTACACTTCTCAGGTATATAACATTTTTAATGATACGATGGGCATTAAGGTATTACACAGTTCTGCCTCGAGACCACAATCAAATGCGATTGCAGAGCGAATCAATAAGTCAATCAAATATTCAGTTAATATTCTTTTACAAGAAGGTCATTCATTCGAAAATGCTGTATTTATACACAAGTCACTTTATAACGGCTCCAAACATGCAACTACATTGTACTCTCCTAGTTTTCTTCATTTTGGACGCGAACTTTCTCTAATTTTTGATACTTTTGATCAGTCGTGCAACCAACCCTTTCTTGATAAACATATTGAAGTACACAAATTACTTGATGATTTGAGTAAGATATATCACAAGGCTTATAACAACATTAAATCTGCTCAGGATAAAAGATATAAATATTACGGTCAGAAAGCTAAATTGAGATCCATTTTCTTAAAAGATATTTTATATCTAAAATCAAATGACAAGTATAAAAGAAAGTATACTGGTCCATATATTGTCACTTGTAAACATTCCCCTGGGTCATTCTCAATTAAAAGGTTGTATGCTCCTGTTAACACAGCATTTCGAGTACATATTGATAGACTTCTACTTGCACCCTCTCATTATGGACACTTATTTGATGCATCATGTCACATAAACAACACTAACTTTAATACGTTTTATCAACCACACACATACAATCTAAGAAACAGAAGCTAGTGTAAAACACTATTTATTAATTTTTAAGTCATGTTTTATGATACCACATATCCAACCAAAGAGCTCATGGTTGTGTGTATGTTGTTTTTGACTGATCTTTAACAATATCATGGCTGGTCCATCACTGTTGCTCTGAAGATCTCTTGGAAACAATATTAGGTATCATTGTTATCCTTTAACACTTAGATATGTCTTCATACTCACTTAAAATTTTATTTACTTTTAATTTTTTTTTTTTTTTGCAGTACACTTAAAATTTCTTTGACAATTCTCATTAATTCAGTGTTTTTCCAGTAGCTAACCTCCCACTTAACAATTCCTGTACTGTAAGTCAAACATATTATAGTTAGATAAACAGATACTGTAGTTTAGAAAAGTAAACAAATGATTCATGTAGTTAAATAAAACACATTTTTTTTCCTATATGACTTGTACATCACCTCACTCGATTGTGACACATTTTCTCGTCTCTCTTCACTCTAGGATTGTCTGCCCATATTAGTTGTTATATGATATACATTTTTTTTGTTTTTTTTTCTTTTGAATTCTTCCCTTTGAAGTCTTGTTCCCGTTCAAAATTAATGCCCTAAGGGTTCAAGCTTCAT
Organism: Maratus speculifer; assembly: GCA_964019185.1. Taxonomy (NCBI): domain Eukaryota; kingdom Metazoa; phylum Arthropoda; class Arachnida; order Araneae; family Salticidae; genus Maratus; species Maratus speculifer. The sequence goes on from OZ025293.1 coordinate 55,389,449, forward strand.
TGTGTTGAGAGACAAAGTTTTGGAATTGGAGTTTCGATTCAAATTTTTGAATTGTGATTCCAATTCACAACAATTCAAATTTTTTTCATGTAATTCGACGTGGGCTCCTTCAGAAGACCGCTAGTGCCTTCGGGGGAGCATCACAATTCCCTCCTCATCTAAGGCTAGGCCCTAAGCTGATGCCATAATACTTGTGTTTTACACAAGATTCAGGGTGACGCATATTTTTATGGGCGTGCTTGGAGCACCTCTTTTTTTTTATCATCCTATGCTTCGGCATGAAACACTTTTTCTACAAAAATTTATTTTTATACATCATATTACTTTTTTTAATTGTTTTGAAAAATATAATTTTTGTGTATTGCTATTCTACATTCATTTAGTATTAGTTTCATGTTTTGTGTATATGTTTCAGAATTTTTACTTGTGTCATGATAACAATCAAAGCTGCAGTAATATTTTTGTACTGTCTGAGTCGACTCAACTTCTAAATATGAAAATACAGTACTAGCTTGGATCCATATACATAAATATAAAAAAAATATAGAAACTTTAGAACTTCTGACTGTTTTTTTTAATACAAAAGAATCCATTATCATGACAGCAACTTTCTATATATATATATATATATATATATATATATATATATATATATATATATATATATATATATATATATATATATATATATATATATATATATATATATATATATATAACTTTTGCATTTATGTATGTTTTTATGTTTTATAATATTTTATGCTAGCCTATGCACATTGGATAGCAAAAGTTTTTTTGTGGTGCACCGGGTGATATATATAACGATTATTTCGTTATATATTGGTTATTTTCTATTATTTCGTTATATTGGTTATTTTCTTAAATTATTCCTTTACCCCCCCCCCTTCTCTTTTCAATTCAAAATTTGTCTTAAATTGTCCTTCATTCCTTTCCATCTTCCTCGCTTAGTATTTCTCTAACCGAAAATCTGCAGCTGCCCAAGTTTATCTGTGAGAAATACACCCACATTTTAATCAACCGTTAAAAACAATTTCCAGATGTCGGCTATTACTGATCGAGTCAATTATGCATTACCTTATAAGGAGATCTTTTCTGTATCGCGGTTAAAATTTGTGCTTACGCTTCTTTTTCCTTTCTCGACAAAACCCTAAAAAGAATTTAACATCTGCGCAGAATCTGATGTCCCTTCGGTGTGCTTCGTTGTTAGACATAATAACACGTGTAACATTTATCGTTTGGCAACCTTTCCTTTCCCATCCCAGCTCGACAACCAAATTGAATTCTGATCTTGTCGGCTGCATTTTAACTGTTATTTGGCGTAAACTATCCATTGTGCATGGGCGAACTTGTGTATGTTGGCGATTGTCCTTCACGCCAAAAGTGGCGGTTTGTTTCTATGTACGAGTTCACTTGACTCCCTGCTCTTGTCCAGTTAAGTTGCAAAATCTCTGTTCGGAGATTTTTCTCAGATTTTATTATAAGTGTACCTCCCCTTATGTTTTAAATAAAAAACTGTGACTATTACATCATTGTGGGGTTTTTTCGCTATCTTCGCATCTAAGACCTGGACTACTATACTTGATCACGCTTCTTCTAAGTATTCTAATAAAATAGCAGCTACTACAAAACGACTCCACACCGCCCCTGTAAACAAGTATATCATTTTATAAACATATCCAAATTTCCATAATGTCATAACTTTTTATTTAACTTGTGCTGTCTTTAATAATGTGAATTTTTGTTTAATTTCTTTAAAAGATAAACAAAATTGCATTGCTAATTGGTCTCTATTACACAAATGTACTTGAATGGAAAAGGATTATAATCAAGTATTACTGTAAATAAAAACAAGATTGATTGAAAATTTGGTGGACAAAGTTTGAAATTTCAAACCTTTATCACTTTAATTAATAACATTCTTAACGTTATTTATATGTGTAACGAAAGAATAAGAGTTGAATATAAGGGGGGAAAAAGTATAAGTTACATTAGAAATTCCCGAAACTTTTAAAAAGTAAAATTTTGATAAAAATTTAAATACTGAGATGCTTAATTTTTTTTAATCTGAAAAGAATGTTTTCATTATTCCGCAAAATCGTTTGCACAGATGACACTTAAACATTTTAAAAGAACTGTTTTATGGATTTTTTTTTTTTTTTTGTAAAGTGGCAACAAATAAAATTAATTGTTAAATGTGTTATATAAATGAAAAATTAAAAGAGCAGCGTGAAGTTGTTGCCTCGATTCAATCTCTTATAAATGTACGAATTGGTGCGTTGGAAACGAAGTTGGAAACAAAGAATTGGTGCGTACCAATTCCCCCAATAATTAAATTCTGGAAAAATGGAAGCATAAATTGCTCAAGGAAAGAATTTCTTCTGCAGTTAGCTTTTGCTGTTACAATTCATAAATCCCAAGGTTTAACATTAGATGAAGCAGTTGTAGATATTGAGGATATACAGGGTGATTCATAAAAGATGGGCAGAACTTTAAGGGGTTATAGTACACTTAAAGACAAATAATATTAAATAGGAGACTAAGGGTCCCAGACGTATTCCCAAGGAGATAGGGTGCATGAAAGTTTCGGGTCCGAAATTTCAAATGATTATAAAAATTGGAAAAATTGGTCGATTCGTTTGCGGTTTTTGCAAAAAATTTTCTTTATGCCAGTATTTTCTTTAAATAAAATTTTAAAGATCAATTTCAAAAAATGCCGATAGGGGGCGCTTTAGACTTTGGAGTAACAAACAACTATTTTTTAACGTTATTTTTTGTATTTCTTTAAATGATTTCGAAAGCTTAGACTTAAACTTAAATTTTGATCTAAAAATCTGAGTCCTAACGAGTAGTTAAGTAGCGTAAACTGAAATTTGAAATTTGAAACCCTTCTCCCCCCAGAACAAAAATCAGTTATTCCCGATCTTTGTGTCGTAGATTAGGCTCTAACTACTGCCGCGTTTTGCTAAAATTATTCTTTATGTCAGTATTTTCTTGAAAATAAATTTTAAAGAAAAGTTTCAAAAAATTCCGATAGAGGGCGCTTTAGACTTTGGAGTAACGAACAACTATTTTATACCGTTATTTTTTGTGTCTCATTAAATGTTTTCTAAAGCTTAGACTTAAATTTTCAGCCCAAAATCTGAATCGTTAGACGTGGTTAAGTTTCTGGGGAGAGGGATTTGAAATTTCTACTTCTGAGCACAGTTCAGTTTACCATGTCCACACATTGTGTGCTGTGATACGAGGTAAAAAGACACAAATTAGGATTATGTTACCAAAGCATATTTATTAACATGTAATTACAATAAATGTTCAAAATTGTGACCACCAGAGGTTATGCACGCAGAACAACGGCGAAGAATGGAACGGCGAACATTCGCGAAAACATCAGGCTTTTCGAGCACTTCCCCTACAGCGGCGGAAAGTCTGGCGACCAGTTCCTCGGGAGATTCAATGGGTGTCTCATACATAAGAGCCTTCAATTGTCCCCAAAAAAAGAAATCGAGGGGTGAAAGATCTGGCGAGCGAGCAGGCCAAGCAACAGGACCACCTCGACCAATCCATCTGTTCGGAAATGTGATGTCCAGATAGTTGCGGACGTCTCGTACGTAATGGGCTGGCGCTCCATCGTGCTGGAACCACATGACCCGCCGGATGCGTGGAGGAACAACGTTTAACAGGTCTGGCAGCACATGTTGCAGAAATGTGAGGTATGTTTTACCGTTGAAGCGTTCAGGAAGAAGGTACGGTCCGATTAGGTGGTCTCCGAGGATTCCTGCCCAAACATTGATGGAAAAGCGTCTCTGATGAGCATGTGGATACGTAGCATGTGGATTGACATCCGCCCATACATGTGCACTGTGTGTGTTAAATGTACCTT